>CM061133.1:30146105-32546105 GCA_030789695.1 Scilla litardierei
AATGCTAGCACATGCGGCGAAGGGGATACGACGTGTCGCAACGTTAAAATAGTCAAAACGGCAATGAGAACGCTATAGTGGGGCCTACAGCAGTGCTAGGGGTCAATGGGGGACCCACAATAACTCTAGAGGGCTAGGGGGACCACGGCAACAAAGTAGTGTGACAGATGCGGAGTTGCGACGAAGATCGTCGGTCGCAGCTAGCCGGTGCGGGGGATTCTCTCGGTCAGACCGAGAGAGGCTCTCGGTCGGTCGGCTTGCAGCGCTGCGGGGGTAGGGCTTGGTGCAGAGCGGGGGGTTCCCTCGGTCAGACCGAGCGGGGCTCTCGGTCAGGCGCTGCGGGTGCGGGCTTGCAGCGGAGCGGGTTGCAGCGGAGCGGGGGCTATCGGTCGTAGTGGGCCAATGCGGGAGAGCGGGTCGGTCAGGGAGAGCGGATGCGGGGTTGCAACGATGCGGGGTTGTAGCGGAGTGGCTTGGTGTGGAGCGGTGCGGCGATGCGGGGCTTGCTCTCCGTAAGACCGAGCGGGGCTCTCGGTCACTGCGGGGGTTGCAGCGTTGCAACGCTGCAGCGGGGGTGATCGCTCCGGGACGTAACCCTAAAGAACGGTTGTAGTTTTACCGCAAGTGCACGGTGTAGCAGCGAGCGGGATATCGAATACAGGGAGGACGAATGACCGTGCTTGTTCCAATCACCCTGGCTATTCAAGAAGAAAGATTTGCCTTTGGCGATCTTGTCATAATCGTCAGACAAAGTGCGGAAATATCGAATCAAATAAAGAACGTCTAGGGAATGGGGAATCCCCGCTACTCACCGTATCTCATAAATGTGGTTCGTCGGTTTTAAAATTGCTAGATTGAGATTTTGGATGGACTAGTTGCAACTGAATGTAGAACCAAGCTCACGCTCTCGCGCTGTTGCCGGTCTATAGCTATCCTAGGTTTGGGTCCAATCTCTTGTAAACCCTAGCCTAGGAAAACTAGCATTAGGGTCAACATCATCGTCCAATCGCGCACCGAGCCCAATCTCTTGCAAACTCGGCTCGCGATCTAGATTGGGATAGTTCCTACCCGTCCAATCTCTTGCAAACGGGTATTGGCACGGAATTGCAACCGGAAACCCTAGTATCGGTCCAATCTCTTACAAACCGATACTACGGAAATTCGATTCCAACCCAATTCGGATTTCTAGGGTTTCCTATCGAATCGGGATCCAATTTCTTGCAAATCCCGATCGGTATGAACTCCTAGCTAACCGTAGTAAATTGATCCCAATCTAATCCCTAGATATCGATTCTAGCAAAATTTCTACTAATTCATCACAAATATGAAGTTGGGCTTGTAGGGTTCATCCCCACGCCCCAAGACGTGGCGACTACTCACAATTCATAGCAAGATCACAAAAATAATCAATGAAATAAGCAATAGAATTCATCACAATATTGAGATATGCAATAAAAATAGAATTTTTGGGGAAGAGAAAGACAAACCAATGGAGTTCTTCAATTAATCCAACAAAAATCAAACTTTGCCTCCTCTCCAATCTCAAGAATAAAACTAAAAAGCTAATCTAAAAAGCTGCAAAAAATCTAAGGAGAAGCTCTCCAAAACTAGGGTAAAAACAGGGGTTAAATACCCCCCAAAATCGTCCAAAAACTGTGACCAAAATACCCCTGCGCAGCCTGTTTTCCGCAATTTTCGCTACAGGCAGCGCGTCGCACTCGGCCGAGTGACAAAAGTCGCTCGGCCGAGTGAGAAACCCTGTAATTTTCCAGTAAGTCGGGGCCTTCAGGGGTCTCTACTTCGGGGGCAGCTCGGCCGAGTGAGTTGTCGTCACTCGGCCGATGGCTTCATTGTACTCGGGCGGACGGGATTCTCCACTCGGCCGAGTGGGTCTTCTGAAGCTCAGGCAGCCGAAAAACAGAAACTTGGAGATTTTTGAAGGGCTTCGTCTGGGCGCCACTCGGGCGGACGTGGTCTCTTCACTCGGCCGATGTGGTCTCCGTCGCTCGGCCGAGTGCACATAGGAATCGTGTCTGATCTGGTCGGCCGAGCGGTGTCTCGCTGGTCAGCCGAGTGGGTCCTCCACTCGGCCGAGTGGGACACTAAACATGCCCAATCTGCTTATTTTGGCCTCCTCGTCGCTCCTGCGACGTCCGTTCTTCTTCCGCTCCTCTCCAACAGCAAAATACCCCTCGGGGAGGTCGTCGGTGACCCTCTGGAGTAAGCGCATCTCGAGATCACTCCAAATCGCGCCAAATCACCTGAAATGCGACAAAAACAACAAATCGTGAAAAGCATCGCAATATCGTCGATATATCGTGAAAAACGTGATTTGGGCGATCTAAATGGCATGCAAAAATGCGGGAAAAAAGGTGTAAAATAAGGAGTGATCAAAATCCCCCAAGCTTGCCTCTTACTCGTCCTCGAGGAAGATAAGTAAATGGCGAACCCGGTGGAATTGGAAAACGAAAATGGCGAAAAATGAAAAACGAAAAACGGAGAAGAATGGAAAACGAAATGAAAATAAAGAAGAGAGAAAGAAGCGAAGAGGTAAGCTACTAGATCATTTTCTCAGGACGGGGGTTTCACTTACTCATATAGCATGCACCGAATGAAAAACTCATGTCAAAAGATTTTATTTTGATATCATAGTATAATAGTGCAAATAGAAATGGAAAACCCACGAACAACGATATAATCATGAAAAACGGAATAATTTTAAAATTAACATCGTCTGAATCATTTAAAGCGGTATACAAATCACAGATCACACACTTTTCAATTGAATGCTTTCTATCAGGAGTATAAGAGTATCACACAATAGAATAGAGAGAGAATAGAAAAGTATGGATTTCATGAAATGAACGCTAGGCTTAGATTTCTGGATTTCGTAAAGCTAGAAATAATCTCACCGAGTATAGAATATTACTTAGCCTAGGTTGTCGTGCAACGTCAAGTAGTCACTCTCTCACACATCAATGGATCCCCTCCCCCAAGCTTATCTATAAGCGTGGTGACATAAAAAAATATTCACATCCCCATTTTTATATAGCTCCAAAGGTAATAAGAAGAAAGAAGAAAGAAAGAAAGTGAGATGGGATCTTTTATTGAGGATTTTTCCTCTTTTCTCTCTTTTTGTTGTTGTTGTTGTTTTTTTTTTCAATATAGCATATATACACAACGATCCCAACTCAAAGAGAGATAATGATGTACAAGAATGTTTTTCTCTCTTTTATTTTTTTTAGAGAATAAGAGATTTGGAGCTAGGAATTAGTAGCGGGGGAAATGCCATAAAATAGAATCGCTAAGGGGAGATTCACCAATGATTTTAAAAGTAGAGAAATGATGTTCAAGATTTGTGGAGAAAGAAATAGATATAACTCTCGGTTCACTCTATAAGACATGCACGACAACTTCAGCATGGTAATCTAATCTACTCAGTTTCGATCACAAAAAAGCTAACTAATCCAGATTTATCATAGCTAACATCATTCAATCATCCTGAAGTGAAGTGTACAATTCATGCATATAGAAGTGATATAGGAAAAAGAAATCAGTACTCCAGATATAAGCATTCAATGCGTGAATCTTGGTGTGTTTTCTGTGATAGCATACATATGAATATTCAGACTCAGCTAATAATAGAATTTCATCCAATTTCATGTGGCAAAAGTGTGGGTTACTATCTCTAGATGCAAGGCAAGTCATAGCATATGATATCAGAAATAAAGTCTAAGACATGACAAATATAGCATGCATATAGAGTAAGCTAAATCCAACGTCATCATCATCATAGAAAAGTCATCTCTAGCATGAGATGGAAAAGAAATAAAGATAAAGGGGAAAAAGAACTATTTACAATACGGCACACAGAAAAAATAAGAAAAACGTGATGCATGGCAAAATAAAAGAAAAATGATGAAAAATAAGTGCAAAAGCGGAGAGTGGCGTGAAAAACTAAAAATAAAGGTGGCAAATCGAAAAAGAACGTGAGAACTCACTCCCCCAAGCTAAATGGCACAGTGTCCTCAATGTGCAAAGTGTGGCACACTGAGAGACAAGAAATGTGAGGGGCAAGTGAGGGTGCATGCATGAAAAGAAAAAAAGGAAGTAAAAAGATAAAAATAAAGAAATCAAAAATATGATGCGGACATGATGCATGCAAAGATAGGAGTGATACAGATATATATGTGGCACCAAAACTCTCCCTCTCTCCCAAAAAGATATATAAGGATACGATCAAAATGAGTCTGTCTAAAATAAGTGAGGGGAGGGGGGGGGGGGGGGGGTGGACAAAAAGGCATCAGGACCCAGCAGAAACGGGCAGCACAACGGCAAAAAGAAACGACGGCATCAAGGGTGCCTAAGAAGGTGGTGCTGCACCGTCTCCGTCCTGAGGCGGAGGTCGTGGTGGTGGCTGGACAGGCTGCTGAGCGGGGGTGGGTGTGGAAGTGGTAGCAGGCTGAGTGTGTGTGGGAGTGTGGGTGGGAACCTGCTGGGTGGGTGGGGGTACGCGCGGGAGACGCTCCAGAACCTGGGTAAGTCAGTAGTGAATCTGCGGGAGCAGCTCGAAGCGGCCAGCCATCGCAGAGACGGTGGAGGACAGGGTCCTAAGGTCGCCTCTGAGGCCACTCACCGCCCCCTCTAGAGCACGAATGCTCTGAAGTACAGTGTCAGGGGGAGGTGGTGCAGAGGGACGCACCGGGCGGGGCTGTGCAGGGCATGGCTGGCGTACTCAGGTCGCGTATGTGACTGGCTCATCGGGGAAGGGAACAAAAGGTGCTGCACTCGCAAATGTGGGCCTGGCCTCAGTGCGAGGCCGGGGCACAGACTGGTGAGAAGTGGAGGCAGCAGTAGCGAAAGAAGAGTGCAAAAGTGGCAGCGAGGCGGCCAGAGAGGTCGGTGGCACAGAAGTGTGGACAGACGCCACGACACTCTCGGAAAATACAGCAGAGGTGGAGACAGAGGTGACTACCGCTGGGGTGGAAGTGTGTGGTCCAAAAGGTGCAACCCCAGCGGAGACCATGCTAGCCATGGTCTCCACGACCGCGGCAAACGAGGGCTCTCCACTCTCAACAAAGGTCGGTGGGCGCTCGGGGAGTGCGGAGCAAAGAGGCTCGACGGACAGAGGGCCGGTGGTGGCGGTGGGAGTGGTGGTGACAGCCTCGGAAGCAGTGGGGGTGGTCTCAGCTAAGGTACTCCCGACACTGACAGAGGTGTCAGGAGCAGCGGAAACATCAGGTATGGGCTGAGGGGCCACAGGGTCAACAGGCTCGGCGGCAGGCTCGGCAGGGGCAACAGGGTCTACAGGGGCAGCGTGGGCCTGCTCGGCCTCCTCGGCCTCGAGCACGTAAGCAGCGGGGATGAGGACATCCATCGCAGGGAGCCAGTCGATGTGGGCTGGTGCAATCTGAGTCCGAGCTGGGCTCGGAAGAATCATGTAATCGGCACCGTAAGGGCCGTGCAACCAGACCCAGTGACGCTCACCGTGCGGACGAAGCATCTTCATCCGGGCCATAACATCGATCGACAAAGAAGTGGGGCCCGATACTCGTCGCAGGTCGTCGGGGAAATCCTCGCCGGTCATAAGAGCAAGCAAGGTGATCAGGCCGCCACAGCATATCGGTGAGCGAGCGCCCACCGATACGATGATGCGGTCTAAAAACCATGCCGCGATATCGATCACGACGGCGGGGACAAGCTCATCGCCATCCCTAGATAGAGCTCTGGGACGTGTCATCGCGTAGAGCATGTAGAGCTCTGGCGTAGACATCGTGCCCGGCTCATATCTGGCCAAAAAGGTCGTCGCCATAAGGCGCTGAGCAATACGGAGGCAGGGATGGACAATGGCCGAGGCCTTGGCCCTACTAGGGTCAAAGGCAGCGTGAAGACCAGTAATCCGGGCCCAGAAGGCACCGGCGTCGAAGGAAGGTGGGGGGATATGGGTGGGGCCGTAACCGCGATCGGCTCCGGGGACAGCGGGCCACGAGAAAAACGCTCTCATCATATCGAGAGTGACCTGGCACTCCCGGTCCATGAACCGAAACGAGCATCCCTCGTCGGTCCGGGCGATCGAACTAAGAACCTCAAGTGTCGGGCGGATAAACGTATCCGCCGACACCTGAAAGAAATCTCGCCAGCCCACGTTGTCGTACAACGTGAGCATCCCCTCTAGTACCCCCAGGCGTCCTAGGTCAGCAAGGTGTGCAAACCTGGAGGGTACGATCGAGCGCTGGGAGATACGCTCGAAGACGACGCGGTGTGCGTCATCTCGGAACGTAATCCCGAGCGGCCCGACCAGTGGAGCCGGTGGTGGTGGCTGTGGAGCGCCAGGGAGAGGCTGTGCGGGCTGTGCGGGCGCTGCAGGCTGTGCGGGGTGTGCGGGGCCTGCAGGCTGTGCTGGGTGGACGGCGTGTGTGGGAGAAGGAGGAGGAGAGCCTTCCACCTCGTGGGAGGGGCCGGCATCATCCGACCGCTTCCGCTTGGCAGAAGGTCTCCTCGTCCGCGGCCGTGTCCGGGGCGGCATATCGGCCCCGAGCGCGCGCCAAAAAAGTGTAAAAAGTGCGGCGTGTGCAAAATAAAGGAAAGAGTGTACCCCGACACGCCGCGAGTGCTAAGCAATGGAAGCGTACGAAGACAGCGCCTCCGCGAAGCCCAAATCAGTCCCAAGAAGCTCCCCTGGGCTCCCCTAAGCTCCCGAAAACAACCTGCGCGTGAAATGGAGATATCAGCGGGTAATATTCAAAACGTATGGAGCATTAGGGGTATAATAGATAAATATAGAAATTGATTTGGGTTAGGGGTTCGTTAAGCACATGGATCCTCGAAAAATACACAAAAAGAGGCGAAAAAGGCGAAATAGGGGGTACCGGAGGCGATCGGAGCGGCGGCCGCCGGCGGCGACTCGGGCGAGGCGTCGGCGGGTGCTCGGCCGGCGGTGGCGGGCCGAGCGGCGGCGCGAGGTGGCCGGTCGGGCGAGTGGGGGCGCGAGCGAGGGGAGTCGGGCGAGGGGAGCTGAAGAGTCGGGGTGCGATTGGGTTTTGCGTTTCGAAAATCGCGCCCCCCCTCGGCCCTTATATAATAAAAGTTACGACTCGGCCGAGTGACGTGGTCACTCGGCCGAGTGAGGTCAATGGAAATTTCCTCCTCGCCTACGCTTCGGCCGAGTGGCCTTACCAGCCTCGGCCGAGTGGAGTAAGTCCATTCGGCCGAGTGGCTCAAGCTACTCGGCATGACTCGCCCTAGGAGGGTATCCGTTTTACTCGGTCGAGTGGGAATATATACTCGGACCGAGTAGCAGTTATATTGAAATCAGGAAAATAAACAGAGAGTTGGGTACAGCAGACTTCCCTCGTTCGTGAGCGGCTCGGCCGGACGAACTTCTGTACTCGGCCGAGTGACTAGTATACTCGGCCGAGTGAGCCTTGTGTTCTGCTGTTTGTCTTCGTTTGGGCTCTAAACTCCGTCTTTCTTCCTCCAGTCGATTCCATCTTCCTCCTAAGCGTCGAGCGCCTTCTTGGGGCGCTCCTCGTCGTCGCGTTCATCCTCCTCATGATGGATCTACCTATCTCCTCTCCTGTCAAGAAAAATAGGACCCGTTATCACAAAATTTTTGGGCGAACGACTCAAAACACTAAAAATTTCTAAAACGAAAATAAAGAAAAAGTAAAAATAAAGCAAAAACCGTCGGGTTGCCTCCCGACAAGTGCTCGTTTAAGGTCGTGAGCTCGACCCCCTATAATTTTCAATCAATGTGGGATGTTTGGTGCATATGAGATGCACCCATCAAACTTTCCGGGGAGCGCGCTTGGATTTGGACGTGGCGGCGTGTTCTCCCTCGGTGGTCTCCCATCTCGAATAGTGTTGGGGGGAGGCTCCCCCAAGCTAGCATTTGCTCCGGTCAACGGCTTCACCGGTGATGCCGATTTCCGTACCGGAGGAGCTTTCTTTGGAGACTTTAATTTCGAGAGCTTACAGAGCTCTCGAATCCTTGCGACATCAGCGTCGCCTTCATCATCTACAGCGGAGAGGTCAGGGGAATCATCTTTCTTCTCGTTTTGGCCTAAATCCGGGCCTTCCTCGAAATCTTCATCGAATAGAGCGCCAATAGAGTGGGGGATCGCCTCCTCAATTACCTCATCAAGGAGGTCCATGTAATCAAGCTCCTCGTGGTAAGGCATGTGCTTCATAGCCTTAGGAATGTGAAGCTCCACCTCGATGTTGCCGACGTTTAAAGTTAGTGTACCTTCGCGCACGTCGACGATGACTCCGGCGGTGGCGAGGAATGGGCGTCCAAGTATCAACGAAGTATCTCCCTCCTCCTTAACGTCCATGATCACGAAGTCACATGGCAAGCATATTCCCCCCGGGACTTGTAGCGGGATGTCTTCGGCGATCCCCACCGGCCTTGTTATCCGTCCATCGGCTAATTGGATGCGCATGTCGGTGGGTTTCAACTTTTTCCCGGTGTTTAGCCTTAAGAACATGGAGAGAGGCATGCGGCTCACACTAGCCCCTAGATCAACCAACGCCTTTTGAAGAGGAACGCCGCCCAAGGTGCAAGGAATCCGAAAACTCCCCGGATCTTTAAATTTTGCCGGCTCCTTCTCTCTCTTGGTGAACCAAGAGCCCTCCTCGGCTAGCATGATCTTCTCCTTCCTCTTTCTCCCCGAAATCAAGTCCTTTAAGAATTTAGCATATGTGGGGATCTCCACGATGGCGTCGAGGAAGGGAATATTGAGGCTAACTCCTCTTAGATACTCGAGAAACTTCGCTAGCCTTTTCTCCATTTTCGCTCTAGCGAGCCTTTGGGGGAATGGGACCGGTGGCATGAAGCGCCTCTCCTCGATCAATTGCTCCGCTCTAGATTTCTCCTTTTCTTGTGGCTCCTTCTCCATATCAACTTCAACTACCGGCTCAATCGGCTCCAAACTTTCCTCCACGGGTTCCTCGGTAGGAATCATGGCGGGGGTGGTATCCTTTCCGCCTCTAGTGGTAACGGAAACTACGGCATTGATGTGGCCGGTGTTGCCCCGTGGGTTTTGCTCGGGTTGCGCCGGCAATCGTTGAGTGTTCCGATTGAGCAACGCCAATTGCTCCGATATTTTAGCCACAACGGTATTAAGAGAGTCTTGCCCCGCCTTCAAGCTAGCATTGACCTTATTTTGCTCGACCATAAACGCCTCCACCCTAGCTTCGAAGTCGGATCGTTGTTGAGCTTGTGGAGGGTTTTGATTTTGATTCCTCCACCCTTGATTGTATCCGGGCGGCCTATATGGTGGAACTTGTTGCTTTGGTTGAAAATTTTGTTGAGTAGGCCCCCTCGGTGGATAGTGTTGTTGTTGGGGTGGTAGTGGTGGTCGGGCTTGTTGAGGTGGCGGTTGTGGCGGGTTCAAAGCTCCTTCATTGTTGGCGTAAGAGAATCCGGGATGATTTCTTGCGGCCGGATTGGCCCAATATCCTTGGTTCCCTGCGACATATTGTACTTGCTCCAAGGCTCCTTCTCCTTGCTCTCCTCCCACATACATGGCTTGAGATTGGTCTTGCCAATCACACATTTGGTTGGTCGGTGCGGAGGTGGAAGGGGCTCCTTAGGGATCCGTGATAAACTTCTCCAATCTCTCCACTACCTTGTGGAGAGAATCAAACTTGCTTGTAAGCTCCGCTACGGCCTTCGCTTCATAGATACTAGTCGGCTTTAAGGAGGACGTAGAGTGTCCTCGCTCATCGCCCCATTGTTGATTGTTTGAGGCCATCTCCTCAATTAGGGCCGTAGCTTCCTCGGGAGTCTTTGACAAGATGGCACCATTCGCCGCGGCATCAATAATTTGTTTGGTCCCCGGTTGGAGACCATTGTAGAAGCTATGCACTAGCTCCCAATCTTCTATACTATGGTGCGGGCATTGATGCTGCAGATCCTTAAAACGCTCCCAAGCCTCATAGAGCGTCTCTTGGGGTCCTTGCTTGAAGGACATAAGAGCGCTCCAAATCTTCACCGTCTTGGAGGGCGGATAGAACTTGTCAATGAATGCACTCGCCAACTCGTCCCAAGTGGTGAAGACACCCTCAGCTTGCGTCCTCAACCAGTATAGTGCCTTGTCCTTTAGCGTGAAAGGGAAGAGACGCAGTCTGATGGCATCGATGGAGACCCCCGGCATCTGGAATGTGGCGCACTTCGACAAGAACAATTGGATGTGGTAGTGGGGATTTTCATGGGCATTCCCATGAAATGGATCCTGCTGCATCAGAACCACTAGTCCAGTCTTTAGCTCGAAGCTCTTGTCAGCCGCCAACCCCGGCATGGCAATGGATGAGGTAGTAGAAGAGGTCTTAGGCCGAAGCCTATCTCGAATAGAAATTATCCTCGCCATCCTTGCCGCCAATTGTTCAGCAGTTTCCGGGTTGGTCATAAACCGCCCTTCCGGATTTTGTCTCCTTTCCGCTCTAAGTCTCCGCGCGGTACGTTCGATCTCCGGATCAAACAATATAGCTTCAGGGTCCGCCGTAGATCTCGTGTACATGCACAGGGAAAACAGAGTTTCAAAGAGATGATTAGTACCGTGGAAGGGTTAGGTAAAAATAAAAAAAATGGAAATAATAACGATAATAATAAAAAATAAAAAAGGAAGTAGCTAGGGGTGGTAAGATCAAACGCAATCGCCTCCCCGGCAACGGCGCCAAAAACTTGATCGCTCCGGGACGTAACCCTAAAGAACGGTTGTAGTTTTACCGCAAGTGCACGGTGTAGCAGCGAGCGGGATATCGAACACAGGGAGGACGAATGACCGTGCTTGTTCCAATCACCCTGGCTATTCAAGAAGAAAGATTTG
This sequence comes from Scilla litardierei, assembly GCA_030789695.1. NCBI lineage: Eukaryota > Viridiplantae > Streptophyta > Magnoliopsida > Asparagales > Asparagaceae > Scilla > Scilla litardierei. Next base: position 30,156,935 of record CM061133.1, read on the forward strand.
CCTTTGGCGATCCTGTCACAATCGTCAGACAAAGTGCGGAAATATCGAATCAAATAAAGAACGTCTAGGGAATGGGGAATCCCCGCTACTCACCGTATCTCATAAATGTGGTTCTCGGTTTCAAAATTGCTAGATTGAGATTTTGGATGGACTAGTTGCAACTGAATGTAGAACCAAGCTCACGCTCTCGCGCTGTTGCCGGTCTATAGCTATCCTAGGTTTGGGTCCAATCTCTTGCAAACCCTAGCCTAGGAAAACTAGCATTAGGGTCAACATCATCGTCCAATCGCGCACCGAGCCCAATCTCTTGCAAACTCGGCTCGCGATCTAGATTGGGATAGTTCCTACCCGTCCAATCTCTTGCAAACGGGTATTGGCACGGAATTGCAACCGGAAACCCTAGTATCGGTCCAATCTCTTGCAAACCGATACTACGGAAATTCGATTCCAACCCAATTCGGATTTCTAGGGGTTCCTATCGAATCGGGATCCAATCTCTTGCAAATCCCGATCGGTATGAACTCCTAGCTAACCGTAGTAAATTGATCCCAATCTAATCCCTAGATATCGATTCTAGCAAAATTTCTACTAATTCATCACAAATATGAAGTTGGGCTTGTAGGGTTCATCCCCACGCCCCAAGACGTGGCGACTACTCACAATTCATAGCAAGATCACAAAAATAATCAATGAAATAAGCAATAGAATTCATCACAATATTGAGATATGCAATAAAAATAGAATTTTTGGGGAAGAGAAAGACAAACCAATGGAGTTCTTCAATTAATCCAACAAAAATCAAACTTTGCCTCCTCTCCAATCTCAAGAATAAAACTAAAAAGCTAATCTAAAAAGCTGCAAAAAATCTAAGGAGAAGCTCTCCAAAACTAGGGTAAAAACAGGGGTTAAATACCCCCCAAAATCGTCCAAAAACTGTGACCAAAATACCCCTGCGCAGCCTGTTTTCCGCAATTTTCGCTACAGGCAGCGCGTCGCACTCGGCCGAGTGACAAAAGTCGCTCGGCCGAGTGAGAAACCCTGTAATTTTCCAGTAAGTCGGGGCCTTCAGGGGTCTCTACTTCGGGGGCAGCTCGGCCGAGTGAGTTGTCGTCACTCGGCCGATGGCTTCATTGTACTCGGGCGGACGGGATTCTCCACTCGGCCGAGTGGGTCTTCTGAAGCTCAGGCAGCCGAAAAACAGAAACTTGGAGATTTTTGAAGGGCTTCGTCTGGGCGCCACTCGGGCGGACGTGGTCTCTTCACTCGGCCGATGTGGTCTCCGTCGCTCGGCCGAGTGCACATAGGAATCGTGTCTGATCTGGTCGGCCGAGCGGTGTCTCGCTGGTCAGCCGAGTGGGTCCTCCACTCGGCCGAGTGGGACACTAAACATGCCCAATCTGCTTATTTTGGCCTCCTCGTCGCTCCTGCGACGTCCGTTCTTCTTCCGCTCCTCTCCAACAGCAAAATACCCCTCGGGGAGGTCGTCGGTGACCCTCTGGAGTAAGCGCATCTCGAGATCACTCCAAATCGCGCCAAATCACCTGAAATGCGACAAAAACAACAAATCGTGAAAAGCATCGCAATATCGTCGATATATCGTGAAAAACGTGATTTGGGCGATCTAAATGGCATGCAAAAATGCGGGAAAAAAGGTGTAAAATAAGGAGTGATCAGGGGGCGACTTGGTGCGGAGCAGTGCATTATGCGGGGGCGGCTCTCGGTCAGACCGAGCGGATGCGGGGGATTCTATCGGTCTGGCTGAGCAGTTGCGGGGGTGCGGCTGCGACGAACGTCGCAAGTTACAATGCGAAAGTTTAGGGGTTTTTATGACGGCTAGGGCTTGTATGCTTGAGGGAAATGGGTATCCTAAGCCTCCTATATATAGTGTAGATGGGTTTGACCAAGTCCAGGGTTTAATTTGAATTAAAATTGATTTTTAAATCAATTTTAAACCTAAAACTTCACACACACTATATCTCATGCATGGGGTGCGGCCAAGGGGCTAGGAATGGGTCAAAAAAATGTTATGAAGAGTTATAATATAATAGAAAATATATTGGGCTAAAAATACTTGAAAACTTAGTATTTAAAAAAATATTATAAGCTTGGCCAAAAATGTAAAATAGGTCAAATGAAATCCAAAAATTGTGAAATAAATATTGGGGTGATCGGGACGACGAGAGAAAGAAAACTAAGAAGACGGATCATAATTCTGACGTCGAGGGATGAAACTAAAAATAGAAATGTCTCACGTCAAAAGCAAAAATCGTGACGTCTCTTCAAACAAAATCAAATCGTGGGAGAACGACTCGAGAAATGTCGTTCCAAATTAGTGCCACAATTTAATACTCTCAGAGACGATCACAATGACATATCACATCATAGTGTCCAAAAACAAACAAAGTCCAAAATAAATACGTGCACGATCAAAAGCACGTGCACGAAGAAGGTACGATCGAAAACCGACCGTTACAGTTGGAGACAAAGGTGAGATGCGATCCAAGACAACGGGCTGGCCTGCACAAGAAGCAGCACGTCAGAAAGGCCGGGTTGGGGTCCAACCCTTAGCCTCTCCGATGCCTAAGTTAGTAATATGACTTCAAGCGGGGACCAGGCAAGCAGGTCGGACTACGGATGAGTCGACCGTATGTAACGAGCTATCAGAGGTGGAAGAACAAAGATATGGAAGCCCTTTGCTCTTATGTGTGAATAAAGCGATTAAGAGATAATTTGCCAACCTTTTCCCCGTTGGAGGCGAAAGGTTATTTATACCTGGTAGAGGCGGTTAGGTGGGGCTAACCTGACATGCTGACTTGGCGTGCTGAGCTGGTCCTGTTGTCAGCGGAAGCTTCAGACGAGATGTCAGGATCAAAGGGTGTCAGTCACGCTTTTGTCAGACGGTGCAACGGCCCGGGGCACTTTTGTCAGGGTGTCAGGGCCGAAAGCATTAAGTGTCAGGGGGTGCAATGGCCATGGGGTGCTTTGTCAGGTGGTCGGGCGTTGTGAGTGTCAGTAGTGTCCTTGTACCAGGTTGTTTGTCGTGTCCGATGTGCCAAAGAATCGTTGGAGCACCTCCTAGGGGCGGGGCCCCGCCACGGGTCGCCGGGCCGGCCCGGACTGAGGATGAGCGGTCCAGACGTACACTTGGTGCACTGTTCCCGGCGGGCCGGAAGAGCACGGGTGCGCGTCCCGCTTTGACCGTGGTGGAGAGCGCCCCTATCAACAGCCGGGGTAGAGTACGCCCTTCCCCTAGTCGTTTCAGACTCTAGGATCGACAGGCGCCCTGCAGCCTTCTGACGTTCGGGCGTGGAGCGCCATGTTGCTGGGTCGGCCACTCTTCAGGAGGGAGGGACGAGTCGGCGGGGTATTTCGGTGGTCTGGGATGGAAGGTCGGACTATCATGATCTTCAGGTTGTAACACTCATGGTGTGCAAAAACTTCATAAGACAAGTTGATGGGCCAAAGAATACATCAAGACTCCACGTATAGTGTCAGTGATTTATATATTTTTTGTAACTTGTCTTAGATTGTTAAATTCGTAGAATTGAAGCTTGTACATACTTATGAAAGGGTTTTTAATATTTTAAAAATGTTTTAAATCATTTTAATATAAATTTCCCGAGTTTTCTGAGACATATCTGTGTATCAGAAAACTAGTCGTCCGGTACTAGTACTATGGTCGACTAGTACTCTTAGGAATTTCTGAAAAACTATAGTAGTAAACCGATATTGTCCAACTGGTCAACTAGTCAGCCACTAGTCGACCAGTGGATGAACTGTAGTTGACTAGCGTAGCCATTTATGACTCCAATGGTAACATTTGACTTTGCGACTTTTAGCCATTGTAAGGGCAGTTTTGGTAATCTATCTGACATGATTTTTGGGATATATATTGTGGCATATATATTGAGAATTTTCTGATGGGTTTATGAAGAAATATTTGAGAAATTTTTTTAATATAAAAATCAAGTTTTCTAATCTCTCTTAAGCTCTCTCAAACATTCTCTTAGTCCAAAGATTTTCCAGTGTTTTATAAAAAAGCTTTAAAACAAGTTTTTCTTGGTCTATTTGATTTAATCTCCTAGAGCTTTCATCTCTATACATTGAGATTAAATCAATCTTCTCTTGATCTCCAAAGTTTTCATGTTTATTATCTTGAGATCATAGAGAAATTTTCCATAGCCACTTACAAACAACAAGCTTCAATCTCTTGGTTATAGGAAATTGTTCATCACCAAAGCAAGGTTTGTAAAATTCTTAATTATGGATGATAAGCTATATTGTATTATTGATTGGTGATTTTGTTCTGTGTGTTGTAATTTGAGAAAAAGCCTCAAGTATTAGGTCCTCTTATTGTATTATTGCTAGATGATTTTGTTCTTTGTGCTATAATTTGAGAAAAAAGCCTCAAGTTGGGTCCTCTTGTTATAAAGGTTAATTGGTTGAGAAATCCACAGTTGTTGTGGTAATGGTTGTATAATCCCTCAATTTGTGATGCACGTAAAGTCCTCTTACTAGAGAAGAGAATCATCTCTCTTGGAGAGTTTGATTAATGGGAATCTAAGCACGGCTTGGGAATGTACGTAGCCCGAGGGTTGGGTGAACCAGGATAATTGCTTTGTCTTTGTGATATCTCACTTGTCTCTTACTCTATCTCCTATTTTGATATTGTGGTTGTTTCCACTATGCATATCTTATCTTGTAAATACTAGATATTTGTAGATTAAGTTTCAAGAGATGTAACACTCATTGAAACTTATATAAACTTAGAAGTGGCACTTATTGGCACTTATTGATGGCATTTTAAGTAATTTATTTCATATGGCATGACACGATATGTGGATATTAGTGTTTAGCCTCATGATTAAAATACGTGATTGTCTAAACATATAGTATGCACATTTGCTTGTTTCATGTAGAATTAGGATGCGACTCTTTTATGCCTTCAAGATCTATTTAGATATCGAGACTTCTTATTCATTTGTGCATGATTTACTTAAAATATTTCACTATACTTACTCATGCACATACAGTATTGTATGGATAAAATCATGCCATACATATAATTCCATGCAATTTGAATATATTGACATATGCATATTGCTTCTTATGCGACATAAATATTATAGTTTGATCATGATATACATATTTTTAAAAAGTTGTGTTATATAATGATGCATTATGATATCATGATAATGTTAACCAATATGTATAAGTTATTGAGATTCAAGTTCATATGTAATATATTGATACATTGTCATTCTTGGAATTGTGTGATATTATGATTTACTTGCTTATACTTGAGATATTTCTAGTTACACAAACATGATATTTAATGAAAATATTAGGATGTATGCTTCATTGAATATCGCTCATAATTGATATAATTTGTTGTATCCCATTCTTTAACTTCATTATAAATGTTGAATATGTTTTAAAGGAAATGAGTATTAAGCCTCATCTAAAAAACAACGTTGGATATTGTATCACCCTTCTTAGATAATATTGTTGGATATTGGACTCCTCGGATTTGGTTTTGGATGATGAACAAACATAAATATATCGTGAACTAACAACTTGTGAGCGCAGTTATGGAGATCATCGCCAAATTCATATGAATATCAATTACGACGTCTCGAGACTTCTCAAAGCACGTGATCGTATGCCTAAAGCTTCATTGAAGCTTATGGACCATTTTAGAAGTCATGCAGATTCGATTGAAGCTTTTGAAGACGGTATCGTCAAGTTATATTTATTGTCTTTAAGCTTCTTTCGTAGAATGTTAAGCCTTGAGTAGGTCTTACGGTTTAAATCTTCATAACGCTCATATCTTAGCTCTAGGATCTTAGTAGAAGTCCATACAAACTTTCCCGAAGCTTCGCGCTTCGATTCGCGACTTCTTGTGCATGTTAGTTGGTTCAAAAAGAAGAACTGACCGACTAAATGGTGATCTAGTCGGTCGGCAAAGCTTCTTGGACCGACTAGTTTCTGTCAGTTAATTCTAAGCTCTTTACTGTTTACAGTTAGTCGGTCTAAGTTGACTCACCGCCTGACTAGTTTGTGAACTAGTTGGTCAGTGATGCTTCTGTGACCGACTAGTTGAGCTTTCCATGTACATGCACATTTGAGCCTGAGCTACTGTTTATAATTAGTCGGTCTGTGTTCATTGATCGACCGACTAGTTGATAAACTAGTCGGTTAACTTTCCTTCTTGGTCTGACTAGTTTAGCTTTACTGTACATGCCAATTTTCACCTGACTTACTGTTTATCGTTAGTCGGTCTATGCACACTTGGCGACCGACTAGTTGATGAACTAGTCGGTCAACATTTGTTCTTGGACCGACTAAATCAATTTGTGCTCAGACTTCAGTTTTATCTCTTAGTCGGTCTCGGTTGAGTAACCGACCGACTAGTTGTGAAACTAGTCGGTCAGCTACTCTTCTTGGACCGACTAGTTCCTTTTGTTTGTGCTTCGACCTTTTGGCTGTTCTTCCATTAGTCGGTCTACGTTAAATGACCAACCGACTAGTTGATGAACTAGTCGGTCGATGGTTATTCTTTGACCGACTAGTTGTGATCAGAATAGATCCGTTGGAGCTTTAATTGAAACGTTTTTCTCTCTCTCTCTCCTCTATCCTATAAATACTTGTTGAGCTGCATTCATTGCACTCAAGGCTGATATTATTGCAAGTTTAGAGATCAAGAGAAATCATTCCAAGCTCATTCAAAGCTCTTTCATTCCATTCAATAATCTCTCCTCACTCTTACTTCCAAAGAGAGATTCATTGAGTGTGAAGCCTTCCAAGCCAAGTGCTTGATCCTAGGTCACCAACAACCCCATAGCTCTCCATCGCTGATTTACCTCTTGGAGCTAGGGTTTGGTGCCTTCTTCTTCCTCAAAATCATCCTTGCCCTAATTCGTAAGTATACTCAAGGCATAGGTATTTTGTGGTAAGTTATTCTATTTCATTTACTTTCATTTTGTAAGTGTTTATCGCTCGGTTGTGAGAGTTGTGATTGTGATCCCGGGTTCTGGGAGTCACAAATTACTTTGTGTATGATTTGACTTGGTGAAGGTTCTTCACAAGTATTTCATAGTGGAAATCTTGAGTTAGGGTTTCTAACTCAAGTATCCGGAGGGGATCCAGGTGTTTGGGACGTAGGATCACCGGGAACAAGCCGGGGAGACTTGGGTGGATCCGAACTCAGTAATATCATTGTTTGCAATTGTTTCTTTGTTGTCTAACATTTACTTTTCCGTATTGTTTGGTAGAGTTTGCAAGTAATTAGGAATTAGCCTCTTAATTATTTTAAAGTACTATTCACCCCCCTCTAGTACTTGTGCAGTAGCTTAGCAGGGCATTACATTTGGTATCAGAGCCAAGTCTATAGCTATGTCTACCAACGACAACAAGACCGTTCGTCCACCTTCCGACTATAGCACCTTCAAGAACCGTGAAGGAACGTCTTCAGTAATGGAAGGACATTCCTCAACGAGGCCTCCATTCTTCAACGGTACCAACTACGGGTACTGGAAATGCCGGATGGAAACTTTCCTCCGGAGTGCTTCACTATGGAGGACCACGATGAAGGAATATGTCGAGCCCACCGAAGAAGATTTCGAGAAATGGACTCCCGCGGAGGTCGCCGCGGAGGTAAGCAATGCCAAGGTAATGAACGCCTTGCAATGCGCATTGGAGCCCGAGGACTTCAATAAGATATGCACATGTAAGAGTGCATATCAAATTTGGAACTCCCTCCTCATCTTACATGAAGGGACGAGTAGGGTAAGAGACTCTAAACTCGTTGTAGTTAATAAAGATTACGAGATGTTTCATATGCAACAGGGTGAGAAGATGAAGGAGTATTATGCTCGCTTCGTCGACATCATAAACTTGTTAGAGGCTCTCGGCAAAACTACACCCAAAAGGAGAAATGTTCGAAGCTTATCGAAGGACTTCCTTCTAGTTGGAAAAAGCGTACCTTCGCCATCGAGGAAGGTAACGATATGAACAAGTATACCGTAGTTCAATTAATGGGTACTTTAATGTCATACGAGGTACGCAAGGATAGCAAGTTGAAGTTGCAGGAACAGATGAAGTCTTACCTACAACAAGAAGAGCCAAAGAAGAAAGCTATTGCTTTCAAGGCCGCTCCATCCACTTCCACATCAACCGATGATGAGAACTCGGAAAACGAGTTGGACTTGGAGTCCATGGCACTCATGGCCAAGAAGTTCAACCGGTTCTTCCGGAAAGGTAACTTCAAAAACAAGTCAAAGTTCAATTCTTCTAACGCCTCCTCTTCTTTGTGCTTTAAATGCAACAAGCCAGGACACATGAAAGCGGAGTGTCCTTTAAACAAGCAAAAGGAGAAGTGGAGGGCGCTGAAGTACGACAAGTCCAAGAAGTACAAGAAAGGGAACAAAAAGGGGCTTGTCGGGACATTCACCGACTCCGATGATTCATCTAGCGGAGAGTCGGACGATGAGCAAGTGGAGCAAGCACACATGTGCTTCATGGCAAGAGAGGAGCATGATCAAGGATCTTCCTCTTCCGATGATAGCGACAACGAAGGCGATGAGGTAACTATGGATGACCTTAGGAATGCTAATTCTTAATTGTGGTCTAAGTATACTAAATTAGTAAATAGGTATACTAAAGTAAAAGATGACTTAGCTAGCATTCAAACCTCGCCTAAAACTATCATCACCAACAACGACACCATTGTTGAAGGGTTGAAGAATGAGATTGTTAATCTCAAGACTCAACTTGAACATGTTAGCATTGAGGATCCGGAGGAACACAAGATAGCGGATTTGACTTCTCAAAACTCGACTTTGAGTATTGAGAATGAGAATCTTAAATCTCGTGTTTATGTGCTCACATCGCAAGTATCCACTTTGGATGCTTCTATGCGTTCTCTCACCGAGAAATATGAGAATACATTAGGCCGAATTAATAAATTCAATAAGGGTAAGGACCATTTGGATAAAATCCTAAGTGACTTACTTTCGGCCAATCACCACCGTGAAGGAGCATCTTCGGTGATGGAAGGACATTCCTCTACAAGGCCTCCATTCTTCAACGGTACCAACTACGGGTACTGGAAATGCCGGATGGAAACCTTCCTCCGGAGTGCATCTCTATGGAGGACCACAATGAAGGAATACATCGAGCCCAAAGAAGAAGACTTTGAGAAATGGACAACCGCGGAGGTCGCCGCGGAGGTAAGCAATGCCAAGGCAATGAACGCCTTGCAATGCGCGTTGGAGCCCGAGGACTTCAATAAGATATGCACATGTAAGAGTGCATATCAAATTTGGAATTCCCTCCTCATTCTTCATGAAAGGACGAGTAGGGTAAGAGACTCTAAACTCGTAGTTGTAAACAAAGATTACGAAATGTTTCATATGCAACAGGGCGAGAAGATGAAGGAATATTACGCTCGCTTCGTCGACATCATAAACGAGTTAGAGGCTCTCGGCAAATCCTACACCCAAAAGGAGAAGTGCTCGAAGCTTATCGAAGGACTTCCTTCTTCTTGGGAGAAACGTACCTTCGCCATCGAGGAAGGTAATGACATGAATAAGTACACCGTAGTTCAACTAATGGGTACTCTAATGTCATACGAGGTACGCAAGGATAGCAAGCTCAAATTGCAGGAAAAGATGAAGTCCTACCTAAAGCAAGACGAGCCAAAGAAGAAGGCCATCGCTTTCAAGGCCGCTCCATCCACATCCACATCAACCGATGATGAAGACTCGGAAAACGAGTTGGACTTGGAGTCCATGGCACTCATGGCCAAGAAGTTCAATCGTTTCTTCCGAAAAGGTAACTATAAGAACACAGCTAAATTTGGTTCTTCTAACGCCTCTTCCTCTCCTTTGTGTTTCAAGTGTAACAAGCCAGGACACATGAAAGCGGAGTGTCCTCATAATAAGCAAAAGGAGAAGTGGAAGGCGCCAAAATTCGATAAGTCCAAGAAGTACAAAAAGGGGTACAAGAAGGGACTTGTCGGAGCAACATTCACCGACTCCGAGGATTCTTCAAGCGGAGAGTCGGACGATGAGCAAGTGGAGCAAGCGCACATGTGCTTCATGGCAAGAGAGGAGCGTGATCAAGGATCCTCCTCTTCCGATGATAGTGATGACGAAGGCAACGATGAGGTAACTATGGATGATCTTAGGAATACATTAGGCCGAATCAATAGATTCAATAAGGGTAAGGACCATTTGGATAAAATCCTAAGTGACTTACTCCCGGCCAATCACCACATTGGATTGGGGTATACGATGGGAAGTTCATCCAAATCGGCCACTACTTTTGTTAGGCCAACTTCCGGTGACTCAACGAGTGATAGCAAACACTCTATTGGTAGTTCATCTACCAATGGTGCTTCCACCTCGTCCACACCCTCTTTCGGAAAGAAACCCACTTTGGGTGGACCTCCAAAGAAGGGTCATGCTTATATGTACACCAATACTATGCCACGTAGGAACATACGTCCTACTCCACCGGCACACACATATGATGATTTCTATGCTACACGTCCACAGGCACGTGCACACCATGTGAGACACCCTCATGCACGTGTTCCTCCACATGCATATGTACACCCACATCATCGTATGAATCATTCTCATAATGCACCATTTCATCATGTTCCTTATGCCTATCCACATCATGCATCACGTAGAAACCAACAATGCATGCATGCACCCAATAGGATGAGGGCTCCCAAAATATTCACAATTTGGAGCTCAAAGGACACAAGCATGGATGAAAAAAAAGTTTACATGAATGCTTATTTTTCGGATGTTGTGCATAGTAGAAATTATGTGGGGAAGTCTAAGTCCAATTGGATTTGGCTTCCAAAGGTCTAATATTTTGGACCCAATGACCTTGGGTACCATGATATGAAATTTTCTATCTTTAGGTACTCAAGGAAAAGAAAAAGAAACGGAGCAACAAATTTAAATTTAGCTCCAAGGGGAATTGGATACTCGATAGCGGGTGTTCAAAACACATGACGGGTGACGCTCAATTGCTCTCCGGAGTGGTGCCCATCGCAAATGGGAACCACGTCGTATTTAGAGGCAACGAGAGTGGAACCATCATATGTGTTGGTAAAGTGGGTAACCCTTCTAAACCCCTTATATGTGATGTTTACCTTGTTAAAGGATTAAACCACAATCTTATTTCAATAAGCCAACTTTGTGACAAAGGTTACAAAGTTAGCTTTGCGAAAGGAATGTGCCATATTTTAAGAAAAGATAATAATGAATTATTGTTTTCCGGCACACGCCATAAGGATATATATATCATAGATCTTCCAAGATCACATGAACAATGTCTCATTGCCAACACAAGTGAACAACACTTATGGCATCAACGTTTTGGTCATGTGAACTTTGGAACACTTTTTAAGCTTTCCAAGTTAAATTCTATTAGAGGCTTCCCTAAGCTTGTCTTTCAAAAGAAAAGCTTTTGTGACTCGTGTCAACGAGGCAAGCTTCCAAAATGTTCATTTAAACCTAAGAAAAGCATTTCCTCTAAGCGGCCTCTAGAGCTATTACATCTAGATTTATTTGGGCCAACTAGAGTTGCTTCATTAGGTAATGCTAGATATGGACTTGTCATCGTTGATGACTTTTCTAGGTTTACTTGGGTATTTTCATTATGTAATAAAAATGAAGCTTTTGAAAACTTCACAATTTTTGTTAAGAAAGTACAAAATCTCTTAGGAACCACCATTGTCACTATTCGTAGTGATCATGGAGGTGAATTTGAGAATGAGTCTTTTGAGACATTTTGTGATGAAGTTGGTATTACACACACCTTTTCATTCCCTCGCGCACCTCCTCAAAATGGTGTTGTTGAGAGAAAGAATAGGACGCTAGTGGAATGTGCTCGCACTATGCTTGATGATAGCCAACTTGGCCATCAATTTTGGGCAGAAGCGGTACATACCACTTGCTACGTGTTTAATAGAATACTTTTGAGGCCCAGCACTAAACAAACTTGTTATGAATTGTTGTTTGGTAGGTTGCCTCAAGTTAAACATTTTCGAGTTTTTGGTTCGAAATGTTTTATTAAGAACACGTATGGTAGTTTGGACAAATTCGATCCAAGATCCGATGAGGGGATTTTTGTTGGGTATTCCTCACGTAGCAAAGCCTACCGGATATACAACAAACGAACCTCAACGATCGAGGAATCACTTCATGTTTCATTTAATGAAGAATTTGTTCCAACGAGAATTACTAATGATGATGACTCTATGGATGTCTTATGTGATTAAATTGGTAATTCTAACTCTATTAATTCTATTGATTCTATTGATACTAACCCGACTAATGAAGTTGTTGAGAATGTTCCTAGCGATCAAGGTATTCCCAAACGGCTTCATACCGTTCGTGACCATCCTCATGAGCAAGTCATTGGCAATATCCATGATAGTGTCAAGACGAGATCGCAAGTGAACTACTTCGTTCATTATGCCTTTGCCTCCTCGATAGAGCCAAAGAATGTTAATGAAGCGTGCGAAGATAGTGCTTGGATCTTAGCCATGGAGGAGGAACTCATTCAATTCAAGAGGAATGAGGTTTGGGAGCTTGTTCCATTGCCATCGAAGAACCACACCGTCATAGGGACAAAGTGGATCTTCAAGAACAAAACCGACGAAAACCAAGTCGTCATCCAGAACAAAGCACGGTTAGTTGCTCAAGGCTTCCGTCAAGATGAAGGTATTGATTTCGAAGAATCCTTCGCTCCGGTAGCTAGATTAGAATCAATTAGATTACTATTATCTTTTGCATGCCATAAGGATTTTAAATTATTTCAAATGGATGTAAAAAGTGCATTTTTAAACGGAGATGTTGTTGAGGAAGTTTATGTTTCTCAACCTCCAGGTTTTATAAATGAAAAATTTCCAAATCATGTTTTTAAACTTAAGAAAGCTCTTTACGGTTTGAGACAAGCTCCTCGAGCTTGGTATGATCGTCTAAAGAATTTTCTTTTGGATTTAGGTTTTAAAATGGGAGAAGTTGATTCCACATTATTTGTTAAGTATTCGAATAATGATATAATTTTAGTTCAAATCTATGTTGATGATATCATTTTCGGTGCTACTAACTTTGCTCTTTGCGAAGAGTTTTCTAATGTGATGAAGGATCAATTTGAGATGAGCCACATGGGTGAGCTCAAATATTTCTTAGGTCTCCAAATTCGCCAAATGGACGATGCAATCTTCATCCACCAAACGAAGTATACGATGGAGTTGCTTAAGCGATTTGGAATGGAGAATGCCTCCGGGAAAAAGACTCCAATGAGCACGACTACGCATCTTGATAAGGATACGGGCGGTAAAGATGTTGAAATTCGTCTATATCGAGGTATGATTGGTAGTTTACTTTATCTTACCGCAAGAAGGCCCGATATTATGTTTGCCGTATGCGTATGTGCTCGTTATCAGTCTCAACCTAAGGAGTCTCACTTAGTAGCGGTACAACGTATTTTCCGTTATCTAAGTTACACACTTGATTTTGGATTACTTTATCCAAAATCTAGCACGTATGAGTTAATCTCATATAATGATGCCGATTATGCGGGATGCAAATCCGACAGGAAAAGTACTAGTGGCACTTTCCATTTTATAGGAAATTCTCTTGTCTCTTGGTTTTCCAAGAAGCAAAATTCTGTATCACTTTCAACCACCGAGGCGGAATACATTGCCGCCGGTGCCGCGTGTGCTCAAGTTCTTTGGATGAGACACACACTTAAAGAATTTGGTATAAACTGTGATACTTGCCCTATCATGGTGGACAACCAAAGTGCAATATGGCTTTCCAAGAACCCGGTACACCATTCCCGTTCGAAACACATAGATGTCCGACACCATTTCTTATATGATCATGTTGCTAAAAAGGACATCATATTAGTGTACGTTGAAACCCAGAAGCAAATTGCCGATATTTTCACGAAACCCCTAAAGGAGGACTCCTTTGTGCGGTTGCGTCGAGAATTGGGGATTATGGGTGAATCTGAGATATAGGATTCATTTTTATTCAATATTCTTGCATGCTATTCTATTTGTTATATTTGCTCATGCTTGAAGTATTGAAATTTTCTGGATTTTTGTTGAATTTTCGGAATTTTCGCTCGATTTGTGCGTAATCGTCAAATTTCAGATTTTCGATGTTTAATGGGGTAGTATAATGATTAATGAGAGTATTTTGATGTTTCGTCCAAGTGTGATTAGGAGAGAGATCAAATTTCAAAGTTTTTCAATTTTTGAACTCTCTTAGTCGGTCCAAGTTCATTGGCCGACCGACTAGATTCAGTTCTAGTCGGTCAGTGAATGAGCTTAGACCGACTAATTCTTGTCAGGAAATTTGCCTTTAGTTACTGTTTACAACTAGTCGGTTCAAGCTCATTGACCGACCGACTAGATCGTGATCTAGTCGGTCAGTGCTTGAACTGTGACCGACTAGTTGTGCCAGGGACTGATTTGTCTTTTGAGACTCTGATCGTTTAAAACTCCTCCCGACCGACTCTTTTCCTTTTTAGTCAGTTTCTATTTTCCCCTCCAGCTCGAAAACCCCCGACCCTTCGACTTCCCTCCTCCCTCTCCGTCGTGTCCGGCCTGTTTCCGGACATCCCCGCCGTCGCCGACCGTCGCCCTCTCCTCCTAGGTGATCCTCTCTCCTCTCTTAGCTTCCTAGGGTTAGGGTTAGCTCTCTTGGGTTAGATTTTCAGCGGCTAGGGTTTCATTTCTAGGGTTTCGATTCTCTAGGGCTTCTTCGATCTCTTGCGTCGTGTCGTGCCTCGATTATGGCTCGTACACGTATTCCGATCACTCCCTCTGGCCCTTTGCCTATGACTGTCGATTCGCCACCCTTGGACCCCCCGCAACCTACGCGAACCCCTCCGAAACACCGTTCGAAAACCATCCAACCCTCTTCGTCTTCGCCTCCTCTTAATCGTAAGAGGACGGCGACTTCGAAACCCCGTGCCCAATCTCAGCCCAAGCCCAAGCCAGCTGCATTCCGTGCCCCTACACCTCCTTCTGATTCCGATGAGGAATACAGACCCGAGACTGAGACTCATAGGGACCCCTCACCTCCTCCTAGGTAGCATGAGCCTAGCTCACGTCCCCGTACCCGTCAGCCTAAGGGAAAGGCTCCGATGCCGGTTGGCGGTGTCGATATTTTGTGTCGCGACGACCCTTTGTGTCTTGCGGCTTACAACCGTATCGAACACTGCCCACTGCTTCTGGAGCATTTCGTCCAGTTTAGTGACTTCCTAGGCCTCGCCGATCTTCTTTCATCCTCCGGTCTTCTCGATTACCTTCGATATGACCCGAAGGCGAACCCATACCCTTACCCTCATTTAGTGAAACTATTCTATGCCAACCGCATCCGGGGTCAGTACGATGCGACCCACTCGATTGAGACGACTGTCTTGGGGACTCCTATAGTCCTCACGGTAGAAATCTTTGGAGAGATTTTGGGTATCTCCTCGTCTGGCCTCCTTCCCTCCGATATATCCGTTGATGACATATCCTCTCTTGATCAGGTCGTTCTCTCTCAGATCTTCCATGAGATTCCCCCCGCCATGATTGTCGTTCCCTCCAAATCCTTCAAGCCTATCGCCTGGGTCCTCAATTTGATTCTGAAGTCGTGCTTGCTTCCCAAGTACGGCTCCTCCTCTCTTCCGTCCCAGCCTTTCTTGAAGTTGATATATGCTATTTTCATGGGGAGCTCGATTAACTGGGCTAGCATTATACTCGATAAGATGGACTCTTTCGAGTGTATTCGCAAGTCCACGAAGTCGGCTCATATTCCCTTCCCGTGCTTGTTGACTCTGGTATTTCGTCACTTCCGTGTCACATTGCCTCCTGACGATGAGCGTCCACTTGGTCCTCCCCTGAACGCGACGGCCGTCAAGAAGTCTCTTGCGGCGCTCTGTCACGTTCAGAGGACGACACCTTCAGCGTCAGCCTCTGCCTCTGCCTTAGCTGCTCCCTCTTCCACTCTTGCCGAGCTTGTTCGTGCTTTGTGTCGTTTGGAGTCTCGTCAGGCTCGTTCTGAGGAGATTCTCTGCCGTATCGCTCGTCACCTTGATATTGAGGTCCCTCCGTCTTTTTCTGACGAGGATGAGTTGGATGAGGAGGACATTGAGGAGCTTGCTCGTGCTTCTACTCGTGCCCCCAGGGCACTTCTGGTGATGCTGCTGCTGCTTCGTCTGCTGGTGCCCCCGAGAGCACACCTGTTGCCACCGCTCCTGCGGTGGATGCTCCGACTGGTGCTCCCGAGGCCACTATTGTTGCTGCTCTAGAGATTGCCACTTCTGCCGCTCCCGTGGACACTACTGATGACCCAGTGACCACCTCCACTCCTGTAGAGCCTGTTGCTGCTGCAGATCCTGCCGCTTCCTCTTGAGCTTCTTTGAGGACTCTCCGATGCTCCTTGGATGATACATCTAGTGTGAGAGAGTTTGGGTAGGATAGAGTGTGGATCTGGATGCTTTTGATGTTTTGATGTATTTTGATGTACGTTGGATGGATGTCGATATGTTTTTGTGATACTTCCATATATGCTGTATTCTGAGATATATGATGTTGTATTTTGATCGCTGATCGTTGGATCGCTTTTTGGATATCAGTGATGTATATTTTTGATGTACTCTGGTTCATATTTATATATATATACATTGCAGTTGACATTTCATTCTACTGCGCACAATTTATAATTTTTTTATGTCTCTGATGTTTGATTTCGTCGCTCGACGATATTAACTTGGTTAAATAGATTTCACTTTATGAAAACATAGAATTGTTTTCCATGCACTAAATTAACCAAGAATGTTGATATTGGAGAGTATATTCCATAACTCAATTCATAAAATTAATTTGAGTTTTGGTGATTTTATTTATCGTTTTTCGACTTTGGTTTCATTGGCACACCTTGATTTACTTTCGTATTTTTCCTTTGGTGTCATTTAAACCATGGTCGTATTCTTCGACTCCCGTGCTTTTATTTGAAGCCATTGTTGTTGTCGTTGATCTCCTCCCGCTCTTTTTGCTTATGCCAAAGGGGGAGAGATATAATAATAACGATGTGCTAAATGATAATTTAAAGCATTATTCCAAGAATCTAATTTGATATGTTAGATTCAGGGGGAGTTAAGATATATAAATGGATTTTCAAATCCGATATTTCAATAACCAACATTTGGTATTCGATATTTCAATAATAGATTCTCATTTATATACTTTACTCGTCTGCTTGATGCGTATTATTATTGTTTAATTCGGAATTAACGTGTCATCAATGCAGGGGGAGTAAGTAAATTTCATTTGAATTATTATTTTTGATTATTATTTATGTTGGTTTGTCATCACCAAAAAGGGGGAGAATGTTGGATATTGGACTCCCCGGATTTGGTTTTGGATGATGAACAAACATAAATATATCGTGAACTAACAACTTGTGAGCGCAGTTATGGAGATCGTCGCCAAATTCATATGAATATCAATTACGACGTCTCGAGACTTCTCAAAGCACGTGATCGTATGCCTAAATCTTCGTTGAAGCTTATGGACCATTTTAGAAGTCATGAAAATTCGATTGAAGCTTTTGAAGACGGTATCGTCAAGTTATATTTATTGTCTTTAAGCTTCTTTCATAGAATGTTAAGCCTTGAGTAGGTCTTACGGTTTAAATCTTCATAACGCTCATATCTTAGCTCTAGGATCTTAGTAGAAGTCCATACAAACTTTCCCGAAGCTTCGCGCTTCGATTCACGACTTCTTATGCATGTTAGTTGGTTCAAGAAGAAGAACTGACCGACTAGATGGTAATCTAGTCGGTCGGCAAAGCTTCTTGGACCGACTAGTTTCTGTCAGTTAATTCTAAGCTCTTTACTGTTTATAGTTAGTCGGTCTAAGTTGACTCACCGACCGACTAGTTTGTGAACTAGTCGGTCAGTGATGCTTCTGTGACCGACTAGTTGAGCTTTCCCTGTACATGCACATTTGAGCCTGAGCTACTGTTTATAATTAGTCGGTCTGTGTTCATTGATCGACCGACTAGTTGATAAACTAGTCGGTCAACTTTCCTTCTTGGACCGACTAGTTTAGCTTTACTGTACATGCCAATTTTCACCTGACTTACTGTTTATCGTTAGTCGGTCTATGCACACTTGGCGACCGACTAGTTGATGAACTAGTCGGTCAACATCTGTTCTTGGATCGACTAAATCAATTTGTGCTCAGACTTCAGTTTTATCTCTTAGTCGTTCTCGGTTGAGTAACTGACCGACTAGTTGTGAAACTAGTCGGTCAGCTACTCTTCTTGGACCGACTAGTTCCTTTTGTCTGTGCTTCGACCTTTTAGTTGTTCTTCCATTAGTCGGTCTACGTTAAATGACCAACCGACTAGTTGATGAACTAGTCGGTCGGTGGTTGTTCTTTGACCGACTAGTTGCGATCAGAATAGATCCGTTGGAGCTTTAATTGAAACGTTTTTCTCTCTCTCTCTCCTCTATCCTATAAATACTTGTTGAGCTGCATTCATTGCACTCAAGGCTGATATTATTGCAAGTTTAGAGATCAAGAGAAATCATTCCAAGCTCATTCAAAGCTCTTTCATTCCATTCAATAATCTCTCCTCACTCTTACTTCCAAAGAGAGATTCATTGAGTGTGAAGCCTTCCAAGCCAAGTGCTTGATCCTAGGTCACCAACAACCCCATAGCTCTCCATCGCTGATCTACCTCTTGGAGCTAGGGTTTGGTGCCTTCTTCTTCCTCAAAATCATCCTTGCCCTAATTCGTAAGTATACTCAAGGCATAGGTATTTTGTGGTAAGTTATTCTATTTCATTTACTTTCATTTTGTAAGTGTTTATCGCTCGGTTGTGAGAGTTGTGATTGTGATCCCGGGTTCTGGGAGTCACAAATTACTTTGTGTATGATTTGACTTGGTGAAGGTTATTCACAAGTATTTCATAGTGGAAATCTTGAGTTAGGGTTTCTAACTCAAGTATCCGGAGGGGATCCGGGTGTTTGGGACGTAGGATCACCGGGAACAAGTCGGGGAGACTTGGGGGGATCCGAACCCAGTAATATCGTTGTTTGCGATTGTTTCTTTGTTGTCTAACATTTACTTTTCCGCATTGTTTGGTAGAGTTTGCAAGTAATTAGGAATTAGCCTCTTAATTATTTTAAAGTACTATTCACCCCCCTCTAGTACTTGTGCAGTAGCTTAGCAGGGCATTACAAATATTCCATGACTTAATGAATGCCAAGATTTGTGATATACTATAAGTTATGATAGCTCAATGTTTACTTGAGTTGATTGTATTGATGGTTATATGTTATACAAACTTTTGTGTAATATTTGGATGATCTCGTTTGGATAAATTTTATGGCACTTCAACATTCATGCCAATTTGAATTATTGAGATTCATATGAGATATGGTGTCCTAGATATTCATGGTTCACTTAGATTACATTCCTTCATTATGCAACATGTTTAGTGAAGTATGTGATCATTAATTGTCACGCTCAGTTCTCCGAGATACGCGGAAATACGTACATTCCCAGGGTATTCGTAGAGAACAAGGAGAGACAAGTCTACGGTAGTATTTAGACCCAATGCTTTGACCCTTTGACTCTAAATACTACCAAGGGTAAATCGTGATTTAAACATTAATTTTCGTAAGCCACTTCGAATGTTGGAATATTACAGATAAAAGAAAAACTATATATTCTCCAACACAGATAATCCACAGATACAACACAGAGATCACAAAATATTTACATACATTAAGTTTAAAAGATACAGAATACATACATTAATTGTACAAGTACAAGAGTGGAATAACAGAAAAACTCCCCAAACCCACAAAAAGAACGGTGTCCACACACCGGGTACAACTCACTCCTTAATCTACCCCTGGGAAGCCAACTCTATGAAATCGCCCTCTGAGGTCTCCACCTCTAGCTCAAAATTCTGGGTAGTCTCCTGGATGGGGTCCTACCCTACAATCTCCGACTCTAATCCTGGGAAAAGGGGGGAGGGACATGTCAACGCTTGCCATGTAGGAACTAACAACCCCATGTAGATATGCCAGTCTCAAAATTGTCCTACCTAACTAAGGGTCAGGCTACAGATGATAATAATGACAAAGAAATTTTTTCATAATTTAAAGCATAAACATCAACATGCATTGTAATGAAGATAAAAGAAAAACACTTCATGAATAGTGCACATAAGGAAAAGCAGACAAAAAATAAACGAACGACTACATATAGTAATAATTCAGAGGATTACTAGAACACCATTTTCTACAATTTTTAGTTATAGTTATGATTTAGAAACCAGGGTAAACTGTTGGACATAAGGCACTGGACCTCACCCATGGTGGGTGGAAAGAGGTAACCCGCCACCGACACCAGCACTGTGACAAACGGGGCCTCTCGTAACTCTCCCGTTTCGAGAGTGAGGATATCATATCATACACATCAATTACCTTATGGTGCATCACGAGTACACCATGTGCCTCTCCAACTCTGCCAACTTCCCCTGTCGGCTGTCGGGAGCATGCGTGAGATCCATATCCATTATAGTCCAGTCCTTTTGTGTACATTTTACCTGGTTTTCTCCACCACATATCTGGAATACTCATCCACCTCGGGGCAGACTGAGATATTCCAGGTTGTTTTATTACACTCGCGTGCTCACTCAGATCCTCAGATCACTATCTAATAAACTTTGAGCATTTCCCCTTTCAATATCTTGCGATCATACTACCACGAGCATCATTTCATTCACAACTATCATCACAATAATGTTATAGTTCCCATTACTTCCATTGCATTTCATAAAAAAAGTTCGTGCTTAAGGAACGACTCAATATTAGCATGAAATATAATATTCTCATTGTAACATTCTTACAAGCACAAGGAAAGTTGCAAGGCCCCAAAACGTAGTATGAAGATTAAGAACATATTATAACATACTACACATACTACATGATAGATAACATCCAAGCATGATGATAACTACATAAATTGAACATGGATAACATCACAGCAACATATCCAAGCATAGTGAACGCATGTACATAAACTAACATACTAACATAGAATGACATATTGGCATATAATCACATACAAACATACTAGCATACCAGCATATAATGGCATACTAGCATACTACATACTAGCATATAATGGCATACTAAGATACTAACATACTAGTATACTAGCATAGAATGGCATACTAGCATGAACTTAACTACAACATGAAGCATACTAATATAATCATGGCAACTAACATGGAGCATATCAATATAGTCATGGATCATACTAATAAAAATCATGGCAACTAATATGGAGCATACTAACATGAACTTAACGACAACATGGAGCATACTAACATGAACTTAACTACAACATGAAGCATACTAATATAATCATGGCAACTAACATGAAGCATATCATTATATCATGGGGCATACTAATAAAAATCGTGGCAACTAATATGGCATGGATTTATCTCCATATGAATAATCCTAAGCCTGGCATACTAACTAAGGGTGATAGCTCCTACCTTTATGAAGTATTTCTTCTCCAAGTTCTAGCTTTCTCTTCCTCCAAGTCTACTCCTCTTCAAGAGCTCCTACTTCTCCAAGCTTCTTCTTTATGCTCCAAATGTACCAAGTGGAGGAGGCTAAATTTGTGGATTGTAGTTGGATCAAGAGGAGGAGGAGGAGAGGGTAGTTCGGCCTTGGTGGTGGGAGATGAGGAGTAAGGTGGCAAGGGTGGAGGAAGGGGAGGCTAGGTTCGGCCTTGGTGGTGGAGAATGAAGGAGATGAAACAATTTGTTTTTTCTCTTTCTTTTTTTGCTTTTCCTTTTTCTTCGCCTTTTCTTTTTCTTTTTCCTTTTAATCCTCATCCCAACCTAACTATCACGGCAAGGGATAAGGGAGTGCCAAGTGGGGGTTAAGGTGGCATAATTTGGTTGAAAGTAGGTTAGGTGAGTGACACATAATAGGTGAGGCGGCATACACACATAATTAGGATTACTAATTTTTGAATAAAAAGAAATACACCCACTAATACCATAGCCCATACACATATACCATTCATTCTATTAAATACTATCACACTATGATATCTAATTATGATTTAAAATATTTAAAAATAAATTTTATATTATTATATTTTTAAAAAATTAGGGGAAAATCTCCAAAATACTTGAAAAATGCACATGTATAAATACGATCAAAGTACATAGTAAAATACACAGTATATTAACAATAGGGAGGTTACATTCCACCCTCCCTCAAACAAATTACGTCCTCGAAATTTCAAAACAACTAGGAGGAAAAGATACTTCTATACATCAACCAAAATATCAGTACAAGAGACAAAACACATTATACACACAGATGAGGGTATCTCTCTCCCATCTTGTCCTCGAGTTCCCAGATGTACTCACCTGGAGACTCTCGGTGCCACATGACCTTCACAAAATCGATGGCCTTCTTTCTCAACAATTTCTATCTGCGGTCTAGAATGGCCACCGGCTGCTAATCATATGTCAAATCTGAACGCACCTCGATCTCTGAAAAATCCATGACGTGACTAGGGTCTCCCATATACCTCCTGAGTTGAGATACGTGGAACATGTCATGTATACTGTCAATGGATGGTGGCAAAGCAAGCCTGTAAGCAACCTCACCAATATGATCTAAGATCTCAAATGGACCAATATATCTCTGGCTCAACTTCTCACGCCTACCGAAGCGAATCAGTCCACGCATAGATGAGACCTTCAAGAACACATGGTCACCTGGCTAGAACTCCAAGTGTCGTCTCTTCCTATATGCCCAATGCTTATAGTGGTCTTGGGCAATACAGAGGTTGTCCCTGACAGTCATAACCACATAAACAGCCTCAGCGATCACCTCGGGCCCCAGAAGCTCACGATCCCCAACATCATCCCAACTGAGAGGAGAGCGACACTTCATCCCATATAATGCAGTAAATGGTTCCATACAAATACTTTCCTGGTAATTGTTGTTGTATTCAAACTCCACAAGATGTAGATGGTCATCCCAAGAACCCTTGAAGTCTAGCATACATGCTCTCAACATATCCTCTAGGATCTGTATGGTATGCTCCGACTGACCGTCTGTCTGAAGATGGCATGCAGTGCAAACTTAGCTAAGTACCCAAGCTAGCCTGCAAACTCCTCCAGAAATGAGATGTGAATCTGGTGTCACGATCGGAGACTATGCATATAGGCACTCCATGGAGTTTCATGATCTCCTGTACAAGATTTATATCAAAACTTACCAATAATAGAAATTAATCGATGTATTGGAAAGGAAAGAATACCTCCATATATCTCCGAGCTAAATGATCTGTAGTCTGGCCAACCTGAAAAGGAATGAAATGTGATGATTTTGTTAATCGGTCAACGATCACCCAAATAGCGTCATTTTCTTGGAAGTGTGGGGGTAGACCAGTCACAAAATCCATCGCCACATGCTGCCACTTCTACTCTGGAATGTGGAGAGGCTGTAGCAGTCATGTAACTCTCTGGGCTTAGCCTTCACCTACTGACGAAGTAAGCACGATGCCACACTCTTGGTCGCACTATGCTTCATTCCATGCCACCAATAATGCTGTCATAGAACTCGGTACATTTTCGCACCTCTTGGGTGAATAGAATAGGAGAGCTGTGAGCTCCCACAGTAACTCATCCCGAATAGCACCGGCTAGCACACTTATTCTACTCCCAAAGTATATGGACACGTCCTCATTAATAAGAAAATCAGTGCGAAGTCCAGTCTCTACCTGCTCCCAAATCTTCCTCAGCTTCTCATCTCCAGATTGTGCAGCCTTGATCATATCCACAAGATCAGACTGGCTCTGCAAACTCATCATAGCTGTAGTGGCACCTGGGAGGATAACCTTAATCTCCATCTGACATATCACCCCACGAAGATCCCTCTGAGCAGTCAACATCAACACAGCTGGCAGTCGACTGAGAGCGTCTTCTACGACGTTAACATTCCCAAGGTGATACTGAAGGTCAACATCATAATACACCATAAACTCAAGCCATCGGCGTTGCCTCATATTGTGCTCTTTTTGGGTGAAGACATACTTTAGGCTCTTGTGATCAGTATATATCTTCACATGCTTGCTTAATAGAAAATGCCTCCACAACTTCAATGCAAAGATCATAGCCGCCAGCCCCTGGTCATGTGTAGGTGTCACGCCCTGCTTCTTATTATACTTAGGAGCGAGGATACGAGTGTGTCCGCATGTGCTTAAAGCAAAGAAGAAGTACCTTTTTTCTTTCTTCTTTGACTTAAGCACAATAAGCTTTTGTGTATTAAGCTTGACAGGTTCTTGCTTGCGAATATCAGAACAACACAAATATTATTATTACAACTTCAAGTCCAGATTACAAGTACGCAATTAAGGCCTAGCATGGCCATCACAACAGTTACACAAAAGGAAATACCCTGAATAAAATACAACACAAATATCAATTTATTGCAGTGCTGCGAAAGCACGTCGTTCCTTAGCAGTGGATCTCAGTGTCTGGGTACTCCTATTCAACTAGCTCAGCCTCGAAGTATGCTTCTCTGCAAAATCTGTCTCAGAACCTAACATATATTTTACAAGATAACAAACATGGAAATATACGTCTAGCGAGGGTCGCTTCGCAAGTTAAAAATGTTAGAAGATGGACCCTCGGCAGGTATTAATAATAATATAAGTTTAGTTTGAAAGGCTTTTGAAGATGAGCAACACCACATGACTACAATGATGAAAAGTATGGCAGCGTAAGAAAACGCGCAAGCATAGCAGAATGTAGTGTGCAAAGTAATGAGCATGCCAAGTGTAGAGTGCTAAGTAGTGAGCATGGCAAGTGTAGTGTACAGAGTAGTGATCATCGCAGAGTGTGGTGTGCAAAGTAATGGGCATGACAAGTGTAGTGTGCTAAGTAGTGAGCATGGAAAGTGTAGTGTACAGAATAGTGATCATGGTAAAGTGTGGTGTGCAAAGCAGTGAGCAGGCAAAGTGTAGTGTGCAACGTAACACATAGTAAGCACGGTAAGAAAAGTTAGCAGATTACACAATTTATAATTGGAACAGCATGGGTAAAATAGTGCATCATTTAATCTCATATCTAGTGACAAGCACAATGTCCGAGTGCAGAAAAAACTACAATTACACCCAAACTAACCGGAGCTACCCGTGGCTCTGTACTCACCGACCCCATCCGGGCAACAGTCGAATTTACCGGTGGGGTGAAATCCAGCATTTCACACTCTACTACAATGGACTACCCCACCCAAAGTGTCAATGTGTGTTCTGTATAGTTCAATGTATGCCACATGGGCCCAATATTTCGTAAATGCCCTGAGGGCCCAATAGTCTGTATATGCCCCGAGGGCCCAATATCATATTTCATTAAGTATGGACTAATCAGAGATAAGGTAACACCAATAACGGTACAACATGCAATATGAGTAGAATGACAGAAACATTAATAATTTCCTTTACACTGTGAATATCATGATTAATGGCTTCAATGGCTAAAGAAAATCAAACATTTGGTTAAAGCATGTCACAAGTTCCATCGAGTCGCTTCAAATGTCATTTATCAAGTAGTTAACAAAGTTTGATAGTTTCGTCATTAGAAAATAGTGTATCTTAAAGCCTGTAGGTGATAAGTACTTGCCTGATCGATGCGATTTTTGGGTGTCCGGCGATAACAAAGAGGCGTAACTTATTTGCGTCAATAGATTTAACGTTAAGCCAATTAAAAATAAAATGCATATATTAACACACACACATATACTAATATATATACAAAATAACATACACATATACTAACTATCAAATATAAATATATTTATATTTATATACGTATATATATATTAGCATATATATATAACTAACATAATATATATATATATATATATACACACACCCAAATAACTTATGCCATCACAGCATTAATACCTACTATTCCCTTATTTGAGGCTAACAACATATACTGTTAATAACATGTAACTCATATAACATTATAAACTTAAGTACATAAAAACAACTCATGCACTCACAGCTTTCGTCCTTGCGTTGTTTTGCAAGCGGGGGCGACGACTGCAGCTCCGGACGGCGGCGGTTTGACGGCAGGACTCGACGGTAGTGAGACCACTGCGGCGAGCGGCGGCATCGACTGGGCATGCAGGACTGGAGAGAGGAGGGACCTGGGTTAACAGAGCTTGGAGACGAGGGTCGAAGGCTTGTGGAGGATCAGGGATGGTCGAAGTTGTGGCAACAGGGCTGTCGAGTCCTGGTGATCAGAGATGAGAGGTGGTGGGTGTAACGCCCCGCTTCCCAAAAATGTGGAGTCGAGACGTGAGAAGGTCCGCACAAACTTGAAGCCGTGAAGCTCCAAGCTAACTAACAATCAAGGATCCCTAACTAGCAAGCACAAACTTCTAACTAAGTCTCACTATGGTTCTGATCTAATGGATTTCCTATCAAGCTGGGACAGGTGCTCTAACACGCCTACTAGCCACCTAAGACATAGGAACGCTAAAAACCTAGACTCCGGGCTTATAACGTGGATGTTCTAATTTATTTAATGGACATTCTATAATTATTATTGTTGTTCCGATAGTTCGCATTTGCAAATGGACCTGCATGGGCCACCACTAAAACCTGTCACGCCCCGCTTCCCAAAAATGTGGAGTCGAGACGTGAGAAGGTCCGCACAAACTTGAAGCCGTGAAGCTCCAAGTCTGATAAGCGTATAAAGACACTTATTATGGCAAGTCCTTGCAAATGCGATACGAAACAAAGATAACAATAAGAAAATGAGACAATAAGCAATTTATTGAATCCCTGAATATCCATAAATAAATTACAATATCACAGAAAAGCCACCAGGCTAAAGGAAAAAGAGTCTAAGGCCCAACATGGCCAACAAAGAATAACATACATACAAGGGTGCCACGCACCGACAACTAACATGAATCTTAAAACTTAAAGGGAAACTCAACAAGTCACCGGTGTCCACAAGACTCCTCCTGAGCAAACACAACGCCCTCTGCAACAAGCTCTGACTCGGCAACTAACATGCGACACCCAAAGAGAAAGGGGCACATGTCAGCAAGTCTGGAAAGACTTGTGCAAGGAAACTAAAAGAAAGGCAACTAGCAACCTAGCAGTTATAGTATTAAGCAATGACATGGCAGTTAAGTATGATGCAACAGTTTAAAGGAGACAAGCATGCACAATGTAGCAAAAGCTACCAAATCACTAATCACTTATCATTTATCACTTATCACTGTTAATCACTTAAACACTAGAGATTTCGCCTGCAGGCTGGAGTGGCGGATCAGGCCATCTCGTGCTCTGGTGACGCATATCTCTTACTCACTTAAACACTAGAGATTTCGCCTGCAGGCTGGAGTGGCGGATCAGGCCATCTCGTGCTCTGGTGACGCATATCTCTTACTCACGTACACTCTAGAGATTTCGCCTGCAGGCTGGAGTGGCGGATCAGGCCATCTCGTGCTCTGGTGACGCATATCTCTTACCCCACCCCTACGTGTATCGAGCATTGAGATTTCCAACGCTCGCTTCTGGATCACGAGCCAGGAAGTGTATTTGGCATAGGGTTGTGCCCACGAAAAGTGGGTGCCTAGCCGGTATCCGAGCGTTGGGGTTTCCAACTACAGGGCTCGCTTCCGGAACACGAGCCATGATTATAATATTGTAGCGTGTGCTACACAATCACAATGATTTATCACTATGCAATGACGTGAACAAATGATTGCGTACCGTTAATTGAATTTAAACGTGACAGGCAAAATGCAATGATATGAACATATTCGCGTACCGTTAATTTGAATTAAACATGGCAGTTAAGTATGCGTGAACAACAAGTTAAATGGGTTGGATTCGTCAAACTAGATTGAGTCACAAGGAGAGAACCCACCATTGCAAGCAAAACACACTGATAATCCAATCATACAAAAACCAGTCGTTACAGTGGGGCTTGTGTTCGACTGGGTTGCTGGAACTCTTGGAGAAAGGAGGCGATGGGTTTGGGTTGCAGTCAGAAGTTGGGGCACTGGCAGAAGTCGAAGGCTTGTCGAGGGGCTGGGGTTGCGAAAACTGGGGTCGTCGAAACGGAGGGGTTTGTGGTGCAGTCGGGAGATGGGGTGTCAGAGTGAGCTTGGAGGTGGACGTCGTGGGGGTTGTGAGGTTGGCGTCTGAGTGGTTCTAGGGCATGCAGGCTGTGGCAAGATGGTGGGAGGAGGCACCTTGAGGGAGGGTTGTCGGAGATGGGAGATCGGGGTTAATAGGGAGAGGGGCTGCGATTGCGGGCTCGGGGATGCGGGCTCAGGACCTGTCGGCAGCGAGGTTGGAGACGCGGGCTCAAGGTCTAGCGACGGTGGTGTCAGGGTTTGGAGTGGTCGATATGGCGAGGGGGAAGAGGACGGGAGGATGCGCATGTTGGAGTTCTAAGGTTTTAGGAGAGGGTGACGGATGATGATCCGTGGTTTAATGAAGAAGAAGGAGAGGCGTTCCATGTGTTTGGGTTTTTGCGAGCATGGCTACTTGAAGGGGAGGGAACGTGACTCCGTTGCAATGAGAGAACAACATGGGTTGTTAGCAATTTAATGGAGATAAGTTGTGATTTCGTGCGTGTGAGAGTAGGGGTTGAGTTGGTTGCGGACCCACATGTTATCTGGGAATTAACGGTGGGGGAGATTATTATTAATTAAGATTTAGATTGGTTAGAATAATTGGATTTAGTAGGATTTAATTAGAATAATTAAATCTCTAAAATTTAGATTTAATTTGGAGATTAGTATAGTTAAGATATTTAAATACATTAGGATTTAGATCTGATTTAACTAATCAACTTAGTTAACATTTTTGAGGTAGGATTGTGCTGGATTTAAACTAGATTCATTGAGATTCATTAAGATAGGAGTTGATTCAATGATATCAATGTGGCTAAGATTGGATTCAAATCTGATTTAGAAGATCTAATTAATCAAGATATTTGATTATGAAGGAAAAAAATCCATTTGGTTAAGATACTAGCTCCATTAGATTTCGAATGTTAATCTTTTTTAGATATTTGAATCAGGATTAGATTTAATTTGTAAAATACGTTAGTTAAGATTAGATATGATTTGCATAATCTGTCTAGATATTTAGATTAGGAAATCTAATTTGATCAATCTGGTTAAGACTTGATTTGGAGAGATCGATGTAATTAGGAATTGATTAGGGCGATTTGGTTATGACATAGGATTCGTTATGATCACAATCTGATGTAGTTAAGATTAGATTAGGAGGATCACTTTTTGGGATGATCGGAGTATCACGATTTCACCCCTGCAATCAATGTCAACCACAAGTTAATAAGAAGATACAAATGTGATCATGAAGTCGCGAAGATCACGATCAAGGAATTCGATCATGAGTTCAAGCTAAAAGAAACAACAGATAAAATTATATAGAAATTACTCAAATAATCAATTAAGAATATACATACGAAATACATACGTACAGGAACATGTCGTTACAGTAGGATAATTTCGCTCATGTACCTTCTACAACCTGGAGGCATATGCTACACGGCCTTGCTAATGAATAACACATCCAAGCCCCTTGCTAGATGCATCACAAAATATCTCGAAGCCTCTCGATTGATCTGGAATTGTCAGAATAGGTGCAGTCCTCTACTTTAACTCATCAAATGCTCTTGACACTTCTCAGACCAAACATAATCAACATTCTTCTTGGTGAGGTGAGTTAATGGTGCAACAATTTTGGAGAAATCCTTGATGAACTTCTTATAATATCTAGCCAATCCCAGAAAACTCCTGATCTCCATGGCTAATCGAGGGACTGCCATTTCTCTACTGCAGCAACCTTCTTTGGATTTACAGATATCCTGTCTCCAGATACAATATGCCCTAGAAAAGCCAATGTAAGCAACCAAAACTGGTACTTGCTATACTAAAGTGATCCGTAAATGCTGCCTCAGAGTCTCTAAAGTGATCCGTAAATGCTCGACATGTTCTTCGTCATCCTTCGAGTATACCAGAATGTCATCAATGAAGACTACCACAAACTTGTCTAGATTCGCATAAAAGACCTGGTTCATCAACCTCGTGAAGGTGGCAGGTGCATTGGTTACACTAAAAGGTATAACCTGAAACTCGTGATGTCCAAATGGGTCCGAAAAGCCATCTTGGGAACATCCGATTCTTTGACTTTCACCTGATGGTACCCACTCTATAAATCCAGCTTTGAATATACTCGGGATCCACTAAGCTAATCAAAGATA
The DNA here is from genome assembly GCA_030789695.1 of Scilla litardierei. Taxonomy (NCBI): domain Eukaryota; kingdom Viridiplantae; phylum Streptophyta; class Magnoliopsida; order Asparagales; family Asparagaceae; genus Scilla; species Scilla litardierei. Next base: position 30,187,358 of record CM061133.1, read on the forward strand.
TCATGAATGCACGGGAGAGGATACTTGTTCTTCAATGTCACCTTATTTAACTCTCTATAATTAATACACATCCTCCATGACCCATCCTTCTTGTTGACCAATAACACTGGTGCTCTCCACAGAGACATACTAGAGCGTATCAGTCTTCTCTGCGACAGATCGTTTAGCTGAGTGCAAACCTCGACTAACTACGACAGACCCAAACGATACGAGGCCTTGGCAATCGGCTATGTGCCTGGTATCAAGTCAATAGTGAACTCCAAGTATCTATCTAGGAAAATTCCATAAATATCATCTGGAAATACGTTAGGAAAATCTCAGAAAACCCTCGACAAATCTGGTTCAGTCTCCATTGCCATCGCGATCGCCATGACTTCTATCGGCTTGGCACTGAACTTCACGTGTTCGAGTGTACTGCTACCATTCTAAAAGATTGTTTGGGATCTGAAATCCTACCCTCCTTTGCCTACAGTCAATCGTGGCATAGAACATACCCAGCCAATCCATCCCAAATATAGCCTCAATGGTAGGCATCTCTATCACTAAGAAATTAGCATACAGCTTCCGCCTACAAATCACCACGGGGACAATGGCGACAACCAAGAGAACTACAGAGCACACCATTTCCCGTGTTGATATTCCAACTGGTAGTGAGGGAAGCCACTGGTATCGAGTGCTTGGTCATAGATCTCTGGGACAAGAAACAGTGGGAAGCCCCAAAATCAAAAAGTGATAGAGCATGGAAGGAAGCAACCATAAGAATGCCTAACAAAAACAATAAAACAAAGAACAACCCTAATAAGGAAGGTGGAATATAACGATCTAAAATAAGGATACGAAAAGTGTGTGTGTGTGTGTGTGTGTGTGTGTGTGTGTGTGTGTGTGTGTGTGTGTGTGTGTGTGTGTGTGTGTGTGTGTAACATGCATCACTCAAGGTAAGGTCGGAGATATATCAGTGATAACCTGACTGGTGTTCTCTGCCTCTACCGTAGACATAGTGAAAGCCTGACGTCTCTGGGGAGGTGTGACTGTCATATGGGAAGTACGCTGCTGACCAGGAATAAGACATCACCTAGAAGCTAGATGACGCAATCCTGATGGCACTGGGAGTGGCAGCCTCTGTGGAGCAAGTAGACGAGTCCTCTGCTACATAGACATAGCTGCCACAGGTGCTGTAGGTACTGGAGAGCTACTCTGCAGTGGATAAAACTTGATGATATGTCCTGACTCATCACATGCAAAGCATCTCCTGAGTAGAGATCTGTAGTCATTCTTCTCATGCACAAGCTTGCCACAATGCTGACAAGATGTCGGCCTTTGAGAAGATGGTGGGGCTCCTGTCCTCCTAAACTATACAGTCTGCACGGGGCTGGGGAACTTCTTCTGCTGCCTTTTTAGACGTCAATCCACAACCACAAGAGTCTACTGCTGCCTTGTTAGACGTCGATCCAAAACCACATGAGTCTTTTCCACACTCCTTAGATATGTCGCATGCATCCTCATCGCTTTTAGCACCACCTCATGAGTGGGCAAATCAAGTGTAGACATGGCTCCTATATACTCTGGATCGAGGATCATGTAGAAGCGTTGAGGTCGAGTGGCATCAAATGTAACCAACTCAGGAGAAAACTTGCTCAATAGGGAGAACTCAGCATCATACACATCGATACTTCGACGATCATGGGTCAATCACTCGAAGCGCTGCATCAACTCATCCTTCACTGTCTCTGGGAGAAACTTGAACTCAAAGTGCTCCTTGTACTTCTCCCATGAGACAGACTTGGTCAACTAATGTTCTTCTCCATCCCACCAATGACGAGCCTGATGAGTAAGCTGTCTCCACAGAGCGTCCACCTTGCCGTCCTGTGTATACCCAATTACGAGCAGATCGTCCACTGTATGCCTCAATGATGTGTCCATATTTTCCATATATTTATTGTATCATTTCAAGCCATTTTATTCGTTCAAAAATCTTATCTGTTGCTCATTTGATCATTTATCGTATTATATCACTTTCGGAGCTTTATTCTCATTTTCAGGAGTTTTGAGGCGATTTGGAGCAAATTGGAGTTATGGACACATTCGAGATCGCCAGAGTATCTATGGCAAGGTTCGATAGGTGTTCGGTGAGGTGGAGAAGGATATTTGATAAGAAGAAGAGAATAGGAGAAGAGAAGAGAGAGGAGGAGCTCAAGAGGAGACACGTGCTGAAATTCCAGTCTATTCGGTCGAGTGCATTAGCACTCGACCGAGCTAACATTTAGATCGAAAGAGGAGCTCCAACTTAATGAATACACACTGCTCGACCGAGCGGGGAAATCACTCGATCGAGCTGAATCCAAACAGAACGATGATTTCGAGGGCCTCTCCTACGACTGTAGCTTGACCAAGCAGATCAGCGACTCGACCGAGTACTGCAACTACTCGGTCAAGCTGAACCAATTTCCAGAGAAGTATCTTGAAGCTAAATGTAACGGCTGGTTTTTGTATGACGAATATTATTTATATATATATGCAGTTGTTCGTCTTCTTTCTTTACTTCTCCGCGCTCATATCTTAGTATAGGTTCACTCTTGGAACTCATTAGAACCATCCCGAAGCTTCCCGCTTCATTTTACGACTTCCTGTGCAAGTTAGCCGGTTCACGTTGAGGAACCGACCGACTAGATGTCCATCTAGTCGGTCAACAACTACTCATGGACCGACTAGTTTTTGTCAGGCTTTTCCCTTGAGTTACTGCTTACGATTAGTCGGTCTAAGTTATACCACCGACCGACTAGTTACTGAACTAGTCAGTCAACACTTCTTCGCAGACCGACTAGTACAGAGATCATTTTTCGCATCAGGTTACTGTTTACCATTAGTCGGTCAAAGAACGAAAACCGACCGACTAGTTGACGAACTAGTCGGTTAGGTATCCTTCTCTGACCGACTAATCTTCAAAATATCTTGTTGACCATTTTCACCCTTTAGTCGGTCTATGAACACTGGCCGACCGACTAGGTTGCAAACTAGTCGGTCGACGAGCCTTCACAGACCGACTAACTCTATAAATTTTACAACGACCCTGTTCACTGTTTGGGTATTAGTCGGTCACAGTTATACGACCGACCGACTAGTTCCCAAACTAGTCGGTCGACCGCCCTTCTCTGACCGACTAGTTGACCCCGAAACCCTAATTTTTGTGATAGCCGCCGTTTCATTTTCTTATTTAAACGGGGCTTTCTCCTTCATTTCTCCTGATTATTTTTTAGTCTCCATCTTCCCCAAACCTATTCCCCTACCTCTCACGTCCTCCCCTTTGCTCGTTCCTCCATCCTTGCGCCTTCCATCTTCCCCAAAGCTCTCCCTCTTCTCTCATTTTCCCTTTCTTTTGCCCTAGTGCGGTGTTCCCATCTCAGATCCAGCAGCAACGACGCTGGGAGACGCTGAAATCTTCACCACCACCGACGATCAACATTCCTCGCTGCGCTACCCCTGGCTTGGGAATTTCCGGACGACACAAAGCTTCCACCCTTTTCAGATTTGACGCCGGATCTTCGTGCAAACGTCAAAAACAGGTTGGTGCCCTAAATTCGTAGCAACCCACACAATAAATGATCGAACCCTAATTAAAATCAGCAACCTAATCAAACTAAATTTATTTTCCGCTGATCTTTAAAATGTTGTACAAACCGTAGAAATCGACGAATGGACGTTATGCATGCACACATAGGATAGATCGTCGATTAGGATAATTACATTAAAAATGTGATTTTTGGATTGATTAGGATAGTCCCAATAACCTAGACGCAACCCTACTAGGAATTAATGAATCGTGATCTGACACCGTCGCCGTGTCACGATTTCAGACACTTTTCCGCCGACGAGACGTTTGGACGAGGCGTACCAGGGAGACGACACACTCGCCACCACAGGCAAGTGTACCACTTGCGTTCTTGGCCATGTTTAGGCCTTAATTTTGCTAGAAATGTTAGCCTTGAACAATGAGAACCGGACGTGAAATGATAGCGTCCGGGACGCTTTTGATGGCTCAGATTTGACAACGAAGTCTGAGTCCAACAACAACAATTTCTGACATCATAGGATTGACATGCGTGTGTGTGAGTTATGGACACCCTAGTACAACCCCTTCCTGTTTTGTCGTGTCTTGTTCCCTTCCATCTGCACAGCCCGCTGGGCAATAGGGCACTCGCCAAGCCAGAGCGAGTGATCCCTTGTACTAGTTCACAGCCTGATGGGCAATTGGGCACCTGTCAAGCTAGAGCAGGTGATCCCATATACCGATACACAGCTCAGAGAGCAATTGGGCACTTGTCAAGCTAGAGCAAGTGATCCCATGTCTTGTCACGATTCTTGGGATTATGGGGTAGGGTTGAGCGTGCAAGCGGCAAGAGGGATTGATCCCCCTCGAACCGAACATGCGTGAACCCTTTTCGTGTCTTGTCTTGTCTTGTCTTGTCTGGCTTCCCGTGTTCTGTCTTGTCTTGACACCTATAGGCTAGTCCCGTAGTCCATAGCACTCGCTGTGACTACTACTTGTCTTGTTTACTTGTCTGTTGTGTTTCTTTCTGTTGTTAAAAACCTCAGCATGTTAATCAACCAGTAAAATGTTGTAAGTAATTGGTACACTTGTAGTTTGGTCTAATCTTTTCTTGTAGACCTTGCCTGACATACAGTTCCTTCTTTTGGTGCTGTACGTCAGGGATTGAGCCAGAGTACGTGGAGGAGACTGACCTGACTGCCGACGTGGAGCCAGAGGGCGTCGATCCCGAGTACGACCCCGAGGAGGATCAGAGTTAGAGACTTTTAGTAGTAGATTCCAGAAGCGTTATCTTCTTTGTTGGGTGCGTAGCACCTTTTATTTTTCCTTGTTTAGGTTGGGTGCTTGCACCATTAGATTTACTATTCTGCTGTTGTAGCCCTTCGGGCGTTGAGACTTGGTACTATGGATATGTTGGAATAAAATTTGTGATGTTCTTTCCTTCTAGTACTTTTATTGTTCTGTACTAACATGCAGGGACCTGTACCTTTGCCTTGGTACCACACAGACGCTTATTGGGTCAGGGTTTCGTAGCTCTGGCCTAAGCGGGCCTAGTCACGCTTCGCCTCCATTGTTTTGGGAAGCGGGGCGTGACAGGTTTTAGTGGTGGCCCATGCAGGTCACGTCCCAATCTTTCTGCAAGTACAGAACAGTAAGAGTAAGGACATTCACTCTTGATATTCAAACATTGTACGAGTCTAACCTTCGTCTTTCTGTCAATAGGATGGTCAGACGACGCGTTACCCGATCGGGAAACCTAGGCGAAGGAGTTCCGGAGGACCAGAGCAGAGAGTTCCGTCAGTTTCTGGGTGTGATGAGGGAGATGCTGGATGTTCAGCATCAGCTGGTTCAGCAGTCTCAGCATGCTGCTCAGGCCCCACCTGTTGCACCACCTCCACCTCCGCCTGCTCCGCGAGCTGCTCCAGGAGTGAAGCAGTTCAACGAGCTGCAGCCGAAGACCTTCTCTGGGAAGGAAGGACCTCTGGGTGCCGATGAGTGGATCCAGAGCACTGAAGAGAAGTTGGTTGCTGCCAAGATTCCAGATGAGACTCGAGTGGAGATCGCGAAGATGCAGCTGACTGAGATTGCCCGAAACTGGTGGCGTATTGAGGAGAGGCGTCTGCAGAAGCCTGTGGAGTGGAAGACTTTTCGCCACATGTTCAAGGAGAAGTACTTCACCAAGGTGGCTAGGAGAGAGCTAATGGGCAGATTTGTGGATCTGAAGCAGAAGTACATGACGATCGATGAGTATGAGGCTGAATTTGAGATGCTGAGCCGATTTACCCCGCACATGGTGAAGAAGGAGGAGAACCGAGCTGAGCGGTTCCGTCAGGGACTTCGTCCGAAGGTCCAGGCTTCCATGTCCTCTGCTAGTTTCTCGACTATGAGGGAGGTGTTAGATGCTGCGAAGAACCATGAGACGATTTCGCACCTGCCTGACACCCCAGAGGACAGAGGGAAACGCCCCATGGAGCAGTACCGACCACCTGCCAGGCCGATGATGAGGCCGGTCCAGACTGTGCCATTCAAGAGGCCTGGAGCACTAGTGCAGCAGCAGAGCAAGGGTCCGTGCCATTTCTGCGACAAGCCCGGACATGTTCAGACCAATTGTCGGAGGAAGCTGGGTCTGTGCCTACTTTGTGGAGATGCTTCGCATGCTGTAAAGGACTGTCCTATAGCCCGCACTGCTGTTGTTGGAGCGCCAGCCCCGTTGCAGATGAGGGCACCTGCTCCGGTTCAGAGAGGACCTGCCGTTCGTGGACCACCCTTGGTGCCACAGAGGCAGCTGTACCAGCGAGCAGTGCAGCCTCCGAGGCCGGCCTATACTATGACTGCTGTAGAGACCGAGGAGCTTGATGGAGTGATTACAGGTAATATCTTGACCTAGTCTTTTCATTTCATAATTATATTGTATTGCTAGTCTTGTTAGTGTTGTTCGTTTGTCTGATTGTTAGAGTAGTGTTTGACCTTAGACCCTTGTTTTTCTTAGGCACCATTCTTGTGTCCTCTCACCCTGCTTTGGCTTTGTTTGACTCCGGTGCATCTATGTGCATCTTATCGCAGAGATTTATAACAAGACACTCCATTCCTACCCATACACTCCCTAAGTGTTGGGACATCACTACAGGGAAAGGAGTGGTTACTGTGAACCTGGGATGTCGGTCGATTCCCTTAGTGGTTAGTGGACATGAGTTATATACAGATTTCATCGTCACGATCTACCGCATTTCGATGTCGTCCTCGGCATCGATTGGCTGGGAGATTTCCACGCTTCGATTGATTGTCACAGCAAGAGAGTGGTTTTCCGGATTCCTGGCCATCCAGAGTTCGAATTCCGTAGCCGAGACGAATCGCTTGGGCCCATCAGATTTCGGGCCAAGCCGGAGGTGCCGGTGATGGCAGCGTTGCAGATGGAGATGGAGATCGAATGACCAAAGGTTGTCAGAGATTTTGACGACGTCTTTCCGGAGGATATCTCGGGTCTGTCACCTGACAGAGCTTTGGAGTTCGGTATCGATCTGATGCCGGGTGCGCAGCCGATATCGAAGGCGCCGTATAGGATGGCTCCCGCAGAGCTTGAGGAACTATGGAAGCAGTTGGATGAGTTGTTACAGAAGGGTTTCATCCACCCTAGTGTGTCACCGTGGGGTGCACCTGTGTTGCTTGTGAAGAAGAAGGATGGGTCCCGCAGGATGTGCGTGGACTATCGAGGATTGAATGTTGTCACTGTGAAGAAAAAGTATCCGCTACCGTGCATCGACGACATATTTGATCAGCTGGGAGGTTCGAGAGTTTTCTCGAAGTTGGGCTTGAGGAGCGGATATCATCAGTTGAAGGTGAAGAAGGATGACGTCCCAAAGACAGCTTTCCGGACAAAGTACGGGCACTATGAGTTTGTGGTGATGCCATTCGGCGTGACCAATGCTCCTGCTGTGTTCATGAATCTTATGAACTTGATTTTCTAAGACTTCTTGGATAAGTTTGTTGTGATCTTCATCGATGACATTCTTATTTATTCGAAGTCTGAGGAGGAGCACAACTGTCATCTGAGGACAGTGTTGGAGACGCTGAGGCGACACAAGTTGTATGCCAAGTATAGCAAGTGCGAGTTTTGGCTGGACAGGGTCGCGTTTCTGGGACACGTAGTGTCTGGTGATGGCATATCTGTGGATCCGGAGAAGGTCAGAGCAGTCAGAGATTGGCCGACTCCGCAGTCAGCATCCGACATCAGGAGTTTTCTTGGTCTAGCAGGCTATTATCGGCGGTTCATTAAAGATTTCTCGAGGATTGCGGAGCCAATGACGAAGCTGACGAGGAAGGATGAGGAGTTTCTATGGTCTGATGCTTGTGAGGAGGCTTTCAGTATCTTGAAGGCAAGGTTGACCACGGCACCAGTTTTGACGGTACCGGATCGGAGCGGTGGCTTTGAAGTTTATTGTGATGCATCGGGGAAAGGCATGGGATGCGTTCTGCATCAGCATGGCCACGTGGTCGCGTATGCTTCTCGTCAATTGAGGACTCATGGGAAGAATTACCCGACGCACGATCTGGAGTTGGCAGCAGTGATCTTTGCGCTGAAGATTTGGAGGCATTTCTTGCTGGGCGAGTGTGTGAAGATTTTTACAGATCATAAGAGCTTGAAGTACATATTCACCCAGAAGGAGCTCAACATGCGTCAGAGACGATGGTTGGAGCTCATGGCTAACTACGAGATAGATTTGCAGTATCATCCGGGGAAGGTGAACGTTGTGCCGGACGCTTTGAGTAGACTCCCCACTACTATGATGCATACTGCTGACTGGAGGATTCAGCAAGAGCTGAAGGAGATGGATTTGGAGGTTGTCCTACCTGGTGTGATTCATACTTTCATGAAGTTGCGAATTCGGTCCACGATCGTGGATCGGATTAAGGCAGCACAGGCAGGAGATCCGAAGTTGCAGAGGATCAGGAGGCAAGTTGAAGCTGGACTGCGAGCAGAGTTCGTGATTCATGAGGATGGTTCGCTGCGGTACGGTAGCAGACTCTGCGTACCTGCGGGTGATGTTCGTGAGGAGCTTTTGAGCGAGGCTCATAGCTCACCTTATTCTATACATCCTGGAGGCACCAAGATGTATAAGGATCTCCGACAGAATTACTGGTGGATTGGCATGAAGAGGAGTGTGGCACGGAGCGTTGCCAAGTGTTTGGTATGCCAGCAGGTGAAGGCCGAGCACCATCGTACTGCTGGGTTGCTGCAACCGCTTCCCATTCCGGAGTGGAAGTGGCAACATATTACTATGGATTTCGTGACTGGTTTACCTCGGACCCCGAGGCAGAATGACGCAGCTGGGTGATCGTGGATCGGTTGACCAAGTCTGCGCATTTTATTCCTTTTTGAGTAGGCCGGTCTACGGAAGCCTTGGCGAGGAAATATCTTGAGGTAAAATTTCGTTTCTACTTCTCTTTATTTTTCCTCCTTGATTATTTGTGACGTAGACCGTGTACGTGCAGGAGATTGTACGCTTACACAGAGTCCCCGTGAGCATCGTGTCTGACAGAGATACGAGGTTCACATCTCAGTTCTGGAGAAGTCTGCAGGAGCATTTGGGTACGAGTCTGAGTTTCAGCACGGCGTACCACCCGCAGACAGACGGCCAGTCCGAGAGGACTATACAGATTCTGGAGGATATGCTGCGAGCTTGCACGCTCGACTGGAAGTGATCTTGGGAGGACCATCTCCATTTGGTGGAGTTTTCTTATAACAACAGCTACCAGGCGAGCATTGGCATGGCGCCGTTTGCTGCCTTATATGGGAGGAAATGTCGATCGCCACTGAGCTGGGATGACGTTGGAGATCGGGAGCTGTTGGGTCCAGAGATGATTGTTGAAGCTGTGGATGTCGTGAGAGACATCAGGGAGAAGCTCAAAGTTGCGCAGGATCGTTTTAAGCATTGGGCTGATGCCAAGAGGAGACCGTTGGAGTTTCAGCCTGGAGATCACGTCTTCCTGAAGATTTCTCCGAACCGCGGAGTTATTCGTTTTGGGAAGAAGGGGAAGCTGAGCCCGAGGTTTATTGGACCTTTTGATGTGCTGGAACATGTGGGAGCAGTGGCCTACCACCTTGCTCTGCCACCATATTTGGTGGGGGTTCACGACGTATTTCACGTATCACAGTTACGTCGGTACGTCAGTGATCCGTCGCACACGGTGGATTTCTCGGAGATCACGGTCCGTCCGGACCTGACCTACGACCAACAACCCGTGCAGATTTTGGACCGTCGACAGAAGCAGCTGAGGAATAAGGTAGTCGACCTGGTGAGAGTGATGTGGCATCACGGATCGCCTAAAGAGTCCACGTGGGAGAGAGAGGATGAGATGAGAGAGCGTTACCCTCACCTATTCTGAAAGAAATTCCGAGGGCGGAATTTTCTTAAGGTGGGTAGGATGTAACGGCTGGTTTTTGTATGACGAATATTATTTATATATATATGCAGTTGTTCGTCTTCTTTCTTTACTTCTCCGTGCTCATATCTTAGTATAGGTTCACTCTTGGAACTCATTAGGACCATCCCGAAGCTTCCCGCTTCATTTTGTGACTTCCTGTGCAAGTTAGCCGGTTCACGTTGAGGAACCGACCGACTAGATGTCCATCTAGTCGGTCAACAACTACTCATAGACCGACTAGTTTTTGTCAGGCTTTTTCCTTGAGTTACTGTTTACGATTAGTCGGTCTAAGTTATACCACCGACTGACTAGTTATCGAACTAGTCGGTCAACACTTCTCCGTAGACCGACTAGTATAGAGATCATTTTTCGCATCAGGTTACTGTTTACCATTAGTCGGTCTAAGAACGAAAACCGACCGACTAGTTGACGAACTAGTCGGTTAGGTATCCTTCTCTGACCGACTAATCTTCAAAATATCTTGTTGACCATTTTCACCCTTTAGTCGGTCTATGAACACTGGCCGACCGACTAGGTTGCAAACTAGTCAGTCGACGAGCCTTCACAGACCGACTAACTCTATAAATTTTACAACGACCCTGTTCACTGTTTGGGTATTAGTTGGTCACAGTTATACGACCGACCGACTAGTTCCCAAACTAGTCGGTCGACCGCCCTTCTCTGACCGACTAGTTGACCCAGAAACCCTAATTTTTGTGATAGTCGCCGTTTCATTTTCTTATTTAAACGGGGCTTTCTCCTTCATTTCTCTTGATTATTTTTCAGTCTCCATCTTCCCCAAACCTATTCCCCTACCTCTCACGTCCTCCCCTTTGCTCGTTCCTCCATCCTTGCGCCTTCCATCTTCCCCAAAGCTCTCCCTCTTCTCTCATTTTCCCTTTCTTTTGCCCTAGCGCGGTGTTCCCATCTCAGATCCAGCAGCAACGACGCCGGGAGACGCTGAAATCTTCACCACCACCGGCGATCAACATTCCTCGCTACGCTACCCGTGGCTTGGGAATTTCCAGACAACGCAAAGCTTCCACCCTTTTCAGATTTGACGCCGAATCTTCGTGCAAACGTCAAAAACAGGTTGGTGCCCTAAATTCGTAGCAACCCACACAATAAATGATCGAACCCTAATTAAAATCAGCAACCTAATCAAACTAAATTTATTTTCCGCTGATCTATAAAACGTTGTACAAACCGTAGAAATCGACGAATGGACGTTATGCATGCACACATAGGATAGTTCGTCGATTAGGATAATTACATTAAAAATGTGATTTTTGGATTGATTAGGATAGTCCCGATAACCTAGACGTAACCCTAATAGGAATTAATGAATCGTGATCTGACACAGTCACCGTGTCACGATTTCAAACACTTTTCCGCCGACTAGACGTTTGGACGAGGCGTACCAGGGAGACGACGCACTCGCCACCACCGGCAAGTGTACCACTTGCGTTCTTGGCCATGTTTAGGCCTTAATTTTGCTAGAACTGTTAGTCTTGAACAATGAGAACCGGACGTGAAATGATAGCGTCCGAGACGCTTTTGATGGCTCAGATTTGACAATGAAGTCTGAGTCCAACAACAACAATTTCTGACATCATAGGATTGACATGCGTGTGCGTGAGTTGTGGACACCCTAGTACAACCCCTTCCTGTTTTGTCGTGTCTTGTTCCCTTCCGTCTGCACAGCCCGCTGGGCAATAGGGCACTCGCCCAGCCAGAGCGAGTGATCCCTTGTACTAGTTCACAGCCCGATGGGCAATTGGGCACCTGTCAAGCTAGAGCAGGTGATCCCATGTACCGATACACAGCTCAGAGAGCAATTGGGCACTTGTCAAGCTAGAGCAAGTGATCCCATGTCTTGTCACGATTCTTGGGGTTATGGGGTAGGGTTGAGCGTGCAAGCGGTAAGAGGGATTGATCCCCCTCGAACCGAAAAGGCGTGAACCCTTTTTGTGTCTTGTCTTGTCTTGTCGTGTCTGGCTTCCCGTGTTCTGTCTTGTCTTGACACCTGTAGGCTACTCCCGTAGTCCATAGCACTCGCTGTGACTACTACTTGTCTTGTTTACTTGTCTGTTGTGTTTCTTTCTGTTGTTAAAAACCTCAGCATGTTAATCAACCAGTAAAATGTTGTAAGTAATTGGTACACTTGTAGTTTGGTCTAATCTTTTCTTGTAGACCTTGCCTGACGTACAGTTCCTTCTTTTGATGCTGTACGTCAGGGATTGAGCCAGAATACGTGGAGGAGACTGACCTGACTGCCGATGTGGAGCCAGAGGGCGTCGATCCCGAGTACGACCCCGAGGAGGATCATAGTTAGAGACTTTTAGTAGCAGATTCCAGAGGCGTTATCATCTTTGTTGGGTGCGTATCACCTTTTATTTTTCCTTGTTTAGGTTGGGTGCTTGCACCATTAGATTTGCTATTCTGCTGTTGTAGCCCTTCTGGCGTTGAGACTTGGTTCTATGGATATGTTGGAATAAAATTTGTGATGTTCTTTCCTTCTAGTACTTTTATTGTTCTGTACTAACATGCAGGGACCTGTACCTTTGCCTTGGTACCACACAGACGCTTATTGGGTCAGGGTTTCGTAGCTCTGGCCTAAGCGGGCCTAGTCACGCTTCGCCTCCATTGTTTTAGGAAGCGGGGCGTGACACTAAAGCAGCATCCTACTATAGCTCGACCAAGCACGAAGGCTACTCGACCGAGCGCAACTGGACTCGATTGAGTAAGGCAATCACCCAGATTTTCAAACAGCCTCTCACTAGTTTGAGATCTGATCTCATTACAGTTGGCAAATTATTTTTCTCATATTTTTGATGAATAGTAGACTTCATGATGGTTCCAACTCCACCAAGAATGTGCTAATCGAAGGTCGGATGAATTCTACAGAAATTCTTCAAGATGGCACTATAGTACTGAAATCTGCACTCGACCGAATGCCATTCCTACTCGGTTCGAGCTTGCTGGGGTACACCAATAAGTTGCGACAAGAGACAGTTTTGGGCCGAATTTTAGAGGGGTTTTGCAGGGTTTTGCTGGGGTTATTTGCTAAGGTTTAAGGGGGCTATAACTAGGGATTGTAGTAGTCATTAGAAGAGGTAGATCTTATTTTCTTTGAAAGCTTTGTGGAGACTATCTTTTCGAGTTAGGGCATGCCATAGGCTCATCCCTTGTATCAAGATAAGTATTTTTGCTCTCTTTAATTTCATCGTTATTCCTTGTGATTGCTTATTGTTTATCTCTCTTTGATGCATGCAATGAAGTTCTATATCGATCTCATATCTATTTCTATGAATTGTGAGTAGTCTTATATAGAGCTAATGGATTAGCCATAGGATCTTAGGATTTAGATGCAAATTTAGGATTTTTAGGTTGTTCTGGTATAAATGGGATGTGATTTGGTTGATCCAGCCAAGTTTGTAGGAGATTCCATATATGGTTCATATTCCCACGAGGTGGCATGAACTTCTGACGTATATCCTATGGACTTAATTAGGTATGTTAGGGCATCCAATTAGGGTTCGTATTTCCACAAGGTGGCGTGAACTTCTGACGGGATCTACCGACATTCCTATATTACTCATAAGAGCCATCAAGTCACATATCGAGCTCTAATTCCCACGATGTGGTATGAGCAAAGATTGAGTATAGTTGTCGATCATAATGCACGTATTGCGTGAGAGTCTATCCACGAGGTGTGGCTAGCACAGGATACATTAGACGAGTGGCTCAATGATAGTTAGGCATGAGTTCTATATTTTTAGATGCTACAATCTCTCCCAAATAAAGCCAATTCAACGTAAGAATTCTAACTTAGCATTGGCATCCGACGATCCTAGTGGTGACTCTTATTGCCTTAGTCTTTTATATTTTCTTTCTTTCTTTGTGTGGGCCCTAGTCTTTTATGTTTTCTTTCTTTCTTTGTGTGGAGTCAGTTTGCGACGTTGAGAGACACGACCTTCGCATCCATCACCATCACGACACTCTATAATCCATCTCCATGAATAAAACTCGCAGTCTAATCAACCAATGAGTATATAGGTAGTATAGCACTGCCTCTCCATGTTCGATACCTGCTCGTCGCTATACCATGCGATTGCAGTAAAATGACATTGTTTCTGGAGTTTAATTCTAGGCCGATCAAGTTTTTGGCGCCGTTGCCAGGGAGACGTTCCGTCATATTATCTATTTACCATAATTAGGTTGATTAGACCGCAAAAAAGAGAGAGATATATATATTTTCCCGCCACCTGCTTCATCATTATCTCTATCTTCTTGTACCACTGATATCTTTTCCAGGTTGTTTGTTTTTAACTATTCAGGTACAATGGATCACTTTTGTTATATTTCAGGCAATGATTATTTGGCACAGTATGAGGCTCCAATGGAAGAATGCAGATATTATTCACAAGATCCATATTATCAGATGGAAGGATATGGTCAATATTCAGAGTGATATGCCTACTGCGAGTATTGTGACAAGGAGGGATACATGCCTACGAAAACCACATCTGTTGCTTGAGTCTTGACTATCCTCTCAATTTAACGCTCGCACGGTTTGAGGAGAGCTGTGCGACTCTTCACCTTCAAAGTAAGGAATCTCGAGCTAAGCTGAATGATATCAATAAGAATCTTAGAGACATTTCTACTTACACCTCTGAGGAGACATCGGTAGTAGGCACTGATGAGGGAACTACGATGAGAGACTCAGGAGATGTTACTGCAGAGCCGGGTTGCACTGTCGTCACTCCCCGCCTACCGATATAGCTAGTTCATATGATGAGTGGATGGATGGAAAGGATTCAGATGGAGAAGACATTAATGTTATTTACCTCGCACCAGATGATAGATATGACACATCCAAGGGTGACACATCTACCTCCATACCTAGAGAGCCTGATGATACTTTAGCGTTTCGCTTGTCTCCATACCAAATACCTGATCTCATAATGCCACATGCACATACTATTGAGAAGGCCATGCCACGCCTTCGGGTGCCTCGAGCTCCAAGACAAAAACGAAGGAGGCATAAAAAGGAGAAGATGAAGTTTACATTGCCTTCTATACCTGAGGAGCCTGAGGTGGATGTCCACATTCAGTTTGGGGGAGGTATTACACGCTTTGATATTGCCACCTTCGACGAGATCACGGCACCTGGCACTGCGGAGCCAGCTTGTGCTATCGTCGCTCCCCCTTGCCACCTACATGAGTCAGAGCAGCATATACCATCAAAGGATATTATTGAGGAGGTCGTGCCTACATTCTTGGAGCATACCATCGAGGAGGACCTGACTTAGGACGATGACAGCTGTATACAGATGGAGACCGAATTGTGCCCCCCTCCGTTTGAGCTGCCACATCCACCTCCACTTTCTTAGTGGTTGAGCATCCCTCAGAGGACCACCCTTCCACTAACGACGAGGACTATCCCATAAGAGCTTATGGCTCCCATTCAGGGAGATCTCTTTACCCCCTCGTTTCTTACGTTTGATTCCCCCCGTGTATGATGTTTACTATGATTCATATTCCGATAACTCATTTTGCCTTTTGCAGGATACACATACATATGATCAAGAGGCACAATGGAACGTATATGAGGAGGAGAGCGAGGAGTTAGCACCCATGGACGCATATGAATATAATTAGGAGGTGCATTGGGATAAGTTTGACGATGATGAGGACTTACCTGATGAGACCAACGCTTATATGCCAGAGTTACCTGAAGAACCTGAGGCGAACAATGAGGAGTTGGTCGACGGGTGCACGAGAGTAGAGATTGATTTCCAGGGAAGTGTTGTCACCATCCTTAATTTTAAATATTTCTTTTGATGACTTTCTTTGGAATACATTTATTTTAGAGAAGAATTATCCACATCAGATTGATGCGACTTATCTCTTACAGTGTACATGTGGAGTCCGTGGAGAGATGTTAGGAGTTGCATTGCTGGAATCTGATGGAGTCCGTGGAGACACGCATCTGGTGAAGCCATGTAAGGTACTGATAGGACAACTGGATGCACCTCTGAAGATATTGGATCCGCCGTTTAAACCAGGTGTATTCTAATCCTAGTAGTGTAGAAATTTATGCTTTAAATAAACACGAATCCTTTTGACAGTGAGTGGACCGTATAGATTTGCTTGATTAGTTAGTTTAGAATAAATATCACCTCATATGACGGCAACAATAATCTTTTACACCATACCCTTTATATGCTATATTGATTGCTATCCTCTTTATATTTTGATTTGTCACTTCCTTTTGCCCACCATCGAGCATTTATTTCAAGTGAAATCTTACTTTCTTATTCGTTTGACTTGATCTTGCTTAGCGAAGCCGTGACATTTTTGATCGAGTCATTTGAATAGGATTGTTTGGTAAAAGCTTGGGGGATGGCGCTCTCATGCATCATTGCATGTGCATGTAGTTGCATGAGGATTTCAGGTCATTCATTTCATCATTTTTTCATTCACCCCCTCATATTTATCATTGTTCCTCATAATTACCTTTTATGATCACATTGAGGACAATGTGAAGTTTAAGCTTGGGAGAGTGCATTTCCATGCCATCTAGTTGCATTAGTTGAATTTTTTTCTTTATTTTAGGATTTTTAGAATTTTCAAAATTTTTGCATCATCTTTTCAATTTTTCCATCTTATTTTTCTTTTATGTGTGTTCATGCATCATATTGTGTGCTTATTGTTCTTTTCTTTCTTTTCGTTTATTTTTATTTCTTTATTTTCTTTTCTTTTAGTAGATGAATTCTTTGTGATGATATCTTTTATTGCTTTAATAGCCATCACGATGCTTACCATTCCTTGCCAGACTACTTAGAATATTTCAGTTCTTGCTTTCCATATGCTTGCATATATATATTTCTTTTGATGATATCACTATTTGAATGCATGATATTAATTGAAGCTGAATGTATGAAGTAGTTTTTAGTATGCTTTTGTTGGAAATGCACCAAGATTCACACATCATTTGTATATCTGAAGCATCTGTTGCATTGTCTTATTCGCCTTCTGTTGCATACCTGATATGATTGTACGCTTTACCGCTTGACTTCACTATTTATTGAAATGACTAAGAATATCCATGCTTCATATGAGTTTTAGTTGATGTATTATCTTATTGAACCGTTTGTGCACATCTTAGAGTGAACTGAGTATTACATTATATTTCTTTCTCCATATATATCTTTTTAGTCTCTACATGTCACTTGGGTTCACCTCCTAAAGTTACTTATACCGCATCCATTCCAAAAAAATCCTTTGCAAAAGAAAAAGCTAGCTCCAAAAAGTACAAAAATCCAAAAAGGAGCCAAAAAACAAAAATACAAATCATATAGCTCCAACAAAAATCCAAAAAGAAAAATAAGAAACCAACTGTTCAAAAAGAAAAGAAAAATATTTCTTTATCTCATTATTGGAGCCACAAAAATACTTGGGAAAACCAATGCAAAAATCCTAATTTCTTCTATTATTTTACTTTGGATGTGACGCCTCAAGCTAAGCTTGGAGGGGGCTGAATTCATTTGGCCATATGGGTGAGTACGACATTAGAGTGGAGTTGTGCATAAATGAGGATGTTTGATAATGCTGAAACTTAGCAAAATAATTTATATATGGACATTTCTTATGATTTGGTATGAATATGTGAACGCTATGACTCTTATTCTATTCACTATTGCATGCTTGGTGTGATTCTTATATGCTTCAGTTATAACTTTTGATTGAAAAGTGTATCGCCAATATTTGTAAATTTAACACTATAAATTACATGAAGTAGATATGAGTTGATTGGATGAACTTTAGAGAGTCCCTTTTGTTGTTCTTAAATGCTTGTAAGTACCATATTCATGTAAGATATGAAATCTCATTATAGCATATGATCCATTTTCTGAGTTGTCGTGATGTGTGGTAAATGGCTTGAGATCTGAGAGAATAATCTAGCGACCCCATCCTCTTTGCATTCTTTTTCGTTTTCTTATTTTTACCTCCCGGTGAACTTCATATTCGTCTTCCTCGAGGACGAGTAAGAGGTAAGCTTGAGGAATTTTGATGTGTCCATATTTTCAATATATTTACTACATCATTTCACGCCATTTTAGTCGCTTAAAACTCTTATCTGTTTCTCGTTTGATCGTTTATCGTATTATATCACTTTTGGAGCTTTATTCTCATTTTCAGGAGTTTTGAGGCAATTTGGAGCAAATTGGAGTTATGGACACATTCAAGATCGCCAGCGCATTTATGGCAAGGTTCGTCAGGTGTTCGGTGAGGCGGAGAAGGAGATTTGATAAGGAGAAGAGAAGAGGAGATGAGACGAGAGAGGAGGAGCTCAAGAGGAGACACGTGCTGACATTCAGATCGAAATAGGAGCTCAAGATTAACGGATACACACCACTCGACCGAGCGGGGCAGTCACTAAAGCGAGATGAATCTAAACAAAACGATGATTTCAAGGGCCTCTCATGCGACTGTAGCTTGACCGAGCAGACCAGCGACTCGACTGAGTACTGCAACTACTCGGTCGAGCTAAACCAATTTTCAGAGAAGCATCTTGAAGCTAGAGCAGCATTGATTTGGGTTGAATATTGCGTATTTAACCCCTCATCTAGCAATATTTTGTGTGTAAATGATGATTAATTGGTCTCTAGTACATTCGTATTTTGTATATCATGATTTACTAGAGCAAATTACTTGATTTGTACACAAAGTATGAATTTTACTGAGTATTTTTGAATTCTTATATTTTTCCTAGCTTGGTCTCGATCTCACGATTCCAACGACTATTTATTTGCATTTTTCTGAGATCTGTGCTAATTACTGTGTATTTTTGAATGCAGAATACATATTAAAGGGGGAAATACGCAAGAAATACGGATTAAATACGAAAATACGGATCCGTACGAATCTTGGTACGCCACGCGGCATTCATCCACGCGTCCCCATGCAGATCTAACGGCGGCTGATATTGTTGGTGACGCGGCCCAATACAAGCCGTTGGATTCTAATCCAACGGATCGAGTTCATCCCTGAAACACAGCGGCGAGAGGCAGTCTACGTGGCGTAATCTGAGCCACCCATTGACGATCCGACGGACCCGATTTCACCCGCGTTTAAACTCGAAGAGCGCAGCTTTTGGCGGGTGACGTGGACTCTTCGTGGCGCTTCGATGGCGATCCGACGGCCAAGGATGGCTTCGCAAGCTGAAAGCGTAAGCGGCGACGTGGCTTCTTGGGGACCATCCGATTATGATCCAACACTGGAGATTGAAGCTGCAATGTACTCGGATTCGATCAGCGGATGCGAGGCCGCGATTTTTAAAGCGCCACACGGCGCGCTGTGGGCAGATCCCGCCGAGATCGTGCGGCCCAGATTTGCTCCGATTATTGGGTTTGGTTTTAAGGAAAATGGGTACGGGTTAGAACCCGTTAAGCGCCCCAAACCCGCAATGCTTATTATTTAAGCGTATTCTAGGGTTTTGGGGCGTATTCTGGCGTATTATTGGTGTATTGGAGCAGCTTGGAGCCGTATCTTCTTCCTGAAAAATTCTGTAAAATTCCAGAGGCTTTTATTATTATTTCCAGAGAGTTTGAAGTCGAAACTTGGAGATTTGGTGATATTTCCTTTAACTCAAACCCCGTATTTTGGTGTTTTCTAGCGTATTTTGCTATAAACTTGATGTATTTTGCTATGGAAGTTGTTTATTTTTGCATGATGCGTAGCTAAATCTCTGTTGTGGATGATATGGAGTAGTTAGGGGATGTGATTCGTGTTATTTAGGTTGAATATTGTTGTTCTTCATCGTAAAAGTCGCTTAAATTGTATGTTTTTGCTATTTAATCCTCTTTTCGTCTTCCAAAAGAAGCGAATACGTTGATGATCACCCCAAAAGGGTGAGATTTGATCTCTCCAAAAGAGAGCTTCATACCATATTCGTAGAACTATAGTTTTAGCGACGTTTTTATTCAAATTGTGCTTGAACCCCCAAAAGGGTATTTTCCGACGAATCGCTCCCAAAAGGAGGATTTGTTGAGTTATATTTAACCAACCAAAATACACGAATCACTGATCCTAACGAACCCATATCATATGCATGTTTCTCATATATTTTCATACACGACTCTTTCGTTGTTCGCTTTGATTACGTATTCACGACACACTTTCACACCATCATCACTTTCATTATTAAAGTGTTTAGTTTCTCTACGTAGACTTTCTATTTGATTTAAGCTTGTGGTTTCAACAGATTTCTCCTGAGGATTCGACATCTGGACTCCCAGATTTTACTACTTGAACGGACTCTTGCGCTTGAGAGAAGCACCTTTCGGAGCCCACCAAGTTTTTGGCGCCGTTGCCGGGGAGAACGGTTTGTTACTACGGTTTATTTCATTCAGAGGACCTTCGGTGAGATCCTTCCACTTTATTGTATATAAACTTTTGTTTGCTTTCATTATTAAAAAAATATTTGTGCTAGTTTATGTGGCATAGGACTCCTAGGACACATAGGTTGACTCAACGTTTTGATATGGCTAATAATAATATGGATGAAAATTTTAGCAACAACAACGAAAATAATGTGCAACCTGGAGTGCCTAGGACTTTAAAAGATTTACTTCGACCCACTAGGACTAGCACTGCTTCATGCTTTGTTTTACCTGCCGATGCAAATTCTTTCAATTTTAAACCTGGGGTGATCCAACTCTTACCCACCTTTCATGGGTTAGACAAGGAAAATCCATATCTTCATATTAAAGGATTTGAGGAGGTTTGCTTGACATGCTTTGATGGGAAAACTAGCGAGGACACGATATATATTAAACTGTTCCCATTTTCATTAAAAGACAAAGCTAAAAATTGGTTGAATGCATTGCCATCACGCTCTATTACTACATGTATTGATTTGCAGGCTGAATTTCTAAAGAAGTTTTTTCCTATTCACAAGACACAGGGACTGAAGCGGCAGATTATGAACTTTGCCCAGAAATGCGAGGAAACATTCTATCAGGCATTTGAAAGGTTCAATGAGTTGCTGCTCGCATGTCCGCACAATGGCTTCGACAAAAGCAGGATTATTGGCTTCTTCTACGATGGACTGCAGCCGCAAATGAAGCAATTTGTAGAGATGATGTGAAATGGGGGATTCTTAGATAAAGAGCCAGATGAAGCTTGGACGTACCTGGAGGAGATAGCAGAAAATGCGCAGACATGGGACACTACTTCAGACTACGAGAGAGGAGGCCACTCTGCACCATCCCAGCCCACACGAGGAGTGGTATTTAATTTGAAGCAAGAGGATGCGTTGGAGGCTAAGATGGAAGCCATGATCTCAAACAAGCTACATGCCATGAATTTGAAAGAGGCCAAGGCGGTTGAGATAGAGCAGACTTGCGCACTTTGCGACGTCAGTGGACATGACACCAGTGCATGCCCCACACTTCCAGCCTTGAAGAGCATGCTAGGAAATCCTACTGGGGTGAATCAAGTGTCTTCGAATTACCAGAACTTCAATTCCAACAAGGGGTGGCGCAACAATCCAAACTTGAACTGGGGCCCCAATCAGCAGACTCAGCAGTAGCAGGCTTCCCCTCAGTTCCGACAACCTCAATACAACAGCAACAACTATCAAGGTGGGAACCAGAGGAGGGACCATGAGCCGATGCAACAACAGCAGATGCAACCATTTGGTGATGCACTTCAGCAGCTCATTCAGTTGTAACAAGCTCAGATGCAGCAGCAGCAGGCTCAATTTTAGGCTCATCAGACTCAAAATCAGCAGATGAGTGAGAGCTTGGCGAGGCTTACAACGACATTAGAAAAAGGTAAGCTTCCATCTCAGTCAATTCCAAATCCTAATATGGGCTCATCTTCTTCTGCAGGTAACAATATGAAGCCTTGCCAAGCTGTGTCCACTTTGAGGAGTGGAAAAGAGATTTAGAAGCCTGATCCACCAAGCAGACAAGCTGAGCAAGAAGAGGGAATTCAGACCCAAGAAGAGGAAATTCAAGAGCAAGAGGAGGTGCAGGAAAAGAGCACGGAAGTGGGTTTGAGCAAAAATGTCATTAAAGAGAAGGAACCCGCAACATATGTACCTGCAGCACCTTTCCCTCAGCGGCTACTTCAGAAAAACAAAGATAAGTATTAAACTGAAATTCGTGAAATTTTTCAGAAGTGCCAGATAAATATTCCATTGCTTGATGCTATTAATCAGATACCTGCCTATGCTAAATTTCTGAAAGACTTGTGCACTGTTAAAAGAAAATTAAATGTGAAAAAGAAAGCATTCTTGACTGAACAGGTTAGCTCTATTGTGCAACAAAATACACCACCTAAATTTAGAGACCCTGGATCACCCACCATCACTTGCACCATTGGCACTAAAAAGATTGGAAATGCTTTATTGGATTTAGGTTCTAGTGTCAATATATTGCCATATCCTATTTTTGTGCAGCTTGGGTTAGGACAGCTAAAACCTACATCTGTTATATTGCAACTAACTGATAGATCTATTAAAGTTCCAAAGGGATGCATTGAGGATGTCCTCGTTCAGGTGGACAAATTTTACTACCCTGCAGACTTTATAGTTCTAGACATCCAAGGACCCCAAACTGCCAATGCTACTCCCATCATCCTAGGTAGACCATTCCTAGCGACATGCAATGCTTTAATAAATTGTAGGGATGGTCAACTGAAAATTACTTTTGGCAACATGACTTTGGATTTGAATATTTTTAATACTTGCAAGTTGCCACATGTGGATGATGAGATTGAGAGGGTGCATATGATTGATTCGTTGGTGGATGATTATATTTGTTCTGAATTTTGTGATGATGCTTCTATTGTTGAGACTATTATTGGTGATTCTGATGACATATCTTTTGTGCAGGAGAACGTGAAGGAGCTGAACGCGGTATGGGAGCCTAGGTTCGAGGCTTTGCCACCTAATGCATCAATTCAAATTTCATCTGAGGTGGAGGATCCAAAGCCCGAATTGAAGCCACTTCCTGAATATCTCAAGTATGCCTTCCTAGGAAACGAAAACAGCTTCCCTGTGGTAATATCTTCCAAACTCTCTTTAGAACAGGAAAGCTCTTTACTTGATGTGCTAAGAAAACATAGAGGTGCTATTGGTTGGTCCATTGCTGACATAAAAGGTATTAGCCCTATTGTATGCATGCATCACATTTATTTGGAGGATGACGCCAAACCCACTAGAGAAATGCAACGTAGGTTAAATCCAACATTAAAAGAAGTGGTGAAAGGCGAGGTTTTAAAATTATTGGATGCAGGCATTATATATCCTATTTCTGACAGCAAGTGGGTTAGCCCTACACAGGTTGTTCCTAAAAAGTCTGGCCTCACCGTGGTTAAAAATGAGAATAATGAGCTTATCCCAGTTAGAGCCACCACAGGTTGGAGGATGTGCATAGACTATAGGAAGTTGAACTCCCGAACTAGAAAAGATCATTTCCCTCTTCCATTTCTTGACCAAATTTTAGAGAGGGTAGCTGGACATGAGTAATATTGCTTTCTAGACGGTTACTCAGGTTATTATCAGATTGAGATTGCACCTGAGGACCAGGAAAAGACCACTTTTACCTGTCCCTTTGGTACTTTTGCTTTCAAAAGAATGCCGTTTGGTTTATGTAATGCTCCAGCTACTTTCCAGCGATGCATGCTCAGTATTTTTGATGATATGGTTGAGAAAATTGTTGAGGTATTTATGGATGATTTTTCAGTATATGGTAGCTCTTTTCATGATTGTTTAGCTAACTTGGCTCTTGTTCTTGACAGGTGCATTGAAAAGAACATCCTATTGAATTGGGAGAAGTGTCATTTTATGACCACAGAGGGACTTGTCCTAGGTCACCTGGTTTCTAAAGATGGTATACAGGTAGACAGAGCCAAGGTGGCAGTAATTGAGAAGCTACCAAGTCCTAAATGTGTGAAGGACATCAGATCATTTTTGGGACATGCAGGATTTTATAGGCGATTCATTAAAGATTTTAGCGCTATATCTCGCCCTCTTTGCAACTTACTAACTTTAAATGTGGATTTTATTTGGACACCTGAGTGTCAAATTTCTTTTGAAACTTTAAAGAAATTGCTGATTTCTGCTCCCATTTTGCAGGTACAAGACTGGTCCCTACCATTTGAAATAATGTGTGACGCAAGCAATTACGCAGTTGGTGCAGTCCTAGGCCAAAGAAAAGACAAAATTCCAGTAGTGATTTACTACGCTAGCAAGACACTAAATGATGCTCAGAGGAATTATACAACCATAGAGAAGGAGTTGCTGGCTGTAGTATTCGCGTTGGAAAAATTCAGGAGCTATATTTTGGGATCACCAATTTTGATATATACTGATCACTCTGCTTTAAAATATTTATTGTCTAAAAAAGATGCTAAGCCTCGATTGATACGATGGATTTTATTGTTGCAGGAGTTCAATGTCACAATCAGGGACAAGAAAGGCGTGGAGAATCTAGTAGTTGACCACTTATCACGATTGACAGTAGGCCGTTATTCAGCAGATGTGCCTTTGAAGGACTCCTTTCCCGACGAGCATCTTTTTAGCGTTTCCACCTCTCCATGGTATGCTGATATCGTTAATTATCTGGTAACTGGTAAGACCCCTGACACTTGGTCTCTTCAAGACTTTAAACGGTTCAAGTACGAGGTAAAATATTTCTTCTTTGATGATCCGTACTTATATAAATATTGTAGTGACCAAATTGTTAGGAGATGCATTCCTGATCATGAAATAACCAGTGTGATACAATTTTGTCATGATGGAGTGTGTGGTGGACACTTTTCAGCGAACAAAACTGTGGCAAAAATCTCGCAATGTGGCTTTTATTGGCCAACTATGTTTAAAGATACATTTCATTATTGCAAGACTTGTGCTGCATGCCAACAATTAGGGGGTATTACTAAACGTAACATGATGCCTTTAAACCCCATTTTGGAAATTGAAATATTTGATTGTTGGGGCATAGACTTCATGGGACCTTTCCCACCTTCATTTGGATATGCTTATATTTTGGTTTGTATTGATTATGTTTCTAAATGGGTGGAAGCTATTCCTTGCAGGTCGAACGACACTTCCGTTGTGCTTAAGTTCCTCAAAGAGAACATTTTCTCTAGGTTTGGAGTGCCAAAGGCCTTGATCAGTGATGGAGGGTCTCATTTTTGCAACCGCATGTTCGCTACTTTGATGAAGAGGTTTGGGGTCACGCATAAAGTTTCTACTCCGTATCACCCCCAAAACAATGGTCAAGCAGAGTTGGCAAATAGAGAGATCAAAGGAATTCTACTGAAAACGGTGAATCCATCAAGAAAAGATTGGAGTTTGCGCTTACCTGAAGCGTCGTGGGCCTACAGGACGGCCTACAAAACAATTTTGGGGATGTCACCTTACCGTCTTGTATTTGGGAAGTCTTGTCACTTACCTGTTGAGATAGAGCATAGATCTTATTGGGCAATAAAGAAAATGAATTTTGATACTGATGTCTCTTTTTCTTCTCGCAGGTTACAATTGTTGGAGCTGGAGGAGTTGAGGAGAAATGCGTACGACAACGCTAAAATATCAAAAGAGAGGATGAAATCCATCCACGACATGATGATCTTGAGGAGGGAGTTCACCCCAGGCCAAAAAGTATTGCTATACAATTCCAGGCTACACATCTTTCCTGGGAAGCTTCGCTCTAGGTGGTATGGACCTTTCGTCGTCAAAGAAGTTTTCCCACATGGCGTTGTGCTCTTACTAAATGAAAAAGATGGAAGCGAGTTCAAGGTGAATGGCCAGAGATTGAAGCATTTTCACGAGCCTTGGACCAAGGAAGCGAGCACCATGGATCTCACAGACCCACCTTCGGGTGGGGACTAATCAGGTGTGTTCTTTCCATGATTCCCTCTTCCTAACATTGAGGACAATGTCTATTTTAAGTTGGGGGGAGGGAAATAACTTTTAGGATTTTTATTTTATTTTATTTTCTTTTTCTTTTATGGTTTTCCCTTTTTAGTTCCCTTTTTGCATTGATCCCTTTTTGCATTGAAAAAAAAAATCTCTTTGAGTTAAGATATATCACCAAAACCTATTTTTTACCTAGAAATGAACCTCATGTGATGAAATTTCTCGTTATTTATCCACCACCGTACACTCATGATTTATTTTCCCCCACCACTATTGTTCAACATTTCATTCTCATTTTACATGAATTTGAGTGCTTGTGGTGAATTTCTTTTTATACATCTCAATGGCAAGATTAATCGATGACTTAATGAATCTAGAAATTATGGATTAGCAAGTGGTATGCTTTCATTGGAACACACCAAAGTTCATGCACCAATAATTCATAAATTAACTGGAGCATTGTTCTTTATCTCGTATTCATTGCCATTTGCATGCTTGGTGTGATTTTGGGTAGAAAAACGTACCACGTCATTTGAAATGATTAGGATACCCATTCTTGTGAAAAATTAAAGAAGAGGAAGTTATCTTGCCACGTTGTTTATGCACACACAAAAGAAGAAAAAATGAGATGAATGAGGAAGAAAAAAAATGAATAAATGTGCTATTAAAGAAATAACTTGGTTGGCTCGAGTAGTACAGTCCGAGGGGCCCTTCTTGGCCTAATGACCTATTATCGTCTGATTTGGGAGCCATTGACCGGAACCTCAATTATTTGATGGAGCGATCCAAGTTATATACTTTTCCGCGAATGTTGCTTGATGCGCGTTACGCGGAACTATGAAAAAAGCGAAGGAAAATAGAGAATAAGTGTGTATGATTAGCGAGGCAATAGAACTTCCAAAGCTTAAAGAATACACAAGATGTGGTGTGAGTCCCTATGAATAGAGATTGACGTGTGTACGCTTTAATACCATTTTATTTTTAATGCTTGCTTTGCAGGAAAAATTCACGCTCCAAGTTAAAACATGTGTTTGAACGGTGTGTACCATTGCTTTAGTATACTATGAGCCATGAAGTAATTGATAGTGAATTTGAGTCTATTTTATAACCATTTGGGATGCTTGACATTCATTTTTGAAAACCCACAAGTACCATTACTTGATGAGCTTGAAATTTTGATATTAGTGTGCGGTTATCTCTTTTGTCGTAGTAGTATGATGGTGAGTAATTTGAGATCTGATAAGGTGATCTAGGCGTATTTTTAATCGCTCTTTTTGCTAGAGACTAGCAAAACGCTAGTTGGGAGGTGTGATTTGGGTTGAATATTGCGTATTTAATCCCTCATCTAGCAATATTTTGTGTGTAAATGATGATTAATTGGTCTCTAGTACATTCGTATTTTGTATATCATGATTTACTAGAGAAAATCACTTGATTTGTACACAAAGTATGAATTTTACTGAGTATTTTTACATTCTTATATTTTTCCTAGCTTGGTCTCAATCTCACGATTCCAACGACTATTTATTTGCATTTTTCTGAGATCTGTGCTAATTACTGTGTATTTTTGAATGCAGAATACATATTAAAGGGGGAAATACGCAAGAAATACGGATTAAATACAAAAATACGGATCCGCACGAATCTTGGTATGCCACGCGGCATTCATCCACGCGTCCCCATGCAGATCTGACGGCGGCTGATATTGTTGGTGACGCGGCCCAATACAAGCCGTTGGATTCTAATCCAACAGATCGAGTTCATCCCTGAAACACAGCGGTGAGAGGCGGTCTACGTGGCGTAATCTGAGCCACCCATCGACGATCCGACGGACCCGATTTCACCCGCGTTTAAACTCGAAGAGCACAGCTTTTGGCGGGCGACGTGGACTCTTCGTGGCGCTTCGATGGCGATCCGACGGCCAAGGATGGCTCCGCAAGCTGAAAGCGTAAGCGGCGACGTGGCTTCTTGGGGAACATCCGATTACGATCCAATGCTGGAGATTGAAGCTGCAATGTACTTGGATTCGATCAGCGGATGCGAGGCCGCGATTTTTAAAGTGCCACGCGGCGCGCTGTGGGCAGATCCCGCCGAGATCGTGCGGCCCAGATTTGCTCCGATTATTGGGTTTGGTTTTAAGGCAAATGGGTACGGGTTTGAACCCGTTAAGGGGCCCCAATCCCGCAATGCTTATTATTTAAGCGTATTCTAGGGTTTTGGGGCGTATTCTGGCGTATTATTGGCGTATTGGAGCAGCTAGAAGCCGTATCTTCTTCCTAAAAAATTCTGTAAAATTCCAGAGGCTTTTATTATTATTTCTAGAGAGTTTGAAGTCGAAACTTGGAGATTTGGTGATATTTCCTTTAACTCAAACCCCGTATTTTGGTGTTTTCTAGCGTATTTTGCTATAAACTTGATGTATTTTGCTATGGAAGTTGTTTATTTTTGCATGATGCGTAGCTAAATCTCTGTTGTGGATGATATGGAGTAGTTAGGGGATGTGATTCGTGTTATTTAGGTTGAATGTTGTTGTTCTTCATCGTAAAAGTCGCTTAAATTGTATGCTTTTGCTATTTAATCCTCTTTTCGTCTTCAAAAGAAGCGAATACGTTGATGATCACCCCAAAAAGGGTGAGATTTGATCTCTCCAAAAGAGAGCTTCATACCATATTCGTAGAACTATAGTTTTAGCGACGTTTTTATTCAAATTGTGCTTGAACCCCCAAAAGGGTATTTTCCGACGAATCGCTCCCAAAAGGAGGATTTGTTGAGTTATATTTAACCAACCAAAATACACGAATCGCTGATCCTAACGAACCCATATCATGTGCATGTTTCTCATATATTTTCATACACGACTCTTTCGTTGTTTGCTTTGATTACGTATTCACGACACACTTTCACACCATCATCACTTTCATTATTAAAGTGTTTAGTTTCTCTACGTAGACTTTCTATTTGATTTAAGCTTGTGGTTTCAACAGATTTCTCCCGAGGATTCGACATCTGGACTCCCATATTTTACTACTTGAACGGACTCTTGCGCTTGAGAGAATCACCTTTCGGAGCCCACCAAGCATCCTACTGTAGCTCGACCAAGCGCAACTGCACTCGGTCGAGTAAGGCAAGCGCCCAGATTTTCAGACAGCCTCTCACTCTTTTGAGATCTTATATCATTCCAGTTAGCAAATTATTTTTCTCATATTTTTCATGGATAGTAGACTTCAAGAAGGTTCCAACACCGCTAGGAAAGCGTAAATCGGAGCTCGGATGAATTCTACAGAATTTCTGCAAGATGGCACTGCATTGCTAAAATCTGCACTTGACCGAGTGCCATTCCTACTCGGTCCGAGCTGGTTGGGGTCCACCAATAAGTTGCAACCAGAGACAATTTTGGGCCGAATTTCAGAGGGGTTTTACTGGGGTTATTTGCTAGGGTTTAAGGGGATTATAAATAGGGATTGTAGCCGTCATTAGAAGAGGTAGATCTTATTTTCTTTGAAAGCTTTGTGGAGACTATCTTTTGGAGTTAGGCCATGCCAGGCCCCTCCCTTGTATCAAGATAAGTATTTTTGTTCTCTTTAATTCCATCATTATTCCTTGTGATTGCTTATTGTTTATCTCTCTTCGATGCTTGCAATGAAGTTCTCTATTGATCTCATATCTATTTCTATGAATTGTGAGTAGTCTTATCTAGAGCTAATGGATTAGCCCTAGGATCTTAGGATTTAGATGTAAAGTTAGAATTTTTAGATTGTTCTGTTATAAAAGGGATGTGATTTGGTTGATCCAGCCAAGTTTGTAGGAGATTCCATATCGGGTTCGTATACACACGAGGTGGCATGAACTTCTGATGGATATCCTATGGACTTACTTAGGTATGTTAGGGGATCTAATTAGGGTTCGAATTCCCATAAGGTGACACAAACTTTTGATGGGATCTACCAGCATTCCTATATTACTCATAAGAGCCATCAAGTCACATATCGAGCTTTAATTCCCACGAGGTGGTATGCGCAAAGATTGAGTATAGTTGTCGATTGTAATGCACGTATCGCATGAGAGTCTATCCACGAGGTGGGGCTAACACATGATACGTTAGACGAGTGGCTCAACGATAGTTGGCCATGAGTTCTACATTTTTAGATGATGCGACAATCTCTCCATAATAAAGCTAATTTAACGTAAGAATTCTAACCTAGCATTGACATCCAATGATTCTAGTGGTGACTCCTATTGCCCTTGTCTTTTATATTTTCTTTCTTTCTTTGTGTGGAGTCAGTTTGCGACGTTGAGTGACATGACCTTTGCATCCATCACAATCAAGACACTCCATAGTTCATCTCCACTAATAAACCTACAAGTCTAACGCAACCTAGGAGTAGATAGATAGTATAGCTCCGCTTCCCTGTGTTCGATACCCGCTTGCCGCTATATCATGTGCGTGCAGTAAAACGACATCGTTTCTAGAGTTTAATTTCAGGCCGATCACTCAACCACTCATCAACCTTCAGAGGACTCTTATTACCCAAGAAGAACCTCGGATGCATATCCTTGAACTGCTTGAAGCAAGAAGTCTTCTGAGTCTGGACCTTGGCCAACATCTACGTCTGTTGACTCAGAATCACTTGAACTCCCATTAAAATCTTCTTCGACAAAGAAGGCTCGGGGTGAGCCACCTTGGAAGAAGATGTTCCGTTCCCAGTATCCATTCCGAGGGGAGAGAACAGAATGAAAAAGATCAATACAAAATAAAGTAATATTATATCGGAGCATCATTTGTACTACTCGTACAAATATCATAGTGTGAGCTGACATGCATGTGCCACCACCAAAACCATGTCATGCTCTGTTCTCTGAGATACGTGGAAATACATACATTCCCGAGGTATTCGTTGAGAACAAGGAGAGACAAGGATGCGACTTTATTTAGACCCAAGGCTTTGACCCTTTGACTCTAAATACTACCAAGTGTAAATCGTGATTTAAACATTAATTTTCACAGGCCACTGTGAATGCCGACATAGTTTAAATAAAAGAACAACCATATATGCTCCAACACAGATAATCCACAGATACAACACAGAGATCACAAAATATTTACATACATTAAGTTTAAAAGATACAGATTACATACATTAACTGTATAAGTACAATAGGCGAATAACATGTAAACTCCCCAAACCCACAAAAAGAACGGTGTCCACACACCCGGTACAAATCACTCTCTAATCTACTCCTGAGAAGCCAGCTCCACGAAATCGCCCTTAGAGGGCTCCACCTCTAGCTCGAAACTTTGGGTAGTCTCCTGGATGGGGTCCTGCCTTGCCATCTCAGACTTTAATCTTGGGGAAATGGGGCAGTATGAACTAACAACCCTAAGTAGATATGCCAGTCTCAAAATTTTCCTACCTACCTAAAGGTCAGGATGCAGATGAAAATAATGGAACAGAACTAATTTCATAATTTAAAGCAGAAACATCAACATGCATGGTACTGAACGTAAGAGAAAACACTACAGGAATAGTGCACTTAAGGAAAAGTAGACAAACAATAAATGAACGACTACAGATAATAATAATTTAGAGGATTATTAGAACAATATTTTCTACAATTTTCAGTTATTGTTATAATTTGGAAACCTAGGTAAAACATAGGACATAATGCACTTGACCTCACCCAGGGTGGGTGGAAACGTGATACCCTGTCAGCGACACGAGCACTGTAACATACGGGGCCTCTCATAACTTCCCCGTTTCGAAAGTGAGAATATTATAGATACATATCAATTAATTCATTATGCATCACGTGTACACAATGTGCCTCTTCAACTCTGCCAACTCCCCCTACCAGCTGCCAGGAGCACGAGTGAGATCCATATCCAGTCTAGTCCAATCCCTATGAGTACATTTTACCTGGTTTTCCTCCAACCCATATCTGGAATACTCACCCACCTCGGGGCAGACTGAGATATTCCATTTTTTGTGACACTCGGGTGCTTACTCAGATCCTCAGATTATTATCCAATAAACTTTGAGCATTTCCCCTTTCAATAACTCATGGTCATACTACCGCTAGCATCATTTCATTCGCGACTATCAGCACAACAATGTTATAGTTCATATGACTCCCATTGCATTTCATAAAAACGTTTGTGCTTAAGGAACGACTAAATATTAGCATGAATTAGAATATTGTCATTGTAACATTCTTACAAGCACAAGGAATGTTGCAAGGCCTCAAAACATGGCATGAAGATTAATAACATATTATGACATACTACACATTCTACATGATAGAAAACACCAAGCAAGGTGAAAGCATGGTGATAATAACATAAATTGAACATGGATAACATCACAACAACATATCCAAGCAAATAATGTTTATACAATTTAAGGGAGGTTGAATAGTGTTTATACAATTTAAGATGATAGTTACACCAAATTAAATTCTTAACCAACAAATAATGCGGAATGTAAATAAACCCTAAATTGAAACAATGCTAACGCAACGATGTTTCAAGGGTTCAGATTACCCAAGTCAACTTCCGACTTGTTCCCGGTAATCATACGTTCCTTCCACCAGGATATCACCGGATACTCAAGTTAGAACCCTAACTTGATGTTTCCTTTAAAACCACTTGTAGCAACCCTACAAGTGAAATCGAAATACACTCGATGTCCTTGACTCCCACAACTTGGGAGCAAGCAAACCACTCTCACAAACCGAGAGTTAATCTAATAACGAAAGAAATAAAATATTGAAATTACAACACTTACAATCACTGATGCCTTGAAGTAGAACTTGAAGGAGCAAGTGTGTTGTGTGTTGAGGTTTCTTTTGAAAGAGAGAAAAGCCATTTCTCTTGTCACCACCAAATTCCTAGAAGATATAACTTTGATTCTAGGTTGTAGAGCAAGAGAGGAAAAGATTGGAATTCTAGGGCTTTTCGATTTGAGAGCTTAAGAAGCTTGAAGATGAAAGCTTAGGGTTTTCAATAGAAGATGAGTAACCCCTCAATAGAACAGTAGAAGCGCTCTTTATAGGTTCCCCAAAATCCCCAAACAGAATCCCCAAAAACCCTTTTGAAATCAGTGGAGAAAAGGCCAACAGATAGAATTTACACAGTCGACAGTCGATTGTTGAACAAAACACAGTCGACTGCTGCACTGTGTCAGAGGGTAGGTAAGAATTTAAACGGTAAATTACCACGTGGACAGGCGACTGATGAAGAATAGACATGCACCTGTAAAACTAACAGACGACTGGCCGCAATATTGGTAAGCTGAGAAAATCTCAGAAAATTTTGGGGTGACAGGACATGCGGCTGATGTGGAACACATAGTTGCCTGTGCCATGGACAGGTGCCTGTGAAGCAAACATCAGTCAACTGTCACTAAAACCTGAAACTTTCCAGAGAGCAGAGTCTACATAGAGATCAAAGACAAATGACTGTTGAAGCATTGACAGTCGACTGTGACTTGGACATGCGACTGTAAATACAACATCAGTCGACTGGCACTAAAACTTGAAATATTCCAGAGAGTAGATTTTGCACAGGAATCATGGACAGGCGACTGTTGAAGCATTGACAGTCGTCTGTACCTTGGACAGGCGACTGTTGATAAAACATCAGTCGACTGGCCAGATAAAAATGAAAGTGATCCTTGGGGTGAAGATAGACAGGCGACTGATTAACAAATCACAGGCGACTGTAGCTTGGATAGGCGCCTGTAAAATGTACAAAAGTCGTCGGAAGGAGTTAAAGCTTAAAGGGCCAAAAATCAACTGACTAAGTATGTGCATAACAGGCGACTGTAGAACAAATCACAGTCAACTGTTTTGAGACATGAGACTGTAAATTGTTCAACAGTCGCATGTTGAAATCACAACTTGCACATGCTTGAGAAATGTGAATTGGAGTCTAAGGAAAAATGATCTAATGATTTCCCAGGACAGAAATGAAGATGTGTGTGTGCTCCAACATAGTTCTACTTCTAAGCTACATAGTGGAAGAGAATAAAAGAATTACATTTTGTAGACGTCACTCTTCTATCCAAAGTATGAGCTTGAAGTCTTCTAGGAGCTTCAATCATCATCTTTATCCATCCAATCCACTTTTGATGCCTTTATTGATCTTTGAGTGACATCCATTCCTAATTGATCTTCATGATATGATTAGGCAATGGATTAACTGCAAATTGGGGATTAGTCACAAGTATTTATGTTTGCTCATCGTTAACACGAAGTGGGGAGAAGTCAAATACTCAACATTCTCCCTCTTTTTGATGATGACAAATAAACATAAACAGAAAGATAAATAATTGTGCTTAATGAAAACTTACTTTCCATACATAGATGCCAATCAAGTTAGTCAATGTATATAAGTGCATCTATAGATCAATTAAAGCGATCAAGTAAGATATGTATAAAATAAAATGATTTTCTTGAAAACTTGAAATCTCGGATTTTTAATCCAAGTTCATTATATCTTACTCCTCCTGAATCTAAGGCAACTTCAATCTTAGATTCAAGTTTAGAATTAGAATTTACTTAGCACATAATTATGATATGTTTATTTCTCATTATCCAAAAGGTGGGAGTAGAAT
This sequence comes from Scilla litardierei, assembly GCA_030789695.1. Taxonomy (NCBI): domain Eukaryota; kingdom Viridiplantae; phylum Streptophyta; class Magnoliopsida; order Asparagales; family Asparagaceae; genus Scilla; species Scilla litardierei. The sequence continues at coordinate 30,221,877 of CM061133.1, forward strand.
AACAACAACAATCGTGCTAAATAAGTACTAAAACAATCATGAGAGTGTAAAGATAGGGTGTATATTAAATGTGATGCCAACATAAAAGCGAAGATAAAATAATCACGAAGGTGCATCTCATTGATATATATACCAAAAACTCATAAACACAAGAAATCTTTGTTGACTAAAGGAACGAGAATCCAATATCAACATTTCAAACCAAATGAGAAAAATGTCTTGTTGGAAGCAACGATCTAGGATCTCTAGTTTGATGATAACAAACGTGTTTTGCTAATTAAAGTGTGTGTGCTAAGTGTGTTTTCAGGAATGGCAAAGTCATAGTTCATTACGTTGGCGAAATTGCTAATCATATAGCAATTTGGAGAGAGAGAGAGAGAGAGAGAGAGAGAGAGAGAGAAAGTACTGTGTTCAAAGAAATGTGGACTAAGTCCAATATGGGATGAGATGGATTTGGTCAAATCAATTAGAATGATATGCTAGGATTTGATACTATCATTCTCCTATTTAGATGAAACAAAATCCCATGTAAATCTCCATTCAAATACCTAACTCTCTAGCTTTCCTATCTCCAAGAAGTTTTGCTCATATCTATTGCCAATGACTTTGCCGACTTCCTCATTGAAGAAACCATAACCCATACTCTATAAAAACCCTTCATCAAAACAAAAAGCATGCGCCAACAAAAAAGAGTAGTCGGCCCTTAAATATTTTTCCAAGGCAAAAACAAGCTTCCTCCGTCATTTCTCTTGCTTCAGGTGCAACATCATTACGCAAAGTTTCAACTATTAATCTCCTAGCTGCAACCATCCCAGGGCAATAGATATACAAAGCTTCAAGTCTATATCATCATCATCTCCTTAAGCCAAAAGATCTCCAAGCAATAGAAACCCCTGATTCCCATTGCGATGCCATAAGCATTCTCATCAAAGACTCAAGCCACGGTAAACCAAAAGTAAAGCGTCCGACTCAATTGCTGCAAGAAGCCCATGCACCAACTCCATCCACGCATGCAACACAACTCGTGTCGTGGAGATCAAACTTCTAAAGTGCTACTTGTTGTTTATTGAAGAACCGATCATCTGAGCCGTTCAGAGATCAACTCACCGTTGTCAAGTTCTCATCACCGAGACGAACTCTGTAGCAGCCATGGAGTCTCCAGTTGTCGTGAAGAACGCCGGACCTCGTCGCTGTGCTGACCGTCGAAGAGCTGTGAACGAAGAGCACCGTCGTTGGAAGTCTTGTTCCCGTTAGAAGTGTTGTTGTCGTGCCTCCATCACCGTAGAGAACTGCCGTCATGAATGATGAAAGCCTGACGTGGAGCAGTTCCTTGTCGTAGGAGAGCAGCATCATCGAGGAGTTGAATCATCGAAGTTGGAGAGAAGCAGTCACCGAAGATGAAGCCGAAGCCTGTGCTCGTGCTGCCTCCTTCATGCCCTAGCGAAGAGAGGAGATCATCATTGCCTCTTCTCAAATGATGTGAGAACTACTCCCAAGCGCAGGAGATCGTGCAAGTAATATCCTGGTGAGTCCAGGTATCGAATCCACGGGACAACTGACCTGCAAAACTACGAACGTCAATCTGAAAAGAGTAGTAATACGATGTTAGCCAACCACCTATCAAACACGAAGATATAGGATCAAGAGTATCAAATAGCAAAAGAAAACGATATTTACGGTGACTTTGGTAGGGGTACAAGTATGGGGAGTATGTGTTGGGTTTGATTTCGTTAGGGTGTGTGCAATCAATGAATATCAGTACCTTTTCTATAACTCAACGTTTCGTCCGGTCAGGGCACAAGAACGTCGGAAAGTATGGAGATCAAGCATATGAAAACGTGCCAAAGAATTAATCAAGTGCAAATAGGGCAAAAAGATATATGCATCAATAATTACGACACCCTAACTATGTCAACACCGACACATATAAAGTGGATGTGCTACGGTTGTGAGTTCATTAGGAGTTAATAATCGCTGAAATATCATGCCTTTTATATAACTCAACGCTTCACCCGGTCAGGGCGTGAAGGCGTCGGAAGATGAAACGATGAAAACTAGTCAAAATAGCCGTATACGTATCACTAGCAACATTGATTTCATTAAACAAAAAAGAAATAATAAGTTTAGATTAGTGAATATAAATTGGCTAGCCTTGTCAGGGCCTAGCCATAGGGAACATGAATGATATTGACATTAAGCAAATACCCAACAAATACGTTGTAGAAATCAACATTACTAGCAATTTGGACATGATAATAGGGCTAAAGACATGAAATTCATCAATTAAATACTCCTAATTACTTCACAACCATAGAACAAAGATCTTAGCCACGCATGGTGCAAAAACAATCAGATTTGATAGCCAAATACATCGTTATACTAGCCAAATACAATGAAATACACCAAATACGGGGTATAAGTTTAAGAAATTGTCACCAAATCTCCACTTTAGAACCCAAAACTCCCTGGAAAGTAGAAGAATAGCCTCTGGTATTTTTGAGAATTTTCCCCTGGAGAAATACGCACAGTAGCCGCTCCAAAAGTCCTAAAATACGCCAGAATCCCCCCAAAAACCCTAAAATACGCTTATATATTAGCATTGCGGGTTTAGAGAGCTTAACGGGTCTAAACCCGCACCCGAATCATCAAAATCCAAACCCGCAAGTCGCAACAAGCCTCAGCCGCTCGATCTGGGCGGGATTGAATGTAGGGGCGACACGTGGCCAAGCGGATCTCCCGCTCCTCTACCCGCTGCAAATTGCATCCGGGCTCAGCTCGGAAACACTCGCATCCGTAGGATCTCGAATCAGCGGCAAATATTAGGCCATGTCGCCGCTTGAAATCCCGCTTTGCATGTACATCTTCCGCTCGCGTCCGTTGGATTGTAGGCGGGACGACGGAGATTTCGCCACGCGTCCCGAGGCGTATGTAAAGCTCCAGCTCCGCTTCGTTTCATCGGGGCGACGTTCAGTCGTTGGATCGGAATCGTGGGGCTACCAAGAAGCCACGTCGACAAGAGCTGAGAGCGCCGTGATGCCGTTGATTCGCGAATCGAAGTGCAGGATGGCCGCCACGTGGCCAGATGAATCCCCGCGCTGCTTCGTTTGTGGGCCGTTGGATCTTAATCCAACGGTCCTTATTAATTCCTGATGATAATTCGCTGCTGCCGTTGGATCGAGCGGGAAGCGGCTGATGGCTGCCACGTGGCAGCTCCTGATTGGTCGGCGGCCGTATTTCGCGTATTTTGGTGCGTATTTCTCATTTTAAATAGTATTCTGCATTCAAAAATACACAGTAATTAGCACAGATCTCAGAAAAATACAAATAAATAGTCGTTGGAATCGTGAGATCGAGACCAAGCTAGAAAAAATATAAAATATGCAGAAATACTCCATTAATTTCTGTTTTGTGCTCAAACAAGGTGAATTCTCTAATAAATAATGATGTACAAAATACGCACATATTAGAGAGCAATTAAGCATTATATAGGCACATCATAGGACTAATTAGGGTGTTAAATACGCAATATTCACTCCGAATCAATCATCAAGAGAGCTCTCGCACGTCGTCGTTGTCGAAGAAAATCCCACCGCTGCTGTTATCGTGGAGATCGCTGCCGACGTATCATCGAGGCTCCGTCACTTTGGGGTGTCAGAGAAGACGAAGACCGAGAGGCGCCACCGGAGTCGAGACACTTAAAATGCCACCGCCAAAGTTTTCCTCATGAGCTACCCTCGTCGTGAAGTTGAGTGCGGCGCTGCCCTAAGTTGAGGAGAGATCGAAACAACGTGCTTACGTGGGCGACCCCCATGCAAACGAAATCAAATGCAAAGAGCTGCTGACATGGAAAGCTATTTTAAAGGGGATTGTTATACGAACAGAACGAATTAATTATTGGTTTGAACTGAATTTCTATGTGCACAGGCCAAATTGCAATCAAGCCATATCTTGACATCCAGGAGTCGGATCGAGCCACCGTTTGCATCAGATTGGAGTTGACGACGTGCTAATTGACAGAGACGACTATACAGACACGAACTGAGCATTTCTAAACCCTTTACTTCTTATATTCGTGTATGAGTGTAACGATCTATGTAGGAGAAACTTTACCGCTATTTGTGTTACTTTTGGGACCTGTCTGGTTGGGGATAGACAAGAGGGTCTTGACATGTTGATGCAGTCAAGATACGTATTTACTAGGTTGATAGAGTTCTGCACTTTGGTGAGTGTAGTACAGTCTAGGTGGAAAGTTGGAGCTATGACCCCATTGTAGGTGTACAGAAGGAACTTATTAATGCTAGTATTTTCTTGGGGCTGGGCGTAGGTCGTTGGTGCGACCGAACCAGGGTAAATCTATGCGTACTCTGTGATTGTCTCTTATTTACTCTGCTTGTGCTTTTAACTGCGGTGATTTCTCATAGGTTGCGTGAGAATTTTTTCTTAGCCTATTCACCCCCCTCTAGGCTAGGATCCAGATCCAACAAGTCTCACATCACATCATGTATATAATATAGCATACAAGGAGAGACAATTTCACAAAAGTTCACACAATTAACATACAGAATGAGACACAGTGTGAAACAACCTATGAAGTAAAATCATTGTCCTATATATATACACTAGTCATAACCCGTGCCCGCGGGCACGGTTCATTTAAGATTTTCCCTCACAAAATCTTTATTCCTCAAAAAATTATTTCTACAGCCAAAATTTAAAAGAACATAAAAATATTTATCGACACGGGCACCTTCGGCGCGGAACAACAAATTCATTTTGGGCGCTTTCGGCGCAAAGCAACAAATTCGGCGTAGACCAACAAATTCAGAACGGGCACCTTCGGTGCAGAACAAAAAATTAGCTTAAAAATTTAGCACCTTCGGTGCTCTCACCGAATGAATGCACTGGCGCCCGAAGGTGCATTTGGCGCGGGCACTTTCGGCGTGGAACAACAAATTAGATTTAAAAAATTTTGCTTCGGTGCGGAACTACAAATTAGTGTAAAAAATTTAGCACCTTCGACGCGGGCGCCGAACCCCCAATTTTGTTTTCCCCAACAAATTTCCCTCCAAGTTTTTGACATGACATTGACACATGGGATACGTTCAAAAACATCACTCATATGTAATATAGATGATTTCATTTCCCCCAAGAAGTCCCCCCCCAAAAAAAAACATCCCTCATGTATAGTAGATTTTTGGTTTTCAAAAAAGTTTCAAAGCTTTTGTTTCCATCCAACAAATTTCCCCTAGTTTTTGACATGACATTGCCACATGGGATAAGTTCAAAAACATCACTCATATGTAATATAGATATCCCTCAAAATCTCATCTCTTGTCCAATTTCTCTTATCCAAATTCTTTTATTCAATTTCTCTTAATATCACTAAAGGCATGGTTCATTTAAGATATTCACCCTCAAAATCTTGGATCCCCTAAATTTAAACGAACAACAATAATTAAGACACAAAAATTGTTATTCTGTTGTCAAAAATTTTAGTTTTCCCAAAATTTAGTTATCCAAGAGAATTTAGTTAACCCAACTATTTTAATTCTCCCAAAATTTAGTTCTCTCCAGATTTAGTTCACTCAAAACTTTAGGGTTTTTCGCCAATTATTTTCACAAACTTTCATCCTCAAGATTGAATCTCAGTCGTCTTTCTATCAACCATTTTGTCCAAGTCAGCAAACTAATTCAACAACATCCCTCAAATGTATAATAAATAGATAGTCATAACACATGCCCTTAGTCATAGTAAAAAGGAAAAAAAATCTGATCAATGCTGACAAAATTGATAAAGGATATGATCTTAGAGCATCATGAAACACATCAAGATCCTATGTTTATCAATAAAGCTAAGAAGCATGTAGTACAATTCATCTATTAAAATCCCCACATAAAAACAACTAACATTATTCCTAAATTTGGCTTAACATTCATCGACCGATGGGTGGCAAAATGAATCTGACCCGACCCAGCCTCCTTAACCTGGTATGGGTGTGGGTCTATCAGTGTCGGATGGAATCCAGGTCGACCCAGATAAAATCCGGGACAGGTCCGAGTTTGACCAATCAACCCGTACATACCCGAATTCAACCCGATTTACAGATCACCGGTAGTTAGGAGTTCGATTAGTGCATTTGGTGGGTGTGTTGCTTTAACAAAGGTTTCAGCTTCGAAATCCCATTGTAGGCATGTCATTGTTTCATTTTTAGCATGAGTTTGGAATTTAAACAAATAAATAATTGATGTGCAACTTTCACATGTGGTTGTTAACTCAGTTGGTTAGCTTATGTTTTAGTATCATATGGATCTGTTGTTCAGTAATTAATTTCAAACATTTTTTAAAAAGAATGGAATGTGGGTCGGATTCGGGTGATTCGCAACCTACAAGGTTAGGTATGGGTCTTATGATCCCGACCCGGATTAAATCCGGGTCGGGCAACCCGAGCCGTTTGCCACAAATACATCGACCATGTCCAAAAGTGAAGCATTTTGTTACCGACGTGAACTACAACAGAACAACATGTCGACTCTCACTAAAACTGAAAAAGAAGACATCAAAAATATAACACAACTTCACTCATACAAAGAGAATCAAATAGCAGCTTAAGCATACACACAAATAAAATTTCAAGAAATAGAAGACAAAAAAGATAAACACTGGTACATGCCCATGTCTATAATGATTAGCACAATCCAGGTCTAAAAATTTATTTCATCAAAATTAATCAAGGTTTATTTTCTACTCAGCATGCAAAAACATAGAGCTTCAATTGATCACATTCAATGGAAGAGCACAATTAACATATTGATATAAGAAAATTTATGTTACATAGCAACAACAATTGAAAAAGTCATTAAATCAACTCAATTTCTTAAACAAATTTTTAGAGTAGAAAGGTTTAAATCCTAATCATCTTCCTTATCAGGAGACATTTCAATTCTACAGATTCCGCAAGGGGCAATAGTGACCAATTAAACCAGCCACTGCGATTCATGTACTACATCGACTGTCGCTTCATCACAACCCTAACCCCACTCACGTTAGCCACAAGTACCGACTTCCCCTTTGTCGAATCAACCCTTCACGAGATCCCCAGCTTTTTCATCAGCTCCGCCTCATCCAGAGCCGCATCGATGGGCTCCATGTCGACCCCAAACAGCCTATCAACAAACTAATATTTTGTGAAATAATGTAAAAAAGAACACTGATTTTCTCTAAATAAACAAAAGCGTAAATAAAATAAAGTTTACCATTGATGGAATCATTTAAGTCCAATGAACGTAGTAGAATATTCCTTTAAGCCAAGTAGAAGATTCCATTAGAATAAAATAAAAAAAATTAAGATAAATTCCAGAACCCCGAAAATAAATAAATAAATCAACAGTTAGAGTTAATAGATCATCAATGAAAAATAAGACCCACATGAGAAACCACATGTTGCTTCCATTCGCTTCCTCTGCTTCTGATTTTTTAGTTAATAGATCATCAATGAAAAATTAGAACCCAAATGATTTGTTTAATTACTTATCGGTCATGAATCACGATGATGGGATCTTTTCTACCTTTTTCCCTGTAATTTGATACAAACCTAAATTTACGCATGCTCGCTGCAATATCAAAACAAATCAAACCAGTACAAAAGTTGAAAATTACATATCATGTGAGTTAATCTCAAGGACTGAAGAGACAGTTGGAACTTGTGCAACCCATATGATTCATGATCAAACAGTAATGTTAAGATAAATAATATAGGCCAACAGTAATAGATCAGGCATTATTGAATATATCCTTGCTCTTGAAATAAATTGAGAATTATACAGAGAAGATATCATGCATTTAGGAAAAATAACATCCAATATTATATACATAAAGAAAGAACAAAACATTTGAAGGGATATGCCCTTCCAACAATTTAATTAATTAAATTAATTTACTCTTTGGTTAAAAGCAATATTCCAAGTATCAGTTCTAACTATAATTAACCCAAGCAAGGTCTTGAAAATAGGATCCGATTTGTTTTCACGAGTAATCCAATAGTTTACATCAGAAATTTTTTTATGCGCAAGGATAATTCTCCCAAGCAAGGTCAATAACGAAACTCTGATGGAAGGCCTCCCCTCATGTTCACTAAACCAATGCCTCCTCTCATGTTTTGAGTAGATTTCTATGCTATATACATTGACACCTGATCATTGCAATTACAAAAATCTTTAATACACAGTAAAAAAATCAAATCTTAACACCCTTAGTTTTCTATTAATCAAATTAACCAACCACATAGATGCATAACTCTAAAGATGCCCACCTGAATTAATGGAAGAGAGGCCAAAGGCATCGTGATGATGAAAGTCCTGCAAAAGGAGGAAAAAAACTGTAATCTTACTAAAGATAAGAAAGTTCTCAAAAAACATAGAAACATATAAATATAACATGAAGAATGTGGGAGTGCTCTAAGTCATATCACAGTTACTACTAGTATTATAAGTTCTATAATACATTCAAAGAATATCTACCACATTAGAGAAGAAATGTCTAGTGCAATTGTTGTTGCTGGCTTTGGCATTTCTTTGACATATTCAAACTACATCTTTATACCAGCACCTCTCAGCAGACGGAGGTAGGCATTGGATGCATGCAAATTAGGACAGATCACTACGTACATTAGGATGAAGTAAAAATATTTAAAAATATTGGAAAGCTAATTATATTTGGTATGAGATCATAAAATTATATCTTCTTTCCCAATATCACATAATTGAGTGGTCAAAGAAAAACATTGTTATATTTCTCAATTGATCACCCAAGTTTAGTCAAATTCAAACTCGACAACAACTCAATTAAAATGAAATCACCTTCATATGGAAACTGTGTTGGGCCAAGAATCATGACGATGACATATCACATCTTTTCTCCTGAGGCGAGGCACTAATTCCTGGAGAAAACCATAGAAACATATACAGAAAACATTAAGAATGTGGGAGTGCTCAAAGTCATATAACACTTCCTAGTAAACGAAGTTCTATAATCCATGCAAAGAATATCTGCCCCATTAGAGTATAAATATCAAGTGCAATTGTTGTTGATATCTTTGGCAATTGTTTGACATATTTCACAAAAGACATATTTCTTTGACAATTAGAAATATCCAAACAATTAATTAGAAATATCCAGAGAAAACAAATAGCTTTCAGAAAAGACTCAATTTCCAATTAAAACAACATCATTCTATAGGAAAGATCCAAGCAGATAGAAACACCAATTTTTCATATCAGATCTGTTATACAGACTCTAATTGAAGAAAAACAGCATTAGACATTTCCCTTTTTGTACTATTCAGAACACATTGTAGGACATGAAACCTGATCATATGATAAGCCAAAATGAAAATTATTGGGCTCAAAAATAGTTTTCTTTGATAGAATGACAGAAATCATCCTCTGATAAAGGCTGACACATCCAGATCATCTTGAAAAGAATTTGAGAGCAAATAAAAGCATGAAAAGGCAGTTGTTTAAAATGAAAAGGCAGTCCACCGCTAAGAAAGCATGACCTCATCTGCTGACACATTTTTTCAGGGATGCAAATATATATAAATGATTTGGTTCACTAAATGTTAATAGTATTCCTTCATATTTCTCAAAATAATGTAATTAACATTTTTGGCCATGTATCAATTGGATTAGGAATTGGATCCCAACGAAACCTAGATTCTTAGTGGTTTTTATATACATGTTGATCCTGAGAATATAATGGATTCCCTGAGAATATAATGGATTCACCATTAGCAATTCATGATGCATGAAAACCAAATCCAGAAAACATTATGTGTAAAAAACTTCATAAAAGTGGTTAGCTAAGAACCAATATACATGCTAAAACTATTATGCATCCATAGAGTTTTTAACATAAAATCTTTGGGTCGTGAGCAAGTTCTTTGGTTATTCCCTATTTAAATCATAAAAATCCAATCAGATCCATGAGCCATGAGTCGTGTAACATTTGAATGCTAACATGTATTATTTCACATCTGTTCGGGGCACAGCTTGCATTCAGTTCCATAATCCATAATAAGAAAGTCATCAAGAGTTCTCTGCCACCATAATAAGCCTGATGCATATAGAAAGCATCAGTGTCATGTCCAATGATATGCAGTCCAGTGATACGCAGACGTTGTCATGTTCAATAATAAGCCTAGCACGGTTAATGGCCTTGACGGCCTTATCCTGTCCAATGATACGCAGACGTGAACAACTCAGTTGTTATCTGAAAACAGCACAAAACCTACAAAACCTGATATTAAAACAGTCAAGCTTGTCCTGTTTTAGCATCACCCTTGAGCTTCTGTTATTTTGTTATCTTAAAACAACAGAAAACCTACAATAATACATCCTGACTATCATGTCCCACAGTACTAATTGTGCCGTGAACACAGCAGTAGGAGTCCATTAAAGGAGAAGATGGGCACAGTATCGTCCAGATATGCAAATACTCTCACTCTCTCTCAAACACGTTGTGGGCATTGGCCTTGTATACTGCTGCTATTTGATCATATCTCAGATCTGCCAACTAGATTAGTATAGAGCTTGGTCAACTAATAGAAATGCTTATGATAAATTTTGAAGGCACCAGACAACACAAAATTATAGACTATCAATTTAAACAGGAAAAGAAGCTTCGGCTATGCCTGCCATCTTTACGGAGGAAATGCAACACTGACGGACTCTACAACTTTTAAGGGCAATTGTATTCAGATAGGTAAACCTTACCTAAACAGGGCATTTGGATTGATCGACTAATAAAGAAAAAGTTGCTCTTAGGCGCATGAAAGTTGAACTGTAAGGATAATTCAGTGTGTATCAGTGTTAGCATCAAAACAGCATAGGCGTTTTTAACAGATAAGCTACTAATACGTCCCCTGATCAGGTGTTAGCATCAAGAAACAGCATAGGATAATTCAGTGTGTATCATTGTTAGCATCAAACAAGCCTGTTCTCAAATGCCTTAGTATTTCTAAGGCATTTTTAACAGATATGCGTTTTTAACAGAGATTCCTTGACTCCCAGTTAGTTTCTAAATCCTCAATAAATTAAATAAACCAATTATGTTGAATTTTAATTTTAATGGGCATCTCAGCAGAGCAACTGTCATATCTGCAGTAAAAAAACAATCTAAATCTTGGAGGATGTTATTGCATCAGCATGAACCAGATGTTTAGAAATAAAGAAATGGACAATAGAAAGTTAGTTTTATAGCAAAAATTCCATAAATTAACCTGAAGTTTAGTTCTTTTGCAAATTTAGATGATATCTACTTTCAAGCAATTAGCAGACATTAAGTCAATATAGATATAGCTTAGCTTCAGCATTTAGCAGACATTAAGTCAATATGGAAAAAGAGATTACTTGACTCCCAGTTAGTTTCTCAATCCTAATCCTCAACAAATTAAATAAACCAATTATGTTTAATTTTAGTTTTAATGGGCATCTCAGCTGGCTATGCATGCAACTGTCATCTCCTCAGTAAAAAAAACAATGTAAATCCTGAAGGATGTTATTGCATCAGAAATAAAGAAATGGAATAGCCATCTTAAATTTAAGGATTAAATTACAAAATGGAATAGCCATCTGAAAAGGGATAAATTATTCAAAATGGAACTAAAATTACAAAAAGCAACCAATTTTAAACCATGCTTACGGATGTTACTATTTTAAACCATGCTTAAGGATGTCACAATTATATCGTCGGTAATCAAGAAATTGTAGTTAAGAATAGAAATAACAAAAGGGGATCTGGGTTGATCTTGCTGCGTTTAGATTCCAGAAATAACTATTTTGCACATGGGAAGTAAATTTCCAGTAAGAAGAATTCCAGAAATCGTCGGCAACCTGGGTTGATCTTGATGCGTTCAGATTCTAGATTCCAGTCTTGCTGCCAGTAGAAGTGAACACCCTCAGTTCTTGCGAGAAGAATGCTGTTTTAGGGAAATAAGAGAAGAATGCTATGTACCTTCAGAAATAGGCGATTCCTCTTGCTGCCCCCATTTTTGGGGGATGCCTCGTGCCTCTTACTTGCGATTCCTTCTCCAAGGGCTCAGGCAAGAAGACAAATGAGAAATAAGATTTCTCCAAGGGCTCAGGCGAGAAGACAACGTAGACAGATTCCTGGGTTGATCTTGCTGCGTCCAGATTCCAGATTTCAGATCTTGATCTTGCTGCCAGTAGAAGTGAACAGCTTCAGATGAAAGCGCGAACTTCAGAAATAAGCGATTTCTCTTGCTTGCGTTGCGAGAAAGAGCTCAGGCGAGATGAAAGGGCTTGCGATTCCTTCTCCAAGGGATCAGGCGAGAAGACAATGGAGACATGAGCCGAGTGATTTCTCTTATGGGGAAATGATGTTTGCTCTATTGTGGGGGAAATGATTTTGGGGAAGAGCAAGAGCCGAGTTTTGGAAAGCTCTCCCCCAAAAACGCCTCTTGCTCTTCCCCAAAAGCCTGGCCTTATGCTTTCTCCAAAAAAAGTTCTGTTTACTTCTCCAAAACGTGTTGCTATCAAGTTGGTATCAAGTTTTGTTTACATCCGCACAAATATCAAATGTGTTCCCCAAAAAGTTTTGTTTACTTTCTCCAAATATCGAGGCTGTTGCTTTATCCAAAAAAGATTAATTTTGTTTTTATCAAGTTGGACCCACAAATATCAAAAGTATGTTTAAAATACAAAACATTTAGCTCAAAGTTTAATCCCAACCGTTCATTCCATAAGAATTAATCTTGGCCGTCTTTCTATCAACCCCTTTGTCCTAGTCAGCTTGTCCTAGTCAGCCCCAGGATTCAAAAATCACTGTCAAATGTATAATAGATATAATCCAAAATTACAAGGAGTACAAAACATAGTGATAACTCCAAGTACATCAAAAAAATATGATCGATATACATACAACATCATCCATCAGTACATAAAACTAACAAAAAAAGTCCTATGGTAAGTCGTGGGAGAGCAACATCAGACAATATGAATGATAGATGAGTCTAAAGGTTGGCCAGAACGTCGAAACATCAATCTGGACGAGTGAAGAGTAGGACACGTACGAGCCTTACTCTTTGATGATGACGCACCAGCAACAGGAGACTCCACGTGATCAGGCACAGAAGGCTGTACATCAGTAGACAAAGGCACAAAGCCTGGAGGAGGAGGGACAGTAGAACGGGAACATGGCCTGGAGGGCGGCCGGAATCGAAAAGCCGTGATATAGAAACGACTTATAGTAAAGCTCTAGAAGGAGTGAAAGCATCTGATCAACGTCGAAAACTTTCGTTTCAAGCTAGGAGACTCTCTCATGCCGCTGAATGATGAGTGCATCATCCGACAGAGCAGTGGGTGGAGGAGAGAATGGCTGGGAAACAAACAGAGGAGAGTGTCCAGCCTAAGTAACTGAAGGAATAGGATCAACGACTGAGATACCCAAATACTCCCCAGAGGACGGTGGACTCACTGGTTCCATGACGATAGAAATTAGGGCATGAACGAACAACAAACGGAGAAGACACTTAATCCACGACGATCAATAGAGAAGGAGACAACCGAACTTTCAATCGAAAGATTGGGAGGAGAGATCAGTGACTAGAGCTTCGAATCGATGAGGAAATCGACGAGAACAGTTGGAATTCGAAGGAGGGAGACGAGGGAAGTCGAGTCGAATGAGAGAGAATGAACTGAAATGATCGACGCCCGTGAGATTATAAGATGGGGTCAAGATGGATCTGGGTTGTTGGATCGATAAATTGACGACTCAGATCAAGTTAACAAACCGCTGCAGATGTTGATAGTCGACTAATGAACAATCATCAGTCGACTTATAGAAAGGATAGTGATCATCTTGGGTTGACAGGCAGTCGACTATAGAATAATTCACAATCGCTTGTCGGAGAGACAGTCGACTGTAATTTACACAACAGTCATCTGATAGAGAATCAAAAAAATATGATGATAAAAATAGAGACATCTCAAGATTTGGACAGGCGACTGCTGACCAAATTGCAGTCGTTTGTTGCAGAGACAGTCGACTAGAAAATGTTCATCAGTCTCCTGTGCGAAAAATAACCAGTCTGCAGAAGAGAAACTGAGTTGGACATGCGACTATCGAAGGAATAACAGTCGTCTGTCATGGTCCAAAAATGCACAGTGAGGTTAAAATCCAGAGGATTAAGACAACTCACCCTAGGAACTATATTCTAACACAACTCAAATCAAGAAATCAATATCAAAATATTATAGATTAATATACAAATCATGTAAATTAATCCAAACATTCAAAATCATCAAAATCTCAAATACATCTCTCAAAAACATATACGAGAAACATATAGCTTATAAAAGCAAAAGAAGTAAAATGATGACATGAGTTCAAGCATGATATAACATGAAAGTATGAACTCATACAATTCAGATTCACCCATAATCCCTAATTCTCCCCGCAACCTCACAAATGAATCTTCTTTAAGAGGTTTAGTTAAGATGTCGACGATTTGTTTTTGGGTTTCAATGTACTCTAAGATGATGTCCTTCTTAGCTACATGATCATTAATAAAATAGTGTCTCACATCTATGTGTTTGGTACGAGAGTGATGTACTGGATTCTTGAAAAGACAAATTGCACTTTGGTTATCAACCATGATAAGGCATGAATCACAATTGACAATGTAGTCTTTGAGTGTGTATCTCATCCAAAGAACTTGTGCACATGTAAGACCCATGAAATATATTCCGCGTCAGTCGTGGACAATGATACTGAGTTCTGTTTCTTGAAAAACCAAGAAACTAGGGAATTTCCTAGGAAATGGCAAGTACCACTAGTGCTCTTCCTATCGGATTTTCATCCGGCAAAGTCGGCATCACTATATGAGATTAACTCATACGTGCTAGACTTAGCATAAAGTAACCCATAATCTAGTGAATGTTTGAGATAACGAAAAATTCGTTTAACCGTAATCAAGTTGACTCTTTAGGTCTAGCTTAATATCTAGCACAAAGACATACGGGAAACATAATATCGGGTCTACTAGTGGTTAAGTAAAGTAAACTGCCGATCATACCTTGATATAGACGAATGTCTACATCTTTCCGTCTCATCCTTGTGTAGATGGGTTATTGTATTCATGGGAGTTCGTTTGCTTGAAGACGGTTCCAACTCGCTTAATAAGCTCCCCGATGTACTTTGTTTGATGTATGAAAGTTCCATCCTTCATTTACCGAATTTGTAGTCCGAGGAAGTAGTTGAGCTCCCCCATATGACATATTTCGAATTCATCCTTCATGGACTTAGAAAATTCTTGGCAAAGATTAAATTTAGTAGAACCAAATATTATATCGTCTACATAAACTTGAATTAATAGGATGTCATTTTCATAATCTTTAATGAAAAGATTTGAATCAACTTCACCCATTTTAAAACCTAAATCCAAAAGAAAGGTTTTGAGTCGATCATACCAAGCTTTAGGATCTTGTCTCAATCCATATAACACTTTCTTAAGTTTAAAAACATGGTTTGGAAATTTTTCATGTATGAAACCTGGTGGTTGAGAAACATAAAATTCTTCATTAACAGTATCATTTAAAAATGTACTTTTAACATCCATTTGAAATAACTTAAAATTTTTATGGGATGTAAAAGATAAAAGCAATCTAATAGCTTCTAATCTAGCTACGGGGGCAAAAGATTCTTCGAAATCAATACATTCTTCTTGCCGATAGCTTTGCACTACTAACCTTGCTTTATTCCTTGTGATGGTCTTGTTCTTGAAAATCCACTTAGTCCCAATCACTTGGTGACCACTTGGAAGAGGAACGAGCTCCCAAACTTTATTTCTCTCAAATTGCATGAGCTCTTCTTCTATTGCAACTATCCAAGAGCTATCTTCACACGCTTCTTGGATTTTCTTTGGCTCAATGGTATAAACAAATGCTTAGTAAGAGAATTCATCAATTGTTGATCTCGTTCTCACACCCACACCAATATCTCCAATAATTTGGTCATGGGGGTGATTACGAACGTTTAGATAAGCTTTGGAAATTTCTGCATCACTTGGAACATCTTCAACAATTTCATTAGTATTGTTAGTCTTAATGATAGAATCATTAATTTTTAGATTACTAATGGAATCACATAAAACATCCACACTATCATCAACCATATGAGGAATATCAAAATATTCATAAAATTATACTTGTAGTGATTCCTCGATCGTTGAAGGGGGTTTGTTGTATATCCGGTATATTTTGCTACGTGTGGAATATCCAACAAAAATTCCTTTATTCGGATCTTGGCTCAAATTTATCTAAGTTATCAAAAGCGTTCTTTATAAAACATTTTGAACCAAAAACACAAAAATATTTAACTTGTGGCTTTTTATCATAAAATAACTCAAAACAAGTTTTGTTCGTTCGGGGTCTCACTAGGATCCTATTAAGAACATAACATGCCGTGTGCACCGCTTCCGTCCAAAATTGTAGTCCAAGATGACTATCATGGATCATGGTACGAGCACACTCTATTAGAGTCCTATTCTTTCTCTCTACAACACCTTTTGTGGTGGTGCGCGAGGAAAAGAAAAATTATGAGTAATCCCGTTGTCATCAGAAAACTTGGTGAAAGACTCATTCTTAAATTCTCCTCCATGATCACTACGAATAGTGATAATGGTGGATCCTAAGAAATTCTGAATCTTCTTTGCAAATATAGTAAACTCTTCAAAATATTCAATTTTATTGGTTAAAAATGAAACCCAAGTAAATCTAGAAAAGTTGTCAACAACAACTAATCCATAATGAGCATTACCTAAAGAGACGGTTTTAGTTGGCCCAAATAAATCTAGATGAAGTAATTCTAGGGGCATCTTAGAAGTTATGCCTTCTTTAAATTTGAAAGATGATTTACTTAGTTTACCTCTTTGATAAGAATCACAAAAGTTTTTCTCACTAAAAATTATTTTCGGAAAACCTTTTACTAGATCATGCTTAGCTAACTTATATAAGTGCTTAAAATGAACATGACCAAAACATCGTTGTTATAGTAGTTGTTCATTTGTATTAGCAACTAAGCAATGCTCTATGGCTTTAGGCAAGCTTAAATAATAAATGTTTTTATGCCTAATACCGGTAAAAAGAATATAAGAATCAATATCTACAATTTTACACATATCCTCTCCAAAGTTAACCTTCTAACCCTTGTCACAAAGTTGACTAATAGACATAAGGTTATGACATAAACCACTAACTAAATAGACATTAGTAATAAGTGGGTTGGAAGGAATAACCACTTTACCTACTCCAATGATGGTTCCCTTTTGATTACCTCCAAAAGTGACCGTTGCACCATCCTTGATGCTAATCACTTAAGAGACCAATGTGGGATCTACTGTCATTATTTGGAGCAATCGCTATCGAGTATCCATCCTTTATTTTTAGAGCCAATACAAATTTTATTGCTCTCTTTCTTTTTCTTGGGTACTTACATAATATACCATAAGCTCATAGTACCCAAGCCTTATTGGGTCCAAGGGGATTAGCCCTTTGGAAGCCAAGTCCAAGTGGACTTTTGCTTCCCAACATAATTACCACTATTCATTACATCATTAAAATAGGAATCAACATAAGCATTCCTATCAATTATGCTAGTGTTCTTAGGACTCAAAATTGTGTACGTTTTGGTTGTCCTTTTCCTAGTTGCATGCACATTTGATTGATTTCTATGTGGTGTGTGCTTCCTATGAGCATGAGTTCTAGCAAATGAAGATAGAGGTGTATAAGCATTGGACATATAAGGGTTGTATGCAAATTTAGGAGCATGCATGCTATATGCAACATATGGAATATGCATAACATGAGGTGGATGAGCATACATGGAAGAATGATGTGTATAAGCATATGGACGTGTAGGGGCATGTGCTGAGTATTTATCATGTGTGGGTTTTCAAGTGTCCATGGGTGTGGAGCATAAAAAGTGTCATTAGTATCCACATGTGAAGTAGGAGATTTCCTACGTGAATGAGAGTTGGTGCACATATATGCATGACCTCTCTTTTGGTTTCCACCCTTAGTGGGTTTCTTACCAAAAGGAAGAGATTGTGAAGTGGTGGCCTTCTTGGTAGGTTTGCTACCAATAGTATTTTTGCCACCACTTGTGGATGCACCGGAGGATGGCATCACAAAATCTATTGTTACACCACTGTAGGAGGTGCTTTGGACGCATTTGCTTCCACATAACCAAGTCCAACACGATGTGTGGTCGGAAATTGGTTATCAAGCAATTCATCCAATTGCACTTTCCCTTTGTCAAATCTCTTAACTTGGGAGGACATGAGCTCATATTTCTCCTTAAGAAAAGAAATATTGGTATCCAAGGTGGATACATGTGTTTTGAGCTTGTGCACTTGGGTTTTAAGAGAATCATTCTCAATACCCAATTGTGTGTTTTATGAACCTAGATTAATACTATCCTTAGGATAAGTTTGATCTATTGAGATTTGATGGAATTCATCTCATTTCTCAAGATGTCATTTTGAGAAACCAAAGTGGCTTTCTCAAGTGTAAGTGTATCAACAATGGTGTCATTGTTGATAATGCATGAGAAACCAAAGTGGCTTTCTCAAGTGTAAGTGTATCAACAATGGTGTCAATGTTGATAATGCATGGCATGGATGACTTGCTAACATTTGATTTCTTTAAACTAGTATATCTAAGCATAAGAGATTTGTAATACCCCTAAGTGTGATATACTAGTATTTGTGTATAATATATATATTGGATGTATCTATGGAGTATAGATATGTATATATGTATATGTTTAATGGCTTATATGATTTTGTATATAAGTGTGTGCTTTAAATGGTTGTGTGTGAGTATGGCTAGTTTGAGTGCTTACTTGTATTGATATAGAAGGATACATTTATATATGTATGTATGTATGATTTGGGTGTACATATTATATGGATATATGGTGATGAATATACATATATGGTTGTATATATATGTTTGTACCATTGTATGCACATATGTGTAAGTGTATATTTATAATTGTGTGACTACTTGTATTGACTATATATAAGTATATATTTGGACATATATATGTTTGTATGTAAACATATGACTTGTATGTATTATATTGGATGTATATTAATTGGATTCATGGTATAGTATTCATAGTATGTGTATGTATGTGTTAGTTAGTAAATATGTCTCTTAGATGGGGTTATTGTGCATATGGCATAAGCTACTTGATGTTGTTGCAATTGTATGAATAGAAGGGTGTTTGTGTATGTTGAGGGTGAGATATTGGATGCGATTTTTAGTTGTTGAGGGAGTTATGTGTAAGATGGTGGCCATGTGTCATTGTAGGGAGAGTTTCTAATGAGAGGATGACAACTAGCCTATGACTCATCTAATTAGCATTGATCCCTCTTCTTCCTTCTCTCATTATCTTCCTCTTCCCACAAAAAAAATCTGAATCGAACCCACCTCCATGGCTGCGAAATTCTGTAGAAAATGGAGAGAAAAAGAGAGGAAAAAGAAAGAAAAAGAAGAGGAATAAGAATGAGATGAAACCCTATCCTATTTCCCTTTATTCCCTTTCATCTCAAACCCTTTTCATTCAATTTCCATAGGCAAAGACCTTCCCCAAAACAGCCCAGATCTGGATAGTTCTGTCCATAGCCCTTCACTTTCAAATTCAAGCCCAAATTTCCTTTTCTCATGCTCCTTTTGAGCCTTAATGTTAGCTAGATGTATGTGGGGAGTTTGGAGCTAAAAGGAGGCGATTCTATGAGCTAGATGGTGAGTTTTGAAGGGGTGAAGAATGAAAATCAGGATTCATGGAGAAGATGGGAACTTGGGGATTTTCATGAAGGAATGCTTTATTTTTTTAGAAGGAAATCCCTCTCCTTATAGTTTGCTATTCAAATTTCATCCAAGCATGAGACTAAGTTTAATTATAAACAAGCATCTCTTTTTATGTTGTGAAGTTAATCAACATACTACCAAGATGACAACTTGCTATTAGCTCCATGTTGTTCTATGTGTTTATGTTGCTATGTTGTTTTACCTTGCTATTAGCTTCATGTTGTTTCATCTTGATATTAGCATCATGTAGATCATGTTGTTTCAATTGAATTAATGACTTGGTCATTATGCCTACCATGTGTTTGTAGAAATGCTCATATGTAGTCTATTAGTTTCATGTCTAATTGAACTAATGATATTTGCCATTAAGCCTACCAAGTGTTCGTTGAATTGCTTACATGGAGTCATGAATGAAAATAGAGAGAATTACTTGCATATTTTGAATATGGGTGAGATGTTGTGGTTGGAGAAGAAGCCAAGGTTTGGTTGATGAAACTAGTCCCTTACTTTGGTGTTGTTGGGATTTTGGACAGAAATACATGCTATTTGTTTAGCTTGTATCTCATAAATTAGTATTGGGAATGCTTTGAAAATTTTATGGCTGAAGGATATGACCCTTAACTCCAACTTTCATGTTGAACACCTTGTCTAGATCAGATTAGAAATAGGGGAAAAAATCATCCATTTCAGCATGTCTATTTTTAATTAACCTGGACATCTTTCACGGAAACAGCGATCAGTCCCTTAATTCTTAACGAAATGGTGTGTTCTTGGTCTCGTTGGAAAGAAGACTTCAAGTCCCACAACTTTTTAGCTTTCCATTTTTTCTGAATCTGTGAGCATTTAGGAGTAATCTGGTCCTCAAGTCAGGACAGTTTCTGTTTTACTTTCCAGCACTTGTATATCTTGCCGTAAATTCTGTATTAAATAGAATACTCATCGGAACGTCATAAAGCTATGTACCTACAACTTTCATTTAGAAGCCCAAGCCCATTTCTAATTAAAATTGTAACAATCCATAGTTGAAGTTGGTATATGCCATAAAAGTTAGTATTTGTGCATGCTAGAATATTATGCAAGCCATGCTTGTCGTCTCATTCCATAATATGGCTAATTAGTAGTATTGTAGCATGGATGGTATCTCATTATGGGATTGCTTTATATCAAGTAGGAAACCCCCTCCATATACTGTATTATTCTAATTTCATCCAAATATGTTAAAGAGTTTAGTTTTCTTTATGAATATGCATTCTTTTCATGCTACGAAATTAAATCAATATACTATCAGGTTTTATCTAGTCGTTATCATGCTATTGGGTTCATGTTGTTTCAATTAAAGAGATTAACTCTATTCATGGGTATGCAATTCTTTTCATGTTATGAATTAAATCAACATACTATCAAGTTGTTGTCTTGCTTTAAGTTTCATGTTGATTTTTATTTGATTAATGATTTGTCATGATGCCATCCAAGTGTTTGTGAAAATGCCTACATATAGTTAAGTATGAAAAGAGAGTAATATTTTGCATAATTTGGCTATGAGAACTATGGTTGTAAAAAAAACTATATGTGCTGGAATTATATGTGTTGGAAATGAGAACTATGGGGCAAATGTTGTGGTTAGAAAAGTTATATGCGTTGGAATGAAAGGAGGTGTAAATGGTGGTTGTTATGTGATTTATTTTGTTACACGTTAATTTTTAATTGAAATGTTAATAAATGATTAAGTCCTCTTAAATGAGGGTGACACGGGATTTGGGGAAAACACGGGTAAATTATAGGAGTTAAGGAGCGGACAATAGTTTTACATCTCGCCCGATGGCTCACCCCTGGAAGGGTGAGTTTAAGAGGGTTAGAGAGGCCGGTGGTGTACTCGTGTTGCACCATGACTGGTAAATGATGGGTTTATCTGTTTTCCACCGAAAAACCGAGATTTGTCTCACTCACATACCTTGTTCTGTTCGGATAGGGGGAGTTACGAGAGACCCCTCCAGTGCCCGTGCTGTTGGTTGAGGTACCATTTTTCACCCACCTTGGGTGAAGTCCGACTCCTTAGCATCCTATGGTTTACGCGGGTTCCAAAACGCTAACCAATGTATAAATTGATAACCCTCATTATTTTTGTAGCCTTGGTAAATATTGTTGCTTGTGTAATTCCGTTATGGTGGCACCCATGGCATGGTTTTATGTAGGAGTTGTTGGCTTGTTGTAGTTCCTTCCTTTAAATATGTGTATTCATATGCCTTAGTGTAATTTGCCACTTTGTAGATGCCATTGAATACCTTTGCATGCATGATTGTATTCTTATTCCTTAATCCAATTCGTCACTTTGTAGTCGCCATTACAGTCACTTCTTTATGTTTACCTTTATGTCTAATGCAATAGGCCATGCTATACCACCTAATGTAGCTCTATGTTCTCTTTTATGTTTCATTTCAAAATGGTATGACATGCTACTTGATGTCGCATACATTACATCATTGAATATTGTGTCATGTCGCATTTGCACTTGCATTGAATAATATGCTATATGGAGATGAGATATTCCTACTGGGTCATGCTGTGACGTGTCCCCGTTGATTCTTTCAGGTTGATTCATGGAGTTGGAGGCCCATTAGTTTAGTTGATTGGAGTTGAGAGTTGTGAGAGTGTGTGAGAAATTGGTGTGTTCTTGTACCATAGTGAGATGTGGGTTCTTATGTTGTATATGAGGATTGTACATTGGGGAGTTGCAAGAAAATTGTAACTGAACTTTGTTTTTAATATATATATATATATATATATATATATATATATATATATATATATATATATATATATATATGAATGATGTTTTATTTGTTCATTGTACTCTTATGTTGTATTTTTTATTGGCGGAGCATTACGTGTACTTTCCAGCACGTGTGCAGTGGACCTGCTAGTATAGTTGTATTGTATTTCCTTCTTTCTCCTTTCGTAACACTCGCGCTTCGGGTATACCAGGGAGCGGGGCGTTACAAGATTGATACTTAGAAAATAATTCTTCGTTAGCAATATGAAGTTCGTCTATGGTTACCTCGAGCTCATCGATGTCACATCACTCTCATCGGAGAGTGGATCTTCTCGGCCATGAAATGCATATTGGCATTCTCACCCTTTTCATCCTCGGATTCACTTGAGGAATCTCTGCTTGAATATTTGAACGTCCCAACAAGTCCTTTCTTCTTATCCTTCTTGTATTTGTCGGACTTGTGGTACTTTGGAGCTTTCCACTTCTCCTTGTTTCTAAGCATTGGTCAATCCTTCTTGATGTGCTCAGGTTTGTTACACTTAAAACAAAAGGATGAAGTATTGTTAGTGGAATCAAATTTATTCTTGGAAGGAAATTTACCTTTGCAAAAGAAGCGTTGAAACTTCTTTGCCATTTGCTCCATTTCTTCCAAGTCCATTTCGTTCTCTGATTCTTCACTATCGGAGGATGAAGAAGTAGCCTTGAATGCTAACGCCTTCTTTTTGGCCTCCGTTGGGTTCATCATTGCTGTAATCTTCAATCGGTTCTTCCTTCTTACTTCGTAAGACAAGAGAGTACTGATGAGATTCACCACGGTGTAGTTTTTCATGTCGTTGACCTACTCAATGGAGATTGCTCTTCTTTCCCATTTCGAGGCCATTCCTATGATTATCTTCCTTACCTTTTCTTCTTAGGTGTAGACTTGTCCAAGAGCTTCAAGTTCACTGGTGATGTCGGTGAAACGACCATACATCGTAGCAATGCTCTCATTATCATGCATATGAAACATATCGAAGTTTTGTATTGCAACATATAATTTAGATAACTGTACCTTGTTCGTTACATCATGGGTAACAACGAGATGGTTCCAAATTTGATATGCACTCTTACACGTGCATATCTTATTGAACTCATCCGGATCCAATGCACAATGTGGAGTGTTCATTTCCTTGGCGTTGTTCACTTCAGCAGACTTCTCCGAGGGTGTCCATTTGTCAAAATCCTCTTCGAAGGGTTCAACGTATTCCTTGTGGAGGGTTCTTCAAAGAAAAGCACTCCTAAAAAACGTCTCCATCCGACATTTCCAAAAGCCGAAATTCGTGCCATAGAAACACAGAGGACGAACCATTGATTGTCCTTTGAAGATGGTTGACGCACCATCACAATCATGATTGTTGTACGAAGTTGGTGGAGGAACGTTGTTGTAGTTGGATGCCATAGCTATAACCAATGATCTGACACCAATTGTAAGGTCCTTGGCTATGAGAAAAACACTAGAATAGGGGTTGAATGGTGTTTATACAATTTAAAATGATTGTTGCACCAAATTAAATTCCTAACCAACGAAAAATGTGGAATGTAAATAAACCATAAATTGAAACAATGCTAACACAAGGATGTTTCAAGGGTTCGAATTACCCAAGTCAACTCCCAACTTGTTCCTGGTAATCCTACGTCCCTTCCACCCGGATACCACTGGATACTAAAGTTAGAAACCTAACATGAGGTTTCCTTTAAACCCACTTGTAGCAACCCTACAAGTGAAATCTAAATACACTCGATGTACTTGACTCCATAACTTGGGAGCAAGCAAACCACTCTCACAAACCGAGAGTTAATCTAATAACGAAAGATATGAAATATTGAAATTACAACACTTACAATCAACTATGTCTTGAAGTAGAACTTGCAGGAGCAAATGTGTTGTGTGTTGAGGTTTATTTTGAAAGAGAGAAACGCCCTTTCTCTTGTCACCACCAATTGCCTAGAAGATTCACTTTGATTCTAGGTTGGAGAGCAAGAGAGGAAAAGGTTAGAATTCTAGGGCTTTTGGATTTGAGAGCTTGAGAAGCTTGAAGATGAAAGCGTAGACTTTTCAATAGAAGATGAGTAACCCCTCAATAGAACAGTAGAAGCCCTCTTTATAGGTTTCCCAAAACCCTCAAACAGAATCCCCAAAAACCCCTTTGAAATCCGTGGAGAAAAGGCCAACAGATAGAATTTACACAGTCGACAGTCAATTGTTGAACAAAACACAGTCGACTGTTGCACTGTGTCAGAGGGTAGGTGGGAATTCAACGGTAACTTACCACGTGGACAGACGACTGATAAAGAGAAGACATGCATCTGTAAAACTAACAGACGACTGGTCGCAATATAGGTAAGCTGAGAAAATCTCAGAAAGTTTTGGGGTGACAGGACATGCGGCTGATATGGAACATACAGGCGCCTGTGCAATGGGCAGGCGCCTGTGAAGCCAACATCAGTCGACTGTCACTAAAACCTGGAACTTTCCAGAGAGCAGAGTCTACAGAGAGATCAAAGACAGACGACTGTTGAAGTATTGACAGTCGACTGTGACTTGGACATGTGACTGTAAATACAACATCAGTCGACTGGCACTAAAACTTGAAATATTCCAGAGAGCAGATTCTACAGAGGAATCATGGACATGCGACTGTTGAAGCAATGACAGTCGACTATTCTTAGACAGGCGACTGTTGATACAACATCAGTCGACTGGCCAGATAAAAATGAAAGTGATCTTTGGGGTGAAGATAGACAGGCGACTGATTAACAAATCACAGGCGACTGTAGCTTGGACATGCACCTGTAAAATGTACAGCAGTCGCCTGAAGGAGTTAAAGCTTAAAGGGCACAAAAATCAACTGATTAAGTATGTGCGTAACAGGCGATTGTAGAACAAATCACAGTCGACTGTTTTGAGACATGAGACTGTAAATCGTTCAGCAGTCGTCTGTTGAAATCACACCATGCACATGCTTGAGAAATGTGAATTGGAGTCTAAGGAAAAATGATCTAATGATTTCCTAGGACAGAAATGAAGATGTGTGTGTGCTCCAACATAGTTCTACTTCTAAGTTACATACTAGAAGAGAATAAAAGAATTACATTTTGTAGAAGTCACTCTTCTATCCAAAGCATGAGCTTGAAGTCTTCTAGGATCTTCAATCACCATCTTTGTCCATCCAATCCACTTTTGATGCTTTCATTGATCTTTGGGTGACATCCATTGCTAATTAATCTTCATGATATGCTTAGGCAATGGATTAACTGCAAATAGAGGATTAGTCACAAGTATTTATGTTTGCTAATCATTAACACCAAATAGGGAGAAGTTCAATACTCAATAGAGCTTAACTACAACATGAAGCATACCAATATAATCATGGCAACTAACATGGAGCATACCAATATAGTCATGGAGCATATCAATATAGTCATGGAGCATAATATGGAGCATACTAATATGAACTTAATTACAACATGGAGCACACTAGCATGAACATAACTACAACATGAAGCATACTAATATAATCATGGCAACTAACATGGAGCATATCAATATAATCATGGAGCATACTAACAAAAATCATGGCAAGTAACATGGCTTGGATTTATCTACCTTTGAACAATCCTACGCCTATCATCCTAACTAAGGGTGGTAGCTCCTACCTTTATGAAGTCTTTCTTCTCCAAGCTCTAGCTTTCTCTTCCTCCAAGTCTACTCCTCTTCAAGAGCTCCTACTTCTTCAAGCTTCTTCTTCAAGCTCCAAATGCACCAAGTGGAAGGGGTTGAATTTGTGGGTTGTAGTTGGGTCAAAAGGAGGAGAAGAGGGTGGTTCGGCTTTGGTGGTGGAAGAGGAGGAGTAAGGTGGCAAGGGTGGAGCAACATGAGGCTAGGTTCGGCCTTGGTGGTGGAGAATTAAGGAGATGAAAACAATTTCTGTTTTTCTCTTTCTTTTTTTGCTTTTGCTTTTGCTTCTCCTTTCCTTTTTCTTTTTTCCTTTTAATCCTCATCCTAATCATCATGGCAAAGCTAAGGGAGTATCAAGTGGGGGTTAAGGTGGCATAATTTGGTTGAAAGTAGGTTAGGTGAGTGACACCTTATAAGTGAGGTGGCATGCATACATAATTAGGATTGCTAATTTTTAAAAAGAAATACACCCACTAATACCATAGCCCAAACACACACACCATGTATTCCATTAAATACTATCATATTATGATATCTAATTATGATTTCAAATATTTAAAAATAAATTTTATATTATTATAGATTTTTTAAAAATTTGGGTAAAATATCCAAAATACATGAAAAATGTATGCTTATAAAAATGATTAAAGTAGGCAGTACAATATGCCGTATATTAACAATAAGGGGGTTACAATAATGATATATGTGTTGACTTATACTTATCCTCTTGTCATATGTCTTATTTATGATATAACACATGGTATAACACTTGGTATCATACTTTTCATTGAGACATGGATTTTAATGTTTATTTCGTAAGGCAAAAATTCATGTTTGACTCATTGAAAATGACTTGTAGTTATGAGGCACCATTATCGAGTAATTATTCCATTCTTCATGGATTTCAAAGGAATTGTGCTATATTTTGTTGTTATATTTTTGGACTTTATTTATGGATAGTCCATTTTCTTCCACCCTTTTTGATTATGCCAAAAGGGTGACAACGATAGGAAATGCATATAAAACATATGCTTTTTCACTTTTTCATTTGTCTATCAATATATGGTTTGTTGATTTTATTATATATGACACATGGTTATTTTGAATTCACTCACACACACTCAATTGGTTTGAATTGCATATTTGGCACACACTACTTATGGGATGCAAATATGAAGTCATGCTTTATTTATACTTATCCTATGCAAAGATGCATGTGGAGTTTAAAGAATTTTTCGAACAACATGCATCAATGTAGGGAGAGTAAGTATATTATTTTCGAAATTTCATATTTTTGCATATTTTATATCATTTGTTTGTCATTATCAAAAGGGAGAGAATGTTGGATATTGAGACATCCCAAGTGTTATTTTGATGATGATTAAACAAATGGAGTGTGCTAATGATGTTTATGAGTTTGAAGGTACAAAATAATGTGTTCAAAGGTATGAAGGAGTGACACACATCAAGACTAGTAGAACTCACCCAAGGCCATGAAGATATTCAAGAGGTGAGCACTTAGTCAAGATGAATATTTGGATCAAGAACTTGTGGAGCTCACCAAATAAGGATCTAAGCTTATAAAGAAGCATGGAAGTCAAATTCAAGTGATGAAGCTCAATCAAGGCAACCGAAGACTCAATAAGAATCCAAGACATGGAGATGCAGTCAAGACTATATCAAGACTACAAAAGATTGATATATTTTTATGTATTTTTATGCATGTCTTTTGATTTAATGTAATGCCTTATATTGAAGCTTCACACACTTAGGAACACATAAAAAATGTTTCAAAAATATTTTAAAAGGTTTAAATATCATTTAGATATAGTAAAGTACTCTTTAAGGATGCATATCTATGTATGTATAAATAGGTCGATTACTATTAATATATGAGTCGACTACTTTCAACTATAGAGTTTTGAGTACTTACTGTTTTATTTTACTAGACGACTACTATTGTGCAGGGAGCTGACTACTTTTTATATAGGAGTCGACTGTTATGGCCCCAACTGTAAAATTTGACCAACTCCATGATTTACAGAAGTGTGTCATATTTTCCCGTTGGAGGGGCATTTTGGTTATTTGTTTTGACCAGATTTCACCCCCATAAATAGAGGAAGTGATGGAGAGTTTGATATGAAATTTTTGATCAAATCATAAGTTTTAAAGTGAATTTTAAGCTCTTTCAACTCTCTACAGTTTTTCTCTTAGCCATTGATATTAAATTTCTCGTAAAGATTTTAAGCATTCTTGGCCTCATTTTATTACAATATCATAGAGCTTCATCTCTATATTCGTGAGATTGGATCCAGGTCCTTTTGATCTCCATTGTTTCAATTTTCATTTTATTTTGAGATCAGAAAAGGTTTTCTTTAGCTACATTCACATGTACACAAATGCTTCAATTGGTGGTTGTAGAAGCACGTTGTAACTTCATCGAAAGCAAAGAGAAAGGTTTGTAAAAACACACAAGGATGTGATGGTAAATGATTGGTTGTTATAATTTATATTTTCTTGAAAAGCCTCAAGTGGATGAGGTCCTCTTTGAGAAGATATTATGTTGTAATTGGACGACCACTTATTGGAAGAGTGGCACTTGTATTTGGTTAGAAGCCCTCAATTGTTAAGGCAAATTAGTGGATATAAGCCTAATAGAGTTTGGGGACTGGATGTAGCCCAGTACCGGGTGAACTAAGATAAATTGCTCTTGTTTGTGTTGTGCTCATTGTCTGTTATCTCTCATTTCATATTACTTGCACTTGTGTTGATTTTCCACTGTGCATCTTAATTTGATTGCAAGTACTTAGGATTGTTGATTAAGTTCCTAGTGGAGTAACACCATTAAGAGACATATGCAACTTTGTAGAAGGGTTTAAATTTTAATTGTGATATTATTTTTAAACAAGACTATTCATTCCCATACTAGTGTTGCTTGCTATCTACATGGATCCAACACAGACACCTGCTGCTTCCTCCCCCTTTTAACCTACTCAAAGCAAGTGCCGGTAGGAAACATTCCTGGCCGTCTATTTCTCTGCGACCAATCAACTTCTACATGATGTGCCACGAACAAATCAAACTCCACCACACCAACAACCCTTCGAGAAATGGGCATGTCCACTCAAGTCCCACATTAAATGCGAGTCGCATCGACTCCATCTCTTCGTGTCCCAAGGGGAAAGCACTTGGGTCAGCAGGCTAATGGACTCCATCTTTCCTAGGCACCGCCCTTTAGCTCGAACACTACATGCTCAACTGGTCTAGCCAGACGAAATGAGTTTCCATCTTGGTTTTGTATTATTGCATCTCCACTACTGACCTCATAGTTGTAGCTCAGATCAGCAGTGTCGAGCCAAAAGACGAGGGGACATTGTAGATGGCTCTTCGGATTGGGGCCCCCTAGCCATGAGGCCAAGCCGAACTCAACATATGGCACCTGCTGCTAGCTACCCTCGCCATCAGGGATCTCCTGACTTAGAATTGAGAGGTTAGCCTAACCTGGTCTCAGCACAGCTTTGCAGGGACGACCCCCCTCGAGGTCGGCCCCCTCAGTTCTTCCAGGATGACCTCGATACCCGTAGTCGGCCCCTTCAATAGCTCATCTCTGTAGGACAGCTCCATGAGACTGGCTCCTAGACAGAGGTGTCTACATGGATGACCTCGCTACTCGAGGTCGACTCCTTGCCAGTAGATTTCTATCATGACAACCTCGCTACTCGATATCGGTTTATCTCCACAAGGACAACCAGGCTATCTAAGTTAGTCCACTTCAGCCACGTGGACCCAAGTGACTGCTCACATGGAGGGTTAACCAGCTCCATCAACGCTGCATGATCTCAGGTGAGCGAGCCATTGTCTTTGCAGACTATTGGCAACAAGCATTCAATTTGCACACAACGTGTCAATAATGGCGTGTATTATCTACAGACATGGCCATCACTTCCTGCCTTATCGGCTTACTTGCCTTAGTTGAGGAAGTTCATTACGTTTGGAGATCCACGATCCTCATAACAGCATGACGAGGCGTAACCTACCCCTGAGTTCTATATAAGCGGTAGGATGTCTTTACCGCGCTGAATCTTACGGCCTAACTTACGCCTCAGCTTAATTCTAATGGCTTAACTTACATGCCTCAACACACATGGGTCATTTTACGCCCATCACCTCCTTTCCTCCATCATGGCCCGAATTAGGTATCGGAGGTTAGTCGGGGGGGTTCGCCCCCAGTCCTCTGATGTCTTTCCCTCTTCTTTTCAAGTGCTGGAGAAGGAGATTGGCTCGGTGACCGTGTCCGGACTCTCTGTTGCGTGAATACTTGCCACAGCAGTTGATTCCTTGCCCTATCGGTTAGATCCCAGACTCCGCTAGATTCTAAGTGTTTACGGGTGTTTTCTCACCACTGAATTGTTGACCGACGGCTGTGCGGTCAACGTGGTCAAGGGGTCGGTTGAGATCCCTTGGGCATGCCAAGCTCTCGTACGCTCGGTGTGGGTCGGAGATGGAATCGAGGTCATGCGTCGGTCCTTGGCTGAAGCAGAGCTGAGGGGAGGCTTCGACTCTGTTCGATGGGCTCGGCCTCGGTTGGACGCGCGTAGAGGGATAGCCTCTGCGCTTCACTCGGAGCTCGGTCTTCGGTCGGTGGCCACTCCCGCTAACAGCGAGGGTGGTCGTCGGGTGCTAAGGGGTAGCCTCGACACCTCAGTCAGCTTCTTCCTGAATGGACGAGAAACTCGTCAGGGTGGCCGGACCTTGGTTCCGGCTGAATCCCCTCCGATTCCTAAGTCAGATCAGGGTCTTAGGAGTACTCGGCGGGGTAGGTATGACTCGAGAGGAGATCAATACGCTAACCCTTGGTGCGAGCAGGAGGAGGAAGGGAAATGGCAGAAAACCAAAGTCGTTGATGGAATACCTCAGATTTGGGTACCTGGGATTCGACCCCTTTCTTCTTCGTCCTTCCGGTCCTCTTATAGGGTCCCCGCCATGATTGCCCCCGATCTACGTTCCACGTCCGCCTCCTTTCATGCCCCCGCGATCCGTCTCCCCATCCGCCCCGACGTGCATCGTGGGGAAGCTTTTACACGGGCCTCTTAATGGACATTAAGGGGCTGTGGGTTCAAGGGAACGGCTATTTCCAAGGGGAACGAGCTGATCGTGGATCCTCGGGGGCAAACTGGCCGGGCATCGAGTTTTATCCGTGGGCCTCGTCAGGCGGGCCCAATCTTATCCGTGGGCTTCTTGTTCATGGCCGGGCCTCGTGTCTCCGCCTCTTGGGCTTCTCCAAAACAGTCGTATCAATTGCCCCCATCGTCCGAGTCGTTCGGTCTCAGTCGGTTCGGTTCGGGCGATGTGACTGTTGAGGGTTTTGACAGGCACGTCAGTCGAGGTATCCTCATTAAATGAGGGTCATCATGACATGGCCCGTTTGATCTCCTCCAGGTGTGGGTTTCGAAGCGCCGCCGTTTCTTTGTTGCTGCCACGTGTTCCCCTCCGGGCGATTTGAATTCCTCGAACGCCTTCATATAAAGACGCCGGCTTCCCAAGCCTTGACCCTTTCGCGCTCTTCTGACCTTGGTTTTGCAAGCTCCCTTTTCCAGTCGTCTTTCTCTCTTCAGCTCCTTCTCAAGGTAACCTCCTCTTCTTCTCTTGCCCCATGGCTACGCTTAGAATAGGCAATTCAGCGTCGGGATCTAGGGACCCCCCCCCCCCCCCCCCCCCCCCCCGACGCCTGAGTCCAGTAATGTCCGACCCTTGGGACCTGGGGCCCCATCGGGGTCTTGTCCTGTTCAGGAGAAGGGGAAAGGGAAGCTTTTCATGGACCCCATTGGTGATGACGTGGCCCAGGCCGTCGAGAGGTTTGATGTTCCCCCGGCGGTCCTCAGGTCGCCGTCCAAGGCTCCTTTCCTGATGGCTACAGAGATCCGGGAGAAGTATTTGTATTATCCGTATGACGTTCGGATTCCTTTCAATGATGAGCGGATCTGCTTCCCGCGGAGTAACGAGGCCGGCATTTATGTCGAGATGTTTCGCTTGGGCCTTCGTTTCCCCCTTCACCCCTTCATCATCCAGGTTATGGAATTATTGATGGTGTCCCTGTGCCAGTTGACCACGTACTCCGTCGCGGTGCTGACCGGGTTCAGTAAGCTCTGCTGTATCCATGGTTTAGAGTCGTCCCTCCCCCTTCTCTTCCATTACTATCGGGTTCAGACGGTCGGCCAAGGGTCGTGGCAGCATCTTCGGGCTCGCGCGGGGAGGGAGTGTTTGCTCGGTCAACCCCGCTGGGTGGGGGACTGGAGCTCGAGCTATGTATTTGTCGTCTTTCCTGAGGACGCCGAGATTTTGACAGGTTAGGGAGGGCTATGTCAATACGACTTAACGCTGATCCTCTCCGAGGCCGACCAAGCAGCTGTTCGGCTGTTGTCATCTCTTTCCCTGGAGGAGAGGTTGATCTGGCCTCTGCTGGATGACCTGCTTCTCAAGACCGTTCTGTGGTCTCCCGGTAGGCTATTCCTTTCTTTCTTCTTTCGCTCTCGCTTACCCTGATCTTCCTTCCTTCTGCAGAGATGGCCGGACGCGAATTTACTCGAAACGTCAACGAACTCATCCGAAGGGGTTCCAGCCAAAGCCGAGGGAATCCATCGGGACAGGCGCCTCGTCGTACCGTCGACGAAGAGGTGCGGCAGGCCGAGCCTGTCGTGGGGAGAGTGGAGCCCACGGGTGTGGTGACGCCTCCCCCTTGGCCAAGGTGAACCTCCCTGAAGGTGAGGCCCCGGGGGCTGAACTCCCTCGCCCTGCCCAAGCTGAGGGGGGCGAGGGAGTCGAGCAGACTCCCCATGCGCCAGTGGGCAGTCGAGGTGCGAGGCATAAGCGTTCTCCCCCGACCTCTGTCGGTCCCAGCGAGAGGAAAAGGAGGAAGGAGGGTGGGGATACCCGCACTCTGGTGGCCTCCGAGGTGCCGACGGCCTCCGGCGATACTCTCCCGCTGACCCTGGTGGTCACTCCCACAGTCTCGGTCGAGCCTTCCCTGGTGGGGGCCGGCGGTGTGTTGGCGAATGTCTTGGCGGGCCCCGAGGTTACCCCCGGTGACTCGGTATTCATTGATCAGACCGTGGCCAACCAGTTGGCACACGGCTCCGTCCTCCCGAGGGACTGATCCCTCCTGGAGAGGGCTCCCATCGACACACTGTCGGACTCCATGGTCTGGCAGCTTCAGCAGGTTCGACCGCTTCCCTATTTCCAGAATTGTCTCCTGACCTTTCTCTATATAACCCCTTCCTTTGTGCAGGCCATCACGATGGCCGTTGAGGAGCAACGTCGGGCTGCCCGGGCGAGGGAGCTAGAGGAGTCCGCTGCTCGGGAGCACACAAGGGCCGGGGCAGTCGAGGTGGCCGTCCAAGAGGCACGCATGGAGGCTCGGCATCTCCGACGCTGGGTAGATGAGCTTGAGGCTCAAGTGAGGGACCTCCGGGGGGAGCTGGACGACGCTCAGAGGTCGGCCGGAGAGACAGAAGAGGCGTTCCGTCAGGAGAGAAGCAATCTCCAGAGTGAGCTGGCAGACTTGCATCAGATGTCCTGGTTCGTCGACGAGGTGGAGAGGGGCGTCGGCGGGATCTTGGGGGAAAGGATCACGGGGGTCCTTAGGGAGGCCTTCAGCTCTTATGAGGACCTTCTTGCCCTCCGGATTATTGGCATTGTCCGGGACTCCTTCCGGCAATTTACGAAGCATGCCCGACAGCCCCTCCCGCCCGCCGATCCCCCATGCTCCGAGCAGGGTGAGGTGCCTGAGGATGCTTCCTCCCGTGCCCCGGGGCCTTAGGCCTTTGTATCTTGTTTTCCCTCCCCTGCTCTTTTGGCTTGTAATTTTGAACAATTTTATTTATATAGCCTCTTTGTCGCTGAGGATTTTCCGCCCTGCAAGGACCCTCAGCCTTTTTGGTCCTTTATAGTGCTTTGAACTGGTCACGAACTCCACATTCCGCCGGCACTCCTTTACGGCTCGTGGTGAGGGCGAAGGGTTTTTAGGGCACCGATCCCATTGGCATCCGAGACCGGGACCTTGTTGGCGCCCTCGTCTGTCTCGCCATAGTTTTTCGCGATATCCGGTTTTGCTTAGATAGTCACCTTGCACGCGGCCTAGGTTGCCCCCAGTCTCACAGTCAGTCGGATTGGCCGGTCGGCGAGGGGGGGGGGGGGGTTCGCTCCTCGGCTTAACCAGCCGAGTCCCTCGCCCGCTGGGGGAGTCGCCCCCAGCCTTACAATCGGGCGGATTGTTAAGTCGGCGAGGGGGCTGCCCCTCGGCTTATAACCGGCCGATGCCTTCGCCTGCTGGGGGAGTTGCCCCCAGCCTTACAAGCGGGTGGATCGTTTGGTTAGCGAGGGATGCTATCCCTCGGCTACTGGCCGATCGATGTTCCTGTCTGCTGGGGGAGTTGCCCCAGCCTTATGAGCGGGCGGCTCGTTCGATCAGCGAGGGAAGCTATCCCTCGGCTTACGGCCGATCGATGTCCCCGTCTGCTAGGGGAGTTTCCCCCAGCCTTATGAGCGGGCGGCTCGTTCGGTCGGTGAGGGAAGCTATCCCTCGGCTTACGACCGATCGATGTCCCCGTCTGCTAGGGGAGTTGCCCCCAGCCTTACGGATGGTTTTAAGGATCAGCCTGCTGGGGGAACTGCCCCCGTCTTTACGGCCGTCCGTTTCGATGGGCCTGTGAAGGGTTGCTCTCCGACTTAGGGCCGATCACAGAACCCGTCTGCTGGGGGAGTTGCCCTCAGGCTTACGGATGAGTTTTCAGATCGGCCTGTTGGTGGAGTTGCCCCCCAGCCTTACGGCCGATCGGTTCGGTCGGCCTGTGGAGGGTTGCTCTCCGACTTAGGGCCGATCGCAGAACCCGTCTGCAGGAGGAGTGGCCCCTAGGCTCATGGACGAGTTTTCACATCGGTCTGCTGGGGGAGTTGCCCCCAGCCTTACGGCCGATCGGTTCGGTGGGCCTACGGAGGGTTGCTCTCTGACTTAGGGCCGATCGCAGAACCCGTCTGTAGGGGGAGTTGCCCCCAGGCTCACGGACGAGTTTTCTGATCGGCCTGCTGAGGGAGTTGCCCCCAGCCTTACGGCCGATCGGTTCAGTTTGCGGCCTCCGGTCTGTCGAGCAACAGCAGTCCTTTGGGAGAGGAGATCGAGTTCTCTATTGCACTTTGAAACGTCCATTCAGCTAAATGCAAAAAAAGAGGTTGCGTTTGTACCAACAATGTCCTTCTTTCTTTCCATGGCCCAATACATTTAGTGGAAAAACAAAAAAAGGAGGGGGTCAAGGCTGGATAGCCCTTCCCTGGCAAGGTTGCGGTCGTTTCTCTTGCCCGCTCACTCGATGATGCGCATGGGCGCCTGGACTACGTTTACCTTCTTCCCCTTGTCCGGCTGCCTGGACGTCCCCTCCCCTAGAGCGGGATTGTGGGTGAAGTTCTTCAAGTGCCCCCGACTCACCAGCTTCTCTACGTCTTTCTTCAGATGCCAGCAGTCGTCGGTGTCGTGGCCGTTGTCCTTGTGATACTTGCAATACTTCTCTTCGTCTCTTCCGCCTCTCTTCATCCTCGGCGGGGGCCGGTTCATGCACCCCTCCTTCTGGGCATGCGCGAGGACAATGTCCGGGGCAACGTTCAACTGAGTGTGATGCGGCTCTACCCTCCGCTGCTTTCCTCTGGCCTTTTTCTCCTGCCGATGCTCCTCTGGTCCGCGGCGCTTACTTTCGTCGCGCTTGGGTCCTCGCTTGGTTCTTCCGTCGTCGACGGCCAAGGCCTCTTCTGTCAGCATGAAGCGCTCAGCCCGTGCCATGACCCCGGTGAGGTCCTTTGGAGGATCGGTGTGTAACGATTTCTTCAGACCCCGGTGCCGTAATCCCTTCTTCAGGGACGTCTTCACGACCAGCTCGGGACAGCTCTGCATGTTTAGTCGTTCCGTGTTGAAGCGACGCATGAAGTGCCTCAGGGATTCCCCGGGACCCTGCACCACATTGAACAAGAGTTCTGAGTCCGGCTTTACCCGTCGCCTGGCCACGAACTGCCTGCAGAACAACTGGGTGAGCTCCTCAAAGCTATCGATGGAGCGATTGGGCAGGCTGTGGTACCAGGTCCTTGCTGCTTTCCGGAGGGTGGAATAGAAACCTTTGCAGAGCAGGGTATCGTCCGCCCCTGGAATGCCATGACCCCCTCGTAGTCCATCACGTAGTTCACGGGATCGCCCGTGCAGTCGTACTTCTCTAACGTTGGAACCTTGAAACTCGAGGGCACCCGTGGCTCAGTTATCCTCCGGGTTAGGGGGCATCGTTCACCATTAACGCCCCCCGGCCGACCTCCTTCGCTTATCTCGTGCTCGCCCGGTCGCAACGGGGGGGGAGGGGGGTAGGTTCAGGCTTGGCTGTCCCTTGTGCCCCCGCCAAACTCGAGGCGGGGCTCGACCCGGGTGCGCCCCCTTTCTCACCTCGGTATTCTCGCCTATCCCGCTTCACTCAACGGGCACTTCTGCTCTGCTGGGACCGATCCCCCAAGTCTCGGCGATCGTCCCGTCGATGCCTCGACGAGTATGATCGTCTAGACGAGGCGGTCACCAACTCGCCCTCAGTTTGCACGAAGCCCCTCTTGTTTCTCTCGCGAAACGAGGTGGGGGTGGGAAACCGTGCTGGGTTGAAGCCCGGCATGGTGAATCGCCGCTCCAGGTTGGGCACCCCATTTCCGTGGTCGGTGACTACGGCAGACCGCACGGGTTGGTGACCCCCTCCCCAACGGTGGTCCTCATCCACCCCATCTCCCTGGATGGGCGTGTTACCGATGAGTTATTGAATTGTTGTGACCAACGTCTGGATGTTGGCGTTGGTCTCCTGGGCGAAGGTGCGGAGCTGTTCTTGGGTGACCGATCGGGACTCGCCTGTCTCCTCGGTAGTGTGGCTGAGCTGGTTCTCACGGGGAATGTAATCTCCATACTCTTGGATGGGGGGCATGCGCCCCGCGCCATTGCAGATGGGTTCCATTCTGGTGGTTCGATGTGGGCTTGCTTCGGTTCCCACAGACGGTGCCAGATGTTTACGGTGTTTTCTCACCACTGAATCGTTGACCGACGGCTGTGCGGTCAACGTGGTTAAGGGGTCGGTTGAGATCTTTTAGGCACGCCAAGCTCTCGTGCGCTCGGCGTGGGTCGGAGATGGAATCGAGGTCGTGCGTCAGTCCTTGGCTGAAGCGGAGCTGAGGGGAGGCCTCGGCTCTGTTCGATGGGATCGGCCTTGGTTGGACGCGCATCGAGGGGTAGCCTTGGCGCTTCACTCGGAGCTCGGTCTTCGGTCGGTGGACACTCCCGCTAACAGCGAGCGTGGTCATCGGGCGCTGAGGGGTAGTCTCGGCGCCTCAGTCAGCTTCTTCCTGAATGGACGAGAAACTCGTCAGGGTGGCCGGACCTTGGTTCCGACCGAATCCCCTCTGATGCCTAAGTCAGATCATGGTCTTAGGAGTACTCGGCGGGGTAGGTATGACTCGAGAGGAGATCAATACGCTAACCCTTGGCGCGAGCAGGAGGAGGAAGAGAAATGGCGGAAAACCAAAGTCGTTGATGGAATACCTCAGATTTGGATACCTGGGATTCGACCCCTTTCTTCTTCGTCCTTCCGGTCCTCTTATAGGGTCCCCGCCACGATTGCCCCCGATCCACGTTCCCCGTCCGCCTCCTTTCATGCCCCAGCGATCTGCCTCCCCATCCGCCCCGACGTGCATCGTGGGGAGGCATTTACACGGGCCTCTTAATGGACATTAAGGGGCTGCGGGTTCAAGTGAACGGCTATTTCCAAGGGGCACGAGCTGATCGTGGATCCTCGGGGACAGACTGGCCGGGTTTCGAGTTTTATCCATGGGCCTCGTCAGGCGGGCCAAATCTTGTCTGTGGACTTCCTGTTCATGACCGGGCCTCGTGTCTCCGCCTCTTGGGCTTCTCCAAAACAGTCGTATCGCTAAGCATAACACATTTCTATAACTACAATGTCTGGAAAGGAGAAGATGTAGGTAAATGAGACGTGATCACCTTTTTTTGGTGGTGTGTTTACGGTTGTATTTACGAGCCCACGTGTAATTCTCATGTACATGAAGATGTTTTTGTTAATTTTGTTAACTTATTTTTATAGAATCCACATCTCAGCGTAAACTGTGTTTTTGGTTTTATTTTAAATTTTTTTTATGGGACTCACATATTAGCGTCGATTGATTACACGAAAAGATTAACATGACATTTGACACTCATCGTTAACATGGTTTGGGAGTTTTTTTTTTTTTTTTTTTTTTTTTTTTTTTTTTTTTATTGGGGGGGGGGGGGGGGGGGAATAAAGTTTAAGCAAGTTAAAAAGAGCTTAAAAGGTCAACTGCAGTTTAGAAAAAAAAAGTGATAAACGATTTATACAATATTAAGAAATTAAGCCAAAAAATATTTCAGCCTGTAATTGAATTCATGGCTACTGCACCATTGCATGTGATGACAATGAATGAGTCAAGACTAGCTTTTTTCTAAAGATAGAACATGACCATTTATTTGATCCTCTTACTTGTCTATCATCTATTTGGAACTTTTTGTGTGGGCCAGACTAATTGTGACTTGGCCAATTCGCCAATGATGCTATCATCAACTTGACTTGGACCCAATCATGCTCGCAGACTCGGGAAAAGTGGTATCGGTCCATCACATGTGCCAATTAGGCATGTTAGTTGTATACGTGGAAAAGGAGTATTGAAATATAACTGACATTTCTATTTTGATGTATGTATGCATGTATAGGTATGTGTGTGTAGAATAATGTGTATCATATGTCATATGAGGCAATATGCTCTCTCACATAAAGCACTCTCACATAAAGCAACAAGTACAAGTACACTTAGGCTTGTACTTGGTTGTACCCGGTTACTTTATGTGAGAGGGCTTTTCCTCATATAGCATATGATACCCATTATTCTCATGTGTGTGTGTGAATAATGGGTATCGTACGCCATATGAGTCACCCCCTCATATGCCCTCTCACATAAAGGTGGACGGGTAAAACAAGTACAAGACCATGAGAGCTTGTACCCGACCTCTTTATGTGAGAGGGCATATTAAGGGGTGCCTTATATGTTGTATGATACCCATTATTCTATATAGTAACATGGGCCTGAGCTGCCAATGTAGGAAATTTTTCCTGCGCTGTCAGCAATTTGGGGCCCAAAAAACAATTTTTTTTCAGTTTTTTTGCAATATGTTCTACAACTTGTTAGTTATCTCTCCACAAAATTTCAAGCCAATTCAACACTTTTTGAGCCTTCATCCATGAGTTTCAAAAAAATTGCGCTGACAGTTCAGATTTCTGGCGCGGTTTTTTTTTTAAATGCATGGATGGAGACTCAAAAAATGTTGGATTGCCCTGAAATTTGGTAGAGAGGTAGCCAACAAGTTTTAGAGCACATTGCAAAAAAAGTTGAGAAAATTATTTTTTGGGCCCAAAATCGCTGACAACGCAGGAAAATTTTCCTGCGATGTCAGCTCAGACATATATTACTCACATATACATA
This sequence comes from Scilla litardierei, assembly GCA_030789695.1. NCBI lineage: Eukaryota > Viridiplantae > Streptophyta > Magnoliopsida > Asparagales > Asparagaceae > Scilla > Scilla litardierei. The sequence continues at coordinate 30,261,824 of CM061133.1, forward strand.
TCTATTCTATAAAATAGGGATATTATCAAGAGAAATTAGATAAGAGAAATTGGACAAGAGAATTTGGTTAAGAGAATTTGGACAAGAGTATATACATACATATACATACATATACATACATATACGTCCATACATACATATGCATATATCTATTCTATAAAATAGGGATGTTATCAAGAGGAATTGGATAAAGGAAATCAGACAAGAGAAATTGGACAAGAGAATTTGGAAAAGAGTATATATTTTTTTTTTGGCGAGTAAATGCTATCTTTATTATATTTAAGATATATACAAATACAAAACACAAGCCATACATAGTGGTTGTGGGGAGAGGAGGGAGAGGGCACAAGCGCCGTCACCCCCTACTTCCTACTAACTACCTGTATCAACTGTGTTGCAATCAACACTTAACCAGCATCTATGAAACCCCAATTTGAGAAGGGGGTAAGATCTGAAGCTCGCTCCAAGCCGATGCCACGGAGTGAGATAAGAATATCATAAGCAATGCTGTCAAATAATACTGTCTTCAGCCTGGCATTACCCTCAAAAATCCTCTTGTTGCGCTCCTTCCAAATATGCCAAACCATAGCAGATAACGCCGCTTTAGCCAGATTCCCCACAGGGTCGGATTTGGTGTAACGCGTCATAATCAGATCACAAACACCTGCAAGGGAGAGGGGTGGGGCGCCTGAATAACCCATTTTGAGGAGCCCCCTACACAAAATGTACCGGGAATAGCTGCATTCAAAGAACAGGTGGGTGGAAGACTCAGGAACGTTGGAGTCACAAAGTACGCAGTGCTGATCAGCAGTAACACCCCACTTAGAGAGCCTGTCTCTGGTGGGTAGCTTATCCCGAATTGCCCTCAAGAGTGTTAGGGACATCTTAGGAACATGTTTAGGGTGCCACACTATGGAGTGATATTCAAAATTCGTGCCAGGAGAACGAACTCCCTCCCAGGCCGATTTGAAGGAGAAGGGACTGCCACCCGCCCATGCCCATTGGTCAGGGCCTAGCTGCAATGTGATACCCTGAAGCAGTTGTGAAATAGGGGGAGTGCATTGAAGATTTCGCCGGCTGCCAGGAGAACAAAAATCCTTAACCGTGTAGTGCTCGGTTCCAGAGGCGGGTTGGTGGATGTTATCAAGAGGAATTGGATAAAAGCAAGAATCAGACAAGAGTCACTAGCAATTGGACAAGAGAATTTGGAAAAGAGTATATATACATATATATATATATATATATATATATATATATATATATATATATATATATACATATATACATATGAGAATAATGGCTATCATACGCCATATGAGAGCTTCTTTCATATGCCCTCTCACATAAAGCATCCAAGTACAACCAAGTACAAGCCCATGTGGGCTTGTACTTGGGTGCTTTATGTGAGAGGGCGTATGAGAAAAGCTCTCATATGGCGTATGATACCCATTAATCTCTATACATATATACATATACATATACATACATACATATACATACAATCTATTCTATAAAATAGGGATGGTATCAAGAGAAATTGGATAAGAGAAATTGAACTAGCGAAATTGGATTAGAGAAATTGGACAAGAGAATTTGGATAAGAGAATTTGGACAAGAGTATAAATTTTATAAAATAGGGATGGTATCAAGAGAAATTGGATAAGAGAAATTGGACAAGAGAAATTGGATAAGAGAATTTGGAAAAGAGTATATACATACATATATAAACATACATATATACATATACATACATACATATACATCTATTCTATAAAATAGGGATGTTATTAAGAGAAATTGGATAAGAGAAATTGGACAAGAGAAATTGGATAAGAGAATTTGGACAAGAGTATATACATACATATACATACATACACATACATACATATACATACATACATATACATACATCTATTCTATAAAATAAGGATGTTATCAAGAGAAATTGGATAAGAGAAATTGGACAAGAGAATTTGGAAAAGAGTATATACATACATATATATACATACATATATACGTATACATATATACATATACATACATCTATTCTATAACATAAGGATTGTAACAAGAGAAATTGGATAAGAGAAATTGGACAAGAGAAATTGGACAAGAGAAATTGGATAAGATAAGAGAAATTGGACAAGAGTATATACATTTTTTTTTGAAAAATAAGTGTGTATGTGTGTATATATAAACATGGAGCTACATCAAGGCAGGACCAACAAGTGGTGCAGACGGAGGAGAGACTGGGAAGCAGTCACCCCATACAAGCACTACAAAGGTAAAGCCAAGAAAGAGAAAAGGGAGGAGGCCTAAACTGGGGCGGCAAACAAAAAGAGCCTAAGAGAGTCCCCAGTAGCCAAAAACACTAAGATCCACAGTATCCACATCACTAAGGTCAAGACAAGATCAAGACAAGAGTATATCTATATTACATTTGACAGAGTTTTTTGAATCCTAGGGCTGACTAGGACAAGCTGACTAGGACAAGTGAGGGGGATAAAAAGTGGCTGAGATTTAATCTTGAATGATGAACGGTTGGGATTAAAAATTAAGATGAATGGTTTGTATTTTTGAGTTTGTGTGGGGCCCATTTCTTTTCGTAACTTGCCATTTGACTTGGGAAAGCAAGTCTGCTTTTGGGGGAGAGCAAGAGGCTTTTTTGGGGATAACAACAACCATTTGATTCTAAGATCTTTTCCAAGACAGCAACAGACATTTAATTGCAATAGTTGTTATTTAATTATTAAAGTGCAATAGTTGTTATTTTCCTTCTCTCTTTTAATCCCAACCGAAGACAAAAACTGTTGGTAGAATTAAATAACAACTATTGCACTTTAATAATTTTTTTTCGTTTAAATTTACGGGATTCAAGCTTTAGATGGGAAAAAAAAATTTTGATTATCATCTGGCAGAGCTGCTCTGGCCAAAAACTAAATTTTGGGATGAACTAAAATTTTTTGAACTCGAAAATTTCGCTGGGAGAACCCTACAATTTTGGAGATGAACTAAATTTGGATGGTACTAAATTTGTTGAGGAACTAAGATTTTTGTTATTAACTTAATTCCTTGGGATGAGCAAAATTCTTAGGGAACTAAGCTTTTGACATGGGAATATCTTAAATGAATCGTGCCCTACGGGCACGGGTTATGACTAGTACATACATATATAAACATACATATATACATATACATACATACATATACATACATCTATTCTATAAAATAGGGATGGTATCAAGAAAAATTGGATAAGAAAAATTGGACAAGAGAAATTGGATAAGTGAATTTGGACAAGAGTATACATATACATATATACATATACATACATATCTATTCTATAAAATAGGGAGGTTATTAAGAGAAATTGTATAAGCGAATTTGGACAAGATAAATTGGATAAGAGATGAGATTTCGAGGGATAAGAGAGGAGGTGGTGAATTTTGCACATACAACCTCGGTCTTTACATTTTTGCCCCTGGACCTTCCCACACACACACACACATTTTATTCTTCCCCCCTTTCCGACCGTTTTTCCCATTCCACGTGCACGTGTGCACGTGTTATTTGCTAGTACATATATATATATACACACACACATACACACACACACATATACACATAGATATATATATATATATATATACATATATATATATACATACATATATATATATACATACATATATATGCATATATATAATTGAAGCGTGGTCTGATTTAAAATGGGTTAGAGTAAATTTGACGATGCTTAATTTACAAAAGAGAATAATGGTTAAGGTTTAGATGTATGGGCTATTTCTAGATTAATCTATGCAAAATTATCGTTGAATAATTTGGTACTTTCATGTCAGATCTACGAGAAATAAACTGAAACTGAAAGCGGAAGCGTACCTAATCCATAACGCTCTGATTTGTAGATCTGCGTGGTTGGCCTTCCAGATTTATACGAATATCCGAAATAAATCCTTTAGCTTTTCACCGGCTCTAATATATCGATGGGATGCTGAAAAGACGGCTATTCGTTTGTGCGATCTAGGAACCATGACCACATATTTATAGGCAAAGGTCCTACTGCTATTGTGTCTCTGGTTTAGCCCATCATTAAACCAGAAAGCACATAAGTCATTTCACATTAAAGGCCCACACACCAACAAATACATTAAAGCCCATTTAACCGAATAACTTATCAGATCACTTTATTACATAATTATTTTTTATATTAGCCCAACGTTGGATTAATGATCTAACAATCTCACACTGGTGCTATATGTCAAAGCTTATACTTATGTTATGCAAAATAACCGAATGAGTACTCAATATGTTGTTATAACTGGAATTTGTCTAAACCAATTCGATCCATCAATCACTTAACATAGGATCAAAGCGGCCTTTATCACATTTAACATAACTCAACCCATCAATAGTTACATAAACTAAAATAACTGAATGCCATGAATTGTGATGTGGATGTGTAGCATTGAAATTTCATGTGATGTGATCTTAAAATATCAATTTCCAACTGATCCTGTCTTAAACTTGAATGAGGTCAAACCATACCAAAATCGGAGTGTAACCAAACCAAAACTTTATTTCTGTAGAAATATTATCTTAAGCTGAAAACTGAAAATGTCTGTTTTATATGAGCAACCAAAAGAACAAACTCCTACTAGAATTGAATATCCATAATTGACATGATACCCATAAGAGCAAAGTGCTCATGAAACCTTTTGGGTAACAATTCATTAGTAAGGGATCCACAACCATATAGTTTGTTCTGATGTGCTCTATAGACATTGTACACTCCGAACTGTTTAGTTAACTATCAGAAACTCGATCTCTGAATACCTTAACTTTGTCGTGTTCCTATTGTTATTGGAATATAAAAATGTAGACTTATTGTCACAAAATAATCTACGTGGTTTTTCAACACCATCCAAAATTTGCAGCCATGCAACAAATTACGCAGCCATATTCCATGATTGGATGTCTTCTAACTTGATATGAAATCTGCAGCCATTTTAGAAGAGTCTATAAAGAGACCATTTAGTCCTCTTCTGGTAAATGGCACATCATAACATGAATTTCATACCATCTTTGCATCCAACAAAAATCAGAGTCAGTATACCAAATGATCTCAAGCGTTTCCGACCTCTGATTCATGAGCATGCAGCCATTTTGTTCTCTATAAGTATCGTAAGACCCATTTGGATGCTATCAAATGGTCAACTCCTGAATTTAAGAATCTTCCCAACATCCATATAATGTACGCGATGTCTGGTCACGTACAAACCTGAGCATACATCAGACTCCTACTGTTGAATCATATAGAATCTTCTATATTTCCTGCCTTTCCAAGTCACTTTTAAGGCACTGATTGAGACTAAACTTGTCTCTATTAGATACATGGGCATCACCTGGTATACAGTTTTGCATGAAATATCGTTGAATAAACTTTTCGATGTAGGCCTTTTGTGATAATCCAGGAATACCCCGATAACTATCTCGGTGAATCTGGATCCCTAATACAAAAGATGCATTACCAAGATATTTAATTTCAAAGTTCTTTGCTAGAAATCTCTTGGTTTCATGCAATGAGCCTATATCGTTACTGGCAAGAAATATGACATCCACTTATAAACCCAGGAAAGAACCTTTACTCACATAGAACTTATGCTATATATAATCAGCCAAATTCATCTCAAAACCAAACGAGATGATCATTATGTGAAGCATGAAATACCATTATCGAGACTGAAATGCGTCACTAATGCCATTGTTATCCCGAAAGAGTCTTTCAAGCAAACCAAAGAGAAAGTCTTTTTATTTTTAATACCTTATTTGTGTATAAAGTCTTTTATGACAAGACATGCCTTATATCTTTCCACATTGCCTTTTGAATCCCACCTGGTTACAAAAATCCATTTACAACCAATGTGTTTCTTACCTAATTGCAATGAGACAAGATTCTGAATGTCATTGTCCTTCATAGACTTAATTTTCTCACTTAAGGCATTAGTCCACTTTAGAGAGTTAGAACTATCCATGCATGATGAAAAAGATCTAATCATTTTTTATCGCTCCAATGTCAATCTCATGTTCTTGGAGAATTACAATGTAAATAATTGGCACTACAATTCTCCTCTCTAGTGGATCTGCTTGATGGCATACATTATTGAGGTGCTAGAGTTTGTTCTTCTTGAACAATTTCCTAAGTAGGATGGTTTCTTATCTTGGCTTGAGATCTCATTTCTTACATTGTCATGATTTATTATATTTTGAACAGGGTAAGGAATGAGATCCTAATCAATGCTAATAACACATGTGGAAATATCAACATATTCCTCTTCAAAAGACAAAGTCCTTAACTGTATTTCCAAAGACAATATTCTTAATTGTATCTCCACTCACAAACTCAGCATCCTCAAAGACCTAAGCATTTCCAGGCTTGTAAATTAACTTAATTGTGGAACTAAAAATGTACCATATGGATCCTTTTCTAAAGTATTCAACAAAATACCAAATCATTGTCCTTATGTACAGTTTCCTTTTATTAGGCTTGTGAGGCCTTACTTTAGTTAGACATCTCAAATATGCAAGTGATTTAGTTGCTTTCGTTAAAACTTTGTTAAGAATATAAGCTGCAATTTTAAGTGCTTTTATACATGTGATATACGTAGTCATATCTGAAAAATCATCTATGAACTTTATAAAATATTGTTGACCATTCCAAGCAATCGTATAGGATGGTCCAGAAATATTCTAAATATATAAGTTCTAAGATGCTAAAATCTTATTGGCTTCATAATCTCCTTTTATTGGTTTATTTTCCCTTTAGCTGTTTAACATAAACTTCAAAGTCTGCAAAATTTAAGGGATTGAGAATTTCATTTAACATAAGTATATTTTTTTCTCCATTCGGAGATATATACTAACTCTTATGTTATAATGAAACTGAATTCTCATTTGTTAATTTTCACTTTATATTTCGTGTACTCAAATGCAGAGAATCATTGGGCCGACACTCGAGATGACTCGCCGACGAGTGACTAAGGCCCACAGAGCCCACAAAAAAGCCCGATATCGACTCGGTCAAAGTCCACCAGCCAATCGTCCGTTGCACTCCCATCACTCGAACGTGGGATTGAAGGCGGGCTCATAAATAGTAGGAACATGTGCAACGTTTACTCCTATTAACGGGAAAAGATCATGACACCATGATAGGTGACCGTTATCTTTCCAACGTCACTGAAAGGATCAGGAGACCTATAAATACCAAAAGGGTTCCAATTCCCAAGGTACAAGATCTAATACATAGACGCTACTCTTTCAGCATATATTTCTTCCACTAAAGAGCTTGCGACGTCAGATCTGAGTCGAACCTCCGTGGGTCGATCTCAGCTGCCCCAATCTCACTCTCATCCTTAAGTTCCCATTCTAACTTAAGCATCGGAGGGGATTTGGGTCAGAATCTAGATCTGACCCCCCTGATGCTTCCTTGTGGTACATATTGCCAAGTCTCGATCTTCTGTGAGGGTCGCTTCAGAGCCTTCCAGCCTTTATCCATCGACATACATGCCGCTCGAGGGTCGAGCGAGCATCGCAAATCATCCATCAACCATCAACCGACCCTAGTTCTTCCAACATAGGGTCCCACTCAACTCGCTAATGTGGCTCCGACTCAGCACGATGGGTCCACGTTAGCATGACAATTGTTTCAATCATTTTTGACCTTAATAGGTTGGCGCCGTCTGTGGAAAAAGTTAACCAGCTTGATATCCCAAAGCAATCAAAAAGATATGTCGGCTGGACCCAGCAACATCAGACCGAGCCAAGGTCCAAACGAGAAACAAAAAGCGAACAATGTCCTGGTGGAGGATGCCTTGGACTCTATGTCCCCATCAAAGCGACTTGCGAAGGCCACTAAAGAACCTTAGGTGACCCAGAAGCAACTCGACCAATTCGCAGAGTAAGTCGACAAGAGTCTCGGTGTTTTAGCAACCCTGATACGCCAAAGCATGGGAGATCCTCCGCTCACAAATGAGCAACTATCGCCTTCAAACCCGACCCTAACACTAACGAGAGGTGTGGCCGTGCTAGGGGATTTGAGAGATCCAAGGATGGATCGACAAGAGAACACCCCCACACGGTACAACCCCTACATCTCACCAATATGGTGAAGGGGGGAATGAGCATCGTTCTTTCGGCTTCCTGGGAGGACCCACCCCCTCCAACTACAAGGAAACGACCTGCTACATCCTGGATCAGGTAATATACGGGGTCCCCCTCGTTACAACTCTCACAATCTTACATGTGGATATGTTACCTCTTACTCGTCCTCGAGGAAGACGAATAGGAGGCTCGACGGGCGATAAAAATAAGAAATTGGAAAAGGATGAAAAATAGAAGGAGGTGCTAGATTGTTCGGTCAGATATCAAGCCATAAGCTACATATCACGATACTCTGAAAAATGAAACACATGTTATAGAGATTTCATATATAAAAATTTCGGTACTTGCAAGCTTTTAAAAGTAAAGAGAGGGACTCTCTAAATTCATACAATCAATTTATATCCACTTCATGCAATTCATAGGATCTAATATACGAATGTTGGCGTTGTACTTTTCAATCAAAGGTTATAAATGAAGCATATAAGAATCATGCCAAGCATGCAATAAAGAATGGAATAGAAGTCATGGCATTCACACATTCACGTCGAATCATAAGAAATCCCCAAGCTAAGTTATTTCGCTAAGTTTAAGTATTAATAAACATCCACATTCATGCACAACTCCACTCTAATGTCGTACTCATTCATATGGTCAAAAGAATTCACCCCACAAGCTTAGTTTGAGGCATCACATCTAAAGGAAAAGGATATGAGAAAATGGAATTTTTATCCTTGGTTTTTCCAAGTAATTTTTGTAGCTCCAAGTAATGAGACTGAGAATTTTTCTTTTCTCCTTTTTTCTTTTTTTTCTTTTGTGGATTTTTAGGAGCTATTTGATTTGTATTTTTGATTTTTGGCTCCTGTTAACGGGACTAGTTTGGCCGGGCCCGGAAGAGCCAAGTCAACTACGACTGGTCAACCAGACTACTACGACCTTGGGGCCTCGGCCCAAGGATCTCACGGGCGGGCCGCGCTTCTCCACACATGACGAAGGCCCACTTCCACAATGGAGGAAATCGGGGCCCAAGTCAAGGAAACATTCGCCAAATATGGCAACCGTCCAAAGCCATCACTCTCTAGCCATCATGGCTCGGCTTAATGGCTCAGCTTAATGGCCCGACTTAAATGGCCTTCACTCTATAGCCATCATGGCTCGGCTTAATGGCTCAGTTTAATGGTCCGACTTAAATGGCCATCACTCTCCAGCCATCAAGGCCCGCCAGATATGGCAACCGCCTGAGTCCATCACTCCAGCCATCATGGCCACCTTCAGGACATTCATCTCCTCATCAAGATGGGCACAATTAGTGGAGGTCAAAACTTCCCACATTTGCACGTCCCCATGAATGATGGCCATGATGTCACATCATGGCACATTATCAGGACGAGTCACCTATATGAGGGGAGGGTGGGCATCATCCAAAGGGACCGCATCTCAGGTAACAAAACCTAAGGTACTCCATCAACGACCTCGTTCCCCCAATTCATCTCCTTCCTCCCTCGCTCGCGCCGAGAGACGCCGTTACGATCTCCTCACGAGTCGGACCGTCTCCGCCGGGCCTCCTTTCTCAGATCTCTATCTGACTTAGGCATCGGAGGGGATTTGGCCGGAACCAAGGTCCGGCCCCCTGACGAGCGTTCTCGTCTGCGCAGGTGGACAACAGATCAACGGGCCGAGGCTACCCCTCGCCCCTCTCCGACCACTCGATCAACCGGACAGTGATGCTTCCCCTCACCGTCAGCCTGCCGTGGCCGAGCACGTCCTACCGAGGCCGAGCATCCTAATCGAGTCCGAGACTCACCCTCGCCACCCGTCGGCCGTGCATCTACCCGGGTGACTGAGGCTACCCCTCGTCCCCCTTCCAGCCGAGGCCGAGCACTCCTGTCCGAGGCCGAGCGTCTCAACAAGGGCCGAGGCTACCCCTCGCCCCTCCTACACCGATTCGAAGCCCCCGAGGGACCCGAAGCGGGCCCCTCGACCACGTTGACCGGGTTCTCCACGGTTAACGCTTTGTAGTGAGAAAACACTCTGAAACATCTGGCGCCGTCTGTGGGAACGAGTCGACATCCACGACGTCAACCACATAGGCAATGGCTCGTTCCTTTAATCAAAGATCTGAAGGACCGGACTGCAGAAGTAAAGGCATACCACGTCATCGTACTTTCGCACACTCTCAACTCGTGAGGATTTACCCCTCACGCCCTTCATCCCCAAAACCCCATGGGGAAGAAACACCAGCATTTGGACCTAAAATTCCTTTTCTGCACCAAGGCTTTCTGAAAGATGAAGCCCCCCTTTTCCTAATCTCAAGGTTCAGATTCTCGAGCATGGGTCCGCCGTCATCCGACCTTATTACACCATGTGCTCGACCCATGTCTCACCTTGGCGAGATCCCGCCACACCTTTCAACCCGCTTGACGGCGATCTCGACGAGTTCGGTGACGATGAGGTGTGAGTCTTCTTCCCCATCTTCGAAGGACAGCGATCCCGTGGGTAAGTTCTTCGATGAGGCGTGGATGGAGACTCCCCCGAAGGGGAAAATGCCACCGGCGATAACGACAGATCCCGCCTGGTAGGGAGTTCAGGACCACGAATCAGCGGATCTCGGCGGTTTCAGGTTCAGGCGATCCCGTCGTGACGCTCACCGGCCATCTCTTCTCCGACAAGAAGCTCGACCCATGCCGGCTGAGGTTGTCCCTACCACCAGAGGACAGGTCGCAGGGGCCGCTAAGATCGAGGGTGAGATCCGAGATCGCGACGTCGGACCATTCGATTTCATCGCCGAGGGCTCTGGAACGCACGAAGTCTCTGGCAGAAGCTCCTCTGCCTGAGGAAACGTGAGGACACCTCATCGGCCTCCAAGCCCGATGGCTTCACCATCTACACCAAGCGCAAGATCCGGGATGCTGATGTCATCAAGATCAACCACCCCCCAGCGAACCCCAGGAAGGTGACCATGCTGAGGAGCTCGGACGGCGAAGAATTCGAGATTGAGGAAGCCCGGAGATCTCCGCGAGTATCACGACGAAGATCTTGTTGCCTGCGATCAACAACCGACCCTGCGGTTTTGCAAGTCTACAAAGGAGGCTTGTGCCTGGATCTGCAAATCAAAGACCACCGAGCTCAGGGATTTTCTCTCCCTGAAAATGTCGATCGTTGGTTCTTCATCAGAACAAGCAGATATTTGTTTCTTCATCTGAACAAGCAGGTCTCCACCCGCCTGTGTGTCGGATCGGCTGAGCTGTTCTTATCGTACCAGTCCAGGCCGAGGCCGAGGCCGACCCCAGACGAGGCCGACCCCTGAGGAGGCCGACCAGTTCAGGCCGAGGCCGACCCCAGAAGAGGTCGAAGCCGACCCAGCAAAAAGGTCAAACTGTCCTCTTCCCCCTTTGCTAATTAATTGTGTGCTTTCAGACCACTACAAGAGCATCCTTGACAATTCTCCTCTCTTAAACTTCTTGCGAGATGGTGATAAAAAACCACATCCCCCGGTTTCAACAAATGTCTCACAAAAAGCTTGTCGATAAGGCTGCCATGGTCGCGACAACATCGGAGCACACGGCGACCGACATTGCGGCCTCGGCCAACTTGAGGGAGAGGCGCAAGGAGTGCGTCTAGATCCGGGGACGGGCTAGGAAGACGCGGGGCTACAAGTGGCCTGGCAAGGTCGCCAAGGAGAATGAGATCTCGATCGAGTTCAGACAAGAGACAGCACCGACGACCCTCGCAGGCGTCGGGCTTAGCCCCGACTCGGCCTTCATCGATGGCCCTACCACCATCTCTGGCCATTGTCTCGACGTCCGCCATACCAACACCGTGCTGCCATCGCCAAGCATATGGGCTGAGCTCCCATCACTGTGCCGCCCTTGCCGAGCTACCTTGGTCGTACCGCCAAACAGACAAAAGCGGGAGCCGGAGCTAGAGCAGGAGCTGGAGCAGAAGCTAGGATCCAGACAAAGCTGGAGCCGGAGCGGGAGATGCGGTCCAGACAAAAGCTATAGCTGGAGCTGGAGCTGAATTTGGAAATAGAACTAGAGCTGTGTCTAGACGAGGCCGACCCATCCAAGAGGAGGCTGACCACACCATTTCAACCGACCCAGGAGGAGGCCGACCAGACAAGTCCGACCGCCTTGCCAAGTATCTGAGTTTCAACGCCAAGCCACCTCGTCGAGCTTACAAAGTTATCCCCACTGCGATGGGGCTGTTGAACCAGTCGAGCATCCAAACCGCTCCTCCGACCGTGGCCGAGCCGTTTTGCCGAAGAACCACCGTCTGAGTTCGAGCAACCAAGCAGCTCCTCCGATCGAGGCCGACCAGTTCAGGCCGAGACCGAGGCCGACCCCAGAGGAGGCCGACCGGTCCAGACGAGTCGGACCACCCTTCCAAGCCTCCGAGCCACCTTGTCTCAAAGTCGTCCTCATCCTGGCCAAGCCGATCTGGCCGAAGCACCCCCGTCCGAGTTCAAGCACCCGGATCGCTCCTACGACCGTGCTGCTGGGTCCCCGCTTACCGAACAACTCCTGCATCCACCGATCTGGACGAAGCAATGGCAGAGCGCCACCATGGAATCTTCGAAAGGCTTCACAAGGTCCTCACCCTTTTCGCCGGCCGTAAGCCGAGGGGCAACTCCCCTCGCCACCGGGCGGATCTCCTTTGCCGGCCGTAAGCCGAGGGGCAACTCCCCTCGCCACCGGGCGGATATCCTTCACCGGCCGTAAGCAGAGGGGCACCTCCCCTCGCCACCGGGCGGATCTCCTTTGCCGGCCGTAAGCCGAGGGGCAACTCCCCTCGCCACCGGGCGGATATCCTTCACCGGCCGTAAGCCGAGGGGCAACTCCCCTCGCCACCGGGTGGATCTCCTTTGCCGGCCGGAAGCCGAGGGGCAACTCACCTCGCCACCGAGCGGATCTCCTTCGTCGGCCGTAAGCCGAGGGGCAACCCCCCTCGCCACCGAGCGGATCTCCTTCGTCGGCCGTAAGCCGAGGGGCAACCCCCCTCGCCACCGAGCGGATCTCCTTCGTCGGCCGTAAGCCGAGGGGCAACCCCCTCGCAACCGAACGAACGGATCGGTCGAAGAGCTGGGGGCAACCCCCCCAGTAGGCTGAGCACTCCTTCGTCGGCCGTAAGCCGAGGGGCAACCCCCCTCGCCACCGAACGAATCTCCTTCGTCGGCCGTAAGCCGAGGGGCAACTCCCCTCGCCACCGAGCGGATCTCCTTCGTCGGCCGTAAGCCGAGGGGCAACCCCCCTCGCCACCGAGCGGATCTCCTTCGTCGGCCGTAAGCCGAGGGGCAACCCCCCTCGCAACCGAACGAACGGATCGGTCAAAGAGCTGGGGGTAACCCCCCCAGTAGGCCGAGCACTCCTTCGTCGGCCGTAAGCCGAGGGGCAACTCCCCTCGCCACCGAACGAATCTCCTTCGCCGGCCGTAAGCCGAGGGGCAACTCACCTCGCCACCGAGCGGATCTCCTTCGTCGGCAGTAAGTCGAGGGGCAACTCCCCTCACCACCGAACGAATCTCCTTCGTCGGCCGTAAGTCGTGGGGCAACTCCCCTCGCCACCGAACGAATCTCCTTCGTCGGCCATAAGTCGAGGGGCAACTCCCCTCGCCGCCAAACGAATCTCCTTCGTCGGCAGTAAGTCGATGGGCGACTCCCCCACGACCGAACGAATCTCGGGCTGACGATTTATCGTCCCCGGCCAAACTCCGCAAGACGGGCCAAAGTTTTGCAGAGAGTACAAGTTCTTCCAAATTATACTACATCTCCTGACCTCCACCTCAACAATGGTAGAGCTCAGAAGATGGGGGCATGTTAACGGGACTAGTTTGGCCGGGCCCGGAAGAGCCAAGTCAACTACGACTGGTCAACCAGACTACTACGACCTTGGGGCCTCGGCCCAAGGATCTCACGGGCGGGCCGCGCTTCTCCACACATGACGAAGGCCCACTTCCACAATGGAGGAAATCGGGGCCCAAGTCAAGGAAACATTCGCCAAATATGGCAACCGTCCAAAGCCATCACTCTCTAGCCATCATGGCTCGGCTTAATGGCTCAGCTTAATGGCCCGACTTAAATGGCCTTCACTCTATAGCCATCATGGCTCGGCTTAATGGCTCAGTTTAATGGCCCGACTTAAATGGCCATCACTCTCCAGTCATCAAGGCCCGCCAGATATGGCAACCGCCTGAGTCCATCACTCCAGCCATCATGGCCACCTTCAGGACATTCATCTCCTCATCAAGATGGGCGCAATTAGTGGAGGTCAAAACTTCCCACATTTGCACGTCCCCATGAATGATGGCCATGATGTCACATCATGGCACATTATCAGGACGAGTCACCTATATGAGGGGAGGGTGGGCATCATCCAAAGGGACCGCATCTCAGGTAACAAAACCTAAGGTACTCCATCAACGACCTCATTCCCCCAATTCATCTCCTTCCTCCCTCGCTCGCGCCGAGAGACGCCGTTACGATCTCCTCACGAGTCGGACCGTCTCCGCCGGGCCTCCTTTCTCAGATCTCTATCTGACTTAGGCATCGGAGGGGATTTGGCCGGAACCAAGGTCCGGCCCCCTGACGAGCGTTCTCGTCTGCGCAGGTGGACAACAGATCAACGGGCCGAGGCTACCCCTCGCCCCCTCCGACCACTCGATCAACCGGACAGTGATGCTTCCCCTCACCGTCAGCCTGCCGTGGCCGAGCACGTCCTACCGAGGCCGAGCATCCTAATCGAGTCCGAGACTCACCCTCGCCACCCGTCGGCCGTGCATCTACCAGGGCGACTGAGGCTACCCCTCGTCCCCCTTCCAGCCGAGGCCGAGCACTCCTGTCCGAGGCCGAGCGTCTCAACAAGGGCCGAGGCTACCCCTCGCCCCTCCTACACCGATTCGAAGCCCCCGAGGGACCCGAAGCGGGCCCCTCGACCACGTTGACCGGGTTCTCCACGGTCAACGCTTTGTAGTGAGAAAACACTCTGAAACAGCTCCTTTTTGGCTTTTTGGAGCTAACTTTTCTTTGTAATGGATTTTTGGGAATAGATGCAGTATAAGTAGCCTACAAGGGGCGAACTCAAGTGACATGTAGAGAAATAAAGAGATACGTGGAGAAAGACATAATATGACACTCTGTTCACTCTAAAGTGTGCATGAACGGTTCAATAAGATAATACTTTAATTAAAACTCATATGTAAGCATGGATATTCTTAATCATCTAAATGAATAATGAAGTCATGCAGTTAAGATATCACTTTTATCAAGCATGCAGCAGATGGTGAAATAAGACAATAATGCGGATGCTTCAGATATACTAATGATGCGTGAATCTTAGTGCATTTCCTAGAAAAGCATACTAAATACTAATCCATATATTCAGCTTCAATAAATTTCGTGCATTCATTTAGAGAAGTCATCAAAAGAGATATATATGCAAGCACATGGATAGTAAGATACTGAAATACTCTCAATAGCATGGCAAGAGATATAAGCATCGTGAAAGCTGCTAAAGCTAAAAGAGATATCATCATTCGGAATGTATCTACCATAAAAGGGAAAAGAAAAGCGGGATAATAAAATAAAAACAAGCATAAAAGCATAACAAAAGATGGAAAATATGATTCTAAAAGGAAAAAAATAAAACGGTGTAAAAAGGGTGGAAAATAAAAATTAAAAGGGGTAAAATGAAAGGGATAAGATAAAGATAAAAATAAAAAGTGATAGCGCTCATCCCCCAAGCTGAACACAGTAGTGTCCTCACTGCTGAGAACACGCGTGCAAGGTGGGAGAATGATGCTGGGGCGGGGAGGGTGGAAAATAAGAAATAAAAAACTAAAAATAAGGAAACTATACAGAAGAAAGAGAAAATTGCATATGCATGTCCTAATGCCTATAATATGTACAAGCACACAGATGATGCGAATGATGCAATGATGGTATATGCATGTGGAGCAAAATGGGCTTCTCCCAAAGCTATGCTAGACCAAGGCCCCAAAAGGATAGATGTGCACAAATAAATGGATGGGAGAACATGAGCAGAAACAATATAAGGATCAAGCAGGGGCACCACCCTCTGGAGGTGGTGATGGGTCCCGCTGCTGAGGACCAAAAGATGGAACAAAAGGTGTAGGCTCGACGTGTGT
The DNA here is from genome assembly GCA_030789695.1 of Scilla litardierei. Lineage (NCBI taxonomy): Eukaryota > Viridiplantae > Streptophyta > Magnoliopsida > Asparagales > Asparagaceae > Scilla > Scilla litardierei. Next base: position 30,278,138 of record CM061133.1, read on the forward strand.
ATCGGTAGGCTGGTCAACAAAAGGTACATCCGGCTCAACGAAAAGGGTGACAGGCCTGCAGAAGCCCCAGAAAGAGGCACAATGGGCGGTGTGGGTGTGACAGGAGGAACATGATCGGGTCTGACTGGAGGAGTAGGTGTGAGTATAATAGCTGGTGCATGCTACGTCCTCAGAATATCGATAATGGTAGTGAGGTCCTGCTTTACTGAATGCTGGTGGGTGGCGACCGTGCGTGCAAGGGTGTTAAAGGCACGCCTCATGGCAGTGCGCTTGGTCTCCACTGCAGTAAGATGTGCGTCAGTATGGCGGGAGCCAGGAGGTGGACTTACATCCCTAGGTTCACCTCTCTCAGAATGGGCTCGGGCGTGTGTGCCACGAGGCCTAAAACCAAAATCGGGAGAGGGTGGCCTAGGGGGATCTTGGAAGAAGATGGGATTGGAATGGATCCAAGATCTGGTGTAGAGTGTGAAGCAGCAGCATCATCAGAAATGGGAGTCGTCGTGGAAACAGAAGTGGTGACAGACACCATGACGCTCTCAATGAAGACAGCTGATGCGAGGATAGAAGTAGTGCCAGGAAGTGTAGCTGTGATGCCGAAGTGATAGGATTGAAAGTGATGGGGTCCACAGTGACAGATGGGTTACTGGCAGAGTCAAAAGTGGTGGGGACAGCAGTGGTGGGGACATGCTCTGAAATGTGGAAACAGAAGGCTCGTGAGCAACAGAAACAGATGTGCCCTAAGGTCCGGGCACTAAAGAAAGTGAGGTAGTGATCTTGGGGATAGAGGTGTGGACAACCCCGGAAGTCACTACGATGGAGGTGGGCATGGAGGTGGTGGTGGCGGGAGCACTGACAGCTGTGAGGACAGAAGTGCTCACATACTGGGCAGCTAGAGTGGCATCGATATCGGGATCCTCATCAGAGCTGAGCACCTAGTCATCGGCATCCTCTGCGGCGACTGGTCCTCCTGGGGGCTCAAGCTCATGGATGGGTAGGATGTGGAAAATGCCAGGTATGACCTAGTCAAGCATGACTAGGGCTACAATAGTAAGATCAGGGTGGGGTAGATACATATAGAGCTCGGGGCAGGTGCCCAAGAGATAGATCCAGTGGTGCTCACCGTGCGGCCTGATGAAGTGCGTGCGAGCAAGCACATCTAAAGTCTGTTGGGTAGGCCTGGTGGGTGCCACTAGTCCTTCTAGAAGATCAATGCCGAGCATGGGTGAAAATGGTGAAGAAGCCACCATAATAGATATATGTCGTAGTGGTAGCGGTCTGGAGAAGGCGTTGACACAGCCAAGTGGCTGCGTCAGAAAGATGGAATGGGTGGATCTGGCCATCTGGGTGGTGGCGCAGAAGTCGGGTCATCCCCATAAGATGGGCAAGCTTAGGTAGTGAGAGGGTTTCGACCTCTGGCCTAGAGAATATGGTGGTGGCGAGGTGGCACTGGGCATAGCGGAGGCATGTGTGGACTATGGATGAGGACTTAGCCTGGCTGGGGCTATATCCTCGGAGGCTTGTGATGTGACGCCAGAACTGCTCAGCGTCGAAAGAGGTAAGCTCCATATCAGGGCAGTATGCCCTAGCGGGGTCGATGATGGGAGGGAAGCGAAAGTGGGCTCAGATCATGGCGTGTGTGACCAAAACGTCACGATCGAGCAATCGAAAATGGATGCAATCACCCTCTCGTCCGATGAAGCTCATCGTCTCGAGGGTAAGGCACGTGTAGGTGGGTGCATGCATGGCGACGAGGCGATCGAAGCCAATGGTCTAGTATAGCCTATGGACACCTTGAAGGATGCCAAGGCTAACGAGGGCAAAGACGGATGCAAAATGGGTGGGGATGATGGAATGGTGGGAGATGGCGGCGAAATGATCATGATGAGCATCGTCCCTGAAGATGATACCGTACATCCTCAGGGTGGATGAGGGTGGATGTACTGGTGGTGGTGGATGTGCAGGAGGAGGAGGAGGAGAGGTAGTGGGAATGGGAGTGGTGGAAGTGCTTGGGGCTTCTATCGCTAGAGGCATGGGGGATGGGGATCGTGAGGGTGAGGGTGAGGACGTGGAGGCATCCAAGTGTTCCTCAGATGATGGTGAATCAATAGTGTTACGACCTAAAGATCGTGGGAGACCGGCTCCCGCCCGGATCCGCTAACATATCCCATTAACTCGCCCTATCACAAAAGGGTCGTCGCCCCGAAAATCCGGGGCATCATGGAGACAGGCGCGCCTGGCAGCGTTCCCCGAACCGACCGAGGCGAACAGCCGCAGCCGCCCGACCCGCCGGGGTAGCGCGCTTGGGGACGCTTGGGTAGCTAGGCCAGGCCTATTGACCGGCGTGGACGTATCCCTCCGCACCAGCGGGCCGTACCCCATGACCAATCGGGACGGCCCGCCCAACTCCCGCGAACCGCGACGCCTAGGGTGACACTGCCCGGCCTTTAGCTCGTCGCTAGCGACAAACGGCCTAGGATAAGGACACGACTGATACATACGTCACCCGACCGTCTGACAAAGCACCCCCTGGCGGCTGAACCACCTGACAGCTGATGCTTTCGGCCCTGACACCCCGACAAAAGCGCCCTTTGGCCGTTGCGCCGCCTGACAAAAGCAGATCAGGACCTCCTGTCCCCGAGGCCCTTATCCAAATTTTCCGCCGTCACACGCGCCAGCTCAGCACGCCTAGTCATCACCCGTCAGGTATAAATACCCCCATTCCTCTTACGGAAAGGAGGTTGGAGAATTCTCTCTCATTCTATTATTCACACACGAGAGCAAAGGTCTTCCATATCTTTGTTCCCCCACCTATAGCTCGTCACGCGCGACGGATACACCGTTAGTCCGACCGGCGTGTCTAGCCCCCATTTTAAGCCCTTTCACTGACTTAGGCATCGGAGGGGCTAAGGGTTGAACCCCAACCCTGCCCTTCTGACGAGTTGTTCGTGCTGCAGGAGAGCTCGCCCCTTGACCAAAGTCAGCTTCAGCCCCCTGCCGTCCAACCCTCCTCAGCTGCATCCGACGAGATTCGACCCCGTGAGCACCACCGGCAATGGGTCCGACTTCTTCACCCCACTAATCACTTGTAAAACAGCCTACCTAACCCCTCATTTCCATATAACCACCGTGCCATTGGTTCCCCATAATACAAATTCATTGTACGCGAGTTCCACCTCGTAACAATTGGCGCCGTCTGTGGGAACGAAGGGTCACACCCATGTTAGATTCCATGCCGATCCCGCGGAACCCTGACCACGGCAAAGATCCCGTGGGCCAGGAACCGCTCTCTCTACAAATCACCCCGGCGTCCGACGCCCTTCCGGGCGTGCGCACCGAAACGGAACCTACTTCATCCCATGTCGTCCTGAAGAGCTTCGAGGCCGTCACTCAGGTCAGGGGAGGCTGTCAGACGACCGGAACGGAGCCTCCGCCCGGCCCCTCAGAGCCCCAGAACGTGAGGCGGAACCTCCGCCTTCAGTTCGAGGAAGAGGGAGAAAACAGGGGGCTCGCTGAGGAGATTGCGGCCCAGCAAAGGCTCCTGGAAGAGGAGATGGAGGTTGCGCAGCGGTGGAGGCGCCTGGGGGAGGCGGCCGCCGCGCAAAGGTGTTTGGACGAGGCGGCCGAGACCGCCCGGAGGGCCTACCAAGAAGAAGAGGCCGCCCGCCGCCAACTCCGCTTCATCGTCGCGGAGCGCGAGAGGCTAAGGAGAGAAAACAGGAGCAACCAAGAAGTCCTTGAAGAGACGGCGACGGGCCGACGGCCCGGGAACGGGCGGGACCTGTTGCTGAACAGGTCCCCGCCCGGAGGAGGCGGCCCGCATCACCAGCACCACCCCTCCGATACCCCGCACGAGGAAGCCGTTTGTCGACAACTACGCTTCCTCGCCGCCAAGCGCGAGAGGCTCCTCCGAGAGAATCGGGAACGGATGGAGGCCCGAGGAGAGCTGGCCGGGAGGCGCTGGCGCTGGGAGAGCCGTAGCCCACAACCCGTCGAATCCTCGGCCCAGGGAAGGAGCCCCGCCAGACGACCGTCGGGCTACTCCCCGGGGGCCGAGGACCGTCGACGGCTGTGGCGCGACCGAAGCCTGACCCCCGAATGGCGGAGAGGGGATGCCCCGGATCGCCCTACTTATCCGGAGGAGGCCACGCCGCTCGCACGGCGGATCACGTCCGCCCCAAGGCCCAAAAGGTTCAAACCCCCTCACTTGGCCACGTACAATGGGAGGGGCGACCCCCTCACACACGTACAACAATACCGGGGGGCGATGGAGGCGCAGGATGTGGACGAGGCGTTCCTATGCCGACTTTTCTCCCAAAGCCTGAGGGACACCGTGCTGGACTGGTACTTCGGCTTGCCCGCGAGATTCGTCGGGAGCTTTGGCGAGCTGTCCCACAAGTTCTGCCAAGAGTTCCGGGCCGGGCGAACGAAGAAGAAGCCCTTGGACTATCTCTGCACGATAGTCCAAGTAGAAGGAGAGACAACGGGTAGATACCTCCGCCGTTTTCAGGAGGAGAGACGGGCGGTGGTGACGTGCGGCGATGAGGTGCTTATGCTGGCCTTCAAAACGGGGTTGCGGACTCGGAGTCTCCACAAATCCCTGCTCCGAAACCCGCCGACCGACTATGAGGCGTTGGTTGCTATGGCGGAGAGGCACGTGTTGGCCGAAGAGACGCTCGGCGCAAAGGCCCTATTCCCCCCGGCGAAACCGACTCAAGGCGAACCCCGAACACATCCTCGATCGAGGCAGGAAGAGGGGGACCGAGCTCGCGACCGGCTAGCCCGACCAAGGCGGGAACCGCCCGGGCCTCACCCCTAAGATCGCCCTGGTCCGGCACGCGAGTTTCCTCCGACACAAGGGCTCCCTCGAGTCGCCCCGAGACTAGAGGGCCCCCTGCGGGCGCATTACACGTAGCTCAATGCCCCCCTGATCGAGGTGATGGCCGCGGCTACACGGGCCGGTCTGCTGCCGAAGCCGCCCCGAGAAATGAAGTCGGACCCAGCACGGAGAGATTTTAAGAAGTACTGCTGATACCACCGGGACCACGGCCACGACACCGACGACTGCTTCACCCTCAAAAGGGAAATCGAGCGTCTGATCCAGGCGGGCCACCTGGGGGACTACGTCGGAGGCCGGAGACCGGACCGAGAAGATGGAAACCACCGAAGGGCACGGAGGGCAGACCCACCGGCAAACGGCGAGCGGGAAGAGCTTCACCCCCCGAAACCCGTCATGCGCATAAACACGATATGCGGCGGGCCATCTTCAGGAGGGGCATCGTCGTCAAGTAAGAAGGCGTATGCGAGACAAGTGATGACGGCGGGTCTTGGAGGGGATCAGAGAGGGAGAAGGATGGCCTACCCTCCCATTACTTTCAGTGACGAGGATCTACAGGGGATCGAGCAGCCCCACGACAACGCCATCGTCATCGAGGCCCAGATTGGGACGGCCATCGTCAGCCGCCTCCTGATCGACACAGGGAGCTCTTGTGACATCCTGTTCATGTCCACAATCGAGAAGATGGGGTTAAGGCCGACTGACCTGAGACCCTGCACCGGACCCCTCGTCGGTTTCACCGGTCACTCCACCCCCATCATGGGAGTGATCACCTTGCCGATAACCCTCGGAGAAGAACCACAGGTCTTCACTCGAATGACGTTGTTCGTTGTGGTCGACATTATGTCGGCGTACAACGGGATCATAGGACGACCTTACATGTCGGCCATCGGAGCGCTCCCCAGCCTTCTCCATCAGATGGTCAAGTTCCAAACCCCCTGAGGCGTGGGGATCGTACGGGGAAGCCAGAAGCTGTCTAGGAGCTGCTACGTAGGGTCGACCAAGCACAAGGGACCAGAGGTAAACCTGAAGATCGACTCCCCCGGGTGGAGTTATGACCCCCACAAGCCCGAGTTAGCTCCTGCCGATGCCGCTACCGAGGGAAACAGGATCGACCTCACGCCCACCCCCCCCCCCCCCCCCCCGGAGAAGGACGGGCTAATCACTCCAAGGGGCGCGATGCGCCGGTCGTGGCATAGCCGGGAACTGTAAGTCCTACATGAAATACCTGGTTCCCTTCTTTTTATCTTCGAATTTCGCCTTTTCTGCATGACAATTTCAGTTCAACCCTCTCAAAGACTCCGGGGCAGGACCAATCCTCGCCACCCAAACCGGAGAGGGGCACGGGCCGAGCTGCGTACTCGCTCCCCCCCAGGAAGACCTCCGGGGCAAGTTCACCGAGCTTGGCCACCCAAACCGAAGCGCCATATGCAGGGTAGGCGACGGCCCAATACCCGTCCGACTATAGAGGCTGCGGGGAGGCGACGGCCCAATACCCGCCCTCTCAAAGACTCCGGGGCAGGACCAGTCCTCGCCACCCAAACCGGAGAGGGGCACGGGCCGAGCTGCGTACTCGCTCCCCCCCAGGAAGACCTCTGGGGCAAGTTCACTGAGCTTGGCCACCCAAACCGGAGCGCCATATGCGGGGTAGGCGACGGCCCAATACCCGTCTGACTATAGAGGCTGCGGGGAGGCGACGGCCCAATACTCGCCCTCTCAAAGACTCCGGGGCAGGACCAGTCCTCGCCACCCAAACCGGAGAGGGGCACGGGCCGAGCTGCGTACTCGCTCCCCCCCCAGGAAGACCTCCGGGGCAAGTTCACTGAGCTTGGCCACCCAAACCGGAGCGCCATATGCGGGGTAGGTGACGGCCCAATACCCGTCCGACTATAGAGGCTGCGGGGAGGCGACGGCCCAATACCCGCCCTCTCAAAGACTCCGGGGCAGGACCAGTCCTCGCCACCCAAACCGGAGAGGGGCACGGGCCGAGCTGCGTACTCGCTCCCCCCCCAGGAAGACCTCCGGGGCAAGTTCACTGAGCTGGGCCACCCAAACCGGAGCGCCATATGCGGGGTAGGCGACGGCCCAATACCCGCCCGACTATAGAGGCTGCGGGGAGGCGACGGCCCAATACCCGCCCTCTCAAAGACTCCGGGGCAGGACCAGTCCTCGCCACCCAAACCGGAGAGGGGCACGGGCCGAGCTGCATACTCGCTCCCCCCCAGGAAGACCTCCGGGGCAAGTTCACTGAGCTTGTCCACCCAAATCGGAGCGCCATATGCGGGGTAGGCGACGGCCCAATACCCGTCCGACTATAGAGGCTGCGGGGAGGCGACGGCCCAATACCCGCCCTCTCAAAGACTCCGGGGCAGGACCAGTCCTCGCCACCCAAACCGGAGAGGGGCACGGGCCGAGCTACGTACTCGCTCCCCCCCAGGAAGACCTCCGGGGCAAGTTCACTGAGCTTGGCCACCCAAACCGGAGCGCCATATGCGGGGTAGGCGACGGCCCAATACCCGTCCGACTATAGAGGCTGCGGGGAGGCGACGGCCCAATACCCGCCCTCTCAAAGACTCCGGGACAGGACCAGTCCTCGCCACCCAAACCGGAGAGGGGCACGGGCCGAGCTGCGTACTCGCTCCCCCCCAGGAAGACCTCCGGGGCAAGTTCACTGAGCTTGGCCACCCAAACCGGAGCGCCATATGCGGGGTAGGCGACGGCCCAATACCCGTCCGACTATAGAGGCTGCGGGGAGGCGACGGCCCAATACCCGCCCTCTCAAAGACTCCGGGGCAGGACCAGTCCTCGCCACCCAAACCGGAGAGGGGCACGGGCCGAGCTGCGTACTCGCTCCCCCCCAGGTCCCCCCAAGAAGACCTCCGGGGCAAGTTCACTGAGCTTGGCCACCCAAACCGGAGCGCCATATGCGGGGTAGGCGACGGCCCAATACCCGTCCGACTATAGAGGCTGCGGGGAGGCGACGGCCCAATACCCGCCCTCTCAAAGACTCCGGGGCAGGACCAGTCCTCGCCACCCAAACCGGAGAGGGGCACGGGCCGAGCTGCGTACTCGCTCCCCCCCAGGAAGACCTCCGGGGCAAGTTCACTGAGCTTGGCCACCCAAACCGGAGCGCCATATGCGGGGTAGGCGACGGCCCAATACCCGTCCGACTATAGAGGCTGCGGGGAGGCGACGGCCCAATACCCGCCCTCTCAAAGACTCCGGGGCAGGACCAGTCCTCGCCACCCAAACCGGAGAGGGGCACGGGCCGAGCTGCGTACTCGCTCCCCCCAGGAAGACCTCCGGGGCAAGTTCACTGAGCTTGGCCACCCAAACCGGAGCGCCATATGCGGGGTAGGCGACGGCCCAATACCCGTCCGACTATAGAGGCTGCGGGGAGGCGACGGCCCAATACCCGCCCTCTCAAAGACTCCGGGGCAGGACCAGTCCTCGCCACCCAAACCGGAGAGGGGCACGGGCCGAGCTGCGTACTCGCTCCCCCCAGGAAGACCTCCGGGGCAAGTTCACTGAGCTTGGCCACCCAAACCGGAGCGCCATATGCGGGGTAGGCGACGGCCCAATACCCGTCCGACTATAGAGGCTGCGGGGAGGCGACGGCCCAATACCCGCCCTCTCAAAGACTCCGGGGCAGGACCAAGTCCTCGCCACCCAAACCGGAGAGGGGCACGGGCGGAGCTGCGTACTCGCTCCCCCCCAGGAAGACCTCCGGGGCAAGTTCACTGAGCTTGACCACCCAAACCGGAGCGCCTTAGGCGGGGTACCCGACGGACCAATACCCTCCCTCCCCCGAAAGGGCCTATCACCCCTCTCCTCAAACCTCGGGAAGCTACTCAAGGACCGCGAATCAAGGCAACTCCTACGCAGAGCCATCCCTGAGGAGTAACGCCTGACCCCCATAAAGCCGACACCCGAATTGACCTGTCCAACCAAAAATGACACTCGGGACAAACACCACTGACAAGTGTCATGCATGCCTGAGGGGTCACATCACCCGTCACCCATCGGGAACGCCCCCCTAAGAACGAAATTCCAAGACGGCCCCGACTCTCAATAAAGAGTAAATAAGGGCAGAAATTCACCATTATAAAACCCCCCCAACTTCCTTGAGGAGGGGGAGAAAGGCGAGGGGAAGGATGTGCAGAAAGACTAGTCGTTTTGCCACCTTCTCTCCCTCAAAATACGCGGAAAATGCGAGCTTCGTCGACCTCCAAAATAAACGATCCCCCAACAGGATATTCCCCTTACACGACGGTTTCTCAGCCTGCTGCTCCCCTCCTTCCTTTAGACAACTTAAGGCAGGGGAACTGGGGCTCCACTGACATACCAGGCCTCTCCACGGACGCCCTTCGTACGCAGGCGCGGCTGGCAGACAACCCGATGGAGGGGACAGACCTGCCAAATCACCTCACCGGACACCCCGGCAGCTGCCCGCGTCGCCCCAACCGAGGGGAACGTGTCCCCGAGTGCCGGCCCGACCCAACTGGCTACTCCACTTACACCTGCAGCACCCCCCTTCCACTCATCAGCCTTCCCCGGGCCGCTTAGGCCAGGAGGCCGCACGGGGGGGGCAGCGGCCCGCGTCCCTCCGCGCCTACCACGTGGAGACTCCAGACGAGGCGAGCAACGGGGCCCCGTGGGATAGAACAACCACCAAGGACTCCCTCTCCCCCCCAATTCTGGGATCGATGGCCAAAGCCACTGCCAGGCTCCGACGCGACCATCCACCCCTACGCCGAGGAGGAACCCGCTAAATCCACTCCACGCCCCTTATCAGGGGCACAACACCAGAGAAAGGCGGATCAGCTGCGATGGGAACCTCAACCTACCTAGAGCGACACACGGTAACGCCTACGGGCCGATACAATGTTACGCCCACGGGCCGATTCAATACTACGCCTACGTGGCGACTCTGTTTAATTAAACTATCAATAATAGCCGATGGAAAGCCCGAAGACTAATCCCGTTTGACCACTAGTTATAGCTCGGGTACACCTGGACCCGACCAACCCTCGAAAAAGGGGGGGGGGGAACCCGGCTGTAAAATCCATCGGACGCGCTACGAGTAATAGAGGGAGCTACCACGATTCCCCCCACGCCAGGATCTAAATAGCCGCACCAAGGCGTAACTCTAAAAAGAGAATTTATGCACACACACAGGCAGAAAATCGCAGAAAAATGCAGGTACCGACCCCACGAATCGTCACTTTCCTTCGTTGTTATAAAAAAGAGAGAGGGAAAGGGGGGGAGCCTACACAAAATTACTTGGTGCTTCTGCCAGTTACGACGCCCTCTCCCTCAAGGGAATCTCCCACTGCCCCGCCGGCCTCCGGCTCGTCACCCTCCCCTCCGTTTCCATCCCCCTCCTCCTCCTCGCTGCATGCGGCGAGCCCGTCGATGTCGATCTCTACCGGCGGGACCAGGCCCGCCAGCTTCTCCTTCACCCGAGCCAAGCAGGCTTCCCATCCCTCCTCCTGGCCCTTCTCCATGCCCTCGGACATCGACTTTGCGAGGGCAGGGACGACGGTTCTCTCCTGGTACGTCCGAAATTCCTCGACCCTACGGGCCAGCTCCTCCTCGGTGGCCTTGGCACGCCCCGCCAGATCCTCCGCCCGAGCCTCCTCCCTCCGAAGGGCCTCCTCCAGCACCTTCACTCTCTCTCCAGCCTCGGCTGCCCTCTGCTCCTGATCAGACACGACCTTCTTGAGGCGCTCTACCTCTGCCATGCTTCGGTCGCCCCTCTCCCTCTCCTTGGCAAGGTCCTCGCCAGCCCTCTTGCGAAAAGCAGCGAGCTCGGCGACCGCCTTAGCCACGACGCCCTCTGCCTTGTGGATAGCTGGCACGTGCCTCATCATCCCAAGCATCAGGTTGATAATCTGAATAAAGACAGAGAGCAAAGCGAACCCATTTAGGATGCTCCATAAAACCGACTAAAAAACGTCGCCCACCTTACAGACCATACCTGGACGCCGTGCATCACCGCGGTGCCGCACAGACCCTCCGGCCCCACCGCTTCCAGCGCCACCTTATCACGGGGCAGAAAAATGTTCTCCGCCAGCCTCGCCGCCACACCTCCATCCTCGAACACGGATTCATCGCTCGCAACTTTGTACGGAGCCCGATGAAGCGCCCGGTCGGGGTAGCCCTCGATATCGCTCCTCCTGGCCTTAAACTTCACCAATGCGGCCTCACAGCGGGGGTCGGCGGCCCTTTCGAGACCGAACGGGGGACAACCGTAAGGCCAAGGGTCCCATCCTCAGGACCCGGTCGGGCCGCTCGACTCTTCGGCCCTCAACGGTTCACCGCTAGCCGTCGCCCCCTCCCCCATGCAGGTGCCAGGGGGCTAGACGGCACCGTTCGGGGCATTTCCCCCCCGTCACCTATCGACCCTTCGTCCCCGCCCTCCAAGTCGATGACAGGGTCCGACATCCCCTCCCCGGCTCCGTCGCCCGCCGCTCCGGTCCCCCTCGGCACCTCAGACTCAGACGCCGTCGCCGGCCCCTTCCTCTTCTTCGTAGACATTGGCACCCCAGTCGAGCTCCCTGCCCCTCCTTCCGCTCGCGACCTCTTGGGGCCCACTCTCGACGACGATCGCCTCGCCTGCTCCGAGGCCCGCCGCATCATTTCCTCGAGGGACAGACTCATTGTGCCACCTGCCACAGAGAGAAAGTTCAGCGTAAGCATATCAGGCGCATGAACACCCAAATATTTTGTACCTTCGGGCCATGTATACGCCGTTATCATCTCAGCACGAGAGAGCGTCCAATAATCTCGGCCCTCTGCTGGTATGGCCATTAAAATCTGGGCCACCTCCTTCTCCTTGTCCCCCAATTTCACCGCCTCTCTCGCCTCGGGATTCAGCTCCGCCCAATCAGACCTTATCAACACTTACTCCGGCACCTCCACAAACACATACTGCTGGCGCCACAACTTAATTTTGCCAGGCAACCCCCTGATGAGCGGATGAGTCCTCTTCGTGGACAGATAGTAGCACGACCCCAACCTCTTGACCGAGAAGAAGTGGCGAAATAAGGACAGAGATGGGCGAACCTGGTTGCTCAAGCACAACACCAAGAACCCCACAATGGCACTGATGGCATTGGGCATCAGGCGATAGAGGGGCAACTCCAGGAAGTTCAACACTTCCAGCAAGAACGGATGGGGGGGAAGCGCAAACCTTGCTCAAACGAAGACACGTACACTCCCACCTCCCGGTCGCCCGCAAAACACACCCTTTCTTGCGGCTCAGGTTCACGTACCGAATACGGCGGCCTGACGTACATCGTGAAGATCTCCGCAACGGATTTCTTCAGCTCCGACTTCACACCCGCAATCTCGATGGGCACCCTTCCTGTCTCCGCGGCGGAGCTTCCTTCGCCAACCACCCCCGAACCCTGACCCCGAGACGGAGACATCGAAGAAGACATTTCTAAAAAGGGCGTATTACCTAACGGTTGCCGACGACTTGGCCGCTTGCGCTACTCCGCTGACCGCCCCCACGAGGTCGACTCTGGCAAGGTCACTGAAACCTCCTACGAGCCCTACCTGCTTGTCAAAAAAAATTTTCGCCAGACAATCAGCTTTGCTCACCCCCCCTATTACGATTCCTTTAAAGCGTCTGCGCCAAGCATCGCGACCGTCGAGCCCAAGACACGCGTCACCAATCCGTGCCCTCTCCACCACCCATGTGCTCTGACGCTTCGCGTACTGTCGACAACCGTCATTTCCGCCACGCGTCAGCACTTCAGTGGTCGGGCCGCTTCGATTCCCGCCCGCCGTCGAATCGCCAGGCTGACGTAAAAAGTCATGCGACCGCCTAAAATTCCCGCCCAAATCCCGGTGAAATGATTACCCTGATTTGAAATCACTCCACGCGCCGCCCGATACACGGTTGAGTCCGGCCCCCGTCAGGGCGGCCAACGCATGGAGGCGGCACTCGGTCCATGATTAAGTCCGGTCACAACAAGGAGGCGGGGCTCGATCCCAGATTAAGTCCGACCCCCACCATGGCGGCCATACAAGAAGGCGGAACGCGGTCCATGATTGATTTCGAGCTCCGACAGTACGGCCAAAACACGAACGTCTCCCTCGCACCAATAAGGTTCTGATCTCCGTCGGTTCGGCCTGATCAAGAACCCGCCCCACACCTTGTCGGATTCTCGGTTCCAACCCTTGGCATACTTCTGTATGAACCAAGCAAGTCCGACCCTCCACGGCACCTCTGGGCACCGTACTGGGCATCGGAGCATCACGACCACCGCAGAACACGACTCCTCTCAACTCCCCTCTCCCGAAGATTTTGGCAGAGCGCAGTTGGGGGCATTCACGTCCCTCACAGAGCAGACATTCTACGAGCAAACCAAGTAGGAATACAGTTCGACACAAGACAATAACAATGTATTTACCCAGAAACCACACCATACACTGGTCTTTCCACACACTACAACAGCACATTGTTTATAACCCTCTCACAAGACGGTACCGCCCTCCCCAAACCCACGATTCTAGCGGCGCCACCTTTCAACCGACCGATCTCGCATATCCTTAACCACTTGCCGAATCGCAGCCTCCTTAGCCTCTTGCAGCATCGGCACAACATGCTCATCATGATAACGGCGGATAGCGGCTTCGATCAGTTTGCCCTCATCGTCCCGCTTATCCTCCAGTCGCTGCACCGCTAGACCCCTCTCCCTCTTCTCGGCCTCCAAAGCGACCTTTAGGTCCTCAATTCGCTGCCTCTACAACCCGATCACCGACTCCTTGCTAACAACTTCCGAGGTATGCTTCGCCCGGATATCATCCCTCTCTCGCGTTACTTCTTGGAGCTGCTTCTCGACCACCGCTTTGGACGAATCAAAATAAGCAGCCCGCCCCTTCTCCACTCCGTAGGCCGCCCTAACCCTCTCCAGCTCCGCCTCCGTGTCCCTCAGCTTCGACTTGACCTTGCCCAGGTTCGCCTTCGCTGCGTCCAGAGACGCCTTGGTGGCGACTGCGGAGGTACGGCCCCGCAGGGCTAACACGTTCGCGATCATCTACATAACTCTCGAATCAGCGAAACACGAATAAGGATAGCCTGGGGGCAAAGAAAGAAAGCCAGCTTACCCGCACGACGTGCCATATAGCCGAGCCACCCAACCGTTCCTCCCCCACACGAGTCAAAGACTCCCGATCGCGCGGTAACACGCAATACTCCGCGAGACGCGTCGCCACTCCCGCATCCTCGAACACCGACTCGTTGCCGCCGACTCGGAAAGGAAACTTGTGGAGACGATCCTCTGGGTACGCCTCGACCTCTTCTCGGGTCCTCTTAAAACGAATAAGGGCGCCCTCGCAAGCGGGACTCGACGACGCCCCCATCTCACACAAAGGGATCCCGTAGGGCCACCTTTGAACCACAGGCCCTCGGCGAGGCGCGACCGCCGCGGGTACCCCCGGAGGGAAGGAGGGTCTGGCCCCCCGCTCGGGCGCGTCCCCCTGGAGATCCCTTGCGGGCCCACCGGCGGGGATACCTTGCCCGACTGCCCCTCGTCCCGGGTGGGTCCTCTCCCCACCGGGTGCCCCGCCCCCACGTCCCCGGGATCCTGCCTCGCTAGCCACCCCCTTGCCCTTCCCGCGGGGATCAACATCCTCCGATATCGGGGCCCCGGCCGAACCTGACTCCTCCGCCGGTTCCCTCATCGCTTCTTCACCTGCAAAAGGAAAAGAGAGGCAATCAGGGCGCGCCTAGCCCAAAGTTTGCAAAACTTCTAAGATACCTAGGGTCCAAAAGTCCTGGGCGAGCCGACTGCTCAGCGTTAGACTCGCCCAATGATGGCACGCCTCGGGCAGCTCCCTCAAAATCTGAGCTTTGGCAATATCCTCCCCGGTCAGCTCCACCCCTTCATTTACGAAGGGATTCCGCGCACCCCAATTCGACATCAATGCCACGTCGCTTGGCACTGTCACGAAGACGAACTCCCTCATCCAATCGCCGACATCGTCAGGCATCTCGAGGATGAGTTCTCGCCCTCTCCTGGCGCAAACGCGATGATACACCCCCCACTTCCGAATCACGAAGAAATGCTGAAACAACGCCAAGGAGGGACTCAAGGAGCAAGCAAGACACAAGACGACAAACCCCACTAACAAGCCCCAGGAGCGGGGCGCCAAGGCAAATATCGGCAGCTCCAGAAAATTCAACAAATGAAACAAGCACGGGTGGATCGGAAAGCGGAGCCCCAACTCGAAGGACCGGACATAGACCCCGACCTCGTTATCCCCCGGTGAGCTCACCGCTTCCTCCAACCCGGGAACCCGCACCTCATAGGGTTGTCGCACATACCGCACGCGAATCTCCCTGATATTGATCCTATCCAACCTACGTCGGATGGACTCAATGTCTCTCGGTACAACGGATCACCATGACCGTCTCTCCCTGGGCCACCGCACCCCCGGCTGCGACGCCCCCTCACCCGCCGACTCCTCTCCCACCACCCGGCTACTTCCTCCAATCTCGAAACGAGAAGCCATTGATCGGAAAGGAAGGAAATTAACTGTGGTTACCTGTTGATCCTCTGAACCCGGAAGTCGATCGGAAGAAGATAGCCGGCGACGGAAGTGACAAATTAGCCAGCAAGCTCCAAACAGAGATATCGAACGCCGGAGAAGAATCGGAGAAAGACAAAAACTCCCGCCGACCGCCTCCCAGCCCCTTTTAGCGGAAAGGGTGGCACCCGGGCCATCTTGGCCGTCAAACTTTCGCCACGCGGAGCCCATCGGGACGCCCCCGACACCTCGACTGGCGTAAAGGTCACTTCATCCACGTGTCGCAAACTCAATCGCGGAGACGCTTCGTTTTCCTCTGCCCCCCCTTTCAAATCATAATAATGACCACTAAGGCGGGAGTTCCGAAGCCGCCACCATCACTACCCGGTGGGTCCCAAGACCCATATCGACGGTCCGGAGTGTTGAAGATGGTTCGTCCTCCGAGCTGAGCCGGGCTGCCGCCTCAGACTCGAAGGCCGGGGGCAATTGTTACGACCTAAAGATCGTGGGAGCCCGGCTCCCGCCCGGATCCGCTAACATATCCCATTAACTCGCCCTATCACAAAAGGGCCGCCGCCCCGAAAATCCGGGGCATCATGGAGACAGGCGCGCCTGGCAGCGTTCCCCGAACCGGTCGAGGCGAACAGCCGCAGCCGCCCGACCCGCCGGGGTAGCGCGCTTGGGGACGCTTGGGTAGCTAGGCCAGGCCTATTGACCGGCGCGGACGTATCCCTCCGCGCCAGCGGGCCGTACCCCATGACCAATCGGGACGGCTCGCCCAACTCCCGCGAACCGCGACGCCTAGGGTGACACTGCCCGGCCTTTAGCTCGTCGCTAGCGACAAACGGCCTAGGATAAGGACACGACTGACATATACGTCACCCGACCGTCTGACAAAGCACCCCCTGGCGGCTGAACCACCTGACAG
Organism: Scilla litardierei; assembly: GCA_030789695.1. Taxonomy (NCBI): domain Eukaryota; kingdom Viridiplantae; phylum Streptophyta; class Magnoliopsida; order Asparagales; family Asparagaceae; genus Scilla; species Scilla litardierei. The sequence continues at coordinate 30,294,442 of CM061133.1, forward strand.
CCGATGCTTTCGGACCTGACACCCCGACAAAAGCGCCCTTTGGCCGTTGCGTCGCCTGACAAAAGCAGATCAGGACCTCCTGTCCCCGAGGCCCTTATCCAAAGTTTCCGCCGTCACACGCGCCAGCTCAGCACGCCTAGTCATCACCCGTCAGGTATAAATACCCACATTCCTCTTACGGAAAGGAGGTTGGAGAATTCTCTCTCATTCTATTATTCACACACGAGAGCAAAGGTCTTCCATATCTTTGTTCCCCCACCTATAGCTCGTCACGCGCGACGGACACATCGTTAGTCTGACCGGCGTGTCTAGCCCCCATTTTAAGCCCTTTCACTGACTTAGGCATCGGAGGGGCTAAGGGTTGAACCCCAACCCTGCCCTTCTGACGAGTTGTTCGTGCTGCAGGAGAGCTCGCCCCTTGACCAAAGTCAGCTTCAGCCCCCTGCCGTCCAACCCTCCTCAGCTGCATCCGACGAGATTCGACCCCGTGAGCACCACCGGCAATGGGTCCGACTTCTTCACCCCACTAATCACTTGTAAAACAGCCTACCTAACCCCTCATTTCCATATAACCACCGTGCCCTTGGTTCCCCATAATACAAATTCATTGTACGCGAGTTCCACCTCGTAACAAATAGCATGATGGCTGAGAACAGGTGGAGTCGGGGTCGTCGGCCTTCCTCTTTTTGGCCAGGGCTTCCTAGGTCGTAACCTAGGCAGCATCGTGTGAGTGGGGTGCGGCTAAGCTACGGTAACACGATATACAGTAATATAAAATGAAAGTGGAAGTGGTATACCGATATCGAGAGTCACGACGAAAGCGAATGTGATAGTACACGTGCGAAGCTTCGAAGCTAAAAATCCCCCAAGCTATCGCAAACCCTAGTTTCTCATCGAAAAGCTTCAATAGTACCTGCAATGAATAATGAATATGATATTAGTAGGTAATTAAGAAATTAAATGGGGTTTGGGGTTCTAAAATAGAAAATATTAGGAATAGGGTTCGAATTGAGGAGAAATGGGGGGAGAGAGAGATCTGGAGAGAGAGATCTGGAGAGAGAGAGAGAGAGAGGGATGAAGATGATGGGTGGAGAGGAGAGAAGGGGGCAGACCGAGCTGGGGGGTTCTTGGGTGGCAGGTGTGGCGGCGCTTCGGTCGGGGAGATCGAAACGAGTGGCGGTGGTTTGGGCAAAAAGAGGGAGCTTGGGCACTAGGTTTGATTAGGATTAGGGTTTGGGTCAAGTGGGATTGGGTTTTAAGTAAGCCAAGTTCGGCTCAGTTTATGTTGTGGGCCCCTCTTCCTTTAATCTCTACTCGATCGAGCAGCTATCGAGCAGCGAGCTCAAAAATTAGGAGAAAGAATTTGAAATTTGAACCCTAGGAAGCACACAGCTACTCGACCGAGCTGTTTACTCAGCTTGGTCGAGCTGAATTAAAAAAGAGTAGTGATTTTTAGCTCTTCTTTCTCCCACTGTACCTTGACTGAGTATGGTAGCTACTTGGTTGAGTCCATTAAACTTTCGGAGCGCCCTTTTCAGCACTTTTGGACTCCTACTGTAGCTCGACCGAGCCGGGTAGCTACTCGATCGAGTCCAATTAGAAATAGAGTGTTGTTTTGCCCCTTTCCCCTAACTTATTGTAGCTCGACCGAGCAGGGTAGCTGCTTGGTCGAGTGACATTGTGTTGTCTCCCAAGCTAGATTTGGCTCTCCTCGTCATTTCTTCTCGGCTCCTTCTCCAAAGTTTCTTCGTTGGTGCGCTCTCTCATTTTCTCACCTGTCCAAGTCACAACAAATCTGAAATTTTTATATTTTTATATTTTTATATTTTATGACTTTCTAATAAATTAAAAACGTTTTTATTTTGGTTTTTTGAATGAAAAGAAGAAAAAAAAAAGAAAGAAAACTAAAACGATAAAAAATTCGGGTTACCTTCCGATAAGTTCTTGTTTAAAGTTGTAAGATCGACTCCCTCAAGATTTTCAATTTGTTGTGCGAAAATCGGCGAGAGTGTGACTCTCTCTGCCTTCAAGTGGCTCGCCTGCTACGTATGGCTTAAATCGTTGGCCGTTCACCTTGAATCGGCCATTCTTCCCCTCAATTTCCACTGCTCCACTGGAAGATATGCTCGTTATATTGAAGGGACCGGACCATCTTGATTTCAACTTCACCGGGAAGAGTCGTAGCCTCGAGTTGTAGAGAAGCACTAAGTCATTAACGTCGAACCGTTTCACTGTGATTTGCTTGTCATTGTAGACTTTGGTTCTCTCCTTGTATATCCGTGCATTCTCATAAGCATGTTGCCGGATTTCTTCGAGCTCATTGATATACAGGAATTGTCGTGTGGCGGCACTTTTGTAGTCGTAATTCATCTTATTTATCGCCCAATAGGCTCTATGCTCCAATTTCACCGGTAGATGGCATGCTTTTCTGTATACTAACATGTAGGGGGTTGTTCCAATGGGGTCTTGAAAGCGGTGCGATATGCCCAAAGCGCGTCACTCAATTTTTGGGACCAGTCTCTTCTCGATCCGATCACCGTTTTCTCTAAGATGCTCTTGATTTCCATATTAGAGACTTCGACTTGGCAACTAGTTTGGGGATGGTAGGCAATGCCAACCTTGTGATGGACCCCATACTTTTTGAGCATTGCTTCGAATTTATTTTCAATGAAATGGCTCCCCCGTCACTTATAACCGTTCTTGGGACTCCGAAGCGGGGAAAGATTGTGTTCTTGAAAAATTTGGCGACCACCTTTGCGTCATTCGTTGGGGTGGCTATTACTTCCACCCACTTTGAGGCATAATCCACTGCAACTAGGATGTACTTATTACCGTTGCTTGACGGAGAGGGTCCCATAAAATCGATCCCCCAGCAGTCAAATAATTATATCTCCAAGATTTCTTGTAGGGGAATTTCATTCTTCTTCGTGATGTTACTTGTTCTTTGGCATCGTCGCATGATTTAATATAGTCATTCATGTTCTTGAAGATGGTGGGCCAATAGAAACCACTTTGGAGGATTTTCACTGTAAGTTTAGTGATTGCTACATGACCACCGTAATGTTGATCGTGGCAGTGTGCAATGATGGATTCAATCTCTTCCTTTGGGATGCAACGTCTGATAATCCCATCGGTGCATATCTAATAAGTACGTATCGTCCCAAAAGAAATTTCTAGATTTATGTAGGAACTTCCTACATTGATAGGTTGCCATGCCATGGAGTATTATTCCGCTTACCAAGTAGTTCACTATGTCGGCATACCAAGGTGTATCAGAAGAGGTTGTCGCAAATATCTGCTCCCCGGTGAAAGAATAGTCAATAGGTAAACTGTCATCCCCATGCTCGTGGATCAACCATGATAAGTGGTTTGCCACTACGTTTTCAGCCCCCTTCTTTGCTTTGATTTCTATATCAAATTCTTGGAGAAGGAGAATCCACCGTATCAGACTTGGCGTTGCATCCTTTTTGCTCAGCAAGTATCTCAACGCCGCATGATCGGTATGTATTATTACCTTGGATCCCAGAGATAAGATCTGAACTTCTCAATGGAGTAACTACTGCCAGTATTTCCTTTTCTGTTGTGGTGTAGTTCTTCTGAGCATCATCCAAAGTCTTGCTAGCATAGTACATGGTGTGAAGCTTTCCCTCTTTCCTTTGGCCTAGAACGACCCCAACTGCTTGGTCACTAGCATCACACATTAACTCAAATGGTAGATTCCAATCCGGCAATTGTATAATAGGAGATGAATGAGAGCTTCTTTTAACCTGTTAAAAGCTAGCAAACGAGCGTCAGAAAACACAAAAGGAGCGTCCATCACAAGGAGCTCCGTAAAAGGACGAGTAATGCTAAAAAAGTCTTTTATGAAGCGATGGTAGAATCCCGCAGGGCCTAAGAAACCACGGATGCCCTTAAGATTGGTGGGAGGCGGTAGATCCTTGATGACTTCAACTTTGGCCTTATCAACTTCGATCCCCTTAGAGGAGACGCCGTGGCCAAGAACCACTCCATCTGTTACCATGAAATGGCACTTTTCCCAATTTAAAGTTAATTTATTATCATGGCATCGTTCTAAAACTTTAGACAAATTGGCTAAGAAAGCATCAAAGTTGGTTTCATAAACGGAAAAGTCATCCATGGAAACTTCCATAATATTTTCAATCAAGTCTGAAAAAATAGACATCATGCACCTTTGGAATGTTATGGGTGCATTAATAATCCAAACAAAATTCTTCGGTATGGGAAGGTGCCATAAGGATAGGTAAACGTCGTTTTTTCTTGTTCTTCATGATGCAATGTGATTTGGAAGAATCCGGAATACCCATCAAGGTAACAGAAATATTTGTGCTTGGCAAGTCGCTCAAGCATTTGGTCAATGCATAGGAGGGGAAAATGGTCTTTTCTGGTGGCCTAATTAAGTTTTCTATTATTAATACACATGTGCCAACCGGTGACAACCCTAGTGGATATCAATTCGTTTTTATCGTTCCTCACAACGGTCATGCCCCCCTTCTTGGGGATAACCTGAACGGGACTAACCTATTTACTGTCGGAAATATGATAGATGATATTAGCTTCAAGCAATTTTAACACCTATTTTTTGACTACTTCTTTCATGTTAGGATTCAATCGCCTTTGAGGCTTAATGGAAGTAGCTTCATTATCCTCGAGGTGGATTCTGTGGGTGCATATGGTTTCGCTAATGCCTTTCAAATCGGCAATGTTGCACCCTATCATTTTTCTATGTGCTCTGAGTGTGTTCAGAAGGCTTTCTAATTATGGCTCAGTCAGGGAGGTGCTAACAATGATGGGGTAAGTGTAATTCTCTCCTATGAATGCATATTTTAAATTAGCAGGAAGAGGTTTTAGTTCTATCTGAGGGGGCGGTGTACCACCGTCATCGCTTACCTGTGATAAGGATGCATCTTCAATTGTCGGTTCGTCTGTTGCGAATTCTTCTTTGGTAGATTTGTAGGATGAGCAAGGTGATGATGGTGTATCGTGATAGATGTCTACAGAGTCCATCTTCATGGGATTGGGCTCCATAGTACACCTGTCAATATGAATACGATTTTCAGCTTCATATGTATCATCAGGTGTAGAGTCAATAGGGCTTCCCTGAATGATGTCTCTTTGAAGCTGCTCGGGTTCTATACACTCGCCGTGATCGTAGTATTCGTATGTTTCGGTTTGAAGGATATTATCACTATAGAAGTGTAGAGTATCTCCCTCATACCGTATGTAGACTCCGTCAGTGATGGGGATGCCATCTAAGAACTCTGCATCCTTGAAGGTGCTTGTAATGAAAATCGAGAGTCCTTGCACCATAGGATCCTTCGCAGGCAACCGAACCAAACTGTTGGCCCATACATCGGTCACGCCGCTTTCCAAGATACTCAAGAATTAGGAGTCACTCAGCGATTCATACGCCTCGACTTGCAGAGTCTCAATAGCACAAGGTGCATCACGTTTCCTTCAAAGCTTATATGGATGTCATCCTTAATGGTACCTGTATCAGAGATGTTGTTTAGTATATAAATAACCATTTGTTGGGACTCATTACCATTTGTTGGGACTCATTACCTGCCATGTAAGTTCCTGATCCGATGAATCAGATTACATCCAGTAGCTTCCTTACTGCGCATTCGACCATGGCTCCCTCCATGTATGAGTCCTGATGATCATATTCTTGGTATGGAAAGGAGCTAAACCTATCTGAGCTGCTATCAGAATCGCTAATCCAACACACTTTGTAATGACCCTAATTTCAATGTACGCGTATTTGTACGTATTTTGGCGTAGATGCGTACGTATAATTTTTGGGAGTATGTCTGAATTTTTCTTTTAATTATTTGGTATAGGAATTTATTTTAAAAGATTTTACACTCATTAATTGAATTTAGTATAAGAGAGTATTTGGAGGAATACTTGTATTTAGAGTGTATGTAGTATTTCTCCATGTATTTTGATTTTCTTAAAAATACAAAATCCAAGTTTTGTAGCCATGCCACTTAATATGGCTATGTGTCATGAAATTAACTTAAGCTAGGACACATGGCTTTGTTTGACTAAGATGAGTGGAGGAGAGGAATTTACGGAATGCAACTTTCGAGGCATGAAAACAAAAACCCAAATGAAAAAAAACCCTCATTTTCTCTCCCTCACCTCCCCAAATTCTGGCCGAAACCTCTTCCTCCCTTTTTCTCCCCTCTTGCACCACCACTTCCTCCTCCATCACCACCTATTATTCCTCCCCTTCCACCAGCATTGACCCATCATTTCCCCTCATCATTCCAACATAAAATTAACCCCAAATCACCTCAAAAATCCAACTTTTAGAGGCCAAACTAGGAGCTTGAAGGAAGGAGATTTAGGAGAAGGGCCCAAGCTCTACAAGGATTAAGAAGGGCTCAAGCAATTTGGAGAACACTTGCAAGGTAGGATTTCTAACCACCTAAGTAGAGTCTAGTTTTAGGATTAGTTTGCTCATTAAGTTAGTAAGTGTAACTATGTTGAGTTTCATGTTAAAAACCATGTTGAGTTAGTAAGTTAAATGTTAGTAAATTCAATTTTGTGTTAGGATTCATATGTTAGCCAGAATCAATTTTTGTACTCATATGTTGCATGTGATTTCTTTGTAGTTTCAAATTAATATGCTTATTCTTATTTTGGTTTGATACTCAAGATTAATAATATTAAATCATGTTGTAAAATGGAGAGAATGAGAAATATGTTAACTTGCTAAAATAATGCTAGAATGTAGTTGTTATGTTTAGAGAATTAATTTCGATGTTAGTTTCATTTTAGTAGGAAGTTGCAAGTTATATGGTCATGTTGTGTAACATATGTTAAATAGTAAAATATCCTCTTGTAAAGTTGGAATTATGGTAATGATTAGTAAGTTGTAACCTTATTCCCTTGCTAGTGTAATGATGTTAATTGTGGCATTTAAACATGTTAGAACTAGATTTTGTAAGAAAACTAGTTACTGGAATTTTTTTGTGTAGCAGGACAGTAACTTGTAAAAATCATATAAAATAGTAGAAAAATCTGAAAAATATAATTAAGTACACTATGAAAAACTACAGAATATTTCCTACAACTTTGAAGAGGGTCCGAGTGCCAATTCTGACTGCAATTAGGGTAACAGAGCCATTCTTTCTGGACTGACGCTTTTGACAGATTTGTGTTGTAATTTTGAGTAGGATTTTCATAGTTGTACTCTTGCTTTAAATTAATGTTGAACATGTTAGTTGTGCTTTATTTATTACAGATTTGGGCTTGGGTAACGCCACTTAGATAGCGCTTTTTAAAAGCTCTATCTAAGTGAGCTCTTGTATAGCGCTTCCGCACTTATAGAAAATAAAAATAAATCAAAATTACGGTAAAAATCACTTAGATAGCGCTTTTTGTTAAAGCGCTATCCAAATAATACCTTACATAACGCTTTTTGTTAACGCTATGGTACTAACCGTTATGTAAGCACTTTTATTAAAAAATATACTTATGTACAACCCTTGAATAGCGCTTGCAATTTCGTGGCCGCTAACGAGAGCTGGAATTCGATGGCGACTACAGTTGATCCAGGGCTCCGTATTCTTGGAATTCGATGGCGACTATCTCGAGCTGGAAGGGATCGCCGGTAAAGTGACGAATACGAAAATCAACAAAAGGGCACTCGTTTCTGCCGTAGGGATTATCGCCGCATCCACAAATAAAGGGGAGAGGGCAAAGGCGGTAATCGTGGTGATTCAGATGATCAGTGAAGCCGCCAGGTTCCTCGACGTCTCCAACCACTTCGCTTCCAACCTCGCCAAGAATATAAAGCTGCCTGACTGGATGAGGTACGATCTTCAGAATAACTGGGCCAAATTTTCTTACGAGGTTCTCAAATCAGAGGCTGATCCATGCTATAAGTTCACGCCTCCGACCATCAATGGTAAAAAAATACAGACCGTCGAAGCCCTGCGCAGCTTTTTTGGCATCCTCTACACTACAGGGATCTGGACACCCTCAAGCCACAGTGTTCCAAAAGTCTTTATGACGAAATGAAGAGCCTTTTTGAGTTTGAGGCACGCCGCCTTGGACCCATGGTACGTACGCATATGTATTGCTTTACAGTAGACTATGCAATATATAGAGCAAGGTAGAACATAGTGATAAAATTAGATAAAGAAGCAATAATTAGTTTTTAATATCAAAGGAGGTAGATAATGTTGAGGACATGACCCTTTACTTGGCATGTGCTATTACTTTATTACAATTTCATTTATATCAAAGGAGGTGAAAACTTTCGATTTGCATACCTTACCTTCATTTACAATTTCTGTAACATGCAGGAGTTGCAACGAACTTGGTTACATAGGAAACCATGGTTACTTCGAACTCTTTACTGGAGAATTGCCAGTGGTGCTGCTTAACAAAGATGGGAAGAGAGGGAAAAATCCTATCTAAATGTAATTGTTTATGTCTTAAGAGCACATTGTTTTCAATGAAATGCTTGATCTCACACCATATATGGATCAGAGGTACTGCTCTGAAACTCTCCGTTATTTGTTTTAATTGTTATTTCTTATTGCTAATAAGACATCTTTATTGCATTCTAATTGTGATTTAATGCCTAATAAATATATATATGCAAGGTATGGGCATGTTGATCAACTGGATGAGCTAGATAATTTACTCATGATCATATAATTTACTTTAGAAAAGGGGAATACATCACAAATTAATTTTACCCAAGGATGAGAATAAGGAATCCTATGAAGTTCTAGCTTAATTCCTTCCTAGCAGCTTTATCATATAATTTTAGTTACTTGAAATCTTAGTTTTACCTAACGTGCAGTAATTTGGGTTTTCTGTAACAGCGTGGAAAGATTTATGGCTATTCAATCGTTTTGGGAATGATTATGACTTCTTAGTTTGCATCATAAAAGTCTTGTATCTTATACCTGAACCATGCAAACCTTAAGATATTGGCACTGGTTTTCCATGTATTTAATATCTTCCATTTCATATATCCACTGGAAAAATTGCAGGGAATACCAGCTTTAGACATCTCGGATTGATTCTTGATAGAAGCAGCAGTTCTAGACTGCTAATACTAATAACAGTGCTCTATTTGTTAGAAAAACATATCCTTTGCAATTCCTGCATAAGATTATTTTGAGTGTGTTGAACAAATTAGAGGCTTTGCTGCTTTCATTGTCTTTCATTATTGCCTTTATATTAATTTATTATTTTTTTCTATGTTCATTAGCTCTTTGCATGTTATCATGTACTACAACAAAAGGTGATCAAGATGCTGCTGACATTGTGCACCAGTTGGAGGATTTATATCAGGTTCATAATCATCATAATCATTGGGCTTTTGTTGTTTATCCATTCAATAGTTACACTTGTTATATATACATATCTCTGTTTTTTCGGACTCTCTTGACAAAGTACAAACATGAAAAAGAAAATCTTCAGCTGATCTTCATATCTACATAATACTCAAGCACTCTTACAGAGGAATATTTTGATACCACTTGCTGTTCTTTCTCTGCAGAGATTTTATGTTTGCAATCTGGTTTTGATAGTTGGATAGTTACTCTTCCTATGTTTGACTAGAAAAGTTTGTTCCTGGATATCAAATTACTCCAAAAATTATCAAAGAGTGTATTGGTTAATCCAGATGAACATTATAAGGTTGGTATTTGATTTAATGTTGACCGGACTTGCAAAACCAGTATATATATAGGGAAGGAGTTTCCTCCATGTGTCTTATGCATTTTTTTTCTTATTAAATATCTCTATCTTGTAATGGCAGGTTTTGTTGGATATTTCCAGTTTACTACAGGACATTTTAGATTATTCTTTGAGTTGGTCATCAAGGTTTCCGGCCGATTTTTTTCCACACCAGACGATCTTATGGTTTCTAAATGCTTGGAATTCGGTAGATTCTGGTCTGTACAATAGTGATGCACCAGGTTTACTTTGTTAGCTTGAATTCATCATTTGGAGAATATTAGAGATATTCCTTGTTTGTATTATCTATCATTGGGCAGTTCATGCAAAAATTTCAAGTTTACTTCTTGAGATGCGGTTCAAATTAGGTGGATTTAATAAAAGCTATGATACTTCAGACTTGGACCTAGTCTTTATCTATTTTGCTTCAAAGTTACTTTGTATATGTCCAATGCAGCAAAAGTAGATACAAATTTTGAACGAACTCATCTTATCGTCAAGGCACAACATTTTGACATCCCTTGTGGATCATGTTATAGAAGCTCTGCTTGAAGAACTATACATGGAACAACATACGTGTGGTATGTTATGTTTGTAACTGCATTTTTATATGTCAACTCTGGGTGATCATGAGTAAATTATCTAGCTCATCCAGTTGATCAACATGCCCATACCTTGCAAATATATTGCTAATAAACTGCTCTAAAATTTTATATGGTCCATTCTGGGCTGTTTGTGGAAGTATTCTTCAAGTCCAGATTCTGTCATTTCTTCAAAATCCAAATAGCTGTGGACCATAGACTTCTTTTGAATTTTGAAACATAGTGTTTTTATCTAGTTTTTAAAAATATTATGTTGTTCTGAATTTCAATGAAGATACCACGTTGGCCAATTCAAATCCCTTCCCATATTGAATGCAAAGCCAAATTGACGCTTGCTTGAATCTAAAATTCTGTATGTGTAGAATGCTTTGCAAAACCATTTCATGGTATTATTTTTTGTAACGTCATCTCATTTGAAGTTCTTGTGGCTGTGACAAATAGGCATTCAAAGGTAAAAAATCACTTCCTAATCTGCTTTATGTTCGAGTAAGCCAGCCTCTTCCTAATCTTATGGCTTAATGACATTATGATGAATTTTGTCCATGTTTAGGAATTCTCAATCTTTGAAACACAATAAACTGAAGTTTTAATAACACATTTTTATCCAAATCCACTAAAGCCCTAATTTTGTCTCATATTTCTCATTAGGACCATATCATCATGACTAATTAATCATTGCTGGTGAGTGTAGTGCTATGGTGTTGGCATGTATGCAAAGCTGGTTAATTTCATGAAGCATTTGAAGCCAGTGAACTATGGTTTGTCAGGTAAGATGTTTAGCTAAAATTCTCCTCTTCCAGTTTTGAAATGGTTATTACAGATAATTGGATTGAGGATGATTGTAGTTTCATAGTGTATGCTAATTTCTAGATTTGGATTTTATTTGTTGTATGTTAATATTTGAACATTTTAATTCTTTTCTCTATGCCGTCAAATGTCTTGCGTGTGCTTAGACAATATTTCTTTTTTGAAAGGGTTATTATGATATGTTTTGCCTGTGATTTAAATAGTTTTGTATCTAAAAGATACATGTTTCTGCCTGGTCTTTGAGCAAGACAGGACTGTCTATTCTATCATATTATCCAAATTTAGATTATAATGCGATGTTGCCTAAATCAATCTTTTTGCCAAAAGCCAAAGTGAACATATTTGCCGACTGCATGTCAAAACCGACATCTTAGCCCAACTTATGTAGTGACTTTAAATCAATGTACTACACATGTAAACAATCTCTTTGAGATAATCAATCGAATATGAAATATCAAGAATGTTCCAACTATTCTATTCCTAATGTTGAAATCAGACTTCACAAATCCTTTATATGGTGGGAGCTCAAGATGATAAGTGTACAAACATCGTAGAAGCAGTGAAGTTGTTTTTTAGATGCACTAGTAGATAACATGTATAATAAAAGAGATGTGGTTTAAACAAAATTTTGTAATTAACACTACCAAGGATTATATGGTGCACTAACACTCACCTGATGACAGCCTCATGTAACATGAATTGAATTATTTAACAATTTTAAAGGGTTCTTCAATAACATACAAGCTCATCTCATAGGGCTGACTAGCAACATCACAAATTAGCATGTTATCTCATAGGGCTGATGCTGGATTTAACCAATTAGCCAAGCAGACTTATCCTGAGCTGGATTTAACCAAACGATTATTGTGATTATGAAGTAGATTCATGTTGGGTTGTTGCAGTTTACAGTTGCTGTGGCATATTTCTGGTTGCTAAATGTACAATGTTTTGTTCATCAGGTGTTATCACTACTGGGTACAACAGGAACGAAATGACTGCATATCACCCGCCACCTCAACATGCACCATCCAATATCAACATGCAATTTGACGACTCATTTATCCCCCAGAACCAGTTCATGGCCTCCAACCAAACTCAGTTCACGAGAAACGATAGCACGGGCTTGGCGCTGGCTCCACCTCAGTGTCAAAGCTCGGAGTTCCAGGCCATGGCCCAATTGATGGAGCCGTCTAATGCTAACATATACGACGACTGGTCTCGACAACAGGACAACACCCGGGTAAGTGATGATTTCTTTTCGGAGGAAGATATCCGAATGAGAAGCCACGAGATGTTGGGGAACGAGGACATGCAACACTTGCTCCGTGTGTTCAACATGGGGGGATCCAATCTACAGGAAGAAGGGTATAATTTTCAGTCGTTCATGCCTTCCCCGTTCCCCAACTTCAACTTCGATGAGGATCGCAGCCGTTCATCCGGTAAAGCTGTTGTCGGGTGGCTCAAGATCAAGGCAGCTATGAGGTGGGGTATCTTTGTTAGGAAGAAGGCAGCGGAGAGAAGGGCTCAACTTGTCGAGTTGGAAGATTAGTGCATATCTTAACAAAAAAGCTAAGGTTAACATCCATCAGTTCCATTTGATGCTGTAGAATGAGGGATATTAGAAAAGGGAATATCTTGGCTAGGGACAGCAATTTTCTTGTACACAATTTTTGTACAGTTGGTTTTCTATGCAGTTAACTACTTCTAGTATATTTGTGTGCTATTGATTTGTATGTTATGTTTTTTTCTGTTTATCAATGTGAGAATTGTCAATTAGCCAAGCAAGCAGACTCAAATTTGTTTAATTTTCTTTTTTTTTTAAAAAAACTAAACATTAGCCACGGACTGGCCGTGGCTAATGCGTATTAGCCACAGCCAGTCCGTGGCTAATGCGTATTAGCCACGGCCAGCCCGTGGCTACTATTTAATTTTTTTAAAAAAAATAGAAAATCAAAAAAATAGTAAACCACTTAGATAGCGCTTAAAAAGCGTTATCCAAGCTACCATAGTGGTAGCTTGGATAGCGCTTTTATAAGCGCTATCTTAGTAAACCACTACGCTAGCGCTTATAAAAGCGCTATCAAAGCTACCATAGCGGTAGCTTGGATAGCACTTAAAAGCGCTATCCAAGTGTAAAAAAAGCGCTATGCAAGCGTTTTTTTGTAGTAGTGCATGCTCTTAAGGTGTGCCTTAATGATGATGTTTATTATGTTATGTTTCATGTGGAAAAGTTATTGATGATGAGATGCAAGTATGTTGAGACATAAGTGGTATATGAGACCACTAATAGATACCATGTTAATGAAGTAATGCTCATTAAAAGAAAAATTTGAGAGTGAGGATAATAGTATGACATTGGGAGTTCTCGGTCCATTCTTGAAATGGGTGAGACTCCAGATGTGGGTTTAGGGAAAAACGGATAAACTTTAGGTGTTAAGGAGCGGACGTAGTATGATTTCTCACTCGTTACGTCACTCCTATAAGGGGGAGTTGACTAGAGTTAGAAAGGCCGCTGGTGCGCTTGTGACGCACCAGGACGGTAAATGATGGTTTTCTCCGTTTTTCCAACGGAAAAACCAAGATGAGTCTCGCTACGGTACCTTGTCTAGTCGGGTACGGAGTTACGAGATGCCTCTCCAGTGCTCGTGTCGCTGGAGTGGTACCGCTTTTCATCCACCCTGGGTGAAGTCCGCTTCCTTAGCAGTTTACGGTTTGCCCGGGTTCCAAAAACAGAACAACCTTTACTTTTACTTAATTTAATCAATTGTTATTTCAGTTCTGTTCACTGTTGTTTACTTTCATTACTTATGCTCTGATTATAATTTCTGCATAAACTTGTGACGATGTGACACTTGCAGTTAGTTGGTTACTTAGGAAGACCAGTTCTAAAACTGGGTTCTACTAGGGTGTTTGGAGCTCCTACTGGATCACGCGTTGACGTGTCCCATCCCGTGGTATTCAGGTACGAGACCCGAGCAGTCTGCGGGTGTCCCGGAGCTAGAGGCCGATACTTGTACAGCTGAGGTAGAGCCTACGGGAGACCTCGTTCAGTTAGATTTCCCGAGGTTAGACTAGTGGGTGCGTTGTACCGGGTGTGGACTTTTGTACTTTTGGGCTGGGGGTTTCTACTTTTGTGTACCCACTTTTGTACCCCTTTTTGTACAGCTGATATATGTACGTATGTATATGAACTTATGTGATGTAATGTAACTTCTGTGTTGATGCAATTTCCTTTCATTACTGCGTTTTATTTTCTGTTGGAGCACTTTTATTTTTCTGTGTACTATTCCAGTGTTATCGCAGTGGCCTGTTCACTATTTAATATTAAACCACAAAAAAATGCCTAGTAGTATTTAGATAAGACGGCTCGAAGCCTGAGTCTGAATACTATGGCAACCTCGTCAGCTACGCTCCTCGTACTTGGGTGAGCGGGGCGTGACAGGTTTTTATGGTGGCCCATGCAGGTCCGCTCACACTGCGATACATGTAAGAATAGTACAAGTAAGCTCCAACATTATAATCCCCATTTTTGGTACTGAATGTTGTTTCCCTGTTCATTCTTACAGAATGGATCCGGGAAATGGATCGTCTGAGAACAGGGCCCCTGCTTTTGATGCTGCTTTGTCTGAGGCTTCCCTGATGGGGAAGATTCTGATAGGGATTCTGGAGCATATGCAGCAGATGGAGGATAGGGTGGCTAGTGGTGTGCCACCGAAGCTAGTGGGTATCAGGCAGTTTAGAGCTTTACACCAGAGGTCCTTTTCGGGCAAGGAGAGTCCTCTGGAGGTGGACGAGTGGATCAGGCATTCTGAGGATGATCTGGAGGCTATTGGATACCTGAAAGATAAGTGGGTGGATGCCGCGAAGAGACAGCTGACACATCAAGCACGAGATTGGTGGGATGCTCAGGAGCTACATTTGACCAAGCCGATCTTGTGGGTGAAGTTTAGGGAGTTGTTTGAGGCTCAGTTCCTACCAGAGACGAAGAAGGATGAGCTGCGGTTGAGGTTCGAGCACCTGACTCAGGGAAGACGGAGCATAGATGCCTACGATGCAGAGTTCTTACTATTGAGCAAGTTTGCTCCGGAGTTGGTGAAATCAGAGGCCACAAGAGCTAGACGATTTAGGATGGGGTTGGATCCTGAGTTCAGAGCAGCGATATCGACCCAGGTGTTGCTTACATACAGTGCCGTACTGGAGGCAGCCAGGATGCATGAGACGCACCTGAAGAGTGTGGGTAGAGGTTCAACAGCATCTGAAAGGTGCCCTACGGGTCAGCAGAGGAGTTTCCCTAAGGCCCACTCAGACCACTCAGTTTAGGAGGCCTGGAGCTCCACCAGCATCACAGCGGCGTCAGCCTTGTGGATTTTATGGGAAGACTGGGCATGAGCAGCGAGATTGCAAGTTTAGTCATGGGTGATGTTTTACCTTTGTGGTCAGTCAGGACACATCAGTAAGCAGTGTCCTCAGCAAGGGCAGACTTCAGGTTTTGGAGCACCAGTGGCAGTCCGGCCTGAGCAGTAACAGAGGACCCTTCTGCCGGCTCCACAGAGGCTTCCACTGCCAGCTCCACCAGCGTCTGGTGCAGTGACTCAGAGAGGACCACCTAGGCCTCCGCAGCAGCAGCAGCAGACACCCAGGAGAGCGGCACCGAGGCGTCAGGCTTTCACCTTGTCAGCTGTTGAGGCAGAGGACACTGGTCGTGTTATTACTGGTACCTATTTTCTTTTTAGAGTTGAATGCTTTATTATTTTTTATTATAGTATGTTATGTTTTTCATTAGGATGATTAGATTCCTATGTTAGTTTATGTTTATCCTCTTAGGTGTTCTTAGAGTTGCTTCCTTCACTGCCTTATCACTTTTTGATTTAGGAGCATCCCATTGCTTCTTATCTCAACATATTTTGACTAGGAATTCATTAGTAGTAGACTCCTTTGCTTCTAGTTGGAATATCCATACAGGGAATGGAGTGATCTACAGATCTTCGGGATACCGACAGTGTCTTGTTGAGATTTGTGGACGTAGGCTGTATGCAGATTTCTTAGTGATGGAGATGCCTCATTTTGAAGCAGTGTTTGGGATGGACTGGTTAGGGATGTTCTATGTCACTATAGATTGTAGGCTCAGAAAGATAGTGTTTCAAGATTCCTGATCATTTGAGTTTCTTCGTGGTAGTAGTTCCCTCGGATCATTGAAGTTTAAGGCCAGCCCAGTAGAAGTGATGATGGAGATGGATGCTGAACCTGTATTGCCGAGGGTAGTCTGAGATTTTCCTGATGTCTTTCCAGACGATAACTATGGACCTCCTCCGGATAGATCTTTGGAGTTCACCATCGATCTGATTCCAGGCACTCAACCGATTGCGAAGGCTCCATACCGTATGGCTCCTCCAGAGTTAGCAGAGCTTCGTAGTCAGTTGAAGGATTTGTCAGAGCGTGCTTTGATTCAGCCAAGTGTTTTGCCATGGGGTGAGTCAGTGCTTTTGGTGAACAAGAAGGATGGATCTCGAAGGATGTGCATCGATTACCGGGAGTTGAATAAGGTTACTGTGAAGAACAAGTATCCTCTCCCCAGGATTGATGACATCTTTGATCAGTTGGGTGGATCTCGTGTTATTCAAAGATGGATTTGAGAAGTAGGTATCATCAAGTGAAGGTCAGAGGATCAGATATTCCAAAGACTGCATTTAGAACCCGATATGGTCATTATGAGTTCTTAGTGATGCCTTTAGGTGTTACTAATGCACCAGCTACATTCATGAGGTTGATGAACCAAGTCTTCTATGAGTACTTGGATAAGTTTGTGGTCGTCTTCATAGCTAATATCTTGGTGTACTCAAGATCAGAGGAAGAGCATACTGAGCATATGAGGATAGTCCTGGAGACTCTGAGACAACACCAGTTATATGCTAAATATAGCAAGTGTCAGTTTTGGCTGACCAAGGTTGCTTTTCTGGGACATGTTGTATCTGGAGATGGAATAGCTGTAGATCCAGAGAAGGTTGCTGCAGTAGAGAAGTGGCCAGTTCGTAAGTCAGTAACGGAGATCAGAAGTTTCTTGGGATTGGCTGGATACTACAGGAAGTTCATCAAGGATTTCTCTAAGATCGCTGCACCAATGACTCATCTAACCAAGAAGAATGTTGCTTACAATTGGTCAGAGGAATGTCAACGAGCATTTGATGAACTGAAGCATAGATTGATCACTGCACCTGTCCTGACGATTCCAGACCGTTCAAGTGGATATGAGATTTACTGTGACGCGTCAGGCAGAGGATTGGGATGTGTTCTCTATCAGCATGGTAGGGTAGTAGCTTATGCTTCTAGATTGTTGAAGACTCATGAGAGGAACTATCCTACGCATGACTTAGAGTTAGCAGCAGTGGAGTTTGCATTGAAGTTGTGGAGGCATTTTTTTCTGGATGAACATGTAAAGATATACACAAATCACAAGAGTTTGAAGTACGTGTTCACTCAGACAGAATTGAATATGCGGCAGCGCATATGGCTCGAGTTGATGGCTGATTATGATGTCGACCTCCAATATCACCCTGGAAAAGTCAACGTAGTGCCTGATGCTCTTAGTCGTATGCCAACAGTGATGATGTTGACAGCTCAGAGAGAACTTCGAGGTGATATTCAGTAGATGGAGATTGAAGTTTTCTTACCTGGTTCATCAGTGGTGATGAAGAACTTGTAGGTTCAATCTGATTTAGTTGAGAGGATTAAGGCAGCTCAGTCTGGAGATGTAAAGTTGAAGAAGATTCGCGAGCAGACAGAAGCCGGACTTCGTAATGATTTCTGTGTTCATGAAGATGGATCTCTGTGTTTTGGGAGCAGGATCTGTGTGCCATCAGGTGACATTCGGGATGAACTGTTGAAAGAAGCTCATATCTCACCTTATTCTATCCATCCTGGAGGCACCAAAATATATCGTGATCTGCGACAACATTTTTGGTAGCATGGCATGAAGCGTAGTGTGGCTAGAAGTGTAGCTTCATGTTTGACATGCAGCAAGTCAAGGCCGAACATCAGAGAATGGCAGGACTTTTGCAACCTCTTCAAATTCCAGAGTGGAAGTGGCAGCATGTGACGATGGATTTTGTAACTGGCTTACCTCGCACTTCTCAAGGACATGATGCTATTTGGGTAATCGTTGATCGATTAACCAAACAGCTCACTTCATACCTTTTCGAGTAGGCCAGTCAACAGACCATCTTGCTAAGAGATATATGGAGGTGAGATTCATTGTTTTGTTTCTGTTTGTTTATTGTTGGTCTAGATTCTGATTAGTCCTGTATGCAGGAAATCGTGAGGCTTCACGGAGTACCTGTAAGCATAGTCTCGGACCATGATACAAGGTTTACGTCTCATTTTTGGAGAAGTCTGCAGGCTAGCTTGGGAACTCAACTGAGTTTTAGCACTGCATACCATCTACAGACAGACGGTCAGTTGGAGAAGACAATTCAGATCTTGTAAGATATGCTGAGGGCGTGCATGCTGGATTTCAAGGGTGCTTGGGACGAATATCTACATCTGGTGGAATTCGCCTACAATAACAGTTTTCAAGCCAATATAGGCATGGCGCCATTTGCAGCCTTGTATGAAAGAAAGTGTCGATCTTCTCTCAGTTTGGACAATGTTGGAGATCATGAATTGTTGGGCCCTGATATGATCGCTGAAACCATGGAAGTTGTAAGAGTCATCCGAGACAATCTTTGCATAGCTCAGGACCGTTATAAGCACTGGGCAGATGCGAAGAGGCGACACTTGTAATTTTAGCCAAGAGAGTTGGTGTTTTTGAAGATCTCACTGACACGAGGGCTGATTCGTTTTGGAAGACGTGAAAAGCTGAGTCCAAGATATATTGGACCTTTCGAAGTCTTGGCTCGTGTTGGAGAAGTTGCTTATCGGATTGCCTTACCAGCATCTCTTGAGGGAGTGCATAATGTGTTTCACATATCGCAACTCAGGAGATGTGTTGGAAATCCTGATCATGTCGTCGACTTCTCTGAGATCGAAGTGCGACCAGACTTGACTTAAGATCAGCAGCCTGTGGCCATTCTAGACCGGAGGCAGAAGATGCTGAGGAAGAAGTCGATCAACCTAGTGAGGGTTATGTGGCACCGAAAGTCACCAGGGGAGTCTACCTGGGAACTCGAGGATGAAATGAAAGAGAAGTACCGTTACTTGTTTGTCTGATGTAATTTTGTTTTGTATGTGATATGATGTATAGAAAGTTTTTCTCCTTTAATTTGAAATTCCGAGGACGGAATTTATTTTAAGGAGGGTAGGATGTAATGACCCTAATTTCAATGTACGTGTATTTGTACGTATTTTGGCGTAGATGCATATGTATAATTTTTGGGAGTATGCCCGTATTTGTCTTTTAATTATTTGGTATAGGAATTTATTTTAAAATATTTTAAACTCATTAATTGAATTTAGTAAAAGAGAGTTTTTGGAGGAATACTTGTATTTGGAGTGTATGTAGTAATTCTCCATGTATTTTGATTTTCTTAAAAATACAAAATCCAAGTTTTGTAGCCATGACACTTAATATGGCTATGTGTCATGATATTAACTTAAGCTAGGACACATGGCTTAGTTTGACTAAGATGAGTGGAGGAGAGGGATTTAGGGAATGCAACTTTCAAGGCATGAAAACAAAAACCCAAATGAAAAAAACCCTCATTTTCTCTCCCTCACCTCCCCAAAATTCTGGCCGAAACCTCCTCCTCCCTTTCTCCCCTCTTGCACCACCACTTCCTCCTCCATCACCACCTATTATTCCTCCCCTTCCACCAACATTGACCCATCATTTCCCCTCATCATTCCAACATAAAATTAACCCCAAATCACCTCAAAAATCCAACTTTTAGAGGCCAAACTAGGAGCTTGAAGGAAGGAGATTTAGGAGAAGGGCCCAAGCTCTACAAGGATTAAGAAGGGCTCAAGCAATTTGGAGAACACTTGCAAGGTAGGATTTCTAACCACCTAAGTAGAGTCTAGTTTTAGGATTAGTTTGCTCATTAAGTTAGTAAGTGTAACTATGTTGAGTTTCATGTTAAAAACCATGTTGAGTTAGTAAGTTAAATGTTAGTAAATTCAATTTTGTGTTAGGATTCATATGTTAGCAAGAATCAATTTTTGTACTCATATGTTGCATGTGATTTCTTTGTAGTTTCAAATTAATATGCTTATTCTTATTTTGGTTTTGATACTCAAGATTAATAATATTGAATCATGTTGTAAAATGGAGAGAATGAGAAATATGGTAACTTGCTAAAATAATGCTAGAATGTAGTTGTTATGTTTAGAGAATTAATTTCGATGTTAGTTTCATTTTAGTAGGAAGTTGCGAGTTATATGGTCATGTTGTGTAACATATGTTGAATAGTAAAATATCCTCTTGTAAAGTTGGAATTATGGTAATGATTAGTAAGTTGTAACCTTATTCCCTTGCTAGTGTAATGATGTTAATTGTGGCATTTAAACATGTTAGAACTAGATTTTGTAAGAAAACTAGTTGCTGGAATTTTTTTGTGTAGCAGGACAGTAACTTGTAAAAATCATATAAAATAGTAGAAAAATCAGAAAAATATAATTAAGTACACTATGAAAAACTACAGAAAATTTCCTACAACTTTGAAGGGGGCCGAGAGCCAATTCTGACTGCAATTATGGTAACATGGCCATTCTTTCTGGACTGACGCTTTTGACAGATTTGTGTTGTAATTTTGAGTAGGATTTTCATAGTTTTACTCTTGCTTTAAATTAATGTTGAACATGTTAGTTGTGCTTTATTACCATGCTCTTAAGGTGTGCCTTAATGATGATGTTTATTATGTTATGTTTCAAGTGGAAAAGTTATTGATGATGAGATGCAAGTATGTTGAGACATAAGTGGTATTTGAGACCACTAATAGATACCATGTTAATGAAGTAATGCTAATTAAAAGAAAAATTTGAGAGTGAGGATAAGAGTATGACATCGGGAGTTCTCGGTCCATTCTTGAAATGGGTGAGACTCCAGATGTGTGTTTAGGGGAAAACGGGTAAACTTTAGGTGTTAAGGAGCGGACGTAGTATTATTTCTCACTCGTTATGTCACTCCTGTAAGGGGGAGTTGACTAGAGTTAGAGAGGCCGCTGGTGCGCTCGTGACGCACCAGGACGGTAAATGATGGTTTTCTCCGTTTTTCCGACAGAAAAACCGAGATGCGTCTGGCTCCGGTACCTTGTCTAGTCGGGTATGGAGTTACAAGATGCCTCTCCAATGCTCGTGTCGCTGGAGTGGTACCACTTTTCATCCACCCTGGGTGAAGTCCGCTTCCTTAGCAGTCTATGGTTTGCCCGGGTTCAAAAAACAAAACAATCTTTAATTTTAGTTAATTTAATCAATTGTTATTTCAGTTCTGTTCACTGTTGTTTACTTTCAGCACTTATGCTCTGATTTTAATTTCTGCATAAACTTGTGACGATGTGACACTTGCAGTTAGTTGGTTAGTTAGGAAGACCAGTTCTAAAACTGGATTCTACTGGGTGTTAGGAGCTCCTACTGGATCACACGTTGATGTGTCCCATCCCATGGTATTCAGGTACGAGACCCGAGCAGTCTGTGGGTGTCCCGGAGCTGGAGGCCGATACTTGTACAGCTGAGGTAGAGCCTATGG
Organism: Scilla litardierei; assembly: GCA_030789695.1. Taxonomy (NCBI): domain Eukaryota; kingdom Viridiplantae; phylum Streptophyta; class Magnoliopsida; order Asparagales; family Asparagaceae; genus Scilla; species Scilla litardierei. Next base: position 30,316,255 of record CM061133.1, read on the forward strand.
GCGACCTCGTTCAGTTAGATTTCCCGAGGTTAGACTAGTGGGTGCATTGTACCAGGTGTGGCCTTTTGTACTTTTGGGCTGGGGGTTTCTACTTTTTGTGTCCCCACTTTTGTACCCCTTTTTGTACATCTGATGTATGTACGTATGTATATGAACTTATGTGATGTAATATAACTTCTGTGTTGATGTAATTTCCTTTCAAAACTGCGTTTTATTTTCTGTTGGAGCACTTCTATGTTTCTCAGTGTACTATTCTAGTGTTATCGCAGTGGCCTGTTCACTATTTAATATTAAACCACGAAAAAATGCCTAGTAGTATTTAGATAAGAGGGCTCGAAGCCTGAGTCTGAATACTACGACAACCTCGTCAGCTACGCTCCCCGTACTTGGGTGAGCGGGGCGTGACACACTTGCATCTCCATAATGTCTGATCACTTATAAAGAATAGTGACTGGAGAGAAGTGTTAGTAACAGAGGAATAAAGGGAATAAAAATATGAAAAGATGAGAGATGATAAGAATTTCTAACAAATTCTTCAATAAAGAAATAAACCCAAGTAATAACCGTTATCTCCCTGGCAACGCGCCAAAAGCTTGATGAGCCCAGAATTAACCTCAAAACCCGTCTAGTTATGACACAAATCACATAGAGATAAATCTCTGCTAATAGTGCAAAGGGCTAGATGCATTCCTAAATTAACCCCATAAATTACCGCAAGTGCACGGTGTCAGGCTTTGAAGTATAGAAAGATGTCGAACCCACATGGAGGTGATGTTAATTAACTTGGGTATTTTTCAAATCTCAGAACAATGTTAGCATGCGTATTCAAATTGGTTGTCCTAAAATATCTCTTTCCAAGATTATCAACAATATAAAAAGACTAGGGTATTAGGACTCACCACTAGGATCGTTGGATGTCGATGCAAGGTTAGGGTTCTTACGTTGGATTGGCTTTATTAGGGAGAGGTGCCGCATCTAAAATGTATAACTCATGGCCAACTATTATCGTGCCACTCATCTAATGCATCCCCTGCTTAGCCCCACCATCATGGATGGCCGCACACGCGATCCATGCATTACGATCAACAACTATACTCAATCTCTACTCGCGCTACTATCATGGATAAATCTTCAATGGATGAATTGGTGGCTCTCATTGATGCTATTATCGTAGTCATCAATTAGTAATATAGGATGTCGGTAAATCCCATCAAAGTGCGCGTCACTATCGTGGTCACGAACGCTAATTGGATTCACTAACATACTAATTAAGTTCATAGGGTATCCGTCCAAAGTGCATGCCACTATCGTGGGCATTAACCCTATTTGGAATCTCCTACAAACTTGGCTAGATCAACCAAATCACATCCCTTTTATACCAAAACAACAAAAAAATCCTAATTTTACTTCTAAATCATAAAATCCTTGGGCTAATCCATTAGCCCCGGAAAAGACTACTCGTGGATCATAGGGATGACAATAGGAAATTCGATAAAGGCTAGAGAGATCAACATCGTAATTGAAGACATTAAATAAAGCATATAAACAGAGAAGATCGTTACCAAAACGTCATAGATCAACAAGCACATGTAGAGAATTAAGGGCACAAGATTCCAAGCAAAGCGACTAATAAAAATATGAACTTTGTCTTCTACAAAATAGCGGTGGCTAAGAACTCTCTTTTTGAAAACTAGAACTAAAGAAAAATTGTCTCTCCAATAAAGGGTTAAAATCATGCTTTTATACAAGGGGTATATACCCCAAAAAAATCAGAAAATATAGGCACTTGGGCCCATTAACTAATCTGGCCGCGACGCCCTACTCGGTCGAGTAGCGGCACCACTCGATCGAGCTGACATGCAGTTCCGCTTTTCTTCTTCTTTGGCTCTGGGCTGATCTGGGCTACTCAGTCGAGTAGCCCCTCCTATAGTATGCATGAACTCTCCTTAAAACATTGTTCTGTTTGGTGGCGACTTGGGTCGAGTAGATGGTCTGCTCGGTCGAGTACGCTTGGTTGCTCGGTCGAGCAACAGTGCTTGGAGAATGGCTTAGAATAGTCTCTCTGTTTGAATGCAGCTCGGTCGATATGGCTATCTTCTCGATCGAGTGGGGTGTGTCTGTTCTTGCTATGATTTCTTCATGTCAGCTCGGTCGAGTGGTGATCGACTCGACCTAGTAGCCTGGAAAACAGACTCTATTTGCCCCTAGAGCTCTCAACTCTCGCTCTCTTCTCATCCTCTCCTCCAATCTTCTTCCTTGCCTTGTCGAACACCTATGGAGCCTGTCCAATGATGTTCTGGATGTCTCGGATGTATTCGTGTCCTATAATAGCTCCGATTCGCTCCAAAGTTCTTGAAAATTCACAAATCTATTTGAAACTCGAATATAGCATTAGAAGCGCGACAATATATGAAAATATGAACTTTTGGATGGAGAATATGATATGAAATGATGCAGTAAATGTATGGAAAATATGAACACATGAATACAGGGGAAGAGAAAAAATCACAAACCGGTCCTTAGGAGCCGCATACACGCAAGGTAGGGAAGGGTGATCTCTACTCATCCAGTCTGCACATCGGCAAACTCCACTAAAGAATAATATCACCTCCGCTCCTTCCCTTCCGAAGTTCAAACTCCCTGCCCTACCAGCTTATGATGGCAGAGGTGACCCATGGTCGCACATCCGCAAATATCTAAATGTGATGCTGCTTCATGGGGCCGATGAGCCATACCTCTGTCGAGATTTTCACGATACCCTTTTCAAGAGGGTGGAAGGCTGGTACGACGGGTTACCCGTCGGCTGTATCGGGTCGTTCAACAAATTGGCCTATTTGTTCTATAAACAATTCGTCACCGGTCGACGCCCTAAGAGGAAGTCCTCCCACCTCTTTACATTCAAGCAGAAGGATAAGGAATCAATCCGAGCCTTCGTCCAGTGATTCAACGACGAAAGGCTCGAAGTAGGGAATACGCCAGATGTAACCATCATCGCGGCTTTCACTCAAGAGGTGCGGGACAAACACTTGCGAAGGGCGCTCCACCAGTTCCTGCCTAACAGCCTCGTCGAGATGTTCAATATATCGGATCGGTTCATCATCTCCGAAGAAGCAGAGGAACTGACTAAGGTTACTGGGAAAGGCACCCATGCCTGCCATTAAGACACCAAGCGAAAAATACCAACTCAAGGGACCCCTCACCCAGAATCTCAGGACAAGAGGCCGAGAGAGAGAAGCCCTCGAAACAAAGAGCACCCAACGTATGCGAGGCCAAGCGCACCCAAGATGGAGGTCCTTGCTTATGCCCCACGGGAAGAACTGGTCCAATAATCTGCCAAGAAAGGCAAATATGAGAAGAGAGACAACATCAATGTCTGCAAGTATCACAACGACTATGGACATGATACCAACGACTGCTGGACGCTCTAAAAGGAGATTGATGCACTGGTCAAGCGCGGACATCCCAAAAACCCAGTCAACGATCAACCCAATAAGGAGGACCCTCAAAACAAATAGGGCAAGCTGACGAGGTCGCCTGTTACTAAGGTGGGTGACTAATAAAGCTTCTAAGCTCAAGGTCGAATGGAAGGCATGGGACAAAAGAAACCCCCGACGAAATTTAGAAATTCATGTACGCTTCTTAGCTTTTCTCAATAAAGCATGTTCTTCATCAAATAAATTCTGCTCCCTTTTCGAACCAACTTTTTTCGATGGAGCATTTAAGAATTTTATGAAAAGATTCTCATCAGACTCCACACGAAAAGAATCATATCCTTGGGGAAATCTAGATGAAACGATCTATGTGGTGAAACCCATGTAGACTCTCATCTGTTTCAGCCATAAGTCGAGGGAGCACCCCTTCGCCACTGAACGACCATAACGCATCATCAGTCGTAAGTCGAAGGGCCACCAATTCGCCACTGAACAACTATCATGTGTCGTCAGACGTAAGTCGAAGGGCGCCACCCCTTCACTACTGAACGACTCTAACGTATTGTCGGCCGTAAGTTGAAGGGCCACCCCTTCGCTACTGAACGACCCTCCAGTGTCGTCAGCCGTAAGTCGAGGGGCCACCCCTTTACAACTAAACGACTCTCACGTGTCATCAGCCATAAGTCGAGGGGGCACCCCTTCGCCACTGAACGACCCTAATGATCACTCCCGGATATACACCCAGAAAACAATGTAGCTTTACCGCAAGTGCATGGTTAATTGGCAAGCAGGTAGCGAATCACGGGGAGGACTAATGACAATACTCTATTTTGGTTACTAAGCTATTTGGTGGAAAAGTCATTTGAGAATGGATGGTGTAACAATTGTTTGAGTAACAGTGCAAATTCAATATAATAAGGATGTCTAGTGCAAGGTGATTCGGGTTGAATATTGCATATTTAACACCTCATTTAGCCCCATTTTGTGCATATATGGTATTCAATTGGTCTCTAATACAATCATATTTAGAAGACCCTTACTTATTAGAGAAAACTTCTATTTTATGCACAAAATAGCAATATACTGAGTATTTCTTCCTTTTTAGTATTTTTCATGCGACGATCTCAATCTCACGATTCCAACGACTATTTATTTGTATTTTTCAGAGATCTGTGCTAATTTGTGTGATATATTGAATGCAGAATACCAATTAAATGGAGAAATACAGTCGAAATACGACCTAAAATACGAAATATGGCCGGCCGTATGCAATACCGCTCCATCGGGGGACATGTGGCGGCATCCAAGCGCTTCTCGCCTTCATCCTACAGCCAAAACAAGCGGGCGACGCGACGACATCTCCACCGTTGGATCAAAATCCAACGGCCAGTAACGTCACAAATTCGGAGTCGGACTAAGCCATCAAGCGGGCAACGTGGCTCATTTGTGAGCATTGATCGCGGATCCAACGGATGAGGATTATCCCGCTTGGTATTCGAAATGAAATTGTTATACGGGCGACGTGGCTGAATATGGGCCGTTGCTCGGACATCGCACGGCTGAGATCAAGTCCGAATGGAGCTTGGATTCATCAGCGGAGCGGGAAAAATTCGCAACCCTTTTGGACACGTGGCAAGCGCAGAAGCGAGCGCTGAAATCATGCGGTCTAGGATTAATCTGGGTAATTGGGTGCGGATTTAAGTGATGGGATGTGGGTTTCGAACCCGTTAAGACCCCAAAACCCACAATGCCTCTATATAAGCATATTTCTAGTGTTTTTAATGTATTCTAGCGTATTTGGGACTCTAGTGTCCATATTTGGCCGTGAAATTTGGAGGCCCTGAAGACAGAGGCCAGAGCTATTATCTGAAGGAGATTTGGGGCTATTTGGATAGATTTGGTGATAAATTCCCTAACTTTACTCTTGTATTTTGGTATTTAGCACGTATTCTGAGACTTTGAGCATGTATTTGTTTATGAATATGGTTTATTTTCTCTCCATGCGTGGCTAGTACCTATTTGTGATGGTTGTGATGTAGTTAGGGTGTTGTAATAATTGATTTCGATATCTTTTCGCCCTATATTCACGTTAAATTGCTTATTTGATTGATTTCTACATATATCTTGTTTGGGTATGTTATACGGAGACGTGGGCATGCTTGAATCGAATATGATCTGAGTAAGACTTATTCGTGATGCGATCCGAGAGGATGTATCGTGATCCGAGAGGGCACTTGTACGTATTTTCCTTATGAAATCGACGTTATACGTGATTACTCTTTGGCACGTTTTTATGCGCTTTATCGCCACATTTTCCGACGTTCTCATTCCTAGCCGGATGAAACGTTGAGTTATAGAAAAGATATTGATAATCATTGATTGCATATACCCTAACAAAATCACAACCAATGCATACTCTCCATATTAGTACCCTAGTATCGAATTCACCATAATTATCGTAGGATTCTCTTTTATTTTTTTAAACCATCGACATCATATCTTTATATCTGAAAGGTGGTTGTTTCTCGTCGTTTTAGTACCCTTTATAAACTGAAATTCGTGGTTTTGTAGGTCAATTGTCCCATGGATACGATACCTGGACTCACCAGGATTCTTACTTGTTCGATCTCCTACACTTGGGAATATCGCTCACACATTTTGAGACGAGTCAAGTTTTTGGCGCCGTTGCCGGGGACTGAATCCCCACTATAGATTTTCAAGTCATCGACGTGAGTTACGAAATACTATGCAATCAAACTTGAGTCAAGGTGAACTTGCCGCAACTAAATGGAGAACTAACTCAGGCTGTCGCGCTATTGTAGGTCTATAGCACTCTAAACTAGAGCCTCGCTATCGCGCAAGCCTAGTCTAGACTACTAGCATTAAGATCGGCAACCTCGTCTAACCCAAAATCAAGCTCGTTATCGTGCAACTTAAGTTCGGATCTAGATTTTGATAGTTCATATACATTCACTATCGTGCAACGAATATGAGTATAGGAGAACAATAAAAATGTTAGCTTTGGTCGTCGTCGCACACCAAATCTAGGAAATTTCGATTGTTAACCTAAATCGAATATCTAGGGTTTTTCTTGGATCAAGATCCTCTGTCGAGCTCACGAGATCCAAGAGAAATCCCTATCTATCCGTAGTAAATCAATCAAGATCTAACCTTTCAATCAAGCCTAATAGCATAGCAATTCAATAGATCTCACAATTCAAACATTAGATCCATATGGTTCATCCTTTTGCCCTAGAGCAAAGAAACTACTCACAAATCATATTAGAAATCGATAGGAAAACAAGATCAACAATGGAATTCATCATGCAATCAAGATTCAATAAGAGATGTAGCATAAAAATCAAACCTTACAAGAGATCAAGACAAACCAACGTCGCCAAAGAAGTTTTCAATAGAAAATTAAGATCCAATCTTCAATCTCTCGCCAATATAAAAGCTTAACTATGATTAGAAACTAAGAAAATATAGTTCTAAGAAGTCTATCTGGTCTCCCCGGGGCTGGAGACAAAACTGAGCTTAAATACATGCCCAAAAGAACCAAAAAATACAGACCAAACTGCCCTTGCACTGCCAGAAACCCTTGTTTTCCCGACTAGGCGTCTGTGCCACTCGGCCAAGTGGAAATATCACTCAGCCGAGTGCGAATTATGACCTGACCGAGTACGTCAGTCTGTAGATCGTCTAAAAAACAGAGAAGTCGGCATGGCTCTCTTCGAAATTTTGGCCTCCACTCGAGCAAGTGGGGTTCTTACTCGGTCGAGTGGAATTCAACACTCGACCAAGTACATTGTGGTGCTCGGGCTGGCAGATGTCGTAGTGTCAGTCTTGCTCGACCGAGTAGGCTGTGTCGCTCAGCCGAGTGATCTGCCTTGCTCGGCCGAGTGGCCTGTTTTAGTGCTCATTTCTTTTCTTTTTTATTTTCTCGTCGATTCCTTCGACATCCTTCTTCCACTCATCCTCCAGCGTCGTTAACTCTCTGATACGATCATGAGCGATGCTCCGGCACGAGTGCAAGTCCTCTAGGCCCCGAATTGCACCCGATTGCTTCATATCTCCTGAAATCAAACGAAAACAAGAAATAGTGAAAAGTATCGAAACATCGTCAAATAATCATGAAAATCATGATATGAGCAATCGAACTGGCATACAAATATGCAGAAAAAGGTGTAAAATATGAGCCTATCAAAATCTCCCAAGCTTATCTCTTACTCGTCCTCGAGGAAGATGAGTAGAAAGGCGAACTTGGTGAATAAAAATAAAGAAAACGGATGGGCGGATAAAAATAAAGAAAAGGGATGGGCAAAAAAAGAAGATGAAGAGGTGAAGATGCTAGATCATTCTCTCAGAACTTGGAGTTGCATACCCACATGGCACGACCAATGAATATAAACATGCTAAAGCTTTTCACTTTGATACCATTTCATATGGGTGCATTTGATAGAAAAAACTAAGAATATCGAGAATCATATGAAACATGAAATCATTTTAGAATCGACATCATCGAGGGCATGTAAAACGATATACACAATCATAGATCACATAGTTTTCAATTGACCGCTTCTACTTGGAGTATAAGAGATATCACACATTTCAAATCGATAAGAATAAAAAAGATGGTTTTCATGAATTTCATGCTAATATTCAATTCATAGACATCGTTATACTCTAAGTAGTCTCCCTAAGTATCAAAAATTACTTAGCTTAGGTCGTTATGCACATATAGGTAGTCATTCTCTCACACGTCATTGGATCCCCTCCCTCAAGTTTATCTATAAGCGTGGTGGCATCAAATATGTAAATACATCTTTTTCCCAAATTTTTGTGGATCCAAAGAAGAATAAGAAGAAAGAAAAGAGGAAAGATGGTGATACGTCTATTTTACGGAAGCCCAACAGCATGGGCCCAAAGGCGGAGCCCACCAAACGAAGCCCGAAAGAACATGGAGCTAGAAACCCAACTACCGATCAGAAGCCCGTCTGCGAGATCAGGCCCGCCCGACAAGGCCCCTTCGAGGGCCCCCGAACGGCGATCCAACCCGGCCCCGGAAACGAGTAAGTCACCCGCCCACTCCAGCGATAACCGCTCCCCGGGCCCGCGACCACTTAATGGCGGTAATGGGGAGGTGCTGGCAGGGCGCAGGGAACGACGATAGGGAGGCGGATTGAGGGGGCACGATCGGGGGCGGACGAGAGACGTGAGTCGTGGACAATCGCGATGGGAGGCCTATAAAAGGGCTAGAAGGACGACTAGACAGGGGACAGCATCTCAGGTAACTAAAACCTAAGGTACTCCATTAACGACCTAGGTCCCCCATTTCATCTCCTTCCTCCCTCGATCGCGCCGATAGACGCCGTTCCGATCTCCTCTCGAGTCAAACCGTCTCCGCCGAGCCTCCTCTTTCAGATCACCGTCTGACTTAGGCATCGGAGGGGATTTGGCCGGAACCAAGGTCTGGCCCCCCTGACGAGTGTTCTCGTCTACGTAGGAGGACATCAGATCCACGGGCCAAGGCTTCCCCTCCGCCCCACGCCAGCCACGCATCAAGCAAGACGATCGAGGCCACTCCTCGTCGTTCGACCGACCGAGGCGAGCACGTCCATCCGAGCCGAGGCTTCCCCTCCGCTCACGAGGCGCCGAGGCTATCCCTCGCCATTCGACCGTCCGAGGCCGAGCGTCTCACACCGGGCCGAGGCTTCCCCTCGCCCCCCTTGTGGCCAAGGATCCAGACCCAGCCCAGCCGACACGTTCCACGTCATCCGCAACTCCGATTCGCGCCGCGTCCACACCGACTCGACGCGCCCGAGGGACCCAAGTCGGCCCCTTGACCACGTTGACCGGGTGATCCACGGTCAACGCTTTTGTAGTGAGAAAACACTCTGAAACATCTGGTGCCGTCTGTGGGAACTGAACTGTCCCACGAAGAAGCAAACCACACCTGCAATGGCACGAGCCTGCAACGGAAATAGACGCATGCCCCCCATCCCGGAGGAGGGGAATGGCGCACCCAACAGCAACCTTGAGGACGCGCCCGACGACAATCACCCCGCCCCCTCAACCGAAGAGACTGGCGGGTCGGAACTAGCCACGCAGGGGCAGATCCGCGCCCTGGCCCAAGAGACCAACGCAAGCATCCAGACGTTGGTCGCAACGGTACAGCAGCTCGTCGGCGCTGCGCCGGCCAACGGAGACGTGTTGGGCGACGGCCATCGTTGGGCGGGGGGCCCTCCGCTCCTACGGTCCGCTGTGGTCGATGACCACGGGAACCAAAGACCGATCACGGAGCGTCGGTTCACGTCGTCCGGCCCCCGTCAGGCGAGATCACGCGCCTCCTCCCCTTATCGTGAAAGGAGTCAAAGAGAAACCGAAGGCACGGAGGACGAATCGGTGACCGCGTCATCTCGTCGGCCACGATCACCCCACCGCAGAAGAAGCGATCGACACCACTCGAGAGACCGATCACGGCGGAGCGGGAGCTCCCGCCGGAGGAGCCGGGAGCGCCGGATCAGCCCGACCCCCAGCGTGGCGAGGGCCGTGGAACCGGCCCCGCCGGCGCCTGTGCCCCCACCACCACCGAACGAGCTGGAGGTAGGCGGGTGTCGGACCCCCGGGGGCATCCACGGAGACCGGTGCCCTCTGTCACGGAGAATAACCGACGCGCGGGTCCCCTCTCGATTCAAGATCACAGCGCTGGGGAAGTACGACGGGATAGGAGACCCGGGAAACCACGCGATGGACTACGAGGGGGACATGTCCTTCCAAGGAGCCGACGATGACCTGCTCTGCAGGGGCTTCTATTCGACCCTCAGGGGAGCGGCGAGAACCTGGTACCGCAGCCTACCCAGCCGCTCCATCGATAGCTTCGAGGAACTCACCCAGCTGTTTTGCAAACAGTTCATGGCAGGGCGATAGGTAATGCCTGATGCTGAACATTTGTTTAACATAGTGCAGGGCCCGACAGAGCCGCTCCGACAGTTTATGCGCCGCTTCAACGTGGAACGGCTGAACGTGAACAGCCCCCCGACCTTGTTGTCCAAACGGCCCTAAAGAAAGGGCTGCGCCATAGGGGCCTGAAGAAATCTCTGCACAACGATCCCCCGAAGGACCTCCCGGGGATCATGGCGAGGGCCGAGCGCTTCATGTTGACCGAGGAGACCTTGGCCATTGAGGCAGGAAAGGCCAGACGATGGACCAAACGCGGCGATAGCGAGCGCCGCAGCCCCGAAGGGTACCGGACCGAGAAGAGGACAAGAAACAGGCAGCGGGGAGAGGGTACCAGGGACGCCACCCCAGACGCCGTCCTCGCTCAAGTACAGAAGGAAGAGCGCGCCGATCGCCCCCCACCAAAGATAAAAAGGGGGGAAGAATGGGGAAAAGTACTGCAAATACCACAAGGACAATGGCCACGACACTGAAGACTGCTGGCACTTAAAGAAGGACATCGAGAAGCTGATGAACCGAGGGCACGCAAGGAACCTAGCTGACGAGCCGGCCCACGGAGAAGGAACGTCCATGCAGCCGGACAAAGGGAAGAAGATCAACACTGTCCAAGGACCCCTCCGCATCATAGAGTGAGCAGGCGAGGCCCCTCCCCCCAGTCACAGCCTAGTCCGGAGGAGATTATCTAGGTCTACATCCCTCCGCCTAGCTTTATTTCTCATTTTCCTCCAAATGTACTAAGTCCAATAGGACCCTTAAGAGTACAAATGCATTCTCTTTTATCTTTTCTTTATCTTCGACGAAATCAACATTTTACTAAGGGTGCATAAGAGTGAAGACCGCCGCCACACCGGATGGGGAGGGTCAGAAAAAACCAGTCCCAAGACGTGGAGTTTTCGCCCTCGCCGACCGGTCCTAAGCCGAGGAGCTTTGCCCTCGCCGACCGACTCCTGCGCCCATAAGTCTGGGGGTAACTCCCCCGGCCAACGCGGACGTCGACCGGTCCTAAGCCGAGGAGCTTCGCCCTCGCCGACTGATTCCTTCGCTTGTAAGTCTGGGGGCAATTCCCCCAGCCAGCCCAGACGCCGACCGGTCCTAAGCCGAGGAGCTTTGCCCTCGCCGATTGACTCCACTGCTCGTAAGTCTGGGGGCAATTCCCCCAGCCAGCGCAAACGCCGACCGATCCTAAGCCGAGGAGCTTTGCCCTCGCCGACCGTCTCCTTCACTCGTGAATCTAGGGGCAATCCCCCCAGCTAGCTCGGACGCCGACCGGTCCCAAGCCGAGGGGCTACACCCCCGCTGACCGACTTCGCTGCTCATAAGACCGGGGGCAGCCCCCTAGTCATCAAGGACGTCAACCGCCTTGTCCACTCAGGGGGCAAGGGACAACCTCCCGGAGAAAGGAGGCGAGCGACCACCGTCAGCAGAGGGGCCGAGGTCGCAGCAACAAAGCAAAATACGCGAGAAGTTCGAGTAAGTCAATTTCATTTCCAACAATTAACCAAGGTACAAAAGTGTGTCTTATTTACAGGAAATTGAAGTGGAGAAACCTCCTTACAAATGACCCGCTCTCGGCGGGCAACAAAATTCGTCACCTACGAAGACTAGGATAACGCCGGCGAAGCAAAACCTGTCGACCAAGAACCCACAATTGCTGGCCTAAGCGAACATCCATGCAACCAGCAATTATTTAATCCGAAGCAGGGATCCGGTAGCGAAGCCGAAGGAGATTGCGAGGTCAGGGATCCATTTCAAGTAGGCCGGACCAAAGCGAAGCGGATGCTAAAAAATTGGAGGATAAAAACTTGGGTGGCAGGCCGGGAAGGATGACCTAGGGAACCCGGGATCGGGAGGACGCGTCCTCATGTGCCTCGCCCTGCTCGGAGCGAGGGGGATCGACAGGCGGAGGGGCTTGCCGGACGCGCTCCGCACAATCCCGGAAGGAAGACTGGACGACCTCGACGATCCGAGGGCCCATGAGGTCTTCATACGTACCGAAGGCCTCCCTAAGAACCTCGAAGATCCTCTCCCCCAGGGTCCCGACGACGCCCCTCTCCACCTCCTCCGCGAACCGCGCCACCTGACACCGATCCGACAGTTCCCTTTGAAGCTCCTTCCTCTCCAGACGAAATGACTCCGCCGCTTCCTCGGCCGACTGCCGAGCGTCCCCCAACTTTCCCTGGAGGTCATCCACTCGACCCTCTAGCTCGGCCACCCGTAGCTTGAGTTGCCGAGACTCCATCTGGGCCGCCACCATAGCTACCTCCGCCGCCCCGGCCCGCTCGTGGGCCCTCGCAGAGAACTCCTCCAGCTCCCTCAAATGGATGGCTCGACGCTGCGACTCAACAGCGAGCGTTAAACCCTGAAAGACGAGACATGAGCCAGGAAGAGAGTGAAGGGAAGGAAAGGACATCAGGATAGCCGAACCTGTTGAAGGATCCAGACCAAGGAGTCCGACACCTTGTCGGCGGGAATCCTCTCGAGGAGACTGCGGTCCCGGGGAAGGACGGAGCCCTCGGCAACCTGCTGGGCCAGGGCTCGGTCGACAAACACCGAACCCCCGGGGGTGACCTCGAGGGAGGCCGAGCTGCTCGCCAACAGGGTTTTGATTCCCTGCAATGGAGGCGGGGACGCTGCGACGGGGGTGGTTGTCAGGGCCACCAGAAGATCCCCGGTGGTCGCCGCCGGAGGCACGGAACACGTCGGACTGGAGGGATCCACATCTTCCTTCCTCCTTTTCCCTCCGTAAGGCTCCGCAGGCACCGAAGGGGAGCGCTTCCGCCTCGCACCCTCTCCACCCTCGGGGACAAGAGGGGGCACGCCAAGTGCAGGAGGGACTGCACTGGACCCGTCGTTACCCCCCGACTCTTGGGCTGACGGGGCGGATCTGGCCCTTGCGACCCCCCCGGGGAGGAGATCGCCAAAAGAAGAGGCGGGAGGCACGTCCACCACCTTGCCCACGGAAGGCTCGGCTCGGCGCACCTCCTCCTCAACGGTCCGCCGAGGCGCCCTTCCAGAGGTACTGCCCCGGCTCCGAGCGGCTCCACGACGGATCAGCTCATCGACATCGCGGGTGAACTCGCGACCAGCCATTCCTGCAAGGGAAACCGAAATCAGGGTAAGCTGCGGGGCAATCCAGGACTGAAAAAGAGACCTACCCGAAGACCACAAGACGGCCTTCAAGAGTAGGTCGTCCAACAAAGACCAGATGGACTTCGCCTCCAAGGGGAGGGTCGATAGCAGCGCGACGGCCGCCTGATCCGCCTCAGAGAGGGCTAGCGTTGGGCAAGGCCGGATCGACCCGCCCCAACCTGTCATAATCTGGGCGTCCTCCAGGAAGACCACGAAGACATAATCCGAGCTCCAATCCCCCGACCAGCGGGGTAGCCCGATCAGGCATTCCCTCCTCGAGCGGGCTCGGAGGTGCAACCACGACCCTGGACCGACCGTCTGGATCTGATAAAAGTAGAAGAGAAGGGGGAGAGATGGCTCCAGACCACGAGTACAGCAGAGCGTCACGAAGCACGTCAGTACCGCAATCAAACAGGGGGTGAACTGGCAAAGGGGCAACGTGAGATACTCCATGACCTGGATGAGGAAGGGATTGAGCGGGAAACGAAGACCCAGGCGGAACATCTCGACATAGACGCCGACTTCATTGCTCCTCGGAAGGCAGATCCACTCGTCGATGAAGGGGACTCGAACGTCGTACGGGTAGCAGAGATACCTTTCCCGGATCTCCGCGGCCGCTAGAAGAGGAGTCCTCGACGGCGTTCGGAGGATAATCGGAGGTACATTAAGCCGCACGGATGCCGACGCCACATCATCGCCGGCATAGTCCGGGAAGAGCTTCCCCTTCCCTTTATCTCGGAGGAGACGGCTCCCAGAGGAAGAACCAGATCCCACAGATCGGGACCCACCCCGCCTGGACTCAGGAGGATCCCTCGCCCCTTGGCCAGAACCACCTATCCTAAGAGCAGCCATAATATGAAAATGAGAAAGGAGTTACCTTTTTGCTAATCTGGAGAAGACAAGGAAACGAAGGCGGCGGGAGACTCCGAGTTGTGGAAAGCCTAGAACAAAGGGAAGAGCAAGGAAGAAGTTGGGATCAACGCATCCGGGGATCTTATATACCAGACCCAGGGGCGAATTCGAAACGTCTGACAGGAACGCATGGCATGCCTCAAAGAGCCGGCGGCGTTTCGAAATCGGCGCCAAGGGAAGTCCAATCGATCCGCCTCATCATAATCTTCATTTATGACCACGCCTCGACTGACGCGCCACTCAGAACCCCAGGAGTCGCATCCATCGAACCGAGCCGGCCAAGGCCGATCGGCCCCACCGATGGGGGCAATTGATACGTCTATTTTACGGAAGCCCAACAGCATGGGCCCAAAGGCGGAGCCCACCAAACGAAGCCCGAAAGAACATGGAGCTAGAAACCCAACTACCGATCAGAAGCCCGTCTGCGAGATCAGGCCCGCCCGACAAGGCCCCTTCGAGGGCCCCCGAACAGCGATCCAACCCGGCCCCGGAAACGCGCAAGTCACTCGCCCACTCCAGCGATAACCGCTCCCCCAGGCCCGCGACCACTTAATGGCGGTAATGGGGAGGTGCTGGCAGGGCACAGGGAACGGCGATAGGGAGGCGGATTGAGGGGGCACGATCGGGGGCGGACGAGAGACGTGAGTCATGGACAATCGCGACGGGAGGCCTATAAAATGGCTAGAAGGACGACTAGACAGGGGACCGCATCTCAGGTAACTAAAACATAAGGTACTCCATCAACGACCTAGTTCCCCCATTTCATCTCCTTCCTCCCCCGCTCGCACCGGTAGACGCCGTTCCGATCTCCTCTCGAGTCGAACCGTCTCCGCCGAGCCTCCTCTTTCAGATCACCGTCTGACTTTGGCATCGAAGGGGATTTGGCCGGAACCAAGGTCCGGCCCCCCTGACGAGTGTTCTCGTCTACGCAGGAGGACATCAGATCCATGGGCCGAGGCTTCCCCTCCGCCCCACGCCAGCCACGCATCAAGCAAGACGATCGAGGCCACTCCTCATCGTCCGACCGACCGAGGCCGAGCACGTCCGTCCAAGCCGAGGCCTCCCCTCCGCTCACGAGGCGCCGAGGCTATCCCTCGCCATTCGACCGTCCGAGGCCGAGCATCTCACACCAGGCCGAGGCTTCCCCTCGCCCCCCTTGTGGCCGAGGATCCAGACCCAGCCCAGCCGACACGTTCCACGTCATCCGCAACTCCGATTCGCGCCGCGTCCACACCGACTCGACGCGTCCGAGGGACCCAAGTCGGCCCCTTCACCACGTTGACCGGGTGATCCACGGTCAACGCTTTTGTAGTGAGAAAACACTCTGAAACAGATGTGATTGAGTTTATACAGTGGAACTTACAATTTTTTCCCTTCTCCCTTTTTTTCCTTTTTTATACACAAGTACAATCCCAATTAAGATAAAAGGATATGAATATATTGTTTTCTTTTTGGGATTCACGGAGCTTATTCTTTCTAGCATGGGAAAGATGCAAATATATGATTCACTAGGGGGAGATTCACCAACAAATATAAGTATAGAAATGATGTTCAAGACATGTGGAGACATAAATATACATAACACTTGGTTCACTCTTTGTAAGTGCACAACAACTTCAGCATGGTAATTTAATCTACTCGGTTTGATAACAAAAAAGTAAACTAATCCAATCATATCAAATGGTAATCATTCATTCAACCTGGAAGTTCAGAGCACATTTCATGCAAAAAATAAGTGATAACAGAAAGGCAAAGCAGTACTCCAAGTATAAGCAATCGATGAATGAAGTCTGGTATGTTTTCTACGAAGGGTATACAATAATAGTTCCCCGACTCAATTAACGCTAAAATTTCATCCAAATTCATATAATGAGCGATGAAAGTCCTTTTCTCAAATGCATATCAATGTATCACATATGATATCAGAAATGAAAACGATAGCATGGTAAGAGAATATGTGCATATGAGTAAAGCAAACACCAAGATATAGTCAGCATAGGGAATTCATCTCTAGCATCGAAAGTAGGAGAAGTAAAGAAGAAAATAAAAGAAACTAACTATACATATGCAAGTCACTCCAAAAGTAAGAAAACGTGATTCATGGCAAGAAAATGAAAAAGTAAGTGAAAATGAGTGGAAAATAAAATAAAAAAGGAAATAAAAATGAGCGTGTGAACACTCCCTGAAGATAAAATCACATTTTCCCCAATGTGCTAAGTGTGGCACGATGACGCATAAGATAGGGGAGGGTGGGTGTGTATGTATGCATGGTAAAAGGAAAAATATAGAAAGTAAAATATGACATGATATATGCACATGATGGATGCAGCAAACATGCAAATGATGGATGGACAATGCAAAATTGGTACAAAAAAGTGGGTCAGAAGTGCATACTCTTCCGCAGACTGATATATAGAATAGTGCCATGCAAAAAAGTGATCAAAACGTGCCGACAAGCAAAATAGTGGCAAAATGATGGGGCGAGAGGTGCAACAATAATATCATGGCAGGCATCTGGTGTGTGTGCTTAGACTGGTGATGGAGTGCTAGCACCTCCCTGTGGTCGGGAAGATGGTGGTGGTGGTGCAGGCTCTTGAGGAATGGGCTGGGGTGCTGGTGGTGGAGGCTGAGGCAGGCGTGCAAGGATCTAATTCAGCGTGAGCTGAATAACAGGCAGAACGGCGACACGTACCTGCACAGAGCTGCGAAATGGACGAAAATACCTTTCGTTAACTTTTTCGGACGAAGAAAACGTCAGTTTTGAGGGCCAAAAATAGTTATTGGTCTCGAAATGATTACGGCCATCCAAAAAATATAGAAAAATGAGAGGGATGATCCAAAAATATTACTAACGTTTTCAGGTCGTCAGAGATTATGACTAGCCACATGATCTATGGTTGCTCTACAACATGGAAGACCGACCATGCTTGGAGAAATGTTCGGCATGCTTAGGAACTCGTCGAACATAAAATTGATCATGACAATTATTTCTGCAACATCTACTTCGTCTAACTCGGTATAAGAAGAAGAAGAAGAAGAATTCGATGACATTGCATTATGTTTCTCAAATTTTAGGTTTGTATGCAGTAAAGTGTTGTGTTGGCGGCTATACATAGGACTCCTTATAGCAACGGCTAGTTTTTAACTGTTCGATTGCAACGGCTAATTTTTAGTGGCTAGATTATAACGGCTAGTTTTTAATAGCTAGCAACGGCTGGTTTTTAATGGCTAGATTGCAACGGCTAGTTTTTAACTGCTAGTTTTTTATAGCTAGCAACGGCTATTTTTTAATGGCTAGATTGCAACGACTATTTTTCAATGGCTAGTTCTTAACGACTAGTTTGCAATGGCTAGTTCTTAACGGCTAGTTTTCAATGGCTATTTTGAAAACCACACTATATTCATTCAAATAACATACATAAGTTACAATATGCAGGAACAATTGGAAATTAAAATTCAACAACGACTAATTTTATAATTAGGACATGATTATTTTGAAAACAACTCAGCCTCCAATCGTTCCAAAAAAGTTCTTCCCGAGCTGTTAGATTTTTCCTTCGCCAGTAGTTTGAAATACATTCCTAATTTCTTCTTGCAGGCATTGTGTTCCATTGCATTTGCCTGCCTGCTTTGTGTATCTATGAATTTCTGCATCATACCACTCTTTTGAACATCGCCTTCCGTAATTTTTGAGAATGTATCAGACATTCTTTCTACCACCGCATGCAATGCTTTTGCATTCGCATTCGCTTTTCTTTTTGCGGCTTTCACATTGATTGGACAGATTATAACATGAATATATTCTGTGGTATCACCTACATAAGTTGGTGTATTCGGCTCAATACGTGTATTGGGCTCGGTAGGTGTATTCGGCTTAGACGGTGTACCCACCTCTGAAGATGATGAATAATTTCCATGTTCATTGATCTTCATTCTTTTGGATGAGCTCTCTTGGCCTACCAACATCCACTTTGGAACATCCTTCAACATGTACCATACATGCTCTAATTTGAACTTCTTTGCAGTATCACTTTCATAATTTTATGTGCAGTGAATATGACGTAATTTTTGGACTCACCACTCTTCTTACATGCCGTTGCTTGATTGTAGGCTTCTACAAACTTGGAAACTTGCCTATTCAAATAGTGCCAATGATTTTTTCAAGACTTGTAATCATGAATGTCTCCACCAGTATGGAACACAGCGACGTACTTTGTCATATTGTTCTAAAATGTTGTGCCCGATTGATCAGTACTAATAATGGAGTCTTTGCTGATATTTAGATAAACACTAATCAGGATGTTGCATTCCTTGATTGTCCAGCTTGGATTTCTTTTGTTCACTGCAAATATCTTAGGTGGAAACTCATTCCTTTTTGGTAGGCAGCTTGTCTTGTGTTGGCAGTAGCATCCCCCACATGATCGTCTATTACATATTGCATTGAAAATCCGGGGTACGATTGAGTTATATTGGAAAGGTGGATGTATGGGGAAAGGTTGATTGTAGGAGAAATTTGGATTGTATGGGTAAGTTGGATTCGGATGAATAGATGGGTTATATTCTACATTGGTCTCAATTGGTAAAATTTGTGGAGTATTTGGGTGGCTAGATGATCTTGAAGAATTTAACAAATGGTGGATTGGGATGATGTGGATCCATGGCAAATGAGTATTCAAAGAACAAAATTAGATAACTAAAAGAAAAATAATAGAAGAGGTGTGTGAAACAAATGCTTGGAGAATATCATGTATATATAAGAGAAACATCCCAAAATAATGAACCAAAACATGCACAAAGTCCAAAAAAGAAACACAAAAATCCAAGTCACAAAGGCTTTTAACAGCTAATTTTTCCCCTAAACCAGACGTCTGAAGTTCACTGCTCATATGTCTGGGTGTTGAGCGTCAGACGTTTGGTCCATGTCTCAACGGCTATTAACGGATATTTTACCGCAGAATCAGACGTCTGGCGTTCAATAATCATACGTCTGATGACGTATGACATTTGAACTTAGATGTCTTGTTCATGGTGATTGGATAAATATACTCCCATAATCAGGCGTCTGGTGCATGTAACCAGATGTCTAGGCCTGGAAGGGGTTTTTTTAAAAAATAAGATCCCGCCAGAATCAGGCGACTGTTGGGTACCGACCAGACGTCTGATCCATTTAGTTTTTGAAAAAACATGGGCCGCTGCAGAGTCATCAGCTTAAAGAGGCTCAACATGGACTTAAAATTTTAAGCCACTCTTCAGCCCTCCATCTCCTCCTTTTTTACAAACAAGCCATCCGCCTAGCATTATGCCCCAAAATTCAACCCACATCGAAAGTGCTCTAAAAGCATGGGTAAAAATGAGAAGTTCAACGTATTGAAGGCAAAAACCATGCTAGTTTCCATAAAAGAACAACAAATTAAAACAATAAAGGAGTGGGCTTTGCCTACGCCATATGGGATGGATTGCTATAAGTTGATCTCTTGCGATTTTTGCTAACGTACAGACCCGAAGATGAGGGGACAAAATCTGTAAAATAAGGGGTTGAGGGGGGTTTTGTCATTAATTAACCCTAAAATTTGTTTTTTGGGTTTGAGTTAAAATTGTTTTTAAATTTTACAGTCCAAAACTGTTTAATGAATTTGTTGGGCTGTTTATTGGGCCTGAAGCCCAATACATAAAAAAGACAATTAAAATGTGCTTAAATTAACTTATGGGCATGCAGTCCATATTACAACAATAATTTATTTTGTCTGCTTATTTGGGCCAGAAGCCCAGATAATTTAAATTGCCAATTAAAATGATTTTCATTTGGCTGATTGGGCCTGAAGCCAATTTAATTCAATGTCAATATTTAATTGTTAATTTTTGGCAAATGGGCCTGCTGCCCAAACATTAATAATATATTAGAATGATTAATATTTATGGGCATGCAGCCCCATTCAAAATATTATTTTATTTTAATTCTTTGTTATGAGCCTATCGCGTCATATTGCTAAAATTATAACACCCTTGCTTTATTATTAATTTATGGAATATTAGGATTTTTTCAAAATATAATTATCTTAAGGATCCTGCGACCGCTCTGCCGTTAGTCAACTAACCTAACGGTGTATGACGTCTCCCCGTGGTCCGAGAGATTATTATATTTTATAGTCTCTTTTTCCATATTATATATGCATGTGTTATATAAACTGCGTGGTTGTTTCTTTTGTGCCTGTAGCATATTATAAACTGCGTGGTTGTTTATATAAGCTAAAATGTGATTTTTGGGATCGGCCAGTTTGATACCTTTTAAATTCCTTGCAATTTTATTTTCTTTTTGAGAGAATTTGTAAGTGAGCATTAAATGTATTAATGCCAAAGACCGGTGTACCGAGATATGAAGACGGATTTTTTATTTTCAATTGACAGGGACCACTTCTTGGTTTCCAAATTGTATTTTTCTTCTCTTTATGAACTGTATATTCGGACTTTGGACTTTATACGTTTTTGGGTATCTGGCCGATCCCCACATTTTACTTATTTTAATTTTTAATGCGTGAATTTACATTAATTCGTGCTTGTTTTAAATTGCATAGATAAATGGCAAAATTGGCAAGCGTCGATTTCGAGGTCCTTGATGCTGCAAAAAAAAAAATAAAATAAAAAATAAAAATAAAAAATACTTGAGTTGGCGACTGGACCTAAAGTTCCACTTGCGTTCAATGGCCCTCATTGGCTCAATTTTGGCTCCTTCATCGGCCCCAGCAGCGGCCGATGCTTCTGCTAGTAAAGCCCCAGAAGCGGCTCAATCGTCTAGCAGTACTCCTACCATTATCTCCGATGTGGATAAGGCGAA
The DNA here is from genome assembly GCA_030789695.1 of Scilla litardierei. Taxonomy (NCBI): domain Eukaryota; kingdom Viridiplantae; phylum Streptophyta; class Magnoliopsida; order Asparagales; family Asparagaceae; genus Scilla; species Scilla litardierei. Next base: position 30,337,519 of record CM061133.1, read on the forward strand.
ATCCATTATCTACATTAGGAAACATATAGATCGGACCTTAAAGGCCGAATACCTAACGGTAGAGGACCCAATGAAGTTTTGGACATCGCTGGAGACACGGTATAAACATCAAATTGATGTAATATTACCGCATGCCAGTTATGAGTGGGAAAACCTCAGACTTCAGGACTATAAGTCTGTCGCTGAGTATAATTCTGCACTTCATAATATCACCTCACGCCTGAAGTTGTGTGGTGAAGAAGTGACAGAACAACGCATGTTGGAAAAGACATTTAGCTCGTTTTACGAGGAAGATGCAATCCTCATGCAGCAGTATCGTGAACACAACTTCACTAAATTCTCTGATCTGGTCTCATGCCTACTTAGGGCAGAGCAGAATCGAGATTTACTGCTAGCCACTCATAATTTAAATCCAGCTGGCACTGCACCTATCCCTGAAGCCCACCACGTTTCTCCCCAGAAGTGGAAAAACAAGAAGAAGGCTAATAATAACAAAGGGAAAGCCGTGATGAAGAATGGACGAGGAGCAGCACCCTCGTCCAATAACAACAATATAGGAAAGAGTAACTTCATAAAGAAGCAAAAGAACACTGAACAAGTGTCACTTCCTAAGAAGAACTGGGAGGATAAATGCCATAGATGCGGCATGACTGACCATTGGTCCAGAATCTGCCGCACTCCTCGCCACCTCCAGGTCCTATATAAGGCGAGCCAGAAGTCTCTGCCTGAAACAAACTTGGCGGCTGTTCAGCCACCAATGATGTTCACTGCAAATGACTTCGAGAACGACGACCTGCTCGATTAAGCTTCATCTTTTATCTATGCATTTAAAATTCAATGTTGCTTCATCTTTAATTTGCTTAAGTACGAACTTTTATTTTGAATGTCTTTTTCATTGACTTAAATAAAATTTCGTTTTACTTATAGATGAAGTATGGAATATTGTGGACAGTGCCTCGTTGCACTAGTGTAGCATTGATATTGCTCCCACATACACGTGACTATAAGATGCAAATTCTCCTTATAAACATATAGGAAATCTCCACTTTTCAAGGATATTTCTTTTATAGAAAATAACTTGAAAATTGTGGATAATATTTATTGAATATCAATATGTAACTCGTCAAGAAAATGTCTAGAAGACCATCTACTTACGATTTCATTGGACCCCCGTCGGGCCCCTATAATTACAGATATTCATCCTATAGAAAGCCAACTTGACTAAGCACCAGAAGTGCCTTTCATTGCCATAGTTTTTAACTCTGGCAAAAATGGACTTGGTCATCCTGGATCAGCGATGATGGACGCATCATCAAATGAATCCATTGGAGAACCTGAAGATTCTTCAAAAGGTTGAGTTTCCTTGTCCCCCTTTCTCATAAGGGAAAACTGAGAGAGAGACCTTCCCTCCTGAAAGTGGGTTTAGAGTCTCCTGGCTTCATTGAGAGAATACATGGTGACCTTTTGCGGGCCTATTCACCCCGCAAATAGACCATTTTCGGTACTTCATTACTGTACTGATATATGCATCTACTAGATGGTTTTCTGTGTACCTTCATATTCACTCGCAACATAGCTTTCTCAAAGCTAATAATAAGGGTGAATTCACCACTCATATCATTCAAGACTTCTGCCAAGCAACTGGCATTGAAATTGAACATCCTGTAGCATGTTCATACTCAGAATGGGTTATCAGAGTCTCTGGTAAAGAGACTCCAATGGATTTCACGTCCATTGTTAGATTCCAGTTGCCTGTTGATATTTATGCTGCACTCCGCATCGCTTATCACGATACGGCCCGCTTGTGGCCATATCTTATTGCTGATGCCGCTTTCTTATGGTTTACCTCCAAGTCTTGATAAATGTGAATTTGATGAGTAAAGTCTCATTGTAATAGGCACGCAGTCTAAAGAAGCCTGAAGCTTCTGAGACCATATCAGGGGACACATAAGTACTCATCTCGTTATGATCCGCATACTTTTTCTGTGTGACGTTGAGATCCAGAAGATCCTTCACATTCAGACTAAAGTACATCAATTGACGGATAAAATTGCGGACAACCAGAAGATTGTTCGTTCACACGTCCCTGCTGCCAACACGCCAGCTAGGATTGACATTCCCAAAGATGGATGCAATCCACCGGCAGCAGAATTGGCTGTACCTCATTTGAAAAGAGGACGCCGGCCAGGTTCAAAATAAAAATTTCCTCATAATATGAAGATTCCTGGATATATAAAAATGATCCAACCACAGGATAATGAGCTCAGACCAGCAACCTAGCTCTCCCCTCCTAATTTCCCCTGCAGAGGAAACAACAGGAGAAACATCATTATATTACGTACGTACTGGAGAGGTACTGGACATATATAGCACAGTCGTCGTCGTCGGTTTTACTTTCGCTATTGCCGTTCACGTCGCTGAATATGACGATGACATCTACCCACTTTTCTATAGCGTAAACGAATAGAATGGCCAAATTGGGATGAGGCAATAAGAGTAGAGCTGGACTCACTCTTGAAAAGCAAAGTCTTTGGACCAGTAGTCCATACACCTGAATGTGTAAAAACATGTGGAATATAATTCGAATTTCATAAAGAAATTGAAATGAAGGAAATGTGATCATTTTCCTACTAAGCCTACACTTCTCTGCAAAAGCCAATACATGCAGCTCATGGACATTGTGACTGCATATATATACGGCAATATAGATATAGAGATCTATATAAAACTTCCAGAAGGGTATACTCTACCTCCAGAGATGAAAGAGAAACGTAGAAACGTCTTCTCCATAAAGGCTACAAAGATCATTAGTTGATCTTAAGCAATATTCTGCCCTTGTATCTTTTTCGAAAGATCGTTGACAGGATTCGTTATATTTGCCTTACATATGGTCGACTTAAAGCTAATAGGATCTCCAGCAGAGACCATTGAGTTTTCAGATAGCTTTAAAGCATACCTTGGAAATGAAAAACCTAGGTATAACGATCATCCTGATGATGACAGTAATCATCCTGAAGATGACAATAATCATCCTGAAGATGAACTATCATCCTGAAGATGACATTAATCATCCTGAAGATGAACTATCATCCTGAAGATGAACCATCATCCTGAAGATGACATTAATCATCCTGAAGATGAACTATCATCCTGGAGATGAACCATCATTCTGAAGATGACATTAATCATTCTGGAGATGAACTATCATCCTGGAGATGAACCATCATCCTAGAAATGAACCATCATCCTGGAGATGACATTAATCATCCTGAAGATGAACTATCATCCTGGAGATGAACCATCATCCTGAAGATGACATTAATCATCGTGAAGATGAACTATTATTAATCATGCCGAAGATGTCTCGGCTTACATATTAAACACCTTCGTGGTGGAACCCTTTCATATTCTTCATACACCTGGAGTTTATGAAGAATGATGTCATTTTGCAACCTATTAAAAATGGATGCTTATTTATGACACCTTCCAGTAGTTGGAAGAGGGGGAGGACATCCTAGATCCCGAAGAGCCTAGCTCTAGTGTATTATCTGGCCAACTGCACGTATCTTTGATAGAACGTCTCCAGTAAAGTTGTTAACCAGATACAGTGTTGTCCTGGAGAGCAACACTAGACCAAGGATAGGCTGCTTCTGCGCAACTTCCAAGGGTCAAAGAATATATATTGCATATGCAGGTTTAAAGATCATCGCGATGACTAAAACACAATAGGCCGGCCACCTCCTAAATATATACACATCATCATCCAATGTCTACATCTTCTGAGAAGCTCATCATCCACGAAGCAAGTATTGAAAACGCCCAGCCAGGTCTAACAGTACCTTGCAGACACACTGAAGACTGATTCAAAGAATACTTTAGTGGAGTCATCTACCAACTTCGAAGAGCATTACACTCCAGAGCGACTCTGCCTTCCAATAGCCGCTAGATGAGTGAAACTTGTACAGATGAGTGATAATTGTATTTTCTTTCAGAACATGATGGATGTATAGACGAATAGGAGATGATTGTATAGATACATAGGAGATCTGCAAGCCTGAAGCTTGTACAGATCAGGGGGAGTCCTTCGATAGTTGTACTCTTTTCCCTTAAGCTGCTGGTTTTTCCCACTGGGTTTTCCACAGCTAAGGTTTTAACGAGGCAACCACAGTGGCTCTGGATCCAGAAGTATCCACCCCATTGGCATACTGAATCTTGAAGTATTCATATGCTTAACCCACGGTAATGGAGAGATGAGGGGGAGTGTTGTGAGTTGAGGGAGGCCTTTGGCCTCCTTCCCCTCATCACTCTCCATTACTCCCCACTAAATTAGTGGGGAGGCCCTTGGACTCCCAACTTAACATGAGAGTTTTATAAATATAGTACCATGGCTATTTGCCATGGTTAATCCTCTTCTAACATATATACAATACTTTTGGGTCAGATACAAGAGCGATCTCAAGCCAACAAGATTCAATGTTTATTGGCTAATGCCGAGGAAAGCATTAGCAGCCTTTTTCCACAAAAAAGACACTAGCCATTTGCACTTGGATGTGTCTTTAAGTCTCCCTTGCCAGCAACAAGGGCAAAATACATTGAGAGAAAAGATACTTTGGGGCATAATATCACTTGGATATATATAAAACATCATGCTGACATTTTATACATATTAGTGTTTCGTTATATTCTTTTGGGTATTTGACGAAGATTGAAAATAATAAGAGGCAGGAAAACGAGGATGAAATATATTCTTGGTACAACGGGGAGTTACTTATATCTAAACTTTTTGGGTGTAAGATTGCTTTTAGGTATGAAAGTCATGAATTTATAGCAAAATGAACGTTACGGTGCCTGTCAGCATAAGAAAAATAAAAAAGTGGTCATTATCATCATGTTAACCTTATATTTCTACATAAATATATGATCATAAGAATGTTATGCTGGTTACCATAGACCTCTCACAATCATCGTGTTTTATCCAGGGTTTGTGACTGCCAGTGAAACTGCTGGGAAAATAAGTGACATGGACTATCTACAAATCAAGAATGAGGTGCATATAAGGAAATTTGCCCAAACAGACACGAAAATGAAAGAACGAAAGACACTTGAGTTTTGATTTGATGTTTTTTTGGCCATTTTCAAACAGATTCCCTTCCATCTCAAATAAGTTCCACTGAAGATTGATTGACGTGAAAGTTACACCGTCCGCTGATTAGTCCTTCAATCAATTCCACGCCATGCTCTCTAGACCCACATCCAACAGCACGCAGTGGCAGGCGATTCGAGTAATATATTGCAAAAGTCCAACCTTTTCCGAGGCCCTACTTCATGTTGATGGCAATGGCTGTGTGTTCTGGAAGTGAGAACTTTTCCAATCACCAACCAAGAACTTCAGTATTTATAACAATAAAATATGTCCCTACGTAAACTATAATTATGATCAATGCATGAAACCCTTTTTAGCAACCAAGGTGGTTCTGGTTTTAAATCTTCGGACCTGGTCATTTCTAGGAAAAAGAAAAAATTATTAGAAACCCCGGATAAACCCTGGAAAAAAGTAGGTCATCTCTTCTCATTTATGTCAAGTCAATTGCAGCGAGCCATCGATGTCCGGTTCATGCATGCTTTTCTCGCCAAACCACTCTGGCAATAAGGGCCGGGGCCAACTTTTTCCCTATGACCAGCTTGGCATGGACAGGAGGGACGCTCTTCAGCATTTCGCGCTCCCCGTCTTCATAGTGCGCGAGCACCCCCCACCCCCCACCCCCCCCCCCCCCCCCCCGAGGGGGGGGGGGGGGGGGGGGGTGTGTGTGTGTGTGTGTGTGTGTGCAGAGATCTCACTGCGTCTTGTAAGGACCGACTTATCTTTGCAATACTAACAACAAACTCTAGAAAAGGGGCGATGCCTTGTAAGGACCGACTTATCTTTGCAATACTAACAACAAACTCTAGAAAAGGGGCGAATAGAGTAATGTCAATATATTATGCAATTAAAATTTAGCTTACAAATGTGGAATAATAAATGCAAGAGAAATTAATCAACACAATCAATCGAAACGCAAATGCAAACAAAATATTTTACCATGATTCTCCAAACTTGAGTACGTCCAGTCACACCAATATCCACTATGATTATCATAAAGAGAAGTGAATACAATCTCACACAGAGATTACTCACACGCAGAATTTGGATTCTCACACAGAGAAATCCTTGCTCTCACACAAAGAGACTCTAACTCTCACAAAGAGAGATCTCAACCAACCCTCACACAGAAGGTTATACTCTCACACATAGACACTACAACAAAAATGGTCATTGACAACTTCTAAAAAAGGTTGTAATAGGGGTCAGACAACTTTTTAACAAACGTTGTAATATGCGAAGTTGTAATAGGGTCGGCGCATTTGACCACTTTTTCTGCATGTTGTAAGCAAAAGTTGTAATAGATACATATTACAACTTTTTTGAAACGTTGTGTAAACTTCTATTACAACGTTTAGAAAAGGTCGTGTATAAAGATATTACAACTTTTTTATAAACGTTGTGTATAAAGATATTACAACTTTTTTATAAACGTTGTGTAAACTTCTATTACAACTTTTAATAAAAGTTGTAACAGAAGTTTACACAACCTTTCAAAAAAGTGGTAATATGTATCTATTACAACTTTTGATGCAGAAAAAGTGGTCGAAGGAGCCGACCCTATTACAACTTCGCTTATTACAACATTTGTTAAAACGTTGTCTAAACCCTATTACAACCTTTTTTAGAAGTTGTCACTTCTATTACACCGTTTATAAAAGGTTGTGTAAAGCTATATTACAATTTTTTTTAAAAGTTGTGTAAACTATTACAACTTTTATTAAAGGTTGTGTAAAGAGATATAACAACTTTTAATAAACGGTGTGGAAACAATTATTACAACGTTTATAAGAAGTTGTATAAAGCAATATTACAACTTTCTTTAAAAGTTGTGTAATGCTATTACAACTTTTATAAAAGGTTGTAAAAACTTATATTACAACTGATTTAAATAGTTGTTTTAAACTCTACTACAACTTTTATAAAACGTTGCGGAAAAAACACAAAATTAAAAAAAATATACGCGGTTGCAGCTGTTCCAAATCTCCCTGCAATAGCTAAATCATGATAAACACACACATAATGTTATTCAAAAACAATATTAATTAAAAATTTATTCATAATAATTACCAAAACAGTATTATATTACCAAAAACACTATTACACAAGTTGTTCATGTCAAAAAATTAGACATAACAGGTTATCATCCAGACAGACACAATGACAAAATTCAAGCAACAAAGATAAAAATTGTATAAATTCAGTATATTGCTTTTATTACCAAATGGTTGTCCACAATAGATGATGTGATAATGCAAGCTATTTGATCAATAACATGGAACCTGCATCAATAATACGATTGCACCAGTCTCTGCCTCTTGCTCGACGACGCACCCATTGTCACGGCAGCAAAGGAAGCAATCCTCACCAACACTTCCTTCAAAGACTCCTTCAAAGAGATATGCATATTGATCTTTTGTTTCCAAGCGACGGATCCGAGCAGCAGCAGTAGCCATTGTAGAACTTGCGCGCGTGACTGACCCCAGACATCCCGCCATCATGTTCAATTGCTTTGTACGTTAGTAAAGCCATGATCAGAGAGTCAGATCATTTCAGAGTGGTTTTTGTGTTAGGCATGAACCCACTCCTGTAGTTTTTCTGAGGCAAAACATACATAGTTAGACGCTCTTGCTGCCTCGATATAAAAGATAATAAACTATAGTTAGTTACCAAATAGAACCATTATCATCATATAGAGTTAAGTCCGGGTCTTGCGTACAGTAAAGGACATCACTATTACACTATGATAGAATAAAGTGCAAGTCTAAGCATCCATAGATTTCCACAATAGATTTTTTGTTTAATGAAAATGGTTATAGGTTGCCACCAATTAGCTGAACCGAACATCAAATGAACACACTATCTCCTGCTTGCATTTCTTAAACAACATGCCACCAACCCCTCAAAAACTTAAGTCCTCATCCAAACTATCATAATTGTTTATATCTAAACACACCCCCAAAAATAGACGTTATCATAAGCATGATGTTCAATGTTCCCAATCCAGTTCCTTCTGTCTGATTTTTATGGATGCCATCACATTGAGAAACGAAGAGAAGATATGTTGAATAGTGTATATATAAAAGCTAAAGCAACAAAATGCTTACTGTTAAACGATGACTCGACAGTGACATCATAGACAAGCAAGATACCCATGGACCCTTTGTAATAAGCTGCAGAGAAAAAGAAACCAGTGAGAAGAAGTTTCATATTTCTGAAATCACGATCAATATGCGATTGACATACCACAACCACCATCCCACATTTGGAACATTTAACTTAAATTCTAATAAGACAACCATAAGCATAACTATTTGAGAATCCAAAATCAGTTACGGTCATCAACTTATAACTTCAGAAGTCTCTAAGGTTATGGAGACCTGGAAAAATATGAATAACCGAATCGCATTAGTCCTGACAGCTGCAACACTACCTACCATGAACAGAATGAAACAATCACCTCAGGGCATCTCCTAGCTCCTTCTCCATGTAAGAATGTAAGAGTGCCACCAATCTGTTATCATGACAAAGCAGAGACAAGCATCATTCCACATTTCAGAAAGAAATGAAACAGATCTATCTTACATGAAAAATAAACTCACCAAATCTCCAAAGTAATAAGTAGAATCACAGTTTCTTGGTGAAAACCGAAGTACTACTTGGTCATCTATCCTAATATTGTAAGACCTTCCTCGAATGAAACCTTCTATGGCAGAAAATTTTGCTATTAGCTTACCAGTACCTTTTTATTAAAATAAGACACTTCTTGCTGCCAAAACATTCTATGGAGAACATTAAGCATGACACTTTACATGAGGACGATTAGACTGGTGTAGAGTAAATTGTAATGCCCTACAAGCTACTGCACAAGTACTAGAGGGGGGGTGAATAGTACTTTAAAAATAACAAGGAGTATAATTCCTAATTATAGTGCAAACAACTACCAAATCAATTTGCGGAAGCTTAAATTGAATGACAACAACAAAATTAACAATGCTAACAAAAGATGTTACTGGGTTCGGATCCACCCAAGTCTCCCCGACTTGTTCCCGGTGATCCTACGTCCCAACCACCCGGATCCCCTCCGGATACTTAGGTTAGAAACCCTAACCCAAGATTTCCACTATGAATATCTTGTGAAAAACCTTCATAAGATCAAATCATACATGCAATGGTAATAGTGAATCCCACAACCCGGGATCACAACCTTCTCTCACAACCGAGAGAATCAACAAGCAATATAAACAAGTTTATAATGAAATAAACAATCTTACCACAAAATCCTATACCTTGAGTTTTCTTACCAAATAGGTGCAAGGATGGATTTGAGGAAGATGAAGTCACCAAGACCTAGCACCAAAGAAATGACCAGCAATGGGTACCTAGGAGAGATTTGGAGACTTGAATCAAGCTAGAGCTTGAAGGGCTCACCAAGAACAAACTTCTCTCAAGATGGATTCTAGATCTAGAAAGTGAGAGAATGGATTTCTTGTGAGGAAGAGAGCTTAGGAAATGAGTGAGAATGGCTATCTCTTTCAATCTCAATGAATCTCTTAATGGCAGCTCTTATCTAGAGAGAAATGACATAGGTTCGTATTTATAGGGTCCCATAAAAACAAGTTAGGTCAAGTCACAACGGATAGAAATCTGAGGCAACTAGTCGGTCAAAGAACAACCACTGACCGACTAGTTCATCAACTAGTCGGTCAGTCAAACAACATGGACCGACTAAGTGAAGAACTGAGAAGAGATAGAAATTCAGACCTAGAAATCTAGTCGGTCCAAGAAGACTTTCTGACCGACTAGTTTCTCAACTAGTCGGTCAGTCAATGAACGTAGACCGACTAAGAGGCAAAAGCAAATAGTCTGAATGCAAATTGACTTAGTCGGTCCAAGAACAAAAGTTGACCGACTATATTATCAACTAGTCGGTCACCAAACGTTCTTAGACCGACTAACGATAAACAGTAGCTTAGGAGAAATTTGGCATGTACAGTAAATCACAACTAGTCGGTCAAAGAAGCATCACTGACCGACTAGTTCACAAACTAGTCGGTCGGTGAGTCAACGTAGACCGACTAACTGTAAACAGTACTGAACAAGAAAAGATTAACTCAAACTAGTCGGTCCAAGAAGCTCTTCTGACCGACTAGATCACCATCTAGTCGGTCAGTACTTCTTCTTGTACCAACTAATATGCACAAACAAGTCCGAATCGAAGCGCGATGCTTCGAGGAAGTTAGAATGAACTTGTACTAAGATCCTAGAGCTACGATATGATCGTTATGAAGATAGATTCGTAAGATATACTCAAGGCTTAACATTCTATAGATCGAAGCTAAAAGACAATAAATAAAACCTTAATGAATGGTCTTCGAGAGCTTCGATTAATTCTTCATGACTTCCAAAACGGTCCAAGAGCTTCAACGAAGCTTTAGGCAATGAATACGAGCTTTGAGAAGTCTTGAGATGTCGCTTTGATTGTTCTCGTGAATTTGGCGACGATCTCCAATACTGTGCTCACAAATTGTTAGTTCATGAATTATTTATGTTTGCTCATCATCAAAACCAAATCCGGAGAGTCCAATATTCAAAATTCTCCCCCTTTTTGGTGATGACAAACCAACATAAATAATAATAAAAAATAATGATTCAAATGTAAAATACTTACTCCCCCTGCATTGATGACACGTTAATTCCAAAATGAATATATATAAATTGCATCAATCAGACGAGTAAGATATATAACGAGAATCGATTTTTGAAATATCGGATTTTGAAAAATCCTTATATATATCTTAACTCCCCCTGAATCTAACACATCAAATTAGATTCTTGGAAATTGAGTTAAATTTTCATTTGACCTATTTATTATCATTATCTCTCCCCCTTTGGCATTATCCCAAAAACGGGGGGCATACAACGACAACAACTAGGAAATGGAAAATCCAACATCGGGAGTCGAAGACAATGACGATGGACCTAATTGACACCAAGGGAAAAATGATGAAATCAAATCAAGGTGTGCCAAATTGTCCATTATCAAAAAACGATAATTAAAATCATCAAAAATACCAAATATTTATTCATTTATTGAATAATGAAACATACTCTCCAATATTCAATATGCTTGGTTAAATTTGTGCATGGAAAACAATTCTATACAATCATAGAAATATAATCTATTTAACCAAGTTTTTAAGCGACGAGCGACGATTTCACATATCACAGACAAAGAATGAGAATTAAATGTGCACGACGAAGTAAAACAAAGAGAACATCGATGTATATATATATATATATGAATACCAAGAGTACCACCAAAACACATCGAGTACATCATATCAAGTGCAACACACCATCAATATAAACATCAAAAAGATACATAACAATCATCGATACACTATCATCAACATCCAGAGTACATCAAAATACAACACCGACATCCATAAAAACCAAAGTGCATCAAAACAATCCCAACACTCCATCCTAACCCAAAAACACTCTCAAAAAGATACATCATCCAAAGATCACATGAGAGGCCTCGAAACAGATGATCACGAGGAAGTGGCAGGATCTGCAGTCTCCGGGGGTCCAGTCGAGGGAGTGGACTCAGGCTCTGCAGGGAGGATAGGCGTGTGAACAGAAGGGATCGTCGGGGCAGGAGTGGAGACATCGACGACAGGCTCAACGGCTGGGGTCTCAACAGGAACAACAGCAGGCAACACTGGAGAAGGGTTGACAGCAGGAGCAGCATCAGACTCAGAAGGCTGATCCACTGGTGCAGAAGTCTCAGGAGCACCAGAAGAGGTGCCAGCATCAGGAGCAGATGTGGTAGCAGCAGCAGCAGTGGCCTCATCGCCACGAGCCAAGGAGGTGACAAGATCATCAATATCATCATCGTCCATATCCTCATCCTCAGAAACGGAAGGAGGAAGCTCAATGCCCATCAAACGAGCCATACGGCAAACTACCTCCTCGGTACGAGCCAAACGCGACTCGTGCCGACGAAGAAACCGAACGACATCATCAAGTGAGGCAGAGGGAGGAGGGACTGAAGCAGCTGAAGGAGGGGCCTGAGATGCAGAAGGTGTCGACCGCTGCACGTGACGGAGTGCCGCAAGAGATTTCTTAACGGCCGTCGCGTTCAGAGGAGGACCAAGGGAACGCTCATCATCAGGGGGCAAGGGAACACCGAAACGACGGAAAACCAAGGTCAGGAGACATGGATATGGGATATGCGCAGATTTAGTGGTCTTGCGAATACACTCGAAAGAATCCATCTTATCGAGTATAATGCGAGCCCAATTAATCTCGCTACCCATAAACAAAGCGTAAATCAATTTCAAAAACGGATGAGATGGAAGAGATGAAGATCCATACTTGGGAAGAAGGCATGATTTCAAGATCAGGTTAATCACCCAAGCATTCGGCTTGAATGATTTCGAAGGTACTCCTATGAATGCAGGGGGGATAACCTGGAAGATTTTGCCTAGGGTCCGCTGATCGAGGGAGGAGATATCATCGACAGAGATGTCAGAAGGGAGGAGGCCACACGACGAGCAACCTATCAACTCCCCCAAGATTTCTACCGTGAGGACTATAGGAGTCCCCAAAACAGAAGTCTCGATGGAGTGAGACTCACCGTACTGGCCCCGGACACGGTTGGCATAAAATAGCTTGACCAGGCGAGGATATGGTCGGGGGTTCGCCTTAGAGTCATATCTAAGATAGTCTAATAGGCCACTATAGGAGAGAAGATCCGCAAGGCCAAGAAAATCAGAAAACTGAACGTAATGCTCCAACAGCAGTGGGCAGTGCTCTATACGGTTGTACGCCGCTAGACACTGAGGGTCGTCGCGACACAACGATATATCTACACCGCCGACTGGCATCGGAGCTTTACCCTTAGCCTTACGGGGCTTAGGAGGAGGAGGAGGAGGGGGTGGAGTAGGAGCTTTCTCGAGATGTTCAGGAGTGTATTCCTCATCGGAATCATCCTCGGAATCACTATCTGAACGCTCACCGGGAGGTGTGGGTGCACGGAACTTTTTGGGTTTAGGTTTAGGCTTGGACGATTGGCCGGTAGGTTTAGGCTTGGACGTCCTCTTCCTCTTCAACGTTGTTGAAGACGAAGAGGGGGGTCGAGTGGTCTTGGCCCTACGCTTAGGAGGGGTCGAAGCGGTCGGAGCATTTACAGTTATGGGGGATGCCCCAGAAGATGTAATCGGGAGTCTCGTTCGTGCCATGATCGCGGCACAACGAGTACAATCAAGCGAAGATAAGATCAAGCACTCTAAGCTTAAACCTAAAACTGAGATCAATCAAGCACAAAACCCTAAAAAGTGAACTTCGAACCCTACCCTAGAATAGAAAACAAGATGTAGAACTAACCCTAGGGATGGAAAATGAGATCTAGGAAGGGGGAAGATACCTAGGGGAGTGGTCGACGGCGACGGGCGGCGGAGATGGCCGGAAAAGTGGCCGGAGACGACGGGAAGATGAAGGGTTTCGATCGGGTTTAGGGGGTTATCGAGCTGGAGTTTTGAAGAAGACCGACTAAAAAGCAAAACAACCGGATAGATTGGATATAAGTCGGTCGGGAATGCGAAAAGACGCGATTGCCCTAACGCACTTAGTCGGTCACAGTTCAAGCACTGACCGACTAGATTACGATCTAGTCGGTCGGTCAATGAGCTTAAACCGACTAAGTCGAAACAGAGGCAAACAGAAATTTCTAGGGCTAGAGTTAGTCGGTCACAGTATAATTACTGACCGACTAGTTTTCAATCTAGTCGGTCGGTAAGAGAACTGTGACCGACTAAAAGAAGAAAATGACAATAGAAAGTTTAAAGCTTGAACTAGTCGGTCTGAGTTCACTAGCGGACTGACTAGATGAGCATCTAGTCGGTTGACTAATGAACTGAAACCGACTAGAAGAGTCCAAAAGTTGATAAATGAGTTCTCTTCATAAACCACTTGGATAAAACATCTTAACCCTCTCATTAGTCATCTAAACTACCCCATAAAACATCGAAATCCTAAATACGACATTCAAATAAGAATTCGAGCAAAAATTTCAAACATATCACATTAAATCCCCAAAAATTCAATAAATCTAGCATGAACGAAATATCGCGAAATATAATAGCATGCAAGATAATTGAATGAAACATGAATCCTATATCTCGGATTCACCCATAATCCCCAATTCTCGACGCAACCGCACAAAGGAGTCCTCCTTTAGGGGTTTCGTGAAAATATCGGCGATTTGCTTTTGGGTTTCAACGTACACTAATATGATGTCCTTTTTAGCAACATGATCATCTAAAAAATGGTGTCGGACATCTATGTGTTTAGATCGGGAATGGTGCACCGGATTCTTTGAAAGACAAATAGCACTTTGGTTATCCACCATGATAGGGCTAGTATCACAATGAATACCAAAATCCTTCAGTGTGTGTCTCATCCAAAGAACCTGGGCACAAGCGGCACAGGCGGAAATGTATTCCGCCTCGGTGGTTGAAAGTGATACCGAATTCTGCTTCTTGGAAAACCAAGAGACAAGGGAATTTCCTAGAAAATGGCAAGTGCCACTAGTACTCTTCCTGTCGGATTTGCATCCCGCATAATCAGCGTCAATATATGAGACTAACTCATATGTGCTAGATTTCGGATAAAGTAATCCAAAATCTAAAGTGTAACTTAGATAGCGAAAAATACGTTTTACCGCTACTAAGTGAGACTCCTTAGGTTGAGACTGATAACGAGCACATATGCATACGGCAAACATAATATCGGGCCTACTTGCGGTAAGACAAAGTAAACTACCTATCATACCTCGATATAGACGAATGTCTACATCCTTACGCTCGTATCCTTGTCAAGATGCGTAGTCGTGCTCATTGGAGTCTTTTTCCCGGAAGCACTCTCCATTCCAAATCGCTTAAGCAACTCCACCGTATACTTCGTTTGGTGGATGAAGATTGCATCGTTCAATTGGCGAATTTGGAGACCTAAGAAATATTTGAGTTCACCCATGTGGCTCATCTCAAATTGTTCCTTCATAACATTAGAAAACTCTTCGCAAAGAGTGAAGTTAGTAGCACCGAAAATGATATCATCAACATAAATTTGAACTAATAAAATATCATTATTCACATGCTTAACAAAAAGTGTAGAATCGGCTTCGCCCATTTTAAAATTCAAATCCAAAAGAAAATTCTTTAGGCGATCATACCAAGCTCGAGGAGCTTGTCTCAAACCATAAAGAGCTTTCTTTAGTTTAAAAACATGATTTGGAAATTTTTCATTTATGAAGCCCGGAGGTTAAGAAACGTAAACTTCCTCAACAACATCTCCGTTTAAAAATGCACTATTAACATCCATTTGAAATAATTTAAAATTTTTATGGCATGCAAAAGACAATAATAGTCTAATTGATTCTAATCTAGCTACCGGAGCGAAGGATTCTTCGAAATCGATACCTTCCTCTTGGCGATAGCCTTGAGCTACTAACCGAGCTTTGTTCCGGACGACGACTTGGTTTTCGTCGGTTTTGTTCTTGAAGATCCACTTTGTCCCTATGACGGTGTGGTTCTTCGATGGCAAAGGAACAAGCTCCCATACCTCATTCCTCTCGAATTGAATGAGTTCCTCCTCCATGGCAAGGAACCAAGCACTATCTTCGCACGCTTCAACTATATTCTTTGGCTCTATCGATGAGGCAAAGGCACAATTGGCGAAGTGGTGGACTTGCGATCTCGTCTTGACACTATCATGAATATTGCCAATGACTTGCTCATGGGGATGATCGCGAACGGTATGAAGCCGCTTGGGAATACCTTGATCACTAGGCACATTCTCAACAACTTCATTAGTCGGGTTAGTATCAATAGAATCAATTGAATCAATAGACTTAGAATTTTCAAACGAATCACATAAAACATCCATAGAATCATCATCATTTGAAATTCTAGAAGTAGTAAAATTCTCATTAAAAGAGACATGAAGTGATTCCTCGATCGTAGAGGATCTTTTGTTGTATATCTGGTAGGCTTTGCTACGTGAGGAATACCCAACAAATATCCCCTCATCCGATCTCGGATCAAACTTGTCCAAATTATCATATGTGTTTTTAATAAAACATTTTGCGCCGAAAACACGAAAATGTTTAACTTGAGGCAATCTACCAAACAACAATTCATAGCAAGTTTGTTTGGTGCCGGGCCTCAAAAGTATTCTATTAAACACATAGCAAGCGGTGTGTACCGCTTCCGCCCAAAATTGATGGCCAAGTTGGCTATCATCAAGCATAGTGCGAGCACACTCCACTAGCGTCCTATTGTTTCTCTCAACTACACCATTTTGAGGAGGTGCACGAGGGAAAGAGAAGGTGTGTGTAATACCAACTTCATCACAAAATGTCTCAAAAGACTCATTCTCAAATTCACCTCCATGATCACTACGAATAGTGACAATGGTGGTTCCTAAGAGATTTTGTACTTTCTTAACAAAAATTGTGAAGTTTTCAAAAGCTTCATTTTTATTACATAATGAAAACACCCATGTAAATCTCGAATAATCATCTACGATGACAAGTCCATATCTTGCATTTCCTAAGGAAGCAACTCTAGTTGGCCCAAATAAGTCTAGATGTAATAGCTCTAGTGGCCGTTTAGTAGAAATGTTTTTCTTAGGTTTAAATGAAGATTTAGGAAGCTTGCCACGTTGACAACAATCACAAAAACTTTTCTTTTCAAAAATGAGCTTCGGAAAACCTTTAATGGAATTTAATTTTGAAAGCTTATAAAGTGTTCCAAAGTTCACATGTCCAAAGCGTCGATGCCATAAGTGTTGTTCACTTGTGTTGGCAACGAGACATTGTTCATAAGACTTAGGAAGATCCAAAATATAAATATCTTCGAGCATAGTGTGAGCACACTCCACAAGCGTTCTATTCTTCCTCTCAACTACACCATTTTGAGGAGGTGCGCGAGGGAAAGAAAACGTGTCAGTAATTCCAAGATCATCACAAAAATTTGAGAAAGACTCATTCTCAAATTCACCCCCATGATCACTACGAATAGTGACAATGGTGGTTCCGATGAGATTTTGTACTTTCTTCACAAATATTGTGAAGTTTTCAAAAGCTTCATTTTTATTGCATAAGAAAAATACCCATGTAAATCTAGAATAATCATCGACGATAACAAGTCCATATCTTGCATTTCCTAAGGAAGCAACTCTAGTTGGCCCAAATAAATCTAGATGTAATAGCTCTAGTGGCCGTTTAGTAGAAATGCTTTTCTTAGGTTTAAATGAAGATTTAGGAAGCTTGCCACGTTGACAAGAACCACAAAAACTTTTCTTTTCGAAAACGAGCTTCGGAAAACCTTTAATGGAATTTAATTTTGAAAGCTTATAAAGTGTTCCAAAGTTCACATGTCCAAAGCGTCGATGCCATAAGTGTTGTTCACTTGTGTTGGCAACGAGACATTGTTCATATGACTTAGGAAGATCCAAAATATAAATATCTTTATGGCGTGTGCCGGAAAATAATAACTTATTATTATCATTTGAAATATGACATAATCCTTTCGCAAATCTAACTTTGTAATCTTTGTCACAAAGTTGGCTTATTGAAATAAGATTATGATTTAAACCATTAACTAGATAAACATCACTAATTAAGGGTTTAGACGGGTTACCCACTTTACCAATACCGACGATGGTTCCGCTCTCGTTGCCTCCAAATACGACGCGGTTTCCATTTGTAATGGGAACTACTCCGGAGAGCAATTGAGCGTCACCCGTCATATGTTTTGAACACCCGCTATCGAGTATCCAATTCCCTTTGGAGCTAAATTTAAATTTGTTGCTCCTTTTCTTTTTCTTTTCCTTGAGTACCTAAAGATAGAGAATTTCATATCATGGTACCCAAGGTCATTGGGTCCTCAAAGGTTAGACCTTTGGAAGCCAAGTCTAATTGGACTTAGACTTCCCCACATAATTCCTACTATGCACAACATTCGAAAAATAAGCATTCATATACACTTGTTTTTCATCCATGCTTGTGTCCTTTGGGCTCCAAATAGTGAAAATCTTGGGAGCCCTCATCCTATTGGGTGCATGCATGCGACGTTGATTTCTACGTGATGCATGTTGTGGATAGGCATAAGGAACATGATGGAATGGTGCACGACGAGAATTATTCATATGATGAGGTGGGTGAACATATGCATGTGTGGGAACACGTGCGTGAGGGTGTCTCACATGGTGTGCACGTGCCCAAGAATGTGTTGCATAAAAATCATCATATGTGTGAGACGGTGGAGTAGGACGTGTGTTCCTACGTGGCATAGTATTGGTGTACATATAAGCATGCCCCTTCTTTGGAGGTCCACCCAAAGTGGGTTTCTTTCCGAAAGAGGGTGTGGACGAGGTGGAAGCACCATTGGTAGTTGAACTACCAATAGAGTGTTTGCTACCACTCGTAGAGTCACCGGAAGTTGGCCTAACAAAAGTAGTGGCCGCTTTGGATGGACATCCCATCGTATACCCCAAACCAATGTGGTGATTGGCCGGAAGTAAGTCACTTAGGATTTTATCCAAATGGTCCTTACCCTTATTGAATTTATTAATTCGGCCTAATGTGTTCTCATATTTCTCTTTGAGAGAACGCATAGAAGTATCCAAGTTGGATACTTGCGATGTGAGCACATAAACACGAGATTTAAGATTCTCGTTCTCAATACTCAAAGTCGAGTTTTGAGAAGTTAAATCCGCTATCCTATGTTCTTCCGGATCATCAATGCTAACATGTTCAAGTTTAGATTTGAGATTAACAATCTCATTTCCTAACTCTTCAACAACGGTGTCGTTGTTGGTGATGATAGTCTTAGGCGAGGTTTGAATGCTAGCTAGGTCATCTTTTACTTTAGTATATCTATTTACTAATTTAGTGTATTTAGACCATAAATGAGAGTTAGCATCCCTAACATCATCCATAGTTACCTCATCGCCTTCGTCGTCGCTATCATCGGAGGAGGAAGATCCTTGATCATGCTCCTCTCTTGCCATGAAGCACATGTGCGCTTGCTCCACTTTCTCATCGTTCGACTCTCCGCTTGAGGAATCCTCGGAGTCGGTGAATGTTGCTCCGACAAGTCCCTTTTTGTACCCCTTTTTGTACTTCTTCGACTTGTCGAACTTCGGCGCCTTCCACTTCTCCTTTTGCTTGTTTTGAGGACAATCCGCTTTGATGTGTCCTGGCTTATTGCATTTAAAGCACAAAGGTGGAGAGGCGTTAGTAGAAGTAAATTTAGATTTTTGTTTGAAGTTACCCTTTCGGAAGAAGCGATTAAACTTCTTTGCCATGAGTGCAATGGATTCCATGTCCATTTCTTCTTCCGAGTCCTCATCATCGGTAGAGGTGGATGAAGCCGCCTTGAATGCAATCGCCTTTTTCTTAGGCACGTCTTGGTTCAAATAGGACTTCATCTATTCTTGTAACTTCACCTTGCTATCTTTGTGTACCTCGTATGACATCAAAGTACCCATCAATTGAACTACGGTATACTTATTCATGTCATTACCTTCCTCGATGGCGAAGGTACGTTTCTCCCAAGAAGAAGGAAGTCCTTCGATAAGCTTCGAGCACTTCTCCTTTTGGGTGTAGGATTTGCCGAGAGCCTCTAACTCGTTTATTATGTCAACGAAGCGAGCGTAATATTCCTTCATCTTCTCGCCCTGTTGCATATGAAACATTTCGTAATCTTTGTTTACAACTACGAGTTTAGAGTCTCTTAACCTACTCGTCCCTTCATGTAGAATGAGGAGGGAGTTCCAAATTTGATATGCACTCTTACATGTGCATATCTTATTGAAGTCATCGGGCTCCAATGCGCATTGCAAGGCGTTCATTGCCTTGGCATTGCTTACCTCCGCGGCGACCTCCGCGGTAGTCCATGTATCAAAGTCTTCTTCTTCGGGCTCGATGTATTCCTTCATTGTGGTCCTCCATAGAGATGCACTCCGGAGGAAGGTTTCCATCCGGCATTTCCAGTATCAGTAGTTGGTACCGTTGAAGAATGGAGGCCTCGTAGAGGAATGTCCTTCCATCACCGAAGACGCTCCTTCACGGTTCTTGAAGGTGCCATAGTCGGAAGGTGGACGCACGGTCTTGTTGTCATTGGTAGACATAGCTAAGTATCTGGCTCTGATACCAAATGTAATGCCCTACAAGCTACTGCACAAGTACTAGAGGGGGGGTGAATAGTACTTTAAAAATAACAAGGAGTATAATTCCTAATTATAGTGCAAACAACTACCAAATCAATTTGCGGAAGCTTAAATTGAATGACAACAACAAAATTAACAATGCTAACAAATGATGTTACTGGGTTCGGATCCACCCAAGTCTCCCCGACTTGTTCCCGGTGATCCTACGTCCCAACCACCCGGATCCCCTCCGGATACTTAGGTTAGAAACCCTAACCCAAGATTTCCACTATGAATATCTTGTGAAAAACCTTCACAAGATCAAATCATACATGCAATGGCAATAGTGAATCCCACAACCCGGGATCACAACCTTCTCTCACAACCGAGAGAATCAACAAGCAATATAAACAAGTTTATAATGAAATAAACAATCTTACCACAAAATCCTATACCTTGAGTTTTCTTACCAAATAGGTGCAAGGAGGGATTTGAGGAAGATGAAGTCACCAAGACCTAGCACCAAAGAAATGACCAGCAATGGGTGCCTAGGAGAGATTTGGAGACTTGAATCAAGCTAGAGCTTGAAGGGCTCACCAAGAACAAACTTCTCTCAAGATGGATTCTAGATCTAGAAAGTGAGAGAATGGATTTCTTGTGAGGAAGAGAGCTTTGGAAATGAGTGAGAATGGCTATCTCTTTCAATCTCAATGAATCTCTTAATGGCAGCTCTAACCTAGAGAGAAATGACCTAGGTTCGTATTTATAGGGTCCCATAAAAACAAGTTAGGTCAAGTCCCAACGGATAGAAATCTGAGGCAACTAGTCGGTCAAAGAACAACCACTGACCGACTAGTTCATCAACTAGTCGGTCAGTCAAACAACATGGACCGACTAAGTGAAGAACTGAGAAGAGATAGAAATTCAGACCTAGAAATCTAGTCGGTCCAAGAAGACTTTCTGACCGACTAGTTTCTCAACTAGTCGGTCAGTCAGTGAACGTAGACCGACTAAGAGGCAAAAGCAAATAGTCTGAATGCAAATTGACTTAGTCGGTCCAAGAACAAAAGTTGACCGACTAGATTATCAACTAGTCGGTCACCAAACGTTCTTAGACCGACTAACGATAAACAGTAGCTTAGGAGAAATTTGGCATGTACAGTAAATCACAACTAGTCGGTCAAAGAAGCATCACTGACCGACTAGTTCACAAACTAGTCGGTCGGTGAGTCAACGTAGACCGACTACCTGTAAACAGTACTGAACAAGAAAAGATTAACTCAAACTAGTCGGTCCAAGAAGCTCTTCTGACCGACTAGATCACCATCTAGTCGGTCAGTACTTCTTCTTGTACCAACTAATATGCACAAACAAGTCCGAATCGAAGCGCGATGCTTCGAGGAAGTTAGAATGAACTTGTACTAAGATCCTAGAGCTACGATATGAGCGTTATGAAGATAGATTCGTAAGATATACTCAAGGCTTAACATTCTATAGATCGAAGCTAAAAGACTATAAATAAAACCTTAATGAATGGTCTTCGAGAGCTTCGATTAATTCTTCATGACTTCCAAAACGGTCCAAGAGCTTCAACGAAGCTTTAGGCAATGAATACGAGCTTTGAGAAGTCTTGAGATGTCGCTTTGATTGTTCTCGTGAATTTGGCGACGATCTCCAATACTGCGCTCACAAATTGTTAGTTCATGAATTATTTATGTTTGCTCATCATCAAAACCAAATCCAGGGAGTCCAATATTCAACATAAATAGCACTCACACAGAAAGCAATGAGTTTAAAGAAAACAAAGTAAAACAAATACTCTTACCTGAGCCTTAATGATGAACTTACTCATTAATGAATGCAATGATTGGAAGAGGATCACCAAGTGTTGAGATTGAGCTTGATAACACTTGGATGATTTTCCTTGAGCTTGACTTCAATGCATGAAGAGGAATATGAGCTCTAAGAGGAAAATGAGTGAGTTTGAGGTGGCTTAATGATTCTCAAATGATCTTCAATAGTCTCAAGAAGTCCTAATGAACTCAGCCCTCTGCTATATATAGGAAGCCTAAAGAAACCCTGAAACCCAAGCAAAATCCCCAAAGAATGAAATCTGCAACGGCTAGATTTTGGCAGTTTACGGCACAAACAGTCGACTGATGAATAACTGACAGTCGACTGGTCAACGGCTATAAAAATCCAAACGGCTATAATCTGATCCAGGACAGGTGACTGTAGAAGACTACGCCGGTGCCTGTACAATGTGCAGACGCCTGAATATCCTTCAGCAGACGAGTGTCACATGGGATGAAAAGGAGCATAGAAAAACACAACTTTCGCACTAGTGCCTTCAGACGATAGATAACTAATTCTCAGGCGCCTGTAATTTGAAAGGGGACTGAAAACTCTCATAAGTCAACTGACTTGCAAAGTGGGATGAAACCTAGAAAATGCAAGTTACGCACTTTGGCACACAGACGACTAGAGAACAAATCACAGGCGCCTGATGGAAGACATGCAACTGTAATATGAACGTTAGTCGTTTGTTTCCAATAGGTCAAGAAAAAGTCAATAAATATTTGACTTGAGTTGTGCAATACATCGACTGTAGAAGGCTGGCCAGGCCACTGGAATCACCCAGTCACCTGTCCTTCCTTCAGCAGTCGTCTGTTGGAGAGCCAGAGACTTCAATTGAGTCATTTGGCATGATGAACCTATTGGGTTGGATTCTATGATAATCCTCAGGCTCACTAAGATGGTAAATGCATATGCATGAATGAGTTAGTCTATCTATCAAGGCATTACATTAATAAATCTAGACTCAAAAAGAGAAAATACAAGTAATAAAAGATATTACATGGATTACATTGCTTCCCTTAGAGTCTAAGCTTCAGGCGATTGATGCCTTGATGCTCCCCATCATCTTTCAAGCTTTGGTACCCTTTGAGTCCAAGCTTTGGCATTGCTCCTCTTGATGTCCATCCTTGCACCAATCATTTAGTCTCCAAAAATGATATTTTTGAAATGATAACTATGAGACTAAAATATGAAATTCAGTAGCAACAACATAATGTTGTGATCATCATCAAAATAATATTGATCTAAAACACCAATACCAAACAAGGCTGAGCTAAGTCCCATATGCCTGATGATTCAGGGTTGAAATTGCATTTTTATGCCCCCATTTTGTGCAGTTTGTGCGTGTATCCTTATATTTTAGCTCCCTCACATGCATTTTATTGATATCATCTTATTTAGGAGCTAATCATTTACTTCTGCACAAAATGATGTTATTATGGCTTAATCGTGTCATGGTTTATTTTGCAGAATTTTGGGGATTTTTTCTTAAATTTATGGAGGTCAAACGATACAAGATTGTGATTTTAACAACCCATACGGCCGTGTGGTACACTCCACACGACCGTGTAGAGATTCGACCGAATTAGTGCAATAACAGTAGTACACGGTCGTCTTACACGACAGTGTAGCTATTTGGCCCCAGGAAGCAAAGCGATGACACAACCGTGCCACTCAGCGACACGACTGTGTTGGTTAGCGACATAGCCGTGTCATGCAACAAACATATATGGGAACCTTGCAGTTTCCTGTAGCTACAGGGTCGTGTGCAACATGCACACGACCGTGTCTCCCGATGCAACAACGAAGGCCACAGCTTGGTGAAGGCGACACGACCGTGTCACATTGTGACACAATTTGTTGACCTCACTTTCTTCTTCATTTATTTGCGAGTTTTAGGCTTGGCTTTTCAACCTATTTTTTGCTACCTTCAACCCAATACAAGCTAAGCCTATTTCTAGGGCTTCTTCTCTCTCTCTTTCCCACATTCTTTCTTCCCTCTTCTTCATCTTAGGGTTAGAGCTAGCGGGGAGCAGCAAGGAAGCTTGGAGGAGCACATCTTGGGTGAAAGTTTGTATTTTTCTTGGAAATCTTCGTGATACTCTTTCCACCTCTCTATGTATTTTGATTTAGAGCATTGTAATGTATTGGATGGTGGTTTTAGAAGTAAAAATGTCTCCTTTATATTTTGATGAGCTAGATCTTCTTTTTGTGTGGTTGTATGGAGATGTTTGGTTATTTGGGCTATGGTGTTTTAATTCTTGCATGATTAAATGATTATGTGGATGGACTATATGTGATGAATCTAATATTTAGGGACCATATTGGATCATCCCTAGAATGGAGCAAGCCTAGGAGAAACCACTCTTCATGTTTTCATGCCTTTATCTCATTAATCCACCAACTACTTTCATTGCACACCAAGTGTTTGATTAAATGCCACATCCACTGATTGTTCACCGGGTGGATGATTGAGTTATATTCAGGTTGAACCCATATGCATAGCAACCACATTGACCCACACACCACACAAGCCTCCTCGCCTCTTTGTCTCTCTGATCCTCCTACCCTAGGGTGCTGATTTGGTAGATGGTCTCACCCCAAATTTTCACACTCTTTCCACCGTTAGCTAGTTGGTAGTATCTCCACCATTACCTCTCCTTAGTTAAACTTGTGATTGTAAATGACTTGTTCTCGTGATCTGACTCGGTCTCACCTGAATTTATTACTTGGCAACCTTCTATACTGTGGAGTAGTGTTCAACACAGATTGAGAAGAGTTATGTTTTTGACGACATTGCCGGGGACAACAGTTTTTTCATATTACATTTTCGATTGATCTTGGAAATTTTGGCGTAATATGTCCTTCTATTTAGTTTGAGTCTTTTCGAATCTTTATCTTCCACTCATTGAATGTTTCGTCCTTATTTATTTTAAGCTAATTGAGTCCTTTGCTATTTTTATTTTTTATTTTGTAAAATTCAAAAAAATATGGAGCTTAATGGCACAAATTTTCTGTATAATGCACATTCCTCTTCTTTGCGCAGTGCCAGGTCCTTGAAGATCAAGATTGACAGCTTTGCTCAAATTGGCGGTGAATCCTTCTATCAAGCTTGGAGGAGGTTCACGTATTTATTAAGCGGTTGTCCACATCATGGGTTCACGATAGCCGATCTCTTCTAGTTCTTTTACATGAGGCTGTATTGGAGGAGATGCAAGTCTACATGACGATGTTGGACGACAGATATTTCCTTAACAAGTCGCCTGAAGATGATTAGGAGTACTTGGAGTCCATTGAGGATGTTGCATAACCATTGGATGTGACTTTAGGGAGCGGGCCATTAGCGCCACATTATGATAACATTGGAGCATGCCTTGACGAAGGAGAGCCAAGCGTGAACGCACCATTGCAACCCTTGGCCCAGGAACATCAGCAGCTTATCCATACACATGAGACTCAATACTAACACTTTCAGTGGAGCATGCAGACTCGAGTTCAGTAAATTCGAGATGTCTTAGCGAGTCTTGTATGTTTGGTCTCCAGCTTGGGAGAAGGTGATCCAACCACTAAAAAAATTTATTATTTGATTTGGATTCTTCTTCTCTTGTAGGAGATGTGTGCAAAGAGGAAGAGGAGGAGCAACCAACTTTGGATGAGCAGGAGGAGGCAAGTCAGGACATGAGCATAACGATCATTTTAGTGGCACATGAACTTTACCCTTCCTCGGCTTTTCCCCCTTTTTCTATTGTAGGAGATGTGTGCAAAGATCAAGAGTATGAGTGATCAATTGTGGATGAGCAGGAAGTAAGCAGGACATGATCATAGTGATATTTCAGTGGTACCTGAACTTTACCCTTACTCGGCTTTTTCCCAAAATCCTACATTCCTCTCCTACATGGTCGTGCATCATACCGAAGATGGTGCAATATTTTCATGGAGTTTTGCCACCACTCTTTACGTTCATTAATTTATTTTAATGATTTTATTTGGCGAAACTTTGTCGAAAGACAATGGTGCCCACTTTGATGACATAACATCTCTCTCACAAGACATGATAGAAGACTTTAAGGAGTGAGCACTTGCGGTTGTATTGCTGGGATCGAAAGTGATTCTTGGAGGGAAGACGCTCGCTGAGGAGCGCAAAGAACTATTAGAGCAGCTTCCTCTACTTCTGGACATCTGTGATTCACCTTTCAACCCCGGTGATTTCTTTTCAATAGTGTAGAAATTTAAATTTATGTATTCTTTTAATGCGTTCTAGGGTAGTTTTATTTCAATAAACATATACTCTTTCAACATTGAGGAAAATGTTTGTCTTTATTTGGGAGAGAGTATTAGCAAGTTTTAGGATGTTTAGTAGTTTAGTTGCTTTGTTTTAAAATTTTTTAATAACATCACCCAATACTCTCTATTGCATATCATTTTTGTGCTCCTCGTCCCTATGCCTTTAGTTTTGTTGCTTAGTCCCTTGTATGCTTCATGATTCAAGCATATTGTCAGATTGAAACATCATATTGAAACTCCTAAATTGTGATTGACATGTTTTTATTGCTTTTATTTTATGAGATCAATTTTAATATGCCATTTATGATACGAGTCCATATTTCATGAACTTTGTCTTTGAAATTGTTTGGATTGAGTTGTTGCAACTCTTGTGATGCATAAGTCTATGTTGAGCCACTTGAGTTGAGTAGTTTTCAAATCGATGGGTTTTGGTTATGATTAGGCGTAGCTTGTATCTAGATGTGATTGGTAGGTGTGTTGATTCAAAACAAAAAACAAAAACAAAAGAGAAATAAAAGAGAATAAAGTGTATCGTTCTTCTAGTCTTGTTAAGTAGACGGTCCTCGTGCCTCAAAAGATAGGGTTCACGTCAAAAGATGGGGTTAGGGGAGTGCAAGAGAAAAACAAAAACAAAACAAAACAAAATGAATGAATGAAAGAACTTCACACATCCAACCGCCACATATTGGGAAACCTTAGCATTGTTTTGGCTAAATCCTTTAGCTTTACGATTCTATGATACGACATTGTGTTTTAATTTTCACTTATGCAAAGCATTGGTTGTTCTTCTTTATTTGAACCAAATTGAAGTGTTGTTCATTGATTTTCTCTCTTATATGAGTTGGTATATTGAATTTATGATTATGTTGAAAATTTCATATTTGCCAGAATAATTTGGAGTTTGATATGTGCTTTGTTGAGAATCTGAATCTATCGCTTGTTTTGCTAGGGACTAGCAAAAAGCTAGTTTAGAGGTGTGATTCGGGGTGGAAATTGCATTTTTATCCCCTCATTTCTGTGCATTTTGTGCATGTATCATTATATATTAGCTGATCGCGCCCGGATATACACCCGAAAAACGATTGTAGTTTTAGCGCAAGCGCACGGTATATGGGGAGCAGGTATCGAACACGAGGAGGTGTTGTTGGCTCCAATCTATCCTAGGTTGGTTTGACTACGAAGGTTTTATTGGTGGATGTGGTTATGGTATGATGTAATGTCAATGGTGATGGATATCGGTGTCGGTGATAGAGAAGTTGAATAAATATCGATTCAAATTTAATATAATAAAAGCTTCTAGGGCTAGAGAATCCCCACTACGGATCGGCATGCATTTCTGTGAATCGTGAATCTCAATATTACTAGACTTGGATTGAGGTGAACTAGTCGTAACTAAATAGAGAACCAAGCTCATGCTCTCACGCTATTGCCGGTCTATAGCAACATAGATTAGGGTCCACTATCGTGCAAACCCTAATCTAAGCCACTAGCATGAAGATCGACATCATCGTCCAATCGCACCTCGAGCCCACTCTCGTGCAAACTCGAGTTCCAATCTCTTGCAAACGAATATGAGTATAGATTTATAATAAAAATCCTAGCTTTGGTCCAATCTCTTGCAAACCAAGTCCAGAAAATCTCGATTATAAACCTAAATCGAATATCTAGGCCTTCCCATCGATCGGAATCCAATCTCTTGCAAACCCCAAATCGATGGAAATTCCTAGCTATATGTTATAAATCAATCACAACCTAACCCCTTTAACAATTCCAATAACATAGAGATTGATTCATCACAAATATGAAATTAGATCCATATGGTTCATCCCTTTGCCCTAGAACAACGAATCTACTCAAGCATAGCAATAACAATAGAGAAATCGATAAAAAACATTACTTGCATATATAAAGATATCAAATCAAAGATTCAAATAATAAGAACAAAGATACTTAGCTTTGATGAAGAACTTCAATCCCAATACAAGATCCAAGAGGGGGCCTAGGGCATGGCCTAACCTCTAAAAAGTCTCTAAGAAAACATAATGGGAACTCCTCTCTAATGACGGCTACAAACCTCTTATATAGCACCCCAAAACCCTAGCAAATAACCCTAGAAAACCTCTGAAATTCGTGCACAAAGACAGCTCTGGACGTAACTTAAGTTCTGGGCCCGCAGTCACTCGGTTCGGGTGGGAATATGACTCGGCCGAGTGGAAATTCCAGCACTGCATCATCAACTTGCAGAAATTCTCCAGATTTCATCTGACCTCCGATTGGCGCGTTCTTGGTGGCGTTGGAACCGTCATGAAGTCTACTATCCATAAAATATGAGAAAAATACTTTGTTCACTGGAATGATAGCAGATTTTAAAAGAGTGAGAGGCTGTCTAAAAATCTGGACGCTCGTGTCATTCGCGTCACTCGACCGAGTGGGATTCTTCACTCGGTCGAGTGGACTTCTCTACTCGGCCGAGTAGGGTCTTCTGCCGTTCTCCCAAAATTCTAGAGAGTCTGCTTCGAAGTTGGGGTTTGGGCACTCTGGCACTCTACGTAACTCAGCCGAGTGGGATTCATCACTCAGCCGAGTGGGATTCATCACTCAGCCGAGTGGGTCTTCTGCTGTGCTCCCCAGAATTCCAGAGAATTCGCTTTAATTTCCTTCAGAAATTCTGACTCATTCGGGCGAGTGGAGTTCTCTACTCAGCCGAGTGGAATTCACCACTCGGCCGTGTGCATTGTGGCACTCAGGCAGGCAGATGTCGTCATGTCAATCTTGCTCGGCCGAGTAGGCTGCTTCACTCGACCGAGTGAACTGCCTTGCTCAGCCGAGTGGCCTGTTTCAGAGCTCATTTCTCCTCCTCCTCGCTTCCTCATCGATTCATTCGACGTTCTTCTTCTTCCGCTTATCGTCCAGTGCCGTTAACTCCTTAATAAGGCCATGGGCGACACTCTGGTACGCGTGCAAGTCCCGTAAGCTCATTTTTGCTCCCGATTGCTCCATATTTCTTGAAATCTGACAAAAACAAGAAGTAGTGAAAAGTAAAAAAATATCATCGAATAATCATGAAAATCGCAATATGAGCAATCGAAATGGCATGCAAACATGCAGAAAAAAGTTGTAAAATATGAACTGATCAAAATCCTCCAAGGTTACCTCTTACTCGTCCTCGAGGAATATAAGTAGAGAGACGAACTCAGGAAATGAAAACAAAGGAAATGAAATGAAAGAAAAAGAATACGAAGTGAAAGGGGTCGCTAGATTCTTCTCTCAGATCTCAAGCCATAAGCTACACATCACGATAACTTGGAAAATACGAATCACTTGCTATAAAGATTTCATATCTTACTTAAACATGGTACTTGAAAGCTTTTAAGAACAACAAAAAGGACTCTCTAAATTCATACAATCAATTCATATCCATATCACGCATTTCATAGAATTTAATATACAAGTGTTGGCGATGCACTTTTCAATCAAGAGTTATAGCAGAAGCATATAAGAATCACACCAATCATGCAATAGAGAATGGAATAAGAGACATGTCATTCATATTTTCATATCAATTCATAAGAAATCTCCATAGCTAAAGTAATTTGCTAAGTCTCAGTATTATCAAACTTCCCTATTCGTGTACCTCTCCACTCCAATGCCGCACTCACTCATGTGGTCAAATGAATTCACCCCCAAGCTTAGCTTGAGTCATCGCATCTAAAAGAAAATGATAGTGGAAAATGGGATTTTTGCCTTCGGTTTCCCAAGTGTTTTGTGGCTCCAGTAATGAGATAGAGAAATATCTTTCTTTTTCTTTTTGAACTCTTTGTTTCTCATTTTTCTTTTTGGATTTTTGTAGGAGCTATTTCATTTGTATTTTTGGTTTTTGGCTCCTTTTTGGCTTTTTGGAATTTTTTGGAACTAACTTTTTCTTTTGTAGGGATTTTGGGAAATAGATGCGACATAAGTAGCTTTATGAGGTGAACTCAAGTGACATGTAGAGAATAAAAAGGTATATGTGGAGAAGGAAATAATGTAACACTCGGTTCACTCTAAGATGTGCATGAACGGTTCAATAAGATAATACATCAACTAAACTTATATATGTAAGCATGGATATCCTTAATCATTTCAATAAATTGTGAAGTCAAGCAGTAAGAGTACAATCATATCATGCATGCAACAGAAAGTGAATAAGACAATAAGGCAGATGCTTCCGATATACAATTGATGCGTGAATCTTGGTGCACTTCCAACAAAAGCATACTAAAAACTAATCTATACATTCAGCTTCAATTAATATCATGCATTCATATAAAGGAATCATCAAGAGAAATAGATTTGCAAGCACATGTGAATAGCAAGACTATGGAATACTCTAAGTAGCATGGCAAGGAATAATAAGCATCGTGATGGTTGCTAAAGCAATAAGAGATATCATCATACGAAATTCATCTAGCGAAAGAAGAGAAAATAAAATAAAGAAATAAAAGTAAAAGAGAGGAAAGAAAAGAAAAATAAGCACACAATATGATGCATTAACACACATACAAGGAAAATAAGATGGAAAAATCAAAAAGATGATGCAAATTTTTTGAAAAATTCTAAAAACCCTAAAAATAGAGAAAAGTGCAACTAAATGGCATGGAAATGCACTCCGCCAAACTTAAAATTCACATTGTCCTCAATGTGATCATAATGGAAGAATATGCGGAACAACGATAAATGTGGGAGAGAATAAAAAAATGATGACATGAATGACATGAAATCCTAATGCAACTACATGCACATACAATGATGCATGAGAGCGCCTTCCCCCAAGCTTATACCAAACAATCCTATTGAAATGACTCGATCAATAAAATCAAGAGTTTGCAAAGCGTGATCAAGTCAAATGAATAGGAAAGTAAGTATTCACTTGAAAGAGATGCTTGATAGGTGGTGAGCAAAAATGTGTGACACATCAAAATATGAAGAGGGCAATTAATATATATAATGGGTTTGGGGTATAAAAATTTTTGTTGCCGTCATATGAGGTGATATTTATTCAAGCAAATCTATACGGTCCTCTCGCTGTCGAAAGGATTCGTGTTTATTTAAAGCATAAAATTCTATGTTATTGCTACACTACTGGATTGATATCACCTATAGCAAAAGGTGGATCCAGTATCTTTGCCGATGCAGGCAACTGCTCCAAACTGCTCCTTTCGTGGCTCGGCCAGGCGTGCGTGTCCATGAATACCAACGAACTCCAGCTATGCATCCTCCAGCATTCCCACAAGGACTCCACCTGTACCCTGCAGAGAATAGGATGCATCAGTTCGCTGCAAAAAATTCACCCTCATAATAAAAGTATCACAAATAGGATCGTCTATAGAAATATATGGAATAAATAATGGTGGACGATACTTCCCTAAAAATAATCCAATATCCTCCCGTACTGTGATAGCTATCTCCATGGTGTCCTCTCTAAGCTGCTCAGGTAAATCTAGATCATATGTGTGGACCTCCTCGACAGGCTCGTCAACCTGTGACATGTCCAAGCATACATCTGATCCATAATCGTACGTGCACTGCAAAAGGTACGACGTGTCAAAAATATCTGAGTCAAAGTAAATATCAAATAGAATACATGATTCAAAAATGGGATATGTAAAAATATCTCCATGAGTGGGAGCAGTAAGCTCTGTGGGATAGTCCTCGACGTCAGCGGAATGATGAGGTGGCTGCAGGAGCTCCAATGGTGGAGGGTAGTGCTCGCGATCCTCATGAATGGCTGTATCCTCGTCTAGATGCACGACCTCCTCGGTGATAAGTTCTGGCTCTGTGTGTAAGGCCTCCTCAAAAGCATGCTCTGGCTCCTCATGTGAGGCCTCCTCGTCAATATGCTCTGGCTCGACATGGTGCTCTTTTGCTTTTCATCAACTATCAATGTAGGCTCTCTCTGGAATGGTGATGCTGGCTGCTCATGTGTTTCAACTTGTGGGGATGTATCATGGGGAGAGGAATGCTCCAAGCAATCCAAAAATATAGTCTATCCCCCTCAAGATTGACATGGATGTCCTCAATTGTTCCTGCAGCTGAAACACGGTTCATAGAAAAAATCTGCAAATCGTAGCTCAAATGCATCACCTGCTATAATGCTAACTGAACCAGTGAACCTCACTGACTCCAATAGGCCCTCCAATAAGTTCTGAAATGTGTCCTCGTTTGGCGGCGCATATGACTTAATTTCTGCTTCCTTCACTGCCTCTTCGTCCATCCACTTTTCATATGCAATAGCTGTATCGTAGGATGTGGGATTGACGACGGCACATTCTGGCTCTGGTAGTATGTCTGGCGATGCTTCTTGCCTATAATATGAAGAAGCAGAACCGATATCTTTGGAAATCCCTGCAACCTTAAGCATGAGTGCATTCATTTTAAGTTCCCTCTTCACCCATTCCAATTGAAGGTCGCCCTTATCAAGCCTGGCTTGCATTTCAACCTGGTGTGCATGCATCTCATCAAAAAAATCCTTTGTTTCTTATCAAGCTCGGGCCAGTGCATTTCCTCAAAAAAGTATTCTCCCATCTGAGCACTCTGATCAAAATAGTATTCTCCCATCTGAGCACTCTGATCAAAATAGTATTCTCCCATCTGAGCACTCTGATCAAAATAGTATTCTCTTGTCTGAGCACTCTGATCGAAATCTGTGGTCCACATAGTATAATCCATAACACCTGATCAAAAAAGATAAATACCTGAAGAAAAATATCAGTGACACAAAAGAATATAGAAATGATAATAATGGTGGCGGGGGGTGAAAATCTCCTTTTGTTAAATTCTTTTCCGTAGTCTAATCAACCTAATTGTGACAAATTTACTCCAACAGGAAACACCTCCCCGGCAACGTCGCCAAAAAATTGATCGGGCCAGGATATACACCCGAAAAACAGTTGTAGTTTTACCGCAAGCGCACGGTATAGTGGGGTGAGGGTATCGAACACGAGGAGGTGGTGTTGGCTCCAATCTATCCTAGGTTGGTTTGACTACGAAGGTTTTATTGGTGGATGTGGTTATGATATAATGTAATGACAATGGTGATGATTGTCAGTGTCGGTGATAGAGAAGTTGAATAAATATCGATTCAAATTTAATATAATAAAAGCGTCTAAGGCTAGAGAATCCCCACTACAGATCGTCATGTATTTTTGTGAATCGTGAATCTCAATATTACTAGACTTGGATTGAGGTGAACTAGTCGTAACTGAATATAGAACCAAGCTCACGCTTTCGTGCTATTGTCGGTCTATAGCAACCTAGATTAGGGCCCACTCTCGGGCAAACCCTAATCTAAGCCACTAGCATGAAGATCGACATCATCGTCCAATCGCATCTCGAGCCCACTCTCGTGTAAACTCGAGTTACGATGTAGGTTATGATAGTTCGTATTCGTCTAATCTCTAGCAAACGAATATAAGTATAGATTTATAATAAAAATCCTAGCTTTGGTCCAATCTCTTGCAAACCAAGTCCAGAGAATCTCGATTATAAATCTAAATCGAATATCTAGGCCTTCCCATCGATCGGAATCCAATCTCTTGCAAACCTCAAATCGATGGAAATTCCTAGCTATATGTAATAAATCAATCACAACCTAACCCCTTTAGCAATTCCAACAACATAGAGATTGATTCATCACAAATCTGAAATTCGATCCATAGGGTTCATCCCTTTGCCCTAGAACAACGAATCTACTCATGCATATCAATAACGATAGAGAAATCGATAAAAAACATTGCTTGCATACATAAAGATATCAAATCAAAGATTCAAATAATAAGACCAAGGATACTTAGCTTTGATGAAGAACTTCAATCCCAATACAACATCCAAGAGGGGCCCTAGGGCATGTCCTAACCTCTAAAAAAGTCTCTAAGAAAACATAATGTGAACTCCTCTCTAATGACGGCCACAAACCTCTTATATAGCCCCCCAAAACCCTAGCAAATAACCCTAGAAAACCTCTGAAATTCGTGCACAAAGACAGCTCTGGTTGCAACTTAAGTTCTGGGCCCGCAGTCACGCGGGCCAAGTGGGATATGACTCGGCCGAGTGGAAATTCCAGCACTGCAGTATCAACTTGCACAAATTCTTCAAATTTCATTCGACCTCCGATTGGCTCGTTCTTGGCGGCGTTGGAATCTTCATGAAGTATACTATCCATAACAAATATGAGAAAAATAATTTTTCTGCTGGAATGATAGCAGATTTCAAAAGAGTGAGAGGATATCTGAAAATCTGGGCGCTCGTGTCATTCGCGTCACTCGGCCGAGTGGGATTCTTCACTCAATCAAGTAGACTTCTCTACTCGGCCGAGCAGGGTCTTCTGTTGTTCTCCCAAAATTCCAGAGAGTCTGCTTCGAAGTTGGGGTTTGGGCACTCTGGCACTCTGCGTCACTCGGCCGAGTGGGATTCATCACTCGGCCGAGTGGGTCTTCTATTGTGCTCCCCAGAATTCCAGAGAGTTTATTTTGATTTCCTTTAGAAATTCTGACTCACTCGGGCAAGTGGAGTTCTCTACTCGGCCGAGTGGAATTCACCACTCGGCCGAGTGCAGTGTGGCACTCAGGCAGGCAGATGTCGTCATGTCAATCTTGCTCGGCCGAGTAGGCTGGTTCACTCAGTCGAGTGAACTGCCTTGCTTGGCCGAGTGGCCTGTTTCAGAGCTTATTTCTCCTCCTCCTATCTTCCTCGTCGATTCCTTCGACGTTCTTATTCTTCCGCTCATCGTCCAGCGCCGTTAGCTCCTCAATAAGACCATGGGCGATGCTCCGGTACGCGGGCAAGTCCCTTAAGCTCATTTTTGCTCCCGATTGCTCCATATTTCCTAAAATTTGATAAAAACAAGAAATAGTGAAAAGTAAAGCAATATCATCGAATAATCATGAAAATCACAATATGAGCAATCGAAATAGTATGCAAACATGCAGAAAAAGTGTAAAATATGGAATGATCTTTAGCTCTCTCACATGCATTTTATTGATATCATCTTATTTAGGAACTAATCATTTATTTCTGCAGAAAATGATATTTTTATGGTTTAATCGCGCTATGGTTTATTTTGCAAGATATTTGGGATTTTTCCTGAAATTTCTAGAGCTCAAAAGACACAAGATTGGGATTTTAACAATCCACACGATCGTGTGGTACACTCCACACGACTGTGTAGAGATTCGACCCAAGGAGTGCATCAGTAGTAGTACACGATCTTCTTACACTACCGTGTAGCTATTTGGCCCCATGAAGCAATGTGACACACGACCGTGTCGGTCAGCTACAAGGCTTGTCATGCAACAAACAGATAAGGGAGCCTTGCGAGTTCCTATAGCTACAATGTCGTATGCAACATGCACATGACTATGTCGAATGACGCAAAAACGAGGGCCACATCTTGGTGGAGGCGATACGACCGTGTCACATTGTGACCGTGTCGCCCTCACTTTCTTCTTCGTTTAGTTGCTGGTTTTGGGCTTGGTTTCCCAACCCATTTGCTGCTACCATCAACCCAATACAAGCTGAGCCTATTTCTAGGGCTTCTTAACTCTCTTTCCCTCATTCCTTTTTCCCTCTTCCCTTTTTCCATCTTCTTCATCTTAGGGTTAGAGCCATTGGGGAGCAGCAAGGAAGCTTGGAGGAGCACATCTTGGATGAAAGTTTGTATTTTTCTTGGAGATCTTTGTGATACTCTCTCCCCCTCTTTGTGTATTTTGATTTAGAGCATGGTAATGTATTGGATGATGGTTTTTAGAAGTAAAAATTGTCTCCTTTATTGTTTTGATGAGCTAGATCTTCTTTTTGTGTGTTTGTGCGAAAATGTTTAGTTGTTTGGGCTATGGTGTTTTAATTCTTTCATGATTAATTGATTATGTGGATTGATTGTATGTGATAGATCTAAGATTTAGGGACCCTAATTGATTGTATGTGATGGATCTAAGATTTAGGGACTGGTCGATCCATATTTTAAAGTCGGAAACTTACCGCAAGTGCACGGTGTCAATGCTTTGTATTATAGTAAAATGTCAAACCCATAGGGAGGCATGTGCTTATATAGTCTTGGGTTTTGTTCTGTATCTCATAAAAGTGTCAGTTGGTGGACTCAGAAAGGTTGTCACGTTTATCACTCAAATAGGATTATCTGCAATATAAAAGACTAGGACAATATGAGTCACCACTAGAATCGTCGGATGTCAATACTAAGTTAGAATTCCTATGTTGAATTGGCTTTATTAGGGAGAGATTGTCGCATCTAAGATGTAAAACTCATGACCAACTGTCGTTGCACCACTTGTCTAACGTATCCCTGTTTAGCCCCACCGCCGTGTATAGACTCACACGCGATCTGTGCATTATGATCGACAACTAATCTCAATCTCTACTCACGCCATTGTCGTGGATAGAGCTTTGATCTGTTATTTGGTGTCTCTCATTGACGCTACTATCGTAGTCATCAATCAGTAATATATGACACCAGTAGAAACCATCAAAGTGTATGCCACTGTCGTGGTCACGAACTCCAATTGAATTCACTAACATGCCTAATTAAGTCCATATGATATCCGTCCAAGATGTGCGCCACTGTCGTAATCACAAATCCTATTTGGAATATCCTAAAAAACTTGGCTAGATCAACTAAAACACATCTATTTTATACCAAAACAACATAAAAATCCTAACTTTACATCTAAATCCTAAGATCCTAGAGTTAATCTATTAACCATAGATAAGACTACTTACAATTCATAGAAAGTTCAATAGAAAATTCGATAATAGCGGTAGAATTCATGATCGTAATAGAAAACATCAAAACAAGCATAGAAAGATGAGAGATCATTACCAAAACATCGAAGATTGATAATAAAGCGCAGAGAATTAAGATCACAAGATTCCAAGCAAAAGCAATTAATAAAAATCCAAACTTTGTCTTCAACAATAACGACGACACCCAAAATTCTCTAAGAAAACTCCAACTAAAACATAAAACTAAGGAAAATAAAATTATCTCTTAATCTGGGGTAAAAATTATGCTTATATACATGAGAGTGGACCCGACAAAAAAACCTAAAAATAGGGCTTCTTCAGCCCACAAATTGATGGGCTGCGGTGCCCTACTCGGTCGAATAGAGGCACCGCTCAGTCGAGTACTGATACGGGGCTCCGCTTAAGGCTTCTTTAAACCTAGGCTGATATACGCTGCTCGGTCGAGTAGCCGCTCTACTCGAACGAGCTACAGTAGGCTGAAAAAGTGCTCAAAAACATTGTTCTGTTTGGTTCAAGCTCGGTTCAGTAGCAGCTCTGCTCGGTCAAGTCGCCTTGCTTACTCAGTCGAGCTACATTTGCTAGAGAGACCCTTGAAATCATCGTACTGTTTTGGCTCCACTTGATCGAGCAGCTGGTCAACTCGATCGAGTGGCCTTGGGCTCTCAAATCTTGGCTAAGTGTTGGAAATATTCGTAGCTGGCCGATTTGATCCGACCGAGTATCTTTTCCACTCGGTCGAGTGATGCGTATCCATTCTGAAGCCTTCTCTTTGATTTAGATGTTAGCTCGGTCGAGTGCTGAGCAGCTCGACCGAGCTGCCTGGGAAAAAACACACCACTCTTCAAGGGAAAAAATAGACCACCCGATAATATATATAAATATCATGACCCGCTCTTAGGATACACGATAAGTACGAATCCATATCAACTATTCTCAGAGCTACGTATGTGAAGAAGAAAGATGAGTAGAGAGAAGAGAAGTACTGCTCGTAACGGAAAACTCCGCAGGCCACTACACACGTGCTGGAAAGTATGGAGAATGCTCTAACCAAATAGACAATACCGACAACACAGAAAAAACAGAGAAATAATCAAAAGACAACAAATGAAACTGATTTATTTTTATTTATCCATCCTCAATATCACATCATCTCTTTCTTTACAATATCCTTATGTACAAACCTCATATACGTCACCTCACAACTCTCACCAAAAAAACCCAAAAGGTACAATGCACTCTTAACTCATGACACTCACCAACCCAAATCTCGGCTTACACAACTCTCACACAAGCTCTACTGCTCCAGCACCCTGTCACAGCTCCTGCTACCAAACAAAACCTGAAA
This sequence comes from Scilla litardierei, assembly GCA_030789695.1. Taxonomy (NCBI): domain Eukaryota; kingdom Viridiplantae; phylum Streptophyta; class Magnoliopsida; order Asparagales; family Asparagaceae; genus Scilla; species Scilla litardierei. Next base: position 30,376,161 of record CM061133.1, read on the forward strand.
CCACAAGGTGGGACACGTCACAACGTGACCCAGTAGGAAACCACACTACTCTAGTACAAAATATTATGTTAATACTGATTTCTCTACTTACATGAAACATATTTTAAATTCACCGCAGAACAATCATGACATACAAGTGCTGAAAGTAAAAAGAAACTGAGGAACATGAACTTCATGACCACAATTACAGATTAAATAGTTTAAAGTTAGACTTTTAGTTATTATTTGGAAACCCGAGTAAATTGTAGAAGAAGCCAGACTTCACCCTGTGTGGGTGAAAAATGGTATCTCAACCAGCGACACGAACACTAAAGGGGACTCTCGTAACTCCCCACCTGAACGGGGCTAGGTAAAGGAGTGAGACAAATCTCGGTTTTTACTAGAACAAACGGAGAAAACCATCAATTACCGCATCATGCATCACGAGTACACCACCGGCCTATCTAATTCTAGTCAACTCTCCCTTTCGGGAGTGACAAAGCGAGTCAGAAACTATCATCTGTCCGCTCCTTAACTCCTAAAGTTTACACGTGTTTCCCCCAAATCCAAAGTCTGGAATCTCACCTACCTCAAAGTAGATCGAGATTTCCATGTTGTTACACTCTAATTTCTCACTCTTAATTTATAAAATGAATTCATCATGTCTTACATTTCGATGATCTCAGTTACCACTTTCATTTCTTTCATTTCATCGATGACTTGTTTCAACAACGACCATCGCATTTCCATTTCATACCAAGATTATCACGATGCTCCATTCAATATAATAATTTCAAAAAACATAAACTTTAACCATTAGTATATAACCAGACATATCAATATTGAACATTGAATTTGCTTATTCATTAACATGAAGCTTTAAATGAAATAAACATACAGTCACATGCATATTTGTATTAACATGGAGCATACTAACAAATAGCATATGAATATGGCAATAGATTTAGGAACATATGAACATGTCACCTATACTAGCATAATATAAACATGGCTACAACTACACTAGCATATTAACATTTTGAATTACTAACAACGAGGTATTAATTAACATATTGTGACATACTAACAAATACTATTAAAACTCTAACAAATGGACTTTAACATGGCATATAGACACAATGAATATTCTAACATTAGCATAAGGATATTAGTATGGCATATGGACATACTAATGAAGCAATTGCATATTAACATACTAATAAAATGTGGCATAATTAATGACACACTAACATGCTAAATAAAACATGGCATACTAACATAATTAATGACATACTAACATACTAAATGAAACATGACTTTAACATGGCATATAGACACAATGAATATTCTAACATTAGCATAAGGATATTAGTATGGCATATGGACATACTAATGAAGCAATTGCATATTAACATACTAATAAAATGTGGCATAATTAATGACACACTAACATGCTAAATGAAACATGGCATACTAACATAATTAATGACATACTAACATACTAAATGAAACATGGTATAATTAATGACATACTAACAATTAACATATGAACACTTTAACATGGCATGTGGACATAAGAAATACTAATTCTAGCGTATGAACACTACTGTACTAAAACATTGCATACAACCATGGCTTTTTAACATGTCTTTACTAACATGACATTATTGAACTTTAATTGTACTACAAATTTCATGAGAATGAGCCTTTTTACTACTAATAACATAGCATGCCACATACTACAAATTTCATGAATGTCACATATTACAAATTTCATGAAAGTATATCGGTTACTACAATTTAACAAGCTATCAATTTAATGAACATTTTAACATACTACCATTTCATACCACAAATTTCATACTACAAACTATTAAACTAACGTACTACAATTTTGCATAATGACATGCATGTGATTTAAATTAATCGTGGCATGCTAGCTATCACATATTTTTTAGCATGTCAAAATAATATGAATCTCAAATAAAATTTTAATTAAAAATCATAAGTTTTTGACTATTTACATAATAGCATGCACATGGGAAAAATTATGATACATAGGCATTAAATCTCTAAATTCCTACCATTATCAAGTACATCATCTAATAAAAGTAAATGGCGGTACATGGAGCATAACATGGTATATTAACATGTAATATGTAGCATATTAACATGTAGCATAACATGGCATATTAATATGGATATACTAAAAATGAATTACTACATATGCTAACATGAGCTACCACATATGGCAAGCATGTTAAACCATTAATAATCATATTATTTTTGTGCCATTAATAATCATTTTAACATGCCAAACTAGGGTCATTAGAAATCCTACATCAATAATAATCATAAAATTCTATACTAAGGGTAGAAGTTTCATACCTTAATTACAGAACCGTTTTCTTCCCAGAATCCTTTTAATTCCCCCTTTAAGGCCGCATTAATCCACCTTCCTTAATTACTACGTTCCTTGAATTACTCCTTTCCTCTTAATCTCATTTATTGGCAATTTATTTTAGGAAGGAGATAAATTAGGGGGAGAGAGGAGAGGAGGGCTCACAACAAGGGATGCTTATGGGTTTTTTTTGCGTGAGATGGGGAAGGGGTCGCTGGTTTGTTGTTTCTCTCTCTCTCTCTCACAAAATTAATTTAACATCTCCTTTGCTAATAAAGAGACACGTGTCTCATTAGGTGTCAATTGAGGGTTTAAAGGCTAATAAACATATGACAGCAAGTAGCTGAAGTGTCACCTTAGGGATTTATAACAAATTCCAATTTTTATAAAATATGAATACTTCCAGAATACTTTCATACCATCCCAATTACATGCATTCCAGTTAAAGTAGTTTACTTACAACAATTCACATGATGATTTAAAATTATTTAAAATAATTTTAGTCATTATAAAATTAATAAAATTACCCAATAATTATATACATACAAATACGTCCATAAATACGTATAAAATACTCATATTTATGAACACGGGGTATTACACCCTGTGATTCGATCATGTCTCACCAGAATTTATTACTTGGTGACCTCCTATACTTGGGAGTAGTGCTCAACACAAATTGAGACAAGTCACCTAAGACTTGGAAAGTTTCTTCAAGTTTGGAGTCGATTCACTGCAGAGATTCTATTGAGCTCAGAAGTCCCACACAACCTGAGACGAGCTAATTTCGAAGTTTCTTATCCAAATTCCGTGCTGAGACTTGGAGTATTCATGGATCTTCTATCCTAGCTCTAAGATCTTCCAGGACAAGCTAAGACTTCACATTTGATAAAAGAAATTTTCTTAATGAAAAAGGGTAAAGAAAGTACATGAAAATGGACAGAGCCGATATAAAAGAAGAATGAAAAAAGATATAAGTGATAATCACGAGCCCAAGGCTTCTGGATCAAGGGCTTCTTGAGCTAAGGCTTCTGGAGGCGCTGCTTCATCAGCAGCCCCAGGCACAGTAGCTGCGGCCTCAACAGGAGGGCTGATACCTTGGCTTAAAGCACTGCCTTCCCAAGGCTTCATCTCGAGTTGTTCGAAGACAACCCCTTGAGTTGGGAAATTTTCTAATGATTTCATCTGGCAATGGAAGAAGCCTGCGGAAAACATTTTGGCGATTTGAGGGGCGCTGACTTCTATTTTGAACTCCTCCACCGCCTCTGCATCGACCTTCTCCGAGCCGATCGCCTTTGACTTGGCAAGTCGAGCCGAAAGATCAGCTCTCTCCTTCTTTTCCTTCTCCCTTTCCTCAGACAGCAGCTCCTCGGCACGCTTCCTCAGAGATTCCTTGGACTCGGCATTCTCCTCAATTGGTGTGCTTCCTCAAAGCTGCCTCAGACTCGACATTCTTCTCAACCGATGACCATACTTACTCAGCGACTGACCTTGCAGCCCTCTCCTCAGACAGAGATTTTTTAAGCTCATCCACCCAAGATGTAAGATTGGCGACCTTGAGCGTTGACACCTCCAACTAGGCCTTCGCTTCATCGGTAGCCTTCTCTGTATTTGTCTTTTTGTGCTTCAGAGAGAGGCTCACCTTAGCGTTGGCCATCAACACTTAACAATGATGTAAGTCTACAGCCACCAAGGATATCTACGTAAAAAGGAGAAATAAGGTCAGACCTAACACTTAGCAAAATCGAAGAAAGAAAAAGAGAAGAGGAACACAAACCTACTGACTGAGCCACACCACAGTGCTGGTCAGTCGCTTGGATTCGACCCTCTGCAGGACAGAGTGGTTCTGCAGAAGGAAGGATTTCTTGGTAACCTGTGTTGTGGCAGTGTAGTCCAAGAAGATTGACTCATTGACTCTCATAAGATAGGTGGGCCAGAGAAGTTTATCCTCTGGACATTGTAGGTCGGCTCGAGTCGATATATACACTGCCAGAGCCTGGTCAAACTCAGGAGGAATCAAGCCCACATATGACCTTGAAGGAAGAATTCCTCCCCACGGCCACATATCTTTATAGCCACTCGGGCTGGAGATCAGCATCATTGTCCCCGAGGTCGCAACTTTGGCAGCGATGGTGTTCTCGGTGGTTGATCTCGGAATGCTGATCTTGACCTTCTTCTTTCTCTTCTCTTCTTTCTCAGGTTTAGTCGAGGGAGGTTCCCTCCTCTTTTTCGAGCCGTCGACCACCCTCTAAGTGGTGCTCGATTTTACTGAGCACCCAGTGGCCTTGGCTGATGTAACGCACCGCTACCCAGGTTACCCGAGAAGTACGAATCTGTCACAGGTTCTCCCAGAGCAGCGAGTGTTACAAAGGAAGAAAAGAAAAAATACAAAAGAAATCAGTAGGCTACTGCGCAATGCTGGTATAGTATCTGTAATGTTACCAAGCAAAGCAACCAACATCCAATACAGACAATACTAAGAAACCAAAGAAACACTGCCTTTAATATATATCATCAACATCCATATACAACATCATCTATACATCAGCGCCCAAGACTAAAAGAAACACCAAAAGTACAATGATCTCTCTCTCCTCGCTCCTCCCCACCCAATCCTACACTCAACTCCTCATCCATAACTCTAGCTCCAGTAACCAACTCCAAAATCTGAAAAGACAATGGTGGGGCACGTCAATGCATGACCTAGTAGGAAATCCAATCTCCCTCTAGTATGCCAAACCATAAAAGCATCTACTCATGCATTATATAATAAAATGAACGAGCTACACAGATTGATACATTGCATGTCAATTATAGTATGATGCACAAAGTAAATGTGACATGGCAAAAGGAAAACAGACAAGACAATCATATAGAAATGAGTAAAACAAGCACATTCAATTAGTTAGCATTTTGGAACCCTGAGTAATACGTAGCGTATCAGGACCTGGACCTCACCTCGGGTGGGTGTCTCTCCAACTATCCGGCCAGTGGTACACGAGCACTGATGAATTTTAACGGGAGCTCTCGAACTGTCCCATCACTCTAGTGGTAGTGAGATAGAATCAACGCATAGCATCACTCGGTACATTGCCCTGTGGCTTACATATATCATTAAATCCTGCCAGTGGAGCACTCACACTGGTGTATACCTCCCAAGTCTAGTCCTGATACCAGTGTACTACCCAGGCCTCCCCCACCATGTGTCACCCACGTTAGCGTGGACTGAGTCGATCTGGAATCACTCAATCTCTTGCTTTCCCATTCTTTCTCAAAATACCATTTTCATCCATTTCTCAAAATATCACATTTTCATAAAACATTACCACATCACAATCTTTTCCTTCTTCTCATCCTTATTTCATTCTTTATCTCAACACAACATCATGCATTGCTTTTATAAGGAACAATTTGTATGCAAGAGCACACATCATATTGAAGCAATGTCACACCACAACTATGCAAAAAGGGGAATTCAAGCATTGACTTCACCGATAAATAACTTGTATGAAAGGGCAACGTGCCTTATCATAGAATGCTAATATGAGTAAAATGCAATGCAACATCATAAAAGAGTGGATATTATCTTTAGAACATGGCTAGCATCATTAAACCATGACACTAGAACACCCCAAACCAACACAAGTTCAGGATAAATACAATCAATCATTAAATATGGCTATTCCCACGTAATTGTAGTTAGAATTTTAGGAAAGTTACAACTGGAAAGTTGTATATACATAAATTTTACATTGCCATACCAATTATCAGAAAATAATACCTAGTCTGTGATTTATAGGGATCAATATGGTGAGAGATAAAATTTCTGTTTAAAAATTGAAAACTGCTTCAATTAATTAATGAAATAATCATAGTTCCAATCAGTTCGGGGTTAAAATCTCAACAAAGAAAATGTAGATTAGGAAGGGTAGATATTCATAATGTCACAGAAATCATGATTTGCATAACTACAGCACCCATTAGAGCTGAAATGGTGAAGGATAGACAAACTGGCAAAATCTGCTATCTTGCAAACTAAGTCCTGTTAACCCTAGTTAATGGCAGAATTAGGGAAAACTCAGACATGAAAGTTGTATGGAATTTTATTATCTATCATATATATTTATTTCAGAATTTCCTATTCACCCAGTCAATAGATACGAGCCAGCAAAGTTGAGATAGAATTCTGGAATTTCATAAAGATTATACATTTGCATAAAAGATAACATCTTTAACTAATTACAAGCAAATTAGCAACTTTTGCAACTATCTTAGCTAAAAAACATTCTTGTAAAATAAAGCTGCAATCTCTCCATAATAGCACAAGAGAGAAATGTAAAGCATGACAACATTAAAAGGGATTAACTTGCTTAACAAAATGCAATCTCTTGTGTTTTTCAAACATAACATGCTAATAGCATACTAATTGGAGTAGAATTCCTACCTCAATTGTGATACCTTCCCTAAGAGTTCATCTTTCCTTCATGATTCCTTCCTTTCTCTAGCTACAAACTCAACAAGACACAAACTTGCTTCAAGCCTCCAAAACTGCCATATTTCTTCATGATTTCCTCTCATTTTTAGTTCCAAATCTCTGTCACTAGTTACTAGGTTGCACCATGACTCTAAGGAGGAGGAAAGGAGGTATTTCATCTTGGAAATTGGGGAGAAAGACTAGGGGAAGGGGAAAACGAAAATGCAAAGAAGTGAGATGAAAAAGAATGAAAATAATAGAAAAGAGAGATTATTAAGGGTTTAATTAAGAGGGGTGTTTCTACTCTTCTCTTCTCTCTTCCACACTCTTCTCCCATTTTTCTTTTTCGTTTCTTTTCTTAAATCACATATCTTTCCATGCAAGAACGGAATCTTCTTCTGTGCACACACCTCTTCTTTACACACATCCCTCTCTAAATTACAAAACTGCAACTACCCCTAACCCTTTTCGCACTAAGCCCCCTTCACTAACCCATCCTCCCACTTAAATACAATACACACAACACAATAGCATTACAATTCCATCCATTACTATCAAGGAACCCTCCTTAATACAAATACAAAACTAGTATTAGACATACTACAAATAATACAAATCATATTACAAATAATACAATCAACACCATTTAATGGCAAGTTACCACCATACACATTACTACACCCATAAGCGGCCAAATATACACAAGTAAGCGTAAAATATTCTATTACATTCATCCATCGAAGCATACATGTAGACAACCAATAAGATATTTAATATACACACTACACAACATACTATACCTACTACACGTAGAAGATCACATGTACACTACATAATACATATCACTACATATGTATACACACACAATACACAAAAACAGATATGCCCTTACGTAATGGCACTAGTGCCATTACAATCTACCCACCTTAAAATCAAGTCCATCTTCATACTTCCTTGACTAAGGGCCAACTTAAGAATAGATAGACCTAGACATTAAGGTCACTCTACCCCTGGCATACATACACTATAATAAAAGCAAGACACACTCATATGCATAAACTTTCATATATATCAAATAGTCACACACATACAAATACTCATACATGCATACACATTTACACACATATTCTTACTTACACTATTACACACCTACCTCATATCTACATAAAAACATACACATACACACAAGTATACACTACCATGGTACTTCACATAAAGTTACTACTACATATACACATATATACATATATACAAACATACAACCATATTGTATACCTCCTAGTATACATCCAAACACACGCACATATATCATCCGTAGGGGCAAGCAATACGTAAGGCACACAATCCATGCTATATGTACAGATACATATAACTAAGCACATGTCTATCCACGCACGAGCACACGACCATACACACTAATATATAGGTCATACAATAGAGATGTACACCCAACTATAAGCACACATATTATTATGTGCATAACACCCAACATGCACATAACCTTACTATCATACAAATACAAACATAGACAAGTACATCGAAAATGTATACACCCCTAGTAGATATCCATACACACAGATATCCATATAATGATATAGCTATCCACACACACGTATTAGTATAACGCATACAGCCATACATATAACTATATTCAAATTACGTATATCACCATATCTATTCTATAAAATAGGGATGTTATCAAGAGAAATTGGAGAAGAGAAATTGGACAAGAGAATTTGGACAAGAGTATATACATACATATATATACATACATATATACATATACATATATTTATATACATACGTACATATATATCTATTCTATAATATATATACATACATATATACATATACATATATTTATATACATACATACATATATATCTATTCTATAAAATAAGGATGGTATCAAGAGAAATTGGATAAGAGAAATTGGACAAGAGAAGACAAGAGAATTTGGATAAGAAAATTTAGACAAGAGTATATACATACATATATATACATACATATATACATATACATATATTTATATACATACATACATATATCTATTCTATAAAATAGGGATGATATCAAGAGAAATTGGATAAGAGAAATTGGACAAGAGAATTTGGATAAGAGAATTTGGAGAAGAGTATATAAATACATATATATACATACATATATCTATTATACATTTGACAGAGATTTTTGAATCCTAGGGCTGACTAGGACAAGCTGACTGGGACAAACAGGTTGATAAAAGACGGCCAGGATTTGATCTTGCTAAATCAACGGTTTGGATGAGATTTTATAAAGGTTTTTGAGGAGACTTTTGAATTTTTAAAAGAAATGTATTGGGAAAGAAAACCAACACACTTAATATTCTTTATTGGAAAAATTTCTGTGAGGGGTCACGCTACGGGAGATGAACGCCTGAGATTCTGCCACCTCATCGATTTATCAATCCACTTTGGGGGATGAACGCCTAAAAAAATTCTGCAAGAGGGCACGCTTTGGGAGATGAACGCCTGAGATAATGCCACCTCGCCGAAATGTGTTGGGAAAGAAAACCAAGTGCTGCCACCGCATCAATCCGTGGCAAAAAAACTCAGCCCCTAAAAAAACTCATTTCGCAGTCTCTCTCTAAAATTCTTCTATCAGTCTTTTCTCCATCATAATTCTTGATCTTTGTAGAGCTGAAGGGCATCTCCTTTGTCTCGAGGCCACAGAGTCTGAAGAGTCTCTCTAAAATCCTTCTCTCTCTCTCTCTCTCTCTCTCTCTCTCTCTCTCCACCATTATGATTCATTAATCTTTGTAACTGGAGCTGATCGGAGCTGATTTTGCAAAAGATCGCAAGGTTACAGCAAAAGAGCAGCAAGTCTGACTGGAAAAAGGTACGATCTTTTGTATATTTTGTTTCTTGATGCTACCTTGAGATATTTGATTTGGGGTTTTCCATTTTTGTTTTAAAAGTTTTTTATTTGATGCTACCTTAAGAGGATCTGTAATTTTATTTAAAAGATTAGTTCATTCGATGCGAAAGATTGGGTATTGGTAATTTTATATATCTGAAAGATTATTTTATGTAGATGGTTGTTTCTTTTTTTAAAAAAACGTGTTCTATATTACGCATTAAATAACTTGGAGGATTTCATTTGCAATATTGAAGAAGAGGCTGGTTTTCGTTGGATTATTATAAACTGTAAGATTTGGTTCTCGCGTTGGCTATCAGAACGGGTTTCGCTCAATTCAATGGATGTGTAGATATTTTGAAAAAGGATGGGGATAAAAAGAGTGGATGATTATGTATTTACGAGGACAATAACTACCAAAATTTTTAGATAGGTAGATTATGTATGAACTGTAGACCTTTATTTTTTCTTAGTTAAAGAAAAATCATGATATCTGAGAGTTTTCTACATAACATAATTTTTGTTGAAGCATGCAATGCATTTATGGAATTAATATTTAGATTCAGTCCTCAAAACATGAGTTATCATGAGTTTGTTTATTTTTTTAAAACATGCCATTATGTTGTATAAGTAGGTGATACTTTATTTGTTCACAGAATTAGAATTGTGTTTTTTGGGGTCATGTTGAATCAGAAAACTTTATTTGTTTATTTTGTTAAAACATGCCATTATGTTGTATAAGTAGGTGATACTTTATTTGTTCATAGAATTAGAATTGTGTTTTTTGGGGTCATGTTGTCATGCTTATTGTAGTTTCTTTCGGTCATTAGGCTGCATGGGACACCCTGTGTGATTTTAAAGGAAACTATTTTTGACTAGACTAGCATTATGGGCATGTCATAAGAGAGATACTGATCTTGGATCTTCGAAAGCTTCTCGACATAAATTTGAAAAAGGTATGATTTTTGTTGTCTCTGATCGATTGCTCACTCACGAACTAAAATAGTAGCGGAGCAATAAATTTATATCACCTACTTTTGATTGTGACATGAAGGATTTTGATTATTGCTTGGAGCTGCTATTTGATTCCTGAGTTTGAACTAATATCGGCCAAATTTTGATTGGGTTTTAAAAATGACTGCTTTTTAATAGTAAAGGGCGTCGCTGATCATATTCGAAGATCGTCCGATGGCTAAGGTGGTGAAGGTGACTGCTTAGTTCATGCAGCTGCTCCTTCTGTAAAAATCTCCTTCATGTTGGTAATCATTCCTCACTTTAGGTTTATAAAAAAAAATTTACTACAAAAACAACTGATGAGCTTGAAACAAGTGATGGTAGTCATGATATGAATGTTACATTATCTCACCTTTGTCTCGCACGCCATATGTTTGTTCAACTGTTTAAAAGAATAATAACCAACTTTGGCTAATGGGTTTATAGGTTTCAGACATATCATATAAACAATAGCTCAAGCTCCTCAGTGAAATTATCATTAGGTATTTGCTTTTTCAATTTTCCTAACATAGATGGTGTCATGGGAGTCCAGTACATAGATATGGCATTTATGCTATTCAATGGATATTGAAAATAAATGGAAAGCTCACGCCAAATCTGGAAACCTTTTTAAAGGCGGTGAAGGTATTTTAGTATTTCTATGTTGTTGGTATCACATTTTCACTGTTACAACTTCAATGTAACTATGCAACCTTCTATTGTAAAATTCAAACGTCATCTTGCCAAGGAGAGGTGCTATGGTTTTCTACCCTGTCAAGCTTTCCTGCATATGCATGACACTGATGGAGGGTGTATAGGAAGAGAAAATTCGTCTGTTTTGTCAAATTTGTCTGATAATTTTATCGCTACAGTTGTAACCACAGCTGAAAGAGAAATAAGAAATCTGAGATCATGAACTAATGCACTCTCCTGGTCATACGTGCCAAGAAATCATGTGTACGCATAAAGTGGTTACATTATTATATAGAGAATAAGAAAGCTAAATTTGGGTTTAAGCGTGTATATTTTGGTGTTCATAGCTGTTTTTTGCGTCTTCTTTTTTGTAATTATCGCAGGAACTGGAGCGTGTAGAATTCGTTTGGGCTTGAACGGAAAGCCCCGTGTGATGACACTGAAGCAAGACCTACACTATTGACCTACTTGGGAGCTGAATTTTGACTCAGAGACATTTACATGGCGTCGTAGAGTAATCAAGGCATTGGACTCTACCGTCGCCTAATTTTGGTCACCCACACATCCAAAGCTCAGTCCATCAGAGGTCTGTCCATTGCATCGATGAGTAATTTCCAAATATTTATTTCATGTATTTCATCTTCTCCCTACACGCAACCAACAAGACGGGTCTTTCATCTTCTCAATCGCAAGGGGACCCGTCTCTTTCGTCTGCACTTCTTCTCGCCAAAGAATCCGGTTATTTGATCTGCACTTCTTCTCGCCCCTAAATTAGTTCTTCCAAAATTTTTGACTGAAAGCATGGCCATCTGCTCCTACTCAAATTTTATTATGCATCTAATTAAACCCAAATTAAGTTTGCCCTACTCAATTTAACCCAAATTGTTTTGTTTGCTTTAAATTGCATCGAATCAAATTTCATGCCCTACTCAAATTTCTTACAACCAAACCGAATCGAATTTAAAATTTGGGTTTTACATTCGGAATTTGTTGTGTTTGTTCCAAGAAATCATCACCTGGTGTATTTACATTCGAATTTAAAATTCTTAAATTTTGGTTTGTTTGTTTGCCATATGCGCAGAACCCAACTTTTTCAGGGGTTTTACATTCATGTGGTATTTCTGACTACGAGGAATACATTCTGACATAACAGCAGGTAATTCTTTTCAAGAGACAAAACCCAACTTTTTGGAGGTTTGAATATAACAGGACAAAACCCAACTTGAGAAGTGATATGCTGTTATATTCAACCAAATGCTGATGTGGTATTTCAGCACTGCTATAATCTTTTCATTTGGAGGTTTCAACCAAGAATATAACAGCAAGGTTATTCTTTGCATTTGGATATTCATTGTGAAGAGTATGCTTGAAATTTGTCCCTTTTCAGATTTTGGATATTCATTGTGAAGAGATATGTTGAAACAGATATGCTTGAAACATGAATTTTGGTATTTATCATGTTTCTGTTATATTCAGGTTTTGTTACAAATTGAAACCTCCAAATGAAAAGGAAGGCAGGGTAGTATTAAAATTTGAAAAATTAAGCATACATTCTGAAAAATTAAGCATACATTCTGACATGATGCTGTTATATTCTTGGTTGAAACCTCCAAATGAAAAGGTTACCTGCTGATAGAAACGGGTTGATTTATTTTGTAGTTTATGAAGCATACTTATATTTTGATATGCTCCTTTCCGTGATTTCTTTAAAAGAAGTGTGAAAACTCCGACGCTGTTGAACATCGTTATACTTTACTCATGATGTCGGTTTCTGCATTGATGTTGGTGTGGGGGAAGTTTTAACAGATATTTTCGGATGATCTTGAAATTGCAGTCACGTTGCATTCATGGTGAAGAAGCTTATCAAAATTGATGTTAGTTCAGACACCGTTTGCCCGTGGTGTTTTGTGGGCAAAAAGAACCTCGAAAAAGCCAACGATATGGTGAAGTACCAATTTGATTTTCGAGGTAAAAATTTCCATCTTATTATATATGTTTTACAACAAACATTTTAAACAGTATAATTGTTAGCTATTTGTCCAACATAGTGCTGCTAGCGATCTAAACCATGTTGAAAGCAGTCACTTTTTTGGCATTTGGTGCATGTTCTAGGGGAATGAGAAAGAAACTAAAAAATAAATTGAGGATGTAAATTTTGGTGTGTTGAAGTTGTTTTATGAGCATGTAAATACATGAAGTTAACAAGATGCTTCTCAAAAAAATCTTGTGCCTGTTTATCATTAGCATGTACTTCTCATTAGCAAAATATATCATGTTAACAGGATGCTTCTCATTAGCATGTTAACAGAATGCATCAATAGCATGTTTCTATTTTTGTTGGGTTTTAATAGAAAATATTTTATCTAGGTTGATGAGATTATTGATACTTCCGTGCGTTGGTTGTCGCAAGCACCCCCTCTCCCACACGATCTGCCCACATCTTCCTACCAGCGCTCCCAGCTCCAAGCATGATCTGTAAGTGGAGAAAAAAATTCACGCATCCCAGCACACATCCCCCTCCAATAGCCAACAACACAAGAAATCAGAACTTCTTAAACATAACGAAGGGATGATGGAACTAGAAATTTGAATGCTTTGAGTTATATGTAGCCTTTTTGTTATATGTAGCTTTTTGTTATAGCTTTTTTCTTTGAGTTGTTTTTGGGATAGAAATGGTATGTTTGGATGAATTGTGCAGGTCATGAACACACAACAAATTGTGTATTTGGAAAATTGGAAATTTGAGAGTGATATGTTCAAAATTATGCACAATTTGGATGGAAAATTGGAAATTTATCATGCACTTTGTGTAGGTCATGAACAATTTCCAGGTATTATGCAATTTGTCCAATTTTGTATTTGGAATACTGGAAATTGTCCAATTTGGATGGATGTTGTATTTGACAATTTTCATTATAAATTTCCAGTATTGTTCATGATAAATTTGCATGTGCATTGTTCATGACCTGAAAATTGTTCAAAGTTGTGCAAAATTTGAGAGTGATATGTTCAAGACTGGAAATTTGGACAATTTGGATGGAAAAGTGCAAATTGCATGCATTATGTTGTGATACACAAATTGTGAATACCACTACAAACTAGAAAACTTCTTGAGTTTGTATGGATTGTGTATTTTTTGTTTGTAATAAATGTATTCAAATCACAAAGCATATGAGAATGAACTTAAGTTTTTCATATAGCCATTTTTCACAAAAATACACAGCCATTTTTGGGACAACTACGATTTTGAGTGGGGAATATCTTAAATGAACCGTGCCCTACGGGCACGGGTTATGACTAGTACATATACATATATACATATACATACATACATATACATACATACATATACATACATCTATTCTATAAAATAGGGATGGTATCAAGAGAAATTGGATAAGAGAAATTAGACAAGAGAATTTGGATAAGAGAATTTGGACAAGAGTATACATATACATATATACATATACATACATACATATACATACATACATACATATATCTATTATATAAAAGAGGGATGTTATCAAGAGAAATTGGACAAGAGAATTTGGATAAGAGAATTTGGACAAGAGAAATTGGATATCTATAATATAAAAGAGGGATGTTATCAAGAGAAATTGACAATAGAATTTGGATAAGAGAATTTGGACAAGAGAAATTGGATATCTATTTTATATTTGATGAAGATTTTGAATTATGTCCTGCTAGGATAAAGGTTAGGGCTGACTAGGTCAAACATACATGATGACTAGGACAAACAAAAATGAGTTGGAATTTTGAAATTTTGGGAGAAACCTTGGGGGAAGTTTGAATTTTAGTGGGCGTTTTGAAATTTTGATGGGAGTTCGAAATTTAATGTTTGAAAGATATTTTATCATCATGGCACCAAAAGTTTGAATTTGAAAAATCTATGAAACAATTGGGGGGAAGTTTGTATTTTAGGGGGAAACTCTTGATGGGGAGAAAATGAAATAATTTTTTTGGGGGAACTACATAACAATTATTGTACTTTAATTTTGGGGGGGAACTAAAATTTTGAGGATGGTAATATATTAAATAAACCGTGTCCTATGGACACGGGTAATGACTAGTATACATATACAACACAATAGATAAACATAATGTACTAAATACCAAGAGTATGTCCACTCATACATGAGTGCAAAACAGAGATCCACACATGGAGTTCCACACAATATATATATACACACACACACACTACATACATCTTAATAAACACAATAGCTCTACTATACATATATCTCATAGTTTAACCATATACTAATACATATACCATAAAACACCATCATACAGACACATAGTCATACCAGTATCTAGAATAGTAACATACATATAAGTACAGCTCCAGATAAACATACGAATATAACACAGAGATATACTTGACAATAGACATACAACACGTGTATATCTATGCAAACACATAGCCATACATACATATACATACAACAGACTGTAATTTTAGCCTGTATGGATCAATACACTAGAGGGGGGGTGAATATTGTATATAATAAAAATGTTGCAAATAAAATGTTAGTAATATTTGCAAAGATGGCACAGAAATAAAATGACAAGTACTGAAATTAAATCAATCGCAAATACAGAGATTTATCCTGGTTTGGATCCTTGTGATCCTACTCCAGTCCTCTACCCCGTAGAGATTTTAATCCACTATAATCACTTGCCCCGCAAGCACAAACTTACAAAAATGGCGACACTCCCCGTGTCCCAAACTTTGTACAATCTCTAAACAGAGATTCAAACCTGTTAAATAATGAAATAGAAAAAACACCTATAGCCTTGTTATAAATTTCAGAGAATGAATTCAAGGATGGTGTTTAGAAGAAGAACTTCAAGATGTAAATGATATGTAATGAAGAGCAACACTTGAAGTTCTCTGGTTCATAAAAGAAGAGAGAGAGATTAATCGATTTCTTCTTACAATTATGAACACAAACAACTTTCCAAAATGATGTTGAAAAACCAAGTTCTTCCGTTCTTAAACGAAGAAAGAAATCTAATGATTTCTTCTTACAAATAAGAAAAGAACAACTAATGGCCTAAAGCTTTAGAAAATGAAAGACTTGATTTCAACAATTAAGAGAGTAAAGAAGAGGAAAGTGAGTGAAAGAAAAGAGAGAGTCTACCCCTCTATTTATAGTGTTTAGGAACAGTTGGGGACTGTAGTTAAGGTTGGAAAACGGGCAAGAACCGTCCCTGAAAATTTGGGATCAAAACAGCTATTTTTAAAATTGGTCGACCAAAATGATCACATTGGTCGACCAAAATTTAGAGAGAGAATTTTGACCCTTGGAAGACATTTCTAGAATCTACACGGTTAGGGGAGTTTGCACATGCAATCCCATAACCAAATTCGAAGGTTTAAAATTGGTCGACCAAAATGGGGTTATTGGCTGCCAATTTTCAAAGTTGCGAATTTTCGAAATTGGGAAGTGTAGATATCTGAGTAATGGAACCTAGATGACTAAGATATATTATCACAAGGCTTTGTGACTCTTAATAAAGTAAATTTGACAATGATTACATAAAGCCGTAGATAGGACTGCATCTGCAACTGAATCTGAGAAGCTTCTTTGCAGGAGATCCTTATCAAGTGATTATATATTCAAGTCGTGGATTAGGTGCCTTTGTCTTTCCAGCTTCATGATTGATATATCTGATTGAGTATGCATGAAGATATCTGATTTGTGTGGAACTCAGCATTGATATGTATCTGCATACATAGAGTTAGTAGCACTGAATTTGTTTGTCATATCAAAACCATATGGGAATAGAAATATGGAATTATGAAATTCCAACATTCTCCCCCTTTTTGATGATGACAAACATGAAATATATATATAGTTAAAATTGAACATATCAGGTATACTCCCCCTGAGTAGATGAAATATATTCTCCCCCTTTGAAATCCTCAAAAAGAGGGAAATAAGAGTTAGCCCAAAAAGAAGCTATAAATTAACAAATGATTGTCATCTGGGTGAAGACATGTGTAGGCCGAATATGGAAGGTATAGGC
The DNA here is from genome assembly GCA_030789695.1 of Scilla litardierei. Lineage (NCBI taxonomy): Eukaryota > Viridiplantae > Streptophyta > Magnoliopsida > Asparagales > Asparagaceae > Scilla > Scilla litardierei. The sequence goes on from CM061133.1 coordinate 30,393,653, forward strand.
CGAAAAATGAACAGCCTATTATAATAATGAAAAAAAATTGAAGCATATGTAGGTGGTGATTAACAGAATCAGAAAATCAGGATAGGACGTAGAATATATTCTCCCCCTGAGTATGTAGCCCAATGCATGAGTTAAAGTAAAGATCGTGAGCGTAATGAAGCAAGCCTGAAGTACCAAGCATTAAAGACAGAATCATTTTGGATGCAAATAGCAACAGAGGGTACGGATTGTTACTATTTTAAAAACAATGTTTGCAGTCAACATTCAAAATGAAGCACTGAGATTTAGTAAAATTTGTGAGTGGGTATCGGGTAGAGTATGTAGTGGCATTACAAGTTGAAAACCCCAGAATCTAATCTCCATTAATAAAACAGTGACATATATGCACGAAAAGAGATGAATTTCCGTAGAATTATTAACACCGATGCCTAGAAAGTAACAAATGCGTGTGATGGAAAAAAAATGTTCATGCTCGCAAGGGTAGATGTAGGCGGATCGGGCATGATTGTGAATAAGGTAATCAACTTGGTAACCCAAAAGAAATGGAAAAACAAAATAAACAGATTGGTCATCGGTGAATGCACATGTAGGGGCATAACAAAATGACAGGAATGGAGTATCCAAAATCATTTTGTCAAAAGAATTGTGATACACAGTATGTACAAAATGAAATTGCCTGGATGACAGAGAAGACCAAATGAAGGGAGGAAGTAGAACATCATGCCTAGAGGGAATAAATACAGTAGCATGTGCAATTTAAAATAGCAACAGACAGAACTAATTTTAATCAGTTGAAAAAAAAATGTTTGCAGACAATACTTATAATGAATCACCTTGATTTAGTAATAAAGTGGAGTTTGTAACAAAAGTAATAAGTATTTGTATTACAAACTTATAATCACAGAATCTAATTGTAATCATTAGAGTGGGGACATACAGTAACTAAGATAGAGTAAATTGCATTAGACTTATCAAATTCGTAGCCTAGAAAGTAGCAAATGGGCTATTAATTTAATATAAAAGCCAAATTTAGCTTCAGGACATTAATACCATCATAGAAAGTGATATAATGCCATTAATATACAATTAATACCATCTGTTATGAAGTGGACAAGAAAACACAATGGGATTTGAATAAGACAAACATGGGGGGGAGAAAAGACAGGGCTTTGGAAAATGAAATGAGGGGATGCCTTGGAAAATGAAACGAGGGCATTGTTTCCTCATGAAGTGAGAGGATTTAAATAAAGAAAAAAATAGTTGTGATAGAATTTTTGGTGGGGAAAAAAATGATTTGTAGGCCTAATAGAGTATATAGGCCGAAAAAATATTTGTAGGGAAGGCCGAAAAAAAATTGTAGCATGTGATTAAAAAATAATGAATGGGCAATCCATGAAAAAAATAATAATAATCAGTGGGAAGGCCACTTAAACAAATGGACAGGCTAGGTTTAAAAAAAATTTGAATAAGCATGCCAGTAAAGACAGGCCGAAGTATATATATATATATAAGTGGACCAAAATAGTGACAGATTGTGATAACCATGTATGTGATTATTTATGAAAAATAGTGATAAAAAAGTGAGTGTCCAAAAAATGTAAATGAGGACACAAGAGACTTGTCAGGTGGAAGGGTGTGAAAGGACCAACAGGGAGACTGGGTGGTGTGAAAAAATGGGAGTTAATAAAAAATATGTGTGCCTAAGATGAAATCTTAGACAGAAATTAGGGTAGGAAGAGAATATCCATGGGGGAAAGAATAATCGAAATAATGCATGGCCGAAAGAATCATGGCCCCAATAGTAATTTATGACATGCAAGTCCATAATAATATATCTGGCACATAGGCTTATGCAAAATAAGTAATACAAGCAAAGGGTCAGTAAAAGTCAGTAAGCGCTGTAGGCCCAAAAAATAAATTTTTGCAGCCGGCCCAATGTCATATACAGCAATTTATTGCTGTATTGTTATCAAATGGCCATATAATGACTGTACCTAAAAAATATCTACTCTCACTAATGAGACTTGTTGAAGAAGCAACTGTTGATTTATATATAAAAAAACTTTACAGCACACACTTGAAATGAAGTGTGTGGCATTAATGATTAACTTCCCAAAATAAAATTTCTTCCCCCTTCATCCTGGAGGAAAAATTAATTTAACGAGCCCTTCTTCCTTCGACCAAATTTTCCGGCGAAATCGACCTAGGTAACTGAGCCATATCTAGAACCAAATGTGAAACACATGAGAAGGCCATGAAAAAGTGATAATATTTTACAAACTATTATGTAATCAAATCTTCTTCAGAAATCAACCTGCTGTTGAAATAATTTGCATGTGGCATTTCCATTATAAGCATAGCCGTATGCACCCATACAATACCGGCATGCATCATAGCAAGGGCAGATCTGGCCCTACCACTGCAAGGTTATGTTAGCAGTTTAGCCAAGAGAAGCCTGGGATTGTCAGGTAGCGGCGGTAGTGAAAAGCCTATAAATACTAATCCGGTAATATGGATGCAATTCACACCAGGGGCAAAGGCATCCTCCTGGAAGAATATCTGCTTGACTGGTAGGAAGACAAGAGGATTGCAAGCTTGACTTTGTTGAGCCACTGAAAAATTCTGAGAGTGGATTCATTGCCAAAGTTTCAAAGAGTTGGTTCGTGACCCTTATTGATGAAATCCAGAGAGTTTTGGATCAGCAGCCACGGTCACAACGTCTAGGAGAGCGGCTGAGGGTCGATTGAGGAGAGGAGGCGGAGGAGTGGCGACGGGCTGGTGGAGATTTGGGAAGAGGAGAAGCCGGCGGAAATTTTTTTGGGGGAAATGGTTGCTTCGGGAAGGAAAAAAAATGATCTGAAGATATTTGTTTCTTGGAGACTTAGCATCCCTAGGCAAGAATTAAATAGGAAAGAGAATTAGTTACGGGAAGTTGTTGGAACTGACAAAATTCCAATCGGTAGAGAAGTTTAAGAAACGAATCCCACCAAAATTTGAAAACGAAAGGATGGGTTCAGTTTCTGAAAAAAAATGGAGGGAACGGATAACGAGAATAAGCGGGAAGACGAAGTAGTTACCGAAAAATTAAAAAAAATAATAATAAATTCGACAATTGGCGACCAATATTGGTGAATTGGTAGACCAATTTTAAAAACAATCAGAAAAATTTGAAAAAATTTGAGAAAAATTCTAAAAATAAAAAAATAAAGTGTCATAAGTCCGATTCACTAATAATCCCTAAATTCCTATGAAGCTTAATAAAAGTATCTTATTTCAATGGTTTGGTCAAAATATCAGCTGTATGATGTTCAGTAGCTATAAATTTAAGAACTATATCTCCTTTCTAAACATGATCATCTAGAAAATGATGACGTACATCAATATGTTTGGTACGAGAATGATGCACATGATTTTTAGAAAGATTAATAGCACTAGTATTATCACACATAATAGGGCAAGTAGAGCAATCAATACCATAGTCTAAAATAGTTTGTTTCATCCATAAGATTTGAGCACATGCTAAACCGGCGGCAATATTTCTGCCTCGGTTGTAGATAATGAAACAGAGTTTTGCTTTTTGCTAAACCAAGAAACTAAAGCATGACCTAAAAAGTGGCAAGTACCACTGGTACTTTTACGATCTGCTTTGCAACCAGCAAAATCTGCATCACTATATGATAATAAATCAAATGTGCTTGACTTGGGATAAAATAAACCAAAATCAGAAGTGTGCTTAACATATCTAATAATTTTTTTACGGCAGTTAAGTGTAAAAACTTTAGGATTTGTCTAAAAGTTAAAATATTAAGCATTGGTACCCTTTGTTTGAGGGTCCTTGGGATTAGATTTTTGGAAGCCAAACCCAAGTGGAATTTGGCTTTTTAATGTAATCACTAGAATTAACAATAGAATGTAAATAATGAGAAATATAATAATTTCTGTCTTTTAAACATGAATCCTTAGGAACCCATATACTAACTGTAGTATGTTTCCTAGGAGATGATTTTGAAATGTTAGTAACATTTCTTTGTGAAGAAGAAGTAGGAATATTTACTTTCTTCGTGTAAATAAATGCGTGATTCTTCTTTTGTGGTTTAACAAAAATTGTTTTGCCACAAGAGGAAGAAGTATTAAAAGACTTGGGTGCATCCTTATGAGAATATCCCAGTCCTTGTCTATGATTTGCTGGATATTGAATTTTTAGCAAATCATCGAGATTAGTCTTTCCTTTATTAAATTTATTAATATTGGAAGACATCTCGTCGTATTTCATCTTTAGTGATGAAATATTTTTATCCATTTCGGATATTTGTGTATGAAGTTCTAGATTCTTAGTTTTGAGAATATCATTCTCTTTACTAAGATCTAAAATTTGAGAAGACGAATTCTCAACATGTATAGAATTTGGTGTAGTGCTTTTAGAAGAAGATAATTCTTGATATTTAATAAGAAATTCGTCATTATTCTGTTTCAAAGATTTATGTTGACTATTTAATTTTTTGAAACGAGAATAGAGATCTTTCAATGCATCTGATAATTCTTCATTATTAAAAACACTTACCTCATCTTCATTATCTTGTGCCATAAAGCACATATTAGCACTTTCATCATGGTCATCTTCATCATCTGAAGATTCATCCCAAGTTGCTAAAAATGCTTCATTCATCTTGTCAAACTTCCTTTCTCTTCTTGATTGATCGTTGTTGTTGGAAGTTTTGAACTTTGCTTTGAGAAGTGGACAATCTTTCTTCATATGTCCTGGCCTATTACAATTAAAGCAAAGAGAAGAATCAGTATTTTTAGATTTATTAATATACTCACGTTTTTGAAATAATTTTCTGAAGTTTTTGGCAAAGAATGCCATATCATCATCTGAATCTTCATTATCTGATGTTGTGTTGAAGGCGAGTACTTTCTTCTTCTGATCTGATTCTTCTTTCGCATCTTGCAATGTAACTTCATGGGCCATTAAGTTACCAATTAGATCATGGATAATGTGGAAAGATCATTGGCTTCCTCAATAGCAGTGATCTTTGGACGCCATTCTGGGGAAAGTACCTTAAGAATCTTGCGTACCTGATCAAGAGAAGAGTAAACTTTTCCAAGAGAATTAAGAGAATTACTAATGTTAGTGAACCTGGTGTTCATTTCTCCAATTGTCTCTTTGTCTTGCATCTTGAACAACTCATATTTATAAACCAAAGAGGCAATCTTGGTTTCCTTTACTTTATTGGTTTCTTCATGAGTTACCTCAAGTATGTGCCAAATCTCCTTTGCACTTTTGGCCTGAGATACTGATCACTCCATATTTTACACCTTTTTTCTGCATATTTGCATACCGTTTTGATCGCCCATATCACGATTTTCACGATTATTCGACAATATTGCGATACTTTTCACTATTTCTTGTTTTTGTCGTATTTCAGGAAATATGGAGCAATTTGGATCGATTGGGAGATCAAGAGGATTTGCACCCACTCCGGAGTGTCAACCATGGCCCTTTTGAGGGTTATTCTGCAATGGAAGAGGAGTGGAAGAAGAAAGAACGTCGTAGGAGCGACGGGGGGAGCGAAAAGATGAAGATTGGGCATTTTCAGCATGCCACTCCGGCCGAGTGAAGGAGTCACTCGGCCGAGCATTGAGACCCCGCTCGGCTGGCCAGATCAGACATGTAACAGAGATGTATCGGCGTGCACTCGGTCGAGCATCGCACGCCGACTCGGCCGAGTGAGGATACTCCGTCCGTCCGAGTGGCACCCAGACGACGGCAAGCCAAAATGTCCAACTTACTGTAATCCGTCAGTCTGCCTCAGAAGCCCGACTCGGCCGAGTGACGAAAGCCGTCCGCCCGAGTACCAAATGCCCCTCGGCCGAGTGACATTTGCCACTCGACCGAGTGATGCCGAGGACACACGGCGCCCAGATTTTCAGACATCCTCCTAATCTTTTCAGATCTGCTATCATTCCAGCCATCAAATTATTTTTCTCATATTTTTTATGGATAGTAGACTTCATGAAGATTCCAACGCCGCCAAGAACGCGTAAATCGGAGGTCGGATGAAATCTGGGAAATTTCTGCAAGTCGACGCTGCAGTGCTGGAATTCTCACTCGGCCGAGTGAGCTTTCCCCACTCGGCCGAGTCGTAACTTGCCCAGAATTGAAGTTGTACGCGGACTCCGTTTCGTGCGTAAGTTGGAGGGGTTTTCTAGGGTTATTTGCTAGGGTTTTGGGAGAGTATTTAAGGGGTTTGTAGCCACCATTAGAGGGGAATCTCCATTATGTTTTCTTAGCCCCCGTATGTTTTTCTTAGGATTATTTTTAGAGGTTAGGCCATGCCCTAGGCCCCCTCTTGGATCTAAAAGCTTGTATTTTGGATTGAAGATCTTCATCAAGCTAAGTATTTTCTTCTTTTTATTTGAATCTTTGTTTTTCTATCTTTTTGTATGCAAGCAATGATTTCTATTGATTCTCATATCCTTATTGCTATGCTAGATTAAATTTGTTGTTCTAGGGTTTGGGGATGAACCCTATGGATCTAATTTCATATTTGTGATGAATGAATTTCTAAATTGCTAGAATTTCTAGGAGGTTAGGTTGTGATTGATTTATTACGGATAGCTAGGGATTTCCATCGATTTGGGGTTTGCAAGAGATTGGATTCTAATCGATGGGAAGGCCTAGATATTCGATTTAGATTTACAATTGGATTTCTCTAGATTTGGTTTGCAAGAGATTGGACCAAAACTAGGATTTTTAATTGTAAATCTACACACATATTCGTTTGCAAGAGATTGGACGAATACGAACTATCACAACCTAGATCGTAACTCGAGTTTGCACGAGAGTGGGCTCGAGGAGCGATTGGACGATGATGTTGATCCTAATGCTAGTGGCTTAGGCTAGGGTTTGCAAGAGATTGGGCCTTAATCTAGGTTGCTATAGACCGGCAATATCGCGAGAGCGTGAGCCTGGTTCTATATTCAGTTACGACTAGTTCACCTCAATGCAAGTCTAGTAATATTGAGATTCACTATTTACAATGATGTATGACGGGCCGTAGTGGGGATTCCCTAGCCCTAGACGTCTTTATTTGATTTTATATCCCCATACTTTGCCCGACGATTGTAACAGGATCGTCGCAAGGCAAATTCCCTCTTTTATTATATTGTAATTGAATCGATATTTGACCGATTTCTTTATCATCGACACTGACATCCACCACCATTTCCATTATACCATACCATAGCCATCTCCACCAATAAAACCATTCGTAGTCAAACCAACCTAGGATAGATCGGAGCCAACACCACCTCCTCGTGTTCGATACCCCGCTCACCACTTGACCGTGCGCTTGCGGTAAAACTACAATCGTTCTCCCGGGACGTGTATCCGGGGCGCGATCAAGTTTTTGGCGCCGTTGCCGGGGAGGTGTTTCCGTTGGTGCCAATTTGTCACAATTAGGTTGATTAGACTACGAAAAAAAATAAATAAATAAAAAGGAAATTTTCACCCCTGCCACCATTATTATCATTTCTATATTCTTTTGTGCCACTGATATCTTTTCTCCAGGTATTTATCTTTGTTGATCAGGTGCTATGGATTATACTACGTGGACCACAGATTTTGATCAGAATGCTCAGACGGGAGAATACTATTATGATCAGAGTGCTCAGATGGGAGAATACTATTTTGATCAGAGTGCTCAGATGGGCGAATACCTTTTTGAGGAGATGCACTGGCCCGAGCTTGATGAGAGACAAAGGATCTTTTTTGATGAGATGCATGCACACCAGGTTGAAGTGCAAGCCGGGCTTGAAAAGGGTAACCTTCTATTGGAACGGGTGAAGAGGCAACTTGAAATGAATATGCTCATGCTTAAGGTTGAAGGGATTTCCAAAGATATCAGTTCTGCTTCTTCATTTTATGGGCAAGAAGCATCGCCAGACTTACTACCAGAGCCAGAATGTGCCGTCGTCGATCCCACTTCCTACGATACCTCTATTGCTTATGAAGAGTGGATGGACGAAGAGGCAGTGAAGGAAGCAGAAACTGAGTCATTTGCGCAGCCAGAGGAGGACGCATTTCAGAGATTATTGGAGGGTCTCTTGGAGTCAGTGAGGTTCACCGGTTCAGAGAGCATTACGGCAGGTGATGCATTTGAGCTACGATTTGCAGATTTTGTTATAAACCGTGTTTCAGCTGCAGGAACAATAGAGGAGGACATCCATGTCAGTCTTGAGGGGGATAGACTATATTTTCGGATTGCTTGCGGGCATTCCCCTCCACATGATACATCCCCACAAGTTGACACACCTGAGCAGCCAGCATCACCATCCCAGAGAGAGCCTACATTGATAGTTGATGAGAAGGCAAAGGAGCACACTATCGAGCCAGAGCATATTGCCGAGGAGGCCTCACATACGGAGTCAGAGCATGCTTTTGAGGAGGCCTTACACACAGAGCCAGAGCTTATCACCGAGGAGGTCGTGCATCGGGACGAGGACACAGCCATTCATGAGGATCCCGAGCACTATCCTCCTCCATTAGAGCTTCCGCAGCCACCTCATCCTCCCACTGACGCAGAGGACTACCCCACAGAGCTTTTGGCTCCCCTTCAGGGAGATCTCTTTACTCCCTCGCCCTTTATCTTTGATTTCCCTCCCGTGTATGATGTTTTTTATGATTCATCGTGCCTTTTTGCAGGATTCATGTACATACGATCAAGAGGTACGATGGGACGTATATGAGGAGGAGAGCGAGGAGTTAGCACCCATGGACGCATATGAATATGATCAAGAGGTGCACTGGGGATGAGTCTGACGATGATGAGGAGCATCTTGATGAGGTCCACACCTATGATCTAGATTTACCTGAGCAGCATAGAGAAGACACCGTGGAGACAGCTATCACGACACGTGAGGATATTGGATTATTTCCAGGGAAGTATCGTCGACCATTATTTATTCCGTACATTTCTATAGACGATTCTCTTTGGGATACTTTTATTATGAGGGTGAATTTTTTGCGGCGAACTGATGCATCCTATTCTCTGCAGGGTACAGGTGGAGTCCTTGTGGGAATGCTGGAGGATGCATTGCTGGAGTTCGTTGGTGTTCATGGACGCATGCACCTGGCGGAGCCACGGAAAGAGCAGTTGGAGCAGTTGCCTGCACCGGCAAAGATACTGGATCCGCCTTTTGCTATAGGTGATATCAATCCAGTAGTGTAGAAATTTTTATGCTTTCAATAAACCCGAATCCTCTCGACAGCGAGAGGACCGTATAGATTTGCTTGAATAAATATCACCTCATATGACGGCAATAAAATTTTTACACCCCAGACCCATTAAATATATTAATTGCCCCTTCATATTTTGATGTGTCACATCCTTTTGCTCACCACATTTGAGCATTTCTTTCAAGTGAAACCTTACTTTATTATTCGTTTGACTTGGTCACGCTTTGCAAAGCCATGACATTTTTGGTCAAGTCACTTGAATAGGATTGTTTGGTATAAGCTTGGGGGAAGGCGCTCTCATGCATCATTGTATGTGCATGTAGTTGCATTAGGATTTCATGTCATTCATTTCATCATTTTTCATTCACCCCCTTATTATTATCGTTGTTCCTCATATTCTTTTCATTATGATCACATTGAGGACAATGTGAAGTTTAAGCTTGGGGGAGTGCATTTCCATGCATTAGTTGCATTTTTACTTTATTTTAGGGCTTTTAAAATTTTTCAAAATTTTGCATCATCTTTTTGAATTTTCCATCATATTTTCCTTTTATGTGTGTTCATGCATCATGTTGTGTGCTTGTTTTTCATTTCTTTTCTCTCTTTTATTTTTTTATTTCTTTATTTTCCTTTCTCTTCTTTTGCTAGATTTGTTCCTTATGACGATATCTCTTATTGCTTTAGTAACCATCACGATGCTTATTATTCCTTGCCATGCTACTTAGAGTATTCCATAGTCTTGCTATTCACATGTGCTTGCAAATCTATTTCTTTTGATGATTCCTCTACATGAATGCATGATATTAATTGAAACTGAATGTATGGATTAGTGTTTGGTATGCTTTTGTTGGAAATGCACCAAGATTCACGCATCATTAGTATATCTGAAGCATCAGTTTTATTGTCTTATTCACCTTCTGTTGCATGCTTGATATGATTGTGCGCTTTTACCGCTTGACTTCACTCTTTATTGAGATGATTGAGAATATCCATGCTTATATATGAGTTTTAGTTGAAGTATTATTTTATTGAACCGTTCGTGCACATCTTAGAGTGAACCGAGTGCTACATTGTTTCTTTCTCCACATATATCTTTTTATTCTCTACATGTCACTTGAGTTCACCTCCTAAAGCTACTTATATCGCATCTATTTCCCAAAAATCCCTACAAAAGAAAAGGTTGCTCCAAAAAGTCCAAAAAGCCAAAAAGGAGCCAAAAACCAAAAATACAAATCAAATAGCTCCTACAAAAATCCAAAAAGAAAAGTGAGAAACAAAAAAATCAGTAAAAAGAAAAAAAAGAAGAAAAAAAAAATGTTTCTCTATCTCATTATTGGAGCCACAAAATACTTGGGAAAACCAAGGCAAAAATCCCATTTTCCACTATCATATTCCTTTAGATGTGATGCCTCAAGCTAAGCTTGGGGGGGGGGGTTGAATCATTTGACCATATGAGTGAGTACGACATTAGAGTGGAGAGGTGCACGAATGAGAAAGTTTGATAATGCTGAAACTTAGCAAAATACCTAAGTTATGGAGATTTCTTATGAATTGATATAAATATGTGAATGCCATGATTTATTCCATTCTCCATTGCATGTTTGGCGTGATTCTTATATGCTTCAGTTATAACTCTTGATTGAAAAGTGCATCGCCAACATTTGTATATTAAATCCTATGAAATGCGTGATGTGGATATGAATTGATTGTATGAATTTAGAGAATCCCTTTTGTTGTTCTTAAAAACTTGCAAGTACCGTGTTTATGTAAGATATGAAATCCTTATAGCATGTGATTTGTATTTTCCAAGTTATCGTGATGTGTAGCTTATGGCTTGAGATCTGAGAGAAGAATCTAGCGACCCCTTCCACCTCGTGTTCTTTCTTTTTTCATTTCATTTTCTTTATTTTCATCTCCCGAGTTCGTCTCTCTACTTATCTTCCTCGAGGACGAGTAAGAGGTAAGCTTGGGGGATTTTGATCACTCCATATTTTACACCTTTTTTCTGCATATTTGCATACCGTTTTGATCGCCCATATCACGATTTTCACGATTATTCGACAATATTGCGATACTTTTCACTATTTCTTGTTTTTGTCGTATTTCAGGAAATATGGAGCGATTTGGATCGATTGTGAGATCAAGAGGATTTGCACCCACTCCGGAGTGTCAACCATGGCCCTTTTGAGGGTTATTCTGCAATGGAAGAGGAGTGGAAGAAGAAAGAACGTCGTAGGAGCGACGGGGGGAGCGAAAAGATGAAGATTGGGCATTTTCAGCATGCCACTCGGCTGAGTGAAGGAGTCACTCGGCCGAGCATTGAGACCCCGCTCGGCTGGCCAGATCAGACACGTAACAGAGATGTATCGGCGTGCACTCGGTCGAGCATCGCACGCCGACTCGGCCGAGTGAGGATACTCCGTCCGTCCGAGTGGCACCCAGACGACGGCAAGCCAAAATGTCCAACTTACTGTAATCCGTCAGTCTGCCCCAGAAGCCTGACTCGGCCGAGTGACGAAAGCCGTCCGCCCGAGTACCAAATGCCCCTCGGCCGAGTGACATTTGCCACTCGACCGAGTGATGCCGAGGACACACGGCGCCCCAGATTTTCAGACATCCTCCTAATGCTTTTCAAATCTGCTATCATTCCAGCCATCAAATTATTTTTCTCATATTTTTTATGGATAGTAGACTTCATGAAGATTCCAACGCCGCTAAGAACGCGTAAATCGGAGGTCGGATGAAATCTGGGGAATTTCTGCAAGTCGACGCTGCAGTGCTGGAATTCTCACTCGGCCGAGTGAGCTTTCCCCACTCGGCCGAGTCGTAACTTGCCCAGAATTGAAGTTGTACGCGGACTCCGTTTCGTGCGTAAGTTGGAGGGGTTTTCTAGGGTTATTTGCTAGGGTTTTGGGAGAGTATTTAAGGGGTTTGTAGCCACCATTAGAGGGGAATCTCCATTATGTTTTCTTAGCCCCCATATGTTTTTCTTAGGATTATTTTAGAGGTTAGGCCATGCCTTAGGCCCCCTCTTGGATCTAAAAGCTTGTATTTTGGATTGAAGATTTTCATCAAGCTAAGTATTTTCTTCTTTTTAATTGAATCTTTGTTTTTCTATCTTTTTGTATGCAAGCAATGATTTCTATTGATTCTCATATCCTTATTGCTATGCTAGATTAAATTTTTTGTTCTAGGGTTTGGGGATGAACCCTATGGATCTAATTTCATATTTGTGATGAATGAATTTCTAAATTGCTAGAAATGCTAGGAGGTTAGGTTGTGATTGATTTATTACGGATAGCTAGGGATTTCCATCGATTTGGGGTTTGCAAGAGATTGGATTCTAATCGATGGGAAGGCCTAGATATTCGATTTAGATTTACAATTGGATTTCTCTAGATTTGGTTTGCAAGAGATTGGACCAAAGCTAGGATTTTTAATTGTAAATCTACACACATATTCGTTCGTTTGCAAGAGATTGGACGAATACGAACTATCACAACCTAGATCGTAACTCGAGTTTGCACGAGAGTGGGCTCGAGGAGCGATTGGACGATGATGTTGATCCTAATGCTAGTGGCTTAGGCTAGGGTTTGCAAGAGATTGGGCCCTAATCTAGGTTGCTATAGACCGGCAATAGCGCGAGAGCGTGAGCCTGGTTCTATATTCAGTTACGACTAGTTCACCTCAATGCAAGTCTAGTAATATTGAGATTCACTATTTACAATGATGTATGACGGGCCGTAGTGGGGATTCCCTAGCCCTAGACGTCTTTATTTGATTTTATATCCCCATACTTTGCCCGACGATTGTGACAGGATCGTCGCAAGGCAAATTCCCTCTTTTTATTATATTGTAATTGAATCGATATTTGACCGATTTCTTTATCATCGACACCGACATCCACCCACCATTTCCATTATACCTCAAGTATGTGCCAAATCTCCTTTGCACTTTTGGCCTGAGATACCCGATTAAACTTATGTTTATCCATGGCACAAAATAAAGCATTCATGGCCTTTGAGTTGTTGGTCTTTGCAGTTTTTTCGTTAGCGGTCCAATCAGCAACAGGAGTTGTTGGCTTAGTGTATCCTGACTCTACGATGACCCAAATCTCATAATGCATACTTTGGAGATGAATCTCCATTCGTATTTTCCAATATGAGTAATTTGAACCATCAAATAGAGGAGGACGAACTTGAGAGTGCCCTTCAGGATGTTGATTGTAGTTGTGTGGAACTGCGTTCATATTTGAGGAACTTGCTGCCATCTTAACCTCGCTCTGATACCAAATGTAATTTTAGCCTGTATGGATCAATACACTAGAGGGGGGGTGAATACTGTATATAATAAAAATGTTGCAAATAAAATGTTAGTAATATTTGCAAAGATGGCACAGAAATAAAATGACAAGTACTGAAATTAAATCAATCGCAAACACAGAGATTTATCCTGGTTCGGATCCTTGTGATCCTACTCCAGTCCTATACCATGTAGAGATTTTAATCCACTATAATCACTTGCCCCGCAAGCACAAACTTACAAAAATGGCGACACTCCCAGTGTCACAAACTTTGTACAATCTCTAAACAGAGATTCAAACCTGTTAAATAATGAAATAAAAAAAACACCTATAGCCTTGTTATAAATTTCAGAGAATGAATTCAAGGATGGTGTTTAGAAGAAGAACTTTAAGATGTAAAAGATATGTAATGAAGAGCAACACTTGAAGTTCTCTGGTTCATAAAAGAAGAGAGAGAGATCAATCGATTTCTTCTTGCAATTATGAACACAAACAACTTTCCAAAATGATGTTGAAAACCCAAGTTCTTCAGTTCTTAAACGAAGAAAGAAATCTAATGATTTCTTCTTACAAATAAGAAAAGAACAACTAATGGCCTAAAGCTTTAGAAAATGAAAGACTTGATTTCAACAATTAAGAGAGTAAAGAAGAGGAAAGTGAGTGAAAGAAAAGAGAGGGTCTACCCCTCTATTTATAGTGTTTAGGGACGGTTGGGGACTGTAGTTAACGTTGGAAAACGGGCAAGAACCGTCCCTGAAAATTTGGGATCAAAACGGCTAGTTTTAAAATTGGTCGACCAAAATGACCACAGTGGTAGACCAAAATTTAGAGAGAGAATTTTGACCGTTGGAAGACATTTCTAGAATCTACACGGTTAGGGGAGTTTGCAAATGCAATCCCATAACCAAATTCGAAGGTTTAAAATTGGTCGACCAAAATGGGGTTATTGACTGCCAATTTTCAAAGTTGCGAATTTTCGAAATTGGGAAGTGTAGATCTCTGAGTAATGGAACCTAGATGACTAAGATATATTATCACAAGTCTTTGTGACTCTTAATAAAGTAAATTTGACAATGATTACATAAATCCGTAGATAGGACTGCATCTGCAACTGAATCTGAGAAGCTTCTTTGCAGGAGATCTTTATCAAGTGATTATATATCCAAGTCGTGGATTAGGTGCCTTTGTCTCTCCAGCTTCATGATTGATATATCTGATTGAGTATGCATGAAGATATCTGATTTGTGTGGAACTCAGCATTGATATGTATCTGCATACATAGAGTTAGTAGCATTGAATGTGTTTATCATATCAAAACCATATGGGAATAGAAATATGGAATTATGAAATTCCAACACAGACTATCCATGTCTACCCTCAGGGACTCTACACCTTGGCTTCTAACATAGAGATCTATCTTAAGGCTGGACGTCTACCCATCTTAAGATTCAACTACCCTCTGAACACTGCACACGCTACCCTTACACAGCCGCAGTGCGAAGACCTGTATGGGCCACCAAATGTAATGCCCCACTCCCCCTGATATCCGAGAAGTACGAATTCATCCCAGGGTCTCCCAGAGCAACGAGTGCTAGGGTAGTACCTGTAATGTTACCAAGCAAAGCAACCAACATCTAACACAGAGAAACCAAAGAACACAGATACAATACTAAGAAACCAAAGAAACACTACCTTTAATATATATATCATCAACATCCATATACAACATCATCTATACATATCCCCCAAGACTAAAAGAAACCCAAAAATTTCAATTGTCTCTCTTTCCTCTCTCATCACCACTCAATCCTACACTCAACTCCTCAGCCATAACTCCAACTCCAGCAACCAACTCCAAAACCTGAAAAGACAATGGTGTGACATGTCAATGCGTGACCCAGTAGGAAATCCAATCTCCCTCTAGTATACCAAACCTTACATGCATCTACTCATGCATTATATAATAAAATGAACGAGCTACACAGATTGATACATGACATGTTAATTATAGTATGATGCACAAAATAAACCTGACATGGAAAGAGGAAAATAAACAAGACAATCATATAGAAAGGAGTAAAATAAGCTCAATCAATTAGTTAGCGTCTTGGAACTCTAAGTAATACGCAGCGTATCAGGACCTGGACCTCACCTCAGGTGGGTGGCTCTCCAACTACCCCGCCAGTGGTACATGAGCACTTATGAACTTTTACGGGGCCTCTCGAACTCCTATGTCACTCTAGTGGGAGTGATATAGAATCAACCCACATCATCACTCAGTACATTGCCCTGTGGGTTTCACATATCTCATCAAATCCCGCCAGTAGAGAACTCACACTGGGGTACTGATCACTCCATATTTTATACCTTTTTTCTGCATGTTTTCATGACGTTTTGATCGCCCATATTGCGGTTTTCATGATTATTCGACGATATTGCGATGCTTTTCACTATTTCTTGTTTTTGTCGTATTTCAGAAAATATGGAGCGATTTGGAGCAAAAATGAGATGAAAGAAGTTTCATGCACTTTGGAGTGTCGCCTATGGCTTATTTGAGGACTTATCAGCGATGGAGGATGAGCGGAAGAAGAAGGAATTTGATAGGAGCGACGAGGAAGCGAATAGGAGAAGGAATAAGCTCAGGAGTACATCACTTGGCCGAGCAAGACTGCTCATTCGGCTGAGTGAAAGATCACACTCGCCTGAGAAGAACAGATCGCACCAAAGATTTCAGACGTTCACTTGGCCGAGCAAGAATTTCCGTTCGGCCGAGTAAGAAAGTTCACTCGCCCAAGTCAGTCAAGGAATTCAGACAGAAAAGAGCCGAAGCCACTAGAAAATCTAAGGAAGCTCACTCGGCCGAGTAAGATAGCTACTCGGCCGAAAGAAGAAGCCTGCTCGGCCGAGCCACACCGAGAGATGGACCCCTGAAAACCCCGAAGTTACTGTTATTTTCAGGGTTTGTCACTCGGGAGAGTGACAAGGGTCACTCGGGGGAGTGACAAGGGTCACTCGGCCGATTAACCCTCTTCGCCTGCTGCTAGGAATGCGAATTCTGGGCTGCGCAGGGGCAGTTTTGTCACGATTTTTTGGACGATTTTGGCTGGTATTTAAGCCCTGTACCCTAGTTTTATGAGGGACTTGAATTATTTTTTAGAGAGTTCTTTTAGGTTTTTGACGACTATTCTTTGGAAAAATCTCAGCTGGAGATCATTGGCTACATCATTGGTTTGTTCTTTCTTGTTAAAAACTTAATTTTTATGAATTTTTTCTCTATTGCAATGAATTGTGCCATGATTATTATTGTTATTTCTGAGATTTTCATGATGATTAGTGAGTAGTTCCGTCGTTCTAGGGCGTAGGGATGAACCCTATGGACTTGATCTTTTAAATTGTGATGAATTTATGGATTTGTTGCTAGAATTGATATTGGTTAGGTTATGATTGATATATTACGAGTAGCTAGGAATTCATATCGATTGGGATCTGCAAGATATTGGATCCCAATTGATAGGAAGGCCTAGATATTCGATTTAGATTGATAATTGAATTTCTCTAGACTTGGTTTGCAAGAGATTGGACCAAAGCTAGGATTTTTAATTATAAGTTTATACCCATATTCGTTTGCAAGAGATTGGACAAATACAAATTATCATAACCTAGATCGTAGCTCAAGTTTGCACGAGAGTGGGCTCGAGATGCGATTGGACAATGATGTCGTTCTTCATGCTAGCGGCTTAGGCTAGGGTTTGCACAAGAGTGGACCCTAACCTAGGTTTGCGATAGACCGGCAATAGCGCGAGAGCATGAGCTTGGTTCTACATTAAGTTGCGACTAGTTCACCTATATTCAAGCTTAGCAACAATGAAATTTATGATTCACAAGGATGAGAGACGGTCCGTAGTGGGGATTTCCTATCCCTAGACGTTTTATTATATTGATATTTCTTGCTATTGAACGATTATGATGATACACCAAATCTACTCTTACTCTCTTGATAGCTAGGTAATTTAAGTGAGATACTTTCAATTGTCCTCCCTGTGTTCGATACCCGCTCGCCACTACACGGTGCGCTTGCGGTAAAACTACAAGTCGTTTTTCGGGTGTATATCCGGACGCGATCAAGTTTTTGGCGCCGTTGCTAGGGAGTCGATGGTATTTTATTTTCTTACTTAGTTATTTCTTTTTCTTTTATTTTTATCCTTTTATTCCTCTATCAAGCTAACAATTCCATCGAAGCTCTATTTTTCTGTGCATGTACACGAGATCGACATAGCATCATGACGATCTATTATTTGATCCAGAGATCGAGCGTACCGAAAGGAGACTTAGAGCCGAGATAAGACTTAATATAGAGGACGATTTCATGAACCGACAGGAAACACCGGAAGAATTAGCGGCACGCATGGTGAGGATAATTTCTACCAGAGATAGGCTTCGGCCTAAGACTACTTCCACCACTTCATCCATTGCGATGCCGGAGTTGGCGGCGGATAAGAATTTCGAGCTCAAAACGGGACTTGTGGTTCTAATGCAACAAGACCCATTCCATGGGAACTCCCGTGAGAATCCATATTACCATCTTCAGCTATTCTTGTCCAAGTGTGCCACCTTTCAGATGCCCGGTGTATCGGTCGATGCAATCCGATTGCGCCTCTTCTCATTCACTCACAGAGACAAAGCTCTATGTTGGTTGAGGACGCAAGCGGAGAGGATCTTTACTACATGGGATGAGTTGGCGAGTGATTTTGTTGATAAATTCTACCTACCATCCAAGACAGTGAAAATAAGGAGCGCACTCATGTCCTTCAAGCAAGGACCACATGAGACTCTATACGAGGCATGAGAGCGCATCAAAGATCTCCAACATCAATGCCCTCATCACAGCATTGAAGCATGGGAGCTAGTACACAGCTTTTATAATGGACTCCAACCGGGCACCAAGCAAATTATAGATGCAACCGCCAATGGAGCCATTCTATCCAAGACACCAGATGAAGCTACGGCCCTATTAGAGGAGATGGCCTCTAATAACCAACAATGGGGCGACGAGCGAGGACATTCTACATCCTCCTTGAAGCAGACAAGCATATACAAGGCCAAGGCCGTAGCGGAGCTTTCTACAAAGTTTGACTCTCTCCACAAGTTCGTGGAGAGATTGGAGAAGTTGATTACCGAGCCGTATGAAACTCCCGCCACATCTACACCGGGAGGTAATATGAGTGATTGGCAAGACCAATCTCAAGTTATGTTCGTTGGAGGAGAGCACAGAGAGGGTGCTATATAGAAAATCCAATATGTTGCGGGAACACCAGTTATTGGGCCAACCCGGCCGCGAGGAATCATCCGGGCTTCTAGTATGCTAATAATGACGGAGCTTTAAACCCACCTCCACCGCAACAACCTCAAGCTCGGTCTCCACCTCTACAACCTCAATATCAACTGAGAGGGCCACCACAACAAAGCTACCCGCCTAGGCAACAAGCGGGACCATATAGGCCGCCCGGTTATAATCAAGGGTGGAGAGCTCCAAACCCACCACAAGCACAACTGAGATCGAATCATGAGGCTAGGGTGGAAGAATTTATGGTGGAGCAAAAGAAGATAAACGCTAGATTGATTGCACAACAAGATTCTCTTAATACCGTAGTGGCTCAACTAGCGGAGCAACTTACGTTGCTAAATAAAAATACTCAACAATTGCCGGCTCAACCGGAGCCAAATCCATGGGAGAATACCGGCCACATGAATGCGGTGGTGGCGGTTACTACTAGGGGCAGGAAGGACACTACTCCTGCCATAGTCCAAACCAAGAAGCCCGTGGAAGAAGTTTTGAACAACGAAGAGCCGGCTATTGAAGAGGAGAGCCAAAAAGAGCCACAAGGAGGCGGAAATTCTGAAATTAAGAAGCCAAATGCGGAGCGCACCTACATGCCACCGGTGCCCTTTCCGCAACGGTTGGCAAGAGCTAAGATTAAGAAGCGGCTTGCCAAATTCCTTGAGTACTTGCGAGGGATAAGCCTCAATATACCTTTCTTGGATGCTATCGTAGAGATCCCGTCATATGCCAAGTTCTTGAAGGACTTAATTTCGGGGAAGAAAAGAAAGGAGAAAATAATGCTTGCCAAGCAAGGAACTTGGTTCACCCGGAAGGAGAAGGAGCCGACAAAATTCAATGATCCCGGAAGCTTTCGCATCCCATTCACACTTGGAGGAGTCCCACTACAAAAGGCTTTGGTAGACTTGGGAGAAAGTGTAAGCCTAATGCCCATAAGCATGTTTAAGAGATTGAATACGAGGACCGACTTGAAGCCGACGGATATGAGAATACAACTTGCGGATGGTCGGGTTACTAGGCCGGTGGGAATTGCGGAGAGCACACCGCTCCAAGTTCTGGGAGGAATATGCTTGCCGTGCGACTTCGCCATTATGTACATCAAGGAGAAGGGGGATACTTCACTTATACTTGGACGCCCCTTCTTAGCCACCGCCAGCGTGATAGTCGGCGTGAGAGAAGGTACTTTATCTTTGAACGTCGGAAACATCGAGGTTGAGTTCCATATCCCTAAAGCAATGAAGCACATGCCCTGCCAAGAGGATGTCGACTATGTTGACCTCCTCGATGAGGTAATCGATGAAGCTATTCCACACTCTATTGGCGCCTTACACGATGTCTGCCTTGAAGAAGGCCAACCTTCTTGTGATGGAGAAAAGATGGAAGACCCTCCGGATGGCTCTATGGGAGATGACAAAGAAGATGACACTGATGTCACGAGAATAAGGGAGCTATGCAAGCTCTCCACGGCCAACAATTTGAAGAAAGCTCCACCGGATAAGAAAGCATCATCGTCGGTGAAGAAAAAGATTGGTACAAGCTCAAGCTTGGGGGACTTATCCCCCAACACTACCCATGATGAGGGGAAGCCGAGGAATGACCACAAATATCAACAACCAAATCCAAGTGGCCTTCCCGGCAAATATGACGGGCGCATCTCGTATTCGCCAAATATCACGCACTAAACGAAAATCATAAGGGGTCGAGCTCAAGACCTTAAACGAATTCTTGTCGGGAGGCAACCCGACAGTTTTATATTGATTTTAGTTGAATCCTTTTTTTGTTTTAGATTTTTCTTTGTGTTAGAGTCTAGAGTCAATAAAAATCGTGACAACGGGCTCTATTTTTCATGACAGGAGATGGAGAACGAGAAATCATTCATATGGAGGATGACCATGGTAGGGGAGAGCGCTCCAGGAACGCGCTCAGGCCTTAGGAAGAGAAATAAACTGACAGGGACGAGAAAACCAGAGAATGGAGCAAAAACAGAGAGCCGAGGCTGAAAACAGCTAGCCACTCGGTCGAATGAACTTTTCATTCGGCCGAGTGAAGACTCTACTCAGCCGAATAGAGTACCGATTAGGGAAGATCATACAGACCCGCTCTTTGTTATTTTATATAGTTTAGAGTACTATTGTCACTCGGCCGAATGACTATGTTACTTGGTCGAGCAAATCTGATACCCTACACGCTTCAAAAATCACTGAGTGGCCTTGCCACTCGGCCGAGTGAAACTTGTACATTCGTCCGAATGGAAAAATTTACTCGACCGAGTCATAACTTTTGGGAGATTTTGAAAAAAATTTATCATCGAGCTGTTCGACCGAGTGAACGCGTCACTCGGTCGAGTTGCTACATCCCTATATACTCAGCAGGCGCGGCACACAACCCAAAAACCCCAAATTTCCAAAACTCCTTTGCATTTGCCCGATGCCGTTTCGAATCCTAGCGCCCGAATCGCTTCCTCCTCGCCCGAACCGCCCGACGCCGGCCGTCACCGACCCCCCACCGGTCGCCGACGTTCCCCGCCTACGTCTCGCTGCCAGCCCCGCCTCTCCCGCAGCCGCAGACTCCCATTTTGCCCAAAATTCTCGTTTTTTTCTCCATTTTCCTCCAATTCATGAGCCTCTAAGCCCATTTTTAAAATTAATTCCTATATATATCTTCTATACCCCACCTTCCTTACGTATATTGATTATCATTCGCTGATTTGATTGTTTGTGTTTCAGGCCAGCTTGGGGGAGCTTGGGGGAGATTCTGGATGCTTGGAGCTTCGAAGAGGAGGCGATTCTTCGCACTATTCATATTTTGCTCTCGCGGCATACTCAGGTATAATCGTTCCATTTTATAGCACGTCGCATTTTCATTTGGGTGGGCACGACTCGCGGCACACATGCCGCCACGCCTTAGGCCACGCACTCGGGAGCCCGCTTCCAAGTGGAAGAAGTCAGGTGATCCTGGCTCCTCTTCCACTAGGGTGGACTCCCCTCCGCCTACCCAACCACCACCCACACAGCCGCCTCCTACCGCACCCATTCCACCACCTACATAGCCTGCCCCCGCGTTCGATGCGATGGGGATCACGTTCAGAAATGACGCTCAGCGTGCCAGATTTGAGCGTATCTCCCATCGATCGATCGTACTCACTAGGTTCACACACCTAGCTGACCTTGAGCGCCTTGGGGTCTTAGAGGGGCTACTCCAGTTGTATGACAACGTGGGGGTGGCGTGATTTCTTGTCGGTGTCGGCGGACACTTACATCTGCCTGACACTAGAGGTCCTTAGTTCTATTTACCAGACCCCTAGAGGATGCTCCTTTTGCCTGATGGATCAGGAGTGCGAGGTCACTCTTGACATGCTCCGAGCATTCTTTCAGTGGCCCGCCGTCCCGGACCCAGACCGTGCCTATAGCCCCCCGCACATCCCACCGTCGTCATTCGACACCCACGCTTTTTGGACACGGATCACGGGATCTCCCCTTGCCTTTGACCCTAGTTGGGCCAAGGCCTCTGTCGTCCTCCACCCGTGCCTTCGCATTGCACAACGCCTTATGGCGACTACTTTTCTTGCGAGGTATGAGCCCGGGATGTTGTCGACGCCAGAGCTCTACATGCTCTACGCGATGACGCGTTCTAGGGTCTTTGATGGAGGCGACGTCCTGGTCCCCACCATAGAGATTGATATCGCCAGTTGGTACATCGATCGCATCATTATTTCTGTCGACGCTCGGACGCCTATCTGTTGCGGCGGCCTGATTACCCTATTGGCCCTTTTGTGCGCAGTTGACCTCCCAGCTGGCTTGCTGAGACCACCAGGCCCCACCTCACTCTCCATAGATGTCATGGCACGGATAAGGATGCTGCGTCCTCATGGTCAGCGCCACTGGGTGTGGCTGCATGGTCCCCACGGTGCCGATTACATGATTCTACCGAGCCCTGCTCAGACACATATTGGACCTACGGGCGGGGAGTGGATTCCAGCGATGGATCTCCTCATCCCCACCGCTTACGTGCTAGAGCCTGAGGGTGCTCAGCAGGAGCCCCTCCTTCCACCACTTGACCCCGTGACCCCTCAGCCTGCACATGCTTCGTCTGCATCTCTCGACACCTCTGTCCACACTTCTGCTAGTATTGGGAGCACTTTAGCTGAGTCCACCCACACCACCACTACCACTGTGCCCATGTCGATAGATCCCATTTCTACGGCTAGCACCGAGCGCCCCCACCATAGTTGAGTGCGGTAAGCCTTCTTTTGCTTCCGCGGCTGAGACCATATCCTCACTTTTGTTCTCGACTCCTGGGGAGTCATTTTCTGCACATTTCACGACCTCCCCAGTCGTCGACCTCACTGTCTTCGCTGTCGCTGGATACTCCGAGAGTGTCGTGAAGTCTGTCCCCATGTCTGTGTCACTGACCTCTCTGCCTGCCTCGTTGCTTGCCACCACTGTCGTTTCTGCTACTGTTCCATCCTCTTCGACCATTCCTGCGTCTCAGCCTCCCACAGAGCCTGAGCGACACTTAGTGAGCACAGCACCACCTCACCACCCCACTGTCGCACCCATCCTTTACAGTAGCCGGGCGAGGCAGCCCCGCGCTTTACCTGTTCGTCCTGCTCGACCCTCTGCTCAACCTCCCCATGACACACTAGTTCAGCACCTCCGTGCTTTTGAGGGGACGATGAGTGGACTTAGAGCAGATTTTCGGGCTCTCTCTGCTACTATTAGTGCTGTCCAGACCTGCGTCGCCTTGCTTCCTGGTATTCAGGCTTGCCTGAACCAGATTCTTGAGCGTCTGCCTCAGCCACCCACCCCCACCTAGCAGCCTCCCCGACCACCACCTCCACCATAGGACGGTTGTAACGACTGCTTTTCATGTATCTGGATTTATTATAATATAATATATGTTTTGGTGGATTTTCTCTTCATGTGTGGTTTTCGTCTCCGTAGCTTTCATTTTCGATCGACTCGTCGTATTTTCTCGTTTCTTCCTTAGGATTGTCGATTTCGAAGTATGTCATTCATGACGGACTTCATAACGGTCGTATCTTACTATTAGATCAAGCCTAGGAGTCTTAGGAATCGATCCCAGGGCCCCGCGCTCCGTATCGAAACTTTTTGTGCTCATTAGCCGGTATAAGAAGGGGCACCGACCGACTAGATGACGATCCAGTCGGTCGGCAATCCTTCTTGGACCGACTAGTTGGCTTTCTAAATTTCTCAGGAGTTACTGTTTATCGTTAGTCGGTCTAAGAACGTTGGTTAACCGACTAGGTTGCAAACTAGTCGGTCGGCAATGCTTCTTTAACCGACTAACACATCATCTAAATTTTAGTATCAGTACTGTTCATTCTTAGTCGGTCTAAGTTCATCTTTCGACCGACTAGTTGTTAAACTAGTCTGTTAAGTTTTGTACTCAGACCGACTAATTCTTGGTTCTACTGTGCAGTCGAGTTACTGTTTGCTCTTAGTCGGTCTAAGAACGTTCATCGACCGACTAGATGTAAAACTAGTCGGTCAGTATTTGTTCATGGACCGACTAATTCTAAATCCTATTTTCGTTCAGAAGTTACTGTTTACACTTAGTCGGTCTGCGTTGGTCGACCGACCGACTAGTTGCCAAACTAGTCGGTCAGTGGTTGCTCTTTGACCGACTAACCTGTGTTAAAACCCTAATTTTTGGGCAGCCGCCAGCCCATCCTATTTAAACCCAACCCAAACGTTTTCTTCTTCCTCAACACGACCCAAAACCCTAAAATCTTCCCCTTTGAGCCCCCATCTTCCTCCAAGCTTCAATCCTTCATTCCAAGCCCTAAATCGATCATCCAAACCATCCATTCACTCTATCTACCTCTCATCTTCCCCAAAATCTCACCAAACCCATCAAAATCCCCAAATCCCCCGAAACCCTAGTTTCTACAAACTTCTCCAATCTTTTCCAGATCTGATCCTAGGGTTCTCCGGAGTGTTTCTTCCGCTTCCCCTCGGTAAGAAAACGATTCCTCTATGTTTTCATAGCCTATTGGTATTTTTATGAAACCCTAATATAATTTCATGTTGTTTGATGATTGTTCCCCCATAACAGTGATTTCCCCGTAGATTGGCATCCGTGTGACGAAGTGGTCGTCATCCCCGGTGCTAGGCAAGTGAAACTTGCCACTTAGGGTTTAGGCCATGTTTTAGGCCATTTTCTTGTTGTAGGCGTAAAAGAGGCTAGGCGACGAAATGATACTCGCCTAGGCGCAAATTGGGGAACTAGCTTGACAACGAAGCTAGTTCCGATATTTAGCATGTTGCACAATTTCCATGTCATGTTTAAATTCCATTAACGGTACGCAATTTAATTGTCATATCATTGCATTCTTTAATGAATCCCGTGATTGCGTAGCATCGCTACAATACTTGTGTTTCCTGGCTCGTGACCAGAAGCGAGCATAATGAGTTGCTAACCCCAACGCTCGATATTGAATTGTGAACTGAGAAACAAGCTCCCGTGCGGGGCAACCCTGGCTCACTTGCTGGGCTCATGTGCAGGGACCCTGGCTTGTTTACGTGTGGGATGGGGTAAGGGTTAAGCGGTCATTCAACTGGGGGTCTACCTGATCAGCAACTGCAGTTGTAAGACGTAAACTCTGGGGTGGGGTAGTGTTTAGTGCCGATCGGTGTGAATGATGTACCATTCAGCTGAAGGGCGTAAACATCTACAAACAACAGTGAAACGTGAATTGTGTTTAGTGCCGATCGGTATGAATGATGTACCATTCAGCTGAAGGGCGTAAACACCTACAAAACAATGTGAATTGATCGAGAATGTTAGTAGCTTGGCTACTCTTGTCTTGTCCCGATAATTGTACTCTTGTATTGTTGTTCATCATGTCTTAATTGTGCACTCATGTTATAACTGCCATGGCATGCATACTAAATTGCTAGGTTGCTAGTTGCCTTACTTTCAGTTTCCTTGCCCAAGTCTTTTAGACTTGCTGACATGTGCCCCTTTACTCTTTTGGGTGACACATGTTAGATCCTGAGCCTGAGTACCTTGTTGAGAACGAGGTGTTTGCTGGCACCGAGCCTGAGCTTGTGTTTGACGGGGAGTACGTGGACACTGGGGACCAGTCCTAGTGTCTTCGTTGTGTTTTACTTTTGTTTAGACGGTTGTTTTGTTATCGGTGCGTAGCACCTATACTTTGTTATGTCGTTGCTTTTGTTGGCCTTGTTCTGGGCCTTTAGACTCTTTCTTTTAGCCTGGTGGCTTTTCTGGATGTTGGACTTATTTTCATGTTGGACAATTTATGAGATGTGAGATTTTATTTCAATCTCTACTTGTATTATTATTATTGTTCCGTTGTGGTTACAGGGACCTGCTTATGTTTTATTTACGCTTATCGGGTTTGGGGCTTCACAGCTCCACTCTCGTGCGGACCTTTTCACGTCTCGCCTCCATTTTAGGGAAGCGGGTCGTGACAGGTTTTAGTGGTGGCCCATGCAGGTCCTTTTGTAACTGCGATTTTTGGAATGACGATAATAATATTAGAATGTCCAATAAACTAAGTTCGACGTCTGATGTCATAAGCTATGAGTCTAATCCGATTCGTTCTATGTGTCATTAGATGACAGGAAGGCGTTTCACCCGTGGTGGGGGTAGTGGTGCGCTCCCTCATGATGAGGAGCCTGAGCGGGAACCCACCAGCGGTGAGATGATGCGGATGATGCTCTAGATGATGCAAGTGCAGCAGGGCGTGCTTCTACAAGTCCAGAATGCTCCACTTGCTCGAGCTGCCCGGGCTCTTCCGGATGCCCCTCGCTCTGAGCCAGGAGCGAAGCAATTTCAGGAGCTGGGTCCCACATATTTTGATGGGTCTGAGGGTCCTCTGGCTGCCGATGAGTGGATTCGAAACATCGAGGACAATCTGAAGATGGCCAAGATCACCCCTGCTGGATGGGTTGATTTGGCGAAGAGGCAACTCAAGGATAATGCTCGGAATTGGTGGGATGCAGAAGAGAAGATGTTGGTGGAGCCGATAGCTTGGGCTACCTTCAAGGCCAGATTTGAGGGTGAGTTCTTTCCGAAAGCTGCCAGGGAGGAGATGCTGCAGCGTTTTATCGATTTGAAGCAAGGGAGCTCGTCGGTGGACATGTATCACCAAGAGTTCATGAGGCTGAGTCGGTTTGCGCCAAAGATGGTGCAGGACGCTGAGGAGAGAGCTCAGAGGTTCCTGCAGGGGCTTGCTTCGGAGCTCCAGAGTTTTGTGACCTCTTCTGACCGGGAGTCTTATCAGAAGGTTCTAGTAGCAGCCAAGAGGCAGTAGCTGCTTGTGAACCAGAGGAGAGGGTCTGTTGTTGGTGCTGGGAAGAGGCCTGTGGAACAGGCGAGAGCTGTGGTTAGACCTGGATTCAGGCCTAATCAGTCTGCTCAGTTTAAGAGGCCAGGAGGGCCTATTCTGAAGACTTGCCATTTCTGCGGTAAGCCTGGCCATATTAAGGATCAGTGTCGGAAGTTTCTGGGCCAGTGTTTGGTTTGTGGTGATGCTTCTCATGTCGCGAAGGATTGTCGGCATGCGGGTCCGCTGCGGAGGGCTCCTGTTGCAGCACAACCGTTGCAGCAGCGAGCGTCTGTTCCTGCTGGACGTGGAGCATCTCTTGTTCCGCAGAGGCAGGCTTTCCAGCAGGCTGTCCCGCCGAGGAGGCAGGCTTTTCTGATGACCGCTGCGGAGAGCGAGGCTGTGGATGAGGTTATCGCAGGTAATCCTCAATCTAGCTGTTACTTTCCTAGCTGGTTTTGATTGTTAGATTGTGTTGTTTGCTTGAACATGGTTGTTGCTAGACTAGGGTTTGATTGTTAATTGCTTGTTAGGTGTGGTTTTGGTGTGCACATTTCCTGCACGAGTCCTCTTTGACTCTGGTGCATCGATGTGCATTATTTCTCGGAGCTTCGTGGAGAGGCATTCCTTGTCGACGTCTCCTCTTTCCAAGAGTTGGAATATCGTTACAGGGAATGGTGTGGTCTCGGTGCATCGTGGTTGCAATTCTTGCTCGTTGGTGGTCTGTGGACATGAGCTTTTCGCTGATTTCATTGTCCACGACATCATCAACTATGATGCAGTTCTTGGGATGGACTGGCTTGCGAGCTTCTATGCTACGATCGACTGTCAGAGGAAGAAGGTGGTGTTCGAGATTCCCGGACATCCAGTGTTTGAGTTCAGTCGTGGCAGCAGTTCGCTTGGTCCTGTCAGGTTTCGGGCCAGGCCGGTGGAGGCTGTGGCTATGCAGATGGAGATGGAGTGGCCAGCTGTGGTGCGAGATTTTGGCGACGTCTTCCCCGAGGAGATGTCTGGTTTGCCGCCTGATCGAGCTTTGGAATTTTCTATCGATCTTGTTCCAGGTGCGCAGCCGATTTCGAAGGCGCCGTATCGTATGGCACCTGCAGAGTTGGAAGAGTTGCGGAAGCAGTTGGATGAGCTTTTGCAGAAGGGTTATATTAATCCTAGTGTGTCTCCGTGGGGAGCACCGGTGTTGCTGGTTAAGAAGAAGGATGGTTCGCGTCGCATGTGCGTGGACTATCGGGAGTTGAATGCGGTGACCATTAAGAATAAATACCCGTTGCCTCGCATCGATGATATTTTTGATCAGCTTGGAGGTTCGAGGGTGTTTTCTAAATTGGATTTGAGGAGTGGTTACCATCAGTTGAAGGTGAAGAAGGATGATGTTCCGAAGACAGCGTTCAGGACGAAGTATGGACACTATGAGTTTGTGGTTATGCCTTTCGGCGTAACTAACGCGCCCGCAGTTTTCATGAATCTGATGAACCTGATTTTCTACGACTTTTTGGATAAGTTTGTTGTTATCTTTATTGACGACATTCTGATCTATTCGAAGTCGGAGGAAGAGCATGCCTCGCACTTAAGGACGGTGTTGGAGATTTTGAGGAAGCATCGTTTGTATGCTAAGTTTTCGAAGTGCGAGTTTTGGCTGGATAGAGTTGCTTTTCTCGGGCATGTGGTGACTGGAGATGGTATTTCAGTGGATCCCGAGAAGATTCGGGCCATCAGGGAGTGGCCTGTTCCGTCGTCTGCATATGAGATTCAGAGTTTCCTTGGACTTGCTGGTTATTATCGGCGATTCATTAAGGACTTTTCTCGTATTGCTGAGCCGATGACCAGGTTGACGCAGCAGGATGTTGCTTTTGTTTGGTCGGGTGATTGTGAGAGTGCTTTTGGTATTCTGAAGGAGAGGTTGACGACTGCCCCTATTCTTGTTGTGCCTGATCGAAGCGGTGGATTTGAGATCTTTTGCGATGCTTCTGGCAAGGGTCTCGGTTGTGTGTTGCATCAGCATGGGCATGTTGTAGCGTATGCGTCTCGTCAGCTTAAGGTTCATGAGAAGAATTACCCGACGCATGATTTGGAGTTGGCTGCCGTTGTGTTTGCCCTTAAGATTTGGAGGCACTTCTTGCTGAGTGAGAAAGTGAAGATTTTCACCGATCACAAAAGCTCGAAGTATATTTTCACTCAGAAGGAGCTCAACATGCGACATCGTCGATGGTTGGAGCTTATGGCAGATTATGAGATTGATTTGCAGTTTCACCCTGGCAAGGTGAATGTGGTTCCGGATGCTTTGAGTAGGCTTCCAGTGGTGATGATGTTGACCTCGCAGTGGAGATTGCAGCAGGATTTTTGCGAGTCTGGTGTGGAGATTGTTCTTCCTGGGGAGGCTTCTTCGTTGATGTACATGCAGGTACAGTCGACGATCGTGGATCGGATTAAGGCTGGCCAGGCTGAGGATCCGAAGCTGGTGAAGATTTGGGAGCAGGTGGAAGCCGGTCTGCGGACTGACTTTTTGATTCATGAGGATGGCTCGCTGAGGTTCGGAGCCAGGTTGTGTGTGCCAGCTGGGGATATCAGAGA
Source organism: Scilla litardierei (assembly GCA_030789695.1). Classification (NCBI taxonomy): domain Eukaryota; kingdom Viridiplantae; phylum Streptophyta; class Magnoliopsida; order Asparagales; family Asparagaceae; genus Scilla; species Scilla litardierei. The sequence continues at coordinate 30,423,429 of CM061133.1, forward strand.
GGAGCTGATGGTGGAGGCACACAGTTCGCCGTATTCTGTGCATCCTGGTGGCACCAAGATGTACCAGGATCTTCGTCTGAATTATTGGTGGCATGGTATGAAGAGAAGCGTGGCTCGGAGTGTGGCCAAGTGCTTGGTTTGCCAGCAAGTGAAGGCGGAGCATCAGCGTACGGCCGGGTTGCTACAACCGCTTCCGATTCCGGAGTGGAAATGGCAACACATCACTATGGATTTCGTGACTGGATTACCTCGGAGTCCGAAGCAGAATGACGCGATTTGGGTGATCGTAGATCGATTGACCAAATCTGCGCACTTTATTCCGTTCCGAGTGGGACAGTCCATTGAGGCGCTAGCAAGGAGATATATGGAGGTAAAATTCTTTTACTCTCCGTTTTTATTTCCTTTTCCTAGTTTGGATAGTGATGTAACGTGAATCGTGCAGGAGGTTGTGCGACTTCATGGAGTCCCCGTGAGTATCGTGTCTGACAGAGACACGAGGTTCACATCTTAGTTCTGGCAGAGTTTGCAGAAGAGTTTGGGTACGCGTCTGAGTTTCAGCACGGCGTACCATCCGCAGACGGATGGCCAGTCCGAGCGGACGATTCAGATTTTGGAAGACATGCTGAGGGCGTGCATGTTGGATTTCAAGGGTTCGTGGGAGGACCATCTGCATTTGGTGGAGTTCTCTTACAACAACAGCTTCCAGGCGAGTATTGGCATGGCGCCTTTCGCCGCTCTTTATGGGAGGAAATGTCGATCGCCATTGAGTTGGGATGACGTTGGTGATCGGGAGTTGTTGGGACCTGAGATGATCATGGAGGCCGTGGATATCGTCAGGAATATTCGGGAGAGGTTGAGGATTGCTCAGGACCGTTTTAAGCATTGGGCGGATGCTAAACGTCGTCCTTTGGAGTTTCAGCCGGGCGACCATGTGTTCTTGAAGATTTCCCCGAATCGTGGTGTGATTCGTTTCGGGAAGCGTGGGAAGTTGAGCCCGTGATACATTGGACCGTTTGATGTTTTGGAGAGGGTTGGCGAGGTAGCTTATCGCTTGGCCTTGCCGCCATCTTTGGAAGGAGTTCACAATGTTTTCCATGTGTCGCAGCTTCGTCGATACATTAGCGATTCGTCTCATGCTGTGGATTTTTCGGAGATTACCGTTCGCCCCGATATGACGTATGACCAGCATCCAGTGCAGATTCTGGACAGGCGTCAAAAATCGCTTCGGAACAAGATTGTCAATCTTGTGAGGGTGATGTGGCGACACGGCTCACCTGGAGAGTCTACTTGGGAGAATGAGGATGAGATGCGAGAACGTTTCCCACTTTTGTTTCCGGACTCGTGAGTATTCGGAAATTCCGAGGACGGAATTTTTCTTAAGTTGGGGAGGATGTAACGACTGCTTTTCATGTATCTGGATTTATTATAATATAATATATGTTTTGGTGGATTTTCTCTTCATGTGTGGTTTTCGTCTCCGTATCTTTCATTTTCGATCGACTCGTCGTATTTTCTCGTTTCTTCCTTAGGATTGTCGATTTCGAAGTATGTCATTCGTGACGGACTTCATAACGGTCGTATCTTACTATTAGATCAAGCCTAGGAGTCTTAGGAATCGATCCCGGGGCCCCGCGCTCCGTATCGAAACTTTTTGTGCTCATTAGCCGGTATAAGAAGGGGCACCGACCGACTAGATGACGATCCAGTCGGTCGGCAATCCTTCTTGGATCGACTAGTTGGCTTTCTAAATTTCTCAAGAGTTACTGTTTATCGTTAGTCGGTCTAAGAACGTTGGTTGACCGACTAGGTTGCAAACTAGTCGGTCGGCAATGCTTCTTTAACCGACTAACACATCATCTAAATTTTAGTATCAGTACTGTTCATTCTTAGTCGGTCTAAGTTCATCTTTCGACCGACTAGTTGTTAAACTAATCGGTTAGGTTTTGTACTCAGACCGACTAATTCTTGGTTCTACTGTGCAGTCGAGTTACTGTTTGCTCTTAGTCGGTCTAAGAACGTTCATCGACCGACTAGATGTAAAACTAGTCGGTCAGTATTTGTTCATGGACCGACTAATTCTAAATCCTATTTTCGTTCAGAAGTTACTGTTTACACTTAGTCGGTCTGCGTTGGTCGACCGACCGACTAGTTGCCAAACTAGTCGGTCAGTGGTTGCTCTTTGACCGACTAACCTGTGTTAAAACCCTAATTTTTGGGCAGCCGCCAGCCCATCCTATTTAAACCCAACCCAAACGTTTTCTTCTTCCTCAACACGACCCAAAACCCTAAAATCTTCCCCTTTGAGCCCCCATCTTCCTCCAAGCTTCAATCCTTCATTCCAAGCCCTAAATCGATCATCCAAACCATCCATTCACTCTATCTACCTCTCATCTTCCCCAAAATCTCACCAAATCCATCAAAATCCCCAAATCCCCCGAAACCCTAGTTTCTACAAACTTCTCCAATCTTTTCCAGATCTGATCCTAGGGTTCTCCGGAGTGTTTCTTCCGCTTCCCCTCGGTAAGAAAACGATTCCTCTATGTTTTCATAGCCTATTGGTATTTTTATGAAACCCTAATATAATTTCATGTTGTTTGATGATTGTTCCCCCATAACAGTGATTTCCCCGTAGATTGGCATCCGTGTGACGAAGTGGTCGTCATCCCCGGTGCTAGGCAAGTGAAACTTGCCACTTAGGGTTTAGGCCATGTTTTAGGCCATTTGCTTGTTGTAGGCGTAAAAGAGGCTAGGCGACGAAATGATACTCTCCTAGGCGCAAATTGGGGAACTAGCTTGACAACGAAGCTAGTTCCGACATTTAGCATGTTGCACAATTTCCATGTCATGTTTAAATTCCATTAACGGTACGCAATTTAATTGTCATGTCATTGCATTCTTTAATGAATCCCGTGATTGCGTAGCATCGCTACAATACTTGTGTTTCCTGGCTCGTGACCAGAAGCGAGCATAATGAGTTGCTAACCCCAACGCTCCATATTGAATTGTGAACTGAGAAACAAGCTCCCGTGCGGGGCAACCCTGGCTCACTTGCTGGGCTCATGTGCAGGGACCCTGGCTTGTTTACGTGTGGGATGGGGTAAGGGTTAAGCGGTCATTCAACTGGGGGTCTGCCTGATCAGCAACTGCAGTTGTAAGACATAAACTCTGGGGTGGGGTAGTGTTTAGTGCCGATCGGTGTGAATGATGTACCATTCAGCTGAAGGGCGTAAACATCTACAAACAACAGTGAAACGTGAATTGTGTTTAGTGCCGATCGGTGTGAATGATGTACCATTCAGCTGAAGGGTGTAAACACCTACAAAACAATGTGAATTGATCGAGAATGTTAGTAGCTTGGCTACTCTTGTCTTGTCCCGATAATTGTACTCTTGTATTGTTGTTCATCATGTCTTAATTATGCACTCATGTTATAACTGCCATGGCATGCATACTAAATTGCTAGGTTGCTAGTTGCCTTACTTTCAGTTTCCTTTCCCAAGTCTTTTAGACTTGCTGACATGTGCCCCTTTACTCTTTTGGGTGACACATGTTAGATCCTGAGCCTGAGTACCTTGTTGAGAACGAGGTGTTTGCTGGCACCGAGCCCGAGCTTGTGTTTGACGGGGAGTACGTGGACACTGGGGACCAGTCCTAGTGTCTTCGTTGTGTTTTACTTTTGTTTAGACGGTTGTTTTGTTATCGGTGCGTAGCACCTATACTTTGTTATGTCGTTGCTTTTGTTGGCCTTGTTCTGGGCCTTTAGACTCTTTCTTTTAGCCTGGTGGCTTTTCTGGATGTTGGACTTATTTTCATGTTGGACAATTTATGAGATGTGAGATTTTATTTCAGTCTCTACTTGTATTATTATTGTTGTTCCGTTGTGGTTACAGGGACCTGCTTATGTTTTATTTACGCTTATCGGGTTTGGGGCTTCACAGCTCCACTCTAGTGCGGACCTTTTCACGTCTCGCCTCCATTTTAGGGAAGCGGGTCGTGACAACGGTGCTGGTGCACCCCCACCCACCTAGGCACACACTGGATGCCTTCGATATTTTTGCTGTTGTTACCCTGAATATTTTTTCTGAGCCTGCTGATTTGCACCCCTCCTCCACGCACGTTTTAGTCACTTTTTGGTCATATCTGTCTATATCTTTTTGGGAGTGAGGGACTACTTTCAGGGACACCTATCTGACACTATTTTGATCTCTGCATGCATCACTTGCATTCCCATCGCATTTTTCTTTTTATTTTCAGTTTCTTATTCTTTTTTACATACATGGATCCTCACCTGCCCCCACCCACATTTTTGCCTCTCGGTGTGCCATACTTTGCACATTGAGGACATTGTGCACTTTAGCTTGGGGGAGTGAGTTCTCACGCACTTTTTATTTTTGTCGCCTTTTATTTTCTTTTTCCCACATTTCTTTGTTTTTTCACTTATTTTCACCCACCTTTTCATTTTTTTCCCATGCATCACGTTTTCTTACTTTTTGAGTGTGATGCATTGTACAGTAGTTTTTATTCTCTTCTATCCTTATTTCTTTTATCCTTTTTGGTAGAGATGAATTTCTGTGATGATGATGACGTGGTGTTAGCTTATCTCTATATGTATATTATCTTGTCATGCCATAGTTTTTATTTCAGATATCATATGCTATGTCTTGCTATGCATCTGAGATAGTAACCCGCACTTTCATGTATGTATATGGAAGAAATTCTTTTATTAGCTGAGTCTGATGATTTTTGCCGTATACTCTTCATAGAAAACACACCAAGCTTCACGCATTGATTGCTTATATCTGGAGTACTGCTTTCTTTTCCTATATCACTTCTTATTGCATGAAAATTGTACGCTTCACTTTCAGGTTGAATGAATGTATGCTAGGTTGATATAACTGGATTAGTTTACTTTCTGAGATTAAACTGAGTAGATTACATTACTCTGCTGAAAGTTGTCGTGCACATTCTATAGAGTGAACCGAGTATTACATATATTTCTTTCTCCTATATCTTGAGCATTATTTCTATACTTAAAATCATTGGTGAATCTCCCTTTAGCGAATCTTATATTGGCATTTTCCCCTGCTATAAAAATCTATACTCCATACCCCCAAAATCAAAAAGAAAAAATTTATTCTTGTATATCTTTCTATCTTTTGATTTGGGATCATAGTTGTATATATGATTGCAAAAGAAAAAAAAGGAGAAAAAGAAAAAAGAAAAGAGAAAAGAAAAGAAGTTCATATATGATCCCATCTCATACTCTTTCTCTCTTTCCCCCTCTTTTATTTTTATTTTTTGGAGCTTCAAAAATGGGGAGTAAGCTTATTGATTTATCTTATGCCACCACGCTTATAGATAAGCTTGGGGGAGAGGATCCAATGATGTGTGAGAGTGTGACTACTCGATTATGCATGACAACCTAAGCTAGGTAATTTTCTATACTCGGTGAGATTACTAAAAGTTTTTACGAAATCCAAGAATTGAAACTTAGAATGCATTTCATGAAGGCCATACCATTCTATTCTTATTGATCCATATTGTGTGATATCTCTTATGCTCCAAATAGAAAGCATTCAATTGAAAAGTGTGTGGTCTATGATTATGTATGCCGCTTTAGATGCTTCAGACGATGTTAATTCTAGAATGACTCCATATTTCATACTATTTTGATATTCTTGGGTTTCTATTTTGAATGCATCCATACGATTATGATATCGAGATAAAAATATTTAGCATGTGCTTTATGCTCACCATGTGCTATATTAGTAAGCAAAACCCATGTCCTGAGAAAATGATCTAGCACCTCCCTCTTTGTTTTCCTTCCTATCTTCTATCTCTTTCATTTTTCATTTTTATTATTTTTTTCTGCCGGGTTCGCCTTTTGCTTGTCTTCCTCGAGGACGAGTAAGAGGTAAGCCTAGGGGATTTTGATCACTCCATATTTTATACCTTTTTTCTGCATGTTTTCATGACGTTTTGATCGCCCATATTACGTTTTTCACGATTATTCGACGATATTGCGATGTTTTTCACTATTTCTTGTTTTTGTCGTATTTCAGAAAAAATGGAGCGATTTGGAGAGAAAATGAGATCAAAGGAGTTTCACGCACTTTGGAGTGTCGTCCACGGCTTATTTGAGGACTTATCTGTGATGGAGGATGAGCGGAAGAAGAAGAAATTTGATAGAAGCGACGAGGAAGCGAATAGGAGAAGGAATAAGGTCAGGAGTACATCACTCAGCCGAGCTAGATTGCTCATTCGGTCGAGTGAAAGATCACACTCGCCCGAGTAGAACGGATATGCACCGAAGACTTCAGACGTTCACTCGGCCGAGCAAGAATTTCCATTCGGCCGAGTAAGAAAGTTCACTCGCCCGAGTCAGTCAGGGAATTCAGACAGAAAAGCTCCGAAGCCACTAGAAAATCTAAGGAAGCTCACTCGGCCGAGCAAGAGACGGACCCCTGAAAACCCCGAAGTTACTGTTATTTTACAGGGTTTGTCACTCGGGCGAGTGACAAGGGTCACTCGACTGAGTGACCCTCTTCGCATGCTGCTAGGAATGCGAATTCTGGGCTGCGCAGGGGCAGTTTAGTCACGATTTTTTAGACGATTTTGGCTTGTATTTAAGCCCTGTTTTTACCCTAGTTTTAGGAGGGACTTGAATTATTTTTTAGAGAGTTCTGTTAGGTTTTTGACGGCTATTCTTTTGAGAAATCTTAGCTGGAGATCATTGACTACATCATTGGTTTGTTCTTTCTTGTTAAAAACTTAATTTTTATGAATTGTTTCTCTATTGCAATGAATTGTGTCATGATTATTATTGTTATTTCTGAGATTTTCATGATGATTAGTGAGTAGTTCCGTCGTTCTAGGGCGTAGGGATGAACCATATGGACCCGATATTTTGAATTGTGATGAATTTATGGATTTGTTGCTAAAATTAATATTGGATAGGTTATGATTGATATATTACGATTAGCTAGGAATTCATATCAATTGGATTCTGCAAGAGATTGGATCCCAATTGATAGGAAGGCCTAGATATTCGATTTAGATTGATAATTGAATTTCTCTAGACTTGGTTTGCAAGAGATTGGACCAAATCTAGGATTTTTAATTATAAGTTTATACCCATATTCGTTTGCAAGAGATTGGACGAATACGAATTATCATAACCTAGATCGTAGCTCAAGTTTGCACGAGAGTGGGCTCGAGATGCGATTGGAGAATGATGTCGTTCTTCACGCTAGCGGCTTAGGCTAGGGTTTACACGAGAGTGGGCCCTAACCTAGGTTTGCTATAGACCAGCAATAGCGCGAGAGCATAAGTTTGATTCTACATTAAGTTGCGACTAGTTCACCTATATTCATGCTTAACAACAATGAAATTTATGATTCACAAGGATGAGAGACGGTCCGTAGTTGAGATTTCCTATCCCTAGACGTTTTATTATATTGATATTTCTTACTATTGAATGATTGTGACGATACACCAAATCTACTCTTACTCTCTTGATAGCTAGGTAATTTAAGTGAGATACTGTCAATTGTCCTCCATGTGTTCGATACTCGCTCGCCACTACACCGTGCGCTTACGGTAAAACTACAAGTTGTTTTTCGGGTGTATATCCGGACGCGATCAGGTATATCTCCCAAGTGCAGTCCTGATACCTATGTACTACCCAGGCCTCCCCCACCCTATGTCACCCACGTTAGCATGGACTGAGTCGCTCTGGAATCACTCAATCTCGCGCTTTCCCATTCTTTCTCAAAATACCATTTTCATCCATTTTTCAAAATATCACATTTTCATAAAACATTACCACATCACAGTCTTTTCCTTCTTCTCATCCTTCTTTCATTCTTTATCTCACCACAACATCTTGCATTGCTTTAGAAGAAAATTTTTTTATGCAAGAGCACACATCATATTGAAGCAATGTCACATCACAACTATGCAAAAAGGGGACTTCAAGCGTTGCCTTCAACGATAAATAACTTGTATGAAAGAGGAACATGCATCATCATAGAATGCTAATATCAGTAAAATGCAATGCAACATCATAAAAGAGTGGATATTTTCTTTAGAACATGGATAACATCATTAAACCATGACACTAGAACACCCCAAGCCAACACAAGTGCAGAAAAAATACAATCAATCATTAAACATGGCCGTTCCCACATAATTATAGTTAGAATTTCGGGAAAGTTACAACTGGAAAGTTGTATATACATAAATTTTACATTTTCATACCAAGTTTTAGAAAATAATACCAAGTGTGTGATTTATAGGGACCAATATGGTGAGAGATAGAATTTCTGTTTAAAAACTGAAAACTGCGTCAACTTAATCAATGAAATATTAATAGTTCCAATCTATTCTGGGTTAAAAGCTCAACAATGAAAATGTAGATAAGAAAGGGTAAATATCAATAATGTCCCTGAAATCCTGATTTGCATAACTACAACACCCATTAGAGCTAAAATGGTGCAGGGTAGACAAAGTGGCAAAATCTGCTATCTTGCAAACTAAGCCATGTTAACCCTATTTAATGTCAGAATTAGGGAAAACTCAGAACATGAAAGTTGTGTGGAATTATATAATGTATCATATATCTTTATTTCAGAATTTCCTATTCAACCAGTCAATATTTATGATCCATCAAAGTTGAGACAGAATTCTGGAATTTCATAAAGATTATACATTTGCATAAAAGATAACATTTTTAGCTAATTACAAGCAAATTAGCGACTTTTGCAACTATCTTAGCTAAAGAAATATTCATATATAGTAAAGCTACAATCTCTCCATAATACAACAAGAGAGCAATGTAAAGCATGACAACATTAAAAGGGATTAACTTGCTTAACAAAATGCAATCTCTTGTTTTTTTCAAACATAACATGCTAATATCATACTAAGTGGAGTAGAGTTCCTACCTCAATTAGGTATCAAGATTCCCCAAGAGTCCATCTTTCCTTCATGATTCCTTCCTTTCTCTAGCTACATACTCAACAAGACACAAACTTGCTTCAAGCCTCCAAATCTGCCACATTTCTTCATGATTTCCTCTCTTTTTTAGTTCCAAATCTCTTTCACTAGTTACTAGGTTGCACCATGACTCTAAGGAGGAGGAAAAGGAGGTATTTCATCTTGGAAATTGGGGAGAAAGACTATGGGAAGGGGGGAAACAAAAATGCAAAGAAGGGAGATGAAAAAGAATGAAAATAATAGAAAAGAGAGATTATTAAGGGTTAATTAAGAGGGGTGTTTCTACTCTTCTCTTCTCTCTTCCACACTCTTCTCCCATTTTTCTTTTTCTTTTCTTTTCTTAAATCCCATATCTTTCCATGCAAGAACGGAATCTTCTTCTGTGCACACACCTCTTCTTTACACACATCCCTCTCTAAATTACAACACTGCCACTACCCCTAACCCTTTTCGCACTAAGCCCCCTACACTAACCCATCCTCCTACTTAAATACAATACACAAAACACAATAGCATAACAATTCCATCCATTACTATCAAGGAAACCTCCCTAATACAAATCTTTAATACAAATACAAAACTAGTATTAGACATAATACAAATAATACGAATCATATTACAAATAATACAATCAACACCACTTAATGACAAGTCACCACCATACACATTACTACACCCAATACAACCAAATATACACAATTAAGCATTTATATCCTGATACATTCATCCATCGAAGCATACATGTATACAACCAATAAGATATTTACTATACATACTACACAACATACTATACCCATTACACATAGACAATCACATGTACACTACATAATACATACCACTACATATGTATACACACACAATACGCTACACAATACACGAAAATAGACATGCCCTACGTATGTGGCACTAGGGCCATTACAGCCGAGCTCAGTGCCTACTTTGTTACTAGAGGGGCCGATGGTTGGGTAGACATACTGTCCTTGAACTTTCATAGACTGATGCAGAGAAGGGCCACCATGTCGGGGTTGAGGGTGAATTCATGTCTAGCCATGCCTACAAAAAGGGAGAAGATTAGGGTTAGCAAACATGGATGCAAGATCTAAAGGTCGATCATATCATTCACTAATACGATGCTCTTCAACATCTCATCTAACAGCAAAGATGGGACAAACCTCTCAGTGCTCGATAGCCCTAGCAGATGCTTGGCCGCTCTACTCTCTACCTAAGAGAGGGCCATTTCTTCCTGAACCATAGAACCAAGACGACCCCAATGGGTGAGAAAGGTTGTTTCTTCGGGAAAGGTCACAAATATAAAATTATTCTTCCAGTCATGGATAGAGCTCGGAAGCTCCAATATTAGGTGCCTCTTCCTCCTATCGGTGATGTAGTACAACTTGCCGAAAGAATAGAGCTTCACCTAGAAGAAGTAACAAAAATACTAGCGGCGGCTCCACCTAATTCATCAAGCTGAGTACGATGAAGACAACCAAAGCTGCAATGGAGTTTGGAGTAGATTGACAAAGAGGAAGCTCAAGAAAATTGAGAACAAGAAGGATGAAGGGGGAAGCTGAGTCCCAGTGAAAAGGTTTTTGCATACACTCCAGCCTCAAACTTATCATGGAAACAGATCCTCTCATTATGATGAGGGACACTAACCCCCATAAGGAGGTCAGAGGCATTCAGCTCAGAACTTTGGGATCCAGGAAGTGGGCACCTCAAAGACCATGTTTTTGACCTTCAAGGCACCGAAAATTGCTATTTCCTTGCTCGCAAGGTCGAAGCCTTTAAGATGTGGCATCGAGAGCCAATCCCTTCTCTTTATCAACGGGATGCTTAGGCCCCGAGGGCTAGGTGACCTCTTGCACATCATCGGTGCATGGAGGCTCCTCCTGCCAAGAAATTTCATCCAAGATAGCAATGGCAGGCTCGACCAACGTCGTCTCAGGACCCCGTGAACTGATCGAAACTACAGCCGTCTCATTCTATTCTATTTCAGCCCATAATCTAGTTACTTCAGAGTTTGAGGAAGAAGAAGAAGAAGGATGCATGAGTGAAAGAGATTACAACCTTACTCAGACAACAACAAAGTTGAACAGAGAAGAAGAAAGCAAGGGCAAAGGTGGGCGCAAGTCTTCCAGAAAGCAGAAGAGGTTTTCTTCATCCCTCGTTCTCTATTTATATAAGCCATCACTCCCACTGAAGTGAGCTCAGATGTTCGATCTATGATGCGTGTCGACATCTCAGAGCATTGACGCTATGAGTTTCGTGCTCTTTGGTGCATAAATTCTAAGGCATTGTGTTTTGGTGGCCAACATTATCGTCTCGACTGTCGTACCTGTCCAATTAATACGTGCTACATCACCCAACCTTATCCACCATGTCATTTGTGCTCGGGATATGGGGCCATGGATACAGCACTGAGCCGACCCAATGATCACTCTGTTATTTGAGAAGGCATGCCCAGTAAAACCCATAACTCTGGCCTAAAGCCTGGAGGCCCCATATGAGGCTGACCGCCTCCTTATTCAAAGTGACGGCTGAACTGTCATTTGGGATCCTTCATTCAAAGCGTCGACTCAAAATGAGGGTATTCAATGAATGACCGTTCAACCCATCATCAATGCCGAGAGCTCAGGCCAAAAGAAATAAAGCGCCTTAAAATCTCGGATGTACCCACTAACATCCCTCAACAGCAATCACCTATAAATAGTCTCTTGAACAATGAGAGATATGACGATTCCAGACATTCTCCCAGACATTCTCTGACAACCTGTTATTCTTACACAGGTACTTGCTCCACCTAAACTCCACATCCTCTATAGCTCAGCGCGACAACTCTCGGTCGATCTCCCAACAAATTGGACATAGTTACCTCGATCCTTCTTGAGTCAGTATCTGACTAAAGCATGGAGGGGATTAGGTCGGGCCCCAGATCTGACCCTCTCTAACAAGCTGGTTATGTTGCAGGAAGTTGAATGTAGCATGGTGATAGCTCGAATTCGGCTGCAACAACTCGGACTAAGTGGTCTATCCATCTCGGGGTTAGTTCACCCAGTGTTTAGTCATTTCCTTATGTCAGCTACTGTAATTTCCCTTTATCTGACTACATCAGCGCAAGAAAACACCCGTAAACAACTTCTATCGTTATACCTAATATCCAAATCCAATTCAAGTCCAAATTCATTTTATCAAATATGAATAGTATATTTAGTATTCAACAAGTATTCATATCCACATTCATAAGGAGAAAATAAAAATGAATTTGATAACACCAATTGTCATTTTGTATCATGTTTGTTTGCATAACTAAGGTAAATGTAACATGTAAACTTTCTATACATTTTTTGGACTGGAATGAAAATGGGTCGTGCCGAGCCAGGCCAAGTAGATGCCCAATTCAAACAGGTGGGCTTTCAGGCTGGCCCAAAGACCATATGGACTTCTTTAAAAATATCAAAAAGTGTTTAAAGATGGCTTTGTGACACCACATTGGGTCTAACTTAATAAAATTACAATTAAACATTAAAATAGAAAATTGAATAAGTTCTATACTCATATATATTCTTAGAGAGTCGAATGAAATACTAGTCTTAGTAATTTGTAATACTGTATAAATCTAGACCTTATTAGCCCAAAAACAAGGATTTTACATTTCTTCTAACCAATCATCAACAAATTCGATAATCAAACCCTAAAAGCAGATTCCAAAGTTTTTTCACTATATATATTGGCTCAAGTTATAAATATGTGGGCATCGAAAAATCAAGGAAAAAATAGGATCATCAATTTGCTCTTGAATATAAATTGTTGCATATTTAAATTTTTTTTGAATTTTCAAATACAATCTAGATATCCTCACATATATGGTGAAAGAAACTCAGGCAAGCTAACTGATGACGCACAAACAACTCGTAATTCTTACTAAATATACTAAATCTTTAATTGCATTGTGTTTTTCATCTTCAGCAAACGAACACAAATGCAATTAAACGAAATCGAATCACAATTAGACAAACATCAGGTGAAGCTATAGCTTTAGGATCTTCGACGGTAGAATCTCCATAAGAGCAGGTGATGATCTTGAAGTGAGAGATCTTAGATAACCGTGCACCATCCATGTAGACTTCATTCATTTGAATTAAAGAGAAATCTGCTATTGCTTTAAAACAAGACTATTCAAATGGGAAGAAAATAAAAAATAATTCATGTGGGAAACAAAGTATGTTAGGCTATTGAGTCATCGCGTAGAGTTTTGATAATGAGCAAACATGTCATCTAATCTATGAGTGCATGAATATGAGCTTCAGGTAAACCAAGGAAGCACTCAAAGCTATTGTGAGTTTAACAAGACCATGAATCAAAGGAAGCTAGTCAAGGAGTTCAAAGTGTTAAAGAATACATCACGTGCTTTATTTAATATTTATTTTTGATGTAATTTTTATTTTCCTGGTCTTAGCATGTTAAACCCTTGGTTGAAGCTCATACACACTTGGGAACACACTAAAATGTTTTAAACCTATTTTGAAAGTTATTTCTTAAGTTTTAGAGACCGTGTTAGATTATCGAAAAAATAGTCGCCTAGTGTTTACACTGTATTACGATCGACTACTGCTCTCGGAAAATTTTGACAGACTGAACTTGACGACCATGATTGGTGAAGTAGTCAATTAGCTCCCTACTAGTTGACTAGTCTATCAACTATAGTCAACTAGTATTAGCCGTTGGGCTTAAACGGTAACGTTTTACTAGTCGTTTTTGGCCATTTTAGGGGCATTTTAGTAAATAGTTTTGATCAGAATTTTGCCCTATAACTATAGGAGTTTTTCTCAGTTTTTATACATCAAGAAAAATAAATTGTTAGAAAAATAAAAGAATTTTTGTGCTCAAAAGTCTTTTAGAAAAACCCTTTTCTCTTGGCCAAAGTTTTCAACGTTTTTCATCTTTACTTGACCAAAATCATTGATCTTCCCAAGCCAACAAGTTTATCTCTTGAGGTCAAGTTCTTCCTATAGCTACACACCCACAAGAGCTTTATGCACGGCTATACGTAATTGTATCTTCTACTTTGTAAGTGAAAATCCTAAGTGTGAGGTGGCGAGTAGAAAAATTCTCTTGGAAAGAGGTGGTTTGTAGAAATCCTATTGGAAACTAGCCAAGTGAGACTTAGGTGCTGGATGTAGGGTACGAGGTACCTGAACTAGTGTTTATCTTTGTGTTTGTGTTTGTTTCATTTTCTATGTTTTGAATTATTTCTTGCTCTATTTTCGCTGCATACTCTTTAGCAAGATTAAATTGTTTTTGATTAAGTTTAAATTAGGTAACATTAATTGTAAACTTAAGTAGATTTTCTAGAGAAATATTTTATTTCATATACACTATTCATCTCTCCCTTTGCAAGGAAAAAATGTTGTGATACTTGGGCCTAGCAGCCCAAACATCATATATAACACTTGGGCCTATATGCCCGAGCTCCGTATGTGTGCTATGCATATATGCCCGATCGCTACATTTGTCACTCGGCCTTGAAAATCTGAGCATGTCGAAATCCATGTTTATAAATTAAAACGAGGGAGTTGGTTGCTACAAATGAATTTGTCTCCAAATGATGGATTCCAAATGATTTTATTTAATTTTTTGGTATAATATCTGTGTGGTTTAATTGATTTTTAAACAAATATTTTAGGTGTAATTTATCTCACAGAAGAAAATGTTACGGGAGGAGGATAAGGAGAAGAGGAGAGGTCCGGGGAGGGGAGGGGGGAGGAGGGAGGGGGATAATAGTAGGAGGACAACTAGCAGCAAGTGGCAATTAGCGGCAGGCATCAAAAGTGTAGCATGTTTAGAACTTGAGGAGAGAAAAAGGGTGAAAAATTAATTTTAGTTAAGGTTAGAATATGTATTAAGACAGATGGCATGGTTAAAAATGGGAATTGCATTGCGAACGGACCTTTTTCCTTAGTTCACAGACTACTAATTTTTTGCTCAGTTCACAAACCTTAAATTTTGAGAAGTGTTCAGTTTACATACACACTCTCGAAAAAGCCCTTAGTTCTGATACACCCATCGCAGCACCCTCTCATCTCAGTTCACATACCACTTAGTTAGGAGATTATAGGGATATATATCAACTAATTAGGATATTATGAGATTAATTGGTATGTATGCTACGCAAAAAATTCTGTTCAAAACATGGGGAGGTGGTGAGCATGGGGACAACTGATTAGGGGAGGGGGCTAGGAGTAAGAGGGGGCTGTAGAGAAGGGGGAGAGTGGCGGAGGTGGAGTAGGTGGATGAGGGTGGTGGAGGGGAGGGTACGGAGGAAGGAGGAAGGATGGGGCTGGGGCTGGGGCGGAGGGGGAGGGTCTGCAGCAGAGCGGGTAGAGGGCTTGTGGTGGGGATTGATGTGGATGGGAAGGGGGAGGAGCAGGGAGGAGGGCGAGCTATCTGGGAAGGAGGGAGGGGTGTCTGAGGAGGCTAGGGAAAGAGGGGGCTAGAGAGGGGGCGGATTGTGATGGGAAAGAGGGGGCTAGGGAAGGGGGGTGGGGAGAGGGAGGGGTGCGGGCTGGTGAGGGGCGAAGGGGGCTGGGTTCTAGGGAGGGGGCAAAAGGGAAGGTGGTTTGGGGAGGGGTGGAGGGGGATGGGGGGTAGGGGGAGGGAGGTTGGGGAGGAGGCGGGGAGGGTGCAAGTGAGTGGGGGAGGTTGGCGGTGCTTGGGAGGAGGCGAGATGGTGTGTAGGGGGAGGCGAGGAGGTGTGCCGGGGAGGATGCAGACGAGGGGAGCGGCGCAGATGAGATCTGTGTACTGTATAAATATTTAATTTGGAGGAGGCTAGAGAGATTAATTAGGGGATTAATTAGGAGATTAATAACAATTAAGTGTATGTGTACTGAGCAAAAATGGTATTTGGGGATTTTCTAAAGACGGTGTTATTGGTAATTTAAAAAAAATTAAGTGGGTTGTGAACTGAGAAAAAGGTCTGTTCGTATAGCAATTCCTGTTATAAATAAAGTGTAGTGAGTTTAAAAAACCAGGTAGTATGTTACGATCCCAATTAGTCCCACATCGGAAAAAGAACAAAAAATTGAAGGGTTTTTCGTTTATCGGTCGCGCAAAAACGTATAATTTGAAAAGAGACCCCAAAATAATAGCTTTTGCCAGGAGGTCCTCCAATTCATTTAACTCACGTGAAAAGAGTCCACATGGTTAATTTGAAGAGAATATTCCTTCTCTTCTAACAGAAAACACAAACTGACCGTTATACCCCTCCCTCCTTTCTTCCTCCTCCAGCCCAACGGTTCAAATACAACGGCAACTTAAACGAACCCATTAAACCCGATCAGCTGTTGCTCTTTTCACTCTTTCCCATTGATATCTAACCCAAGAAATCCTTTCTTTCTTCCTCCTCCAGCCCAACTCAAAAAACAAATGCAAACAACATATTCCATAAAGCCTACACAAAAAATGACAAGATATTACAATACATCAAGCTCTTTAATGGGTTTCAAGGGTGATGATCAGATGGGCACTTGCATGAATGGCTTTTGTGGGTTTCCATGCAAATTTGTCACCTGTACGAAGGGGGAGAATAAGGGGTCCCTTTTCTATGTATTTTTAAGATATAAGAGTTCCACTGATAGAGGATGTAGGTTCTTAGAATGGGTAGATGGCTTGCATAATGAAGTAATCAAAGCAGAAATGAGGTTGGGGGCTTAAGGGATGAAATTGCTAAAGTTTTGTTTCATGTTAGAGTAATCTGCATTGTTATATGTGTTGGTGTACTGATTAAGTTTGTTATGTGAGAATGCATCAAATGTGGAAGTGTAGAACTAATGATGAATCAAATGTGTAAGTGTAGAACTGTAATGTGAGAATGTAGCAAATTTGTAAGCGTGATGTGATATGTTTCAGTTTTTGTGAAATGCTGCTGAAGCTATGCTTCGGTTTCAGTTTTTGTGAAATGCTGCTGAAGCTATGTAAGTGGGATTGAATGGTGTGAAGTGTTCTGTTTCTAATTTTTCCAAAATAAGTGGTAGCCATAGATCAAGTGTTTGCAATGTCTTGAATGAAGTGGAATTGAATGTTTTGAATGTAGGTGTTAGTGCACGGGTACGGATCATGAAGGAGTATCCGCATACCCGACCCGTTTAGTACCAACGACCCGAAACCCATCATCAAGACAGAGTAATACCGAGCCAAGCGAACGGCTCACTCGACCGTTAAGCTCATGCTGACACTCATGTGAAAGTTAATGGGGCCGAATAAATGGGCAGCCGTTATCTCGAATACCGGAGGAGATCGCATCCGAATCAATGAGGGATGGTTACATACAATCAATAGAGAACTGCCTATAAATACCCGAAAGGAAAAAGGTAAAGTGGTTCCAATTCCCAAGGTACGAGATCTAATACATAGACTCTACTCTTTCAATCATACATTTCTTCCACTAAAAGAGCTTGTGATGACAGATCTGAGACGAACCTATGACAGATCTAATACATAGACTCTACTCCTTAAGTTCTCGTACTAACTTAAGCATCTGAGGGGATTTGGGTCGGGACCCAGATTCGACCCCCTAACATTTCCTTATGGTGTAGATCGCCGAGTCTCAATCTCCTGTGAAGGTTGTTCCAGAGCTTCCCAGCCTCGGTCTATCGACATTCCAGCTGCTCGAGGGTCGATCGAGCATCACAAGTCAGTCAACATCCAGCAATCGACCCTGGTTCTTCCAACCTAGGATCCCACTCAACTAGCTGACAAGGCTCCGACCCAGCACGAAGGGTCCACGTCAGCACCTCAATTGTTTTGGTCAATTTTGGCCTTAACAGTTTGGTGCCGTTGATCGCGCCCCAGGAGTACACACACCCGAGACAAGTGACTCGTAGTCTTACCGCAAGCGCACGTTGTAGCAGCGAACGGGTATCGAACTCAGCGAGGACTAATGACAGTGTCTCCTTCCAATCACCTAGCTATCAAAATGGTCGAGAATAATTTGGGATAAAATCGTCACAATCGTTCGAATGTCGATAGAAATATCAATAAAATAAAGCGCATAGGGATAGGGAATCCCCACCACGGACCGTATCTCATCATTGTGCTTCATAGGTTTCATCATTGCTAGACTTGAATTTTAGGTGAACTAGTCGCAACTAAATGTAGAACCAAGCTCACGCTCTCGCGCTATTGCCGGTCTATAGCAAACCTAGGGTATGGCCCAATCGCT
Source organism: Scilla litardierei (assembly GCA_030789695.1). Classification (NCBI taxonomy): domain Eukaryota; kingdom Viridiplantae; phylum Streptophyta; class Magnoliopsida; order Asparagales; family Asparagaceae; genus Scilla; species Scilla litardierei. Next base: position 30,441,646 of record CM061133.1, read on the forward strand.
TGCAAACCCTAACCTAGGCCGCTAGCGTGAAGGACGACATCATCGTTCAATCGTATCTCGAGCCCACTCTCGTGCAAACTCGAACTACGACCTAGGTTGAGATAGTTCCTACCCATCCATTCTCTTGCAAATGGATATTGGTATAGAAACACGATTAAAAATCCTAGCTTTGGTCCAATCTCTTGCAAACCAATGCTAGAGAAGCCCAATCATAAATCTAAATCGAATTTCTAGGGCTTCCTATCAATTGGGACCCAATCTCTTGCAAATCCAAATCAATATGAATCCCTAGCTATCCGTAATTAATCAATCCCAACCTAACCCTAATCAATTCTAGCAAGAATTTCCCCAATTCATCACAATTTAGAAATAGGGTCTATAGGGTTCATCCCTACGCCCTAAGACGATAGCACTACTCACTAATCATCAAGCAATACTTAGGAAAAATCAATAATAAAATCAACACAATTCATTGCAATAGAGAAATTATCAATAAAAATAGGGTTTTTGATAAGAGAATAGACAAACCAATGAGAATCCAATAGCATCCAACAAAAGTAGCCTTTTTAATCTCCAAAGGAAAAGCTCAATCTATTGATCTAAAAAGCTCTTAAAAAGGCTGCCAAAAAGCTCTAAAAAGTCCTTTCTAACTAGGGCAAAAACTGGGTTTAAATACCCTTCAAAATCGCCCAAAAAATCGTGACCAAAATGCCATTGCGCAGCCCAGAAATCGCACTTTACGCAGCAGGCGGAGCGGCTCACTCGGCCGAGTGACAAATGTCACTTGGTTGAGTGACAAATGTCACTCGGTCGAGTAACAAACCCTGTAGATTTCCAGTAAGTCGGGGGTTTTCGGGGGTCTGCCTTCGGAGGTGACTCGGCCGAGTGGTTTTACTCACTCGGCCGAGGGGCATTACATGCTCGGCCGAGTCAGAACTCTGAAATCGACTGTAAAATTCCAGTAAGTCGGCCTCTTTTTAGATGGATTTTCCCATGCCACTCGGGCGAGGGGATCTCCATACTCGGTCGAGTGGTCAATCGTCACTCGACCGAGGGCACGCCGATATTCTTCTGCTGTGCGTGTCCGATCTGGTCGGCCGAGTGGGCTTCTTTGCTCGGCCGAGTGAGTGCTTCACTCGGCCGAGTGACATGCTGTAGATGCCCAATCTTCTTCGTTTCTCCTCCTCATCGCTCCTACGAAGTTCCTTCTTCTCCCACTCATCTTCCATCGCTGAATGGCCCTCAAAAGAGCTGTGGGTGACACTCCGGAGTGGGTGCAAATCCTCTTGATCTCAAAATCACTCCAAATCGCTCCATATCTCCTGAAATACGACAAAAATAAGAAATAGTGAAAAGCACCGTAATATTGTCGAATAATCATGAAAAAACGCGATATGAGCGATCAAAGTGGCATGCAAACATGCAGAAAAAGGTTGTAAAATATGGAGTGATCAAAATCCCCCAAGCTTACCTCTTACTCGTCCTCGAGGAAGATGAGTAAAAAGCAAACCCGACGGGTAAAACCAAGGAAAAGAAGGAAAAAGAAAGGAATGAAAAACAAAATAGAATAGAAAGCGAAGAAGGAGGTGCTAGATCGTTTTTTTCTCAGGACGTGGGTTTTGCTTACACATTTAGCATACATCGAATATAGAACACATGCCAAAGACTATTATCCCGATATCATAGTATAATGATGCATTCGAAATAGAAAACCCATGAACATCAAACAGCATGAAATATGGAATCATTCTAGGATTAACATCGTCTGAAGCATCAAAAGCGGTATACATAATCATAGATCACTCACTTTTCAATTGAATGCTTTCTATAAGGAGTATAAAAGATATCACACACAGTATGGAGTAGTAAGAATAGAAAAGTATGGTTTTCATGAAATGCATGCTAAGCGTTGATTTCTGGATTTCATAAAACTTTAGCAATCTCACCGAGTATAGAAGATTACTTAGCCTAAGTTGTCATGCACCATCAATTAGCCACTCTCTCACACATCATTGGATCCCCTCCCCCAAGCTTATCCATAAACGTGGTGGCATAAACAAATCAGTATGTACATTCCCCATTTCTTTTGAAGCTCCAAAAACAAAAATAAATAAAATAAAGAAAAACGAAAGAGGGAAGAAAGAGAGAAAGAGTGTGAGATGGGATCATTTAAAAGTTTCTTTTCTCTTTTCTTTTCTCTCATTTTTTGCAATAAACATATATACAAAAGCGATCCCAAATGAAAAGAAAGAAGGATATACAGGTATATATATATATATTTTGATTTTGGGGAATTGGAGCATGGAAATTAATAGGGGGGAATGCCAATAATAGACTTGCTAAAGGGAGATTCACCAATGAATTTTAAGTAGAGAAATAATGCTCAAGATATGTGGAGAAAGAAATAAATGTATCACTCGGTTCACTCTATAGGACGTGCACGACAACTTTCAGCAGAGCAATGTAATCTACTCAGTTTAATCTCAAAAAGTAAACTAGTCCAGATATGTCATCCTAGCAGACATTCAATCAACCTGAAAGTGAAGCGTACAATTCATGCAATAAGAAGTGATATGAGAAAGGGAAGCAGTACTCACGATATAAGCAATCAATGTGTGGATCTTGGTGTGTTTTCTACGATAAGCATACATACGAATCATCAGATATCAGCTAATAACAGAATTTCATCCATATTCATATACGAAAAGAGTGGGTTACTATTTCAAATGCAAAGTAGAACATAGCAGATGATATCTGAAACAAAAGCTATGACATGACAAAATAGCATGCATACAGAGATAAGCTAACACCACGTCGTCATCATCACAGAAAAGTCATCTCTAGCAAAAGATGAAAGAAATAAAGATAAAAGAAAATAGAAACTACTATGTATAATGCAACACACAAAGAAAATAAGAAAACGTGATGCATGATAAAAAAACGAAAAAAATGAGTGAAAGTGGTGTAAAAACAAAGAAAAGGTGGAAAAAAAGAAAACAATAAAAATAAAAAGTGACGAAAAGCAAAAAGTGTGAGAACTCACTCCCCCAAGCTAAAGGGCACAGTGTCCTCAATGTGCAAAGTGTGGCACACCGAGAGACGTGAAATGGGTGGGGTGGGTGAGGATGCATGCAAGATAAAAAAGAAAGAAAAAGAAAAAGAAAATATGATGTGAATGTAGATGATGCATGCAGAGATCGGAATGATGCAGATAAAAGTGTCCCCAAAAGGACTCTCCCTCACTCCCTAAAAGAGATAAAAATATATGACCAAATAGATACCAAAATAGTATGTGGAGGAGGGGGCAAAAATCATCAGGCTCCAAAAAAACCAGTAAAACAGCAGAAATATAGGAGGCATCCAGTGTGTGCCTAGGCTGGTGGTGGTGCACCAGCACCGTCCTGTGGTGGAGGTGGAGGTGGAGGTGGTGGGGGTGGTAGCTGCTGGGAGGGTGTCGGTGGTGGAGGCAGACGTGCCAGAATCTGATTCAGGCAAGCCTGAATACTGGGAAGGATGGCGACGCGGGTCTGCACGGCACTGACCGTGGCAGAGAGAGCCCTAAAGTCCCCTCTAAGTCCACTAACAGCCCCCTCAAGAGCACGAATGCTCTGAACTAGAGTGTCTGGGGGTGGTGGAGCAGAGGGTCGCACAGGTCTAACCGGTGAAGTGCGGGGCTGTCTCACGCGGGTAGTGTAGAGGACGGGTCCAGCAGGGAAGTGGGGTGGTGATGCTGTGCTCACTAAGTGATGCCCAACCTCGGTGTGAGGCTGGGACGCAGGCTGTGTCGAAGCGGAAGCAGCAGCATTAGAAGAAGGGGTGGAAGTGAAAATAGGCGACGAGGCGGTGGGAGAGGTCAGTGACGCAGACGTGGGGACAGATGTCACGACGCTCTCGGTAAAGACAGGGGCAGTGGAGACCGAAAGATCGACGACTGGGGAGGCCGTGAAGGGTACAAAAGATGACTCCTCAGGGGTCGAGAACATCAATCGGGAGAGGGTCTCCACAGTAGCGATAAAGGAAGACTCGCCGCTCTCAAGAATGGTGGGTGGACGCTCGGGGCTCAGTAGTGTGGTAATGGGCTCGACGGACATAGGCTCAGTGGTGGAGGTGGTGGATGGCTCAGCTAAAGTGATCCCGACACTAACAGACGTGTGGACAGAGGTGTCTGGAGGTGCAGACAGTGAAGGTGCAGGCTGAGGGATCACGGGGTCGACAGGTGGTGCAGGGGGTGGCTGCTCAGCATCCTCGAGCTGAAGCATGTAGGCGGCGGGGATAAGGAGATCCAACGCTGGAATCCAGTCCCTGTGAGCCGGTCCAATATGTGTCCGAGTGGGGCTCGGGAGAATCATGTAATCAGCGCTGAAGGGACCGTGCAACCACACCCAGTGCTGACGACCGTGGGGACGAAGCATATTCATCTGAGCCATAACATCTATAGAAAGTGTAGTGGGGCCCGGAGGTCGATGCAAGTCGTCAGGTAGGTCCATGCCGGTCATAAGGGCCAAAAGGGTGATCAGACTGCCACAACAGATAGGTGAGCGAGCGCTCACTGAAATGATAATACGGTCCAAAAACCAACTGGCAATGTCGATCTCGACGGCGGGGACTAAATCGTCACTACCCCTATCTAGAACCCTAGGGAGAGTCATCGCATAGAGCATGTAGAGCTCTGGCATAGACATTGTCCCAGGCTCGTACCTCGCGAGGAAAGTAGTCGCCATAAGGCGCTTTGTAATGCGGAGGCAGGGGTAGAGGATAGCTGAGGCCTTGGCCCTACTAGGGTCAAAGGCGAGTGGGGATCCCGTGATCCGTGTCCAGAAGGTGTGGGTGTCGACCGACGGGGGTGGGATGAGCGTGGGAGCATAGGCGCGGTCAGGGTCAGGGATGGCGGGCCACTGGAAAAACGCTCTAAGCATGTCGAGAGTGATCTCGCACTCTTGATCCATCAAACAGAAGGAGCTTCCTCCAGGGGTCCGGTCAATGGAACTAAGGACCTCTAATGTCGGACGGATGTAAGTATCCGTCGACACCGACAGAAAATCACGCCATCCCACGTTGTCGTACAACGTGAGAAGCCCCTCTAGTACCCCTAGGCGGTCTAGGTCAGTTAGGTGTGCAAACCTAGAGGGTACTATCGAGCGATGGCAGATACGCTCGAATCTGGCGTGGTGTGCATCATTTTGAAACGCATCATTTCGAAACGTAATCCCTATCGGCCCGACGGCGGGAGTGGGTGGTGGAACGGGATTGGCAGGAAGTGGCTGTGTAGGTGGTGGTGGGCTAGGTGGAGGGGAGGCCTCCCTAGCAGAAGAGGGACCATGGTCATCGGTCCTCTTCCGCTTTGAAGAGGCTCCCCGTGTACGTGGCCTAGTGCGCAGCGGTATGTGTACCGCGAAGCATGCCCACCCAAATAAGTAATGCGACGTGCAAAGTAATGGAACGAGTATACCTGAACACGCCGCGAGAGCAATCAGCAGTGTGTGCGAAGAGATGCCTCCTCCGCGAAGCTCCGTACGCGTCCTAAAACTCCTCAAAGCTCCCCCAAGCTAGCCTGAAACGAAAACGATAAAATCAGTGAATAATAATCAATACGTATGGGGGAGATACGGGATAAAAGGTAGATGTGAAAATTAATTTGACTTTGGGGCTCAACGGGCGTACAAATCAAGAGAAACAAGGAGAAATGGGGATTTCGGGGCGAAAATGGGTGATCGGCGGCTAGGGGCAACCGGCACCGGCGATCGGCAGCTGCAAGGAAGCGGTGGCGATCGTCGGCGGCCATGGGTCGGCGGCGCGGTGGAGATTCGGGCGAGGGAGCATCGCAGTGGGTGAGGGAATACGAAGCGGCAGCGGCTCGGGCGAGATTTTGGGAATTTTGCGTTTCGAAAACCGCGCCGCTGCCGCAGCTATTTATAAAAAATTGTTACGACTCGGCCGAGTGACAACTACACTCGACCGAGTGGCGTGAACTAAGAAATTTGAAAATATCCTTCGCCACTTACGACTCGGCCGAGTGGCTTTGCTTTACTCGGCCGAATGGAGAAGCTCCACTCGTCCGAGTGGCTCTGCCACTCAGCAATCTTATAGAACTGGGAGGGTATCTGTTTCACTCGTCCGAGTGATAAGTCACTCAACTGAATGGCAATTAGGACTAAAACTTACAGAAAGTGACAGAGAGTTGGTCTGCAGAAACTTCCCTGATTGGTGCTCCACTCGGCTGAGTGGAGTCTTTGCTCGGCCGAGCGGCAGATGCTACTCGGCCGAGTGACGTGTTGTTTTCTAAAACGAGCCTCTGTTTTCGCTCCAGTCTCTGTTTTTCTTCCTCCAGTCAGTTTCTTTCTCCTCCTAAGGCCTGAGCGCATTCCTGGAGCGCTCTCTCTTGCCTCGGTCATCCTCCATATGAGTGATCTCTCTTTCTCCATCTCCTGTTATGAAAATTAGGACCCGTTGTCATGATTTTCATTGACACTAGACTCAAGACACTAATAAAAATCTAAACCAAAGATGAAAATCAAATAAAAACAATGCAAAAACCGTCGGGTTGCCTCCCGACAAGCGCTCGTTTAAGGTCATGAGCTCGACCCCTTTAGATATTCGTTTAGCTCGTGATGTTGGGCACATACAATATACGCCCGTCAAACTTACCGGGAAGGCCACTTGGATTTGGGTCGTGATGATCATTGGTCTTCCTCGACGCCCCCTCATCATGGGTAATGTTGGGGGATAAGTCCCCCAAGCTAGAGCTCGTTCCTATCTTCTTCTTGGCCGGTGACACCGATCTTCTATTCGGTGGAGCTTTCTTTGGGTCTTGGCCGTTGAGAGCTTGCAAAGCTCCCGTATTCTTGCGACATCAGCGTCGCCATCATCATCGGCCGTGGAGATATCTGGAGGGTCCTCCAACTTCTCTTATTCACTACTAGGTTGGCCTTCCTCAAGGCCATCGTCATGGAGAGCGCCAATAGAGTGGGGGATAGCTTCTTCAATCACCTCGTCGAGGAGATCCACATAGTCCAACTCCTCATGATAGGGCATATGCTTCATGGCTTTGGGTATGTGAAGCTTGACCTCGATGTTCCCAACATTCAGGGATAGAGTTCCTTCCCGCACGTCGACTATAACACCGGCGGTGGAAAGGAACGGGCGTCCAAGTATAAGTGAAGTGTCGCCCTCTTCCTTGATGTCCATGATAACGAAATTGCAAGGTAGGCATATTCCTCCCAGAACTTGAAATGGAATGTTCTCTGCAATCCCTAGCAGGCTAGTAATCCGACCATCCGCAAGTTGAATTTTCATGTCGGTCGGCTTCAAATCGGTGCCAGTGTTCAATTTCCGGAACATGCTAAGGGGCATTAGGCTCACACTCGCGCCCAAGTCAACTAAAGCTTTTTGCAACGGGACACCTCCAAGTGTGCAAGGGATGCGGAAACTCCCCGGATCCTTGAATTTCGCGGGCTCCTTTTCCTTCCGGGTAAACCAAGTTCCTTGTTCGGCAAGCATGATTTTCTCCTTCCTTTTCCTTCCCGATATCAAGTCCTTCAAGAACTTTGCATACGACGGGATCTCCACTATAGCATCTAGGAAAGGAATATTGAGGCTTACTCCCCTCAAATATTCAAGGAACTTGGAGAGCCTTTTCTCTATCTTGGCTTTAGCTAGCCGTTGTGGAAATGGCACCGGTGGCATGTAGCGGCGCTCGTCATTAGGCTTCGCCACTTCAGAATTTCCTCCTTCTAGCGGCTCCTTTCGGCTCTCCTCCTCAATTGCCGGCTCTTTTTCTTCCAAAATCTCTACCACGGGTTGCTTGTTTTGGGTCATAGCGGGAGTGGTATCCTTCCCGCCCTTGTTGTAAACGCCGCCACCGCATTTATGTGGCCGGTGTTGCTCTGTGGATTAGGCTTGGGTTGAGCCGATAATTGTTGGGTGTTCTTGTTTAGCAACGCAAGTTGCTCTCCAAGTTGAGCGACGACGGTATTTAGTGAATCTTGTCCCGTCGTCAACCTAGCATTGATCTTCCTTTGCTCCGCCATGAATTCCTCCACCCTAGCTTCGTGGTCCGATCGTGGTTGAGCTTGAGGTGGGTTGGGAGCTCTCCAACCTTGGTTGTAACTGGGTGGTCTATACGGTCCCGCTTATTGCCTAGGCGGGTAATTTTGTTGCGGCGGCCCCCTCGGTTGATACTGAGGTTGTGGTAGTGTTGGCCGAGCTTGAGGAGGTTGTTGTGGCAGCAGGTATAAAGCACCATCATTGTTTGCATACGAAAAGCCCGGATGGTTTCTTGCGATCGGGTTGGCCCAATATCCGGAGTTCCCAGGAACATATTGCACTTGTTCCAAGGCCCTCTCTCCATGCTCTCCTCCTACATACATGACTTGAGATTGGTCGTGCCAATCACTCATATTGCTTACCAGCGTAGATGTAGAGGGTGCTCTATGTGGCTCGGTGATATACTTCTCCAATCTCTCCACTACCTTGTGGAGAGAGTCAAATTTGTTCGTAAGCTCCGCTACGGCCTTGGCCTCATATATGCTAGTGGGCTTCAAGGAGGAAGAAGAATGACCTCGCTCGTCGCCCCATTGTTGGTTATTAGAGGTCATCTCCTCTAATAAGGCCGTAGCTTCATCCGGGATCTTCGATAGTATGGCTCCATTGGCGGTTGCGTCTATAATTTTCTTCGTGCCCGGTTGGAGTCCATTATAAAAACTGTGAACAAGCTCCCAATCTTCTATACTGTGATGGGGACATTGATGCTGTAAATCCTTGAAGCGCTCCCATGCCTCATATAGGGTCTCCTGCGGTCCTTGCTTAAAGGACATGAGAGCACTCCGTATCTTCACCGTCTTGGATGGCGGGTAGAATTTGTCAACGAAGGCGCTAGCCAACTCATCCTAAGTAGTGAATGTACCTTCCGCCTGCGTCCTCAACCAATATAATGCTTTGTCTTTGAGTGTAAAGGGGAAGAGCCGCAGTCGGATTGCATCAACGGAAACGCCCGGTATTTGGAAGGTGGCGCACTTGGACAAGAAAGCTGGATGTGATAATGCGGATTCTCATGGGAGTTCCCATGAAATGGGTCTTGTTGCATCAATACTACCAATCCCGTCTTTAGCTCAAAATTCTTGTCCACCGCCAACTCCGACATAGCGATGGAAGAGGTAGTGGAGGAAGTCTTAGGCCTAAGCCTATCTCTGATGGATATGATCCTCGCCATACGTGCCTCTAGCTCCTCCGGTGTCTCCGTACGGTTCATACAATTACCCTCCGTAGCGTGCCTTCTCTCGGCTCTGATCCTCCTCACGGTACGTTCGATCTCCTGATCAAATAATATTTCCTCGGGGTTCGCCGTAGATCTCGTGTACATGAAAAGGAAAACAAAGTTTCAAAGGAATTGTCAGCCGAATAAGGAGTAAAAAGATAAAAATAATGAAACAAAAAGAAGATACTAAGTAAAGAGAATAAAACTCTGTCGCCTCCCCGGCAGCGGCGCCAAAAACTTGATCACGCCCCTGGAGTACACACACCCGGGACAAGCGACTCGTAGTCTTACTGCAAGCGCACGGTGTAGCGACGAGCGGGTATCGAACTCAGGGAGGACTAATGACAGTGTCTCCTTCCAATCACCTAGCTATCAAAATGGTCGAGAATAATTTGGGGTAAAATCATCACAATCGTTCGAAGTCGATAGAAATATCAATAAAATAAAGCGCCTAGGGATAGGGAATCCCCGCCACAGACCGTATCTCATCATTGTGCTTCATAGGTTTCATCATTGCTAGACTTGAATTTTAGGTGAACTAGTCGCAACTAAATGTAGAACCAAGCTCACGCTCTCGCGCTATTGCCGGTCTATAGCAAACCTAGGGTAGGGCCCAATCTCTTGCAAACCCTAACCTAGGCCGCTAGCGTGAAGGAAGACATCATCGTTCAATCGTATCTCGAGCCCACTCTCGTGCAAACTCGAACTACGACCTAGGTTGAGATAGTTCCTACCCGTCCAATCTCTTGCAAACGGCTATTGGTATAGAAACACGATTAAAAATCCTAGCTTTGGTCCAATCTCTTGCAAACCAATGCTAGAGAAGCCCAATCTTAAATCTAAATCGAATTTCTAGGGCTTCCTATCAATTGGGACCCAATCTCTTGCAAATCCCAATCCCCTAGCTATCCGTAATTAATCAATCCCAACCTAACCCTAATCAATTCTAGCAAGAAGTTCATCAATTCATCACAACTTAGAAATAGGGTCTATAGGATTCATCCATACGCCCTAAGACGATAGCACTACTCACTAATCATCATGCAATACTTAGGAAAATCAATAATAAAATCAACACAATTCATTGCAATAGAGAAATTATCAATAAAAATAGGGGGTTTGATAAGAGAATAGACAAACCAATAGCATCCAACAAAAGTTGCCTTTTTAATCTCCAAAGGAAAAGCTCAATCTATTGATCTAAAAAGCTCTTAAAAAGGCTGCCAAAAAGCTCTAAAAAGTCCTTTCTAACTAGGGCAAAAACTGTGTTTAAATACCCTTCAAAATCGCCCAAAAATCGTGACCAAAATGCCCCTGCGCAGCCCAAAAATCGCACTTTACGCAGCAGGCGGAGCGGCTCACTCGGCCGAGTGACATTTGTCACTCGGCCGAGTGACAAACCCTGTAGATTTCCAGTAAGTCGGGGGTTTTCGGGGGTCTGTCTTCGGAGGTGACTCGGCCGAGTGGTTTTACTCACTCGGCTGAGGGGCATTCCATGCTCGGCCGAGTCAGAACTCTGAAATCGACTGTAAAATTCCAGTAAGTCGGCCTCTTTTTGGATGGATTTTCCTGTGCCACTCGGGCGAGGGGATCTACATACTCGGCTGAGTGGTCTATCGTCACTCGGCCGAGTGCACGCCGATATTCTTCTGATGTGCATGTCCGGTCTGGTCGGCCGAGTGGGCTTCTTTGCTCGGCCGAGTGAGTTCTTCACTCGGCCGAGTGATATGCTGTAGATGCATAATCTTCTTTGTTTCTCCTCCTCGTCGCTCCTACGAAGTTCCTTCTTCTTCCACTCATCTTCCATCGCTGAATGGCCCTCAAAAGAGCTGTGGGTGACACTCCGGAGTGGGTGCAAATCCTCTTGATCTCAAAATCACTCAAAATCACTCCATATCTCCTGAAATACGACAAAAACAAGAAATAGTGAAAAGCACCGCAATATTTTCGAATAATCATGAAAAAACGTGATATGAGCGATCAAAGTGGCATGCAAACATGCAGAAAAAGGGTGTAAAATATGGAGTGATCAGCCTTCTGTGGAAAAACACGAGTCGACATCCCATTCAACGAAATAACTCGACCATTTCGACTCGCCCATCAACAGCCTCCAGTGATGCCTTGGCACCTCCCAGCGTCGGCCTCATCAACATGAGAATGGGATGTGTTTCGCACCCGCAGCTGTCAACCTCGTTCCAAATCTCCTATGCCAGAAGGTTGATGACAATATCCGTGGGGCAAAAGCTCACCAGAGACTCTATACCTCCTATATCCTTCTCAGAAGAAGATTTAGAGGGTGTAGAACTGCCGCACGATGATGTCGTCGTCATCACGGCCACCGTCAACGAGATCGCTGTAAAGAGATTACTCGTCGACACCAAAAGCTCATGCGACGTGCTTGTCTTCACCACATTAGAGAGAATGAGGCTGTCCTCCACGGAGTTGACACCTTGTTTAGGACGTCTAGTCAGATTGACATGACACTCCGCCCAAATAGCAGGCATCATCACCCTACCGGTGACCCTAGGTACGTATCCACGACAGGTCACTCGCCTGACCAATTTCATGGTGGTAAAAATCAACTCGGCATACAACGGAATCATAGGCAGACCATTACTAAATGCTATAGAAGCGGTGGTCTCAACGTTCCATCAAATAATCAAATTCCAGACTTCTGAAGGAGTCGAGAAAGCAAGAGGAAATCAGAAGCAAGCATGGTCATGCTATACTCTGTCCACCGCTTTGAGAAGGATATGGCAGGCAGACCCGGTCGATTCCAAAGGCAAAGATCGACGACCCGTGGCAGTCGAAGAGACGGAGAACATCCAAATCTTTGAAGAAGAAGAGAAGACTGTCTGTATTGGGTCAATTCTCCCTTTCGCCCTAAGGGAGCAGTTAATCGCTCTCTTGAGAGAGCATGCAGACGTTATCGCCTGGTCCTCGAAGGATATGCCCGGTATCGACCCCGAGGTGATATCCCATAAGTTGGAGGTCGACCCGACTTCTAGACCCATGAAACAAAAGAAGAGGAACGTGGGGGGCAAAAAGATGAAGGCTGCAATCGAGGAAGTGGATCGAATTCTGGAGGCAGGCTTCATTCGGAAAGTCAAATATCCTGATTGGCTCTCGAATGTCATGATGGTGAAGAAGGCGAACGGAAAATGGCGAATGTGCTTCGACTTCACCAATCTCATTAAAGCATGTCCGAAGGATAGTTACCCCTGCCCTGAATCGACCATCTGGTCGACAGTGCTTCGGGCTACAAACTCCTCAGCTTTATGGATGCATTCTCAGGATATAACCAGATCCAGATGGCACTGGAAGACGAATAGAAGACTTCTTTCATCACCAATTGAGGTATTCCATATTATACCAAAATGCCATTTGGTTTGAAGAATGCAGGGGCCACGTACCAAGGCATGATGAACGGAGTCTTCGAGGCTCAAATCGGGCGGAACCTAGAAGTCTACGTTGACGACATGTTGGTAAAGTCAAAGAAGCCGGCGAATCACATTGCAGATCTCAGAGAGATATTCGCACAAATCTGATGATATAACCTTCGGCTGAACCCTACCAAACGTATCTTTATAGTTCGATCGGGGAAGTTCATCGGTTTCATGCTGACGAATCGAGGGATCGAGGCTAACCCCGAAAAGATCACGGCGATCGTAACGATGAAGGAGCCTTCGACCATAAGAGAACTCTAGAGACTGAATGGAAAAATAGTCGCTTTGAGCCGGTTCTTGTTTAAGTCGACCGAGAGATCGTTGCCTGTCTTCATAGTATTAAGAAAGGCGATAGCATCTGCCTCGAATGGCAAAATGGTCATCGAGTGGGACGCAGATTGCAAAAAAGCTTTCTCCTAACTAAAAAAGTATCTCCGCAGCCCACCACTCCTAACCAAGCCAGACAAGGATGACCAACTCATCATTTATCTAGCTGCTACCATGGAGGCCGTAAGCTTGGCACTCGTCAAAGAGGAATTGGGAGTGCAACGACCTATCTACTACGTTAGTCAAGTCCTTCAAGGCGCAGAAGTAAATTACTCAAGAATGTAAAGTATTGGACTTCTCCCTACTTGGTGTTAATGATGAGCAAACATAAATACTTGTGACTAATCCCCTATTTACAATTAATGCATTGCCTAGGCATATCATGAAGATCAATTAGCAATGGAGGTCACTCAAAGATTAATCAAAGAATGAAAAGTAGAATGGATGATTAAATATGGTGATTGAAGCTCCTAGAAGACTTCAAGCTCATACTTTGGATAGAAGAGAGGCTTCTACAAAATGTAATCTTTTTATTTTTTTTCTAGTATGTAGCTTAAAAGTAGAACTATGTTGAAGCACACACACATCTTCATTTCTGTCCTAGGAATTCATTAGATCACATTTCCTTAGACTCCATTTCATTTCTCAAGCATGTGCATTTTGTGATTTCAACAGGCGACTGCTGAACGATTTACAGGCGCCTGTTTCAAAACAGTCGATTGTGATTTATTCTACAGTCATCTGATATGCACATACTTTATCAATTACTTTTTGGGCCTTTTAGCATTAACTCCATTCAGGCGACAGCTGTACAAAAGACATGCGCATGTCCAAGCTACAGGCGCCTGTGAATTGTTAATCAGTCGCTTGTCTCTCTCCTACCCAAAGGATACTTTCTTTTCCATTTGGCCAGTCGACTTATGTTGGATTGACAGTCGCATGTCCAAGGCACAGTCAATTATCAATGCTTCAACAGTCGACTGTCTATGATTCCTCTACAGACTCTGCTCTCTGAAAAGTATCAAGTAGTTATGACAGTCGACTGATGTTGGTTTCACAGACGTCTGCCCATAGCACATGCGCATGTGTGTTCCACATTAGTCGCCTATCGTGTCTTCCCAAAACTTTTTGATTCTTCTTAGCTTACCCATGTTGCGGCCAGTCGCCTGTAGAAGGATTTACAGTCGCCTGTTAGGTTTACATGCACCTGTCTTTTCTTCATCAGTCGACTGTCCTACGTGGTAAGTTACCGTTTGAATTCTAACCTACCCTCTGACACAGTACAATAGTCGATTGTGTTTTCTTCACCAGTCGACTGTTGACCGTGAAAATTCTATCTCTTGGCTTTTTCTCCACCAATTTTAAAGGGGTTTTGGGGATTCTGTTACTCATCTTCTTGTTCATCTCTTGAAAACCCCTAGCTTTCACCTTCAAGTTTTTCAAAACTCTCAAATTCAAAAGCTCAAGAATTCCAATCTCATTCTCTCTTGCTCTCCAACCTAGAATCAAAATGATATCCTTTAGGCAATTGGTGGTGACACGAGAAATGGATTTTCTCTCTTTTTGAAAGAGAACTCAACACACAACACATTTGCTCCTTCAAGTTCTACTTCAAGGCATAAGTGAATGTAAGTATTACTATTTCATTATTTCATATCTTTCGATATTAGTTTAACTCTCGGTTTGTGAGAGTGGTTTGCTTGCTCCCAAGTTATGGGAGTCAAGGACATCGATTGTGTTTCAATTTCACTTGTAGGGTTGCTACAAGTGGGTTTAAAGGAAACCTCAAGTTAGGGTTCTAACTTGAGTATCCAGTGGTATCCGGGTGGAAGGGACGTAAGATTACCTGGAACAAGTCGGGAGTTGACTTGGGTAATCCTAACCCTTGAAACATGTTTTGTGTTAGCATTGTTTCAATTTAGGTTTATTTATAATTCCGCATTTATTGTGGGTAGGAATTTAAATTGGTATAACTTTCATTTAAATTTTAAAAACACTATTCAATCTCCCTTTTAGTGTTTTTCTCATAGCGAGGGTCCTTACAAAGAATAGAGAAGATGGCCTTCGTGCTGGTCCAATCTGCTAGGAAGCTACGACCATACTTCTAAGCACACACCATCTTGGTCATCATTGATACTCCCTTGGAACAGACCCTAAAGACGTTAGATCGTTCGGGGAGAAGGACGAAGTGGGGAGTCGAGCTGAGCGAATTCAACATCCAGTTCAAGTCGAGAACCGCCATCAAAGGGAAGGCTCTCGTCGACTTCATCGTCGAACTCACTTACGATGAAAGCCCAACGAAAGATGTATATGTTACTAACATACAACTAGATGCTACCTCTTCACCCTCGACGGTCTCAATTCGTCAACCGATGCAATTGAAGAAGGGGGAACATGGATCGTACAAGTTGACGTTCGGCCACTCAAACCGGGAGCGGGGCCAGAATAATTGTCCAAACGTCAACGAGCAACATATTTGAGTATGCTCTCCGCTTCGATTTTCAAACAACAATAATGGTGCAGAGTATGAAGCGGCCATCAACGGACTCCTATTGGCTTGAGCCTTAGGAGGAAAGGTGGTCCAACTACTTAGTGATTCCAACCACGTCGTCCACCAACTAAACGGAAGCTTTGAGTCCCGCGAAGACACAATGCAGAGATATATGCAAGTTGCTAAAGCGGAGCTCGCCAACTTCAGACGAGTAAAAATCCATCACATACCAAGGGCGAAGAATCACCGAGCCGACGCCCTTTCGAAGCTCGTGTCATCCTCCCCCATGGGACTTGGTCGGACAGTTTATGTGCAACGTCTATCAAACCCCAGCGTGCTGGAGTAGGAGCTACTAAGCCTCGACGAAGGACTCGCTTGGATGGATCCCATAATCTGTTACCTGAGCACGAGGAAAAAGGCGACCGACCTGGTAGAGGTGTGAAATCTAGAACTGAAGGCGTACCAATTCGTTCTGCTAGAAGGTTCATTATAAAAAAGGTGATTGACCAGGTATGACATTTTCCCCTACCTCAAATGTTTATCCACGAAGGAAGCGCTCTATGTGATCCAAGCGATCCACGAGGGCGATTGCGAAAACCATTGCAGGGAAAAAGCAATATCTTTGAAGGTCATAAGACAAGGTTACTTCTGCCCAACCATGTTCAAGGACATTGTCGAGTACATGCGAAAATGTCCGACTTGCCATAAATTCTCAAGGATTAACTCGGCCCCTCCAACTGTTCTGATCCCCATCGTCAGTACAATGCCCTTTACTAAGTGGGGGTTTGACGTGCGTTTATATTTCATATATTCACGCACGTTTTCTTTCGTGTTTTTCCATTATTTACCGCCGTCTTATATTCGTTTTCTCGTGTTTTCTTGTTTTCTTTCACTTTTCCGTGTTTTTCATATTTTGCAGTAGTTTACCGGTGTAGGGGACATAAAACGACGATATCATGAGTCCCCAGAGCAACGGGAGGAGTCACGCGTGATCCAGGGGGTCAAACAACGAAGATCACATCTTTCAGCCCCTCACCCGACCGGTTGGTCACTTCCAACCGATCGGGTGATGCACGTGTGCACCACCCGTACACAAGTTGGAGCGGCCAAGAAGTCACTCGATCGGTTCAGAGACCGGTTCAAACGCCCCAACTCTCTGGAATTCTGATGCTGAATGCCAACCGATCGGGTGACCTTCACCCGATCGGTTCACCTGTAGCCGATTCTCCGAAGCCAAGACACGGAGAGATCAACCGACCGGTTCACCCGACGGCACGAAGATCCAACAGATCAGCTTCAACCCTCAACCGACCATGCTGTGGTGACCGGGTGAAGTCCTATTCTGAGCTGCCGAAGAAACGAAGCAGGTCACCCGATCGGGTGACTTTTCACCCGATCGGGTGATATCGTATTCTATATATATGACCCCTAGGTTTTCCAGAAACGAGAGTTGTTATTTTTTGCTGTTTTTTCTCTCTCTTGACGGCTGTAATTTTTCAGGTATTTGTAAGTTTTCCGATCTTTATCAAACTTTAATATAGTGTTATTAGCATTGCTCTTACTGCTTTTCAATCGCCTGATCATGATTTTTACGGTCGATTTTGCTTTAGATTGCTTTTTACTAAATATGTGTGAGTAGTTCCCAAATCTGGGATTTTTGTGGAAACCCCTTCGTGGGCTCTCCCCGATGCGTCCATAGGACTAGGAAATCGATAGGGATTAGGAATCTACCGGTTACGCGGGGTGTTTTATTGTCATCGGCGGGAAAAAGACCGCCTTTGACCGTTGGGCCAAGGGGGAATAAACTTGGCGGTTGACTCCCTAGCCATAGCTCACGCCCTTAGTGTAGACGTCGAATCCTAGCGCGCGGGAGTGGAAGGATGAGACGTTGGGAGTTATCGTTGATAGTTTAGTGCTCCCAGAGTCGGTCAGTGTTAATGGACACGGGAGTGCCCACTGACCGAACCTGGGAAGTCCGACATATCATCCTGGGCACCGACCGGAATATCGGGCCCATGGGACGCTGGTACCACTTTCAGAGGCAACGTCTCACCATTAGACCCTAATTCCGATTGCTATCCTACCCGTAGGCCGTATCGGCGAGAATCGCACGATAGGGTGGAAACCAAAGTCTCGGGTTTTCCATTTATATTGTTTAACCCTTGCATTCCATTTACTGTGACTACCCATCATCCGATTCGGGCTAGCTCACCCATGGGGTGAATTTGATCCTTCTTGACACAAGCACATCCACGCCTCCCTGAGTTTGACCCCCAAGCCACACTTCAACACCGTGCGCTTGCGGTTACAAATATTTAAATCTCACACCCCCACTCATATTATTGCACACATCAAACACGCACAACGTGGGGACGTCAAGCTTTATGGCGCCGTTGTCGGGGAGGCAACGTGCTTGTTATTTTTGGATTTCATGAACCATTGTGTCTAGCTCTCATCCCTACCTCGCGATAATTTTCACATTCTTCTTTTTCCCTTTTATTTTCTTATTTTTATTTTTATTTTTTATTTTATCTGTTTCTTTCCCACTTTTCGCTTCACGGGTGTTTGTTGTTTTTCATGCGCAGGAGTTCAAGAAGTCTCGACGACTTGATTCCCGTTGATCCAGAGATAAACGCCACCCTAAGGCGTTTAGCCACCGAGAAGCGAAGAAGAGAGGATCCTGAAACCCTGGGGGAGAACACCCCACCTCACAAGTCCCTGCTGGAGTACTCGATGCCATCCATCGAGTCCACCTCCGCGATCCGTCCTTCTGCTATTACGGTGCAAAGCTTTGAGCTTAAGCCGTCTTTGGTGACGTGGATCCAGTAGGATCAATTTTCGGGTGCTCCCATGGAGAGCCCCATTGAACATTTGGACTCCTTCTTGGAGAAATGTGACTCCTTCCGATTAAACGGTGTCACAACTGAGGCGATCCGTCTGAAGCTATTCCCCTTCTCTCTGCGAGATAAGTCCAAGCTGTGGCTTAGGGGGAAGGACCCAAATGTTGAATATTGGACTCCCCGGATTTGGTTTTGGATGATGAGCAAACATAAATAATTCATGAACTAACAATTTGTGAGCGCAGTATTGGAGATCGTCGCCAATTTCACGAGAATATTCAAAGCGACATCTCAACACTTCCAAAAGCTCGTATTCAAGCCTACAGCTTCGTTGAAGCTCCTGCAACGTTGGAAGTTATGAAGATTCAATCGAAGCTCTCAAAGACCGTTTATTAAGGTTTTATTTATAGTCTTTTAGTTTCGATTGATAGAATGTTAAGCCTTGAGTATATCTTACGTTTCTATCTTCATTACGCTCATTTCGTAGCTCTAGGATCCTTGCACAAGTTCATTCTAACTTCCTCGAAGCGTCGCGCTTCGATTCGGACTTTGTTGTGCATGTTAGTTGGTACAAGAACAAGTACTGACCGACTAGATGGTGATCTAGTCGGTCGGCAACTGTTCTTGGACCGACTAGTTTGATTCCTTAATTTCTTGGACTTTACTGTTTACAGTTAGTCGGTCTACGTTGACTCACCGACCGACTAGTTTGTGAACTAGTCGGTCAGTGATGCTTCTTTGACCGACTAGTTGTGACTTACTGTTCACTCTAAATTTCTCCTGAGCTACTGTTTACCGTTAGTCGGTCTAAGAACGTTTGATGACCGACTAGTTGACAATCTAGTCGGTCAACTTTTGTTCTTGGACCGACTAAGTCAACTTGCCTTCAGACTAAGTTATTTTGCCTCTTAGTCGGTCTACGTTCATTGGATGACCGACTAGTTGTGAAACTAGTCGGTCAGACAGTGGTCTTGGACCGACTAGATTTCTAGGTCTGAAATTCTCTTTCTTCTCAGATCCACTCTTAGTCGGTCCACGTTGTTTGGCTGACCGACTAGTTGATGAACTAGTCGGTCAGTGAGTGTTCTTTGACCGACTAAGTCTCACAGATTTCTATCCGTTGGTGAATGACCTAACTTGTTTTTATGGGACCCTATAAATACGAACCTAGGTCATTTCTATCTAGGTTTGAGCTTCCATTCAGAGATTCATTGAGATCAAAAGAGATAGCTATTCTCCCTCAAATCTAAAGCTCTCTTCCTCACAAGAAACCCATTCTCTCTCATTTCTAGATCTAGAGAGAAGCTTGTTCTTGGTGAGCTCTTCAAGCTATTGCTTGATTCAAGTTTCCAAATCATCCCTAGGCACCCATTGCAGGTCATTTCCTTGGTGCTAGGTTTTGGTAACTTCATCTTCCTCAAATCCTTCATTCCACCTATTGGGTAAGAAAAACTCAAGGTATAGGATTTTGTGGTAAGAGTATTTATTTCATCTAAACTCTTTTGTTTTGCTTATTGGCTCTCTCGGTTGTGAGAGAAGTTTGTGATCCCGGGTTGTGGGATTCACTTTGCCATTGCATGTATGATTTGATCTTGTGAAGGTTTTTCACAAGATATTCATAGTGGAAATCTTGAGTTAGGGTTTCTAACTCAAGTATCCGGAAGGGATCTGGGTGGTTGGGACGTAGGATCACCGGGAACAAGTCGGGGAGACTTGGGTGGATCCGAACCCATTAACATCGTTTGTTAGCATTGTTAATTTTGTGTTGTCATTCAATTTAAGCTTTCGCAAATTGATTTGGTAGTTGTTTGCAATTTAATTTGGAATTATACTCCTTATTATTTTAAAGTACTATTCACCCCCCCCTCTAGTACTTGTGCAGTAGCTGGTAGGGCATTACATTTGGTATCAGAGCCAGATACTCAGCTATGTCTGCCAACGACAACAAGACCGTGCCTCCACCTTCCAACTACGACACCTTCAGGAACCGTGAAGGAGCGTCATCGGTGATGGAAGGACATTCCTCTACAAGGCCTCCATTCTTCAACGGTACCAACTACGGGTACTGGAAATGTCGAATGGAAACCTTCCTCCGAAGTGCATCTTTATGGAGGACTACAATGAAGGAGTACATCGAGCCCGAAGAAGAAGATTTTGAGAAATGGACTACCGCGGAGGTCGCCGCGGAGGTAAGCAATGCCAAGGCAATGAACGCCTTGCAATGCGCATTGGAGCCCGAGGACTTCAATAAGATATGCACATGTAAGAGTGCATATCAAATTTGGAACTCTCTCCTCATACTACATGAAGGGACGAGTCGGGTAAGAGACTCTAAACTCGTAGTCGTAACCAAAGATTACGAAATGTTTCATATGCAACAGGGCGAGAAGATGAAAGAATATTACGCTCGCTTCGTTGACATAATAAACGAGTTAGAGGCCCTCGGCAAGATCTACACTCAAAAGGAGAAGTGCTTAAAGCTTATTGAAGGACTTCCCTCTTCTTGGGATAAACGTACCTTCGCCATCGAGGAAGGTAATGACATGAACAAATATACCGTAGTTCAACTAATGGGTACTTTGATGTCATACGAGGTACGCAAAGATAGCAAGGTGAAGCTACAAGAAAAGATGAAGTCATATTTGAACCTAGATGCGCCTAAGAAAAAGGCGATTGCATTCAAGGCGGCTTCATCCACATCTTCCGATGATGAAGACTCGGAAAACGAGTTGGACTTGGAGTCCATGGCACTCATGGCCAAGAAGTTCAACCGTTTCTTCCGGAAAGGTAACTTCAAGACCAAAGGTAAATTTGGTTCTTCTAACGCCTCTTCCTCTCCTTTGTGTTTCAAGTGCAATAAGCCAGGACACATGAAAGCGGAGTGTCCTCTCAACAAACAAAAGGAGAAGTGGAAGGCGCCAAAATTCGATAAGTCCAAGAAATACAAAAAGGGGTACAAGAAAGGACTTGTCGGAGCAACATTCACCGACTCCGAGGATTCCTCAAGCGGAGAGTCGGATGATGAGAAAGTGGAGCAAGCACATATGTGCTTCATGGCAAGAGAGGAGAACGATCAAGGATCCTCCTCTTCCGATGATAGTAATGACGAAAGCGATGAGGTAACGATGGATGATCTTAGAAATGCTAACTCTCAACTTTGGTCAAAATACACTAAGTTAGTAAATAGATATACTAAGGTAAAAGATGACCTAGCTAGCATTCAAATATCGCCTAAGAATATCATCACCAACAATGACACCGTTGTTGAAGAGTTAAGAAATGAGATTGTGAATCTCAAATCTAAACTCGAACTTGTTAGCATTGAGGATGCGGAAGAACATAAGATAGCGGATTTAACTTCTCAAAACTCAACTTTGAGTATTGAGAACGAGAATCTTAAATCTCGTGTTTATGTGCTCACATCGCAAGTATCCACTTTAGATACTTCAATGCGTTCTCTCAAAGATAATTATGAGAACACATTAGGCCGAATCAATAGATTCAATAAAGGTAAGGACCATTTGGATAAAATCCTAAGTGACTTACTTCCGGCCAATCACCACATTGGTTTGGGGTATACGATGGGATGTCCATCCAAAGCGGCCACTACCTTTGTTAGGCCAACTTCCGGTGACTCTACGAGTGGTAGCAAACACTCTATTGGTAGTTCATCTACCAATGGTGCTTCCACCTCGTCCACACCCTCTTTCGGAAAGAAACCCACTATGGGTGGACCTCCAAAGAAGGGCCATGCTTATATGTACACAAATACCATGCCACGTAGGAACACACGTCCTACTCCACCATCTCACACATATGATGATTTTTATGCAACACATTCTCGGGCACGTGCACACCATGTGAGACACCCTCACGCACGTGTTCCCACACATGCATATGTACACCCACCTCATCATATGAATAATTCTCGTCGTGCACCATTCCATCATGTCACGTATGCCTATCCACAACATGCATCACGTAGAAATCAACGTAGCATGCATGCACCCAATAGGATGATGGCTCCCAAAATTTTCACTATTTGGAGCCCAAAGGACACAAGCATGGACGAAAAACAAATGTACATGAATGCTTATTTTTCGGATGTTGTGCATAGTAAGAATTATGTGGGGAAGTCTAAGTCCACTTGGACTTGGCTTCCAAAGGTCTAATCCCTTGGACCCAATGACCTTGGGTACCATGATATGAAAGTGTCTATCTTTAGGTACTCAAGGAAAAGAAAAAGGGAAGGAGCAACAAAGTTAAATTTAGCTCCAAAGGGAATTGGATACTCGATAGCGGGTGTTCAAAACACATGACGGGTGACGCTCGATTGCTCTCCGGAGTGGTTCCCATTGCGAATGGAAACCGCGTCGTATTTGGAGGCAACGAGAGCGGAACCATCATAGGTGTTGGTAAAGTCGGTAACCCCTCTAAACCCCTAATTAGTGATGTTTATCTTGTTAGTGGTTTAAATCATAATCTTATTTCAATAAGTCAACTTTGTGACAAAGGTTACAAAGTTAGCTTTGCGAAAGGATTGTGTCATATTTTAAGAAAGGATAATGAAAAATTATTATTTTCCGGAACTCGTCGTAAAGACATTTATATTTTGGATCTTCCTAAGTCATATGAACAATGTCTCGTTGCCAACACAAGTGAACAACACTTATGGCATCGACGCTTTGGACATGTGAACTTTGGAACACTATATAAGCTTTCAAAATTGAATTCTATTAAAGGTTTTCCGAAGCTTGTTTTTGAAAAGAAAAGTTTTTGTGATTGTTGTCAACGCGGCAAGCTTCCTAAATCTTCATTTAAACCTAAGAAAAGCATCTCTACTAAACGGCCACTAGAGCTATTACATCTAGATTTATTTGGGCCAACTAGAGTAGCTTCCTTAGGAAATGCAAGGTATGGACTTGTCATCGTAGATGACTATTCAAGATTTACTTGGGTATTTTCATTGTGTAATAAAAATGAAGCTTTTGAAAACTTCACAATTTTTGTTAAGAAAGTACAAAATCTCTTAGGAACCACCATTGTCACTATTCGTAGTGATCATGGAGGTGAATTTGAGAATGAGTCTTTTGAGACATTTTGTGATGAAGTTGGTATTACTCACACCTTCTCTTTCCCTCGTGCACCTCCTCAAAATGGTGTAGTTGAGAGAAAGAATAGGACGCTAGTGGAGTGTGCTCGCACTATGCTTGATGATAGCCAAATTGGCCATCAATTTTGGGCGGAAGCGGTACACACCGCTTGCTATGTGTTTAATAGAATACTTTTGAGGCCCGGCACTAAACAAACTTGTTATGAATTGTTGTTTGGTAGGTTGCCTCAAGTTAAACATTTTCGTGTTTTTGGTTCGAAATGTTTTATTAAGAACACATATGGTAGTTTGGACAAATTCGATCCAAGATCTGATGAGGGGATTTTTGTTGGATATTCTACGCGTAGCAAAGCCTACCGGATATTCAACAAACGAACCTCAACGATCGAGGAATCTCTTCATGTCTCATTTAATGAAGGATTTGTTCCAACTAGAATTTCAAATGATAATGATTCTATGGATGTTTTATGTGATTCGTTTGATAATTCTAAGTCTAATGATTCTATTGATTCTATTGAGACTAACCCAACTAATGAAGTTGTTGAGAATGTTCCTAGTGATCAAGGTATTCCCAAACGGCTTCATTCGGTTCGTGACCATCCCCATGAGCAAGTCATTGGCAATATCTATGATAGTGTCAAGACGAGATCGCAAGTTCACCACTTCGCAAATTGTGCCTTTGCCTCATCGATAGAGCCAAAGAATATTAATGAAGCATGCGAAGATAGCGCTTGGATCTTAGCCATGGAGGAGGAGCTCATTCAATTCGAGAGGAATGAAGTTTGGGAGCTTGTTCCATTGCCATCGAAGAACCACACCGTCATAGGGACAAAGTGGATCTTCAAGAACAAAACCGACGAAAACCAAGTCGTCGTCCGAAACAAAGCTCGGTTAGTAGCTCAAGGCTATCGTCAAGAGGAAGGTATCGATTTCGAAGAATCTTTCGCTCCGGTAGCTAGATTAGAATCAATTAGATTACTTTTGTCTTTTGCATGCCATAAGAATTTTAAATTATTTCAAATGGATGTTAAAAGTGCATTTTTAAACGGAGATGTCGTTGAGGAAGTTTACGTTTCTCAACCTCCGGGCTTCATAAATGAAAAATTTCCAAATCACGTTTTTAAACTAAAGAAAGCTCTTTATGGTTTGAGACAAGCTCCTCGAGCTTGGTATGATCGCCTAAAGAATTTTCTTTTGGATTTGAATTTTAAAATGGGCGAAGCCGATTCAACACTTTTTATTAAGCATGCGAATAATGATATTTTATTAGTTCAAATTTATGTTGATGATATCATTTTCGGTGCTACTAACTTCACTCTTTGCGAAGAGTTTTCTAATGTTATGAAGGAACAATTTGAGATGAGCCACATGGGCGAACTCAAATATTTCTTAGGTCTCCAAATTCGCCAATTGAACGATGCAATCTTCATCCACCAAACGAAGTACACGGTGGAGTTGCTAAAGCGATTTGGAATGGAGAATGCCTCCGGGAAAAAGACTCCAATGAGCACGACTACGCATCTTGATAAAGATACGGGCGGAAAAGATGTAGACATTCGTCTATATCGAGGTATGATAGGTAGCTTACTTTATCTTACCGCGAGTAGGCCCGATATTATGTTTGCCGTATGTATATGTGCTCGTTATCAGTCTCAACCTAAGGATTCTCACTTAGTAGCGGTTAAACGTATTTTTCGCTATCTAAGTTACACTTTAGATTTTGGATTACTTTATCCGAGATCTAGCACATATGAGTTAGTCTCATATAGTGACGCTGATTATGCGGGATGCAAATCCGACAGGAAAAGTACTAGTGGCACTTGCCATTTTCTAGGAAATTCTCTTGTCTCTTGGTTTTCCAAGAAGCAAAATTCGGTATCACTTTCAACCACCGAGGCGGAATATATTGCCGCCGGTGCCGCTTGTGCCCAGGTTCTTTGGATGAGACACACATTGAAGGATTTTGGTATTCATTGTGATACTAGCCCTATCATGGTGGATAACCAAAGTGCTATCTGTCTTTCAAAGAATCCGGTGCACCATTCCTGATCAAAACACATAGATGTCCGACACCACTTTTTAGATGATCATGTTGCTAAAAAGGACATCATTTTAGTGTACGTTGAAACCCAAAAGCAAATCGTCGATATTTTCACGAAACCCCTAAAGGAGGACTCCTTTGTGCGGTTACGTCGAGAATTGGGGATTATGGGTGAATCCGAGATATAGGATTCATATTTTAATTCAACTATCTTGCATGCTATTATATTTCGAAATATTTCATTCATGCTAGATTTATTGAATTTTTGGGAATTTTATGTGATTTGTTCGAATTTATTGCTCGAATTCGTATTTCAATGTCGTATTTAAGATTTCGACGTTTTATGGGGTAATTTAGATGACTAATGAGTGAGTTATGATGTTTCATCCAAGTGGTTTGTGAAGAGAAATCAAATTTCAATTTTTGGACTCTTCTAGTCGGTCTAAGTTCACTTGTCAACCGACTAGATGCTCATCTAGTCGGTCAGCAAATGAACTCAGACCGACTAGATCAAGCCAATATCCATCTCCTATCTTTTTCTTTCGTTAGTCGGTCATAGTACACTTACCGACCGACTAGATTGAAAACTAGTCGGTCAGTGAATATACTGCGACCGACTAAATCTTGCCCTAAAAATCCCTCTGTGCCTCTGTTTCGGACTTAGTCGGTTCAAGCTCATTGACCGACCGACTAGATCGTAATCTAGTCGGTCAGTGCTTGAACTGTGACCGACTAAGTGTGTTAGGGAAGTTGAGTCTTTTCGTATCCCGATCGACTTATTCTCTACTTCATCCGACTAATCTCTCTATTAGTCGGTCTTCTCTTTTGCTCCAGCCCGAAAACCCCAAACCCCCATCGAGCACCTTCGCATTCTCGTCGTCTCCGGCCATTTCTCCGGCCATCGCCGTCGTCCGCCGCCGTCGACTCCACCCCTAGGTATCTTCCTCCCTCTCCTAGGTCGATTTCTTGCCCTAGGGTTCGATTTCTCCTCCTAGGTATTCTAGGGTTTGGTTTATTTTCGAATTTCTTGATTTCTACGGTTGTTAGCTTGTGATCTCTAGGTTGCTTGTGATTCTCTTCGATTGATTGTGCTCGTAGTACTATGGCTAAGACTAGAATTCCTATCGCCTCTTCCGGGGCTTCTCCTATGACCGTAGGGCCTTCTGACCCTAGGAATCCCCCGAAGCCTAAGCGTCGTGCCAAGTCAACCCAAGGCTCTCCATCTTCGCCTCCTCCTAAGAAGCCTAGGATTGCCATAGTTAAACCCCGCAAATCCAAGACCAAAAAGCCTATTCTTCACACTCCGGCTACTCCTCCCGATTCCGACACTGATTTTATTCCTGAGAATGAGCCTACTAGGGAACCCACTCCACCTCCGAAGACCCGTAAGGCTAAGGGTAAAGCTCCTATGCCAGTCGGCGGTGTAGACATATCGTTGTGCCGCGATGACCCTCAGTGTCTCGCAGCGTACAACCGTATAGAGCACTGTCCACTGTTGTTGGAGCATTACGTTCAGTTCTCTGATTTTCTCGGCCTTGCTGATCTTCTCTCTTATAGTGGCCTTCTAGATTATCTCCGATACGACCCCAAGGCCAATCCCAAACCGTATCCCCGCCTCGTGAAATTGTTCTATGCCAATCGTGTTCGAGGCCAGTACGATGCCAGCCACTCCATTGAGACGACTGTCTTGGGAACTCCTATAGTTCTCACGGCAGAAATCTTAGGGGAAATTCTTGGTTGTGCATCGTGTGGTCTCCTCCCTTCGGACATTTCCGTAGACGACATTTCTTCCTTGGATCAGTCTATTCTTTCTGAGATTTTCCAGGTTATCCCCTCTGCATTCATTGGTGTTCCATCGAAATCTTTTAAACCGAATGCGTGGGTTCTTAACCTGATTTTGAAGTCGTGTCTCCTCCCCAAGTATGGATCCTCTTCGCTCCCATCCCAGCCGTTCTTGAAACTCATATACGCTCTTTTCTTGGGGTGCGAGATTAATTGGGCTCGCGTGATACTCGATAAGATGGATTCTTTCGAGTGTATACGCAAGACCAATAAGTCTGCGCACATTCCATACCCCTGCTTGTTGACTCTCGTATTCCGTCATTTCCGTGTCCCCCTCCCTCCTGACGATGAGCGTCCTTTGGGTACGCCTCTGAACGCGACGGCTGTGAAGAAATCTCTAACGGCTCTTCGTCACGTGCAGAGGTCTACCGCATCTGCATCTCAGTCTACTCCGTCAGCTGCTGCAGCCCCCTCTCGTCCTGCTACATTGGACGATGTCGTACGCCTACTTCGTCAGCACGACTCCCGTTTGGCTCGTACTGAGGAGGTAGTCTGCCGTATGGCGCGTATGATGGGGATTGATCTTCCTCCGTCTATGTCTGAGGCCGAGGAGATGGACGATGAGGAGCTTGACGAGCTTGTCACTTCTCTTGCCCGTGGCGATGAGGCCACTGCTGCTGCTGCTGCTGGTACTTCCACTTCTGCTCCTGGAGTTGCCACCTCTTCCGGTGTTCCAGAGCCATCTGCTGCAGCTCTTCAGCCTTCTGAGCCTGCTGCTGACCCAGTTTCTGAGCCTGCTCATGTATCTGCTGCTGCTACTTCTGTCGAGACTCATGCTGCTGTTGAGCCTGTTGCTGAGATCTCCACTCTTGCCCCGACGATTCCATCTGTTGAGACACCTCTTCTCCCTGCAGAGCCTGAGTCCACTCCGTCGACTGGACCCACGGACGCTGCAGATCCAGCCTCCTCCTCGTGATCGTCTGTTCCGAGGACTCTCCACTGCATTCTGGATGATATATTTTAGTGAGAGTGTTTTGGGTTAGGATGGGGTTGAGAGATGTTTTGATGTATTTTTTTGTGCTTTCTGGTTGTCGGTGTTGGATTTTATGATATGACGATGTTGATGATGATGATGTACTTTTTGTTGTTTATATAGATGATGTGTCTCACTTCATATGATGTACCTCATATATTCGATGTGATATCTTTTTGGATGTACTCATGTTGTCTATATATATATATATATATGTGTGTGTGTGTGTGTGTGTGTGTGTGTGTGTGTGTGTGTGTGTTCATCATCGTTCACTTTGTCTTTTATTCGTCGTGCAAATTTTAATATTCGTTGAATACATTTGAAATGTGATTTCGTCGCTCGACGCATAAAAACTTGGTTAAATGGATTTAAATTCTGTAATTGTATAGAATTGTTTTCCATGCACAAAATTAACCAAGAATATTGAATATTGAAGAGTATGTTTCTTTATTCAAGAAATGAATAATTATTTGGTGTTTTTGATGATTTTGATTTTTTTTTGATAATGGACATTTTGGCACACCTTGATTTGATTTCCACATTTTTTTCCCTTGGTGTCAAAATTAGTTCCATCGTCATTGTCTACGACTCCCGATGTTGGATTTTCCATTTCCTAGTTGTTGTCGTTGTATGCCCCCCATTTTTGGGATAATGCCAAAGGGGGAGAGATAATGATAATAAATAGCGCAAATGAAAATTTAACTCAATATCCAAGAATCTAGTTTGATATGTTAGATTCAGGGGGAGTTAAGATACATATAAGGATTTTCAAAATCCGATATTTCGAAAACCGATTCTCTTTATTTATCTTACTCGTCTGCTTGATGCAATTCATATATATTCATTTTGGAATTAACGTGTCATCAATGCAGTGGGAGTAAGTATTTTACATTTGAATTATTATCTTTGATTAATATTTATGTTGGTTTGTCATCACCAAAAAGGGGGAGAATGTTGAATATTGGACTCCCCGGATTTGGTTTTGGATGATGAGCAAACATAAATAATTCATGAACTAACAATTTGTGAGCGCAGTATTGGAGATCGTCGCCAATTTCACGAGAATATTCAAAGCGACATCTCAACACTTCCAAAAGCTCGTATTCAAGCCTAAAGCTTCGTTGAAGCTCCTGCAACGCTTTGGAAGTTATGAAGATTCAATCGAAGCTCTCAAAGACCGTTTATTAAGGTTTTATTTATAGTCTTTTAGTTTCGATTGATAGAATGTTAAGCCTTGAGTATATCTTACGTTCTATCTTCATTACGCTCATTTCGTAGCTCTAGGATCCTTGCACAAGTTCATTCTAACTTCCTCGAAGCGTCGCGCTTCGATTCGGACTTTGTTGTGCATGTTAGTTGGTACAAGAACAAGTACTGACCGACTAGATGGTGATCTAGTCGGTCGGCAACTGTTCTTGGACCGACTAGTTTGATTCCTTAATTTCTTGGACTTTACTGTTTACAGTTAGTCGGTCTACGTTGACTCACCGACCGACTAGTTTGTGAACTAGTCGGTCAGTGATGCTTCTTTGACCGACTAGTTGTGACTTACTGTTCACTCTAAATTTCTCCTGAGCTACTGTTTACCGTTAGTCGGTCTAAGAACGTTTGATGACCGACTAGTTGACAATCTAGTCGGTCAACTTTTGTTCTTGGACCGACTAAGTCAACTTGCCTTCAGACTAAGTTATTTTGCCTCTTAGTCGGTCTACGTTCATTGGATGACCGACTAGTTGTGAAACTAGTCGGTCAGACAGTGGTCTTGGACCGACTAGATTTCTAGGTCTGAAATTCTCTTTCTTCTCAGATCCACTCTTAGTCGGTCCACGTTGTTTGGCTGACCGACTAGTTGATGAACTAGTCGGTCAGTGAGTGTTCTTTGACCGACTAAGTCTCACAGATTTCTATCCGTTGGTGAATGACCTAACTTGTTTTTATGGGACCCTATAAAT
Source organism: Scilla litardierei (assembly GCA_030789695.1). Taxonomy (NCBI): domain Eukaryota; kingdom Viridiplantae; phylum Streptophyta; class Magnoliopsida; order Asparagales; family Asparagaceae; genus Scilla; species Scilla litardierei. The sequence goes on from CM061133.1 coordinate 30,471,924, forward strand.
ACGAACCTAGGTCATTTCTATCTAGGTTTGAGCTTCCATTCAGAGATTCATTGAGATCAAAAGAGATAGCTATTCTCCCTCAAATCTAAAGCTCTCTTCCTCACAAGAAACCCATTCTCTCTCATTTCTAGATCTAGAGAGAAGCTTGTTCTTGGTGAGCTCTTCAAGCTATTGCTTGATTCAAGTTTCCAAATCATCCCTAGGCACCCATTGCAGGTCATTTCCTTGGTGCTAGGTTTTGGTAACTTCATCTTCCTCAAATCCTTCATTCCACCTATTGGGTAAGAAAAACTCAAGGTATAGGATTTTGTGGTAAGAGTATTTATTTCATCTAAACTCTTTTGTTTTGCTTATTGGCTCTCTCGGTTGTGAGAGAAGTTTGTGATCCCGGGTTGTGGGATTCACTTTGCCATTGCATGTATGATTTGATCTTGTGAAGGTTTTTCACAAGATATTCATAGTGGAAATCTTGAGTTAGGGTTTCTAACTCAAGTATCCGGAAGGGATCTGGGTGGTTGGGACGTAGGATCACCGGGAACAAGTCGGGGAGACTTGGGTGGATCCGAACCCATTAACATCGTTTGTTAGCATTGTTAATTTTGTGTTGTCATTCAATTTAAGCTTTCGCAAATTGATTTGGTAGTTGTTTGCAATTTAATTTGGAATTATACTCCTTATTATTTTAAAGTACTATTCACCCCCCCCCCCCCCCCCCCTCTAGTACTTGTGCAGTAGCTGGTAGGGCATTACATTTGGTATCAGAGCCAGATACTCAGCTATGTCTGCCAACGACAACAAGACCGTGCCTCCACCTTCCAACTACGACACCTTCAGGAACCGTGAAGGAGCGTCATCGGTGATGGAAGGACATTCCTCTACAAGGCCTCCATTCTTCAACGGTACCAACTACGGGTACTGGAAATGTCGAATGGAAACCTTCCTCCGAAGTGCATCTTTATGGAGGACTACAATGAAGGAGTACATCGAGCCCGAAGAAGAAGATTTTGAGAAATGGACTACCGCGGAGGTCGCCGCGGAGGTAAGCAATGCCAAGGCAATGAACGCCTTGCAATGCGCATTGGAGCCCGAGGACTTCAATAAGATATGCACATGTAAGAGTGCATATCAAATTTGGAACTCTCTCCTCATACTACATGAAGGGACGAGTCGGGTAAGAGACTCTAAACTCGTAGTCGTAACCAAAGATTACGAAATGTTTCATATGCAACAGGGCGAGAAGATGAAAGAATATTACGCTCGCTTCGTTGACATAATAAACGAGTTAGAGGCCCTCGGCAAGATCTACACTCAAAAGGAGAAGTGCTTAAAGCTTATTGAAGGACTTCCCTCTTCTTGAGATAAACGTACCTTCGCCATCGAGGAAGGTAATGACATGAACAAATATACCGTAGTTCAACTAATGGGTACTTTGATGTCATACGAGGTACGCAAAGATAGCAAGGTGAAGCTACAAGAAAAGATGAAGTCATATTTGAACCTAGATGCGCCTAAGAAAAAGGCGATTGCATTCAAGGCGGCTTCATCCACATCTTCCGATGATGAAGACTCGGAAAACGAGTTGGACTTGGAGTCCATGGCACTCATGGCCAAGAAGTTCAACCGTTTCTTCCGGAAAGGTAACTTCAAGACCAAAGGTAAATTTGGTTCTTCTAACGCCTCTTCCTCTCCTTTGTGTTTCAAGTGCAATAAGCCAGGACACATGAGCGGTGGTGTGACGAGAGAGCCACACCTAGATCTGGAGGCATCCACAGGGTCGATGACGTCGACAAATTATCCAGCAAGTTTGACTTGCTGTCGACCCAGATCTCCGCATTGATGGTAGGATCCGGTGGCGCCGGTACGCAACATATTACCGCGATGGAAACAGAAGTCATGGGGGAATTCGACGGTGGTGACATCTCACCACCATTGGACCAAGAAAGCGCACTGTTCTACAATCCTAAGGGAAATGCGCCGTATCCACCACGGACTAGCTCCAAACCAGCCTACTCTCCTAACAACCGGAATCATCCCAACCTTAGCTACAGGGTGCCTTATCAACAGTCGACTCCGCAGTAACAACAACAAATATATCAGCCGGCTAGGCCCCAGCAGCAGTTTCAGCAGCAACAATTTCAGCAACAACAACCTCCACAACAATATCAGCAATATGCTCCAAGGAATCAGCAGCCCATCTAGCAGCAATATGGCCAGCAGAGGGCCATCTCTCCGGTTGAGTCCCTCTTGACTCAATACATCGCCAACTAGGAGAAGATAAATCTGAAGCTGGAGATGGGACAGAGAGTTCTCACCGATCAGGTAACCCAGCTGGGGTTACAAGTGGCGAACCTTCAGAGGTCACAGAATCTATTACCGCCACAGCCTGAGGTGAATCCGAGGGGGTGAATCAAACCTTGGCACTCAAGCATGAGCACGCGAACGTGTCCGCCATCGTCTTGAGGAGCGAAACGCAAATCCCCACAAGAGTGCCCCCCAAGGAACAAGAAGCACCGTTGGTCGTGGAACGACCAATTGAAAAATTAAATGACGACGGTGTTTCGTCGCCAAAGCCAACTACTCCGGAGGGAGTCCATGAAGAGGAGAAGAAAAAGGAAGAGGAAGGGAACCTCAGAGTGTTCAAGCCTGGTGTGCCTTTTCTATAACGACTTGCCCAAGCCAAGATTGATGAGAAGTATGGCAAATTCTTTGCCATGGTGAAAGATCTGAGCTTACAAATCCCCTTCCTCGAAGCTATCGAGACGATTCCCTCCTACGCCAAATTTCTAAAGGACTTGGTGAAAAAAGGATCTAGAAAGGAGAAGGTCGTATTAACAGCGGAGTGCAGCGCCCTCATTCAGTGCGCAAATCCACCCAAGCTCAAAGACCCAGGAAGTTTCTCCATCCCTTGTTCGATTGGGGAAGTGCGAATCCAGAGGGCGCTCGTCGATCTAGGAGCGAGCGTCATTTTGATGCCCCTATCGCTATACAAGAGAATAGGGATGGGAGACTTGGAGCCCACCGGCATGACATTGCTGCTTGCTGACCGTTCGGTCAAGTACCCGGTGGGAGTAGTAGACGACCTCCCCATTGATGTGAGTGGAGTACAAGTACAGGTGGATTTTATGGTGATGGACATACCGGAAGATAAGCACACCCCTATTATCCTTGGACGGCCCTTTATGGCAACCGCCGGTGTGCTAATAGACGTGAAGAATGGGAAGCTTTCCCTCAACGTCGGCCAAGAAAAAGTCGAATTTGACTTGGGGTTGTCAATGAAGCACCCCGATCCTCCGGATGATCCTAATATCAATGTGCTGGAGTTGGAAGAAGAGAGAGCTGTGAAGGCAAGCTCCTGGGAGATTCTCTTGAGAAATCCCCCCGATGGCTGGGGGACTCAGAAGAACCAGTCGGCCCGAAGAAGAATGATGTTGCTGATGAGGCGGTCGCCCGACATCTGATCCCTCCCGGATTCCCAAAAGCTCCACCTACGAGGAGAAAAGGCAAAGAGCCCATGGGGCTCACCGGGGATGAGATCCAGGACCTTAAACAAGTGGCGTTGGACGCCAATATGAAGGAGAAGCCCCCAGACCCCGTCAACAAAGGGAGGGTAGTCGAGCAAGTTTTCTTGTCGCCACCGACTACAGCAAAGGGAGAAGCTGAAGCGATGCCAGACTTTGGGCATCACCCGTATCGCCCACCTTGAGCATCATCGACGGGCGTCTAGCTAACGACGTTAAATAAAAGCGCTTCATGGGAGGCAACCCATGCTCTAACCCTTTGTTTCCATTTTTAGGACTATTTTTAACTTTATTTTATCTATTTTAATAAATAAATCCAGCCGCAAGAACTTCGGTTGAGGGACTTAGGCCATTTGTGCACTTTTGCAGAAAACAAGGCCCCAACCGATCGGTTGATAACTCACCTGATCGATTGGGATGTATCAGCTGCGGGCCGTATCAGTCACTCAATGAACCGATCGGGTGAAGGCTTATGAGACCGATTGACAGACCGGGTGAACTGGGGCTGAAGTCTCAGGAAATTTTCAGACTTTGTCAACCGCTCGGGTGATGAGAAGCATGACCGGTTGATAGACCGGGTGAGCTGTACCAAACTCTCGGGAAAATTTGTGAAGCGGCTAACCGATCGGTTGAGTTTTTAATCGATCGGGTCGCATGTAGCCAACTTTCAGCAATAACTTCGACCTAAAAGTCAACCGATCGGGTGACTTTTCACCCGACCGGTTCGACTCAAATTCCTATATATAGCCACCCTCCGCCCGCTCGTTCTGCCCTCGCCTGATTTCGAATTTTCGATCGCCGTTTCGACTCCTCCGCCTTCGCCCGACCTAGTTCTTCCTCTCAGCTGACCCTAATCGATCTCTCCACTCTCGTTTTCCATCTTTCCACCGATTTCTCCCCCTTCTTCTTCGATTTCGCCCGCACACAAAGCCCTAATTTTCACCCATTCTCCCCCATTTTTGAAACTTGCTGGAAGGATTCGCCGCGGCTTCACACGTGCTCCTGTTGCGTAGCATTGGGGCGTCTACGAGCAACGATCTTCATCTCAATTGGGTAACCTCGCTCCTTAGCTCAATTTTTATTTTGCCCTAGGATTTCATTTTGCTCGTTTGCCGTGTTAGTGTGTATTCATCGTATTTTGCATACACTCACACACACACACACACGACTCCTGCACAATGCCTCCTCACCATGCTAAACCCACCGACGCCAGCACTTCCAACCCTAGACCCACCCGGCGCGCTCGTCGCACACAACCCACCACCACCACCAATGCATCCACCACCCCACGCCCCTCTGACCCCGTTTACATTGGCGATGCCGAATACGAGATGTCATTCCATGACGACGACCAAGCCGACCGGTTCATGGCCATGCTCCTCCTAGCTGGAGCTGGTGGTCGAGCAACTCAGCAATCAGTCGAGCGTGACCTGCCCGTCCTTCAAAGCCTCATTCGCCACATTCGCACTGACCCACCCGATGTCTCCGAGCTTCACATCCCACCCCTACCACTCCCGGTCCTCAGCACAGGCCCACATCACCACCCCCAGAGGGTGGTGCCTCTACTTGATACTTTCCCATCCAGCTTTTACCTCCCCCTATTTTTAGTGCCCATCTGTCTTTGCGGGGCCCTGCTTTACCATTACTAGGGGAGGACTCAAGGTGTTAATTTGGCCCGGGGCCCGCCAGGCCCGCCGGCCCGGCCCGGGTTCTGGGCCGGCCCGGCCCGGGTTCCGGGCCGGCCCGGCCCGGGCCCAGGTTCCTAAACCCGGGCCGAGCTGCGGCCTGGGCCCGGCCCCCAGGCCGGGCCGGGCCCAAACAAAATCCAGGCCGGGCCGGCCCAGCCCGGGCGGGGCGAATCCAGGCCCATCCTGGCCCGCAGGCCCGGGCCCGGCCGGGAACCCGGAGCTGAGTTATCTCGATCCTCCATTAAATCTTAGCAGATTTACGGAGATCAGACATGGACGAGAGGGTAGTTTTGGCCTCTACAGCTGCGCACTCGGCCTCTGCCTTGGTTGCAAGGGCTCTCTCCAGATCCTCTTCTGCCTTCCTCGTCCAGGCTTCGAGTTCGGATGCCTTGCGCTCAGCGGCTTCTGATGTGTCCATATTTTCCATCATTTTCATATCATTATTTCATCGCATCCCATATCATTTTCGCATCCAAATCCCACTTTTTACTACGATTCTGCGTTTCTGACGATATTTCCGAGTTTCGTAGTGTTTCGTGAATTTTCAGGGATTTTGGAGCGATTCGGACCCCCGCTTGGGTATGGACACATCCGACTTGCTCATGAGCTCATTGGTGGGGCTCTGGAGGAGTTCGCCGCGTTTTCGGGGTCATTAGAGGAGAGAAAGAGAGAGAGAGAGCAGATAGAGAAGCCCCAGGAGCCTTGCTGCAGCATTTCCCATAAAATGCTCAGTCCGAGCAGCTGAGCTGCTCGGACCGAGCCATATCAATTACAACAGCGACAGATACGGGCTGACTCGGACCGAGCAGCTCATCTGCTCGGTCGAGTAGCCTCAGATTCCACAGCCTGAGCAGCACCTAAGTAGAGCTCGAGTATCAGACCGAGTCGAGCCTACTCGGACCGAGCAGAGATCTACTCGGTCCGGGTAGGACGATTTCAAATTCTCCAAGCAGCCGAGCAGCTCACTTACACGGGCCGAGCTACTGACCGAGCAGTAGCTGCTCGACCGAGTCACATACTCGGTCGGCTATTCCAGGGGCATTTCTGGAATGATTTGAATGCGCCGTGATGCACCTGATTTGAGCAGCGCTGAAGGCTCACAATCTGAGGAGGACGACAGGGAGACTTCCATTAGGCTTTGGGTGAGGAATTTTTGAGGAGAGCAGAGAGCGATTCTTTGTAGGGATTATTTTTGGAGTTAATTTTGTAGCAATTTTTGGATCTAACGATAGAGATCATTACTCTTGTTCTTGTCTACATTTGCTGATTGGAATTTGGATTTATCTTTGGATCTATTGTTTGTCCATTCTCGTTGTAAGTTTCGTTTAGCCCTAGTATCTCAATTGCTAAGATGGTTTCCTCTGTGAAATTGGTGCTTTTGTGCGTTTCTATCACCATGTGTGAGTAGATTTATTCTAGGGTTGATGGGTTAACCCTAGGATTCTAGGGAAAAATGTAGATCTGGATCCCTACGTTGAATTGAGGATTTGGGGTTGTATTTCGGTTGATCCTACCGAATCCGTAGATAGCCCGTACTGAGATCATGCCCACTGTCTGTGGAATTGATATGCTTAAGGGGTATCTAAGGATTCGAATAGGGAAATCGTTGGATCTAATCAATGCACGTGACCATGCCCGGCTCATGTCTTGAGGGGATCCATCGACGAACTATACCGCTACGTTGACGGCTACCGCCATTGCGTCAACGAGAGCCACCGAAATACCTCGCAATTCTAACCCACAAGAGTAGTACGAATTGAGGGATTAATTCCCTTGCCCTAATGCAATGTGAGGATCCTATCCTAACATCGACCCCCAACGATCCTAGTGGTGATCGCTAAAGCCCTAGTCCCTTTTTATTGATATTACCATCACAACAACCAACCCAAATCTGTTCCCCCGACAGCTATCTTACTTCCTCGTTTAGAAATAGACTGAGAATTTATAGACACTATCACCGTCCCTGTGGGATTCGACATCTTATATACTATTACTCGACACTGTCCGCTTGTGGATTGAGCCTGAAATCGTAGCCTAGGGGCCATATTACGCCTGGCGATTGTGACACCGCCAGGTGGAACCTAGGTATAGGTTACGGGTGCGTCAAGTTTTTGGCGCCGTTGCCAGGGATGGCAATAGTGTTCCATCTCAGTTTGTTTTTATTTTGTGAAGTTTGCGAGCATTCTTACCATTTATCACCCTACCATCATTTTTTTATTCTTTTTATTTATTGCAGTGCTACTGACGGTGTTCTTCTGAGTTTTGTTGATGCATGAACACCTGCTACAAGGGGTCTACTAGAGAGTTATTGTTCGATCCTGAGATCGAAAAGACAGCCATGGCTTTAAGAGCCTCTAGCAGAAGTTCATCTCCATCTGCTCAGATGGGTAAAAAGCCTCCTCCTCCTCCTCCTCACACTGGGTCCATCAAGGACCACATGAAACCGACTTTTGGGAATAACTCCTCAATTCTGAGGCCGCAACTGACTGCGGAAATCTTCGAGCTTAAAATGGGGTTGATAAATCTGATGCAGCAGGATCCCTTCCACGGGCATCCTCATGAGAATCCCAACCATCACATCGACTCCTTCTTGGCTAAGTGCGATACTTTCAAGGCGAATGACGTCAGTGATGATGCGGTGAAGCTACGGCTCTTCACTTTCACCTTGAGGGACAAAGCCTCCTATTGGCTCTGGGCCCATCCTCCCAGCCACTTCACCACATGGGAGAAGCTCGCGCTTGCTTTTGTGGATAAGTTTTATCCACCCTCAAAGACGGTCCGGATCCGTGGGGCCATTTCCAATTTCAAGCAGCTCCCTCAGGAGTCGCTTTACGAGGCTTGGGAGAGGTTCAAGGACCTCCAACACCTGTGTCCACACCACGGAAACCAGCCCTGGGATTTGGTGCAGAGCCTCTACAACCGGCTCCAGCCTAGCACCAAGATGATTATTGATGCTGCGGCGTAAGGCGCCATATTGGATAAGTCTCCCGAGGAAGCCATAGATCTGTTGGAGCACATGGCGGCTAACACCCAGCAGTGGAGCGATGAGTGGACCATTGTGACCCGGACTCCCGAGGTCAAGGTCGCCACTGACTTGGATTCTCAAATTGAGACTTTGTGCAAGCAAGTGGCCCGCATCGAGCAGCATCTGGACTCTATCCCAGCGGCACCCAGTACCTCCTATCATCCCGGGGAGGAGTATGTAGACTCCGGATATATCCCTATTAAGGGTCACTATGAGGGTGCTGAGACATCCGAGACCGTACAATGCGTCCAAGGAGATGGACGGAACCAGTGGTAGCACCCTGTTGCCAGGAATCACCCGGGGTTTTCCTACAGAAACCCAAGTGGAGGGCTGCAACCTCCGCAGTTTCAGAGACCCCTACCTCCTCCTCAACAGCAGCAGAGCCAGCAGCAAGGTGGCTTCAGGCCAGCTGGGCCTTACAGGCCACCAGGATATCAGTTCAACCGGCCGCCTCAGTAGAATTATGCGCCGGCTCCACCCAAGTCTAACCTGGAAGCTACGCTGGAGACCTTCATGAGCGGCCAAATCCGCTTCAATCAGGATACATCGAACCAATTTAAGAATATCAATTCTTCGCTCGATGAACTGAGGAGGCAGATGTCGCAGTTGCTGAAGAATCAGGGGAGATTACCCTCCCAGCCGGAGACCAACCCTAGAGCTCAAGCCAACGCCGTGGTTTAAGTGACCACACGAGGAGGACGGGTTACTGACCCCGTTATGGTTCCGGTGTTTAACAAGGAGAAGATTACCACTGAAGAAGCTGTTGATGACAGTGATATAGTTGAGGCCACTGAAGGGCCTGTCACTATTGAATAGAAGGCGGATGCACCTCCCGTCATACCTGCTACTACACCGCCTCCCGTTGATGCATCTAAGGGCAAAGTCTCCAAATCTCCTCCTCCGTACCCTCAGAGGCTAGCCCTAGCCAAATTGGAGAAGAAGTACTCCAAGTTTATGGAGTTACTAAAGGGGATACAACTGAATATCCCATTTATAGATGCTATCACCGATATCCCGATATATGCAAAATTTCTGAAGGATCTCATTACGGGAAAGAGAAAGCTCCAGTAAATTAAGCTGCTGGAGGATTCCACCTCCGTGATCAGAAATCACCTCCCCTGGAAGCTGCCGGATCCAGGGAGCTTCACCGTGTCATATTCCATCGGCGGGATGCCAATCAGCAGAGCACTAATTGACTTAGGGGCTAGCATCAGCCGGATGCCCCTCTCCATCTTCAAAAGACTCCAGACGGGAAGTGAGCTGGAACCGACGAGCATGTCCATCCAGCTTGCCGATCATTCTATCACCTACCCGGTTGGAATAGCGAGGGACATCATCCTTCAAATACCCCCAGGGCTATGTGTCCCAGTCGACTTCATCATTATGGACATGCCTGAGGGAGGAAGCTCTCAACTCATACTCGACCGCCCCTTTATGGCGACGACCGGTGTTCTTATAGACGTCCAGGAAGGGACCCTCTCCCTCAACGTGGGGGATATTGAAGCTGAGTTTCGGCTACAAAAGCCGATGAGGGAGCGAGCCTATGTAGAAGGGGCAAATTATTTGGAGCTTCTTGAGGAGGAAGGAATTGAAGAGTTCACTGCTGAAGGGGTCATGAAGGACCCAATGATGGCAAGCATCGACGACGACGGTGACCCAACCTACAACAAAGCGGTCACCGTGTACATCCAAGTATTGGATGAGGAGTTTTTTCATCAATCATCAAATCATCAAGTGCCGGATGACATATCTTATGTGGAGGAGAATGTTGGAGTAGGCGGAAATCAAACGCCGCCGGTTCGCACCACCCCGAAGATTGATGCGCGACCACCGCGTGCACCAAACGAGCATTGATATATTAGAGGGAGTCGAGCTCATGACTGAAAACGAGCGCTTATTGGGAGGCAACCCAATTCCTTAGATTTTGGACTTTCTTCCTTAGTTTCTCATTTTTATTTTTATTTCTTGATTTTAGATAAAATTATAAAAATCATAAAAATGTGATGAGTTCGTGTTTTGTGCAGGACAGTTGGGGGTATGCATATGGTCATTATAAACGGAAGGAAGCCGGAGGAAAGAGACGGAATCGAAGATTTGAGAAGAAAACTAATGGAAAAGAAGAGGAAAAAAAGACACATGAAGCTCAGACCGAGCAGCTCATCTGATCGATCGAGCAGCATAGATACGGAGAACCGCGGCCATTTTGCTCGGCCCGAGCAGCTAGCTGCTCGGTCCGAGTAAAAATGGGCTCGGCCCGAGCAATCAACTGCTCGATCGAGTCGTATAGTGCTGAGATTTGAGTGAAAAAACGTCACTCTGTCGACCCGGACAGAATATTATTGGCTCGACCCGAGCAGGACATGACGCGGACCGAGCATCCAACTGCTCGATCGAGTCGTACATGGTTGAAATTTGGGGAGAAAACGTCACTCTGTCAACCCAGACAGAATATTATTGGCTGGACCCGAGCAGGATACGACTCGGAGGGAGTATTTCATTCAAAATTTTTACGTTGACCGGGTCGAGCAGCCAGCTGCTTTGACCGAGTCGGGTCAGTATTTTGTTAAAATTCTTTTACATTGACCCGGTTGAGCAGCATAGCTGCTCGGACCGAGTCGGGTCGGGTTTTTAACCCGCAGCTCGCTTCGCTTTTCATCCCGCAGTAAAATTTTTTTTCCCTAAATCTCTTTACCCCCGATTATTACCCCCGAGCTACTCTTCCCCCATAATCATTCGCCCCGTGCCGTCTTTCCCCGCCGTCTGCGCCGCTGAATCTGTCGTCTGCGCCGCCATCTCTGATCAGCCGCCCCATATCTTCCCCTCTTTCTCTCTCTATTTCCCCCTCCCCTCCTTTCCCCCCCCTCTCTCCGCCCTACTTGGTCGACGGCTCTGTCGATGGTGCCACCGTCGCCGACGGCTCCGCCGACCCCCACATAATTCCCCCTCCCCTCACCGACATCCCCCTCTCCCTCTACTGTCATCTCCCACACCCCGCTCCCCCGCTCTTCCCCCCATTAGTCGACAGCACCATCGATGGCGCTAGCGTCACCGACGGCGCCTCCGACTCACACCATCAAACCCCCCCCACCCTACTCCCCAAAGCCACCACCACCGGCTAAACCCCCGCCCCTCTCTATCTTTCGTCGCCACCCCCCCCCCCAAGTCGTGCCCTAGGGCACTGCTTGATCAGCTGCCCCCCGAGTCGAACAACTCGTTCACATGATTCACACCGAGTCACCCCCACTACCTGAGTTGCACAACTTGGACCGAGTAGCTCTCTGCTCGGTTCAAGTCAAAGTATATCTGCTTTCCACGCATTTTTGATCGATTATCTGACGTTTTTCCCATTTCAAATTGTAGGTACTCTCCTCCTACGTCAGTAGCAGCAGCGTGGACTAGCTTGAGGGATCTTTTGCGCTTTCGCATCATCAGTACTTGCGGTACACTCGTTCCCCTCTTTATTTTCATACCGCACTTCATATATCGCATTCACGATGGTTCGCACACGCGGATCTACCACAAACCCCGCTCGCGGGAAGAGGCCGTCTTCTGGCGCCTCCTCTTCTCGTCCCCAGCATCGTGCATGTCTCACTACCACGTCCTCCACTACTACCACCACACCCACTACCACAGCTCCGGCTGTCACCACCACCGTTCCCACCACCACCACACCTGTAACCACAGCACCATCTACCGTCTTCACCTCTTCGCCTCCACACCCCGCACCCTTCAGTGAGGACCCCACCGTGCGTATCCCTACATACGGCATTACCTTCCGTGCTAGCGCCTAGAGAGCGTGCTATTTTAGGCTCCACCAGCGCCGTCTTGTCCCTACAGTTTTCATAGACGTGCCAGCTCTTAGGTCCTTGGGACTCCTGCAGGGAGCCCACCACCTGTACCGAGCGATCGGTTTCGACCGATTCCTCGGAGTCCACGCCCCACTTACACGCGCATTACTCTCGAGGGCCTGAGTTCCCTTGCTCTTACCCCGGCAGAGGACGTCATCACCTTCCGCCTCCTGGATCACGACCACACCGTCACTTTTGCTATGATCCGGGAGTATTTCCACTTCCCCGCCGTCTCAGAGCCCAGACTGGCCTTCTCCCTGACCTTTGACGTTACCAATTTTGATGCATGCGCCTTCTGGGAGCGTATTTTCGGACTACCATAGTATCGCACTAGCCGGGCGAAGGCATCGTGCATTGTGCACCCATGCCTTCGCTATGCTCAGCGGCACCTTGCTTGCACACTTTTTTGCAGACCAGAGGTCGGGACCATGTCCTTCCCCGAGCTTGTACATCTTATGGGTATGACTAGGCTTCTATGTTTCCACCCTGATGGCTCTCTGTGACCATTCATTCTTTCTGACGCAGCCCACTGGCTATGTCACAGATTCTACCAGACAGCCATCAGCTACCACTCCACGGATATTTGTTGCAGTGCCTTCTTTACTATTTTTGCGAGGATGCTAGACATTCCTCTTCCGGCTGACCTACACCGACCTCCTGGCCCGACACGCCTAACCATTGGCGTGCTCGAGCATATGCACATCATTCGTCCACACGGTTCTCATCACTTGCAGTATCTAGTTGGCACCACCCATACTCCAAACATGATTCTACCCACCCCTCACCTGACGCACATCCCCACCGTCCAGCATGACTGGATGATCCTTCAGGTCTTCCCACTCCCACCCATCCACGTTCTCGAGCCACCTGGAGCGTAGGTCGATGCACCTGCCGATGACCCTGTCCCCCACCTACTGATTTTCGAGCTCCTTGATATTGCCGCACTAGTTACCGGCCTACCTGACCCTCCAGCTCACCCTTCAGTTCCTGGCTCTGCCTCCTCTGTTTCTGCCGTATCTGCTTCCACCGAGTCCTCGGGGACTGTCCTCACCTCCTGCCCCGAGACTCAGATTTCTTCTATCTCTGCATCGGTGCCGGAGGGCACCGATATACTTTTTGACGACACATGCATAGATCTTGACTCTCCAGTCCACGATCCTGCCCCCACCCTCCCACCTCTGTCAGATCTTATAGCATCAATCCCTTTTTCCTTAGGTCCCCACATTTCTCTGTCTGGCCCCACTTCGTCCACTTCAGCTGCCATTTTCACCAAGAGCATGTCGACGTCTGTCTTCACTTCTGTGTCGGCTACCCCTCTTCCTTCAGCATCCTTTGACCCACTCACGAGCTCATCCTCTCCTACTTTCCAGGCTCGTCATCGTGCATCAGTTGCACAGGGCCGCTTTATGAGAGTGGTATCTCACAGTCGTTTTCCGACCTCTCCTCCCGAGTCTCGTTCTTCAGACTCCCACTTGACCGCTCTAGAGAGTTGACTTCCCGCTTACAGCGGGATTTCGATGCCTTTCTAGTCGAGACTAGGACACACAGATTGAGAGTCGATTTAGATCTTTTATCTATCATTGACCTTCTTCGTCAGCGTGGCCCGCCCACTGTCATACCTGCTCACTCTCCTCCTCCCAGGCCGGACACTGTGACACACTCCGCACCACTCAGTGCTTCACTTCCTCAGGCTTCTGCAGAGCCTGTTTCTACTACTTTTGAGTCTTCAGTCACAGTTGACCCACTTTCTGCCCTGGTCTTATATACTGCTGCTCCTTCCACCCCTACCATCGATCTCACCACTAGACCTCCCCATGACTCACTGCCAGACCTTCCACCCACCACCTCTCCTGGTCCACAGCAGAGGGAACCATCACCACCCCCAGAGGGTGGTGCCTCTGCTTTATGTAGTCCATCCCAGCTTTTGCCTCCCCAGTATATTTTGTGCCCATCTGTCTTTTCGGGGCCCGACTTTTACATAGCTTGGAAGAGGATACACCCATGCAACACTTCATACATTGCATTGCATCATATCATATTTTTATGTTTATTTCATTTTTTTATTACATAGTTTTTATTTTATTTCATCCACCCACCCACACCACCCCTTTAGCATCTTCTCCAGCTCACGAGCATTTTCTTAACAGTGAGGACACTGCTAGGTTTAGTTTGGGGGATGAGCGCTACCGCTTTATTTTCATTTTTTTTTACATTTTCTTCCCTTATTTTCAGTTTTTATTTCACTTTTTTACCACTTTCCCGCATCGTTTTATGTTTTCTCATTTTTGCATCATATTTTATGTTTTTCTTCATGCATGCATCTCTTTTTATCTCTTTTCCCTTTTTCTCTGCTTTTTTTATTTTTGCTAAGGATGGTCCACATGATGATATCTCTCTAGGCTTTATAAGTTTTTGTGATGCTCATCTCTTTGGCATGCTATCAGGGTTAATTTCAGTTTTATTATCTATATGCATGCATTCTTTTGATGATCTGTCTGAATTAATACCTGAAATGAATTGAAAATCAAATGCATGAATTAGTATCTAGTATGATTTATGTTGGGAAACGCATCCAGGTTCACGCATCACTAGAACACTTGGAGCACCTGCTTTCTTATCTTATTCACTTTTGTTTGCATGCCTGCTGATATTGTGATTATTACCACTTGCCATTTTCAGTACTCATTTAGAGAAGTGAAAATATTTCATGCTATATATGAGTTTAGTTAGGATTTTATTTTATCAAACTGATGTGCACCCTCTTATGAGTGAACCGAGAGTCCCATTATTTTCCTTCTCCACATATCTATTTTATATCTCTACATATCAATTGGTTGCACTCACATAGCTACCTTTACCGCATCTCACTTCCCAAAACCCAAAAAGAAAAGTATAGCTTCTATTGAAAAAAAGGAAAAAAAGAAAAAAATTTGTATATATTCATATCTGAAAAAGAAAAGAAAAAAAGAAAGAAAATGAATAAATACAGTTTTATATCAATTCAGTAGAAGCTATCATTTATTCTGGGAAGCAAAGTAAAATTTCCATATCATTTTCCTTGATGCGACGCCTCAAGCTAAGCTTGGGGGGGTAAACCAACTGATTACATGAGTGAGCGTGACATTAGAGTGGAGACGGTGCATATCAGGGAGATTTTTTAAAACCTAAACTTTACGAATTACTTTAGTCTTGGAGATTTTCCACGTATCGAAGTGAATACCTGAATGGCATGATTT
The DNA here is from genome assembly GCA_030789695.1 of Scilla litardierei. NCBI lineage: Eukaryota > Viridiplantae > Streptophyta > Magnoliopsida > Asparagales > Asparagaceae > Scilla > Scilla litardierei. The sequence continues at coordinate 30,487,239 of CM061133.1, forward strand.
CTTCTATTCTCTATTGCATGTTGCGTGATTCTTTTGTGCCCCGTGTGTATCTGTGATTGAAAAGGGGGTTGCCAACTCCTTTATACTAGACTCTAGGGATTACATGAGATTGATATGATTTGTCGGTGTTATTTCAGCAGATCCCTGCTCTTTGCCTGCACTGCATGTCAAATGATATATAAAGCTAGAAATTACCAATAGCATGTATGTTTAGCACTTAGAGCATCATGATATACTGTTTTGGCCTGAGATCTGACCGATCATCCTTAGCACTTTCCTCTTACTTCTCTCTTTTTTGTTCTTCATTACTTTCTATTTCATTTTCTTGTTTTCATCTTGTTTTCCTCTCGGTGTACCGATTATTAGTCTTCCTCGAGGACGAGCAAGAGGTAAGCTTGGGGGATTTTGATGTGTCCATATTTTCTATCATTTTCATATCATCATTTTCGCATCCCATATCATTTTCGCATCCAAATCCCACTTTTTACTACGATTCTGCATTTCTGACGATATTTCTGAGTTTCGTAGTGTTTCATGAATTTTCAGGGATTTTGGAGCGATTCGGACCCCCGCTTGGGTATGGACACATCCAACTTGCTCATGAGCTCATTGGCGGGGCTCTGGAGGAGTTCGCCACGTTTTCGGAGTCATTGGAGGAGAGAAAAGAGAGAGAGCGCGGAGAGAGAAGCCCCAAGAGCCTTGCTAAAGCATTTCCCATAAAATGCTCGGTCCGAGCAGCTCAGCTGCTCGGACCGAGCCATATCACTTATAGCAGCGACGGATATGGGCTGACTCGGACCGAGCAGCTCATCCGCTTGGTCGAGTAGCCTCAGATTCCACAGCCCGAGCAGCGCCTGTAATTTTAGCCTGTATGGATCAATACACTAGAGGGGGGTGAATAGTGTATATAATAAAAAATGTTGCAAATAAAACGTTACTGATATTTGCAAAGATGGCACAGAAATAAAATGACAAGTACTGAAAATATATCAATCGCAAACACAGAGATTTATCCTGGTTCGGATCCTCTTGATCCTACTACAGTCCTCTACTCCCAGTAGAGATTTTCAATCCACTATAATCACTTGCCCCGCAAGCACAAACTTACAAAAATGGCAACACTCCACGTGTCCCAAACTTTGTACAATCTCTAAACAGAGATTCAAACCTGTTAAATAATGAAATAGAAAAACACATATAGCCTTGTTATAAATTTCAGAGAATGAATTCAAGGATGGTGTTTAGAAGATGAACTTCAAGATGTAAAAGATATGTAATGAAGAGCAACACTTGAAGTTCTCTGGTTCATAAAAGAAGAGAGATATCAATCGATTTCTTCTTGCAATTATGAACACAAACAACTTTCCAAAATGATGTTAAAAATCCAAGTTCTTCTGTTTTTAAACGAAGAAAGAAATCTAATGATTTCTTCTTACAAATAAGAAAAGAACAATTAATGGCCTAAAGCTTTAGAAAATAAAAGACTTGATTTCAACAAATAAGAGAGTAAAGAAGAGGAAAGTGAGTGAAGAGAAAGAGAGGGTCTACCCCTCTATTTATAGTGTTTAGGGACGGTTGGGGACTGTATTTAACGTTGGAAAACGGGCAAGAACCGTCCCTGAAAATTTGGGATCAAAACGGCTAGTTTTGAAATTGGTCGACCAAAAGAACAAATTGGTCGACCAAAATTTAGAGAGAGAATTTTGACCGTTGGAAGACAGTTCTAGAATCTACACGGTTATGGGAGTTTGCATATGTAATCCCATAGTAAAATTCGTAGGTTTAAAATTGGTCGACCAAAATGGGGTTATATTGGTTGCCAATTTTCAAAGTTGCGAATTTTCGAAATTGGAAAGTGTAGATCTCTGAGTAATGGAACCTAGATGACTAAGACATATTATCACAAGGCTTTGTGACTCTAATAAAGTAAATTTGACATTGATTACATAAAGCTGTAGATAGGGCTGCATCTGCAACTGAATCTGAGAAACGTCTTTGCAGGATATCCTTATCAAGTGATTATATATCCAAGTCGTGGTTTAGGTGCCTTTGTCTTTCCAGCTTCATGAATGATATATCTGATGGAGTATGCATGAAGATATCTGATTGTGTGGAACTCAGCACTGATTTGTATCTGCATACATAGAGTTAGTAGCCCTGAATGTGTTTGTCATATCAAACCCACATGGGAATAGAAATATGGAATTATAAAATTCCAACATTCTCCCCCTTTTTGATGATGACAAACCTGAAAAATATATATCGTTAAAATTGAACATAGCAGATATACTCCCCCTGAATATGTGGATACTCCCCCTGAGTAGATAAAATATATTCTCCCCCTTTGGAATCCTCAAAAAGAGGCAAATAAATGATCAGGGAAAAGTAAGTTAAAAAAATAGTAGAGATATAAAAATTGTGGTCAAAAGAGGCCTTTCTAAAAAATAATGAACAAAGTGTGTTCATGCTGGGAAAAAAAAGGTAGGGCAAAAAAATGTATAGGCCGAAAGAATGAGTAGGCCAGTTAAAAATAATGAGTGCGCAAGCCACTTCAAAATAAATACTAAGTCAGGACGAAAATTGGAAGGACGAGATATAGATATCCACTGACGGTAGTGGTATAGGAAAAAAAATAAAGGAACAGATATTGGTATTTACAAAATTATAACCACAGAATCTAATTGGCATTATTAGAGTGGGGACATACAGAAGATAGAGGAAATTGCATGAGAATTAGCAACTTTGTAGCCTAGAAAGTTGCAAAGGTGCTATTAATGCAATATAAAAAGCCAAATTCATCTTCAGGACATTAATACCAGCATAGTAAGTGATATAATGCCATCAATATACAATTAATACCATCTGTTATGAAGTGGACAAGAAAACACAATGGGATTTGAATAAGACAAACATGGGGGGAAGAAAGGACATGGCCTTGGAAAATGAAATGAGAGGATTCCTTGGAAATTGAAATGAGGGGAGTGTTTCCTCATGAAGTGAAAGGATTTTAAATAAAGAAAAAAATCTGTTATGGGAAGTTGTGATGGAGTTTTTGGTGGGAACGGATATTTTTGCAAAAAGCAATATAAATGATTTGAATGGGATGAGTGGTCTTGGGAAATGAAGAGTTGCCTTAGTGATGAAGGGAATTAAAGAAGGCAGAGAATAATGCAGTTATTGGAAGTTGGTGAAGTTTTTGAGAACGGGAATATTTCCAATCGGCAGTAGCAATTTAGAAAACAGAAAACAATATAAATTTGAAAACGAAGTGATCGGTTCCGTTGGAAATAAAAATAATTGGAAGTAATTGTGAACTGAAAATAAGTGGGAAGACGAAGTAGTTACCAAAAAAGTAAAAAATAATAAAAAATTCGACAATTGGCGACCAATATTGGTGAATTGGTCGACCAATTTTAAAAAACAGCCAAAAAATTTAAAAAATTTGAAAAAAGTCTAAAAATAAAAAATAAGAATGTGTCATAAGTCCGATTCACTAATAATCCCTAAATTCCTACGAAGCTTAATAAAAGTCTCTTCTTTCAAAGGTTTACTCAAAATATCAGCAGTCTGATGTTCAGTCGCTATAAATTTAAGAACAATATCTCCTTTCTGAACATGATCATCTAGAAAATGATGACGTACATCAATATGTTTTGTACGAGAATGATGCACAGGATTTTTAGAAAGATTAATAGCACTAGTATTATCACGCATAATAGGGCAAGTAGAGCAATCAATACCATAGTCTGAAATAGTTTGTTTCATCCATAAGATTTGAGCACATGCTAAACCGGCGGCAATATATTCTGCCTCGGTTGTAGATAATGAAACGTAGTTTTGCTTTTTGCTAAACCAAGAAACTAAAGCATGACCTAAAAAGTGGCATGTACCACTGGTACTTTTACGATCTGATTTGCAACCAGCAAAATCTGCATCACTATATGATAATATATCAAATGTGCTTGACTTGGGATAAAATAAACCAAAATCAGAAGTGCGCTTAACATATCTAATAATCCTTTTTACTGCAGTTAGATGTGAAATTTTAGGATCTGCCTGAAAACGTGCACATAAACATACTAAAACATAATATCTGGTCTACTAGCAGTTAAATAGAGTAGAGAGCCAATCATACCTCTGTAAAGACGTTGATCAATACTCTTACCATTTATATCTTTGTCGAGAGAAGTAGATGTACTCATTGGAGTACATTTTTCTGCAGAACTTTCTAAACCAAAACGCTTGATGAGTTCTTTAGAATACTTGCTTTGGTGAATGAAGATTCCTTCCTTCAATTGTTTGATTTGAAGACCGAGGAAGTAATTGAGTTCACCCATGTGACTCATCTCAAATTCTTTCTGCATAATCTTAGAAAAATCTTGACAAAGAGATTCATTAGTAGAACCAAAAATAATATCATCAACGTATATTTGAATAATGATTATGTCAGATTTTATGTTCTTAATAAAAAGAGTGGAATCTATTTTACCAATAGAATAACCAGAATTTAAAAGATAGCTTTTAAGTCTTCCATACCAAGCACGAGGTGCTTGTTTGAGACCATATAAAGCTTTCTTTAATTTGAAAACATGATTTTCTAAATTTTCATGAATAAAACTAGGAGGTTGTTCAACATAAACTTCCTCCTTGAGAAAACCATTTAAAAAAGCACTTTTGACATCCATTTGAAATAATTTAAAATCTTTAAAACATGCAAATGATAACAATATTCGAATAGACTCAAGACGTGCAACGGGTGCATAGGTTTCATCATAATCAATACCTTCTTCTTGATTATAACCGTGTGCAACCAATCGTGCCTTGTTTCTAATTACCTGAACAGATTCATCCCATTTATTTTTAAATACCCACTTGGTACCAATAATTGAATGATCTGTTGGTCTGGGAACTAATTTCCAAACATCATTTCGTTGAAATTGATTGAGTTCTTCCTGCATAGCGATAATCCATGAACTGTCTTCACATGCATCCTTGATGTTATTTGGTTCAATGGTTGAAAGGAAAGCACAATGCGCCATTTGTTCTATTTGACAACGAGTTCTAACTCCATCTGTAATATCTCCAATGATTAACTCTGATGGATGATTTGGAACTTGTGCAAATGCCTTAGGAAGATCTGTATTATCTGAAATAGACTCAACAGAAGGTTTAGTAGCATCAATTTCATCAAGTTTAATATTATCTAAAGAATTAGATAAAGGTAATATAGTCTCTTCATCATCAATGATGGGAGAATTAGATGAGGGGTTCTCATCAAATGTAACATGTAGTGACTCTTCAACTGTTGAATTTCTTTTGTTATATACTCTGTAGGCTTTCTTACGTGGTGAGTATCCAACAAAAATACCTTCATCAGATTTTGAATCAAACTTATCAAGTGCATCCTTAGTATTAAGAACGAAACATTTACATCCAAACACTTTAAAATATGATACACGTGGAATGCGATTAAAGAATAATTCAAAACAAGTTTTATTAAGCAATGGCCTTATAAGAACTTTATTCATAATGTAACAAGCAGTTGCGACAGCTTCAGCCCAAAAATATTTTGGTAAATTACTATCACAAAGCATTGTTCTTGCACATTCTTGTAGAGTTCTATTTTTCCTTTCTACTACTCCATTCTGAGGAGGAGCACGAGGAAAAGAAAATTTGTGAGTAATGCCATTTTCATTACAAAAATTAGTAAAAGATTCATTTTCAAATTCTCCTACATGATCACTACGAATAGTGACAATGTTAGAGGATTTGATCTTTTGTATCTTTTTACAAAATATTGAAAATTCTTCAAACGCATTATTCTTGTTTTGCAAGAATATAACCCAAGTAAATCTTGAATAATCATCAACAATGACAAATGCATATCTACTTTTATTCAAAGAAGCTACTCTTGAAGGACCAAACAAATCTAAGTGTAAGAGTTCTAATGGTCTCTTTGTTGAGATAACGTCCTTTGATTTAAAAGAAGATTTGTGCATTTTTCCTTGTTGACAAGCATCACAAAAATGTTTGTGTTTGAAAGAAATATTTGGTATTCCATTTACTAACTTGTGTTTTGAAATATGTGCTAGGTTTTTGAAATTAGTGTGTCCAAAACGTTTATGCCATAAAAGTGTATCATCTAATGTAATTATTAAACAATGATTATTAGTAGTAACAGACATGCATAAGATATAAATGTTATTCTTCCGCTTACCACGGAATAAAATAGATGACATATCAGAATCATAAATAATGCATTCATTTTGTTCAAAAACTATTTTGTAATTTTTATCGCATAACTGACTAATGGAAAGTAAATTATGTTTCAAACTGTCAACCAGGAGAACATTCTCTATGATAGGCTGATTTGTATTGCTAACTGTTCCAGTGCCTATGATTTTGCCTTTGTTGTTGTCACCAAAGTTAATTGTGCCTCCATCTTTATATTTAACGGTTGAAAGCAAGTTGACGTTTCCTGTCATATGTTTTGAACATCCACTGTCCAAAATCCATTTTTCCTTTTTAGGTACCTGAAAGATAAAACATTAAGCATTGGTACCCTTTGTTTGAGGGTCCTTGGGATTAGATTTTAGGAAGCCAAACCCAAGTGGAATTTGACTTTCTAAGATAATCACTAGAATAAACAATAGAATGCATATAATGAGATATATAACCATTTCTATCTTTTAAACATGAATCCTTAGGAACCTATATACTAACTGTAGTATGTTTCCTAGGAGATGATTTTGAAATGTTAGTAATATTTCTTTGTGAAGAAGAAGTAAGAATGTTTACTTTCTTCGTGTAAATAAATGCGTGATTCTTCTTTTGAGGTTTAACAAAAGTTGTTTTTTCAAAATAAGAAGAAGTGCTACAAGACTTGGGTTCATCCTTATGAGAATATCCCAGACCTTGTCTATGATTTGCTGGATATTGTATTTTTAGCAAATCATCGAGATTAGTCTTTCCTTTGTTAAATTTATTAATATTGGAAGACATCTCGTCGTATTTCATCTTTAGTGACGAAATATTTTTATCCATTTCGGATATTTGTGTATGAAGTTCTAGATTCTTAGTTTTGAGAATATCATTCTCTTTACTAAGATCTAAATTTTGAGAAGATGCATTCTCAATATGTATGGAATTTGGTGTAGTGTTCTTAGAAGAAGATAATTCTTGATATTTAATAAGGAGATCGTCATTATTCTGTTTCAAAGATTTATGTTGACTATTTAAATTTTTGAAACGAGAATAGAGATCTTTCAATGCATCTAATAATTCTTCATTACTAAAAGCACTTACCTCATCTTCATTATCTTGTGCCATAAAGCACATATTAGCACTTTCATCATGGTCATCTTCATCATCTGAAGCTTCATCCCAAGTTGCTGGAAATGCTTTCTTCATCTTGTCAAACTTTCTTTCTCTTCTGGATTGATCATTGTTGTTGGAAGTTTTGAACTTTGCTTTCAGAAGTGGACAATCTTTCTTCATATGTCCTGGCCTATTACAATTGAAACAAAGAGAAGAATCGGTATTTTAGATTTATTAGTATACTTACCTTTTGAAAGAACTTTCTGAAGTTCTTGGCAAAGAATGTCATGTCATCATCTGAATCTTCATTATCTGATGTTGTGTTGAAGGCGAGTACTTTCTTCTTTTGATCTGATTCCTCTTTTCCATCTTGTAATGTGACTTCATGTGCCATTAAGTTACCAATTAGATTTTCCATGGATAATGTGGAAAGATCATTGGCTTCCTCAATAGCAGTGATCTTTGGACGCCATTCTGGGGAGAGTACATTAAGAATCTTGCGTACCTGATCAAGAGAAGAGTAAACTTTTCCAAGAGCATTAAGAGAATTAATAATGTTAGTGAACCTGGCGTTCATTTCTCCAATCGTCTCTTTGTCTTGCATCTTGAACAACTCATACTTATGAACCAAAGAGGCAATCTTGGTTTCCTTCACTTTATTGGTTCCTTCATGAGTTACCTCGAGTATGTGCCAAATCTCCTTTGCACTTTTGGCCTGGGATACTCGATTAAACTCATGTTTATCCATGGCACAGAATAAAGCATTCATGGCCTTTGAGTTGGTGGTCTTTGCAGATTTGTCGTTGGCGGTCCAATCAGCAACAGGTATTGTTGGCTTTGTGTATCCTGTCTCTACGATGTCCCAAATCTCATAATGCATACTTTGGAGATGAATCTCCATTCGTATTTTCCAATATGAGTAATTAGAACCATCAAATAGAGGAGGACGAACTTGAGAGAGCCCTTCAGGATGCTGATTGTAGTTGTGTGGATCGGCGTTCATGTTTGATGCTGAGGAACTTGCTGCCATCTTAGCCTCGCTCTGATACCAAATGTAATTTTAGCCTGTATGGATCAATACACTAGAGGGGGGTGAATAGTGTATATAATAAAAAATGTTGCAAATAAAACGTTACTGATATTTGCAAAGATGGCACAGAAATAAAATGACAAGTACTGAAAATAAATCAATCGCAAACACAGAGATTTATCTTGGTTCGTATCCTCTTGATCCTACTCCAATCCTCTACTCCTAGTAGAGATTTTTTTCAATCCACTATAATCACTTGCCCCGCAAGCACAAACTTACAAAAAGGGCAACACTCCACGTGTCCCAAACTTTGTACAATCTCTAAACAGAGATTCAAACCTGTTAAATAATGAAATAGAAAAACACATATAACCTTGTTATAAATTTCAGAGAATAAATTCAAGGATGGTGTTTAGAAGATGAACTTCAAGATGTAAAAGATATGTAATGAAGAGCAACACTTGAAGCTCTCTGATTCATAAAAGAAGAGAGAGATCAATCGATTTCTTCTTGCAATTATGAACACAAACAACTTTTCAAAATGATGTTAAAAATCCAAGTTCTTCCGTTCTTAAACGAAGAAAGAAATCCAATGATTTCTTCTTACAAATAAGAAAAGAACAACTAATGGCCTAAAGCTTTAGAAAATAAAAGACTTGATTTCAACAAATAAGAGAGTAAAGAAGAGGAAAGTGAGTGAAGAGAAAGAGAGGGTCTACCCCTCTATTTATAGTGTTTAGGGACGGTTGGGGACTGTAGTTAACGTTGGAAAACGGGCAAGAACCTGCCCTGAAAATTTGGGATCAAAAAGGCTAGTTTTGAAATTGGTCGACCAAAAGGATAAATTGGTCGACCAAAATTTAGAGAGAGAATTTTGACCGTTTGAAGACAGTTCTAGAATCTACATGGTTATGGGAGTTTGCATATGTAATCCCATAGTCAAATTCGAAGGTTTAAAATTGGTCGACCAAAATGGGGTTATTGGTTGCCAATTTTCAAAGTTGCGAATTTTCGAAATTGGAAAGTGTAGATCTCTGAGTAATGGAACCGAGATGACTAAGACATATTATCACAAGGCTTTGTGACTCTAATAAAGTAAATTTGACATTGATTACATAAAGCCGTAGATAGGGCTGCATCTGTAACTGAATCTGAGAAACGTCTTTGTAGGAGATCCTTATCAAGTGATTATATATCCAAGTCGTGGTTTAGGTGCCTTTGTCATTCCAGCTTCATGAATGATATATCTGATGGAGTATGCATGAAGATATCTGATTGTGTGGAACTCAGCACTGATTTGTATCTGCATACATAGAGTTAGTAGCACTGAATGTGTTTGTCATATCAAAACCACATGGGAATAGAAATATGGAATTATAAAATTCCAACATCGCCCAAGTAGAGCCCGAGTATCAGACCGAGTCGAGCCTACTCGGACCGATCAGAGATCTACTCGGTCCGGGTAGGACGATTTCAAATTCTCCAAGCAGCCGAGCAGCTCACTTACATGGGCCGAGCTACTGACCGAGCAGCATCTGCTCGACCGAGTCACCTACTCGGTCGGCTATTCCAGGGGCATTTTTGGAATGATTTGAAAATGTCGTGATGCACACGATTTAAGCAGCACTGAAGGCTCGCGATCTGGGGAGGACGACGGGGAGACTTCCATTAGGCTTTGGGTGAGGAATTTTTGAGGAGACCGGAGAGCGATTCTTTGTACGAATTATTTTTGGAGTTAATTTTGAAGCAATTTTTGGATCTACCGCTGGAGATCATTACTCTTGTTCTTGTCTACGTTTGATGATTGGAATTTGGATTTATCTCTGGATCTATTGTTTGTCCATTCTAGCCGTAAGTTTCGTTTAGCCCTAATATCTCAATTGCTAAGATGTTTTCCTCTGTGAAATTGGTGCTTTTGTGCTTTCTATCGCCATGAGTGAGTAGATTTATTCTAGGGTTGATGGGTTAACCCTAGGATTCTAGGGGGAACATATAGATATGGATCCCTACGTTGAATTGGGGATTTAGGGTTGTATTTCGGTTGATCCTACCAAATCCGTAGATAACCCATATTGAGATCATGCCCACGGTCTGTGGAATTGATGTGCTTAAGGGGTATTTAGGGATTCGAATAGGAAAATCGTTGGATCCAATCAAGGCACGTGACCATGCTCGGCTCGTGTCTTGAGGGGATCCATCGAAGAACTATACCGCTACGTTGACGGCTACCGTCATTACGTCAACGAGAGCCACCGAAATACCCCGCAATTCTAACCCACGAGAGTGGTACGAATTGGGGGATTAATTCCCTAGCCCTAATGCAATGTGAGGATCATATCCTAACATCGACCCCCAACGATCCTAGTGGTGATCGCTAAAGCCCTAGTCCCTTTTTATTGATATTACCATCACAACAACCAACCCAAATCTGTTCCCCACGACAGCTATCTTACTTCCACGTTTAGAAATAGACTGAGAATTTATAGACACTGTTACCATCCATGTGAGATCCGACATCTTATATACTATTATTCGACATCGTCCGCTTGCAGATTGAGTCCAAAATCGTAGCCTAGGGGCCATATTACGCCTGGAGATTGTGACACCGCCAGGTGAAACCTAGGTGTAGGTTACGGGTGCGTCAGCTTCCACCCGCCGACCTTCTTCGATCAAGTCGACGGCCTGGCGGTGCAACACAGTGTTAATGATGGACATATATAGAAAGGATCAGTCTGGAACGGCCAAATTGCAAGTCAATTCAAAAGGCAGATGACGTACCTGATATTCGCTCCTCACAAAGAAGTTGGCCACCCGTTCGAGGTCCAACCCCTGAAAGAACTCCAGATCCATAAGGAGGATCGAATTCTCTACTAACCGAGCAGTTGCCCCGAAATCCAACAAGGTCGACTCTTCCCTTTCGACAACAAAGGGAGGCTGGTAAGGATTACCTCGTACAGGTCCTAAGGAGTGAGACGAAAGCTGGTTGAACAGTAGTACTCGGTCGAACTCCGCAGGGATCGGGCCGACAAAAAGAACGGGTGACTTGATACCGCCCCATGGCCATTTATCCAGAAGAGGCATCGCGGGAGTCTGAGGTGCCAGAGAAGTCTCAATCACCCCATGAGACTCAAGAGGGGCCATCCCCAGACCTTTCGCCATAGACGAAGGAGGAGGGTTTCCCTCTCTACTCCCCTCATTTTCCCTGACTCCTCCTCTTCTTGGGAGGATATCCCCCGTTTCTTGCCAACGGCTTCGATGGGCTCAACGACCTCAACATCGTCAGCGTCGTCCGCCACCAGCGGCTCGAAGACAATGATGGAGGCGAGGGGTGGAACAGATCGAACGGGGGGGACTGATTCAGAGCCTCCCTTGAAGAATCACAAGAGGAAGACCTTGAGGTCTGCCTGACATTGCGCCCCTCAGAGGAAGAGCTCTGATTGATGGGAATGGGAGACCGAGCGCCCGACCCTTCAACACACGCGATCGACCCTTCAGCACTCCTCTTCTTCTTACACTACTCTCTCCAGACCTGACCCAGTCCAGAGTCACCACTCCTATGAGCTCCGTTAGTCTTATATGTAAACAACAGATACAATTATCGTGAGTGGTTGTGATAAATAAACAGAAGCAGTGTGCATTACCCGAGCTCCACAATACAGTCTTTAGTCGCTGGCCGTCCAACAGATACGAGGTCAACCTCTGTCGACATGGTCGGCCCAGAAGGAGCTTTGGCGCCTTAACCTCGCCCGGTGTAAACCTGGCCTCGACCTCTTCCGAAGTTAACATGGACTCTTCAGCGAGCTCAGGGCTCGAAGAGCTCCAACCATTAGTATCGGCCCAAGATCGGGAAGTACGACAAATATAAAAGTGTCTTTCCAACTAGGATCGAAAAGCGGGAGATCATATTGAGCCTCATCACCAGACGAGCAACGATATGATGCCATACTTTGCGGGGATCGAGTATTATCCGGAATAAATACTTGAATAGTCAAAGGGTTGGTCAAACCTCACAAAGCTCGCAAAGCACAATAAAACTGACTAGATGAGGAAGGGCTTGGGGTGCTAGTTGACAAAGAGAAAGCCCCGAAGAGCATATGACTTCTATGATGAAAGGGTGAAGAGGAATCGAAGACCAAGGCGAAAAGCTTTGAGATACACTCCAACCTCGTTCTTCCAGGGAAAACAAACTTTATCATCCAAATTAGGCATCCTAACCTTAAAAGGAGGATAGAAACAACCCAACCAAACCTCGGCAACCAGATCGAGGGAAAACTTAGGGACCATCTCCAAGATCACTCTGGGAACTTTCGAATTCAGATTCCTCCGATTAATGGGAGGATCCGATTCGATGTGGACCCATTTCCCCTTACCAGGAACTTCCTCACTTGGAGGAGGTCGAAGGCGCGCCGCGAGCTCTTCATAAGACGGCTCATGTATCCTAAATGGTGCGAACATGCCTAAATGGATTTAAAGAGGAGTCAAGGTCAAAATCAAAAAAAGTACCTTAGAAAGAACAAGCAAGCTCCGAAGAAGGCGACGACGAAATCAAGCTTTCGAAACGAAGAAGAAGGTGGAGCAGAAAATCATGCAGTCTCAATCAATGCAGTTTCTGTGGCACGAATGATGGCGGCCATTATTAGTGCATAGGTACGGATCATGAAGGAGTATCCGCATACTCGACCCGTTTAGTGCCAATGACACGAAACCCGTCATCGAGGCGGAGTACTACCGAGTCAAGCGAACGGCTCACTATACCTTTAAGCTCCTGCTGACACTCAGAAGAAAGTTAATAGGGCCGAATAAATGGGCAGCTGTTATCTCAAATACCGGAGGAGCGCCCGAATCAATGAGGGACAGTTATATGCAATCAATAGGAAACTACCTATAAATACCCGAAAGGACAAAGGTAAAGGGGTTTCAATTCCCAAGATACGAGATCTAATACATAGACTCTACTCTTTCAATCATAAATTTCTTCCACTAAAAGAGCTTACGATGACAGATCTGAGTTGAACCTTCGTGGGTCGATCTCAGCTGCTCCAAGCTCCCTCTCTTCCTTAAGTTTCCGCACTAACTTAAGCATTAGAGGGGATTTGGGTCGGGACTCAGATCCAACCCCCCTGACGTTTCCTTGTGGTGTAGATCGCCGAGTCTCAATCTCCTGTAAAGGTCGTTCCAGAGCTTCCCAGCCTCGATCTATCGACGTACCATCTGCTCGAGGGTCGATCGAGCATCGCAAGTCAGTCAACATCCATTAATCGACCCTGGTTCTTCCAACCTAGGGTCCCACTCAACTAGCTGACGAGGCTCTGACTCAGCACGAAGGGTCCACGTCAGCACCTCAATTGTTTTGGTCAATTTTGGCCTTAATAGTAGGGAAAGATTAATCAAGTGTTTGCAATGGATCCAATTGCATAATCAAGGTAAAGTATAGTCATACATGACAATATGAACCTTGCTTAGTAGATATCAAAACAGAATCAAGTTGAAGCAATGGATCCAATTACATATGAACACAAAATTATACGATCAAGAGGAAGCATAGTGTGTATGGTCATATTTTCTATATAATCATATGCACACAATTACATAATCAAGAGTAAGCATACTCATCCATGACAATATGCATCCTGATCAGTAGATATCAAGATAGAAAAACAGCAAAACACAACAAAAAAACCAAAATTGAGAATGTCTGGTTTCAATATATCACAACAGAAAAACTCATCATGGTGTGTCTGTTTCCACCAACAGCATCATACAAAGTGAGAATGTTTGTTTGTAATACAAAATGAAACAGAACACAAAATAAGTCTGTCTGTTTGAACCCCAAGCTACATGGTCCTGCTATGTTAAACCCCCAAAATGAGCCAGGAAACAAGACACATACTGTTAAACCCCCCAAAATGAACATGTTGTTGCCACCACAAAATGAAACAGAATACAAAAAGGCTGTCTGTTTCCGCCATAAGCGACAAGTTCACACTATGTTCAAACCACCAAAAATGAGCCATGAAACGGGTCCCATATGTTCCTACATAATTATTTTGATGTATGTTTACCCCACATATGGACACTTTTATCTCTTCCATAACCCTTGGGAACATTAACTGATGACTGTGTCCCAACTTCTACATGCTGCTGCTGCTGCTTTGAATTTGGTCCAGGAGATATGCTATATGCTCCATTATGCTGCTGATTGGTTTCTGAATTGGAACCTTGATCCATGTTCCATGCTCCTTCATCCATACTCCAAGATCCTATTGTTACTGCTCTGAACTCGGTGCTCTCTCCTGGCTCCTGGCTCTATGCTCCATGTTCCATGTTCCAATCTCCAGGTTGCTGCTGTTGCTCTAAGTTGCTGCTGCTGCTGCTCTGAATTTGGTGCTCTCTCCTTGCTCCTTTGCTCCTCCATCTTCCATTATCTGAATTTGCTCCTCCAGGCTTATATTCCATGATGCTGCTCTGAATTTGCTCCATGCATGCTCATCAACCCATGCTTCATGCTCATTAATCATTGTTCCATAATCAATGCTCCATGCTACATGCTCATTGCTCCATGCTCAATGCCCATTGATCCTTGATCCATTCTCATTGATATTGGATCCTTGCTCCTTGCTCCTTGCTCCTTGCTGTTGAGTTTCAATACTAGTATTCAACCCTTTCACCCCCCCAGACAATTGTTTACCTCTTCCTTGGCTCTTCATTCTACCTCTAGCTGACACAGAACCACCATATGTTCAAATAATTCTGTATTCTCCCCTCTAACACCAGTCCTTCCACCTGCCCCTCTTCTACCTACCATTCTCCCTCCCCCTCTTCTACTACCCCAAATAAGAAAAATGAATATAATTGTCAGACATGTACTTATTATATCTAAGAAAAATGAATATAATTTTAAGGAACTACAAAACATATACTTTAATTTATTTGCAGTAGGAGTTGACACAGCTAAAACAGCTGTAGCATTTGGTTAAGCTGCTACTAATGTAGTCTGTGGGACAGCTGTAAAAGCTGTAGGATTTGGTTCAGCTGCTATTGATGTAGGCTATGTGGCAGCTGTAACAGTTATAGGATTTGGTTCAGCTGCTACTGATGTAGGATTTGGTTCAGTTGTATTTCCCCTAAGTGGTTCCTTGCATGCATTTTTGTGATGGCCTAAACCCCCACATTTAGTGCACTTGTGAGCTCTCTTCCTCACTCCACTTGAAGAAGCTTCACCAGTACCCTGGATTTTCTTCTTCTTTGGCTTCCCTCTTGGCCTTTGAGACTTTGGAGAACCAATTGTATAACCTTTGGATTTCATAATCCATTGGTCTTTTGAGGGGAGAGTGTTCACAGACATTGCATACGCTTGTTTGTACCTATATTAAAATGAAAAAAACAGAAGATAACATAATACTTAATCAAGATAATTTAACCATGATACATAATAAGGCCTAATATTATAGACAAATTACTGAAAAGAACATATTACTTCTTGTTGCATACCTATGTACATAAAAGGCCTCATCAACAATTTCCTCCCACTTTGCATTTCTGATTGTCCCAATAAAATTGGCCACATGTATGCATGATAGACATGTCAGTTGCCATCTTCCACATAAACATATCATATTATCTAAATCAATCTCACTCCTCATATGCTCATTCTTAACCTCTGCCTTCTTTCCATCAGCAGATCTTCTTACACTCCAGCTACCCCACCGTCGGCTTATATCTTGTACATATCTCTCTGTATAGGGGACGAGCATCACCTTCCACCTCATTGCTAGCTTTATTCTCTGTTCAAACTTCAACATAATCTGAATCCTAATTTTATCAACCAAATCAACTGCAGGATAATATCTTGCTTCTAAACCCCATGCATTGAAAGACTCGAACAAATTGTTAGTGATGTAATGATTCTTTGATATTGGTGAGAACTGAGCTCTTGTCCACTTATACCTCTTCTCTTCCACCAAATCATTGAAGGTTCCCTTGAAATGTTTCCAAGCTTCTCCATGTGTCTCTTAACTGCATCCCAAGAAAATGATCTTTCTGCATCCCATAGGGTTTCTTCAAAAAAATCTTCTGGCCACCTCTTCTTAAATGACTTCCAATAATGCCTCATACACACCCTATGCTCTGCTTGGGGAAACACCTCCATTGCATCTTGATATAAACCCTTCTCTTGATCTGAAATGAAACAAATTTCAGTCAAACTACCCTCAAAAGCAACTTCCAGATTCAACAAAAACCACTACCATGACATATAGCTCTCCCCCTCAACAACTGCAAATGCAATTGGGAAGAGACCATTATTCCCATCCAAAGCTGTTGCAGACAGTAACATGCCCAAGTATTTACTTTTCAAATGGCATCCATCAAAACCAATGAACTTCCTACAACCATTTTTGAAACGCTATATGCAAGGCTTCAAACATACAAACATCCTCTTGAAAGAATTATTTTCTTCTTTATCAACCTGAATAAAGCTTCCAGGGTTTCTATAAACTAGCTCATCCATTAGGTCATCTGTTTAATCATAGGAGTCTTCCACCTTTCCAAATATTTCATCCTTAGCAAGCTTCCTTGCCCTCCAAGCCCGGTTGTAAGGCAAAATGAGCTCATACTTTTGACGAATGATACTAATTATTTCCTTACGAGTGATATTTGGATTTGATTTTACAGATTCAAGTATGTTCCTGGCAACCCGCTTTGATGTACTCTGTATATTGGACACCTTGTTAATTCCTGTACATGAATGAGTTGGACCTAACTTTGATATTTCCCAAGTCACCCCATCATAGAGCCTTTTGGCTCTCAAATACCATGAACAATTTTCTGCACTGCATTTTATTATAACTCTTTTCATGTAATTCTTCACATGTTTGAAGTTAAAATTCCTTTTAACTGAATGCTGTTGAAGGCAATACTACAAACCTGCTTCCTAATTAAATCTGCTTCCAACCTGAATTTTCGAGTCATTGTAATTTACATCCCAAACAACTCCATCCAAGTCTTCTACCACGTCAATTTCTTCATTGTGTTCAGTCTCACTACTGTCAACAGAATGATATTCATCCTCAAAATAACATCATCTGCCTGGTCAGAGCATATCTCCTTATTATCTATCCCAATTGACATACCAATCTCATCCAATTGAAAGTCAATCAATATATCATCTTCTTGAACATAATTGTCATCCTCATCCCCTGGAAATTCTTCATCACAAGAGTCACTGTCCTGATTCAGTATCTGTTCCACATTTTTCACTTTGTTGCTGCATGAAGCCTTGTTGCTGCTGGAAGACTTATTGCTGTTGGAAGCCTTTCTAGGTGGATTTGTCCTCCTAGCAGTCCCAATTGGTATCACTGACACATTTTTTGCCACCTCCAATGTCATATACATCTCTACCTCATTCACTTTTGATAATATAATCAACAAATCCCTGTCAGATTTTACCAGCTTAAACTCCTTAGGATTGGTTAATGTCACTACACTAGGCAGCTTCATTCTTTGCCCTCTTACTATGGGGTAAAACTCAATAATCTGATCTTCAATTCCCTTCAAAGTAACATTCCTTTCCACCCTCATTGTTTTCTGCTTTCCCCATTCATACTTCTTCATTTTAGTTCTAGGAATACACTTCCAATATCCTCCATACTTTAGCACAATCTCTCTCACATCAACCGCCATTTCGTCTCTCAATTCAGACTCCATATTACTGCATTCATACACAACATAATATTACTCAACGTAATATTATGTGAACCAAAATTTTGGGTAATATCATGTCTTTACTCCACCGAGTCATCAATATTAACTGCATGCATGCTTATAATATTGAATGAATTCAAAACATATAAAACATGCTGCAGAGTATTTAATCAATGATGTCTACACCTATAAAACATGCATATTAACCTGCAGATTGTTTAATCCACTTCAAAAACTGAAACGATTTCTAATTTGCAACGTTCTCTTCAACAGCTTCAAAGCCCCGCAACATTTACACATGATTAGGATTTCCCAAAATTTCATACTTAAACCACACAACTGACCATAAAATGGAGGCTCCTAAGCACCATTTCCTTCAAAATGGTAGCTTTATGTCTGTCTCCATCGTTTAGATTGCTAGGGCTTCCTTATTTTTCACCGCAGACCTTATGATCTCCCAAAATTGAAACCCAGAAAACACACTTCATACATGTTGATTCCAAGATGAATCTCTAGGGCTTCGACTGCAATTGGTCTTGATCTCCTTCGTCTTCAATATCTTTAGGGCCAGTTCTTCAATTTTTGAATCACTTTCTCTCTTCGTTTGTCCAACTCTCCCCAATTATCATTTCACTCCAATTAATACTGTTATCGGGTTAAGAATGGGTTATCGGGTTAAGAACGGATTATCGGGTTTAAACCTCACATAAACTACACCTTAACTAGACCCGAGTTAGCACCCGTTACGTTTTTAAACATATTTCGTTGAAAGAGACTCTTTTCATGAGAGTTAGATGAATTGAGGGACTTCCTGACAAGAGCTATTATTTGGGAGGACTCTTTTCAAATTATACGATTTTTTGGGAGACCTATATACCAAAAACCCAAAAAAAAAACGAAAGGTTTAAGTATTAGAGGGTCTCTCCACATAATACCAATTGCTTTTGGGTTGGATGCTAGCTAATACTTAACAATTGCGGTGTGAACCCAGTGTTTAAGTGCCTATAATATGAGATGGATCCTTAGCCAGGCTAGTGTTATGGCCTAGTATGAGCTGAGTTTCTAATAAATAGACTATGTTAGGACCGGGTCTCTAACAGAGTGTAAATATCAGCACCCAAAGATTAACAACAGGATTCAATTGGCTCACTGCTGGGCGCAAAAAGCATGACTCCCATTATTTCGCTTCCATTGGGGACCAAACAACGGCACGTTGGCTGCCTCTAAGCATCCCTTGCCCGCAATGTCGCCCAAATACATTGAGAGAGACGTGCTATCAACTCCGTGCTTTAAAAATGTTATCTTTGGGGCCAAGACTGAATCTTTATTTTCCTTCTAGAAGCCAAGTTGAACGTGGTAATGAGCAACTCTAACCTTCGACATCTCGGAGAGGCAAGACCACGAGTTTCTACCTCAAATATTGGCAAATACTGACACTATCGATAGTGATAGCAATGGTTTAATTAAATTCAAGTGTAAATCTACGCTAACCCTCTGTATGATTGGTATGATACTAATTGCCGTTGCATAAAACTACTTAAAGCATTTAAATTTACATGTTATATGAATATTAAAAATTAATAAATTATTCATGAGCTGCCAAGTTCAGGAATGAACCAACGAATGCTTGCCGTGTAACTTTAATTTTTTAATTTATAGACTCATCTTCAATTTTTCTCACCCATAAACATGTTCATATTTGAGAAAAAATGGGCATCAGCTAGTTAAAAGAGGAAATTTACTCATCAACTAGCATCAAAACCTTATCCACCTTATTTTTCTATTGATCTGATCTATTTAGTTTTATCTTCATGTTCTAACGTCAGAATCCATCAAGAGGGTTTACTCGTTTATTCACTCGTCGCAAATTTAATGGTTTCGTAGTAACAAAACATTTGCAGCTGGGAAATTAATAAGCAAAACCACTTAGCTTCCCTTGAAAATTGATAATTTAAGGTTTTAGAGAATGATAATAAAAAATGAACTAGCCCGTTCACAAAAAAAATTAGGGTTTTTCTCATATTAGTCCCTTAAATTATGTGTATTTTGATATTAGTCCCTTAAATCTTTGTAATTTGAATTTAGTCCTTTAAAGGGACTATTTAGGTTAAACTTTAAACATTTAAGGGACTATTTAGGTTAACAAAAGGGACTATTTAGGTTAATGTTAAACATTTAAGAGACTAAATTCAAATTACAAAGATTTAAAGGACTAATATCAAAATACACATAATTTAAGGGACTAATATGAGAAAAACCCAAAAAATTATAGAGTCGCAGCACTTTTTTTCCTGTCTAGCTGAGATCCATATTGATTTTCATATTTTTACAAAATATCATATTGATCTAAATCAATTTCAAGATCCAGAGGCTAAAAGATCAGAACTCTCAGAGATCCATCTGTCCCAAATCCCAGTGATGCATGCATAATTCTTGCAGTGACCCCCTCATCCCTTCGGCCAACAACAACCCCTCGCCGAGCTGCGCGCTCCGACGATCAGCAACGATGAAACCCGATCCATATCCTCAGAAATCGGTTACCAGCACTGATCGGTTTCCCACGTCCTCCGGCGGCTCGCCTCCCCATGCGCCGCCCATTTTGGCCTGCCGTCGACGAGCAGCCCTCTGTCGTAATCGGCGCGCTTGCTGGGATCAGAGAGGGTAGAATACGCCGCGTGGACCCGCATGAAGTCGTCCGCAGACGACGGCCGCTTGCTAATATCCGGGTGGCATTCGCGCGCTAGCTTCCGATACGCGGCCTTGATTTCTTTGCAGTCGGCGCCCGCCGACAGGCCGAGCACGTGGTAGAGCGACGGCCCAGTTGCGGCCGTCGCCGGGTTTGTCGCCGCGGCGCACGATGCCGTGGTTCTTGAAGACGAGCGGCGGCGTGCAGCGACGAAATTTGGGGATGGATTTATTGAAGGAGAGAAGGATGAAGAGAGCATGTTGGGTTTGAGAAGACAGATGGGAGGCAGCGGTCATTATTTATAGAGGGTTTAAATCTTCTCCAGTGAAAGAATAAAAAATTGAGGTGAAGCTAAAGACAAAGTGAGTGATTTTAAATTAATGAATATTTTAATGGGATTGGATAATCATAGGCATGAACGAGTCGGCAGGGATGCTTGATTGGTCCCGACAGTCGACAAGGGACTAAAGAGGTCACGGCCAAGCATTGGCTGATTAGTTTATGCCTCCGCATATCATGAGCGTATCTTCTAGAAACTTAGACCCCTTCCAAGTTCCAACATTGGGACGATACATACAGGGTGCAGCAATACATGATCAAATTATAACAAGTATACTAAAAGAGGATGATGGATATCATATGCCGTATGAGGCAAGCCATATATGTCCTCTTACATAAAGGGGGCGAGTACAACCAAGTACAAGCACATATGTACTTGTTGTGCCCGCCCATCTTTATCTGTCTTGGTATATGAGGGGGTGCCTCGTATGACGAGTTCTTCATTTTTGCAGATCGAGGAAGACGTCACCTCGCCAAAGCTTCCCTTCGACATTCCGTCGCTCGGATCCGAACGCCCTCATACGAAAGCCCGTTCGTCCGATCGATCCCGGAGGTTGTCATCTCGCCGAAGCTACCCGTCGGCCCACCATCGCTCGGGTCCGCGCATTCCCACCTAATTGAACGCTCGGTCGACCAATCCCTAAGGCCGTCCATGTCTCTCAAGGCAGCGACGACCATCAGACCTCCAAACTACCATCCATCGGTGAGAAAACACCCCGAAACATTTGGCGACGTCTGTGGGAATGGATCATCACCCACGTCATCCGCAACAACCAACATGGACTAGCACAACAACGGAGGGCCCCGCATGCCACCCATCCAATAGGAGGGCGTCTACGTATCGCCCGAGACCGGACACAGTCGTTCTGCCGAAGAAACTGACGACTCACGTTCGGTAACTTGCGAGTAGTTCTACCTTTTCGCCAAGGAAATGAACACCAACTTTCAGACATTGGTGGTGGCTGTCCAGCAACTCACGTGCCCACAACACCTCTTCGAGGGAAACTTAGCGGGCCTTCCCGACCGCCAAGGGGCACGCCCCCTACTGCGCTCGACCGTGGTCGCAACCCACGATGGGAGAATCCCCACCTTAGAACAGCGGTTCACCTTGCCGAACTCTTCTCCTACGCGGTCTCAGAGCCCCACCTCCCTCCGAAATGAGGGGAGACAAAGAACCGAATGGACTGGGGATGAACCAACTACGGCCTCGTCCAAACGATCCCGCTCGATCCGTGGGCGGTCGCCTAGCCGCCCGACCACTGCGGACTGATGGGGCGGAGCAGGAGCCCACGTCGGAAGAGGCAGAGGAGTCGAGAGGAACGTCGCTGAAGGGAGAATGCTCAGCGGCCAACGCCGATTGCCAGCCGGGACGGCCGTAGAGGCAGTCCCCCTACGCCTCTGCCAACCTACCCAAACTGCTCGAACACCAGGGTGAGGCACTGCCGGACCAGGTCGCCCTAGAAACCTCCGTGAACGACTACTGCCCGCTGATGAGAAATATCACTACCGCGTGAGTACCCTCCTGGTTCAAGGTCCCTACGCTGGAAAAGTACGACGGTATATAGGACCCCCAGAAGCACGTCCAAGATTACAAGAAGATCATGGAGTTCCAAGGGGCCGATGACGCCCTACTCTGATGAGGCTTCTATGCCACACTCCAGAAAACAACAAGGGAGTGGTACAACAGCCTCCCTGATCAGTCCATCGGTAACTTCCGGGACCTGTCCTGGATTTTCTGCAACCAATGCATGGCGAGGCGACGGAGAAAGCCGAGCTCGGACCTCTTGTGCAACATACTACAGAGGCCGGGCGAGACTCTGAGAGGCTACATGAAGCGCTTCAATGCCTAAAGGCTGAACATGGAAAGCTGTACCGAGGTGGTCATAATAACTGCCCTAAAGAAAAGACTTCGACATAGGGGCCTGAAGAAATCACTACATGAGGACCCCCTTAAGGGCCTCGACCAGGTCTTAGCTCGCATGGAGCGATTTATGTTGACAGATGAAGCCCTCGTCGTAGAAGAAGAAGGTCCCACCAGGGGGGCCAAAAAGAACTCAAGGCACGACGAGGGCACACGTCGCAAACCGGGGGACCACAAACGAGAAAGGAACCCTAGGGGAAGCAGCACAGAGGGGAAGCAGTGCCAGCCAAACTGAACACGACCCAAGACGTCGTCTTAACACATGCCCAAAAGGAGGGCCACATCAAGAAGCCACCCCCGAAGATGAAGGGCAGCCAATGAGAGGAGGAGAATTACTGCAAGTATCACAAGGACACCAGCCACGACACCGAC
Organism: Scilla litardierei; assembly: GCA_030789695.1. Taxonomy (NCBI): domain Eukaryota; kingdom Viridiplantae; phylum Streptophyta; class Magnoliopsida; order Asparagales; family Asparagaceae; genus Scilla; species Scilla litardierei. The sequence continues at coordinate 30,510,606 of CM061133.1, forward strand.
GATTGCTGGCATCTAAAGAAAGACATTGACCAGCTGATCAGCTTGGGATACCTGAAGAACTTCGTCGACGCTTCAAAGGCCGGCTCCGGAGAGGGCACTTCCAGGCAAGGTGATAAAGGGAAGAAGGTGAATGTCGTCCAGACCTCCCAATGGATAATCGAATAAGGAGCCCACCGCGGGGCGGGGGCGACTTCACTAATTATGGTCAACAAAAATTACAACGGCACAAATAAGATCTAGTACTAAGAATGGCCTCTTACGCCAGTTTCTGCCATGGGTTTAGAATTCACACGCGTTCCGCATCCGACGAGCATCGGAGGGCTTATCGGCCACATCACCGTCTAACTTCTCCGCTCCACCGCGGGGTGATTCCTGACGGTCCGATGTCGCTTGGATGCGCAGCCACGTTGATTCAAAATGCGGGAATAGGATGGAGGATCAACAACGTCTCATTGCCACGTCGGTCATAAAAATTCCAGATCGCGCGGGAAGTGCGATCGCGCTGCGTGGCGTAATAAATGATGTGTAGTCGTTATATTCTAGTCACAATCAAAACAGGGGGACTTAGCTTATTTTTCACGAATCAGACGATAAATATATACTCAAGTTTTTTCTCATACACACCACCAACATCCCGAATCTTTGATAGCCAATGTCCTACAAGAGTATTAGGTTCTTAAAGACGCTTTGCTCCCCTTCATGTATTCCCACTCCTCGTTTCACAGTTAGTCTGGTTTGTGTGCATGAACATGAACTAAACCGTAGTCACTTCACTAATTATGGTTGACGTGCGAACAAAACCAACAAAAATTACAACGGCACAAATAAGATCTAGCAGAATTTTTCACTGGTTACGCCAGTTTCTGCCATACGATCAAAAAACCCTTACTTTAAATAGAGGTACGTTGCAGGATTAAACGGTGGCCTTTAAAATTCAGTTCCGCATCCGACTTCGAGCATCGGAGGGCTTACGGCCACGTCACCTCCGCTTCTCTGCTCCACTCGTAAAGAAACACGGGGTGCGAACGGTCCGATGTTGATCGATGGTCGATGCACTGGAGGATCAACGGACGGCCACTTCGTTTTGGGCTCGCGCGGGAAGTGTTGTGTGCAGAAATACTCGACTAATAAATGAGGTTTATCAGCGACGAGCAGGGCAACCTCCCCTTATACCCCTCACCGGGTAAGTGATGCTTGCCCACCGTTATCTTACCAGATTTATGTCTTCAATGTACCTTCCCTTTTTTCCTAACGAACAAGAGTTCTTCCGCATAACAATTTTTCCTTCAAAAATTAACCACCGCGTCATGGATCTAATACCTCCTATTGAGAACCGACTGTTCGGTGTGCCATAAGGCTGGAGGCAACTCCACAAGCGGCCGATCATTCGATCGATCGACCATAAGACTGGTGGTAGTTCTCCCAGCAGGCCAACCGACCTATCGGCCATAAGGCTGGGGCAACTCCCCCAGCAGGCCGATTACTTATCGGCCGTAAGGCTGGGGGCAACTCCCTTAGCAGACCGATCACATGGTCGACCGTAAGGCTGGAGGCAACTCTCCCAGCAGGCTGACCAACCTATCGAACATAAGGCTGTGGACAACTCCCTCAGCAGGCCGACTACTTATACGCCATAAGGCTGGGGGCAACTCCCCAACAGGCCGATTGCTTATCGACCGTAAGGCTGGAGGCAACTCCCCCAGCTGGCCGATCACATGGTCAACCGTAAGGCTGGAGGCAACTCCCACAATAGGCCGAACGACCTATCGACCGTAAGGCTGTGGGTAACTCCCCTAGCTGGCCAACTATTTATCGGCCGGAAGGCTGGGGGCAACTCTCCCAGCATGCGATTACTAATCGACCGTAAGACTGGGGGCAACTCCCTCAGTGGGCTGATCATTCAATCGAACCTAAGACTGGTGGTAGCTTCCCAGCAGGCGACTGACCTATCGACCGTAAGCCTGGGGTCAACGCCCCCAGCGGGCCGATTACTTATCGACCGTAAGTCTGGGGCAACTCCCCCAGTGGGCCGATCATTTGATCGACCGTCAGAATGGTTGTAGCTCTCCCAGAAGGCCGACCGACCTATCGACCATAAGGTTGTGGACAACTGACGCACCCGCAATCTACACCTAGGATCCACCTGGCGATGTCACTATCGCCAGGCGTGATATGGCTCCTAGGTTACGACTTCAGGCTCAATCCGCAAGCGGATGGTATCGAGTTATAGTATAAAAGATAGTCGAATCCCACAGGGACGGTGATAGTGTCTGTGGTAGTCTCAGTCTATTTCTAAATCTAGAAGTAATGTAGCGGTCGGAGTGAAAGATTTGGGTTGATTGTTGTTGTTGTGTAATATAATAAAAAGAACTAGGGCTTTAGGGATCACCGCTAGGATCGTTGGGGGTTGATGATAGATATGTTCCTCACGTTACATTAGGGTTAGGGAATTAATCCCCCAATTCGTACCACTCTCGTGGGTTAGAATTGCGGGGTATTTCGGTGGCTCTCGTTGACGCAATGGCGGTAGCCGTCAACGTAGCGGTATAGTTCGTCGATGGATCCCCTCGAGGCACGAGCCGGGCATGGTCACGTGCCTTGATTGGATCCACCGATTTCCCTATTCGAATCCTAGATACCCTTTAAGCACATCAATTCCACAGACCGTGGGCATGATCTCAGTACGGGTTATCTACAGATTCGGTAGGATCTACCGAAATACAACCCTAAATCCATAATTCAACATGGGGATCCAGATCTACATTTTCCCCCTAAAATCCTAGGGTTCAGCCATCAACCCTAGAATGGATCTACTCACTCATGATGATAGGAGCGCACAAAAATATCAATATCGCAGAGGAAAACATTTTAGCAATAAAGAAATTATGGCACAGCGAAAATGAACGAAGAACAGATCCAGAAAAGAATAGTAAATGCTAATCTTCAATTATAGATCTAGAAATTCACTACAAGAATTAATCTAAGAATCCGTACAAGAAATCGCTCCCCGCTCCTCTCCAAAATTCAAAATAAAACTCAGAAAATGAACTCTCTTTAGCCGATCCCGCAACTGCGAGCTTCAGCTGCTGCATAGATCACGCGCATCGCGCGTTCAAAATCTTTCCAAAAATGCCATGGGAAGTATCGAGCGAGTAGGCTACTCGGTCAGAGCATCAGCTGCTCGGTCAGAAATCCGGCCCGCGTAGGCAAGCTGATCGACTGCTTGGAGATCTGGAAGTCGACCTATCCGGACCGAGTAGTCCCTGCTCGGGCCAGGTAGGATCGGCTCGGTCTGGGGCTCGGGCGCTGCTCGGGCAATGAAATATGGGGCCATCTGACCGAGCAGATGAGCTGCTCGGCCCGGATCAACCTGTATCTGCTGCTTCTGCATAGTGACACGGCTCGGTCTGAACAGCAAGCTGCTCGGGCCGAGCATTTTCTAGGAAACCCAGTGTGCTGCAGCAACATGGGCTTCTCTATCTGCTCTCTCTCTTTCTTCTCTTCTTTCTCTCCTCCAACAGCTCCGAGAACATGGCGAACTCCTCCGGAGCCCTGCCAACAAGCTCATGAGCGCGTATGATGTGTCTATACCCAGGCGGGGGTCCAAATCGCTCCAAAATCCCTGAAAACTCAAAATATACTACGAAACTCGAAATAACGTCAGAAATACCAAAATCGCAGTAAAAAGTGAGATTTGGACGCGAAAATGACATGCAATGCAATGGTAACATGATATGAAAATGATGTAAAATATGGACACATCAATATCCCCCCAAGCTTACCTCTTACTCTTCCTCGAGGAAGATGAATAATCGGTATGCCGGGTGGAAAATAAAAAGAAAATAAGAAAATGAAAATAAAGAGAAATGAAGAATAAAAAGAGAGAAGTAAGAGAAAAGTGCTAAGGATGATCGGTCAGATCTCAGGCCTAAAAAGTCTATCACGATGCTCTGAGCGATAAAGATGCATGCTATTGGTAATTTCTAGCTTTATATATCGTATGGCATGCAGTACAGGTAAGGAACATGGATCTACTGAAATAACACCGTCAATTCATATCAATCTCATGCAATCCCTAGAGTCTAGTATAAATGAGTTGGCAACGCCCTTTCAATCATAGATACACAAGGAAGCACAAAAGATTCACACAACATGCAATAGAGAATAGAAAGAATCATGCCATTCAAATATTCATTTTGATACATGAAAAATCCCCAAAACTAAAGTAATTCGTAAAGTTTGGGTTTTATTAAATCTCCCTGACGTGCACCGTCTCCACTCTAATGTCAAGCTCACTCGTATATGCAGTTGGTTTACCCCCCAAGCTTAGCCTGAGGCGTCGCATCAATGAAAATGATACGAAATTTATTTTTCTTCCTAGAATATTCGATAGCTTCTAATGGAATAATACAAAAACAGTTTTTATTCTTTTTTTTCAGATATATATGTATATATATATATATATATATATATATATTCTCTTTTTTTCATTTATAAGCTATTCTTTTTTTCTTTTTGGGATTGGGAAGTGAGATGCGGTAAAGTAGCTATGGGGGTGTAACCAACTGATATGTAGAGATAAAATAAATATGTGGAGAAGGAAGATAATGGGACTCTCGGTTCACTCATAAGATGATGCACATCAGTTTGATAAAATAAAACCCTAACTAAACTAATATAAAGTATGAAAATTTTCACTTCTCTAAATGAATACTGAAAATAACAAGCGGTAATAATCACAATATCATCAGGCATGCAAGCAGAAGTGAATAAGATAAGAAAAGCAGGTGCTCCAAGTGTTCTAGTGATGCGTGAACCTGGGTGCGTTTTCCAACATAAATCATACTTAATACTAGTTCATGCAATTGATTTTCAATTCATTTCAGGTATTAATTCAGACAGATCATCAATAGAATAGCATGCATATAGATAATAAAACTGAAATTAACTCTAATAGCATGCCAAAGAGATGAGCATTGCAAAAACTAATAAAGCCTAGAGAGATATCATCATGTGGACCATCCTCAGTACGAATAAAAAAAACAGAGAAGAAAAAAGGGAAAATAAATAAAAAGAGATGCATGCATGGAGAAAAACGGAGAATATGATGCAAAATGAGAAAAATAAAACGAGGCGGAAAAATGGTGAAAAAGTAAAATAAAAACTGAAAATAAGGGAGGAAATGTGAAAAATAAAAATAAAAATAAAGCGGGAGCTCTCATCCCCCAAGCTAAAACTAGCAGTGTCCTCACTGCTAAGAAAAAGCTCGTCATCGGGAGATGATGCTAAAGGGGTGGTGTGGGAGGGGAAATAAAGTAAAAAGCTATGTTATGAAAGAAAAATAAAAATAGAAAATATGATATGATGCAATGCAGTATGAGAGATGATGCATGCGTGGGTGTATCCTCCCCAAGCTATGTGAAAGCAGGGCCCCGAAAAGACAGATGGGCACTAAAAATATGGGGGAGGCAAAAGCTGGGATAGACTATATCGGGCAGAGGCACCACCCTCTGGTGGTGGTGACGGGTCCCTCTGCTGTGGACCCGGGGCGGTGGGTGGTGGCAGGGATGGTCGGAACTCATGCGAGGGAGAGCTGGTGGTGAGGTCTACGGAGGAGGTGGAGGGCTCAGCAGTATATAATACGAGGGAAGAGAGGGGATCGACTGTGACCGACGACTCAGAGGTAGAAGGAGCAGGCTCTGCAGAAGCCTGGGGAAGTGAAGCACTAAGTGGTGCGGTGATGGTCACAGTGGCCGACCTGGGGGGAGGAGCGTGAGCAAGAATGACAGTGGGCGGGCCCCGCTGTTGCAGCAAGTCTACAATGGACGCAAGATCCGACTCAACTCTAGATCTATGTGTCCTGGTCTCTACGAGGAAGGCGTCGAAGTCCCGCTGTAAGTGGAAAGTCAACTCCTCAAGAGCGGTTAAGCGAGACGAGGAAGTGGTCGAGTCGGGTGGTGCATGGTAGGGATGCCGGTAAGTCACCACTCGCGAGAAGTGGCCCAGTGCAACTGAGGCACCGTGCCGGGCGCGGAAGGTAGGCGAGGGTGAGATCGTCAGCAAATCTGGGGTGGCGGAAAACACAGCTGTCGTCGACACAGAGGTGTGGACAGACATCGAGACAGACTCTGTAAATATGGCCATAGGTGAGGAGGAGGAGGTGTCAACGGGAGGGGCTGAAGCAATAAGCTCCGAAAGAGAGGGGAGAGTGGGGACAGTGTCATGCAAAGGGGGGGGGGGTGGGTGGGCTGAGTGTTAGGGCGGAGGCGTCGTCGGCGGCAGTGGCAAAGGGGGGGGAGAGAGAGAGTGAATGTGTGAGAGAATTAGAGGGGAGGGGGTTATTTTTATAGGGTTAGTGAATGGCAAAATGGTGATTAGTAGGGGTAGATGAGAGGGGTAGATGAGGGGGGTGGACCGGTCAAGTGGAGGAAAACGTGAGGGTTAGTTGGAAGATTAGGTGGGGTAATTAGGGTTAATTAGGTAATTAGCAAGGTAAAACCCAATTAACGAAAGGTCATTAGTGTAACGAAATTACATGAATGCCCCTACTAGTAAACGTGTCCGAAAAATTACGAAAACATACCCACGGGATCGTATCATCACGAGGATCATGAATACGAAGACCGTTCCAGGGTTTGGACTACGGGGATACTAGTTTTTGGCCAAAACGTTTAGAAAGCGGGTTTACGGGTTCTCTATTGAAACGATATCAGAAAATTACGAAATTAATGTGGGGAGCCCTAAATGATCATAGAATTCTACTGCAGAAGTTTGAAATCGTTTTGAAAACGTTTGTATAGAAAATAAATTCATTGACCCAAAACTGCAATATCTGAAAATAAATTTTTATCAGATCTTTTAGAGGTACTTGACGAAATCCGATTTTTACTAAAATACTCCATAACTAGTCTGGTACTCCAAAATATTTTTATAGGAAATTTTTGAAATCAGTTAAAACTCCTAACAAACCATTATAAAATACAATTAAAATTGAATTTACTTTAAATACTTAATTTAAATATTTTTGGAAAATACAGGCCGTTACATTCTACCCTCCTTAAAAATAATTCCGTCCTCGGAATTTAAAATATTTTTGTAACAAATAATTGATATTATAAAGAAGCTCAAGCAAATAAATGATAGAAAAGATAGTAATCTTTGTTAAATCAGGTTGTAAATAACATGAAATGTGATAAGAAAATATGGGATGTCACCAATATATTATTATCACCATAGCTACTTCAGATTCATCAAGTAGGCAAAACATAAAATAATGGCATTACTCGGAAATGATAATGATGATGATGATGACATCCGTTCGAACTTGGGACCTGATCAGGTGAAAAGTCAATAGCAAGCACACCAAAGAGAAGAACGGAACGTCTAGAATATATAAACGATGATTACATGGTCTCAATCATGTAAATCATCTCCATAACATACAAAAGCGTAAGGGATAAACCTAGTGCGTCCTTACGGTTACAACTTAACCAGCCGAACACAAAGGGCTTCATCTGCCACGCTACCAGATTACAAGCCATTACCCAGATCAACACATACAGGCAAGTATAAGGCCAACTCTCGAGGGTCAAGATCATCGCTACCACTTGTCCCAGCAGTCTCCATAACATCCAACAAGAAACCAACATCCTAGCCGTCTCCCAAATCCGAGCACAAGACCGACATCCAACTTTAACGCCTAAGCCCAAAAGTATGCCAATACCCAATCCTAAGGATACTCCTTCCCAACACCATTGGTCGATATCTACGGTAAACACCATCAGCCCTAAGCAGTTCAATGACCAAAAACTCAGGGACCTACAAGCACTAAGGAGCACCCCTAAGAAGCACTCGAAGCTGGGCAGCTCAAGGGGGAAGAACCAGAAAAAGGAGCTCCCAATGATACCAATGGCGACGGGTTCCCAATATCCCAACCACACGGCCAAAGCAAGGGTGGCGGCGAGGGTTGCTGCTAAGCCAAACAGACCCCAAGGTCGTTGGTGGGCCATCGGCGGCTGGCGATCCACGGCGGCGAGCGCTGTGACTGGCTGTCGATCCATGGTGGGGAGGGCCTCCGGGATGGAACGAAGCAGAAGCTGGCGGATCTTCGGGTGAGGCTGGCGGATCGGAGATCGGAGCGACGATGCGAGGTCCGATCGAGCTCGCTTGGGGAAGAGGCGGGTAGGGGGAGTGGGCGATGTCTGAGGGAAGCCACGGGGTGGCTTGCGGAGGAAGGAGGTGGGTTAAAAGAGAGAAAGGGGGGCACCGAAGTCGGGGTTAGGTAGGGTAGGGTTCGGCGGGCACGGGTCTCAAGGGGGGAAACGGACAAAAGAATTAAAGAGGGGGGAGGAAGGTGGTCGGTGGGAAGGAAGTCAAACCCGTTGAGAGAGAAAATCGGGTACAAGATAGAAGTATGGGCTAGAAGAGAAACACTAGCTCAAAGATGAAAAGACGCAAACAGCCTACACTTACACGTCAGGTTTGGCTTGTCTCCAATCACCAGCACTATCCTCAAATACTTCTGAGCGTCCTTCGATTCGCTTCCGTTGTCGAATTTGACTTCTGGTGATCGAAAATTGAATGCTACCCTCCTTAGAATAAACGTAGCTAGAGTTCAGACGAACTTATAAAAGTGATTAGGAAGAAGTAAAAGAATCAGGAGGCCATCATTAGCTAAAGAAAGGGTGATAATGATGGAGATCGATGGTGTTACATACTCACGGTTCACATCCTTGCGGTCCAGCGGACACGGCCAGGGAAGCGACTAAGCCAGGATCACTTATGCCCAGTCTAGCCAGGTTGATCCAACAGACTTTAGCCAAGCACATTGACCGGATCATGGTCCATTGAAGGAAGCTTATCATTCATATGAGTGCCACCATCAACTGAAGGAAAGGTGATGAAGTGGGTAGATAGTCCAACCAATGAAAAAATCACTATAACTGCTAGCAAAAGAGGGTACTAGAGAGGTATAATCAAGAATGGAACACGAATTCCTAAGCAAGGGTTAAGAGTTCAAAGGAAGTAAGGAAGACCTAATGAAGATGGTAATAAGGACACTTCACCCGTATATCCAATACAGGTGAACACTCGAGACATCTAGTACTCGAGAGTTCAATTTGAATATTTTATATTATACATCCTGATCTTGCTATAATGTTCACGAGGTAGTTAGCAAGGACCTGCGTTGGGCCACCAAACTTGTAACGACCCGCTCTCGGGGGCCCGTTACTTATTTGATATTTGCGCAGGTTCTGCAGTTAACCAGTGAAATCAAAATAGCCACGATGCAGAGATGTACAAAAATATCCAAATAGAGTCCAATTATTACAATCCATTCCGTACAAGATGTCCCAACAGATATACATGAAAGAAGAAAAGTACACAACTGAAAATAGCTCTGAAAGCTGCGGTCTCATGGTCGAAGTCTGGAGCTATTAACTCTAGAGCATCTGCCTCCATACGTATGTCGTCTGCGGTGCCACGAAAATGGAACCGTAGGTAAGTCACAACAATTCTAAATAAAGAAAGAGAGGTACTGTACAAGTATGACAAAGCAGACCAAAGTGAAAGTAAATTACGGTGCAGTGTCTGTACAAGTGTAGAAAGTAAAAGTACGGCAAGTAAAGTGCGGTGACTGTACTGGCAGGGAAAGTAAAGTGCATGTACTGTAAAGTAAAGGTGACTGTAATGCGTAAAGTAAAGGTGACTGTGCAAAAGTAACTACGTGACTCATGTAGGAGAGTATGATATGCAACCATAAAGTTCATCTATTGCCAGGGACCGTTTTGCCGACGCAGGCAGACCTTATAGTTTTGCCGACGCAGGTAGACCTTGTAGTTTTGCCGACATAGGTAGACCTTGTAGTTTTGTCGACGCAGGCAGACCTTGTAGACACGGACGTGCAAGTAGATGAACCCCCGGTCATAGCTCCCACACTCTCACTACAATGAGTTACCCCAAACCCCAGTGATGTGTATCATTTCGGGATGTTCCAAGATGTTCCATGAGATGTTCCACAAGATGTTCCACACATGATATTCCACACGATGTTCCACACGATATTCCACATGTTAGTCACACCAGGTCAACTGGTTGACTTCCTCATTAAAACCCAGCAAGTAGGATAAAGACAAGTCCAACACCAAAAGCTGTTACTTCCGTGCTTTGAGCACGTGGTAGTGTGGCTAGCACACAATTTACCCAAGTTGATAGTTGTGTGCTACAACCACCTAAGTTGAAAGTTGGCAAAGTAATCTTTGGTAGATTACTTTCATACTAGTTCTCTAGTTTGGTTTAACTTGAATAGCCGTTCGAGGCTATAAGAGTGTCACAAGTTCATGCAAGCACAGTAGACTAGTTTTCTAAACTTAGAATATATCGTGACTTACTAATTCGAGCTCGTCGTGGCAAGACGAGGTTGGAGCTGGAAGAGCTGGTGCACGAAGATTGGTACCTGAAATCACAAGAACAATTGGTTAAAGCGTACCCTATTTTCTATTTATATAATCTGATCGTTTTGATTTTTAAAACTGATTGAAACGGTGTCGAAAACGGTTCTAAAATTTTATATAGACTATATATGGTGAAAATAATTTTACTGCAAGAAGGAATATTTTTCTGAAGATTATAGTAATTTTTAGGATTTTTAAAAGCTCAAAAACTATTTAAAAACTACTTTTCAATTAGTAACGTATTTATTCAGGAATTTATTCTGGGTGCAATCTACATCGGAAAGTTGCAAATGAGGTGTCAAAATGACCGTCTCAAAGAGTATTAAGACATATTTTTCTCAAGTATTAGTTTACGTAAAAATAAGAAGATACGGATTTTTGAACGAATTATACGTATTTATCTTTTAGGGTTAAAAATTAATTCTGAGAAAACTAAGCGTCAGATTTAGACGAAACTAGCGCCATTAGGTTCAGAATGTCATTTCTGATTTTCTAGAGCTAGCGTCACATTTTTCTGGGTCCTATATAATTACTTATCAATTTAAAACCAATAAACCCTATTTATTTATTAATTAAAAAAATACGAAAATACGTTTTAACCGTGTATTTACAAGTTTGCCCTTATTAACTTACCGACGCTGCTTCGTTCTCCTCATGCAGCGAACGGGGACGGGGGGGTCTCCGTCGACGACGAAGCGGACGGCGGCGGGGCGACTGCGGCGACGGCGAGGCGCGAAGCTGCTGGGCGCTTGGGAAGGAGGACAGTGGCAAGTGGCGGCGGCGTGGACTCTGCAACGGGGGAGGTCGACTTCGGAGGGAAGGCGGCGACTTTGGCGGGCTTCGGGCGGTCTGAGCGAAGGCGGCTCCTCTGAAGACGATGGCGGTGATGCGATGGCGGAGGAGCTTCGAGCAGCGGCGGAAGGCGCTGCAGTCATCGAAGGCGGGCCCGGTGCAGTCGGAGTGCGTCGGGGGAAGCGTCGGGAGGCGGAGCTGTTGCAGGCGGCAACAGCGGCGGAGCTCGAAGGTGGCAATGGCGGCGGAGTGTTGACGATGGAGCTGGGAGAGGGCGGTGGCAAGGCGGGGGTGAGTCTCGCCGGCGGTGTGCAGCTGACAGCGGGGGAAAGGAGGGCGAAGGCGGTCGTTCGGGGTGGTGGGCTTCGTCGTCGTTTGTCGGGGCGGCGGTGGAGATGGCCGCACGGCGACGTCCTGAGCTTCGGAGGGTGGCGACGTTGGTCGGAGGTCGGGCGTGGGTCCACCGTGGAAGAATAGAGAGGGGGAGGGAGTGACGGAGAGAGGAAGAGCAAGAGAGAGCGGAAATTAACGGGCATGGGTTATTTCGAAATTGAAATGGGAGAGAGAGAGAGAGTAAATGTGTGAGAGAATTAGAGGGGAGGGGGTTATTTTTATAGGGTTAGTGAATGGCAAAATGGTGATTAGTAGGGGTAGATGAGAGGGGTAGATGAGGGGGGTGGACCGGTCAAGTGGAGGAAAACGTGAGGGTTAGTTGGAAGATTAGGTGGGGAAATTAGGGTTAATTAGGTAATTAGCAAGGTAAAACCCAATTAACGAAAGGTCATTAGTGTAACGAAATTACGGGAATGCCCCTACTAGTAAACGTGTCTGAAAAATTACGAAAACATACCCACGGGATCGTATCGTCACGAGGATCGTGAATACGAAGACTGTTCCAGGGTTTGGACTACGGGGATACTAGTTTTTGGCCAAAACGTTTAGAAAGCGGGTTTGCGGGTTCTCTATTGAAACGATATCAGAAAATTACGAAATTAATGTGGGGAGCCCTAAATGATCATAGGATTCTACTGCAGAAGTTTGAAATCGTTTTGAAAACGTTTGTATAGAAAATAAATTCATTGACCCAAAACTGCAATATCTGAAAATAAATTTTTATCAGATCTTTTAGAGGTACTTGACGAAATCCGATTTTTACTAAAATACTCCATAACTAGTCTGGTACTCCAAAATATTTTTATAGGAAATTTTTGAAATCAGTTAAAACTCCTAACAAACCATTATAAAATACAATTAAAATTGAATTTACTTTAAATACTTAATTTAAATATTTTTGGAAAATACAGGCCGTTACATTCTACCCTCCTTAAAAATAATTCCGTCCTCGGAATTTAAAATATTTTTGTAACAAATAATTGATATTATAAAGAAGCTCAAGCAAATAAATGATAGAAAAGATAGTAATCTTTGTTAAATCAGGTTGTAAATAACATGAAATGTGATAAGAAAATATGGGATGTCACCAATATATTATTATCACCATAGCTACTTCAGATTCATCAAGTAGGCAAAACATAAAATAATGGCATTACTCGGAAATGATAATGATGATGATGATGACATCCGTTCGAACTTGGGACCTGATCAGGTGAAAAGTCAATAGCAAGCACACCAAAGAGAAGAACGGAACGTCTAGAATATATAAACGATGATTGCATGGTCTCAATCATGTAAATCATCGCCATAACATACAAAAGCGTAAGGGATAAACCTAGTGCGTCCTTACGGTTACAACTTAACCAGCCGAACACAAAGGGCTTCATCTGCCACGCTACCAGATTACAAGCCATTACCCAGATCAACACATACAGGCAAGTATAAGGCCAACTCTCGAGGGTCAAGATCATCGCTACCACTTGTCCCAGCAGTCTCCATAACATCCAACAAGAAACCAACATACTAGCCGTCTCCCAAATCCGAGCACAAGACCGACATCCAACTTTAACGCCTAAGCCCAAAAGTATGCCAATACCCAATCCTAAGGATACTCCTTCCCAACACCATTGGTCGATATCTACGGTAAACACCATCAGCCCTAAGCAGTTCAACGACCAAAAACTCAGGGACCTACAAGCACTAAGGAGCACCCCTAAGAAGCACTCGAAGCTGGGCAGCTCAAGGGGGAAGAACCAGAAAAAGGAGCTCCCAATGATACCAATGGCGGCGGGTTCCCAATATCCCGACCACACGGCCAAAGCAAGGGTGGCGGCGAGGGTTGCTGCTAAGCCAAACAGACCCCAAGGTCGTTGGTGGGCCATCGGCGGCTGGCGATCCACGGCGGCGAGCGCTGTGACTGGCTGTCGATCCATGGTGGGGAGGGCCTCCGGGATGGAGCGAAGCAGAAGCTGGCGGATCTTCGGGTGAGGCTGGCGGATCGAAGATCGGAGCGGCGATGTAAGGTCCGATCGAGCTCGCTTGGGGAAGAGGCCGGGAGGGGGAGTGGGCGATGTCTGAGGGAAGCCACGGGGTGGCTTGCGGAGGAAGGAGGTGGGTTAAAAGAGAGAAAGGGGGGGCACTGAAGTCGGGGTTAGGTAGGGTAGGGTTCGGTGGGCACGGGTCTCGAGGGGGTAAACGGACAAAAGAATTAAAGAGGGGGGAGGAAGGTGGTCGGTGGGAAGGAAGTCAAACCCGTTGAGAGAGAAAATCGGGTACAAGATAGAAGTAGGGGCTAGAAGAGAAACACTAGCTCAAAGATGAAAAGACGCAAACAGCCTACACTTACACGTCAGGTTTGGCTTGTCTCCAATCACCAGCACTATCCTCAAATACTTCTAAGCGTCCTTCGATTCGCTTCCGTTGTCGAATTTGACTTCTGGTGATCGAAAATTGAATGCATCCCTCCTTAGAATAAACGTAGCTAGAGTTCAGACGAACTTATAAAAGTGATTAGGAAGAAGTAAAAGAATCAGGAGGCCATCATTAGCTAAATAAAGGGTGATAATGATGGAGATCGATGGTGTTACATACTCACGATTCACATCCTTGCGGTCCAGCGGACACGGCCAGGGAAGTGACTAAGCCAGGATCACCTATGCCCAGTCTTGCCAGGTTGATCCAACAGACTTTAGCCAAGCACATTGACCGGATCATGGTCTATTGAAGGAAGCTTATCATTCATATGAGTGCCACCATCAACTGAAGGAAAGGTGATGAAGTGGGTAGATAGTCCAACCAATGAAAAAATCACTATAACTGCTAGCAAAAGAGGGTACTAGAGAGGTATAATCAAGAATGGAACACGAATTCCTAAGCAAGGGTTAAGAGTTCAAAGGAAGTAAGGAAGACCTAATGAAGATGGTAATAAGGACACTTCACCCGTATATCCAATACAGGTGAACACTCGAGACATCTAGTACTCGAGAGTTCAATTTGAATATTTTATATTATACATCCTGATCTTGCTATAATGTTCACGAGGTAGTTAGCAAGGACCCGCGTTGGGCCACCAAACTTGTAACGACTCGCTCTCGGGGGCCCGTTACTTATTTGATATTTGCGCAGGTTCTGCAGTTAACCAGTGAAATCAAAATAGCCACGATGCAGAGATGTACAAAAATACCCAAATAGAGTCCAATTATTACAATCCATTCCGTACAAGATGTCCCAACAGATATACATGAAAGAAGAAAAGTACACAACTGAAAATAGCTCTGAAAGCTGCGGTCTCATGGTCGAAGTCTGGCGCTATTAACTCTAGAGCATCTGCCTCCATACGTATGTCGTCTGCGGTGCCACGAAAATGGAACCGTAGGTAAGTCACAACAATTCTAAATAAAGAAAGAGAGGTACTGTACAAGTATGATAAAGCAGACCAAAGTGAAAGTAAAGTACGGTGCAGTGTCTGTACAAGTGTAGAAAGTAAAAGTACGACAAGTAAAGTGCGGTGACTGTACTGGCAGGGAAAGTAAAGTGCATGTACTGTAAAGTAAAGGTGACTGTAATGCGTAAAGTAAAGGTGACTGTGCAAAAGTAACTACGTGACTCATGTAGGAGAGTATGATATGCAACCATAAAGTTCATCTATTGCCAGGGACCGTTTTGCCGACGCAGGCAGACCTTGTAGTTTTACCGACGCAGGCAGACCTTGTAGTTTTACCGACGCAGGCAGACCTTGTAGTTTTGTCGACGCAGGCAGACCTTGTAGACACGGACGTGCAAGTAGATGAACCCCCGGTCATAGCTCCCACACTCTCACTACAATGAGTTACCCCAAACCCCAGTGATGTGTATCATTTCGGGATGTTCCAAGATGTTCCATGAGATGTTCCACAAGATGTTCCACACATGATATTCCACACGATGTTCCACACGATATTCCACATGTTAGTCACACCAGGTCAACTGGTTGACTTCCTCATTAAAACCCAGCAAGTCTGATAAAGACAAGTCCAACACCAAAAGCTGTTACTTCCGTGCTTTGAGCACGTGGTAGTGTGGCTAGCACAAAATTTACCCAAGTTGATAGTTGTGTGCTACAACCACCTAAGTTGAAAGTTGGCAAAGTAATCTTTGGTAGATTACTTTCATACTAGTTCTCTAGTTTGGTTTAACTTGAATAGCCGTTCGAGGCTATAAGAGTGTCACAAGTTCATGCAAGCACAGTAGACTAGTTTTCTAAACCTAGAATATATCGTGACTTACTAATTCGAGCTCGTCGTGGCAAGACAAGGTTGGAGCTGGAAGAGCTTGTGCACGAAGATTGGTACCTGAAATCACAAGAACAATTGGTTAAAGCGTACCCTATTTTCTATTTATATAATCTGATCGTTTTGATTTTTAAAACTGATTGAAACGGTGTCGAAAACGGTTCTAAAATTTTATATAGACTATATATGGTGAAAATAATTTTACTGCAAGAAGGAATATTTTTCTGAAGATTATAGTAATTTTTAGGATTTTTAAAAGCTCAAAAACTATTTAAAAACTACTTTTCAATTAGTAACGTATTTATTCAGGAATTTATTCTGGGCGCAATCTACATCGGAAAGTTGCAAATGAGGTGTCAAAATGACCGCCTCAAAGAGTATTAAGACATATATTTTTCTCAAGTATTAGTTTACGTAAAAATAAGAAGATACTAATTTTTGAACGAATTATACGTATTTATCTTTTAGGGTTAAAAATTAATTCTGAGAAAACTAAGCGTCGGATTTAGACGAAACTAGCGCCATTAGGTCCAGAATGTCATTTCTGATTTTCTAGAGCTAGCGTCACATTTTTCTGGGTCCTATATAATTACTTATCAATTTAAAACCAATAAACCCTATTTATTTATTAATTAAAAAATACAAAAATACGTTTTAACCGTGTATTTACAAGTTTGCCCTTATTAACTTACCGACGCTGCTTCGTTCTCCTCATGCAGCGAACGGGGGCGGGGGGATCTCCGTCGACGACGAAGCGGACGGCGGCGGGGCGACTGCGGCGACGGCGAGGCGCGAAGCTGCTGGGCGCTTGGGAAGGCGGACAGCGGCAAGTGGCAGCGGCATGGACTCTGCAACGGGGGAGGTCGACTTCGGAGGGAAGGCGGTGACTTTGGCGGGCTTCGGGCGGTCTGAGCGAAGGTGGCTCCTCTGAAGACGATGTCGGTGATGCGATGGCAGAGGAGCTTCGAGCAGCGGCGGAAGGCGCTGCAGTCGTCGGAGGCGGGCCCGGTGCAGTCGGAGTGCGGCGGGGGAAGCGTCGGGAGGCGGAGCTGTTGCAGGCGGCAACAGCGGCGGAGCTCGAAGGTGGCAACGGCGGCGGAGTGTTGACGATGGAGCTGGGAGAGGGCGGTGGCAAGGCGGGGGTGAGTCTCGCCAGCGGTGTGCAGCTGACAGCGGGGGAAAGGAGGGCGAAGGCGGTCGTTCGGGGCGGTGGGCTTCGTCGTCGTTTGTCGGGGCGGCGGTGGAGATGGCCGCACGACGACGTCCTGAGCTTCGGAGGGTGGCGACGTTGGTCGGAGGTCGGGCGTGGGTCCACCGTGGAAGAAGAGAGAGGGATAGGGAGTGACAGAGAGAGGAAGAGCGAGAGAGAGCGGAAATTAACGGGCATGGGTTATTTCGAAATTGAAATGGGAGAGAGAGAGAGAGTAAATGTGTGAGAGAATTAGAGGGGAGGGGGTTATTTTTATATGGTTAGTGAATGGCAAAATGGTGATTAGTAGGGGTAAATGAGAGGGGTAGATGAGGGGGGTGGACCGGTCAAGGGGAGGAAAACGTGAGGGTTAGTTGGAAGATTAGGTGGGGTAATTAGGGTTAATTAGGTAATTAGCAAGGTAAAACCCAATTAACGAAAGGTCATTAGTGTAACGAAATTACGGGAATGCCCCTACTAGTAAACGTGTCCGAAAAATTACGAAAACATACCCACGGGATCGTATCGTCACGAGGATCGTGAATACGAAGACCGTTCCAGGGTTTGGACTACGAGGATACTAGTTTTTGGCCAAAACGTTTAGAAAGCGGGTTTGCAGGTTCTCTATTGAAACGATATCAGAAAATTACGAAATTAATGTGGGGAGCCCTAAATGATCATAGGACGCTACTGCAGTAGTTTGAAATCGTTTTGAAAACGTTTGTATAGAAAATAAATTCATTGACCCAAAACTGCAATATCTGAAAATAAATTTTCATCAGATCTTTTAGAGGTACTTGACGAAATCCGATTTTTACTAAAATACTCCATAACTAGTCTGGTACTCCAAATTATTTTTATAGGAAATTTTTGAAATCAGTTAAAACTCCTAACAAACCATTATAAAATACAATTAAAATTGAATTTACTTTAAATACTTAATTTAAATATTTTTGGAAAATACAGGCCGTTACAGGTGGCGTATGACTTCCGCTTACTCCAACATTTACCTCCACATAAGATGTGACCTCCGATGCATGATAATTTGTCAAACGGCGTATGAACTCCTCATCTAATACTTGGATGTAAGCGGCGACCGCTTTGTTGTAGGTTGGGTCACCGTCGTCGTCGATGCTTGCTTTAACCGGGTCTTTCATGACCCCTTCAGCAGTGAAATCTTCAATCGCTTCCTCTTCCAGAAGCTCCAGATAACTAGCCCATTCTTCATAATCTCTCTCCTTCATCGGCCTTTGTAGCCGGAACTCAGCTTCAATATTCTCCACATTGAGGGAAAGGGTCCCTTCCCGGACGTCTATAAGAACTCCGGCCGTCGCCATGAAGGGGCGGCCGAGTATGAGTTGAGAGCTTCCTCCCTGCGGCATGTCCATGATGACAAAATCGACTGTGATGCATAGTCCTGGAGGTATCTGGAGGATGACATCCCTCGCTATCCCTACTGGGTAGGTGATAGAGTGATGGCGAGCTGGATTGACATGCTAGTAGGTTCCAGCTCGCTTCCCGTCTGGAGTCTTTTGAAGATAGAAAGGGGCATCAGGCTGATGCTAGCCCCTAAATCAATTAGCGCTCTGCTGATCGGCATTCTTCCAATGGAGCATGGCATGGTGAAACTCCCTGGATCCGGTAGCTTCCGGGGGAGGTGATTTTTGATAATGGAGGTAGAATCCTCCAACAGCTTGATCTCCTCTAGCTTCCTCTTTCCCGTGATGAGATCCTTCAGGAATTTGGCGTACGTCGGGATCTCGGTGATGGCATCAAGAAACGGGATATTCAGCTGTATCCCTTTCAGTAACTCCATAAACTTGGAGTACTTCTTCTCCAATTTGGCTTGGGCTAGCCTCTGGGGTACAGAGGAGGAGGTCTGGAGGCTTTGCCCTTTGATGCATCAACAGGCGGCGTCGTAGTAGCAGGCATGACGAGAGGTGTATCCGTCTTCTCTTCAATAGTGATACACCCTTCAGTGGCCTCAACTCTGGCACTGTCATCGGCAGCTTCTTCAGCGGGAGCCTTCTCCTTGCTAAACACCGGAACCATAACTGGGTCAGTCACCCGTCCTCCTCGCGTGGTCACTGAAACCATGGAGTTTGCTTGAGCTCTAGGGTTGGTTTCCGGCTGGGAGGGTAATCTCCCCTGATTCTTCAACAACTGAGACATCTGCCCTCTCAGTTCATCGAGCAAAGAGTTGATACTCTTAAATTGGTTCGACGTATCCTGATTGAACCAAATCTGGCCGCTCATACAGGTCACCAATGTAGATTCAAGATTTGACTTTGGAGGAGCAGGTGCAAAATTTTGCTGAGGTGGCCGGTTGTACTGATATCCCAGCGGCCTATAGGGCCCAGCTGGCCTAAAGCCGCCCTGCTACTGGCTCTACTGCTGCTGCTGCTGAGGAGGTGGTGGTCTCTGAAGCTGCAGAGGTTGCAGCCCTCCGCTTGGATTTCCATATGAGAATCCCGGGTGATTTCTAGCAGCAGGATGCTGCCACTGGTTCCGTCCCTCTCCCTGGACGTACTGAACAGTTTCGGATGTCTCAGCACCCTCATAGTGGCCCTCGATAGGAATGTATCCGGGGTCTACATACTCCTCCACGGGATGATAGGAGGTGCTGGGTGCCACTGGGATGGAGTCCAGGCGCTGCTCGATTCGGGCCACTTGCTTGCACAAGGTCTCGATGTGAGAATCCAAGTGAGTGGCGACCTTGACCTCGGGAGTCCGGGTCACAACTGTCCGCTCATCGGTCCACTGCTGGGTGTTGGCAGCCATGTGCTCCAACAGATCTATGGCATCCTAGGGAGACTTATCCAATAGGGCGCCCTGCGCCGCAGCATCAATAATCATCTTGGTGCTTGGCTGGAGCCTGTTGTAGAAGCTCTGCACCAAATCCCAAGGCTGGATTCTGTGGTGTGGGCACTGGTGTTGGAGGTCCTTGAACCTCTCCCAAGCCTCGTAAAAGTGACTCCTGTGGGAGTTGTTTGAAATTTGAAATGGCCCCACAGATCCGGACCGTCCTTGAGGGTGGATAAAATTTATCCACAAAAGCAAGCGCGAGCTTGTCCCATGTGGTGAGTGATTGGGAGGATGAGCCCGGAGCCAATAGGAGGCTTTGTCCCTCAAGTGAAAGGGAAGAGCCGCAGCTTCACCGCATCATCACTGACATCCTTCGCCTTGAAAGTATCGCACTTGGCCAAGAAGGAGTCGATGTGATGGTTGGGATTCTCATGAGGATGCCCGTAGAAGGGATCCTGCTGCATCAAATTTATCAACCCCATCTTAAGCTCGAAGGTTGCCGCCGTCAGCTGCGGTCTCAGAATTGAGGGGTTGTTCCCAAAGGTCAGTTTCATATGGTCCCTGATGGATCCAGTGCATGGAGGAGGAGGAGGATTCTCTCCCATCTGAGCAGATGGGGATGAACTTCTGCTAGAGGTTCTTAAAGCCCGGGCTGTCTTTTCGATCTCAGGATCGAACAATAACTCTCTAGAAGTCCCCTTGTAACGGGTGTTCATGCACCAACAGAACTCAGAAAAATACCGTCAGTAGCACCGAAATAAATAAAGAGAATAAAAATAATGGTAGGTAAGAGATGATAAGAATGCAAGCAAACTTCTCAATATAAAAACAAACTGAGATAAAAACACTATTGCCGTCCCTGCAACGGCGCCAAAAACTTGACGCACCCACAATCTACACCTAGGATCCACCTGACGGTGACACTATTTCCAGGCGTGATATGGCTCCTAGGCTACGACTTTAGGCTCAATCCGCAAGCGGACGGTGTCGAGTTATAGTATAAAAGATAGTCGAATCCCACATGGACGGTGATAGTGTCTGTGGTAGTCTCAATCTATTTCTAAATCTAGAAGTAATGTAACGGTCGGAGTGAAAGATTTGGGTTGATTGTTGTTGTTGTGTAATATAATAAAAAGAACTAGAGCTTTAGGGATCACCACTAGGATCGTTGGGGGTTGATGATAGATAGGTTCCTCACGTTGCATTAGGGTTAGGGAATTAATCTCCAAATTCGTACCACTCTCGTGGGTTAGAATTGCGGGGTATTTCGGTGGCTCTCGTTGACGCAATGGCGGTAGTCGTCAACGTAGCGGTATAGTTCGTCGATGGATCCCCTCAAGGCGCGAGCCGGGCATGGTCACGTGCCTTGATTGGATCCACCGATTTCCCTCTTCGAATCCTTAGATACCCCTTAAGCACATCAATTCCACAGACCGTGGGCATGATCTCAGTACGGGTTATCTACGGATTCGGTAGGATCTACCGAAATACAACCCTAAATCCCCAATTCAACATGGGGATCCAGATCTACATTTTCCCCCTAAAATCCTAGGGTTCACCCATCAACCCTAGAATGGATCTACTCACTCATGATGATAGGAGCGCACAAAAATATCAATATCGCAGAGGAAAACATTTTAGCAATAAAGAAATTAGGTCTAAAAATAACTTACAGCGAGAACGAACGAAGAACAGATCCAGAAAAGAATAGTAAACGCTAATCTTCAATTATAGATCCAGAAATTCACTACAGGAATTAATCTAAAAATTCATACAAGAAATCGCTTCCTGCTCCTCTCCAAATTCAAAACAAAACTCAGAAAATGAACTCCCTTCAGCCGAGCCTGCAATTGCGAGCTTCAGCTGATGCACAGATAGTGCGCATCGCACGTTCAAAATCTTTCCAAAAATGCCCTGGGAAGTGCCGACCGAGTAGGCTACTCGGTCCGAGCATCAGCTGTTCGGTCAGAAATCCGGCCCGCGTAGGCAAGCTGCTCGGCTGCTTGGAGATCTGGAAGTCGACCTATCCGAAACGAGTAGTCCCTGCTCGGGCCAGGTAGGATCGGCTCGGTCTGGGGCTCGGGCGCTACTCGGGCAGTGAAATATGGGGCCATCTGACCGAGCAGATGCGCTGCTCGGTCCAGATCAACCCGTATCAGCTGCTTCTGCAAAGTGACACGGCTCGGTCCGAGTAGCAAGCTGCTCAGGTCGAGCATTTTCTGGGAAACTCAGTGTGCTGCAGCAACATGGGCTTCTCTCTCTACTCTCTCTCTTTCTTCTCTTCCTTCTCTCCTCCAATAGCTCCGAGAACACGGCGAACTCCTCCGAAGCCCTGTCAACAAGCTCATGAGCGCGTAGGATGTGTCCATACCTAGGCGGGGGTCCAAATTGCTCCAAAATCCCTGAAAACTAAAAATATACTACGAAACTCGAAATAACGTCAGAAATACCAAAATCGCAGTAAAAAGTGGGATTTGGACGCGAAAATGACATGCAATGCAATGGTAACATGATATGAAAATGATGTATAATATGGGTACATCAACAACTCCCCAAGCAGGTCAATTGCTTATCGATCGTAAGGCTGGGGGGAAACTCCTCCCAGCAGGCCGATCATATGGTCGACTGTAAGGCTGGGACAACTCCCCCAGCAGGCCGACCGACCTATCGACCGTAAGGATGTGGACAACTCCCCCAGCTGGCCGACGACTTATTGGTCGTAAGACTGAGAAAAACTCCCCCAGTAGGCCGATTACTAATCGACCGTAAGGCTGGAGGCAATTCCCCCAGCGGGCCGATCATTCGATCGACTGTAAGACTGGTGGTAGCTCTCCCAGCAGGCTGACCGACCTATCGACCGTAAGGCTGGGGGAAACTCCCCTGCAGGCCGGTTACTTATCGACCATAAGGCTGGGGGCAACTCTCCTAGCAAGCCGATCATTTGATCGACCGTAAGGCTGGTGGTAGCTCCCCCAGTAGGCTGACCAACCTATCAACTTTAAGGCTGGGGCAACTCCCCCATCAGGATGATTACTTATCGATCGTAAGGCTGGGGCAACTCCCTTAATGGGCCGATCAATTGATCGACCGTAAGACCGGTGATAGCTCCCCCAGCAGGCCGACTGACCTATCTGTTGGATACAACGTGTGTTGGACTCAACGATCGATGAATTTGTGTTTGATGATAACAAACGTGTGTGAACGTTCTAATGTGTGTGCTAAGTGCTTTCAGGAATGTCACTCTCGCGAATACTCAAAGAGAGATTAGCCAAAAGTGATGGAGGAATTGCTATACACACTTCAAGTGAACTAAGTCAAAGATGGAGAATATGGCTACAACAATTGGACTAAGTCAAAGAAGAGAAGATAAGGAGCAAATCAATTCAAATCCGCATTTGAATTGATTCAAATCAATTGGTGCAACATTCAAATCCTAATGCCATGCAAATTGGAGACTTGGTCAAAGATGGAGAGATATGGAGATTCTCATGCAAATCAAAGGTGATTAAATGAGATCTAATTCAAATCCTAAAGCTACACAAATTGAATTCCATAGCCATTCATATTCAAACTCCATATCCAAAAAGATTCATTCAAATCCTAATCAAATTAGGATTCCGTCTAATCTCCATCAAATATGGGATTCTAATTGATTCTATCATATCTCATCATCTCCTATATAAACCCATATTCAAAGAGAGGGATTTTGATAGCGATGCAACTAAAGAAATTCGGCCATAACCCTAGATGAAAGCTTCATGCTGCAACTTTGCAAGGAGCTCGACGGACGACGCTAAAAAGTGCATAACTTTCTCCACAGAGCTTGGATCGACGAACCGTTTGCGCCAGGACGATCACAACTCAGTGCTCTACAATATGGTCGTATTTTTCTGATTTTAATCTATGTATTACATCAGTTGTATTTATTTTAGCATGAGTTGTATTATGAATAGCTTCATATATTTCATCATCTTCTAGGCCAAAGTTCTTCATCTCCTCCAAACCCTTGGTCACAAGCTACATCTCAAAGTTACTCTCCACATCTCCTTGCGCAACTCCATAGTCCAAGCACACATCAAGGCCGTAACATCCTTGAAGATCCCCTTGCCGCAAGTTACATCCCAACCCTAGCCTTGCTGTAAGCTTCTCCTAAGAATCTCCCATTACCGCAAGCTTCTACCAAGGCCAAGAGCATCCCAAGCTATATACTTCCTCTAGGCACAAGTCTTAATCTCATATCATCTTTCCAAGGCCAAAGAATCTCCTTCACCTTGCGCAAGACACCAAAGAGATCTCCCTAGCCGCAACCTACAAAGCTTCAACCACAATTGCCGCAAGTTGCCATTGAGGAGGAGAAACCATAGCCGCAGGTTGCAGCACCCAAGCACCAAGAGGAGGCTGCTAAAGCATCAAGGAGGGGTCTGCACGTAGACTGCTAGAGCAAACAAGGGGTCTGTGCATGCGCTGCGAGGGACTACGCGCGCACTGCAGGGTTCTGTCCATACACTGCAGGGTTCAGTCCACGCACTACAGGGTTAAGTCCATGCACTACTGGGTTCAGGCCACGCACTGCTGCTGCCCCATCAAGATAAGGCTGCAATATTCGAAGAGGAGTCAAACGAGAGCGACAACTTGAGTTGCAGATGTGACGAGACATCTACATCTTGCCAGATGAGAGCTGGCCCGTGCCAATTGACAGAGACGACTACGCCTACACAATGATATTCTCTAAACTCTTTTACTATTATTTATGTGTAGTAGTAACGATCTCTGTAGGAGAAACTTTACCGCTTTTGTATTCTTTTGGGGTCTTGTCTGGTGGGTGATAGACAAGAGGGACTTGGCTAGTTCGGACTAGTCAAGTGAAAGCATATACTAGGATTAGTTTTGTTGATCACTTTGGTGAGTGCAGGTACTAAGAGCCAGGCAAGCGTAGACTGGGTGCTCTAGCTACAGGCTGCACTAGGTAACATTTCTAATATAGTATTTGCTTTCGGGGCTGGACGTAGGTCGTGGGTACGACCGAACCAGTTTAAATCTGTTGTGCATCTGTGATTGCTTATTTTTACCCTGCATGTGATTATAACTGCATGTAATTTCTCGTGCATTGCGCGAGAATTTTTATTAGCCTATTCACCCCCCTCTAGGCTTAGATCCAGATCCAACACTATCGACCGTAAGGCTGGGGGCAACTTTTCCAGCAGACATATTACTTATCGACCATAAGGCTGGGGGCAACTCCTCCAGCAGGTCGATCTTTCGATCGATTGTAAGGCTGTGGGCAACTCCCCAGCAGGGCTGATCAACCAACCAATCATGATGCGGAGGATAACTCCCTCAGTGGGCCAGCCATTCCATCGACTAAAAGGCAGGAAACCACTTCCCTAACAAATCGGTTAGACCTCTGGCTCCGATCGGTTAATACCTCCCCTAAGAAATGCTTCCCCCGACTTGAGCCACCCGTCGACTTTGACACGAGGCGTGGAAAGGGGGGCAGACCAAAACAAGTCCAATGCGTAGATTAAGGTTAAAACAAAGCTACAGAAATTCCATTTAAGATCAAAAAGGGGTCTTTTACAAGAAAATCAAAAAAAGTACTTTTACAAGAAGAGGAAGGAAGAGACAATCTACGTACCTACGGGGCGACAACTATGGCAGGGGCATCTCCAGTTGGTTCAACATCTCCCATGTCTCCTGTTCCGACTGGCTAGTCGGGATGGGCCGAGGAACGAGGAAGAATTTACCGAACATGCTCCTCGTATGCCCGGAACCCCTCCAGGAAAGAGTTCGCGATCCGTGGGGCCAGAATCTCCTCGTTGCCACTTACAACTTATGCGACAAGATGTTCGGAGCCGGGGCCCACTTGCCACAAGGAAGCAATCTCGGACCAAATCTTGTCCCTCTCCTTCCTATACACCTACCGGGCGAGGGATAAAGCCTCCTCCGCAGACTCCACTACCACTGCCCGAGAGACGTCGGCGGCCGTCAACGCCTCTTTTATTCTCCCCACCTCCGACGACAATTCGACGACCCGAAGAAGCGTAGACCGTAGCCCTGCATAAGCCCCCTCGGCTTCTTTCTCAGCCGACTCCATCCTCTAATGCTCTCGCTCGAAGGCCGCCATAACCTCGGCCATTTGCATGAGCGTCACCGGGTCTCGACCGACATCGAAGACATCTGCAAAGCGAAAGGGTTGAGAACGCTCAGAACTACTGAACGAAAAAAAGAAGGGAAAAGGAACAACGTGGTGGCTCGCCCATACCATGCAGTCTGCTAGGTCCATTGGACCGACTTTTTCTAGGAGGGAGTAAACCCTCTGAGGATCGAAACTCTGTGCCAGTCGAACGACTACACCTCGGTTCGCAAAGACCGACTCACCAAACGGCATCTCAAAGACATACCCGAGCACCAATAGTATCCGAGCCGAGTCGACGGGAGTCCCTTCAGCTTGGCGGGGTCGGAAAACCTCCCCCGGAGCCCGTGAGCTTCCCTGAGGATGGGCAACGGGTCTGGGGCCACCATGTCGGCACCTGCCTCCCTCACCCTCTTCTCGGGCATTTGGAAACCCGAGGGAGAGCGCCCTCTCTTCTTCCTTTGGCCCCTAACCAGCTCAGAGGGCCCTCCCCTTGGAGCTGGCCGAGCCCTCCAGTACGAGGCCCAGGTCAGCAGTAATGGTGACCAGACATCCGGCAACTGGGAGAGGATTCTCAACTACTGAAGTTGCGATCGGGTCGGCTTCCGTCGGCCTCAATGTCCTGACCGGTGCCTCGGCCACCCGTTGCATCTCCTACTCCAGACGACGCGGTGCATGTCCATAAGGATTTCCCTGAGAGCCTTGGAAGCCCCGTCGAATGAGTTGGTGCACGTTGTAGGGATGCTTAAACTCTTGAACCGTCATTCCTGCAGAAGAAACGAGAATCAGGGTAAGCTAAGGAGAAGAACGAAATCTAAAGATTGACTTTACCAGCGGACCACATGACGTTCTTAAGGAGGATACTGTCCAGCAAGGCCCAGACCGATCTTTCCTCACTAGGCAAGGCCATCAAAAAATCAACCGACGCTCGATTGGCCTCAAAAAGAGACAACACCACATCTCTAGCGCCTAAACTTCCCCAACAAATAAGAATCTCGGCATCCCCAGGAAAGGTGATGAAGACGTAGTCGTTTCTCTAGTCGCCGACCCAACGGGGCAAACCCACCTAGAATTTCCTACCTCTCCTAGCGGCAATATGGAGCCATGTGCCCGAGGAGATAGACCGGACCTGATGGAAATATAAGAAGAGCGGCAAGGTCGACGCCAACCCGTGCACCTGACAGATCACAATGAAGCCGACCAATGAAGGGATCGAATATGGGGTCAGCTGGCACATGGATACCTGTAGAGAGGTCAAGACATGGACAAGGAAAGGGTGAAGGGGGAAACAAAGCCATAGCCAAAACATCTCGGTGTACACCCTGACCTCCTGGTCCCCACGAAAGCAGACCCTTTCGTCAAGAAATGGGACCCGGACCCCATACGGATGAAAGATACAATCCGCCCTGATCCTCTTGGCAGTGGAGTAGGGGACGGAAGAGATCGCGTCCAGGACCGCCGTAGGGACGTAGGATCCCTTAGCTCCGGAAGGACCCCTTTGCCGGATCAAGTCGTCAAAAAGCAAACCTTTACTCTTCTCATGAGCCACTTTGGAACCGGGACACGGAAGGGCTCCTGTGGCCGCGGTACGGTCGTCAGCCCTAGGGGATTCTCGATTCTTAACGCCCTCTCCATCAACAAGAAAAAATACGAAGACAACGAAGGCAATTAACTCGCGAGAATTCGAAAGGGGACGCCTAAGATTGGACATACAAAGGAGCTCTCCAAAGTCGGGAAGAAACAACAACTAAATCAGGAAGCGCGAAGTATGAACCCATCTAAACTCTGACACTTTATAGTGGGAGCGATTCCAAATCCGGACCGTCGAGAAGGGGCACGTGTCGACATCCCGGAGGAAATGACCCTCCGAATCCCACACCCAAGGAGTGGGAGAATTTCCGGTGTCCAACGTCATGATGACTTTCATTTAATGCGCTGCCTCGACTGATGTGCCCGTCAAATCCACCCGTATCACATCCCTCAGACCGAACCGCCACAAGTCGAACGGCCCGAGCGATAGGAGCAATTGATACAACCCTCCAAATGGGCTGGAGATAGGTGGGCTGACCGCTAGGCCCAAAACAGCGCCGGGCTTTGGCCCAAAGAGGCTCATGAGCGAGTCGGGGTGTAGCGGCCCAAGACCGCCACACGACAGACGGTTGACTCCGCTCGAAGCAGGAAACCGATTACCAAATCGCGCCCGCTTTGATCACCATTGAAGTCGCCCTTACGTTTGCCTTGATCGCCATTCAATGGACCATCAATGCGCGCGGGCACGAAAGGAGGAATGATAAACACCATGAAGGCGTTGACATGCGGGACTCCTATAAGAGACCCGAAGAACAGAACACAAGGGACCGAATTCTTGATAATTGACACCCAGTTATACCGAATCCTCTCAGACCTTCTTCCACCACACATTTCTCCTCCACAGCTCGGCCGATAACGCATGCTTGGTCTCTCTGTGAACTAAGCTCGATTCCACCGAGTACTTATCAGACCAGGACAGACTTAGGCATCGGAGGGGACTTGGTCGGAACCAAGGTCCGACCCCATTGACGAGTTCTTCGTTTTGCAGATCGAGGAAGACGTCACCTCGCCGAAGCTTCCCTTTGGCGTCGGGTCGTTCGGATCCGAACGCCCTCGTAACGAAGCCCGTTCGTTCGATCGATCCCGGAGGTTGTCATCTCGCCGAAGCTACCCTTCGGCCCACCATCTTTTTTCCATGTCAATGCTTCTTTGTATGTGCTTCTATATTAGTGTGGTGCTCGATGTAGCAGTTGACCTGCTTTACTTTTGTTATTCCCTACTGGGAAAACCTGGGACTGGTTCGTACTTCCCGGGTATCCTGGGGAGCGGGGCGTTACACCATCGCTCGGGTCCGCGCATTCCCGACTAGGTGAACGCTCGGCCGACCGATCCCGAAGGCCGTCCACGTCTCTCAAGACAGCGACGACACTCTGACCTCCAAACTACCATCGAGCGGTGAGAAAACACCCCGAAACACACATTGTTCTCATACTAAAATCAGAAATATCATGTTGGTTTTGTGCGTCTAACACGTGTCCGACGCGCATCTGATTTGACACGTCTTGATTAATGACGTACTGGTACATGCGATCCGATCCCTAATCAACTGGGGTGGAGGGTCGGCTCATTTGTTACTGGAAGATTCAACGGTATAATTTAAAACCGATCATTATTCTTCTACATAATGTTGAAAGAGCACTGAAAGCCATCTTTGGGCCAATCGCATATCGTTGAGTGCAAGTCTGATTTTTCGTCAACTTGTCGATACATATTAAGTTGAGGGGGAAAAAGCCAAAATTGATGCATATGTCGGCCATATTTTAATCTTTTTTTTTTTTAATTTTAGTTATCTCTTTGTTTGCCCCCATCACCCTTGAAAATGAAATGCATATTTTAAGAAGGTTGTGATCCAATTAGGTGCGTCGATCACGCTTGTCCATCTATGCACGACTTTAGCTTAAGCAGTCGCAATTGGCTGAGCTTGGTGTTAAAGAAATCAGTATATTACTCGGTCGACCAGTGAAGATTTATCCGAGCAGCATGAAGTTGTCTTTTATTGTGAAATGTAGCTAAAAATATAAGGATTTAATGTAGTAAAGGTGACATCTGATCTAATTGGTCAGGTGCCAAGACTCAAAAAAGGTGGAAACTACAAGTCCCACATGGACTTGTACTCGTTGGGGCCCACCTTTTTATGTCTTAGACCTGATCTATTAGATCAGTTGCCACCTGCTAATAGGGATGAGAATGGACATGCCCAAAGCCCGTTTGGGCCTCCAATTGGGCATGCCACATCATCATCCCTACAATTCCTTCACAAATCCTTGTGAAGGAATTGTAGGGATGATGATGTTGCATGCCCAATTGGAGGCCCAAACGGGCTTTGGGCATGCCCATTCTCATCCCTACCTGCTATACATGAATCCCAAAATATAAACTCACTGAATACTATAAGCATATAGGGGTCTTTCTTCAAATAAGATGAAAAATACAACTGTTTCGGGGTGTTTTCTCACCACAGGTCGATAGTCTGGAGGTCTGGATATCGTCACTATCACGTGAATGGAGATGACCTTTGTGGTCGATCGACGACACGTTCACTTGATCGGGAAGGCGCCAGATCCGGGCTTCGGTGCGCCGAGGGGTAGCTTGAGCGGGATGACAACATACGGGATCGGTCGAACGAACGGGCTCTGGCAGGAGGGCGTTCGGATTCGAGCGATGGGTCGCCGAAGGGAAGCTTCGGCAATGGTGAAGTCTCCTTCGATCTGCAAGACGGAGAACTCGTCAGGGGAGTCAGACCTTGGTTCCGACCAATTTTCCTCTGATGCCAAAGTCAGATCTGGTCTGAAGGATACTCGGTGGGATCGAGTATGGCTCACGGAGAGGTCGATACGCGAATCCTCGGCCCGAGCTTTGGAAGAGAATGTATAAGGTAGAAGAAGGTGTGAGAGTTGTGTTGTGATACCTCCGTTGTAGATCTCGGAGATCCGCCCCATTTCAGATGACGCATCCCCCTCTTCATATACCTGGGTCCCCCTGCAATAATGGGCCATGATGAGACATTATTGCCGTTATTTATGGGGACGTGCTAATTGGGAAGTATTGACCCCCTTAATTACGCCTGTTTGATGAGGGGCATGAATGCCATGAAGGTGGAGTGATGGCCATGAAGGTGGTTGCCTTAATTGGCGAGTGCTCCCTTGTTTTGGGGAGCGATTTTCTCCACTACGGATAGTGGGCGGTTTTTTGGGCCTTCGTCTTGGGTGAAGAAGCGCGGCCCGTGTTGAGTAGTGATTCCCCTGATTTGGTTTTGATGATGAACAAACATAAATATCGTGATCTAATTCCCTTTGAGCGCAGTTATGGAGATCGTCGCCAAACTACTTTGTACATCTCAAGCGACATCCCAAGACTTCTTAGAGCGCGTGATCGTTGTGCCTAAAGCTTCGTTGAAGCTCAAGGAGTTATTAATGAAGTCAAGGGATTCGGATTGAAGCTTTGAAGACGATTCGTCATGTTCATTTTATTGTCTTCTAGCTTCATTTCTTAGAATGTTAAGCCTTGAGTAGGACTTACTTAACAATCTTCATGTAACGACTGCTTTTCATGCATCTGGATTTTATATATTATAATATGTGTTTTGGTGGATTTTCTCCTCTTGTGTGGTTTTCGTCTCCGTAGATTTCATTTTCGATCGATTCGTCGTATTTTTCTCGCTTCTTCCTTAGGATTGTCGATTTCGAAGTATGTCACTCGTGACGGACTTCATAACGGTCATATCTAACTGTTAGATCAAGCCTAAGAGTCTTAGGAATCGATCCCGGGGCCTCGCGCTCCGTATCGGTACTTTTCTGTGCTCATTAGCCGGTGTAAGAAGGGCCACCGACCGACTAGATGACGATCCAGTCGGTCGGCAATCCTTCTTGGACCGACTAGTGAGCTTTCTAATTTTCTGAGGAAGCTACTGTTTATCGTTAGTCGGTCTAAGAACGTTGGTTGACCGACTAGGTTGCAAACTAGTCGGTCAGCAATGCTTCTTGAACCGACTAACTCATCATCTTATTTTTGTATCAGTTACTGTTTACTCTTAGTCGGTCTAAGAACGTTCATCGACCGACTAGATGCTAAACTAGTCGGTCAGTACTTGTTCATGGACCGACTAACTCTAGAATCCTATTTTCATTCAGGAGTTACTGTTTGCACTTAGTCGGTCTGCGTTGTACGACCGACCGACTAGTTGCCAAACTAGTCGGTCAGTGGTTGTTCTTTGACCGACTAGTCTGTGTTAAAACCCTAATTTCTGGGCAGCCGCCAGCCTAGCCTATAAATACCCCTCCCAAACGACTTCATCTTCTCCAACACGACCCTAAGCCCTAGTTTCTCCCCCATTGAGCCCCCATCTTCCTCCAAGCTCCATTTCTCCATTCCAAGCCCTAAATCCATCATCCAATCCATCCATTCACTCATTCCACCCCTCATCTTCCCCAAATCTCCATCAAAACCCATCAAATCCCCAAATCCCCTAAAACCCTAGTTTCCCCAAACTTCTCCAATCTTTTCCAGATCTGATCCTAGGGTTCCCCGGAGTGTTCCTTCCGTCTCCTCTTGGTAAGAAATCGATTCCTCTATGTTTTCATAGCCTATTGGTATTTTTATGAAACCCTAATAAATTTCATGTTGTTTGATGGTTGTTCCCCCTATCAGTGATTTCCCCATAGATTGGCATCCGTGTGACGAAGTAGTCGCCATCCCCGGTGCTAGGCAAGTGAAACTTGCATCTCTTGATTTAGGCCATGTCTTAGGCCATTTACCTTGCTTTAGCGTAAAAGAGACTAGACGGTGAAAGGATAGCCGTTTAGACGCCATTGACCTAGCTTGACAACGAAGCTTGGTCCGTCACTTTCATCATGCTTGTATGTCACGTTTACTTTCCTTAACGGTACGCGAAAATAACTGTTCATGTCATCCATGCATCCTTAACTGCTATTGCATTTTAACTGCCATGTTTAATTTAATTAACGGTACGCGAATATGTTCATGTCATTGCATTTCGCCTGTCACGTTTAATTTAAATTAACGGTATGCGAATTATCTGCTCATGTCATTGCATGCTTGAATACTCATCATGATTGCGTAGCATCGCTACATACTAGTGTTACTTGTTCCGGCTAGGTGCACCCCTACGCCATACTTATCAAATACACTTTCTGGCTCGTGTTCCAGAAGACGAGCTCATCACAGCCTGCGGGCAATAGGGCACTCGTTGAGTGATCCCTTGTACTTGATACCTGAACACAGCCTGCGGGCAATAGGGCACTCGTTGAGTGATCCCTTGTACTTGTACTTGTTACTTGACATTACATGTCACAACAACCCCTTGCCACTTGTACTATACTTTACCTTACTTGTTACCACCGTACTTTACTTGCCATGCACCATGTTTTAACTGCTAGGTTGCTAGTTTACCATTATTTCCCGTTTCCTTGCACAAGTCGTTCGACTTGCTGACATGTGCCCCTTTCTCTTTTGGGTGACACATGTTAGAGCCCGAGCCTGAGTTACTTGTTGGGGACGAGGTGTTTGCAGACGTCGAGCCCGTGCTTGTGTTTGACGGGGAGGACGTGGACACTGGGGACCAGTCCTAGTGTCCTCGTTGTGTTTTACTTTTATTAGACAGTTGTTTTGTTATCGGTGCGTGGCACCTATACTTTGCTTTGTTGTTGTCGTTTCTTTTGTTGGCCTTGTTCTGGGCCTTTAGACTCTTTTCTTTTAGCCTGGTGGCTTTTCTGGATGTTGGACTCTTGTTGATGTTGGACAAATTTGTGAGATGTGGAATTTTATTTCAGTCTCTCCTTGTGTTATTATTGCTATTCTGTTGTGGTTACAGGGACCTGTTTTTGTATTGTGGACGCTTATCGGGTTTGGGGCTTCACAGCTCCACTCTCGTGCGGACCTTTTCACGTACTCGCCTCCATTTTAGGGAAGCGGGTCGTGACATGTTTTAGTGGTGGCCCATGCAGGTCTTTCTGTAACTGCGATTTTGGAATAGCAATAATAATATTTGAATGTCCAATAAATTAAGTTCGACGTCCGAGTCATAAGCTATGAGTCTAATCTGATTTGTTTTCCGTGTCATTAGATGGCAGGAAGGCGTTTCACCCGTGGTGGTGGTAGTGGTGCGCTCCCTCATGATGAGGAGCCTGAGCGGGAACCCACCAGCGGTGAGATGATGCGGATGATGATCCAGATGATGCAAGTGCAGCAGGGCGTGCTTTTGCAAGTCCAGAATGCTCCACCTGCTCGAGCTGCCCGGGCTCTTCTCGATGCCCCTCGCTCTGAGCCAGGAGCGAAGCAATTTCGGGAGCTGGGTCCCGCATACTTTGATGGTTCTGAGGGTCCTCTGGCTGCCGACGAATGGATAAGGAACATTGAGGATAACTTGGCAATGGCAAAGATTAACCCGGCTGGATGGGTTGATCTGGCTAAGAGGCAGCTGAAGGATAACGCCAGGAATTGGTGGGATGCTGAAGAGAAGATGCTGGTGGAACCGATCGTCTGGGCTACCTTCAAGTCCAGATTCGATGGAGAGTTCTTCCCGAAGGCTGCTCGGCAGGTGATGCTGCAGCGCTTTATAGATCTGAAGCAGGGGAGCTTGTCGGTGGATCAGTACCACCAGGAGTTCACGAGGCTCAGTCGGTTTGCACCTAAGATGGTGCAGGATGCCGATGAGAAAGCTCAGCGATTTCTCCAGGGACTTGCCTTGGAGCTTCAGAGCTTTGTGACCTCTTCTGACTTGGAGTCATATCAGAAGGTTCTGATTGCTGCGAGGCGGCAGGAGTTGAATTTGAATCAGAGGAAGGGACATGTTTCCGGAGCGGGGAAGAGGCCTATGGAGCAGGCCAGGGCGGTGGTTAGGCCTGGTTTCAAGCCTAGTCATCCTGTGCAGTTCAAGAGGCCAGGAGGGCCTATCCTGAAGACTTGCCATTTCTGTGGCAAGACTGGACACCTCAGGGATCAGTGTAGGAGGTTTCTAGGACAGTGCATTGTCTGCGGAGATCCTGCCCACACCATCCGGGAGTGTCCGAAGTCGAGACAGCCTTGGCGGGCTCCTATTGCAGCACAGCCGTTGCAGCAGCGAGCTCCTGTGCCCGTTGGACGTGGGGCGCCCCTTGTTCCACAGAGACAGGCCTTTCGGCAGGCTGTTCCGCCGAGAGGGCAGGCCTTTCTGATGACCGCTGCGGAGAGCGAGGCTGTGGATGAGGTTATCGCAGGTAATCCTCAATCTAGCTGTCATTTTCCGAGCTGGTTTTGATTGTTTAATTGTGTTGTTTGCTTGAACATGGTTGTTTGCTAGAATAGGGTTTGATTGTTAATTGATTGATTAGGTGTGATTTTGGTGTGCACATTTCCTGCACGAGTCCTCTTTGACTCTGGTGCATCGATGTGCATTATTTCTCGGAGCTTCGTGGAGAGGCACTCCTTGTCGACATCCCCTCTTCCCAAGAGTTGGAATATCGTCACAGGGAATGGTGTGGTCTCGGTGCATCGTGGTTGCAATTCTTGCTCGTTGGTGGTCTGTGGACATGAGCTTTTTGCGGATTTCATTGTCCACGACATCATCAACTATGATGCAGTTCTTGGGATGGATTGGCTGGCGAGCTTCTATGCTACGATCGACTGCAGGAGGAAGAAGGTGGTGTTCGAGATTCCCGGACATCCAGTGTTTGAGTTCAGTCGTGGTAGCAGTTCGCTTGGTCCTGTCAGATTTCGGGCCAGGCCGGTGGAGGCTGTGGCTATGCAGATGGAGCTGGAGTGGCCAGCTGTGGTGCGTGATTTTGGCGACGTCTTCCCCGAGGAGATGTCTGGTTTGCCGTCGGATCGAGCTTTGGAATTTTCTATCGATCTTGTTCCAGGTGCGCAGCCGATTTCGAAGGCGCCGTATCGTATGGCACCTGCTGAGTTGGAAGAGTTGCGGAAGCAGTTGGATGAGCTTTTGCAGAAGGGTTATATTAATCCTAGCGTGTCTCCGTGGGGAGCACCGGTGTTGTTGGTTAAGAAGAAGGATGGTTCGCGTCGCATGTGTGTGGACTATCGGGAGTTGAATGCGGTAACCATTAAGAATAAATACCCGTTGCCTCGCATCGATGATATTTTTGATTAGCTTGGAGGTTCGAGGGTGTTTTCTAAATTGGATTTGAGGAGTGGTTATCATCAGTTGAAGGTGAAGAAGGGAGATGTTCCGAAGACAGCGTTCAGGACGAAGTATGGACACTATGAGTTCGTGGTTATGCCTTTTGGCGTAACTAACGCGCCCGCAGTCTTCATGAATCTGATGAACCTGATTTTCTACGACTTTTTGGATAAGTTTGTCGTTATCTTTATTGACGACATCCTGATCTATTCGAAGTCGGAGGAAGAGCATGCCTCGCACTTAAGGACGGTGTTGGAGATTTTGAGGAAGCATCGTTTGTATGCTAAGTTTTCGAAGTACGAGTTTTGGCTGGATAGAGTTGCTTTTCTCGGGCATGTGGTGACTGGAGATGGTATCTCAGTGGATCCCGAGAAGATTCGGGCCATCAGGGAGTGGCCTGTTCCGTCGTCAGCGTCTGAGATTCGGAGTTTTCTTGGACTTGCTGGTTATTATCGGCGATTCATTAAGGACTTTTCTCGTATTGCTGAGCCGATGACCAGGTTGACGTGGAAGGATGTCGCTTATGTTTGGTCGGGTGATTGTGAGAGGGCTTTTGGTATTTTGAAGGAGAGGTTGACGACTGCCCCTATTCTTGTTGTGCCTGATCGCAGCGGTGGATTTGAGATCTTTTGCGATGCTTCTGGCAAGGGTCTCGGTTGTGTGTTGCATCAGCATGGGCATGTTGTGGCGTATGCGTCTCGTCAGCTTAAGGTTCATGAGAAGAATTATCCGACGCATGATTTGGAGTTGGCTGCCGTTGTGTTTGCTCTTAAGATTTGGAGGCACTTCTTGCTGAGTGAGAAAGTGAAGATTTTCACCGATCACAAAAGCTTGAAGTATATTTTCACTCAGAAGGAGCTCAACATGCGACAGCGTCGGTGGTTGGAGCTTATGGCGGATTATGATATTGATTTGCAGTTTCACCCTGGCAAGGTGAATGTGGTTCCGGATGCTTTGAGTAGGCTTCCAACGGTGATGATTTTGACCTCGCAGTGGAGATTGCAGCAGGATTTTTGCGAGTCTGGTGTGGAGATTGTTCTTCCTGGAGAGGCTTCGTCGTTGATGTACATGCAGGTACAGTCGACGATCGTGGATCGGATTAAGGCTGGCCAGGCTGAGGATCCGAAGCTGGTGAGGATTCGGGAGCAGGTGGAAGCCGGTCTGCGGACTGACTTTTTGATTCATGAGGATGGCTCGCTGAGGTTTGGAGCCAGGTTGTGTGTGCCTGCTGGGGATATCAGAGAGGAGCTGATGGTGGAGGCACACAGTTCGCCGTATTCTGTGCATCCTGGTGGCACCAAGATGTACCAGGATCTTCGTCTGAATTATTGGTGGCATGGTATGAAGAGGAGCGTGGCTCGGAGTGTAGCCAAGTGCTTGGTTTGCCAGCAAGTGAAGGCGGAGCATCAGCGTACGGCCGGGTAGCTACAACCGCTTCCGATTCCGGAGTGGAAGTGGCAGCACATCACTATGGATTTCGTGACTGGACTACCTCGGAGTCCGAAGCAGAATGACGCGATTTGGGTGATCGTAGATCGATTGACCAAATCTGCGCACTTTATTCCGTTCCGAGTAGGACAGTCCACTGAGGCGCTAGCGAGGAGATATATGGAGGTAAAATTCTTTTACTCTCTGTTTTATTTCCTTTTCCTAGTTTGGATAGTGATGTAACGTGAATCGTGCAGGAAGTTGTGCGACTTCATGGAGTCCCCGTGAGTATCGTGTCTGACAGAGACACGAGGTTCACATCTCAGTTCTGGCAGAGTTTGCAGAAGAGTTTGGGTACGCGTCTGAGTTTCAGCACGGCGTACCATCCGCAGACGGATGGCCAGTCCGAGAGGACGATTCAGATTTTGGAAGACATGCTGAGGGCGTGCATGTTGGATTTCAAGGGTTCGTGGGAGGACCATCTACATCTGGTAGAGTTTTCCTACAACAACAGCTTCCAGGCGAGTATTGGCATGGCGCCTTTCGCCGCTCTTTATGGGAGGAAATGTCGATCGCCATTGAGTTGGGATGACGTTGGTGATCGGGAGTTGTTGGGACCTGAGATGATCGTGGAGGCCGTGGATATCGTCAGGAATATTCGGGAAAGGTTGAGAATTGCTCAGGACCGTTTTAAGCATTGGGCGGATGCTAAACGTCGTCCTTTGGAGTTTCAGCCGGGCGACCATGTGTTCTTGAAGATTTCCCCGAATCGTGGTGTGATTCGTTTCGGGAAGCGTGGAAAGTTGAGCCCGCGATACATTGGACCGTTTGACATTTTGGAGAGGGTTGGCGAGGTAGCTTATCGCTTGGCCTTGCCGCCATCTTTGGAAGGAGTTCACAATGTTTTCCATGTGTCGCAGCTTCGTCGATACATTAGCGATCCGTCTCATGCGGTGGATTTTTCGGAGATTACCGTTCGCCCCGATATGACGTATGACCAGTATCCAGTGCAGATTCTGGACAGGCGTCAGAAATCGCTTCGGAACAAGGTTGTCAATCTTGTGAGGGTGATGTGGCGACACGGTTCACCTGGAGAGTCTACTTGGGAGAATGAGGATGAGATGCGGGAGCGTTTCCCACTTT
The DNA here is from genome assembly GCA_030789695.1 of Scilla litardierei. NCBI lineage: Eukaryota > Viridiplantae > Streptophyta > Magnoliopsida > Asparagales > Asparagaceae > Scilla > Scilla litardierei. The sequence goes on from CM061133.1 coordinate 30,548,938, forward strand.
TGTTTCTGGACTCGTGAATTTTTGGAAATTCCGAGGACGGAATTTTTTTTTCTTAAGTTGGGGAGGATGTAACGACTGCTTTTCATGCATCTGGATTTTATATATTATAATATGTGTTTTGGTGGATTTTCTCCTCTTGTGTGGTTTTCGTCTCCGTAGATTTCATTTTCGATCGATTCGTCGTATTTTTCTCGCTTCTTCCTTAGGATTGTCGATTTCGAAGTATGTCACTCGTGACGGACTTCATAACGGTCATATCTAACTGTTAGATCAAGCCTAGGAGTCTTAGGAATCGATCCCGGGGCCTCGCGCTCCGTATCGGTACTTTTCTGTGCTCATTAGCCGGTGTAAGAAGGGCCACCGACCGACTAGATGACGATCCAGTCGGTCGGCAATCCTTCTTGGACCGACTAGTGAGCTTTCTAATTTTCTGAGGAAGCTACTGTTAATCGTTAGTCGGTCTAAGAACGTTGGTTGACCGACTAGGTTGTAAACTAGTCGGTCAGCAATGCTTCTTGAACCGACTAACTCATCATCTTATTTTTGTATCAGTTACTGTTTACTCTTAGTCGGTCTAAGAACGTTCATCGACCGACTAGATGCTAAACTAGTCGGTCAGTACTTGTTCATGGACCGACTAACTCTAGAATCCTATTTTCGTTCAGGAGTTACTGTTTGCACTTAGTCGGTCTGCGTTGTACGACCGACCGACTAGTTGCCAAACTAGTCGGTCAGTGGTTGTTCTTTGACCGACTAGTCTGTGTTAAAACCCTAATTTCTGGGCAGCCGCCAGCCTAGCCTATAAATACCCCTCCCAAACGACTTCATCTTCTCCAACACGACCCTAAGCCCTAGTTTCTCCCCCATTGAGCCCCCATCTTCCTCCAAGCTCCATTTCTCCATTCCAAGCCCTAAATCCATCATCCAATCCATCCATTCACTCATTCCACCCCTCATCTTCCCCAAATCTCCATCAAAACCCATCAAATCCCCAAATCCCCTAAAACCCTAGTTTCCCCAAACTTCTCCAATCTTTTCCAGATCTGATCCTAGGGTTCCCCGGAGTGTTCCTTCCGTCTCCTCTTGGTAAGAAATCGATTCCTCTATGTTTTCATAGCCTATTGGTATTTTTATGAAACCCTAATAAATTTCATGTTGTTTGATGGTTGTTCCCCCTATCAGTGATTTCCCCATAGATTGGCATCCGTGTGACGAAGTAGTCGCCATCCCCGGTGCTAGGCAAGTGAAACTTGCATCTCTTGATTTAGGCCATGTCTTAGGCCATTTACCTTGCTTTAGCGTAAAAGAGACTAGACGGTGAAAGGATAGCCGTTTAGACGCCATTGACCTAGCTTGACAACGAAGCTTGGTCCGTCACTTTCATCATGCTTGTATGTCACGTTTACTTTCCTTAACGGTACGCGAAAATAACTGTTCATGTCATCCATGCATCCTTAACTGCTATTGCATTTTAACTGCCATGTTTAATTTAATTAACGGTACGCGAATATGTTCATGTCATTGCATTTCGCCTGTCACGTTTAATTTAAATTAACGGTATGCGAATTATCTGCTCATGTCATTGCATGCTTGAATACTCATCATGATTGCGTAGCATCGCTACATACTAGTGTTACTTGTTCCGGCTAGGTGCACCCCTACGCCATACTTATCAAATACACTTTCTGGCTCGTGTTCCAGAAGACGAGCTCATCACAGCCTGCGGGCAATAGGGCACTCGTTGAGTGATCCCTTGTACTTGATACCTGAACACAGCCTGCGGGCAATAGGGCACTCGTTGAGTGATCCCTTGTACTTGTACTTGTTACTTGACATTACATGTCACAACAACCCCTTGCCACTTGTACTATACTTTACCTTACTTGTTACCACCGTACTTTACTTGCCATGCACCATGTTTTAACTGCTAGGTTGCTAGTTTACCATTATTTCCCGTTTCCTTGCACAAGTCGTTCGACTTGCTGACATGTGCCCCTTTCTCTTTTGGGTGACACATGTTAGAGCCCGAGCCTGAGTTACTTGTTGGGGACGAGGTGTTTGCAGACGTCGAGCCCGTGCTTGTGTTTGACGGGGAGGACGTGGACACTGGGGACCAGTCCTAGTGTCCTCGTTGTGTTTTACTTTTATTAGACAGTTGTTTTGTTATCGGTGCGTGGCACCTATACTTTGCTTTGTTGTTGTCGTTTCTTTTGTTGGCCTTGTTCTGGGCCTTTAGACTCTTTTCTTTTAGCCTGGTGGCTTTTCTGGATGTTGGACTCTTGTTGATGTTGGACAAATTTGTGAGATGTGGAATTTTATTTCAGTCTCTCCTTGTGTTATTATTGCTATTCTGTTGTGGTTACAGGGACCTGTTTTTGTATTGTGGACGCTTATCGGGTTTGGGGCTTCACAGCTCCACTCTCGTGCGGACCTTTTCACGTACTCGCCTCCATTTTAGGGAAGCGGGTCGTGACATGTTTTAGTGGTGGCCCATGGAGGTCTTTCTGTAACTGCGATTTTGGAATAGCAATAATAATATTTGAATGTCCAATAAATTAAGTTCGACGTCCGAGTCATAAGCTATGAGTCTAATCTGATTTGTTTTCCGTGTCATTAGATGGCAGGAAGGCGTTTCACCCGTGGTGGTGGTAGTGGTGCGCTCCCTCATGATGAGGAGCCTGAGCGGGAACCCACCAGCGGTGAGATGATGCGGATGATGATCCAGATGATGCAAGTGCAGCAGGGCGTGCTTTTGCAAGTCCAGAATGCTCCACCTGCTCGAGCTGCCCGGGCTCTTCTCGATGCCCCTCGCTCTGAGCCAGGAGCGAAGCAATTTCGGGAGCTGGGTCCCGCATACTTTGATGGTTCTGAGGGTCCTCTGGCTGCCGACGAATGGATAAGGAACATTGAGGATAACTTGGCAATGGCAAAGATTAACCCGGCTGGATGGGTTGATCTGGCTAAGAGGCAGCTGAAGGATAACGCCAGGAATTGGTGGGATGTTGAAGAGAAGATGCTGGTGGAACCGATCGTCTGGGCTACCTTCAAGTCCAGATTCGATGGAGAGTTCTTCCCGAAGGCTGCTCGGCAGGTGATGCTGCAGCGCTTTATAGATCTGAAGCAGGGGAGCTTGTCGGTGGATCAGTACCACCAGGAGTTCACGAGGCTCAGTCGGTTTGCACCTAAGATGGTGCAGGATGCCGATGAGAAAGCTCAGCGATTTCTCCAGGGACTTGCCTTGGAGCTTCAGAGCTTTGTGACCTCTTCTGACTTGGAGTCATATCAGAAGGTTCTGATTGCTGCGAGGCGGCAGGAGTTGAATTTGAATCAGAGGAAGGGACATGTTTCCGGAGCGGGGAAGAGGCCTATGGAGCAGGCCAGGGCGGTGGTTAGGCCTGGTTTCAAGCCTAGTCATCCTGTGCAGTTCAAGAGGCCAGGAGGGCCTATCCTGAAGACTTGCCATTTCTGTGGCAAGACTGGACACCTCAGGGATCAGTGTAGGAGGTTTCTAGGACAGTGCATTGTCTGCGGAGATCCTGCCCACACCATCCGGGAGTGTCCGAAGTCGAGACAGCCTTGGCGGGCTCCTATTGCAGCACAGCCGTTGCAGCAGCGAGCTCCTGTGCCCGTTGGACGTGGGGCGCCCCTTGTTCCACAGAGACAGGCCTTTCGGCAGGCTGTTCCGCCGAGAGGGCAGGCCTTTCTGATGACCGCTGCGGAGAGCGAGGCTGTGGATGAGGTTATCGCAGGTAATCCTCAATCTAGCTGTCATTTTCCGAGCTGGTTTTGATTGTTTAATTGTGTTGTTTGCTTGAACATGGTTGTTTGCTAGAATAGGGTTTGATTGTTAATTGATTGATTAGGTGTGATTTTGGTGTGCACATTTCCTGCACGAGTCCTCTTTGACTCTGGTGCATCGATGTGCATTATTTCTCGGAGCTTCGTGGAGAGGCACTCCTTGTCGACATCCCCTCTTCCCAAGAGTTGGAATATCGTCACAGGGAATGGTGTGATCTCGGTGCATCGTGGTTGCAATTCTTGCTCGTTGGTGGTCTGTGGACATGAGCTTTTTGCGGATTTCATTGTCCACGACATCATCAACTATGATGCAGTTCTTGGGATGGATTGGCTGGCGAGCTTCTATGCTACGATCGACTGCAGGAGGAAGAAGGTGGTGTTCGAGATTCCCGGACATCCAGTGTTTGAGTTCAGTCGTGGTAGCAGTTCGCTTGGTCCTGTCAGATTTCGGGCCAGGCCGGTGGAGGCTGTGGCTATGCAGATGGAGCTGGAGTGGCCAGCTGTGGTGCGTGATTTTGGCGACGTCTTCCCCGAGGAGATGTCTGGTTTGCCGTCGGATCGAGCTTTGGAATTTTCTATCGATCTTGTTCCAGGTGCGCAGCCGATTTCGAAGGCGCCGTATCGTATGGCACCTGCTGAGTTGGAAGAGTTGCGGAAGCAGTTGGATGAGCTTTTGCAGAAGGGTTATATTAATCCTAGCGTGTCTCCGTGGGGAGCACCGGTGTTGTTGGTTAAGAAGAAGGATGGTTCGCGTCGCATGTGCGTGGACTATCGGGAGTTGAATGCGGTAACCATTAAGAATAAATACCCGTTGCCTCGCATCAATGATATTTTTGATTAGCTTGGAGGTTCGAGGGTGTTTTCTAAATTGGATTTGAGGAGTGGTTATCATCAGTTGAAGGTGAAGAAGGGAGATGTTCCGAAGACAGCGTTCAGGACGAAGTATGGACACTATGAGTTCGTGGTTATGCCTTTTGGCGTAACTAACGCGCCCGCAGTCTTCATGAATCTGATGAACCTGATTTTCTACGACTTTTTGGATAAGTTTGTCGTTATCTTTATTGACGACATCCTGATCTATTCGAAGTCGGAGGAAGAGCATGCCTCGCACTTAAGGACGGTGTTGGAGATTTTGAGGAAGCATCGTTTGTATGCTAAGTTTTCGAAGTACGAGTTTTGGCTGGATAGAGTTGCTTTTCTCGGGCATGTGGTGACTGGAGATGGTATCTCAGTGGATCCCGAGAAGATTCGGGCCATCAGGGAGTGGCCTGTTCCGTCGTCAGCGTCTGAGATTCGGAGTTTTCTTGGACTTGCTGGTTATTATCGGCGATTCATTAAGGACTTTTCTCGTATTGCTGAGCCGATGACCAGGTTGACGTGGAAGGATGTCGCTTATGTTTGGTCGGGTGATTGTGAGAGGGCTTTTGGTATTTTGAAGGAGAGGTTGACGACTGCCCCTATTCTTGTTGTGCCTGATCGCAGCGGTGGATTTGAGATCTTTTGCGATGCTTCTGGCAAGGGTCTCGGTTGTGTGTTGCATCAGCATGGGCATGTTGTGGCGTATGCGTCTCGTCAGCTTAAGGTTCATGAGAAGAATTATCCGACGCATGATTTGGAGTTGGCTGCCGTTGTGTTTGCTCTTAAGATTTGGAGGCACTTCTTGCTGAGTGAGAAAGTGAAGATTTTCACCGATCACAAAAGCTTGAAGTATATTTTCACTCAGAAGGAGCTCAACATGCGACAGCGTCGGTGGTTGGAGCTTATGGCGGATTATGATATTGATTTGCAGTTTCACCCTGGCAAGGTGAATGTGGTTCCGGATGCTTTGAGTAGGCTTCCAACGGTGATGATTTTGACCTCGCAGTGGAGATTGCAGCAGGATTTTTGCGAGTCTGGTGTGGAGATTGTTCTTCCTGGAGAGGCTTCGTCGTTGATGTACATGCAGGTACAGTCGACGATCGTGGATCGGATTAAGGCTGGCCAGGCTGAGGATCCGAAGCTGGTGAGGATTCGGGAGCAGGTGGAAGCCGGTCTGCGGACTGACTTTTTGATTCATGAGGATGGCTCGCTGAGGTTTGGAGCCAGGTTGTGTGTGCCTGCTGGGGATATCAGAGAGGAGCTGATGGTGGAGGCACACAGTTCGCCGTATTCTGTGCATCCTGGTGGCACCAAGATGTACCAGGATCTTCGTCTGAATTATTGGTGGCATGGTATGAAGAGGAGCGTGGCTCGGAGTGTAGCCAAGTGCTTGGTTTGCCAGCAAGTGAAGGCGGAGCATCAGCGTACGGCCGGGTAGCTACAACCGCTTCCGATTCCGGAGTGGAAGTGGCAGCACATCACTATGGATTTCGTGACTGGACTACCTCGGAGTCCGAAGCAGAATGACGCGATTTGGGTGATCGTAGATCGATTGACCAAATCTGCGCACTTTATTCCGTTCCGAGTAGGACAGTCCACTGAGGCGCTAGCGAGGAGATATATGGAGGTAAAATTCTTTTACTCTCTGTTTTATTTCCTTTTCCTAGTTTGGATAGTGATGTAACGTGAATCGTGCAGGAAGTTGTGCGACTTCATGGAGTCCCCGTGAGTATCGTGTCTGACAGAGACACGAGGTTCACATCTCAGTTCTGGCAGAGTTTGCAGAAGAGTTTGGGTACGCGTCTGAGTTTCAGCACGGCGTACCATCCGCAGACGGATGGCCAGTCCGAGAGGACGATTCAGATTTTGGAAGACATGCTGAGGGCGTGCATGTTGGATTTCAAGGGTTCGTGGGAGGACCATCTACATCTGGTAGAGTTTTCCTACAACAACAGCTTCCAGGCGAGTATTGGCATGGCGCCTTTCGCCGCTCTTTATGGGAGGAAATGTCGATCGCCATTGAGTTGGGATGACGTTGGTGATCGGGAGTTGTTGGGACCTGAGATGATCGTGGAGGCCGTGGATATCGTCAGGAATATTCGGGAAAGGTTGAGAATTGCTCAGGACCGTTTTAAGCATTGGGCGGATGCTAAACGTCGTCCTTTGGAGTTTCAGCCGGGCGACCATGTGTTCTTGAAGATTTCCCCGAATCGTGGTGTGATTCGTTTCGGGAAGCGTGGAAAGTTGAGCCCGCGATACATTGGACCGTTTGACATTTTGGAGAGGGTTGGCGAGGTAGCTTATCGCTTGGCCTTGCCGCCATCTTTGGAAGGAGTTCACAATGTTTTCCATGTGTCGCAGCTTCGTCGATACATTAGCGATCCGTCTCATGCGGTGGATTTTTCGGAGATTACCGTTCGCCCCGATATGACGTATGACCAGTATCCAGTGCAGATTCTGGACAGGCGTCAGAAATCGCTTCGGAACAAGGTTGTCAATCTTGTGAGGGTGATGTGGCGACACGGTTCACCTGGAGAGTCTACTTGGGAGAATGAGGATGAGATGCGGGAGCGTTTCCCACTTTTGTTTCTGGACTCGTGAATTTTTGGAAATTCCGAGGACGGAATTTTTTTTTCTTAAGTTGGGGAGGATGTAACGACTGCTTTTCATGCATCTGGATTTTATATATTATAATATGTGTTTTGGTGGATTTTCTCCTCTTGTGTGGTTTTCGTCTCCGTAGATTTCATTTTCGATCGATTCGTCGTATTTTTCTCGCTTCTTCCTTAGGATTGTCGATTTCGAAGTATGTCACTCGTGACGGACTTCATAACGGTCATATCTAACTGTTAGATCAAGCCTAGGAGTCTTAGGAATCGATCCCGGGGCCTCGCGCTCCGTATCGGTACTTTTCTGTGCTCATTAGCCGGTGTAAGAAGGGCCACCGACCGACTAGATGACGATCCAGTCGGTCGGCAATCCTTCTTGGACCGACTAGTGAGCTTTCTAATTTTCTGAGGAAGCTACTGTTAATCGTTAGTCGGTCTAAGAACGTTGGTTGACCGACTAGGTTGTAAACTAGTCGGTCAGCAATGCTTCTTGAACCGACTAACTCATCATCTTATTTTTGTATCAGTTACTGTTTACTCTTAGTCGGTCTAAGAACGTTCATCGACCGACTAGATGCTAAACTAGTCGGTCAGTACTTGTTCATGGACCGACTAACTCTAGAATCCTATTTTCGTTCAGGAGTTACTGTTTGCACTTAGTCGGTCTGCGTTGTACGACCGACCGACTAGTTGCCAAACTAGTCGGTCAGTGGTTGTTCTTTGACCGACTAGTCTGTGTTAAAACCCTAATTTCTGGGCAGCCGCCAGCCTAGCCTATAAATACCCCTCCCAAACGACTTCATCTTCTCCAACACGACCCTAAGCCCTAGTTTCTCCCCCATTGAGCCCCCATCTTCCTCCAAGCTCCATTTCTCCATTCCAAGCCCTAAATCCATCATCCAATCCATCCATTCACTCATTCCACCCCTCATCTTCCCCAAATCTCCATCAAAACCCATCAAATCCCCAAATCCCCTAAAACCCTAGTTTCCCCAAACTTCTCCAATCTTTTCCAGATCTGATCCTAGGGTTCCCCGGAGTGTTCCTTCCGTCTCCTCTTGGTAAGAAATCGATTCCTCTATGTTTTCATAGCCTATTGGTATTTTTATGAAACCCTAATAAATTTCATGTTGTTTGATGGTTGTTCCCCCTATCAGTGATTTCCCCATAGATTGGCATCCGTGTGACGAAGTAGTCGCCATCCCCGGTGCTAGGCAAGTGAAACTTGCATCTCTTGATTTAGGCCATGTCTTAGGCCATTTACCTTGCTTTAGCGTAAAAGAGACTAGACGGTGAAAGGATAGCCGTTTAGACGCCATTGACCTAGCTTGACAACGAAGCTTGGTCCGTCACTTTCATCATGCTTGTATGTCACGTTTACTTTCCTTAACGGTACGCGAAAATAACTGTTCATGTCATCCATGCATCCTTAACTGCTATTGCATTTTAACTGCCATGTTTAATTTAATTAACGGTACGCGAATATGTTCATGTCATTGCATTTCGCCTGTCACGTTTAATTTAAATTAACGGTATGCGAATTATCTGCTCATGTCATTGCATGCTTGAATACTCATCATGATTGCGTAGCATCGCTACATACTAGTGTTACTTGTTCCGGCTAGGTGCACCCCTACGCCATACTTATCAAATACACTTTCTGGCTCGTGTTCCAGAAGACGAGCTCATCACAGCCTGCGGGCAATAGGGCACTCGTTGAGTGATCCCTTGTACTTGATACCTGAACACAGCCTGCGGGCAATAGGGCACTCGTTGAGTGATCCCTTGTACTTGTACTTGTTACTTGACATTACATGTCACAACAACCCCTTGCCACTTGTACTATACTTTACCTTACTTGTTACCACCGTACTTTACTTGCCATGCACCATGTTTTAACTGCTAGGTTGCTAGTTTACCATTATTTCCCGTTTCCTTGCACAAGTCGTTCGACTTGCTGACATGTGCCCCTTTCTCTTTTGGGTGACACATGTTAGAGCCCGAGCCTGAGTTACTTGTTGGGGACGAGGTGTTTGCAGACGTCGAGCCCGTGCTTGTGTTTGACGGGGAGGACGTGGACACTGGGGACCAGTCCTAGTGTCCTCGTTGTGTTTTACTTTTATTAGACAGTTGTTTTGTTATCGGTGCGTGGCACCTATACTTTGCTTTGTTGTTGTCGTTTCTTTTGTTGGCCTTGTTCTGGGCCTTTAGACTCTTTTCTTTTAGCCTGGTGGCTTTTCTGGATGTTGGACTCTTGTTGATGTTGGACAAATTTGTGAGATGTGGAATTTTATTTCAGTCTCTCCTTGTGTTATTATTGCTATTCTGTTGTGGTTACAGGGACCTGTTTTTGTATTGTGGACGCTTATCGGGTTTGGGGCTTCACAGCTCCACTCTCGTGCGGACCTTTTCACGTACTCGCCTCCATTTTAGGGAAGCGGGTCGTGACATGTTTTAGTGGTGGCCCATGGAGGTCTTTCTGTAACTGCGATTTTGGAATAGCAATAATAATATTTGAATGTCCAATAAATTAAGTTCGACGTCCGAGTCATAAGCTATGAGTCTAATCTGATTTGTTTTCCGTGTCATTAGATGGCAGGAAGGCGTTTCACCCGTGGTGGTGGTAGTGGTGCGCTCCCTCATGATGAGGAGCCTGAGCGGGAACCCACCAGCGGTGAGATGATGCGGATGATGATCCAGATGATGCAAGTGCAGCAGGGCGTGCTTTTGCAAGTCCAGAATGCTCCACCTGCTCGAGCTGCCCGGGCTCTTCTCGATGCCCCTCGCTCTGAGCCAGGAGCGAAGCAATTTCGGGAGCTGGGTCCCGCATACTTTGATGGTTCTGAGGGTCCTCTGGCTGCCGACGAATGGATAAGGAACATTGAGGATAACTTGGCAATGGCAAAGATTAACCCGGCTGGATGGGTTGATCTGGCTAAGAGGCAGCTGAAGGATAACGCCAGGAATTGGTGGGATGTTGAAGAGAAGATGCTGGTGGAACCGATCGTCTGGGCTACCTTCAAGTCCAGATTCGATGGAGAGTTCTTCCCGAAGGCTGCTCGGCAGGTGATGCTGCAGCGCTTTATAGATCTGAAGCAGGGGAGCTTGTCGGTGGATCAGTACCACCAGGAGTTCACGAGGCTCAGTCGGTTTGCACCTAAGATGGTGCAGGATGCCGATGAGAAAGCTCAGCGATTTCTCCAGGGACTTGCCTTGGAGCTTCAGAGCTTTGTGACCTCTTCTGACTTGGAGTCATATCAGAAGGTTCTGATTGCTGCGAGGCGGCAGGAGTTGAATTTGAATCAGAGGAAGGGACATGTTTCCGGAGCGGGGAAGAGGCCTATGGAGCAGGCCAGGGCGGTGGTTAGGCCTGGTTTCAAGCCTAGTCATCCTGTGCAGTTCAAGAGGCCAGGAGGGCCTATTCTGAAGACTTGCCATTTCTGTGGCAAGACTGGACACCTCAGGGATCAGTGTAGGAGGTTTCTAGGACAGTGCATTGTCTGCGGAGATCCTGCCCACACCATCCGGGAGTGTCCGAAGTCGAGACAGCCTTGGCGGGCTCCTATTGCAGCACAGCCGTTGCAGCAGCGAGCTCCTGTGCCCGTTGGACGTGGGGCGCCCCTTGTTCCACAGAGACAGGCCTTTCGGCAGGCTGTTCCGCCGAGAGGGCAGGCCTTTCTGATGACCGCTGCGGAGAGCGAGGCTGTGGATGAGGTTATCGCAGGTAATCCTCAATCTAGCTGTCATTTTCCGAGCTGGTTTTGATTGTTTAATTGTGTTGTTTGCTTGAACATGGTTGTTTGCTAGAATAGGGTTTGATTGTTAATTGATTGATTAGGTGTGATTTTGGTGTGCACATTTCCTGCACGAGTCCTCTTTGACTCTGGTGCATCGATGTGCATTATTTCTCGGAGCTTCGTGGAGAGGCACTCCTTGTCGACATCCCCTCTTCCCAAGAGTTGGAATATCGTCACAGGGAATGGTGTGATCTCGGTGCATCGTGGTTGCAATTCTTGCTCGTTGGTGGTCTGTGGACATGAGCTTTTTGCGGATTTCATTGTCCACGACATCATCAACTATGATGCAGTTCTTGGGATGGATTGGCTGGCGAGCTTCTATGCTACGATCGACTGCAGGAGGAAGAAGGTGGTGTTCGAGATTCCCGGACATCCAGTGTTTGAGTTCAGTCGTGGTAGCAGTTCGCTTGGTCCTGTCAGATTTCGGGCCAGGCCGGTGGAGGCTGTGGCTATGCAGATGGAGCTGGAGTGGCCAGCTGTGGTGCGTGATTTTGGCGACGTCTTCCCCGAGGAGATGTCTGGTTTGCCGTCGGATCGAGCTTTGGAATTTTCTATCGATCTTGTTCCAGGTGCGCAGCCGATTTCGAAGGCGCCGTATCGTATGGCACCTGCTGAGTTGGAAGAGTTGCGGAAGCAGTTGGATGAGCTTTTGCAGAAGGGTTATATTAATCCTAGCGTGTCTCCGTGGGGAGCACCGGTGTTGTTGGTTAAGAAGAAGGATGGTTCGCGTCGCATGTGCGTGGACTATCGGGAGTTGAATGCGGTAACCATTAAGAATAAATACCCGTTGCCTCGCATCAATGATATTTTTGATTAGCTTGGAGGTTCGAGGGTGTTTTCTAAATTGGATTTGAGGAGTGGTTATCATCAGTTGAAGGTGAAGAAGGGAGATGTTCCGAAGACAGCGTTCAGGACGAAGTATGGACACTATGAGTTCGTGGTTATGCCTTTTGGCGTAACTAACGCGCCCGCAGTCTTCATGAATCTGATGAACCTGATTTTCTACGACTTTTTGGATAAGTTTGTCGTTATCTTTATTGACGACATCCTGATCTATTCGAAGTCGGAGGAAGAGCATGCCTCGCACTTAAGGACGGTGTTGGAGATTTTGAGGAAGCATCGTTTGTATGCTAAGTTTTCGAAGTACGAGTTTTGGCTGGATAGAGTTGCTTTTCTCGGGCATGTGGTGACTGGAGATGGTATCTCAGTGGATCCCGAGAAGATTCGGGCCATCAGGGAGTGGCCTGTTCCGTCGTCAGCGTCTGAGATTCGGAGTTTTCTTGGACTTGCTGGTTATTATCGGCGATTCATTAAGGACTTTTCTCGTATTGCTGAGCCGATGACCAGGTTGACGTGGAAGGATGTCGCTTATGTTTGGTCGGGTGATTGTGAGAGGGCTTTTGGTATTTTGAAGGAGAGGTTGACGACTGCCCCTATTCTTGTTGTGCCTGATCGCAGCGGTGGATTTGAGATCTTTTGCGATGCTTCTGGCAAGGGTCTCGGTTGTGTGTTGCATCAGCATGGGCATGTTGTGGCGTATGCGTCTCGTCAGCTTAAGGTTCATGAGAAGAATTATCCGACGCATGATTTGGAGTTGGCTGCCGTTGTGTTTGCTCTTAAGATTTGGAGGCACTTCTTGCTGAGTGAGAAAGTGAAGATTTTCACCGATCACAAAAGCTTGAAGTATATTTTCACTCAGAAGGAGCTCAACATGCGACAGCGTCGGTGGTTGGAGCTTATGGCGGATTATGATATTGATTTGCAGTTTCACCCTGGCAAGGTGAATGTGGTTCCGGATGCTTTGAGTAGGCTTCCAACGGTGATGATTTTGACCTCGCAGTGGAGATTGCAGCAGGATTTTTGCGAGTCTGGTGTGGAGATTGTTCTTCCTGGAGAGGCTTCGTCGTTGATGTACATGCAGGTACAGTCGACGATCGTGGATCGGATTAAGGCTGGCCAGGCTGAGGATCCGAAGCTGGTGAGGATTCGGGAGCAGGTGGAAGCCGGTCTGCGGACTGACTTTTTGATTCATGAGGATGGCTCGCTGAGGTTTGGAGCCAGGTTGTGTGTGCCTGCTGGGGATATCAGAGAGGAGCTGATGGTGGAGGCACACAGTTCGCCGTATTCTGTGCATCCTGGTGGCACCAAGATGTACCAGGATCTTCGTCTGAATTATTGGTGGCATGGTATGAAGAGGAGCGTGGCTCGGAGTGTAGCCAAGTGCTTGGTTTGCCAGCAAGTGAAGGCGGAGCATCAGCGTACGGCCGGGTAGCTACAACCGCTTCCGATTCCGGAGTGGAAGTGGCAGCACATCACTATGGATTTCGTGACTGGACTACCTCGGAGTCCGAAGCAGAATGACGCGATTTGGGTGATCGTAGATCGATTGACCAAATCTGCGCACTTTATTCCGTTCCGAGTAGGACAGTCCACTGAGGCGCTAGCGAGGAGATATATGGAGGTAAAATTCTTTTACTCTCTGTTTTATTTCCTTTTCCTAGTTTGGATAGTGATGTAACGTGAATCGTGCAGGAAGTTGTGCGACTTCATGGAGTCCCCGTGAGTATCGTGTCTGACAGAGACACGAGGTTCACATCTCAGTTCTGGCAGAGTTTGCAGAAGAGTTTGGGTACGCGTCTGAGTTTCAGCACGGCGTACCATCCGCAGACGGATGGCCAGTCCGAGAGGACGATTCAGATTTTGGAAGACATGCTGAGGGCGTGCATGTTGGATTTCAAGGGTTCGTGGGAGGACCATCTACATCTGGTAGAGTTTTCCTACAACAACAGCTTCCAGGCGAGTATTGGCATGGCGCCTTTCGCCGCTCTTTATGGGAGGAAATGTCGATCGCCATTGAGTTGGGATGACGTTGGTGATCGGGAGTTGTTGGGACCTGAGATGATCGTGGAGGCCGTGGATATCGTCAGGAATATTCGGGAAAGGTTGAGAATTGCTCAGGACCGTTTTAAGCATTGGGCGGATGCTAAACGTCGTCCTTTGGAGTTTCAGCCGGGCGACCATGTGTTCTTGAAGATTTCCCCGAATCGTGGTGTGATTCGTTTCGGGAAGCGTGGAAAGTTGAGCCCGCGATACATTGGACCGTTTGACATTTTGGAGAGGGTTGGCGAGGTAGCTTATCGCTTGGCCTTGCCGCCATCTTTGGAAGGAGTTCACAATGTTTTCCATGTGTCGCAGCTTCGTCGATACATTAGCGATCCGTCTCATGCGGTGGATTTTTCGGAGATTACCGTTCGCCCCGATATGACGTATGACCAGTATCCAGTGCAGATTCTGGACAGGCGTCAGAAATCGCTTCGGAACAAGGTTGTCAATCTTGTGAGGGTGATGTGGCGACACGGTTCACCTGGAGAGTCTACTTGGGAGAATGAGGATGAGATGCGGGAGCGTTTCCCACTTTTGTTTCTGGACTCGTGAATTTTTGGAAATTCCGAGGACGGAATTTTTTTTTCTTAAGTTGGGGAGGATGTAACGACTGCTTTTCATGCATCTGGATTTTATATATTATAATATGTGTTTTGGTGGATTTTCTCCTCTTGTGTGGTTTTCGTCTCCGTAGATTTCATTTTCGATCGATTCGTCGTATTTTTCTCGCTTCTTCCTTAGGATTGTCGATTTCGAAGTATGTCACTCGTGACGGACTTCATAACGGTCATATCTAACTGTTAGATCAAGCCTAGGAGTCTTAGGAATCGATCCCGGGGCCTCGCGCTCCGTATCGGTACTTTTCTGTGCTCATTAGCCGGTGTAAGAAGGGCCACCGACCGACTAGATGACGATCCAGTCGGTCGGCAATCCTTCTTGGACCGACTAGTGAGCTTTCTAATTTTCTGAGGAAGCTACTGTTTATCGTTAGTCGGTCTAAGAACGTTGGTTGACCGACTAGGTTGTAAACTAGTCGGTCAGCAATGCTTCTTGAACCGACTAACTCATCATCTTATTTTTGTATCAGTTACTGTTTACTCTTAGTCGGTCTAAGAACGTTCATCGACCGACTAGATGCTAAACTAGTCGGTCGGTACTTGTTCATGGACCGACTAACTCTAGAATCCTATTTTCGTTCAGGAGTTACTGTTTGCACTTAGTCGGTCTGCGTTGGACGACCGACCGACTAGTTGCCAAACTAGTCGGTCAGTGGTTGTTCTTTGACCGACTAGTCTGTGTTAAAACCCTAATTTCTGGGCAGCCGCCAGCCTAGCCTATAAATACCCCTCCCAAACGACTTCATCTTCTCCAACACGACCCTAAGCCCTAGTTTCTCCCCCATTGAGCCCCCATCTTCCTCCAAGCTCCATTTCTCCATTCCAAGCCCTAAATCCATCATCCAATCCATCCATTCACTCATTCCACCCCTCATCTTCCCCAAATCTCCATCAAAACCCATCAAATCCCCAAATCCCCTAAAACCCTAGTTTCCCCAAACTTCTCCAATCTTTTCCAGATCTGATCCTAGGGTTCCCCGGAGTGTTCCTTCCGTCTCCTCTTGGTAAGAAATCGATTCCTCTATGTTTTCATAGCCTATTGGTATTTTTATGAAACCCTAATAAATTTCATGTTGTTTGATGGTTGTTCCCCCTATCAGTGATTTCCCCATAGATTGGCATCCGTGTGACGAAGTAGTCGCCATACCCGGTGCTAGGCAAGTGAAACTTGCATCTCTTGATTTAGGCCATGTCTTAGGCCATTTACCTTGCTTTAGCGTAAAAGAGACTAGACGGTGAAAGGATAGCCGTTTAGACGCCATTGACCTAGCTTGACAACGAAGCTTGGTCCGTCACTTTCATCATGCTTGTATGTCACGTTTACTTTCCTTAACGGTACGCGAAAATAACTGTTCATGTCATCCATGCATCCTTAACTGCTATTGCATTTTAACTGCCATGTTTAATTTAATTAACGGTACGCGAATATGTTCATGTCATTGCATTTCGCCTGTCACGTTTAATTTAAATTAACGGTATGCGAATTATCTGCTCATGTCATTGCATGCTTGAATACTCATCATGATTGCGTAGCATCGCTACATACTAGTGTTACTTGTTCCGGCTAGGTGCACCCCTACGCCATACTTATCAAATACACTTTCTGGCTCGTGTTCCAGAAGACGAGCTCATCACAGCCTGCGGGCAATAGGGCACTCGTTGAGTGATCCCTTGTACTTGATACCTGAACACAGCCTGCGGGCAATAGGGCACTCGTTGAGTGATCCCTTGTACTTGTACTTGTTACTTGACATTACATGTCACAACAACCCCTTGCCACTTGTACTATACTTTACCTTACTTGTTACCACCGTACTTTACTTGCCATGCACCATGTTTTAACTGCTAGGTTGCTAGTTTACCATTATTTCCCGTTTCCTTGCACAAGTCGTTCGACTTGCTGACATGTGCCCCTTTCTCTTTTGGGTGACACATGTTAGAGCCCGAGCCTGAGTTACTTGTTGGGGACGAGGTGTTTGCAGACGTCGAGCCCGTGCTTGTGTTTGACGGGGAGGACGTGGACACTGGGGACCAGTCCTAGTGTCCTCGTTGTGTTTTACTTTTATTAGACAGTTGTTTTGTTATCGGTGCGTGGCACCTATACTTTGCTTTGTTGTTGTCGTTTCTTTTGTTGGCCTTGTTCTGGGCCTTTAGACTCTTTTCTTTTAGCCTGGTGGCTTTTCTGGATGTTGGACTCTTGTTGATGTTGGACAAATTTGTGAGATGTGGAATTTTATTTCAGTCTCTCCTTGTGTTATTATTGCTATTCTGTTGTGGTTACAGGGACCTGTTTTTGTATTGTGGACGCTTATCGGGTTTGGGGCTTCACAGCTCCACTCTCGTGCGGACCTTTTCACGTACTCGCCTCCATTTTAGGGAAGTGGGTCGTGACACTTCATAACGCTCATATCGTATCTCTAGGATTGCCTTAGAAGCCATTAGAAAGTTTCCCGAAGCTTATCGCTTCTTTTCACGGCTTCGTATGCATCTTAGTTGGTTCAAGAAGAAGAACCAACCGACTAGATGACAATCTAGTCGGTTGGAAATCCTTCTTGAACCGACTAGCCATCCTAGTTAAACTCAGCCTATTCACTTTGACAAATTAGTCGGTCCAAGAAGGTTCACCGACCGACTAGTTGTCAAACTAGTCGATTGGAAATCCTTCTCAGACCGACTAGTTCTCCTAGTAAAATTCAGCTTATTTACTGTTGATCAATTAGTCGGTCCAAGAAGGTTCACCGATCGACTAGTTGTCAAACTAGTCGGTTGGTGTTTCCTCTTAGACCGATTAGTTCTATCTCCTTATTTCACTATCTTCCATGTCAACCATTTAGTCGGTCCAAGAAGGTTCACCGACCGACTAGTTCCAAAACTAATCGATCAGTGATCCTTCTTAGACCGATTAAGCAGCTTCAGAAATAGAGCCGTTGGGCATTTAATGCCACGATTTTTGCTGAACTCTGTTCTCTCTTTCGATATAAACTTGATCAGTTTCAAGCAAGGCTTCAAGCCTGATATTAGAGACATTTTGAGATCTAAGAAAAGAGCATTCAACTCCATTTCTAAGCTCTCTCCTTTCACAAGAATCTCTCCCTTTCTCTTTGAGCCATAATTCCTCAAGAGAGATTCTCATTCTTTGTGAACTACTCAAGCTAAGAGCTTGAATCAAAGTCACCAACTTCACTCTAGCCATCTATTGCTGTTCATCTTGGTGGAGCTAGGGTTTGGTGCTAACTACTTCCTCAAATCCATTTTTGCCCTAAATCAGTAAGTTTTTCTCAAGGCATAGGATTTTGTGGTAAGTGTTGTTTATTTCATCTTATTTGCTATTTAATATTTTGCTCTCGGTTTGTGAGAGTGTGCTTAGTTCCAAGTTGTGGGATTAAGGTCTTTGCGTGTTCTCGGGTTGTGGGATACACGGACATCGATTGTAGGTCGATTGCACTTGTTGGTGTTTCCACAAGTGGTCTAAAGGAAAGCTTTAGTGGTATTTACTAGAGTAGCCGGAGGGGATCCGGGTCTGGGATGTAGGATCACCGGAAACAAGTCGGGGAGACTTGGGTGGATCCGAACCCATTAAATCGCTTGTTTGTGTTGCTTAGTTCTTGTTGTTATTATTTATTCCGCATAGTTGTTTGTGATTGCACAATAATTATGAATTATACTCTTGATTATTTTAAAGTACTATTCACCCTCCCTCTAGTACTTGTGCAGTAGCTACCAGGGCATTACATTTGGTATCAGAGCCAAGTTCATAGCTATGACAAACAACAACAACAACACACGAAGGCCTATTCCACCATATCTCATTGGGCCCAACTATCAAATTTGGTGTGTAAAGATGAAGGCTTATATTCAATCCATTGATGATGATTATTGGAAGCTTGTGGAGAAGCCCCTTTGCGCACCTACCACTTCCGAACATGAATGGACAAATGAGCAAAAAGAATTGGTGGAGAAACATAAAAAGGTAATGGATATCTTGCTTGATTATTTAACTTATGACATTCTTATGCGTGTGTCCAAGGCAACGACGGCATATCAAATATGGCACATGCTAGCGGAGCAAGAAGAGTCCACCTCGGAGTGTTCTTCCTCAAATGATGAAAGAGATTCATTCATGGGTTTGATGGCACGAGAGGATGCCACTATGGGTGACTCTAGTGACAAATCAAGTGATTCAAGTGGAAGTGATAGCGACGATGAAGAGGTAACAATGGATGATCTTAGAATTGCAAATGAACAATTATTTGATAAATATCAAAAGCTTATTCATAAATATTGGGATGCTAAGAATAAGATTGCTAGTCTCACTAACACATCTACATGTAGCACCTCAAACAATGACACCATTGTTGAGACACTCGCTATTGAGAAAGCAAGTTTGCTTACTCAAAATGGCTTGTTGAGAAAAGAGGTGGAGTCCCTCAAATCTCAACTTGATCGTGCTTCCATTGTGGATAGTAATGATCTTGAGATTGAAAATCTTCAATCTCAAAACACTAGGTTGGGCATTGAGAATGAGGATCTCAAATCCCAAGTGCATGAGCTCATCACACGTGCATCCACGGAGTGGTGTCCATAACAACTTGAGTAGTTCTACTACTAAGAAAACTACCACTCATATTCCTCCCTCCTTTGCAAAGAAACCCACCAAGGGTGGACATCAAAGGAAGAGACATACATTCATGTACACCAATACTCGTAGGAATGCATCCACTCCTCACATTCCTACAAATGAGAGTTTTTTGTTCCACACCCAGGAGCACGTGCAAACTCTCATTTGAGACACTCTCATGCACGTACTGATGCTCATGCACCTTCACATGCTTATGATCACACATCACATCCACATATGAATACTTATTCTCATGATCATCTTCATGCATACACACCTCATGTTCATCCAAGTATGTATGCAACACCACACCATGGATCATATGCCCATCATCATGCTTTAGCACAACACAATGTTCCATACACACATCCTCATGCTCTTGCTAAATCTCATGTTCCTAGGCCACATGCACCACGTAGAGATCAACCTTTTATGCATGCAACCACTAGGAAGAGGATACCCAAAACATACACTATTTGGGGTCTTAAAAACACTAGCAATCATGCTAAGGATATGTATGTGCAATCGTATATTCATGATATTATTTTGAATGATGATTATGTTGGGAAATCACGGTCCTCTTGGACTTGGTTTCCAAAGGGCTAGTTTTGTTAACCCAACTTGCTTGGTACCATAAGTTTATATTCATTTTATGGGTACCAAAGCATTTGTGTTAATAATTGGTTTATTCTTTTGTTTGCATATTGGTCTAAGATGCTCATATTTGTTAGAAACTTGAATTCATATTGTATTTGATTTCCTTTGTTTGATTATTAGTAAATCATTGTGTTTAGGATTTTCATGTCTAAAATATTTAATGTTTTTAGGCAACATATGCTTTGGTTCATATTTATGTTTTGTTGCATGTGATGCATGTCATGCTTTTGGTTTAATATACATATTTACTTTTGGTACATTTGGTACATGCATGTATATGGTTAAATATTTATCTAGTGACATAATTACATGTATCATAAAAATATTGTGCATGATTACATTAGGATATGGGTTACAATAATTTGAATTTAGTATTTTAAATTTGTTGTCTAACCCATATGATCCAAAAAGGTTTTTGGATACCAAAATTATGTTTTCTAGGTTCAATCCACTTTGGGATACCACCCCTACCAACTCCTTGATTTGCAAAGATTGGAGTTGATGGTGCTTAAGTGATGCACCAAAGTAGGGGGAGCTAAATGGTTGTAAGTATGTGTTTAACACAATTGGTATTTTAATATATTGGTTTTGTGTAATATAGCATACTTCTTAATTAGCTCATTCTTATCACACCCTCATGGAGATTGTTTGTTTATGTGACTACCATGTTCATGTATGTCATATATGTCTTATTACGACTCATGTATCATGGTAGCTATAACATTCATATAATGAATTGGTTAGTTGTTTATTGATGTTCATATCTTTGAAACACGTTGTCATTACACATCCCATTCCTCACATGCATGCTTCTTTGTGAAGATTTTTAAATATTATGGATATGATAACTGATGTGTATGACATGCTTGTTTGTTTATTAGATTGTATTAAGTATATTGATCTTAACCTTCATTGAAATTTTTTCAATTCTTTCATTTAAGATTCATTGTTGCTTTGATTCTACTACGTGTACCTAATTTTCGTTGATGACTGTGTTCATGGATTATTTAGACCATATCATGACTTGTCATACCATTCTAGAAGAATCATTCAATTTCTTCCCTAACCTGTGCATTTTGGTTGTTTTTCAGGCGACTGATGAACAAGTTTCAGGCGCCTGTCTCCTTATAGGTGACTGTGATTTGTTCTAAAGTCGTCTATCATGCACACGTTTCTGATAAGATTCTTTGGTTTTCAGTATCCATTTCTAACAGGCGACTTCTGTACATTGTACAGGCGCCTGGCTCCTTGCAGGCGCCTGTGACTTATTAGTCAGTCGCCTGTCTCTCTATTGCCCAAAGATCCTTAACTTGTCATCATTCGGTCAGATGACTGATGTTGGTTTCACAGTCGCCTGCATATGGCACAGGCGCCTGAGGATACCACATCAGTCGCATGTCCTTGCTTACCCAGATTTCTTGATTTTGGCAACTCTCGCTCTTCTGCCACACAGACGCCTGGTGATTCTTCATCGGTCGCCTGTCTTGTCAGGATTTTCAGTCTTTGAGCCTTTTTCCAGCTGATTGTGTTGAAGATTTTGGGTAAATTGTTTTGGGGTGTTCAGAGATCTTATAAATAGTACCTTTTCTATTCTATTTGAGATCTCTTGGAACATTCTAAAACTCAATTGATTTGATTTCAAGGCTCAAGCTCTCATTTCATTCAAAAGTCCTAAATCTCCAAATCTAATCATTCATTTCCTTATGGCATGCTGTACTTCATTATGTTATATATAATTCATGCCATGAATAAGATTAATTGATTTAGGATCTTCGTGCATATTTGTTCTTTGTATCAGCACACATCTCATACTTTTTTTACAGTTGGTATGATTATCTTTATGAGACAAATTGATATGATTTGGGGTGATCAATGTATGTTACTTATCATTTTAATTATTTCATGACTGATGTTTAGCTATAATTTTATTCGAGAGATCTTTCATGTCTATAGCTAAATCTTTCATGTATGATATTTTCATAAGTGACATAACACTCATGCATATTGGTTAGTGATCTTTATGCTATATTTTTCGCATTGATTATCTCTCATCTCAAGCTCATATTTTATGCTATTTTTATGATATGTTAGAGATAATTTTTGCTATACAAGATCATATAAGTTGTGTATAATGATATGTATATTTTGTCATAGATATTCTTCCTTGAATATATCTTGATGCAATATGACTTCATTAAAACTACCTCCGATTAAATTGTGCTTACACAAGTTTTTTTTATTCTATTCGCACAATTGGTATGCATGCATGCGATGCTCATGGTAACTTTATTCGTTTATGTCCTACCTTGTGACTTTGTACGCAGACTATATTCAGTATGTCTTATATATTTGCTCATGTCTAAATTCATGCCTTTGCTCAAAAGATGTTTTGTCACATTATGCCTCATGGTGAATCCTTTGTGATATTTGAGCTGGGATGAGATCATGTCCCTATTTGTTCACTTGGTTTCCTTCAAGTGATGTCATGATCTTGACATTATTTCCCTACTTTGCATATTTTGTTAGACTATTTATATTGGATACCATCTTTACATGCTCTTGCTTGATGCTAGTTTTGAGCTTATGATATAGTACGTATCTTCCTTATGCTCATGGCATTCCATGCTTATTATTGACTTATTCTATGAGTATCTCTTCTGGAATGCATGTTAGTACTATGGTTCTTTTGAACATTGTTTCAATTAGTATCCTAGTGTGCTAAAATTGTGTATGTCATGAGTTTTATGAAGTTACTATCTCTATTTGGCATAACACTTTTGCATGATATTGATATTTGATATTCATATTTTGGTATGCTTACTTTTTGAGATACTTCACTTAGATTTGGTATGCTTACTTTTTGTGATACTTTGTGATGTCTGTTGTGACATTTGATGTTATATGATGTGCACCAATCTGCTGATGATTAATATTTTGTTGGCTGGATGTATAATTTTTGTTGTATCCAGATATATATATATATACATCATGTTGACATTCATTTCTTGTGCACATTGTACTTATGTCTCTGATGTTTACTTCGTCGCTCGACGATTATGTTGATTAGATAGCTTTGTTTGTATGAAAACATAGAATTGTTTTCCACGCACTCAATTCGCTAAAAATGTTGATATTGGAGAGTATGTTCCTTTACCCAATACGTGAATTTGATTTTGTGTTTTGATGATTTCTCTTTTCGCCTTTCGACTATGGTCTCGTTGGCACGCTTTACTATTCTTCGATATTTTTCCTTGGTGTTGGACCGTTGTCGTATTCTTCGACTCTCTTGTTTAGATTTTTTTGTTTAGCCATGGTTGTGTCGTTTATCTCCTCCCGCTTTTTTTTGATAATGCCAAGGGGAGAGAATTAATAATGACTTAATAATGACTTTGTGCTAAATGATAATTTAAAGCAATTTACCGTGAATCTAATTTCATATGTTAGATTCAGGGGGATTGAAGATATAAAAATGGATTCCGATCCTATATTTCAATAATTGGATCATGTTTTATACTTTTCTTGTCTGCTTGATGCTTATGTTTATTATTTAATACGGAACTAACGAGTCATCAATGCAGGGATAGTAAGTAAATTTCATTTGTATCATTATTATTGATTTATATTTATGTTAGTTTGTCATCACCAAAAAGGATGAGAATGTTGAGTATTGATTCCCCTGATTTGGTTTGATGATGAACAAACATAAATATCGTGATCTAATTCTCTTTGAGCGCAGTTATGGATATCGTCGCCAAACTACTTTGTACATCTCAAGCGACATCCTAAGACTTCTTAGAGCGCGTGATCGTTGTGCCTGAAGCTTCGTTGAAGCTCAAGGAGTTATTAATGAAGTCAAGGGATTCGGATTGAAGCTTTGAAGACGGTTCGTCATGTTCATTTTATTGTCTTCTAGCTTCATTTCTTAGAATGTTAAGCCTTGAGTAGGACTTACTTAACAATCTTCATAACGCTCATATCGTATCTCTAGGATTGCCTTAGAAGCCATTAGAAAGTTTCCCGAAGCTTATCACTTCTTTTCACTGCTTCGTATGCATCTTAGTTGGTTCAAGAAGAAGAACCAACCGACTAGATGACAATCTAGTCGGTTGGAAATCCTTCTTGAACCGACTAGCCATCCTAGTTAAACTCAGCCTATTCACTTTGACAAATTAGTCGGTCCAAGAAGGTTCACCGACCGACTAGTTGTCAAACTAGTCGGTTGGAAATCCTTCTCAGACCGACTAGTTCTCCTAGTAAAATTCAGCTTATTTACTGTTGATCAATTAGTCGGTCCAAGAAGGTTCACCGACCGACTAGTTGTCAAACTAGTCGGTTGGTGTTTCCTCTTAGACCGACTAGTTCTATCTCCTTATTTCACTATCTTCCCTGTCAACCATTTAGTCGGTCCAAGAAGGTTCACCGACCGACTAGTTCCAAAACTAATCGATCAGTGATCCTTCTTAGACCGATTAAGCAGCTTCAGAAATAGAGCCATTGGGCATTTAATGCCACGATTTTTGCTGAACTCTTTTCTCTCTTTCGATATAAACTTGATCAGTTTCAAGCAAGGCTTCAAGCCTGATATTAGAGACATTTTGAGATCTAAGAAAAGAGCATTCAACTCCATTTCTAAGCTCTCTCCTTTCACAAGAATCTCTCCCTTTCTCTTTGAGCCATAATTCCTCAAGAGAGATTCTCATTCTTTGTGAACTACTCAAGCTAAGAGCTTGAATCAAAGTCACCAACTTCACCCTAGCCATCTATTGCTGTTCATCTTGGTGGAGCTAGGATTTGGTGCTAACTACTTCCTCAAAATCCATTCTTGCCCTAAATCAGTAAGTTTTTCTCAAGACATAGGATTTTGTGGTAAGTGTTGTTTATTTCATCTTATTTGCTATTTAAGATTTTGCTCTCGGTTTGTGAGAGTGTGCTTAGTCCCAAGTTGTGGGATTAAGGTCTTTGCGTGTTTCCGAGTTGTGGGATACACGGACATCGATTGTAGGTCGATTGCACTTGTTGGGGTTTCCACAAGTGGTCTAAAGGAAAGCTCTAGTGGTATTTACTAGAGTAGCCGGAGGGGATCCGGGTCTGGAACGTAGGATCACCGGGAACAAGTCGGGGAGACTTGGGTGGATCCGAGCCCATTAAATCGCTTGTTTGTGTTGCTTAGTTCTTGTTGTTATTATTTATTCCGCATAGTTGTTTGTGATTGCACAATAATTAGGAATTATACTCTTGATTATTTTAAAGTACTATTCACCCCCCTCTAGTACTTGTGCAGTAGCTACCAGGGCATTACAGCCCGCCCGTGAGGTCCTTGGGCCGGAGCCCAAGGCCGTAGTGGATTGATTGATTGGTCGTGGTTGACTTGACTTCTCCAAGCCCGGTCAAAATGGTTGTATCAATTGCCCCCATCTTCCGAGCTCTACCGTTGCTGAGGTTGAGGTCGGCAGATGTAGTATAAGGGGGAGAAGTGGCTCCTTTTGTAAAATTGGTCCGACTTGCGAAGTCGGCTAGTGACAATAATTTGTCGGTCCGAGATTTGTTCGGTGGCGAGGGGAGTTGCCCCTCGCCTTACGGCGGACGAAGGGGAGATCGGCCAGCTGGGGGATTTGCCCCCAGCCTTATGGTCGATCTGTTCGTTCGATGGCGAGGGGAGTGGCCCCTCGACTGGCGGCCGACGAAGGGGTGATTGGCCTGCTGGGAGAGTTGCCCCAGCCTTACGATCGATCTGTTCGTTTGGTGGCGAGGGGAGCGGCCCCTCGACTGGCATCTACTGCTCATTAAAGAGAGAAAGAATCAGTCTCTCCCGATAAAAGAGACTGGCAGCTACTACTCATACTTATAGCCATTAACTTACCTTAAACTCAAGCTTTGACTCCCGATAAAAGAGAGAAAGAATCAGTCTCTCCTCGTGTAAGAAAACGATTTCTGAGAGTGTCACGCCCCGCTTCCCAAAAATATGGAGGCGAAGCGTGAGAAGGTCCGCTCAGACTTGAAGCTACAAAGCTGCAAGTCCGATAAGCGTCAATCAAATTTAAAACTGCAGGTCCTTGCAATGTGAGCGAAACAAAGATATTAACAATGAAATGAGACAAAAGAATAATCTCAGAATATCCATAATTATAAATTCCAACAACGCAGAAAAGCCACCAGGCTGAAATAAAAGAGAGTCTAAAGGCCCAAACATGGCCAACAAAAGTACAACGTACAAACAAAGGTGCTACGCACCAACAACTAACAAAAAGCCTAAAACCAAATAAAGCTCAACAAAGACTCAAAGAATGGTCACCGGTGTCCACCAAAATCCTCCTGGGCAGTCATGGACTCAGACTCAGCGTCAGCAACACAACACGTACCCAGCAACGGTCTCTGGCTCAGGGTCTAACATGTGACACCCAAAAGAGCAAGGGGCACATGTCAGCAAGTCTACAAGAGACTTGTGCAAGGAAACTGAAAGTAGGTAAAAGTAAAGCAACCTAGCAGTTCTAGCATGAATGCGATGACATGGCAGTTAAAGTATGAGTGCAACAGGTAAAGTAAAGTAAGGTACGAGCATGGCATTTAAACATGGCATGGATGACAAGTATTACATGAATCATTCACAAGACAAGTACAAGACAAGAAAAGTAAGCACCTCGTGCACAGAGATTCCGTCTTTTGGCTAGAGGGCTGATCAGGCCACTCCTAAGCTCAAGTGAACGTTTATCCCTACCCCTCCACGTGTGTCGAGCCAGGGCCTTACCCCCGAACTTGGAATGCTCGCTTCTGGATCACGAGCCAGGAAGTGTTTTAAACAAGTATGGCCTAGGGGTGCACCTAGCCAGGGACACGGAAACACGGATTTGTACAAGTATTTTGTAGCGTGTGCTACGATGCAACAATCAAGTTGGATGACATGTAAGATGCAATGCATGGCAGTTAAAAGTACGTACAGTTTAAGGAAAGTAAACGTGACAGTTTAGTATGCATGAACAACAAGTTTAAAGGGTTGGATCTAGCTTCGTTGTCAAGCTAGATCAATTAGGTGACGGATCTAGTTTCGTTGTCAAACTAGATCAAGTAGGCGTCTAGCCAGCTATCATTTCACTGACTAGTCTCTTTTACGCTGAAAACAAGGAAGTGGCCTAAAAACATGGCCCTACACAAGAGTTGGCAAGTTTCACTTGCCTGCAAGTACGACGTCTGAGCACACCGTCCAATGAGTCCAAAAATCACAATTATCCTACGTGCACAAGTCCACCGGCCTAAAGTCCATATTATTAATCGTCATTAGTGAATTTAAAACATTTAAAATACTTTAAAAATAATGATTTTAGTCTTGATTAGCATGCAATTGGGTTGGGGGTCCTAGGGG
Source organism: Scilla litardierei (assembly GCA_030789695.1). Classification (NCBI taxonomy): domain Eukaryota; kingdom Viridiplantae; phylum Streptophyta; class Magnoliopsida; order Asparagales; family Asparagaceae; genus Scilla; species Scilla litardierei. The sequence goes on from CM061133.1 coordinate 30,576,132, forward strand.
TGCAAAACGTTACCTCAACACGACGCGAAAGCTACACCGGCGTCGGGTAGCGACGCCGGGGGTTGGAATAATAGAACGCGCTCCAAGTCCTGATTCCAATTTAGTTTCCTCGCTGGAAAGTTCAGAGCATCAACCCGGGCGACGATTCCAGATTCCAAAGCTCGCACGTGCGACGACGGGCTACGACGTGCGACGACGTCGTACGCGGCAAGTCGTCGAAGAGAACACACCTAGGTGGGGCCCACAGTAGTCCTAGGGGCCTTTGGGGGACCCACAATAACTCTGGAGAACTTGGGGGGCCCACGGTGGCAAGCGATGCGACGGATGCGGGGTTGCGACGAGTGGCTCTCGGTCGTACTCAGCCAATGCGGGGGATTCTCTCGGTCGCTGCGGGGAAACGGAGCTGTGCGGCGCTTTGGGTCGGTCGCAGCAGCGGGGGCGGGGAGATTCTTCGGTCAGACCGGTCGGGGGCTTCGGTCGTGCGCTTGGGATGCGAGGCGGGCGATGTTGCAACGTTGCAACGTTGCAACGTCGGTCGCTGCGGGCGAGGCGACCGGTCAGACGCTGTGCGGAGCGGGGCGACAAGGCGGGTCGGTGCGGAGCGCTGTACGGAGCGGGGTGCGGGCCAAGCGGTCGGTCAGACCGAGCAAACGGAGCGGGCGCTGTGAAGCGATGCGGGCGGCGATGGGTGCGGGGGCTGCTATCGGTCGGAGCGGGGGAACGGGGGCGTTTTTCTCGGTCGTGCGGCAGCTGAACGTCGCAACGTTGCGACGAATCGTCGCAACGTCCAATTTGAGTTTTGGAAGAGGCTAGGGCTAATTTCTTGCGAAAATAGGTCTTCCTAGGGGTTTCTTATATAGTATAGATGGGTTGACTTGGTCTAGGGCTAAATCTAATAGGATTAGAATATTAAAATAATTTAAAATTTGAATTAAAACTACTCCAACTCACCCAAGGGTTTGACTTGGTCCAAATGAGCTGGAAATTGGCTCAAAAATTCTTTAAAACGTTTAAAACTCAAATAAATTTTATTTGGCCGAAAATAATTTATAAATTAATTATTAAAAATAATATAAAACTTGTTAAAAATATAAAAGCGGTCAAATAAACTCCAAAAATTATAAAATAAATATCGTGGTGATCGTGACGACGAATGTGAGCTAACTAAAAAGACGGATCTCAATTTCGACGTCGGACGACAAAACTAAAAATAGAAACGTCTCCCGTCAAAAGTGAAAATCGTCACGTCTCATCGAGTGAGATTAAATTGTGGAAAAACGACTCGAGAAACGTCGTTCCAAATTAGTGCCACTATTTAATACTCTCAGAGACGTTCACAACGGCATGTCACACGAAAGTGTTCCCCACAAACAAAGTCTAAAACAAACACGTGCACGGCCAAAAGCACGTGCACGAACAACGTACCACGAAAAGTGGTCGTTACATCCTCCCCACCTTAGAATAAAGTCCGTCCTCGGACTTTCTAATATAGCTAGTTACTCTAGTAACTACCCCAATCAAGCCACATTATAATTTAAACCAAGTATAGTCATTACAAGTGCTCATATACGCACTAGGTAGTCAAACATTAACACTACCACCACGTATACATATACATTCACATACGTATACACTTATACCTATTATAGTCAGTCAAATTCATACATGTATTTCAATCAGGTATATAAACATACATCCCTTATATAACTGCTACTCACAAAACAATAGTTCATATACTTATATAGGTATGATCTCATACTAGCAAATACAATCATTTCCCTACGTATAGATAGCTACCTATGCACAAACATCAAGGGTATACTACCCTCTAATATTCATCCCAATACCAAACATCTCAACACATATAGTCACACCATACCATTATTAATCAAGTTTCACTATATATATATATATATTCACTATAGTTTCACAATATGTATATAGTCATTCAATGCATTCAAATATTTCACCATACATTCACATTACGTACGGTCCTATAACTGTATTTACGACACGTCACATATATCATGGTCATCAATACCTATAACTAAGCACATACTTACCCGTGCATGGTGCACACCCATACATGCTAACATTTCATTTACATACACCAATCATACCATTATATAACTAGCACACATACACACCTAGTTTTAGCTAGTACACATACGTTCACACGAGCAAGTCCTTAGTAATTAGCTATACCACAAGACCAACACCTATAACTATATACTGGTGTAGCGACCCACAATCATGTGCGTAACACAACCAGGCACGAACACTTCTATCACTATACATACATCAAGCATTGCTATATTCAAACTACAAACATACATTCAATGTACTTAGAGTATACCTGCTCAAGCTTGAGTGAGACTCAATACACATATCAGAATATTCTATATACGTAACACGGCATTCATACATGTACCAATACCACTCCATTATATATATATATATGCATCTACCAATACAACCATATACATTCCATAAATCAATCACACTTAATATTTAGTCAGATAACACCCACATATTTATATTACTCTCTCTAGTACAAACATTCACCGTATAGTCACACATAAATAATGTATATATTCACACCATAGCCTACTACCAATAATTAGTATACTAACACATTCACACATACATAATTAAGATGTGCAATAGTCGTGTATACCTCACGGTATGCACGCATGCAACATCCCGAAAAGCAAGCAATACCAATCAAAATTATACTCCTACTACCATATGTATATCACCTATATACTCAGGCATCAAAACATAACTACTTATGTCTAAACACAATACATACCCACATACGAGCACACGCTCATACGTGCTAATATATATGGGTCACTCAATAGGCCTACTTACTTAACTATACATACACTTATTATTATCACACCTAGCACACACATAGCTTTACCAATCATTTTATTTCAACCATTATAAGTATCTCTTACTACATTCACAACTTAGATATTTCAACGCTGACTCTTATATACACAAGCATCCCTTAGTATGGTATAGCTATCCACACAAAAATCTATAACTACTAACACACAACAACTTCATACTATCGCGAATAACTCCGAGTATATATACATATATTCCACACAATAGGCGAGCATCAATATACTATGGGGGGTACACTCATTCAAGCCCACGTACACAAGTTAGGTACGTGCACCACGACTACCTCACAAGGTCCAAGGGCCTACTAACAATTAAGAGTTGACACGGATCTTGACGGGCACTAAAGTCTAAGCAATAAAGAGAGGTCGAGAGCGTGACGAGGGAAGGATCGATAAGCACGAGTTCAGATAGGACGAATACAAGGAGACAGCTTGGTTAGACTAAACATTGACTCAATGGTGATGTTTAGGTTGAGGGAAAAGGGAGATGTAATGATGCTTATATAGGAGGGGGAAAAAGAAAATAGGGTAAATAGCACGAGCTAAAATACGCAAAATTGAAAACTGTTGTACTTCAAAAAAAAATTGGAATTCCTCATCTGTATAAAATATTTGAAGATCGATAAAGCGAGTTGAAATAAGTTTGAGTCGAATATTCATAATAAGAGAAAATGTTTTATTGGTTTATATAAAATCAATGAAAAAGGAAGTAAAATCATTTACACGAATATTAAGGACGAGGTTTTAGAAATCTTATACGTTAGTAATTTAATACAATGTTGTCAAAAAGTTTTTGAAAGTCAAAGAATGAAATCAAGTAACGGAAGAATCTAAACTCATGTTAAATGCTTTCAAAACTTTTAGGCTATGGAAAATCAATATTGAAACTTCTTTTAGAGAAATCAGGATTTGTCAAAAATAATACTGGTTACACTAAGCTCTTAGCGTACAAGCACAACGAGCCTGATACGGGTATAAAAATAGTTGAAATTCAATTTGGTTGAGAAATTTTTCTAAAAGCGTGTATGGCGAGCGGAAAGAAAATAATAGTAATTTAGCATAAGAATTATCAAGATCGAATAGCAAATCTTTAAAATCAAATCAAGGAGGGTCTAAAGCAGGAAGAGGCTATGAAAATAGTAATTTTGCAAAAATCTGAAGTAGCGAAAACGACGAGCAAGTCTAACTTGCTGAAAGCTGAAATTCCATATGTCTTGAAAGTATATTAAGGTAAACACGACGTATCATTCGAATAACACAAATGAGAGGGAAAATTATAAATCGAATTGGGCAGGGCAAAAGTAAAACTAATATATGAAAGAACGACACATTTACATAAGTATGAAAAATATAGGCTGGGAAAATACCGTAAGCTAGTATTCAAAAATTCCGACAAACATTTTAAAAAAATTTAAATCAATGAAGGAGGATGAAATATAGGTATATTAAAATTTTGAACAAAATTAAACTTAGTGGAAGAGAAGATTGAAAAATACTTCCAGAAGGTTCAAGTTTTGCAATGGCGATGTTTGAAAATTGACGACGATCGTCACGGGACGATCTCGTGAATCGAGGCAAGGAAATTGGTCGGATGATCAAAACATTCATACGCCTAGGATATAAATCAGGGAAATCTACGGGGAACTCCTACGATCGACCAACTAAGAATTTAGAACTAAGCGCTAAGACTTTCTAAGGAGCTAGACGGTAATGAAATGCGTTCAGCTTGGTCCGAAATGGATGAACCCAAACGAACGACCGAAGGAAAATCTAGAAGTCTAATATGGTCAGGGTTAGGCAAGGACCACTAAGGTAACTCCTACGGCGATTAAATCAATTGCTGGCAGGGAGTCTAACTAACAAACAGAGGCCTCTATCTAACAAGCACAGGCGTCTAACTAAGTCTTCTTATCACCTAGTGTCATAAGAAAACGACTAAACTCAGGGCTTATTACTCGGATGTTGCAATTTATTTAATGGACATTCCGTTATTATCGTTGTTTCGTTAATTCGCAATTGCAAGACCGGACCTGCATGGGCCACCAACAAAACCTGTCACGCCCCGCTTCCCAAAAATATGGAGGCGAAGCGTGAGAAGGTCAGCTCAGACTTGAAGCTACAAAGCTGCAAGTCCGATAAGCGTCAATCAAATTTAAAACTGCAGGTCCTTGCAATGCGAGCAAAACAAATATATTAACAATGAAATGAGACAAAAGAATAATCTCAGAATATCCATAATTATAAATTCCAACAACGCAGAAAAAGCCACCAGGCTGAAATAAAAGAGAGTCTAAAGGCCCAAACATGGCCAACAAAAGTACAACGTACAAACAAAGGTGCTACGCACCAACAACTAACAAAAAGCCTAAAACCAAATAAAGCTCAACAAAGACTCAAAGAATGGTCACCGGTGTCCACCAAAATCCTCCTGGGCAGTCATGGACTCAGACTCAGCGTCAGCAACACAACACGTACCCAGCAACGGTCTCTGGCTCAGGGTCTAACATGTGACACCCAAAAGAGCAAGGGGCACATGTCAGCAAGTCTACAAGAGACTTGTGCAAGGAAACTGAAAGTAGGTAAAAGTAAAGCAACCTAGCAGTTCTAGCATGAATGCGATGACATGGCAGTTAAAGTATGAGTGCAACAGGTAAAGTAAAGTAAGGTACGAGCATGGCATTTAAACATGGCATGGATGACAAGTATTACATGAATCATTCACAAGACAAGTACAAGACAAGAAAAGTAAGCACCTCGTGCACAGAGATTCCGTCTTTTGGCTAGAGGGCTGATCAGGCCACTCCTAAGCTCAAGTGAACGTTTATCCCTACCCCTCCACGTGTGTCGAGCCAGGGCCTTACCCCCGAACTTGGAATGCTCGCTTCTGGATCACGAGCCAGGAAGTGTTTTAAACAAGTATGGCCTAGGGGTGCACCTAGTCAGGGACACGGAAACACGGATTTGTACAAGTATTTTGTAGCGTGTGCTACGATGCAACAATCAAGTTGGATGACATGTAAGATGCAATGCATGGCAGTTAAAAGTACGTACAGTTTAAGGAAAGTAAACGTGACAGTTTAGTATGCATGAACAACAAGTTTAAAGGGTTGGATCTAGCTTCGTTGTCAAGCTAGATCAATTAGGTGACGGATCTAGTTTCGTTGTCAAACTAGATCAAGTAGGCGTCTAGCCAGCTATCATTTCACTGACTAGTCTCTTTTACGCTGAAAACAAGGAAGTGGCCTAAAAACATGGCCCTACACAAGAGTTGGCAAGTTTCACTTGCCTGCAAGTACGACGTCTGAGCACACCGTCCAATGAGTCCAAAAATCACAATTATCCTACGTGCACAAGTCCACCGGCCTAAAGTCCATATTATTAATCGTCATTAGTGAATTTAAAACATTTAAAATACTTTAAAAATAATGATTTTAGTCTTGATTAGCATGCAATTGGGTTGGGGGTCCTAGGGGTGCAAAACGTTACCTCAACACGACGCAAAAGCTACACCGGCGTCGGGTAGCGACGCCGGGGGTTGGAATAATAGAACGCGCTCCAAGTCCTGATTCCAATTTAGTTTCCTCGCTGGAAAGTTCAGAGCATCAACCCGGGCGACGATTCCAGATTCCAAAGCTCGCACGTGCGACGACGGGCTACGACGTGCGACGACGTCGTACGCGGCAAGTCGTCGAAGAGAACACACCTAGGTGGGGCCCACAGTAGTCCTAGGGGCCTTTGGGGGACCCACAATAACTCTGGAGAACTTGGGGGGCCCACGGTGGCAAGCGATGCGACGGATGCGGGGTTGCGACGAGTGGCTCTCGGTCGTACTCAGCCAATGCGGGGGATTCTCTCGGTCGCTGCGGGGAAACGGAGCTGTGCGGCGCTTTGGGTCGGTCGCAGCAGCGGGGGCGGGGAGATTCTTCGGTCAGACCGGTCGGGGGCTTCGGTCGTGCGCTTGGGATGCGAGGCGGGCGATGTTGCAACGTTGCAACGTGTGCAACGTCGGTCGCTGCGGGCGAGGCGACCGGTCAGACGCTGTGCGGAAAACTTGTTAAAAATATAAAAGCGGTCAAATAAACTCCAAAAATTATAAAATAAATATCGTGGTGATCGTGACGACGAATGTGAGCTAACTAAGAAGACGGATCTCAATTTCGACGTCGGACGACAAAACTAAAAATAGAAACGTCTCCCGTCAAAAGTGAAAATCGTCACGTCTCATCGAGTGAGATTAAATTGTGGAAAAACGACTCGAGAAACGTCGTTCCAAATTAGTGCCACTATTTAATACTCTCAGAGACGTTCACAACGGCATATCACACGAAAGTGTTCCCCACAAACAAAGTCTAAAACAAACACGTGCACGGCCAAAAGCACGTGCACGAACAACGTACCACGAAAAGTGGTCGTTACAGAGAGTTACATCAACCTTGAAACACTAAGCTACAGCTCATTAAAGCAGAAAAGAACATGCCCATTATTTCTGTCTTTTATCTGTATCCTCCCCCTGCTAAAGACTTCTCTATATATGACTTCTCTTTCCTCTCACTTCCTCCTCTGATTCCAACATAGCAAGCACCAATGTATGCAATCAGCATAGTTCGCTGGATTTGAGAGTTGTTCTTTATTGAATCTCTCCCAGAATTTTCTGTAAATCGAAGTATGACCATCTTTCTGGTACTCAGACAACTGAGTGATGTTCACAATCGAGACTTTCGAGCCCACACTGTCCAGTATGCTCTTCACCATCCTCATTGTATCGAGGTCGGATCCAGTCACCCAGTAACCTTCCTTGTCCAGTATAGGGGCCGTCTCCTTGTCCAGATTCCACTCTTGGCTCCCGGAAGGAGGAGGAGGAGGAAGAAGAGATAAGTTGATATCACAGAATATGTAATCATTGCAAAGTTTTTAGAGGCATGGACAAAATTTCATGTGGTCCATCTGTCTAGTTCCATTTGTTGTATCGATATTGGGATCCAAATACAGCATAGGTCTCTGAAGTCACATAGAAGTTGCGGTTGTAGATAACAGTGAAGGTAATCGACAATCAATTTGGAAAATGCTAACTGGATTCGTATGAAGTGAAGACCCATCAATAAGTGTAGTCCAACGAAACACATTACAATAATTTGTTAAGGAAACTAAAAATCAATTTCCTGGGCATTGCACATCTCTCTCTCCGAAGTTAGTTCTATGCCAAGAAGTGTAGTCCAAAGAGTGGAATTCAAATGAATTTTCACCTATAAAAACTTAAAATTCCTATAATATTTTAACATCAGTATGTTTTTATTGTAAATCTAATAAAACATGTGTATCATTCGACAAATGTTTGCAGAAACTGTTTAATTGCAGAGATGGGTAGGGGACATGGTTACAAAGAAGACTCACTGGGTCAACGTGTTCACTCTCGAAGAAACCCAATTCGCCCATGTCTCCCGTGCAGAAATATTGGAGCATGAACCTTTGAGCATTTGTATAAATAGTTGGTGTGCAGAAATCCTGGAGACGTCACCTTCCTTCTAAATTTATTTCTGCAAAAAATCAAAAACAACAAAAAAATTCGAGGAAAGAAGCCTCAATTCCATTGTTTGAAACAGGCTGCCCTGAGCAAATGTTACCTTCTCTAGATTTCTGAGCCGTTTGTGTTTGGAGACACCCATCAGAAGCATTTTCCATATTTTCATTTTCATCAATATCTAAATCCTGGTTCATGTCGATAGGAGGTTCAAATGCCTGCACAGATTTGTTGAAATCAATAAGTCAAAGAGAAGCACTAAGGTTCATGTTTATGATGAATGTCAGGGACACATGTATTGGATTGAATCCTAATGGCTTTTTGAATCTTAGATTCCACACTGAAACATAAGCAGAAAGAACTTAAGTTGAAGCACACTGATTACTGAAATAGTAAAAGAGAAAAATTGTTCACCTGAAGCATGTTCATGATGAAAAAGGTATTCTGTGATATGCACCTGCAAGGTATAATCAGTTAGAATCTACTCTTAACATTATCTTACTAAGAAATATCACACTCTAATCATAAACATTGCACCTTGAGAATTTAGACAGACTCATATGTGCTTTTCAGTCAATTAGAACACTACAACAGAATTATATTCAACGATCTGGCACGTGATTTTTAAGCGGGATCTTATATCTTAAATCAAAAACTATGCCAAGCTGGCAGGGTAAACAATAGAACTTAATCAAGGTTTTAAGACAAAACCGTTCTCGTTGCCAGTTTCCTTCAGACTGAAATTTCATGCTAATGTTGATCATAAAGTTATTTCAAGTGGGCTTTGTAAATTTATAGTTGACCCTACTTCTATTGGAGGAATGCAGAATTTAACGAAATAATGTCAACAAACTGAGTTTTATCAGTGTAAGGAGTTCAAGCATTAACTTACCGTCGAAGTCTTTGATAGTTCAAAGGAAGATGAGAGAGAAGAGCCTGCACATTCATTAAATAAAATAATTAATGTCTATCGATTTAAAGAAAGAAAAAGGAAAGGAAAGCATCTGCATTTTTTGAAAGAGGAAGAATGATTACCTTATGAACATGTGAGAGTTTCTTATACGACCTTTCGTATCGTCGAACATCCTCTTCAGCGACATCCGAGTAACTAAATAATATTAGGGGTTCATCAAACTAATGGGCAAACATGGACGAAATTGAAGGGGAAATTGACCAAAGAACCAGCAAAAAAGGAAAAAAAACTATGCTGATGAAGAAACTGATGATTTGAAGAAGTCTATGGAGCTAATCCGGTGTTGAAAATTCTTTACGTTTCAAGTTTCACAGAATTAAACAAAAGAAAACAATTGGAGCGCTTACTTGAGATTTGCGCTGATGATTCGACGGGCAGAGGTTCCCCCCAAACACTTTTCTTCCGCGGGCTGAGGTTTCCCCCCCCCCCCCAAAAAAATACTTTTCTTTCCCCCAAAATTTAATTCCCCCACAAAGTATTGTTTCAAACTTAAAATTTCAAACCTCATAGCAAGTAGTTTCCCCCCAAACTCAAGTTCTCTTCTCCCAATTTCAATTTCTCTTGTCTTAACCAATTTCTCAACTCTTCTCCAAATTCTCTTATCCAATTTCTCTTGATAACATCCCTCAAATGTTATATATACTAGTCATAACCCATGCCCGCGGGCATGGTTCATTTAAGATTCCCCCCGTGAAATCTTTGTTCCCTAAAAAATTATTTCCACAGCGAAAATTGTGCGGAACTACAAATTAGCATAAAAATATTTAGCGGCATGGGCGCCTTCGACATGGAACACAAATCCGGCGTTGGCGCCTTCGACACGGAACAACAAATTAGCATAAAAAATCGACGCGGTCGCTTTCGGCACGGAACAACAAATTAGCGTAAAAAATTTAGCGGGCGCCTTCAACGTTGAAAATTATTCTCATCTTTGCCCAATGGGTCGAAGAGACGGTGGGCACCACGTTAAGGGAGAGATTATGCGCTGAGGGAGAGATCATTCGATCTGCAGCATTAAGTGCAAATGCATTAATTGCATGCACTCTAATATTCCCAAGAATTCATTCATCGTGTCCTAGTCAGCCCTAGAATTCAAAAATAGTTGTGTTTTAATATATATATATATATGTATCTATGTATGTATGTATGTATGTATGTATGTATGTATGTATGGTTTCCGGCCCTACGACATTCGATGGGGAGAGCTGATCCTGCCTGTATCAATTCAGGAAACCCCTATCATCGGTGTTCTTCATATTGTCATCAACGGATTTCATCTACTACTTCTAAGACTGTACCTAATCAGGTTGATCGAAATGATAAAGCTGTTGGCAAGTCATCTGCTCCATTGAGAGTGGCAAAATCGGGGCGTGAAGCATGGAGTTCACTCTTTTCGGTTGGCCGTTCTGTTGATCAAAATAGCAAATGCAAGTATTTTGCTCCCCGAGAGATTCCATCTGGCAAGTCTGTCCCTTGGATCCCGAAAGAAGCAGTCTCTGCTAATGTTGCAAAATGGAGTTGTACTTTGGCTGGTTATGTTGTGGGGGACAAGCCATTTTATTCACATATTCGAGCTTGTGTACATCGGTTGTGGCACCCTAGAGGAAAGCTACATGTTCACTCTAGGGATAATGGATTTTTCTTCTTCCAATTTGAGTTAGAGGAGGATTGCAGCAGGGTTCTCCAAGGTGGGCCTTGGATGTTTGATAAAAGGGTGATCGTACTGCGACGCTGGACTCCAGAACTAACAATGGATAGAGATCTTCTGTCCTCAATTCCGGTATGGGTGAGATTACCTGACCTACCATTAAAATTTTGGTCTACAGACTGCATTAGTATTATTGCTAGTTCTGTAGGAAAGCCTTTATTTGTAGATAAGGCTACGGCTTCTGGAGAACGATATTCTTATGCTAGATGCTTCGTGGAAGTCGAGGCGAAGACGAAATTACCAAGCACTATTGAGGTTGCGGTGGAGGTCCACAGGTTGTGGCAGCTCTGTCAAGCCTGTGACATGTGCAAAACACATGTCAGCAACGAACTAATGAGACCATAATTAAAGCAGTTATACAATTCTAGCAGTTCTATATGGAATTTAAATGACAACCTACACAGGAGTTCTAGAAAACAGGAAATAAGTAAGGGGTTGTTCTAATCGATCTGCTAGGGGTGTCCATCTAGTCAGATCGTCTAAGAGTTGTTCATGTAGTTCTATCAATCTGCCAGGGGTGTCCATCTGATCAGATTTTCTAGGTCTAGAAAAAGGTCAAACGACCGGAATGCATCCCTGCGAAGCAAACAGGAGTGCACCAACTGCGACACGAAGACAAAGCCTAAGAACTCAAGCTGCGTAGGCGGAAGGGAGCTACCCCCCAGGCCCAGCTAGACTCTTTTGTCCTACCCCACCCGCGAGTCGTTTGTGTTATGGACACGAGCCAACAAACGCTCCATCTAGACACGAGACAAGACAAGGATCACGAATGATACTACGTATCATACCGGAGCGCACCAGTCACGGGTGAGCCAAAGATGGGGAGCACCAGTTCTCAATGGTCACCCCCGTCGTCGATCCAAAACAAATCATTAATCATGAATGATACTACGTATCATACCGGAGTGCACCAGTCACAGATGAGCCAAAGCTGGGGAGCACCAGTTCTCAATGGTCACCCCCGTCATCGATTAACTATCCATGAGTGAGACATTCCTGGACGAGCCAGCAAACATTCTACAAGTCCGTAAGCGAGCCGTCTCTGGGCTAGCCAGCCGACGCTCCACAAGAGTAGTGCCAACCTTCGTATAGGATAGGCCCACGCCTGTGATCTTCCACAAAGATCCACATAACTACAATGTCTGGCTTATTAATTAGCATGTGAGGTTCAAGTTGCATCTTAAAAGTGGGTTCGAGCAGAAAGTAGCATGCGGTCATTTTCAAGTATTTTGCAGAAATAAATCTAGCAGTTCTAACATCAATTCTAGAAAATGATGATTCTGATAGTGTTGGTAACGAAGATGGGGCTGATGAAGACTATGAGGCTGAGTGGAGGGAGGAATTTGAAGGAAATGCTACTATGGAGAATCAAGAGTGGGAGGAGGAAATGCGCCACTTTGCTTCATTGAAGACGGTAAAAAAGAAATTTATAGATCTCCCTCGACGGAAAAGTTTAAGGGTATCACGAAATTCTAAATTTTAGCTCCCTACACGTGTTGAGATGCTGCTTGCTTATCGGTTGTTTTCATTAGAGTTTTTTATGTTTGGATCATCTGTAATCCAATATTGTAATTGATGAGTTATATGAATAAATTGCTAACCTTTCAAAAAAAATGTATGTATGTATATGACAATTTTTTGGCTCATTGTACACTTGTGTGAATCTTGTGTGATTATATCTCTTCTTTGTGCTCTTAATTATATACATTGAATGTTGGGATATATTGAATGTATATAATTACAATTTCCTTATTCTATGGCATGAATGTTGCTATTGGACTTCTCTTCCTCTAATCAAATTTATTTTTGATGATTTTGATACGTATTTGTGTGATACACCTTCATGTTGTCTATTTTCATTTGGTATTACATTAAATAAATATCATATTCTTTATACTTCTGATACGACCATCTTGAGACGGCCTAAGATCGAGCGGTCCAAGCCCACATTTGAAGCAGGAGGCCCCAAAGGAGATCGGGCCGAGCGTCGAGGCCCCCACGAAGGCTCGGAATCGGGTCGGCCACTACCAGAACATGCGCCCTGTCAACCCACGTCCGCGGCAGCTAAACGCTCCCCGAAGCAAGCCCCTTTAATCACCATTAGGGACCCCATTAATCCACCTTCATGACGCATGAAGGCACCTTCAAAGAGGCAGATCATGGGGGCGGAGAAAGGGGACGTTGAGGGAGAGTGAACATGGGATGATTCCTATAAAGGGGCTCAGGAGGTGACATAGAAAGGGATCTCTTCTTGGATACCGATAGACGGAAGTATTCTACACAAGACCTTGCTTTCCACTTTATATTCCCTCACATAACTCGATCTGAGGACTCGTGTATCGGCCACCTTGTGAGCCATACCGATCCCGTCGTGTATCATCAGATCCGTTCTGACTTAGGCATCGAAGAAGACTTGGTCGGAACCAAGGTCCGGCCCCCCTGATGAGCTTCCTCGTCTGTCCAGACTAAGTAGATCCAGCGGCACCGAGGCTACTCCTCAGCGCCCGTCCGTTCGAGGCCGAGCGTTCCCGGCAACAAGCCCACTCGCCCACATCACACCAAGGACCCAGCTTTACCGAGGCTACCCTTTGGCAAGCAGACACAAGGATCCGCGCTTCCCTCGTTGGGCAATCGTGTACCTGGCCAAACCTGGGGGTCCCATACGCCCCCTTGACCTCGTTGACCTCCCGTTCCCTGGTCAACAATTAAGCGGTGAGAAAACACCCGTAAACATCTGGCGCCGTCTGTGGGAACGAGCAAACACCCATTTTAAGCAACCACACCAGAGATGACACGGCCATGCCCCCCTCGACATAAAAGAGCTTCGGTGGTGATATCAGTACCGGGGCCGTTCCGCGATCGTCTGGGAAAAACCTTAACTACTCAACGCACGCCCCTTGCCGGGGGGTCGAGCGAGCCCTGGGCAGGACCTGCGGGGGCAGATGAAGAGGAAGCCGGAAACTCTCCCCCGCCCCTCTACTTCTCCGGGAAGGACGCGGAGAAGGCAAAGCCGCTGTACGACGAAGTACTAGTTGTCTCTGCCGTTATCGATACCGCCATTGTTAGACGGCTACTCGTCGACACCTGTAGCTCGTGCTACATCCTCTTCATGTCAACCCTTGAAAGGATGGGGCTTCGGGCCGAAGACCTGAAGCCGTGTTCTGGGCCCGTGATAGGGTTCACAGGCCACTCCACACCCATCGTGGGGGTGATCCACCTCCCCGTCACGCTCGGGGAGCCGCCCAACTTGACTACTTTGACGATAGAGTTTGTGGCGCTGAGGATTGGGTCGGCATAAAATGGGATCATCGGTCGCCCACTCCTCAACGCGACTGGAGCCATGGTCTCGACCCTACATTGGGCAATCAGATTCCAGACCCCGGGAGGGATCGGTCAAGTCAGAGGCGACCCGACGAAACCGAAGATCTGCTACCAGCTGGCCGACACAGAACGCGCCGAGGAGCACAGTAACCCGATGGACTTACTCGACCGGAGATACGGCCCGAGGCCCACTCCTGGGGAAGAAATGGAACTCATTCTTGTCACGAACGTTGAAGGAATATTCATCTCCATCGGGTCCGGACTTGACCCCATCCTGAGAGGTGAATTAATTGGGTGCTTGGAGGCCAACCTGGACGTCTTCGCCTGGTCGCCCGATGATATGCTAGGCGTGGACCCCCGGGTGATCACCCACCAGCTAAATGTCGACCCCAATTTCAAACCGGTCAGGCAAAAGAAGAGAAACTTAGCTGGCGAAAAGAGGATGGCAGCGTCCGAGGAAGTGGAGCGCCTGCTTGACGCAGGATTCATCCGAGAGGTCTGGTACCCGAAATGGCTGTCCAACGTTGTGATGGTGAAGAAGTCCAGTAGCAAATGGCGGATGTGCATGGACTTCAGTGATCTCAATAAGGCCTGTCCCAAAGACAGCTACCCACTACCCCGCATTGACCATCTCGTGGACAACACATCTGGCTATGAGATGCTCAGCTTCATGGACGCCTACTCCTGGTACAACTGATCGCTCCATATTTTACACCCTTTTTCTGTATGTTTGCATGCCACTTTGATCGCTCATATCGCGTTTTTCACGATTATTCGACAATATTGTGATGCTTTTCACGATTTCTTGTTTTTGTCGTATTTCAGGAGATATGGAGCGATTCGGAGTGATTTTGTGATCAAGAGGGTTTGCACCCACTCCGAAGTGTCACCCAAGTCTCTTTTGAGGGCTATTCGGCGATGGAAGACGAGTGGAAGAAGAAGGAACTTCGTAGGAGCGACGAGGAAGCGAAACGATGAAGATTGGGCATCTACAGCATATCACTCGGCCGAGTGAAGCACTCACTCGGCCGATGCAAGAAGACCGCTCGGCCGACCAGACCGGACACGCACCACAGAAGGAAATCAGCGTGCACTCGGCCGAGGGACGATAGCCCACTCAGCCGAGTATGAAGATCACATCGCCCGAGTGGCATGGAAAATCCACCATCAAAAAGGCCAACTTTCTGGAAATGTACAGGCTTTTGACGGTTCCGACTCGACCGAGCAAGAAATGCCCCTCGGCCGAGTGAGTAAAGCCACTCGACCGAGTCACTCCCGAAGACAGACCCCAACTGTAAATGTACAGGGTTTGTCACTTGGCCGAGTGACATTTGTCACTCGGCCGAGTGAGCCGCTCCGCCTGCTGCGTAAAGTGCGATTTCTGGGCTGCGCAGTGGCATTTTTGTCACGAATTTCTGGGCGATTTTGAGGGGTATTTAAACCCAGTTTTTGCCCTAGTTTAGAAGAAATTTTTGATACTTTTGGCAGCCTTTTTAGAGAGCTTTTTAGATAATTAGATTTAGGCTTTTTGGGAGATTAGAAAGGCTACTTTTGTTGGATGCTATTGAATCTTCATTGGTTTGTCTCTCTTTCTATCAAAAACCTCATTTTTATTGATATATTTTCTATTGCAATGAATTCTATTGTTTTTATTATTGAATTTTTAATGATTTGCATTATGAATTGTGAGTAGTTTTATCGTCCTAGGGCGTAGGGATTAACCCTATGAACCCTATTTCTGAATTGTGATGAATTGGTGAAATTCTTGCTAGAATTGATTAGGGTTAGGTTGGGATTGATAAATTACGGATAGCTAGTGATTCATATCGATTGGGATTTGCAAGAGATTGGGTCCCAATTTATAGGAAGCCCTAGAAATTCGATTTAGATATACGATTGGACTCCTCTAGGATTGGTTTGCAAGAGATTGGACCAAGGCTAGGGTTTTCAATCGTAATTCTATACCAATACCCGTTTGCAAGAGATTGGATGGGTAGGAACTATCTCAACCTAGGTCGTAGCTCGAGTTTGCACGAGAGTGGGCTCGAGATACGATTGAACAATGATGTCGATCCTAATGCTAGTGGCTTAGGCTAGGGTTTGCAAGAGATTGGGCCCTATCCTAGGTTCGCTATAGACCGACAATAGCGCGAGAACGTGAGCTTGGTTCTACATCTAGTTGCGACTAGTTCATCTAAGATTCAAGTCTAGCAATGATGAAACCCACGAATCAATTCTCGACCATTTTGATAGCTAGGTTATTGGAAAGAGTGGTCGACCGCCCCGAACACACACCCGGGGCGGGGGACTCGCTAGTCTTACAGCAAGCGCACGGTGTAGCGGCGAGTGGGTATCGAACACGAGGAGGGCAAATGACGGTGTCTTCTTCAATTCACCTGGCTATAAGAACAGTCGAGAAATATTCGCAATGAAGCGGTCACAGTCGTTCAATCGTATAAAGAAAATATCAAATTAATAAAACGCCTAGGGATAGGGAATCCCCGCTACAAACCGTATCTCGTCATTGTGATTCGTAGGTTTCACAATTGCTAGACTTGAAATTCAGGTGAACTAGTTGCAACTAAATGTAGAACCAAGCTCACGCTCTCGCGCTATTACCGGTCTATAGCAAACCTAGGGTAGGGTCCAATCTCTTGCAAACCCTAACCTAGACAAGCTAGCGTGAAGAACAACATCATCGTTCAATCGTATCTCGAGCCCACTCTCGTGCAAACTCGAGCTACGACCTAGGTTGGGATAGTTCCTACCCGTCCAATCTCTTGCAAATGGGTATTGGTTTAGAATTACAATCGAAAACCTTAGTTTCGGTCCAATCTCTTGCAAACCGATTCCAGAGAAACCCAATTGTAACCCAATTCGAATTTCTAGGGCTTTCTATCGAGTTGGGATCTAATCTCTTGCAAATCCCAATCAGTATGAATCCCTAGCTATTCGTATTAAATCAATCCCAAACTAACCCTAATCAATTCTAGCAAGAATTTCACCAATTCATCACAAATTAGAAATAGGGTTCGTAGGGTTCATCCCTACGCCCTAAGACGATAAAACTACTCACAATTCATAATGCAAATCATTAAAAATTCAATAATAAAAACAATAGAATTCATTGCAATAGAAAATATATCAATAAAAATGAGGTTTTTGATAAGAAGAGAGACAAACCAATGAGAATCCAATAGCATCCAACAAAATAACACTTTTGTCTCTCTCCAAAGAACCAAATCTAATATCCTAAAAGTATTCTAAAAAGGCTGCCAAAAGTATGAAAAAACTCTCTAAACTAGGTTAAAAACTGGGGTTAAATACCCCCCAAAATCGCCCAAAAACTGTGACACCACAGCTTGAAAATCGCACTTTACGCTACAGGCAGCGCGGCTCACTCGGCCGAGTGACAAATGTCACTCGGCCAAGTGAGAGACCCTGACGGATTCCAGTAACTTCGGACTTTTTGGGGGTCGTCTCCTCGGGAGTCACTCGGCCGAGTGACTTTCTCCACTCGGCCAATGTGATTTCTTCGTTCGGCCGAGTCGGAACTCGGGAGCTGACTGACGGATTACAGTAAGTCTGGGATTTTTGCTTGCCGTCGTCGTGATGCCACTTGGGCGAGTGGTGTCTCCATGCTCGGCCGAGTGGTCTGGCGATGCTCGGCCGAGTGCACGCTGATATTCAATCTGCTGCGTGTCCGATCTGGTCGGCCGAGCGGGCTGTCGATGGTCGGCCGAGTGACTCCTTCACTCGGCCGAGTGGCATGCTGAAAATGCCCAATCTTCGTATTTTTGCTTCCTCGTCGCTCCTACGACGTTCTTTCTTCTTCCACTCCTCTCCAATCGCAGAATTCCCCTCAAAAGAGTCACAGGTGACACTCCGGAGTGGGTGCATCTCAGAATCACTCCAAATCGCTCCAAATCTCCTGAAATTCGACAAAAACAAGAAATCTTGAAAAGCATCGCAATATTGTCGAATAATCGTGAAAAACGCGATACGAGCGATCAAAATGGCATGCAAACATGCAGAAAAAAGGTGTAAAATATGGAGTGATCAAAGAGACACTGTCATTATTCCTCCCTGAGTTCGATACCCGCTCGCCGCTATACCGTGTGCTTGCGGTAAGACTACGAGTCGCTTGTCCCGGGTGCGCGTGCACACCAGGACACGATCAAGTTTTTGGCGCCGTTGCCGGGGAGGGTGATATTTGACGGTTTTTAATTTTGATCACCAGGTTATCTCTTACCATCTATCCACCTTTCTTTCTTTATTTTTCCTTATTGACTCTGTTTGCTTTCCAATTTACTTGCTCTCCCCGAATTCTTCATGAGATCTTGACAGGAACATGGGAGACGCAATTTTGATGACTGAGTCTAGCCCAGGGGACGATGATTCCTTCGCAAACCTTCTTAGAGAACTTGTTGATGAGGTTCATGCCACAGGGGCATTCGCCGTTGATGTCAAGGACCCCATTGAGCAACAATTTGCTGTTTTTGTGATGGATCGAGTCTCCCCGGAAGGGACTATCGAGGGCAACGTCAGAGTTGATGTGAGAGACGACAAGTTATATTTTGAAAACGGTGAAGCATGCATCGAAGAGTACAACACTTCCGAGAAGTCCACTGGTCATGCTGAGATTCAGGGAAGTACACTTTACGACCCTTACTCTTATATTTATGAACCTACTGACGTATCTCTTGATCTTAGGTTTGGACCGAAGCACGATGGAATAGTAAGAATAGAAAAGCGTGGTTTTCATGAAATGAATGCTAAGCATAGATTTCTGGATTTCGTGAAACTTTAGCAATCTCACCGAGTATAAAATATTACTTAGCCTAGGTTGTCATGCATCGTCAAGTAGTCACTCTCTCACACTTCATCAGATTCTCTCCCCCAAGCTTATCCATAAGCGTGGTGGCATAAACAAAATAATATTTACATTCCCCGTTTCTTTTGAAGCTCCAAAAGTAAAAGAAATAAAAATAAAAGCAAAAGGGGGAAGAAAGAGAGAAAGGGTATGAGATGGGATCGTTTTCGAACTTCTTTTCTCTTTTCTTTTCTTTTTTCTCAAATCTTTCTCTTATTCTTTTCTTTTCTTTTTTCTCAAATCTTTCTCTTATTCTTTTCTTTTTTTTTCGAATAACATATATACACAAATGATCCCAAATCAAAAGAGAAGGATATACAAGCATTTTTTTGCTTTGGTTTTGGGGAATTTGGAGCATGGGATATAATAACGGGGGGAATGCCAATAATAGAATTGCTAAGGGGAGATTCACCAATGAATTAAAAAATAGAGAAATAATGTTCAACATATGTGGAGAAAGAAATAAATGTATCTCTCGGTTCACTCTATAGGACGTGCATGACAACTTCAGCAGGGTAATTTAATCTACTCAGTTTAATCTCAAAAAGCAAACTAGTCCAGATATATCAATGCTAGCAAACATTCAATCAACCTGAAGTGAAGCGTACAAATCATGCAATAAGAAGTGATATGAGAAAAGAAAGCAGTACTCCAGATATAAGCAATCACTGCGTGAATCTTGGTGTGTTTTCTACGATAGCATACATATGAATCATCAGACATCAGCTAATAGTAGAATTTCATCCATTTTCATACGGAAAAAGAAGTGGGTTACTATTTCTAAATGCAAAGCAGAACATAGCATATGATATCAGAAACAAAAGCTATGACATGACAAAATTAGCATGCATATAGAGAAAAGCTAACACCACGTCATCGTCATCACAGAAAAATCATCTCTAACAAAAGATGAAAGAAATAAAGATAAAAGAAAACAGAACTATTTACAATGCAGCATACAAAGAAAATAAGAAAAACGTGATGCATGGTAAAAAAAATGAAAAAGTGATGAAAAATGGGCGCAAAAGCGGAAAAAGCGTGAAAAAAACTAAAAATAAAGGCGATAAAAGCAAAAAGTGTGAGAACTCACTCCCCCAAGCTAAAGTGCACAGTGTCCTCAATGTGCAAAGTGTGACACACCGAGAGACGTGAAATGGGTGGGGTGGGTAAGGATGCATGCATGATAAAAAAAACAAAAATAAACAAATAGAAAATATGATGTGGATATGAATGATGCATGCAAAGATCAGAGTGATGCAGGTAATGTGTCACCAAAAATACACTCCCTCTCTCCCAAAAAAAAGGATATAAAATGATGTGATCGGAACAGGGACCAAAATAGTGAGGGGAGGAGGTGGGGGCAAAAATCTCCAGGACCATCAGAAAATGGGCAGCAAAACGACAAAAAAGATCAATGGCATCAAGGGTGTGCCTAAGCTGGTGGTGCTGCACCATCTCCGTCCTGTGGCGGAGGTGGAGGTGGGGGTGGTGGTCATGGGATCTGCTGGGTGGGTGGGTGTAGTAGAGGGAGTCGCGCCAAGATCTGATTCAGGCAAGCCTGAATATCGGGAAGCATGGGGCGTGGGACTCCACGGAACTGACCGTGGTAGAGAGAGCCCTAAAGTCGCCTCTGAGCCCACTCACCGCCCCCTCAAGAGCACAAAGGCTCTGAAGTAGAGTGTCAGGGGGTGGTGGAGCGGAGGGGCGGACAGGTCTATGCTGTGAAGGACGGGGCTGTCTCTGGCGGGAAGCGTATAGGATGGGGCCAGCAGGGTAGCGTGGAAGAGGTGATGTGCTCACTAGAGGATGCCCAGCCTCAGTGTGAGGCTGGGACGCAGGCTGGGACGAGGAGGCAGCAACAGTAGTGGTGGAAGACAAAATCGGCGACGATGAAGCAAGAGAGGTCGGTGACACAGGTGTGGGGACAGACATCACGACACTCTCGGATAGGACAGCTGCGGTGAAGGCAGAAGGGTCGACCATTGGGGAGGAAGTGTAAGGACCAAAAGGTGACACCCCGGCAGACAGTAAACCGGATAGGGTCTCCACGACGGCAGCGAAGGAAGACTCGTCGCTCTCTAGTATGGTGGGTGGACGCTCGGGAAGAAGTGAGGAAATAGGCTCAACCGAGATAGGCACAGCAGTGGTGGGGGTGGTGGTAGACGTGGTGGACGACTCAGCAAGGGTACTCCTAACACTGACAGAAGTGGGGACAGAAGTGTCAGGAGGTGCAGACAGTGCAGGCTCGGGCTGAAGGATCACGGGGTCAACGGGTGCAGGTGGTGCCTGCTCAGCTCCCTCGGCCTCTAGCACGTTGGCGGCGGGGATCAGGAGATCCATTGTCGGAAGCCAGTCCCCGTGTGCCGGTCCTATATATGTCCGAGCTGGGCTCGAGAGGATCATGTAATCGGCACTAAAGGGACCGTGCAACCATACCCAGTGCCGCTGGCCGTGGGGACGAAGCATCTTCATCCAGGCCATAACATCTATCGAGAGTGAAGTGGGGCCCGGGGCTCATCGCAGGTCGTCTGGTAGGTCCACGCCGGTCATCAGGGCTAGCAGAGTAATCAGACCATCGCAACAAATAGGTGAGCGAGCGCCCACCGAAATGATGATGCGGTCTAAAAACCAGCTAGCAATATCAATCTCGACGGCGGGGACCAGGTCGTCGCTACCCCTATCCAGAGCTCTGGGGCGAGTCATCGCGTAGAGCATATAGAGCTCAGGCGTAGACATCGTCCCAGGCTCGTACCTCGCTAGGAAGGTGGTCGCCATAAGGTGCTGGTCAATGCGGAGGCAGGGGTGCAGGATGGCTGAGGCCTTGGCCCTACTAGGGGTCAAAGCCAAGATGGGATCCCGTGATCCGTGTCCAGAAAGTGGAGGTGTCGAACGACGGTGGTGGGATGTGCATGGGCGCGTAGGCTCGGTCGGGGACAGGGACAGCGGGCCACTGGAAGAATGCACAAAGCATGTCGAGAGTGACCTCGCACTCTCGATCCATTAGGCGGAATGTGCATCCTCCAGGGGTCCGGGCTATCGAGCTAAGAACCTCAAGTGTCGGACGGACGTAGGTGTCAGCCGACACAGACAAGAAGTCGTGCCAACCCACGTTGTCGTACAACGTGAGCATGCCATCTAGTACCCCTAGGCGATCAAGGTCTGCTAAATGTGCGAACGTAGAGGGCACTATCGAGCGCTGGACGATACGCTCAAATTGGACGTGCTGTGCGTCGTCTCTGAATGTGATCCCCAGCGGCCCGACGGCGAGAGCCGGTGGTGGCTGTGCGTGGATGGGATCGGCGGGAATCGGCTGTGTGGGCGGTGGCGGTGGTAGCGGGCTAGGTGGAGGAGAGTCCTCCCTAGCGTGAGAGGGACTGGGGTCATCGGTCCGCCTCCGCTTGGGGGCGGATCCCCGTGTGCGTGGCCTGGTGCGGGGCGGCATGTGTGCCGCGAGTGCTCACCCAACAAGAATGATATGCGGCGTGCTAGAAAAATGGAACGAATGTACCTGAACATGCCGCGAGAGCAAATCAGCCAATGAGTGCGAAGAACGCCGCCTCCGTGGAGCTAAAAGCGCGTCCAGAAGCTCCCCAAAGCTCCCCCAAGATAGCCTACAAATCAAACAATGATATCAGCGGATAATATTCGAAATACATGGGGGAGATGGGGTATAATAGATAGATAAAAGAATTAATTTGATTTTTGGGCTCAACGAGTCTGCGGATCGAGAGAAACAAGGAAAAAATAGGATATCGGGGCAAACCGAGGTGATAGGGGGCAAACCGAGGCGGCACCGACGAGGTGGAAGGTGGCCGGCGGTCGGAGTGGGGAGGGGAGCTCGGTCGATGGAGATTGGCGGCGGGTCGGTTCGATTCGGGCGCGGGAATTCTAAAAAGCGGGCGAGGGAGGGAAACAGCGCAGCGGCTCGGGCGAAAACGGGGGTGAATTGGGGTTTTAGAAAATCGCGCCCGCCCCTCAGTATATATATAAATTGTTACGACTCGGCCGAGTGACAATGTGCGTAAACGAAAAAGTTTCGAAAAAGAATCTCGCTCCCACTTACTACTCGGCCGAGTAGCATTTGTTCACTCGGCCGAAGGGAGAAAACTCCTTCGGCCGAGTGGCACAAGCTACTCGGCAATTCTCGCCCTAGTAGGGTATCCGTTTCACTCGGCCGAGTGACTAAACGTACTCGGCCGAGTGGCAATTAATACTGAAATGCACAAAAAAGACAGAGAGTTGGTTCCGCAGACTTCCCTGGTTGGTGCCCCACTCGGCCGAGTGGGGTCCTTTGCTCGGCCGAGTTGCATATGATACTCGGCCGAGTGGCGTGCTGTTTTCTGCTTCGGGGCTCCGTTTTCGCTCTACTCTCTGTTTTTCTTCCTCCAGTTGGTTTCTTCCTCTTCCTAAGCCTCGAGCACATTCCTGGAGCGCTCTTCTTTGCCTCGGTCATCCTCCATATGATAGATCTCCTTTTCTCCTCTCCTGTCATAGAAATTAAGACCCGTTGTCACGATTTTTATGGGCAAAAGACTCTAAAAACTAATAAAAGTCTAAAACAAAAATGAAGAACAAAATAAAAAGAATGCAAAAACCATCGGGTTGCCTCCCGACAAGCGCACGTTTAAGGTCTTGAGCTCGACCCCTTTGGATTTTCAATCTAGCGCGGGATGTTGGGTGCATATGAGATGCACCCGTCGAACTTGCCGGAAAGACCGCTCAGATTTGGATCGTGGTGGTGCGTGGCCTTCCTCAGCGCCCCTTCATCTTGGGCAATGTTGGGGGATGGCTCCCCCAAGCTTGAGCTTGTTCCGGTCCTTGACTTCGCCGGTGACACCGATCTTCGAATCGGTGGAGCTTTCTTTGGATTCTTCAATGTCGAGAGATTGCAAAGCTCCCGTATTCTCGCGACTTCAGCGTCGCCATCATCATTCGCCATGGAGCTATTGGGAAAGTCCTCCATCTTCTCTTCTTCGCTCAAGTCTTGGCTTTCTTCGAAGCCGTCATCATGGGGTGCACCGATGGAGTAGGGGATAGCCTCTTCAATGACCTCGTCAAGGAGGTCCAAATAGTCTAGCTCCTCATGATATGGCATGTGCTTCATAGCCTTTGGTATATGGAGCTCGACTTCAATGTTGCCGACATTCAAGGTAAGAGTCCCTTCCCGCACATCGACGATTACACCGACGGTGGCGAGGAATGGGCGTACAAGTATGAGCGATGTGTCACCCTCCTCCTTGATGTCCATGATCACAAAATCACAAGGCAGGCATATGCCTCCCGGAACTTGGAGTGGGATGTTCTCCGCGATCCCAACCGGCCTTGTAATCCGACCGTCCGCGAGTTGAATCCTCATGTCGGTTGGCTTTAAATCCGTGCCGGTATTCAACTTTCGGAACATGGTGAGAGGCAAGAGGCTCACACTAGTGCCCAAATCAACCAATGCTTTTTGTAAGGGGACGCCTCCTAGTGTGCAAGGAATCCGAAAACTCCCGGGATCTTTAAATTTGGCGGGATCCTTTTCCTTCCTAGTGAACCAAGTTCCTTGTTCCGCGAGCATTATCTTCTCTTTCCTTTTTCTTCCCGTAATCAAGTCCTTTAAGAACTTCGCGTAGGATGGGATTTCCACTATGGAATCAAGGAAAGGGATATTGAGGCTCACCCCTCTCAAGTATTCGAGGAACTTGGCTAGCCTCTTCTCGATCTTGGCTCTAGCTAGCCGTTAAGGGAAAGACACCGGTGGCATGAATCGGCGCTCATCAATAGGTTCCTACACTCTAGACTTTGCTCCTTCTTACGGATCCTTCTCTTTTTCCCACCTCAATTACCGGCTCGCTCTCTTCTAGAATCTCCACCATGGGTTCCTTGACTTGAGTCATGGGGGGAGTGGTATCCTTCCCACCCCTTGTCGTAACCGCAACCACCGCATTGATATGGCCAGTGTTGCCCCGTGGATTTGGCTCGGGTTGAGCCGGCAATTGTTGGTTGTTTCTATTGAGCAACGCAAGTTGCTCCCCAATTTGAGCGACGACGGTGGTAAGTGAATCTTGTCCCGCCTTCAACGTGGCGTTAATCTTTCTCTGCTCCACCATAAACTCCTCCACCTTCGCTTCAAAATCCGAACGTGGTTGAGCTTGCAGAGGGTTGGGATTTCTCCAACCTTGATTATACCCGGGTGGCCTATAAGGTCCCACTTGTTGCCTAGGTGGGAAGTTTTGTTGCGGTGGCCCCCTTGGTTGATAATTCGGTTGTGGTGGTGGAGCCCGAGCTTGAGGAGGTTGTTGTGGCGGGGGGTTCAAGGCACCATCATTATTTGCATAGGAAAAACCCGGATGGTTTCTAGCGTCCTGGTTGGCCCAATATCCGGAATTCCCCGCAACATACTGAATTTGCTCCAAAGCTCCTTCTCCATGCTCTCCTCCTACATACATGGCTTGGGATTGGTCTTGCCAATCACTCATATGGTTTGTCGGTGCAGATGTAGAAGGAGCTCCATGCGGCTCGGTAATGTATTTCTCCAATCTCTCCACTACCTTGTGGAGAGAGTCAAATTTGCTAGCAAGCTCCGCCACGGCCTTGGCCTCAAAAATACTCGTGGGCTTCAAGGAGGACGAGGAATGTCCTCGCTCGTCGTCCCACTGTTGGTTGTTGGAGGCCATCTCCTCTAGCAAGGCTGTAGCTTCATCGGGGGTCTTTGACAAAATGGCTCCGTTGGCGGTAGCATCAATAATCTGTTTTGTGCCCGGTTGGAGTCCATTGTAGAAACTGTGGACAAGCTCCCAATCCTCTATGCTGTGATGGGGGCATTGATGATGCAAGTCCTTGAAGCGCTCCCACGCCTCATAGAGAGTCTCCTGAGGTCCTTGCTTGAAGGACATGAGAGCACTTCTTATCTTCACCGTCTTGGAGGGCGGGTAAAATTTGTCGACGAAGGCACTCGCCAATTCATCCCAAGTGGTAAAGATTCCTTCAGCTTGCGTCCTCAACCAATATAAGGCTTTGTCCTTGAGTGTGAAGGGGAAGAGGCGACATCTGATAGCATCTATGGAGACGCCCGGCATTTGGAAGGTGGCACATTTTGATAAAAAGAGCTGGATGTGGTAATGAGGGTTTTCATGGGAATTCCCATCCCATGAAAAGGGTCTTGCTGCATCAGAACCACCAATCCAGTCTTCAACTCGAAATTTTTGTCTGCCGCCAACTCCGGCATAGCTATGGACGAGGTCGTGGAGGAAGTCTTAGGCCGAAGCCTATCTCTAATGGAAATGATCCTCGCCATTCGCGCCGCCAATTCTTCGGGTGTCTCAAGATGGGTCATAAAATTCCCTTCCGTATCGAGTCTCCTCTCCGCTCTGATCCTCCTCAACGTACGTTCGATCTCCGGATCGTATAGTATTTCTTCGGGGTCCGTTGTGGATCTCGTGTACATGCAAGGAAAAACAGAGTTTCAAAGAAATAGTTAGCACAAAGAAAGGGTAAAATAAAAATAGAAATAATAAAACAAAAATAAAAATTGCTAGGTAGGTTAAATCAAACACGATCGCCTCCCCGGCAACGGCGCCAAAAACTTGGTCGACCGCCCCGAACACACACCCGAGGCGGGGGACTCGCTAGTCTTACCGCAAGCGCACGGTGTAGCGGCGAGCGGGTATCGAACACGAGGAGGGAAAATGACGGTGTCTTCTTCAATTCACCTGGCTATAAGAACAGTTGAGAAATATTCGCAATGAAGCGGTCACAGTCGTTCAATCATATAAAGAAAATATCAAATTAATAAAACGCCTAGGGATAGGGAATCCTCGCTACAAACCGTATCTCGTCATTGTGATTCGTAGGTTTCACAATTGCTAGATTTGAAATTCAGGTGAACTAGTTGCAACTAAATGTAGAACCAAGCTCACGCTCTCGCGCTATTGCCGGTCTATAGCAAACCTAGGGTAGGGTCCAATCTCTTGCAAACCCTAACCTAGGTGTCACGCCCCGCTTCCCAAAGCTATGGAGGCGAGATGTGAGAAGGTCAGCACAGACGTGGAGCTGTGAAGCCACACGCCTGATAAGCGTCAATTTAAAATTTCAAAGCAGGTCCCTATAACTGCAAACGGAACAACAATAATAATAACAAGAAAGATAGACTGATATATAAATAATCCACTCTCAGAAATTGTCCACAATAATATTCAACATCCAGAAAAGCCACCAGGCTAAAGGAAAGAGTCTAAAGGCCCAAAACATGGCCAACAAAACCACAACATAACAAAGTATAGGTGCTGCGCACCGACAACTACAGCAGTCAAAACAAAAGGGAAAGCTCAACGAAGACACTAGGACTGGTCCCCGGTGTCCACGTACTCCTCCTCAGCAAACACGGGTTCTGACTCAGCGTCAGCAAACACCACGTCCTCTCCAACGAACTCTGGCTCAGGATCTAACATGTGTCACCCAAAAGAGAGAGGGGCACATGTCAGCAAGTCTAAAAGACTTGGGCAAGGAAACTGGAAGTAAACTAACAACCTAACAGTTCAAGTGAGATGCAATGACATGACATTTAAGTATGATGCAACAGTTAAAAGGACAAGAAGGGACAAGCACGCACGATGTAGCAAAATATACCAAATCACTAATTCACAAGTCACTTATCACGATTTTCACTTAACACGGTTCACTATTCACGATTTTCACTTTGTGCTCAGAGTTTCCGTCTTTTGGCTAGAGTGGCTGATCGGGCCAACTCCTAAGCTCAAGCGACCGTTTAACCCTACCCCTCCACGTGTATCGAGCGTTGGGATTAGCAACACACTATGCTCGCTTCTGGATCATGAGCCAGGAAGTGTATTTGGCATAGGGGTGCACCTAGCCTCAAGTCACGATGTAGGAGTCAAAATCCTACTCGCCACAGCTTACATTTTAAAGTAGCGTGTGCTACACAAACACGATGAACAAGAAAGTATGCAATGACATGAACAGATATTCGCGTACCGTTAATTGAAATTAAACATGACATATGAGCATGATGAAGGTGACGGATCTAGCTTCGTTGTCAAGCTAGATCAAGGGCGTCTAGGCAGCTATCCTTTCACTGCCTAGTCTCTTTTACGCTAAAACAAGTAAATGGCCTAAAGCATGGCCTCAAACCCTAAGTGGCAAGTTTCACTTGCCTAGCACCGAGGATGACGATCACAAAGGTTCGTCTCGCAAGCGCTAATCTACGGGGAAAGTCACTGTTATAGAGAAACAATCATCAAAACAACATTCATTTTCATTAGGGTTTCACAAAAGCACAAATGGGTTATGAAATCATTAAAGGATCGGACACTACCGTATAGAAGCGGAAGATCGATGCTGAGCAAAACACGGCAACGGATGAACGATCCGGGAACCACGGCTCAGATCTGGAGCGATGGGGAAAACCTGGAGAAAATGGATTAAAGGGGTTTTTGAAGAGGAACGGCGGCCTAAGGGAGATGCCAGCGCAATGGGGGTGAGAGGGAGGCTTGGGGTGATGGAGATGGGTTTGGGATGATGGAGGAAGGGTTTGGGATTGAAGGGAAAACAATGGGGAAGAACTAGGTTTAGAGAAAAGAAAGAAAGAAAAAGAAGTGATCGGAGTATTTATAGGGTGAACCGGCGGCTGCCCAGAAATTAGGGTTTCGACACTGATTAGTCGGTCAAAGAGCAACTTCTGACCGACTAGTTTGGGAACTAGTCGGTCGGTTGGCCAACGCAGACCGACTAAGTGTAAACAGTAACTCCTGACGAAAAATAGGATTTAGATTTAGTCGGTCAAAGAACAACTACTGACCGACTAGTTTCTCATCTAGTCGGTCGACGAACGTTCTTAGACTGACTAAGAATGAATAGTACTTGGTATCAAAAATGATCATAGAGCTAGTCGGTTAAAGAACGATTACTGACCGACTAGTTTGCAACCTAGTCGGTCGACAAATGTTCTTAGACCGACTAACGATAAACAGTAACTCCTGAATAATTATCAAAGCCCACTAGTTGGTCCATGAAGGTTTACCGACCGACTAAATCGTCATCTAGTCGGTCGGTTCCCCTTCTTGTACCGGCTAACGTGCACCGAAAGTTCCGAAATGGAGCGCGAAGCTCCGGGATCGATTCCTAAGACTCCTAGGCTTGATCTAACAATAAGATATGATCGATATGAAGCCCGTCACGAATGACTTACTCCGAAATCGACGATCAACGGAAGAAGCTAGGAAAACACGACGAAACGAACGAAAACGAAAACTACGGAGACGGAGAAAGGAAATCACAACCAAAGAGAAGGCAACCATATATATATATATAATCTATACAAAAAAACCAGTCGTTACACTAGGCAAGCTAGCATGAAGAACAACATCATCGTTCAATCGTATCTCGAGCCCACTCTCGTGCAAACTCGAGCTACGACCTAGGTTGGGATAGTTCCTACCCGTCCAATCTCTTGCAAACGGGTATTGGTATAGAATTACAATCGAAAACCCTAGTTTCGGTCCAATCTCTTGCAAACCGATTCCAGAGAAACCCAATTGTAACCCAATTCGAATTTCTAGGGCTTCCTATCGAGTTGGGATCCAATCTCTTGCAAATCCCAATCGGTATGAATCCATAGCTATTCGTATTAAATCAATCCCAAACTAACCCTAATTAATTCTAGCAAGAATTTCACCAATTCATCACAAATTAGAAATAGGGTTCGTAGGGTTCATCCCTACGCCCTAAGACGATAAAACTACTCACAATTCATAATGCAAATCATTAAAAATTCAATAATAAAAACAATAGAATTCATTGCAATAGAAAATATATAAATAAAAATGAGGTTTTTGATAGAAAGAGAGACAAACCAATGAAGATTCAATAGCATCCAATAAAATAACACTTTTGTCTCTCTCCAAAGAACCAAATCTAATCTCCTAAAAGTATTCTAAAAAGGCTGCCAAAAGTATGAAAAAAAACTCTCTAAACTAGGTTAAAAACTGGGGTTAAATACCCCCCAAAATCGCCCAAAAAACTGTGACACCACAGCTTGAAAATCGCACTTTATGCTACAGGCAGCGCGGCTCACTCGGCCGAGTGACAAATGTCACTCGGCCGAGTGAGAGTGTCACGACCCGCTTCCCTAAAATGGAGGCGAGACGTGAAAAGGTCCGCACGAGAGTGGAGCTGTGAAGCCCCAAACCCGATAAGCGTCAATAAAATATAAGCAGGTCCCTGTAACCACAATGGAACAACAATAATAACACAAGGAGAGACTGAAATAAAATCTCACATCTCATAATTTGTCCAACAAGAAAATAAGTCCAACATCCAGAAAAGCCACCAGGCTAAAAGAGAAGAGTCTAAAGGCCCAGAACAAGGCCAACAAAAGCAACAACAACAACAAAGTATAGGTGCTACGCACCGATAACAAAACAACTGTCTAACAAAAGTAAAACACACGAAGACACTAGGACTGGTCCCCAGTGTCCACGTACTCCCCGTCAAACACAAGCTCGGGCTCGGCGTCAGCAAACACCTCGTCCTCAACAAGGTACTCAGGCTCAGGATCTAACATGTGTCACCCAAAAGAGTAAAGGGGCACATGTCAGCAAGTCTAAAAGACTTGGGCAAGGAAACTGAAAGTGAGGCATCTAGCAACCTAGCAGTTATAGTATGCATGACATGGCAGTTATAACATGAGTGCACAATTAAAACATGGCAAGACAATTTGTACAAGAGAACAATCATCGGGACAAGACAAGACAAGACAAGAGTAGCCGCGCTACTATCAATCTCAATCAATTCACTATTCACGTTGTTTGTAGATGTTTACGCCTTACAGCTGAATGGTTTCACATTCGCTGATTGGCCGCTTAACAACTACCCCAAACCCAGAGTTTACGCCTTACCACTGCAGTTGCTGATCGGGCAGACTCCCAGTTGATTGGCCGCTTAACTCTAACCCCCAATACCCACACGTAATGGAGCCAGGGTCCCCGCACATGGAACTCAGCTAGTGAGCCTGGGGTTGCCCCGCACATGAGCTCGCATTCTTAAACATTTGGCGTAGGGGTGCACCTAGCCGGAAACACGCAATTCGGGCATTGGCTATCAACCAACACATGGCCCGCTTCTGGAACACGAGCCAGGAACACAAGCATTGTAGCGAAGCTACGCAATCACCGAAACACTTAAAGAATGCAATGACATGACAATTAATTCGCGTACCGTTAATGGAAGGTAAACATGACATGGTAATTGTGCAACATGCTAAATGTCGGAACTAGCTTCGTTGTCAAGCTAGTTCCTCAATTTGCGCCTAGGCGAGTATCATTTCGTCGCCTAGTCTCTTTTACGCCTACAACAAGCAAATGGCCTAAAACATGGCCTAAACCCTAAGTGGCAAGTTTCACTTGCCTAGCACCGGGGATGACGACCACTTCGCCTCACGGATGCTAATCTACGGGGAAATCGCTGTTATGGGGAGACAAACATCAAACAACATGAAATTTTATTAGGGTTTCATAAAAATGTAAATAGGTTATGAAAACAACGGTAGATCGATTTCTTACCGAGAGGAGGCAGAAGAAACACTCCGGAGAACCCTAGGATCAGATCTGGAAAGGATTGGAGAAGTTTGGGGAAACTAGGGTTTTTGGGGGATTTGGGGATTTGATGGATTTGGTGAGATTTTGGGGAAGATGAGAGGTAGATAGAGTGGATGGATGGTTTGGATGAAGGATTTAGGGCTTGGAATGAAGGGATGAAGCTTGGAGGAAGATGGGGGCTCAATGGGGGCGATTTTAGGGTTTAGGGTCGAGTGGAGGAAGATGAAATCGTTTGGGATGGGTTTAAATAGGATGGGCTGGCGGCTGCCCAGAATTTAGGGTTTCAACACTGGTTAGTCGGTCAAAGAGCAACCACTGACCGACTAGTTTGGCAACTAGTCGGTCGGTCGACCAACGCAGACCGACTAAGTGCAAACAGTAACTTCTGAATGAAAATAGGATTTAGAATTAGTCGGTCCATGAACAAATATTGACCGACTAGTTTAGGATCTAGTCGGTCGATGAACGTTCTTAGACCGACTAAGAGTAAACAATAACTAGTGTCAAAATTAGATGATGTGTTAGTCGGTTAAAGAAGCATTACCGACCGACTAGTTTGCAACCTAGTCGGTCAACCAACGTTCTTAGACCGACTAACGATAAACAGTAACTCCTGAAAAATTTAGAAAGCCAACTAGTCGGTCCAAGAAGGATTGCCGACCGACTGGATCGTCATCTAGTCGGTCGGTGCCCCTTCTTATACCGGCTAATGAGCACCAAAAGTTCCGATACGGAGCGCGGGGCCCCGGGATCGATTTCTAAGACTCCTAGGCTTGATCTAATAGTAAGATACGACCGTTATGAAGTCCGTCACGAATGACATACTTCGAAATCGACAATCCTAAGGAAGAAACGAGAAAATACGACGAATCAATCGAAAATGAAAACTACGGAGACGAAAACCACACATGAGGGGAAAATCCACCAAAACATATATTATAGTATAATAAATCCAGATACATGAAAAGCAGTCGTTACATCCTCCCCAACTTAAGAAAAATTCCGTCCTCGGAATTTCCAAACACTCACGAGTCCGGAAACAAAAGTGGGAAACGCTCTCGCATCTCATCCTCATTCTCCCAAGTAGACTCTCCAGGGGAGCCGTGTCGCCACATCACCCTCACAAGATTGACAATCTTGTTCCGAAGCGATTTCTGACGCATGTCCAGAATCTGCACTGGATGCTGGTCATACGTCATATCGGGGCGAACGGTAATCTCCGAAAAATCCACCGCATGAGACGGATCGCTAATGTATCGACGAAGCTGCGACACATGGAAAACATTGTGAACTCCTTCCAAAGATGGCGGCAAGGCCAAGCGATACGCTACCTCGCTAACCTTCTCCAAAATGTCAAACGGTCCAATGTATCGCGGGCTCAACTTCCCTCGCTTCCCAAAACGAATCACACCACGATTCGGGCAAATCTTCAAGAACACATGGTCGCCCGGCTGAAATTCCAAAGGACGACGTTTAGCATCCGCCCAATGCTTAAAACGGTCCTGAGTAATTCTCAACCTCTCCCGAATATTCCTGACGATATCCACGGCCTCCACGATCATCTCAGGTCCCAACAACTCCCGATCACAACGTCATCCCAACTCAATGGCGATCGACATTTCCTCCCATAAAGAGCGGCGAATGGCGCCATGCCAATACTCGCCTGGAAGCTGTTGTTGTAAGAGAACTCCACCAAGTGTAGATGGTCCTCCCACGAACCCTTGAAATCCAACATGCACGCCCTCAGCATGTCTTCCAAAATCTGAATCGTCCTCTGGGACTGGCCATCCGTCTGCGGATGGTACGCCGTGCTGAAACTCAGACGCGTACCCAAGCTCTTCTGCAAACTCTGCCAGAACTGAGATGTGAACCGCGTGTCTCTGTCAGACACGATACTCACGGGGACTCCATGAAGTCGCACAACCTCCTGCACGATTCACGTTACATCACTATCCAAACTAGGAAAAGTAAATAAAACGGAGAGTAAAAGAATTTTACCTCCATATATCTCCTCGCTAGCGCCTCAGTGGACTGTCCCACTCGGAACGGAATAAAGTGCGCAGATTTGGTCAATCGATCTACGATCACCCAAATCGCGTCATTCTGCTTCGGACTCCGAGGTAGTCCAGTCACGAAATCCATAGTGATGTGTTGCCACTTCCACTCCGGAATCGGAATCGGTTGTAGCAACCCGGCCGTACGCTGATGCTCCGCCTTCACTTGCTGGCAAACCAAGCACTTGGCTACACTCCGAGCCACGCTCCGTTTCATACCATGCCACCAATAATTCAGACGAAGATCCTGGTACATCTTGGTGCCACCAGGATGCACAGAATACGGCGAACTGTGTGCCTCCGCCATCAACTCCTCTCTGATATCCCCAGCAGGCACACACAGCCTGGCTCCAAACCTCAGCGAGCCATCCTCAGGAAGGACAATCTCAACACCAGACTCGCAAAAATTCTGCTGCAATCTCCACTGCGAGGTCAAAATCATCACCGCTGGAAGCCTACTCAAAGCATCAGGAACCACATTCACCTTGCCAGGGTGAAACTGCAAATCAATCTCATAATCCGCCATAAGCTCCAACCATCGACGCTGTCGCATGTTGAGCTCTTTCTGAGTGAAAATGTACTTCAAGCTTTTGTGATCGGTGAAAATCTTCACTTTCTCACTCAGCAGGAAGTGCCTCCAAATCTTAAGAGCGAACACAACGGCAGCCAACTCCAAATCATGCGTCGGATAATTCTTCTCATGAACCTTAAGCTGACGAGACGCATACGCCACCACATGCCCGTGCTGATGCAACACACAACCGAGACCCTTGCCAGAAGCATCGCAAAAGATCTCAAATCCACCGCTGCGATCAGGCACAACAAGAATAGGGGCAGTCGTCAACCTCTCCTTCAGAATACCAAAAGCACTCTCACAATCACCCGACCAAACAAAAGCAACATCCTTCCGCGTCAACCTGGTCATCGGCTCAGCAATACGAGAAAAATCCTTAATGAACCGCCGATAGTAACCAGCAAGCCCAAGGAAACTCCGAATCTCAGACGCTGACGACGGAACAGGCCACTCCCTGATGGCCCTAATCTTCTCGGGATCCACTGAAATACCATCTCCAGTCACCACATGCCCGAGAAAAGCAACTCTATCCAGCCAAAACTCGCACTTCGAAAACTTCGCATACAACCGATGCTTCCTCAAAATCTCCAACACCGTCCTTAAGTGCGAGGCATGCTCTTCCTCCGACTTCGAATAGATCAGAATGTCGTCAATAAAAATAACGACAAACTTATCCAAAAAGTCGTAGAAAAGCAGGTTCATCAGATTCATGAAAACTGCGGGCGCGTTAGTTACGCCGAAGGGCATAACCACAAACTCATAGTGTCCATACTTCGTCCTGAACGCTGTCTTCGGAGCATCTCCCTTCTTCACCTTCAACTGATGGTAACCACTCCTCAAATCCAATTTAGAAAACACCCTCGAACCTCCAAGCTGATCAAAAATATCATCGATGCGAGGCAACGGGTATTTATTCTTAATGGTCACCGCATTCAACTCCCGATAATCCACGCACATGCGACGCGAACCATCCTTCTTCTTCACCAGCAGCACCGGTGCTCCCCACGGAGACATGCTAGGATTGATATACCCCTTCCGTAAAAGCTCATCCAACTGCTTCCGCAACTCTTCCAACTCTGCAGGTGCCATACGATACGGCGCCTTCGAAATCGGCTGCGCACCTGGAACGAGATCAATAGAAAATTCCAGAGCTCGATCAGGCGGCAAACCAGACATCTCCTCGGGGAAGACGTCGCCAAAATCACGCACCACAGCTGGCCATTCTAGCTCCACCTGCATAGCCACAGCCTCCACCGGCCTGGCCCGGAATCTGACAGGACCAAGCGAACTGCTACCACGACTGAACTCAAATACCGGATGTCCGGGAATCTCGAACACCACCTTCTTTCTCCGACAGTCGATCGTAGCATAGAAGCTCGCAAGCCAGTCCATCCCAAGAACTGCATCATAGTTGATGATGTCGTGGACAATGAAATCAGCGAAAAGCTCATGTCCACAGACCACCAACGAGCAAGAATTGCAACCACGATGCACCGAGACCACGCCATTCCCTGTAACGATATTCCAACTCTTGGGAAGAGGGGACGTCGATAAGGAATGCCTCTCCATGAAACTCCGAGAAATAATGCACATCGATGCACCAGAGTCAAAGAGGACTCGTGCAGGAAATGTGCACACCAAAACCACACCTAACAATCAATTAACAATCAAACCCTAGTCTAGCAACCAACCATGTTCAAGCAAACAACATAATCTAACAATCAAACCAGCTAGGAAAGTAACAGCTAGATCGAGGATTACCTACGATAACCTCATCCACAGCCTCGCTCTCCGCAGCGGTCATCAGAAAAGCCTGCCTCCTCGGCGGAACAGCCTGCTGAAAAGCCTGCCTCTGCGGAACAAGAGCTGCTCCACGTCCAGCAGGAACAGACGCTCGCTGCTGCAACGGCTGTGCTGCAACAGGTGCCCTCCGCAGCTGATTCGCATGCCGACAATCCTTCGCGACATGGGAAGCATCACCACAAACCAGACACTGGCCCAAAAACTTCCGACACTGATCCTTGACGTGGCCAGGCTTGCCGCAGAAATGGCAAGACTTCAGAATAGGCCCTCCTGGCCTCTTAAACTGAGCAGACTGATTAGGCCTGAATCCAGGTCTAACCACAGCTCTCGCCTGTTCCACAGGCCTCTTCCCAGCACCAACAACAGACCCCCTCCTCTGGTTCACGAGCAGCTCCTGCCTCTTGGCAGCGACCAGAACCTTCTGATAAGATTCCCGGTCAGAAGAGGTCACAAAACTCTGGAGCTCCGAAGCAAGCCCCTGCAGGAACCTCTGAGCCTTCTCCTCAGCGTCATGCACCATCTTTGGTGCAAACTGACTCAGCCTCATGAACTCTTGGTGATACAGGTCCACCGACGAGCTCCCTTGCTTCAAATCGATAAAACGCTGCAGCATCTCTTCCCTGGCAGCTTTCGGGAAGAACTCACCCTCAAATCTGGCCTTGAAGGTAGCCCAAGCTATCGGCTCCACCAACAACTTCTCTTCCGCATCCCACCAATTCCGAGCATTATCCTTGAGTTGCCTCTTCGCCAAATCAACCCATCCAGCCGGGGTGATCTTGGCCATCTTCAGATTGTCCTCGATGTTCCGAATCCACTCATCGGCAGCCAGAGGACCCTCAGACCCATCAAAATATGCGGGACCCAACTCCCGAAATTGCTTCGCTCCCGGCTCAGAGCGAGGGGCATCCGGAAGAGCCTGGGCAGCTCGAGCAAGTGGGGCATTCTGGACTTGCAGAAGCACGCCCTGCTGCACTTGCATCATCTACAGCATCATCCGCATCATCTCACCGTTGGTGGGTTCCCGCTCAGGCTCCTCATCATGAGGGATCGCGCCACTACCCCCACCACGGGTGAAACGTCTCCTGCCATCTAGTGACACAGAGAACGAATCAGATTAGACTCATAGCTTATGACTCGGACGTCGAACTTAGTTTATTGGACATTCTAATATTATTATCGCTATTCCAAAAATCGCAGTTACAGAAAGACCTGCATGGGCCACCACTAAAACCTGTCACGACCCGCTTCCCTAAAATGGAGGCGAGACGTGAAAAGGTCCGCACGAGAGTGGAGCTGTGAAGCCCCAAACCCGATAAGCGTCAATAAAATATAAGCAGGTCCCTGTAACCACAACGGAACAACAATAATAACACAAGGAGAGACTGAAATAAAATCTCACATCTCATAATTTGTCCAACAAGAAAATAAGTCCAACATCCAGAAAAGCCACCAGGCTAAAAGAGAAGAGTCTAAAGGCCCAGAACAAGGCCAACAAAAGCAACAACAACAACAAAGTATAGGTGCTACGCACCGATAACAAAACAACTGTCTAACAAAAGTAAAACACACAAAGACACTAGGACTGGTCCCCAGTGTCCACGTACTCCCCGTCAAACACAAGCTCGGGCTCGGCGTCAGCAAACACCTCGTCCTCAACAAGGTACTCAGGCTCAGGATCTAACATGTGTCACCCAAAAGAGTAAAGGGGCACATGTCAGCAAGTCTAAAAGACTTGGGCAAGGAAACTGAAAGTGAGGCATCTAGCAACCTAGCAGTTATAGTATGCATGACATGGCAGTTATAACATGAGTGCACAATTAAAACATTGCAAGACAATTTGTACAAGAGAACAATCATCGGGACAAGACAAGACAAGACAAGAGTAGCCGCGCTACTATCAATCTCAATCAATTCACTATTCACGTTGTTTGTAGATGTTTACGCCTTACAGCTGAATGGTTTCACATTCGCTGATTGGCCGCTTAACAACTACCCCAAACCCAGAGTTTACGCCTTACCACTGCAGTTGCTGATCGGGCAGACTCCCAGTTGATTGGCCGCTTAACTCTAACCCCCAATACCCACACGTAATGGAGCCAGGGTCCCCGCACATGGAACTCAGCTAGTGAGCCTGGGGTTGCCCCGCACATGAGCTCGCATTCTTAAACATTTGGCGTAGGGGTGCACCTAGCCGGAAACACGCAATTCGGGCATTGGCTATCAACCAACACATGGCC
The DNA here is from genome assembly GCA_030789695.1 of Scilla litardierei. NCBI lineage: Eukaryota > Viridiplantae > Streptophyta > Magnoliopsida > Asparagales > Asparagaceae > Scilla > Scilla litardierei. Next base: position 30,614,704 of record CM061133.1, read on the forward strand.
CGCTTCTGGAACACGAGCCAGGAACACAAGCATTGTAGCGAAGCTACGCAATCACCGAAACACTTAAAGAATGCAATGACATGACAATTAATTCGCGTACCGTTAATGGAAGGTAAACATGACATGGTAATTGTGCAACATGCTAAATGTCGGAACTAGCTTCGTTGTCAAGCTAGTTCCTCAATTTGCGCCTAGGCGAGTATCATTTCGTCGCCTAGTCTCTTTTACGCCTACAACAAGCAAATGTCCTAAAACATGGCCTAAACCCTAAGTGGCAAGTTTCACTTGCCTAGCACCGGGGATGACGACCACTTCGCCTCACGGATGCTAATCTACGGGGAAATCGCTGTTATGGGGAGACAAACATCAAACAACATGAAATTTTATTAGGGTTTCATAAAAATGTAAATAGGTTATGAAAACAACGGTAGATCGATTTCTTACCGAGAGGCGGCGGAAGAAACACTCCGGAGAACCCTAGGATCAGATCTGGAAAGGATTGGAGAAGTTTGGGGAAACTAGGGTTTTTTGGGGGATTTGGGGATTTGATGGATTTGGTGAGATTTTGGGGAAGATGAGAGGTATATAGAGTGGATGGATGGTTTGGATGAAGGATTTAGGGCTTGGAATGAAGGGATGAAGCTTGGAGGAAGATGGGGGCTCAATGGGGGCGATTTTAGGGTTTAGGGTCGAGTGGAGGAAGATGAAATCGTTTGGGATGGGTTTAAATAGGATGGGCTGGCGGCTGCCCAGAATTTAGGGTTTCAACACTGGTTAGTCGGTCAAAGAGCAACCACTGACCGACTAGTTTGGCAACTAGTCGGTCGGTCGACCAACGCAGACCGACTAAGTGCAAACAGTAACTTCTGAACGAAAATAGGATTTAGAATTAGTCGGTCCATGAACAAATATTGACCGACTAGTTTAGGATCTAGTCGGTCGATGAACGTTCTTAGACCGACTAAGAGTAAACAGTAACTAGTGTCAAAATTAGATGATGTGTTAGTCGGTTAAAGAAGCATTGCCGACCGACTAGTTTGCAACCTAGTCGGTCAACCAACGTTCTTAGACCGACTAACGATAAACAGTAACTCCTGAACAATTTAGAAAGCCAACTAGTCGGTCCAAGAAGGATTGCCGACCGACTGGATCGTCATCTAATCGGTCGGTGCCCCTTCTTATACCGGCTAATGAGCACCAAAAGTTCCGATACGGAGCGCGGGGCCCCGGGATCGATTTCTAAGACTCCTAGGCTTGATCTAATAGTAAGATACGACCGTTATGAAGTCCGTCACGAATGACATACTTCGAAATCGACAATCCTAAGGAAGAAACGAGAAAATACGACGAATCGATCGAAAATGAAAACTACGGAGACGAAAACCACACATGAGGGGAAAATCCACCAAAACATATATTATAGTATAATAAATCCAGATACATGAAAAGCAGTCGTTACAGAGAGACCCTGACGGATTCCAGTAACTTTGGACTTTTTGGGGGTCGTCTCCTCGGGAGTCACTCGGCCGAGTGACTTTCTCCACTCGGCCGATGTGATTTCTTCGTTCGGCCGAGTCGGAACTCGGGAGCTGACTGACGGATTACAGTAAGTCTGGGATTTTTGCTTGCCGTCGTCGTGATGCCACTCGGGCGAGTGGTGTCTCCGTGCTCGGCCGAGTGGTCTGGCGATGCTCGGCCGAGTGCACGCTGATATTCAATCTGCTGCGTGTCCGATCTGGTCGGCCGAGCGGGCTGTCGATGGTCGGCCGAGTGACTCCTTCACTCGGCCGAGTGGCATGCTGAAAATGCCCAATCTTCGTATTTTTGCTTCCTCGTCGCTCCTACGACGTTCTTTCTTCTTTCACTCCTCTCCAATTGCAGAATTCCCCTCAAAAGAGTCACGGGTGACACTCCAGAGTGGGTGCATCTCAGAATCACTCCAAATCGCTCCAAATCTCCTGAAATTCAACAAAAACAAGAAATCTTGAAAAGCATCGCAATATTGTCGAATAATCGTGAAAAACAGGATACGAGCGATCAAAATGGCATGCAAACATGCAGAAAAAAGGTGTAAAATATGGAGTGATCAAAGAGACACTGTCATTGTTCCTCCCTGAGTTCGATACCCGCTCGCCGCTACACCGTGCACTTGCGGTAAGACTACGAGTCGCTTGTCCCGGGTGCGCGTGCACACCGGGGCACGGTCAAGTTTTTGGCGCCGTTGCCGGGGAGGGTGATATTTGACGGTTTTTAATTTTGATCACCCGGTTATCTCTTACCATCTATCCACCTTTCTTTCTTTATTTTTCCTTATTGACTCTGTTTGCTTTCCAATTTACTTGCTCTCCCCGAATTCTCCATGAGATCTTGACAGGAACATGGGAGACGCAATTTTGATGACTGAGTCTAGCCCGGGGGACGATGATTCCTTCGCAAACCTTTTTAGAGAACTTGTTGATGAGGTTCATGCCACAGGGGCGTTCGCCGTTGATGTCAAGGACCCCATTGAGCAACAATTTGCTGTTTTTGTGATGGATCGAGTCTCCCCAGAAGGGACTATCAAGGGCAACGTCAGAGTTGATGTGAGAGACGACAAGTTATATTTTGAAAACGGTGAAGCATGCATCAAAGAGTACAACACTTCCGAGAAGTCCACTGGTCATGCTGAGGTTCAGGGAAGTACACTTTACGACCCTTACTCTTATATTTATGAACCTACTGACGTATCTCTTGATCTCAGGTTTGGACCGGAGCACGATGGTGATCCCATCGATGCCCGCGAGGAGTTGTGCAGCGTTTATTCCGATGCGCCGTCCTCACCAAGAAGTGAATCTGAGTCTGCATGGGGAAGCCCACTCAAAGAGCAGGAATTAAACCCGGATGTTGTGGAAGAGGTCAAGCTTTCGCAATGAGAGGAAGTGGAGGAGACAACGCCACATGAGGTAGAGCTTAAATAATTACCACCGAATCTAAGGTATGCTTTCTTGGGTAGTAAATTGACCTTTTCGGTGATTGTTAATGCACATCTCACCCATGATCAACTTGAATGACTCCTAGACATCCTTAGGAGTCACAAGGATGTCCTTGGCTACACTATCACTGATCTTAAGGGAATAAGCCCTAGGCTTTGCACGCATAGAATCCATTTGGAAAACACTGACGCAACCTCCATAGAGCCTCAAAGGCGGTTGAACCCTAACATGAAGGAGGTGGTCAAAAAGGAAATCCTTAAATTGCTTGAGGCCGGAATTATCTATCCTATCTCAGACAGTAGATGGGTTAGCCCCGTTCGCGTTGTCCCCAAAAAAGGGGGGATGACCGTTATAAAAAACGAAAAAGGAGAGCCCATCTCTACACGCACTGTCACGGGATGGCGGATGTGTATTGATTATAGGAAACTAAATAAGCCCACCCGAAAAGACCATTACCCATTACCCTTCATTGATCAAATGCTTGAACGCCTTGCTAAACATAAATACTTTTGTTATTTGGATGGGTATTCGGGGTTCTTTCAAATCCCTTTGCATGAAGATGACCAAGAAAATACTACTTTTACTTGTCCCTATGGCACATATGCCTACCGTATAATGCCCTTTGGTCTTTGTAATGCACCCGCCACTTTTCAGAGATGCATGACGTCCATTTTCTCCGACTATATTGAAAATATTATGGAAGTTTTCATGGATGATTTCTCATTTTATGGAAGCGAGTTTGATTTTTGTTTGGCTAATCTTACCAAAGTTCTTAAAAGATGTCAACAAAATAATCTTACTCTAAATTGGGAGAAATGTCACTTCATGGTCACCGAAGGGATAGTTCTTGGGCATCTTGTGTCCTCAAGAGGGATTGAGGATAAGGCGAAAGTTAAGGTAATCAAAAAACTCCCTCCTCCTATTAATGTAAAGGGCATTAGAGGCTTCCTTGGTCATGCGGGGTTTTACCGCCGCTTTATCAAGGACTTTGCCCCAATTGCCCGACCACTTACTTCCTTACTTGCTAAAGATGCCCCCTTTGCCTTTTCAGGAGAGTGCTTGCAAGCATTTAATACATTGAAAGGAGCGCTCATTTCTGCCCCCATCATACAACCGCCGGATTGGAACCTTCCCTTCGAGCTTATGTGTGATGCAAGTGACCAAGCTATTGGAGCGGTGCTAGGACAAAGGAAAGACAAAAAGCTTCATGCTATATTCTATGCTAGCAAAACATTGGACGACGCGCAGAAAAATTATACTACCACCGAGAAAGAGCTTTTAGCTGTTGTCTACTCCATCGAGAAGTTCCGTTCCTACCTCCTTGGATCCAAGGTTATTGTCCACACCGACTATGCGGCATTGAAGTATCTTCTAAGCAAGAAAGAGGCAAAACCAAGATTGATAAGATGGATACTTTTGTTGCAAGAATTTGACTTGGAGATTAGAGACAAGAAGGAAACGGACAACGTTGTGGCGGACCACTTATCTAGGCTTGTTCGCGGCGAGGAGGACAACAGCTTACCTATCGATGACACCTTTGTTGATGAGAGGCTATACGCCATAAGGCCCAGAGAAGTGCCTTGGTATGCGGATCTCGTTAATTATTTGGCTTGTGGGATAAAACCATGCGGGATGCCCAAGCAAAAAAAGAGGAGATTTATGCACGAAGTCCGTAATTATTTTTGGGAAGATCCGTATCTCTTCAAGATTTGCAAGGATGGTGTTATTCAGAGATGTGTTTGCAAGGAGGAGGCCACGTCAATCATCTTGCATTGCCATAGTATGCCATGCGGGGGACATCACGCCTCATCTAAGACCACCGCTAAGATATTGCAATGCGGATTCTTTTGGCCGACCATGTTCAAGGATACGCATGACTTCGTCAAGGGATGCGATCGGTGCCAACGGACCGGGAATATATCAAGGCGAAACGAGATGCCGATGAGGCCCATTCTAGAAATTGAGCTATTCGATTGTTGGGGAGTGGACTTCATGGGACCTTTTTTGTCAAGCAAGGGAAACAAGTATATCTTATTAGCCGTGGACTACGTCTCCAAATGGGTGGAAGCCATTGCGACCCCTACTAATGATGCGAGGGTGGTATCCAAGTTTTTCAAGCAAAACATCTTCCCACGCTTTGGAGTGCCTCGTACTTTGATAATCGATGGAGGAAGCCACTTTATAGAGAACAAATTTGAAGCCATGTTAAAAAGATATGGGGTGAATCATAGAGTTGGCATGGCATACCATCTCCAAACGGGTGGCCAAGTGGAGGTGTCAACCCGAGAAATCAAGCAAATTCTAGAAAAGACCGTAGATAGATCTAGAAAAGATTGGTCAATGAAATTGAACGATGCACTATGGGCTTATCGGGCTTATCGTACGGCCTTTCGCACTCCTATTGGAACCACACCGTACCGACTTGTTTACGGGAAAGCTTGTCACTTGCCGGTAGAGTTGGAGCTCGTGCATATTGGGCTATTAAGACATTCAACTATGACTACAAGAGTGCGGCGGTGAGGCGACTCTTGAACATTAATGAGCTTGATGAGATAAGACGTGATGCTTATGAGAGCTCAAGGATTTATAAGGAAAGGACTAAAATCCTCCACGACGCACGCATCACCGTCACGGACTTCAAGGTCGGAGATAAAGTCCTCCTATTCAATTCCTGGCTCCGACTCTTTCCCGGAAAATTGAGATCGCGATGGTCCGGACCATTCACTATTAAACACATACAACCGGGTGGAGCCTTTGAATTGGAAGAGAAAGACGGAGCCACATTCCAGGTGAATGGACAACGGCTCAAGCATTATTCCGAAGGAGTCCCCTCCGACGAAGTAGATCGTGTGTATCTACTCAAGGGACATCCCCACGATATTTCATACCTCATCAATGAGGTGATTGAAGAAGCTATCCCCCACACTATTGGCGCTCTCCATGACGATGGCTTCGAAGAAGGCCAAGCTTCTAGCGGTGAAGAGAAGTTGGAGGACCCTCCAGATAGCTCCACGGACGATGATGAAGGCGACGCTGATGTCGCAAGAATATGGGAGCTTTGTAAGCTCTTAATGGCCAAGAATCCAAAGAAAGCTCCACCGAATAGAAGATCGGTGTCACCGGCCAAGAAGAAGATAGGAACAAGCTCTAGCTTGGGTGACTTATCCCCCAACATTGCCCATGATAAGGAGGCGCCAAGGAAGACCACAGATCATCACGACCCAAATCCAAGTGGCCTTCCCGGCAAGTTTGATGGGCGCATCTCGTATGCGCCCAACATCACAAGCTAAACGAATATCTAAAGGGGTCGAGCTCATGACCTTAAACGAGCGCTTGTCGGGAGGCAACCCGACGGTTTTTGCATTATTTGTATTTGATTTTCATTTTTGGTTTAGCCTTTCATTAGTGTTTAGAGTCTTATGTCCATGAAAATCGTGACAACGGGTCCTAATTTTCATGAAAGGAGAAGGAGAAAGGGAGATCAATCATATGGAGGATGATCGAGGCAAGGAAGAGCGCTCCAGGAACACACTCAGGCCTTAGGAGAAGGAAGAAACAGACTGGAGGAAGAAAAACAGAGACTGGAGTGAAAACGAAGAGCCGTTGCAGAAAACAGCACATCACTCGGCCGAGTAGCATATGCCACTCGGCCGAGCAAAGACTCCACTCGGCCGAGTGGAGCACCAATCAGGGAAGTTTCTGCAGACCAACTCTCTGTCAATTTCTGTAAGTTTTAGTTTTAATTGCCACTCGGGCGAGTGACTTGTCACTCGGCCGAGTGAAACAGATACCCTCCTAACATAAGAATTGCTGAGTGGCAGAGCCACTCGGCCGAGTGGAGTTTCTCCCTTCTGCCGAGTGAACCAAAGCCACTCGGCCGAGTCGTAAGTGTCGAGGAGAATTTTGAAATATCTTTTTCGTTTACGCCACTCGGCCGAGTGACATCATCACTCGGCCGAGTCGTAACAATTCCTATATATAAGCGGCTGCGGGCTGCGCGAAAAGCGAAACGAAAAAATTCCCAAACCCGCTGCCGTTTCGTATTCCTCAGCCGCTGCGACTCCCTCCCTCGCCCGTTATGACCCCTGCCGCGCCCGAGCCGACCTCCCATCGCCGGAGATCGACCGCCCCTCGACTGTCGACGACCTGCCACCACCCCCCTCGTCGGTGCCGGCCGCCACTGCCTCCGATCACCCATTTCACCCCAAAAATGCCCATTTCTACCCGTTTCTCTTGATTTGTATGCCCGTTGAGCCCCAAATCCAAATTAATTTTCATATCTATCTACTATCCCACATCTCCCCCATATATATTGAATATTATTCGCTGATTTGATCGTTTGATTTGCAGGCTAGCTTGGGGGGAGCTTTGGGGAGCTTTTGGACGTGCATTGAGCTTCGCGGCGGAGGCGTCTCTTCGCACACACTACTGATTGCTCTCGTGGTGTGTTCAGGTATACTCGTTCCATCATTTAGCACGCCGCATTACTTATTTGGTTGGGACACGTCTCGCGGCACACATGCCGCCGCGCACTAGGCCGCGTACACGGGGAGCCGCTTCGAAGCGGAAGAGGACCGATGATCCTGGTCCCTCTTCCGCTAGGGAGGACTCCCCTCCACCTAGCCCACCACCACCACCACCTACACAGCTGATCCCTGCTGATCCTGTCCCTCCACCCGCTCCCGCCGTCGGGCCGATGGGGATTACGTTTCGAAATGACGCACACCGCACCAGATTCGAGCGTATCTGCCATCGCTCGATAGTACCCTCTAGGTTCGCACACTTAGCCGACCTAGACCGCCTAGGGGTACTTGAGGGGCTTCTCACGTTGTACGACAACGTGGTATGGCATGATTTTCTTGCGGTGTCGGCGGATACTTACATCCGTCCGACACTCGAGGTCCTTAGTTCCATTGACCGGACCCCTGGAGGATGCACATTCCGTTTGATGGATCGAGAGTACGAGATCACTCTCGACATGCTTAGAGCATTCTTCCAGTGGCCCGCCGTCCCTGTCCCTGACCGCGCCTATGCTCCCACGCACATCCTACCCCCGTCGTTCGACACACACACCTTCTGGACACGGATCACGGGATCCCCACTCGGCTTTGACCTTAGTAGGGCCAAGGCATCTACTATCCTCCACCCCTGCCTCCGCATTGCATATCGCCTTATGGCGACTACTTTCCTCGCGAGGTACGAGCCCGGGACCATGTCTACGCCAGAGCTCTACATGCTCTACGTGATGACTCGACCTAGGGTTCTAGATAGGGGTAGTGACGATTTGGTCCCCGCGGTCGAGATCGACATTGCCAGTTGGTTTTTAGACCGCATTATCATTTCGGTGAGCCCTCGCTCCCCTATCTGTTGCGGCGGTCTGATCACCCTTTTGGCCCTTATGATCGGCGTCGACCTTCCTGACGACTTGTGTCGAGCTCCGGGCCCCACTACGCTTTCGATAGATGTTATGGCCCGGATGAAGATGCTTCATCCCCACGGTCGTCAGCACTGGGTGTGGTTGCACGGTCCCTTCAGCGCTGATTACATGGTTCTCCCGAGCCCCGCTCGGACACACATTAGACCGGCTCACGGGGACTGGATTCCAGCGATGGACCTTCTTATCCCCGCCACCTACGTGCTTGAGCCTGAGGGTGCTGAGCAGGCGCCCCCTGCACCACCTGTTGACCCCGTGATCCCTCAGCCTGCACCTGCACTGTCTGCACCTCCTGACACCTCTGTCCACACGTATGCTAGTGTCGGGAGTGCTTTAGCTGAGTCGTCCACCACCACTGTGCCTATTTCCGTCAAGCCCATTGCCACACTGAGCCCCGAGCGTCCACCCACCATTTTAGAGAGCGACGAGTCTTCCTTCACTGATGACGTGGAGACCCTCTCCCGATTGCTTTCCACGACTACTGGGGAGTCATCTTTTGTGCCCTTCACAGCCTCCCCAGTCGTCGACCTTTCGGTCTCCACCGCTCCTGTCTTTACCGAGAGTGTCATGACTTCTGTCCCCACGTCTGCGTCACTGACCTCTCCTGCTGCCTCGTCACCCATTTTGACTTCCACTTCTGCCACTGCTGCTTCCACTTCGACACAGCCTGCGTCCCAGGCTCACACCGAGGCTGGGCATCACGTCGTGAGCACAGCACCACTACCCCACTACCCTGCTGGACCCATCCTCTACATTGCCCGCGTGAGACAGCCCCGCACTTCACCTGTTAGACCTGTGCGTCCCTCTGCTCCACCACCCCTTGACACTCTAGTTCAGAGCATTCGTGCTCTTGAGGGGGCTGTTAGTGAACTCAGAGGGGACTTTAGGGCTCTCTCTGCCACAGTCAGTTCCGTGCAGACCTGCGTCGCCATGCTTCCCGATATTCAGGCTTGCCTGGTTCAGATTCTGATGCGTCTGCCCCCACCACCGACACCCACCCAGCAGATACCACGCCCACCACCCCCACCATCACCTCCGCCACAGGACGGTGCTGGTGTAGCGCCACAACCAGCTTAGGCACACTCTTGATGCCTCTGATATTTTTGTCGTTTTGCTGCCCATTTGTTCTTGGGCCTGGTGATTTTCCCCCCCTCCTCCACGTACTATTTTGGTGCCTTCCTGATCATATCTTTTTTATATCTTTTTGGGAGTGAGGGAGAGACTTTTTGGGGACACTTATATTTGCACCATCCTGATCTTTGCATGCATCACATTCATTCACATCTTATTTTCTTTTTGTTTTTCTTTCTCTTTCATCATGCATGCATCCTCACCCACCCCACCCACTTCACGTCTCTCGGTGTGCTACACTCCGCACATTGAGGACACTGTGCACTTCAGCTTGGGGGAGTGAGTTCTCACACTTTTTATTTTTTCCGCCCTTTATTTTTTATTTCTCACATTTTCTTTCCACTTTTGCACTTATTTTCACCACTTTTTCATTTTTTATCATGCATCACGTTTTCTTATCTTTTTTTGAGTATGCTGCATTGTATATAGAGTTCTATTTTCTTTTATCTTTGTTTCTTTCATCTTTTGCTAGAGATGACTTTTCTGTGATGATGATGACGTGGTGTTAGCTTATCTCTTTGTGCATGCTATTTGGTCATATCATAGCTTTTGTTTCAGATATCATATGCTATGTTTTGTTTTGCATTTGAAATAGTGACCCACTCTTTTTCTGTATGAATATGGATGAAATTCTGTTATTAGCTGATGTCTGATGATTCATATGTATGCTTTTCATAGAAAACACACCAAGCTTCACGCATTGATTGCTTATATCTGGAGTACTGCTTTCCTTTCTCATATCACTTCTTATTGCATGAACTTCACTTTCAGGTTGATTGAATGTTTGCTAGGATGATATATCTGGACTAGTTTACTTTTTGAGATTAAACTGAGTAGATTATATTACTCTACTGAAAGTTGTCGTGCACGTCCTATAGAGTGAACCGAGTGATACATTTATTTCTCTCTCCACATATCTTGAGCATTATTTCTCTATTTGAAATTCATTGGTGAACCCCCCTTAGCAAGTCTATTATCGGCATTTCCCCCGCTATTAATTGTCATGCTCCAAATCCCCAAAATCAAAAAGAAAAAAATATATACTTGTATATCCTTCTCTCTTTTGATTTTGGATCGCTTATGTATATATGTTTATTCAAAAAAAAGAGAAAAGAAAAAAAAATTGAGAAAAAGAAAAGAAAAGAGAAAAGAAGTTTATAACGATCTCATCTCATACTATCTCTCTCTTTCTTCCCTCTTTCATTTTTATTTTTACCTTTTTTGGAGGTTCAAAAGAAATGGGGAATGTACATATTGATTTGTTTATGCCACCATGCTTATGGATAAGCTTGGGGGAGAGGATCCAATGATGTGTGAGAGAGTGACTACTTCACGGTGCATGACAACCTAGGCTAAGTAATCTTCTATACTCGATGAGATTGCTAAAGTTTCACGAAATCCAGAAATCGACACTTAGCACTCATTTCATGAAAACCATACTTTTCTATTCTTACTATTCCATATCGTGTGATATCTCTTATACTCCTTATAGAAAGCATTCAATTGAAAAGTGTGTGATCTATGGTTATGCATACCGCTTTAGATGCTTCAGACCATGCTAATCCTAGAATGAATCCATATTTCGTGCTATTTTGATATTTTGGGGTTTTCTATTTCGAATGCATCATTATACTTTGGTATCGAGATAAAAGTCTGTGACATGTGTTTTATATTCGATGTATGCTATATGAGTAAGCAAAACCCAAGTCCTGAGAAAAATGATCTAGCACCTCTCTTCTTCGCTTTCTATTCTATTTTTATTTTTATTTTCCTTCTTTTCCATCATTTTGCCCGTCGGGTTCGCTTTTTACTTATCTTCCTCGAGAACGAGTAAGAGGTAAGCTTGGGGGATTTTGATCGCTCCATATTTTACACCCTTTTTCTGCATGTTTGCATGCCACTTTGATCGCTCATATCGCGTTTTTCACGATTATTCGACAATATTGCGATGCTTTTCACGATTTCTTGTTTTTGTCGTATTTCAGGAGATATGGAGCGATTCGGAGTGATTTTGTGATCAAGAGGGTTTGCACCCACTCCGGAGTGTCACCCAAGTCTCTTTTGAGGGCTATTCGGCGATGGAAGACGAGTGGAAGAAGAAGGAACTTCGTAGGAGTGACGAGGAAGCGAAACGATGAAGATTGGGCATCTACAGCATGTCACTCGACCGAGTGAAGCACTCACTCGGCCGATGCAAGAAGACCGCTCAGCCGACCAGACCGGACACGCACCACAAAAGGAAATCAGCATGCACTCGGCCGAGGGACGATAGCCCACTCGACCGAGTATGAAGATCCCATCGCCCGAGTGGCATGGAAAATCCACCATCAAAAAAGGCCGACTTACTGGAAATGTACAGGCTTTTGACGGTTCCGACTCGGCCGAGGAAGAAATGCCCCTCGGCCGAGTGAGTAAAGCCACTCGGTCGAGTCACTCCCGAAGACAGACCCCGACTGTAAATGTACAGGGTTTGTCACTCGGCCGAGTGAGCCGCTCCGCCTGCTACGTAAAGTGCGATTTCTGGGCTGCGCAGTGGCATTTTTGTCACGAATTTCTGGGCGATTTTGAGGGGTATTTAAACCCAGTTTTTGCCCTAGTTTAGAAGAACTTTTTGATACTTTTGGCAGTCTTTTTAGAGAGCTTTTTCGATAATTAGATTTAGGCTTTTTGGGAGATTAGAAAGGCTACTTTTGTTGGATGCTATTGGATTCTCATTGGTTTGTCTCTCTTCTTATAAAAAACCCCATTTTTGTTGATAATTTCTCTATTGCTATGAATTGTGTTGATTTTGCTATTGAATTTCTTATGCATTGCATGATGATTAGTGAGTAGTTTTATTGTCCTAGGGCATAGGGATTAACCCTATGAACCCTATTTCTGAATTGTGATGAATTGGTGAAATTCTTGCTAGAATTGGTTAGGGTTAGGTTGGGATTGATAAATTACGGATAGTTAGGGATTCATATCGATTGGGATTTGCAAGAGATTGGGTCCCAATTTATAGGAAGCCCTAGAAATTCGATTTAGATTTACGATTGGACTCCTCTAGGATTGGTAATTTGCAAGATATTGGACCAAGGCTAGGGTTTTCAATCGTAATTCTATACCAATACCTGTTTGCAAGAGATTGGACGGGTAGGAACTATCTCAACCTAGGTCGTAGCTCGAGTTTGCACGAGAGTGGGCTCGAGATACGTTTGAACGATGATGTCGATCCTAATGCTAGCGTCTTAGGCTAGGGTTTGCAAGAGATTGGGCCCTATCCTAGGTTCGCTATAGACCTGCAACAGCGCGAGAGCGTGAGCTTGGTTCTACATCTAGTTGCGACTAGTTCACCTAAGATTCAAGTCTAGCAATGATGAAACCCACGAATCATAACGATGAGATACGGTCCGTAGTGGGGATTCCCTATCCCTAGGCGTTTTTATTTTATTGATATTTCCATAGACATTTGAACGATTGTGAAAATTTCACCCCGAATCATTCTCGACCATTTTGATAGCTAGGTTATTGGAAAGAGACACTGTCATTGTTCCTCCCTGAGTTCGATACCCGCTCGCTGCTACACTGTGCGCTTGCGGTAAGACTACGAGTCGCTTGTCCCGGGTGCGCGTGCACACCGGGGCGCGATCAACAACCAGGTCCAAATGGACCTGCAGGATGAAGAAAAGACATCCTTTACCACCGACCGAGGGACCTTCTGCTACAAGAAGATGCCCTTCGGCCTGAAGAACGCGGTGGTGACCTACCAAGGGATGGTCAACAAGGTGTTCGATTCCCAGATAGGAAGAAATCTTGAAGTCTACGTGGACGAGTATCGGGCCTCCTCCTCCCCCGGAGAGTTGGGTCGCGCCATCTACATTGAGAACCTCCTGTAGTGCCCTGTGAAGCTGCTGCACATGTACTAGAGGGGGGGTGAATAGTACTTTAAAATAATCAAGATAGTTATTCCTAATTATTGTGCAAGAAACAAACGACAATGCGGAATAAACAACAATCAACAAGAATTAAAAAACGCAAACAAAGCATGTAACGGGTTCAGATCCACCCAAGTCTCCCCGACTTGTTCCCGGTGATCCTACGTCCCAACCACCCAGATCCCATCCGGATACTTGAGTTAGAAACCACTAACCCAAGATTTAGCACTATGTAATTCTTGTGAAAAACCTTCACAATACCAAATCATACAAATGACATGTGACTCCCACAAACCGGGATCACACCCTTCTCTCACAACCGAGAGAACAATTCAAATATCAAATGCGATGAAATAATGAAACACTTACCACAAAATCATATGCCTTGAGTATACTTACCAAATTAGGGTAAAGAGGGATTTTGAGGAAGAAGATGTCACCAAACCCTAGCTCCAAGAAGTTGACCAGCAATGGAAGCCTAGGGGAGGATGGTGACGTGGATTCAAAGCCCTGGGCTTGAATGGCTCACAATGGAGAGAATCTCTCTTGAGGAATTTTGCTCAAAGAGTGAAGGAGAGATTCTTGGTGAGAAGAGAGAGCTTAGAATTAGCTTGAGAAAACTCTTCTCTTAGGTCTGAAATAACTTGGATAATGGGCCTCTAACCTTGCCTCAAACGAATCAGGTTTGTATTTATAGAGGCAAGAAAAATCGTGCTCAAAAGATTCCCAACGGTCATATTCTGAAGCAGACTAGTCGGTCAAAGAAGGATCACCGACCTACTAGTTTCTCAACTAGTCGGTCGGTGATTCAACATGAACCGACTAACAGCTGAACAGCCAATAAAGAGACGTCCAGACAATATGAACTAGTCGGTCTAAGAAGACTTGCCAACCGACTAGTTTGCCAACTAGTCGGTCGGTGAGTGTTCTTTGACCGACTAAGAGTGAAATGCAAGTAGTTGAATACAAATTACACTAGTCGATCAAAGAAAAAATTCCAACCGACTAGTTTCACAACTAGTCGGTCGATGAATGTTCTTGGACCGACTAACTGTAAACAGTAACTCAAGTTGTACAGAAGCAATGATAACTAGTCGGTCTGAGAAGGATTCCTAACCGACTAGATCGTCATCTAGTCGGTCAGTGACTCTTCTTTGACAGACTAATTGATCAACAGGGAATGAGCTGAAATGAGCAAGGACATCTAGTCGGTTCATGAAGAGTTGCCGATCGACTAGATCGTCATCTAGTGGGATGGTACTCCTACATGAACCAACTAAGATGCACTAGAAGCCTAGGGAAGAAGCGATAAGCTTCGGGAAAGTTTCTAATGGCTTCTATGATAATCTTAGCTCTAAGATATGAGCGAAATGAAGATTATAATGTAAGTCCTACTCAAGTCTTAACATTCTATTCTATGAAGCTAGAAGACAATAAATAATACATGACGAACCGTCTTCAAAGCTTCAATCTTCATTCTTCTTGACTTCAATAATGGTCTGTGAGCTTCAACGAAGCTTCAGGCACACGATCACGCGTATTGAGAAGTCTTGAGATGTCGCTTTTGATGTACGTATTCTTTTAGCGACGATCTCCATAACTGCGCTCACAAACAGTTAGTATACGATATTTATGTTTGCTCATCATCCAAAACCAAATCCAGAGAATCAATACTCAACATTCTCCCCCTTTTTGGTGATGACAAACGAACATAAATAATAATCAATAATAATGATTCAATAGAAATTTACTTACTCTCCCCTGCATTGATGACACGTTAGTCTCGTATTAAATATTAATCATAC
The DNA here is from genome assembly GCA_030789695.1 of Scilla litardierei. Lineage (NCBI taxonomy): Eukaryota > Viridiplantae > Streptophyta > Magnoliopsida > Asparagales > Asparagaceae > Scilla > Scilla litardierei. Next base: position 30,629,963 of record CM061133.1, read on the forward strand.
GCATTAAGCAGATGAGGAAAATATAAAATATGAATCCTATTATCGTAATTTAGGATCTAAATCCATTTTATATCTTCACTCCCCCTGAATCCAACATGTCAAGTTAGATTCATGGTAAATTGCTTTGAATTATTGATTAGCACATCGTCATTATTAATTCTCTCCCCCTTTGTCATAAGCAAAAAGAGCGGGAGGAGATCAACGACAAATACAATGGCTAAAAATAAAAGCACGAGAGTCGAAGAATACGACCACGGTCCAAATGACACCAATGTAAAATACCAAATGTAAAATACCGAAGAGAATCAAAGCGTGCCAATCATAACCATAGTCGAAAATAGAAAAACAAAATCATCAAGCCATAGGCGAAAATCGAAATACGAAATCATCAAGACATAGGCGAAAATAAAAAAACGAAATCATCAAGCCATAGGCGAAAATCGAAATACGAAATCATCAAACCATAGGCGAAAATCGAAAAACAAAATCATCAAGCCATAGGCGAAAATCGAAATACGAAATCATCAAAACTCAAATCAATTTCACTTATTGATTTTTGGAACATACTCTCCAATATCAACATTCTTAGTTAAATAGTGCATGGAAAACAATTCTATGTTTTCATAGAAAGAATTTCTATTTAACCAAGTTAATCGTCGAGCGACGAAATCAACATCAGAGACAAAAATCCAATGAATACCAAATGTGGCAAAATGATACCAAAAGTAACATGCAAAAGTGTTATGCCAAACATAGATAGAACATCATAAATCTATGGCATACACAATTCTAGCATACTAATTGAAACAAAATGATACCAATGTAGATATTCTAACAATGTATGCAATCAACACACATGGATACCAAATGTATATCAAATGTAAGAAGATACTAAAACATTAAGCTCCCCCTACTTTGGTGCATCACTTAAGCACCATCAACTCCATTTGAATGAAAAACTTTGCAAATCAATGAGGTTGTAGGGTTGGTATCCCATGATGGATTGAACCTAGAAAACATCATTTTGGTATCCAAAAATCCTTTTGGATCCTATGGGTTAGGCAACAAATTTAACATATTAAATTCACATAAATGTAACCCATATCCCAACTAAATTCAAATTCAATATGAATTTAAGTTTCAAAGTAACATGCACATCCAAGATCAATATGCAAATAAAAAGAATATACCAATTCTTACCACAATTGCTTTGGTACCCATAAAATGAAATTAAACTTATGGTACCAAGCAATGAAGGGTCAAAGGAAACTAACCCTTCGGAAACCAATTCCACGAGGACCGTGATTTCCCAACATAATCATCATTCAAAATAATATCATTAATAAACGATTTTACATACATATCCTTAGCATGCATGTTTGTGTTCTTCGGACCCCAAATAGTGTATGTCTTGGGAGTCCTAATCCTATTGGGAGCATGCATACGATGTTGATGTCTATGTGATGCTTGTCATGGATAAGCATATGGCATATGATGCAATGATGCATGATGATAAGCATTCATTTGAGAATGTGAATGAACATATGCATGTGGTGGAACACGTGCATGAGTGTGTCTCACATGGTGTGCACGTGCTCGTGGATGCGGAGCATAAAAATCATCATATGTGCTAACATGTGGAGTAGGATGTGTGTTCCTACGTGGCATGGCATACATGAAAGCATGACCCTTCTTTGGAGGTCCACCCAAAGTGGGTTTCTTTCCAAATGAGGGTGTGTTCCTAGCGGAAGCACCATTGGTAGAAGAACTACCAATGAAGTATTTACTCCCACTAGTAGAAGCTTCGGAAGATGGCCTAATAAAGGTCGTGGCCGATTTGGATGAGTCTCCCATCTTACACCCCAAGCCAATGTGGTGATTGGCCGAAAGTAAGTCATTTAGGATATTATCCAAATGGCCCTTACCTTTATTAAATTCATGAATTCGGCCAAATGTGCACTCATACTTCTCGGTGAGAGAATGCATGGAAGCATCCAAGGTGGACACTTGCGATGTGAGTGCACAAACACGTGATTTGAGATTTTTATTCTCAATACTCAAAGTTGAGTTTTGAGACGTCAAATCCGCTATCACATGTTCATCCGAATCCTCGATATGAACATGCTCAAGTTGAGATTTGAGATTTACAATCTCATTTCTCAAATCTTCAACAACGGTGTCGTTGTTGACGATGATAGGTTTAGGCGAGGTTTTAAGACTATCTAACTCATTTTTAGTCTTAATAAATCTACTAGCCAATTTAGAAAACTTATACCAAAGTTGTTCGTTAGCTAATCTAAGTTCATCCATGGTTACCTCACCGCCTTCATCCTCGCTTTCCTCGCTTTCATCGCTTTCATCGGAGGAAGTCTCTTGAACACGTTCCTCTTTTCCCATGAAGAACATGTGTGCTTTCTCCACGCGTTCATCATCCGACTCTCCACTTGAGGAGTCCTCTTTGGAGTCGGTGAATGTGTCGACAAGTCCTTTCTTGTATCCCTTCTTGTACTTTCTTGACTTGTCGTACTTGGATGCCTTCCACTTCTCCTTGTGTTTGTTGAGAGGACAATCCGGCTTGACGTGTCCTGGCTTGTTGCATTTATAACACACAGGAGCGGAGGCATTAGTAGAACCAAACTTAGATAGATTCTTAAACTTACCTTTTCGGAAGCATCGGTCGAACTTCTTTGCCAAATCGGCCAAAGTTTCCATGTCCAACTCGTCTTCCGATTCTTCATCATCGGTAGATGGAGCGGCCTTGTACGCAATCGCCTTTTTCTTTGGCTCGTCTTGCTTCAAGTTTGACTTCATCTTTTCTTTCATCATGAGCTTACTGTCCTTGCGTACCTCATAAGACATCAAGGTACCCATTAGTTGTATGACAGTATACTTACGCATATCATTACCTTCCTCGATGGTGAAGGTACGCTTTTCCCAACAAGAAGGAAGTCCATCGATGATCTTTGAGACTTTATCCTTTTGGGTGTAGGTTTTCCCAAGAGCCTCCAATTCGTTGGTAATGTCAACGAATCGAGCATAATACTCTTTCATCTTCTCACCCTGTTGCATATGAAATAATTCGAAATCCTTATTAACAACAACAAGTTTGGAGTCTCTTACCCTACTCGTCCATTCATGCAAGATGAGGAGGGAGTTCCAGATTTGATATGCACTCTTACATGTGCATATCTTATTGAAGTCCTCGGGCTCCAAAGTGCATTGCAAGGCGTTCATTGCCTTGGCATTGCTTACCTCCGCGGTGACCTTCGCGGTAGTCCACTTTGCGAAATCCTCTTCTTCGGGCTCGACGTACTCCGTCAACGTGGCTCTCCACAATGACGCACTCCGGAGGAAAGTTTCCATCCGGTATTTCCAGTACCCGTAATTGGTACCGTTGAAGGAGGGAGGCCTAGTTGAGGATTGCCCTTGAAAACTGAAGACGCTCTTTGACGATCCTTGAAGACGTTGTAGTCGTTGTTTGTCATAGCTTTGAACTCTGGCTCTGATACCAATTGTAGTGCCCTGTGAAGCTACTACACATGTACTAGAGGGGGGTGAATAGTACTTTAAAATAATCAAGATAGTTATTCCTAATTATTGTGCAAGAAACAAACGACAATGCGGAATAAACAACAATCAACAAGAATTAACAAACGCAAACAAAGCATGTAATGGGTTCAGATCCACCCAAGTCTCCCCGACTTGTTCCCGGTGATCCTACGTCCCAACCACCCGGATCCCCTTCGGATACTTGAGTTAGAAACCACTAACCCAAGATTTAGCACTATGTAATTCTTGTGAAAAACCTTCACAATACCAAATCATACAAATGACATGTGACTCTCGCAAACCGGGATCACACCCTTCTCTCACAACCGAGAGAACAATTCAAATATCAAATGCGATGAAATAAGGAAACACTTACCACAAAATACTATGCCTTGAGTATACTTACCAAATTAGGGCAAAGAGGGATTTTGAGGAAGAAGATGTCACCAAACCCTAGCTCTAAGAAGTTGACCATCAATGGAAGCCTAGGGGAGGATGGTGACGTGGATTCAAAGCCCTTGGCTTGAATGGCTCACAATGGAGAGATTCTCTCTTGAGGAATTTTGCTCAAAGAGTGAAAGAGAGATTCTTGGTGAGAAGAGAGAGCTTAGAATTAGCTTGAGAAAACTCTTCTCTTAGGTCTGAAATAACTCGGATAATGGACCTCTAACCTTGCCTCAAACGAATCAGGTTTGTATTTATAGAGGCAAGAAAAATCGTGCTCAAAAGATTCCCAACGGTCATATTCTGAAGCAGACTAGTCGGTCAAAGAAGGATCACTGACCTACTAGTTTCTCAACTAGTCGGTCGGTGATTCAACATGAACCGACTAACAGCTGAACAGCCAATAAAGAGAAGTCCAGGCAATATGAACTAGTCGGTCTAAGAAGACTTGCCAACCGACTAGTTTGCCAACTAGTCGGTCGGTGAGTGTTCTATGACCGACTAAGAGTGAAATGCAAGTAGCTGAATACAAGTTACACTAGTCGGTCAAAGAACAAATTCCAACCGACTAGTTTCACTACTAGTCGGTCGATGAATGTTCTTGGACCGACTAAATGTAAACAGTAACTCAGTCTGTACAGAGGCAATGATAACTAGTCGGTCTGAGAAGGATTCCTAACCGACTAGATCGTCATCTAGTCGGTCGGTGACTCTTCTTTGACCGACTAATTGATCAACATGGAATGAGCTGAAATGAGCAAGGACATCTAGTCGGTTCATGAAGAGTTGCCGACCGACTAGATCGTCATCTAGTCGGTTGGTACTCCTACATGAACCAACTAAGATGCACTAGAAGCCGAGGGAAAAAGCGATAAGCTTCGAGAAAGTTTCTAATGGCTTCTATGATAATCCTAGCTCTAAGATATGAGCGAAATGAAGATTATAATGTAAGTCCTACTCAAGGCTTAACATTCTATTCTATGAAGCTAGAAGACAATAAATAATACATGACGAACCGTCTTCAAAGCTTCAATCTTCAATCTTCTTGACTTCAATAATGGTCTGTGAGCTTCAACGAAGCTTCAGGCACACGATCACGTGTATTGAGAAGTCTTGAGACGTCGCTTTTGATGTACGTATTCTTTTGGCGACAATCTCCATAACTGCGCTCACAAACAGTTAGTATACGATATTTATGTTTGCTCATCATCCAAAACCAAATCCGGGAAATCAATACTCAACACCTCCGAGTCCCCAGTACGGAGGCAAAGGAAGTTATGGCCATTGACGTGGAGCGAACCTGGATGGATCCGATCGTTCGGTATCTCTCCAATGGAGAAGTTCTGACGGACCTGGATGAACGTCGAGCACTGGAGCGAAAGGCACTCTGATACGTGCTCCATGAGGGAGTGTTGTACAGAAGGCGCTGGACGAAAACGGACATCCTTCCCTACCTCAAGTGCCTCGGGCCTCCGGAGGCTGACTACGTCATACAGGAGGTACACGAGGGGATCTGCGAAAATCACCATGGAGGCAAGACGGTCGCCCAGAAAATCCTGAGGCGAGGGTACTACTAGCTGACCCTAGCCAACGATGCCACCGAATACGTCCAAAGGTGTCAGGAATGCCAGAAGTTTGCCAAGCTCGGCTCGTCTCCCCCATCGGAGCTCGTTCCAATAATCAGCCTCGTCCCTTTCGCTAAGTGGGGACTGAACATCCTCGGACCCTTCACTTCCAGGAGGGGGTAGAGGAGGTACCTGATTTTTGCGGTGGATTATTTCACCAAGTGGATTGAGGCTGAACCACTGTTTTTCATAACCTGGAACAAGGCGAAGAGCTTCGTATCGAACTTCGTCATCTCTAGGTTTGGAATCCCTCAGTCCATCATCACTAACAACAGGAAGCAGTTCGATTCCACGGGTTTCAAGGACTTCTGTGCGGATTGGAAGATCAAACTCTTGTTTGCCTCCATGGAGCATCCTCAGACTAATGGGATGACCGAAGCTGCTAACAAATGCATCATCGAGCCACTTCACAAGAAAGTAACAGAAGACGAGGGGAGGTGGCCGGAGGAACTTCCTGGAATACTCTGGTCGTACTGGACAACCCACAAGCAGGCCACAGGCGAAACCCCCTTTATGCTCTCTTACGGCGTCGAAGCGGTGGTACCCGTTGAAGTGGGCAAGGAGTCTCTTCGCCTCAAGCATTTCGACGAAGAGAAAAACTCATAGGGCTTGGAGCTCTGCCTGGAGCTCATAGACGAACGACGAGAACGGGCCTTGGCCACGATCGTCCGACAAAAACAAAAGGTGGCATGTTACTACAACTCCCGGGTTAGGGGAAGAAGCTTCCACCAAGGGGATCTGGTCCTCAGAAAGGCGATCTTCAGTCCAGAGGTCACCCGCAAAGGGAAGCTTACTACTAAATGGAAAGGGCCCAACAAGATCACCGAGGTCCTCAGCCTCGCGACTTACCGGCTCGCCACTCTGAGAGGGAAGGCCCTGACTCACACTTGGAACGTCGAGCACCTGCGCAAGTACTATCAGTGAAGTCGACCATGAATGTATTTTTCCCTCCCCTTGTCTGAGCGAATGTATTGAAAAGAGAAAGCATCCACGAATGAAGAGCTCTTTCTACCTCTATTCGCTACACGAACCCAACCGAGGTGGGGCAAACCCTACTAGCTGAGCATCTTGATGACCAACCATAAGCCTGGGGGACAACTCCCCCAGTAGGCCGGCCACGCGACTGACTGGGAGGTAGGGGAAACTCTCCCAACTAATCAGTCATCGGACCGGCCGTGAGGCTGGTGGCAGCTTCCCCAGCAGGCCGGTCCGTCGTTCAGTCGTAAGACTGGGGGTAGCTCCCCTAGTATGCTGATCGACTTAACCAACCATAAGGCTGGGGGCAACTCCCCCAGCAGGCCGGTCACCCGACCGACCGTAAGGCTGGGGGCAACTCTCCTAGCTGGCCGATCACCGGGCCGACGATGAGGCTGGGGGAAACTCCCCCAGCAGACCGGCCCATCGATCAGTTCTAAGACTGGGGGGTAGCTCCCCAGCGGACTGACCGACCCGACCGACTGTAAGGCTGGGGCAACTCCCCTAGCAGGTCGGAGTATCAGTCGATTGTAAGCCTGGGGGTAGCCCCCCCAGCGGGCCAACCGACCCGATCTGCCATAAGGCTGGGGCAGCTCTCCCAGCTGGCCAATCACCCGATTGCATGTAGGACCGGGGCAAGTCCCCCCGCAAGGCGATCGGCCCCTAAGTCCGAGGACGGTCCTCCGACGACCCAAACAATTGAGAATCCGGGGGAACCAACCTGGCTGCTAGATCTCCAAGCAAGTCGAGGAGACTCTCCCAACCTGATCTGCTTGAGTGTCCCGACTAGGGTTAGAAGAGGGGCCAGACAACCACAACAAAAATGGAGCCTCGTTACAAACGAGAAGAGTATATTACAAAAAAGCCATGTGCTGAACTATGAAAGAACGGTGAGGCTAATGGGCTAAACCCCACCTCCCGCACGAGCATCTGGAGCATCTGTGGAAGCATAACTGGCTGCTCGGTACCTTCGATATGTACATCCCCTGCCTCCTCCTCACCATCAGAATCTAGCCGGAGCTCCTCGAATCGAATCCCGGAATGCGGGAACCTTCACTGGATCTCGGACCGGCAGCGGGTGAATCCCCTCTCAAACGCCTCATACATCGCCCCGGTGACAAAAGACATGGCATACTCGTCCACGGCCTCCCTGGCAATCCACCCGGGATCCACCGCTCCCAGCTCCTGGACCCGGGCCTCGACGATGGCAACTTGGCGCTGGTGTTCCACCCACTCTTTTTCGATCTCCTGGGAGTTCGCATTGAGTTTCGCCAGGAGAACCCACTCCCTCTCCTCAACCGCCTCCAGGAGGCTTACGAGATCCGTGGCGTCGGCCTCCACTGATGGGCCATCACCCCCTCTTACCTCGGCAGCCTTCATCAACTCGGCTATCCGATCCTCGGCCTTCGCCTTCTCGACCAGCGCTAAAGCCCTCTCCAGATCCGACTTCTCCAGGTCGGCTTAGAGCTCGGCCATCCGAGTTTCCAATGACTTGGCACGTGCCTCAGCTACCTGGGTCGCCTTGCCTTCGCCCTCCTCGGCTTTCGGCTTCTGGGCCCAACCTGCCCTAGCCCCTAAGAGCGCCACGAATTGGTGACTCATCGAAAGGCCGACCGAGAACAACTGCACCCAGAGAAAGAGATGAGTTGAAGGCCCTTGCAAGAAACGGAACGTACGAAAGACCTTACCTGTTGACCGGCCTGTATCATGAAGGCCGCAAGACGGTCGCCTTTCACCCTGTCCAACACGGATTGGTCCAGAGGAAGGCAACAATTTTCAGCTAGCCGAGCCGCCATCCCGCAATCGGAGAAGACGGACTCCTTCGCCCCCTCTGGAAAGTGGGGGCTGAGCAAACCTTCCCCAGACCGCGAAAGATCGGCCTCGACTGACCGGAACTCACCCAAAGACCGCCCGTAAACCTCTGGGAGCGATCCCAACGGAGAAGGCAAGGGGCTGACCCAAGGCCAAGTGTCCTTCGTATGGGCAGGCCGGGCTGGACCCTCTGGGGGAGGGACACCCCCGGCAGTGGCAGGAACCCTGGCCTTCTTCCGCACGACCTCTCCCGGAGCTGGCGGAGCTTGACCCCTCTCCCTCTTAGAGCCCGTTCCTGAGAGCCCAACCTGTGGTTTCTTCCGGACCTCCAACACATGGTCCCTCCTCCACAGGTTGGGATCTGGGATAGTGGCTAGAATATGGGGCTGAGAAGAACCCTGGCCGAACCCACCTGTGCAGGAGGACAAGATAAGGAAACAATCTTACTTGGATAGGCTTCGGACGACAGCCCCTCCAAACTCAGGACCTCGACAAGACTCACCGATGGGCCACACGATCTTCCGCAGGTTTAGGTCAGAAAAGAGGACGTCGATCTTTCGGTCCACGGCAGGGACCGCCAACAAAGTGTCGACCGCCTGGAGCTCGGCGTCGCTGGGACTTCCTAGCTCGAGGGTCAGCGTGCTCGTCACCCCCCAACGGACCGGGAAATCCACCTCCGACAGGAAGCCAACAAAGACGTACTCTCCCTTCCAATGCTTCACGGAACTCGGCAACCCCAACACCAAGCTCTTCTTCGGACGGGCACTGATATAAAGCCAGGCACCCGACTGATGATGGCTCAGGCAGAAGAATTGGGCAAAGAGTCGGAGGGATGGCTCTATTCCCTTCAGCATACAGAGAACGACAAACCCCACTAGAGACCCGATGGCATTGGGGCAGAATTGTCATAAGGCAAGCCCATAAGCTCTCAGAAACATAAAGACAAAGGGATGGAGAGGGAATCAGAGCCCGATCCGAAAGCTCTGTTCGTACACCCCGACTTCGCGAGGGTCAGGGAAGCAGATCCGCTCGTCTTTCTCAGGGGCCTAGGCGGAACATGGGGGGAGAAGATAGTCGGAGCGCAACGATCCAATCGAAGAAACGCAAACAAACGACGGCCACCCCATTACCTCAGGGGGCACCCCGGAGAGCTCGCCTCTATGGCGGTGTACCGTCGAGATGGACCCACGAGCCTGGCCTGGAATGGTAGCCGTGGCCGGGCGCCCTGAACCAGTGACCGAAGAGGAGGATGACATGACGCAGCACCTGAGGAAGATCCGGGACAACTGCAAGGGATGTGGAGAAGAGGGTGACGTTGGAAGAGCAGAACCTTCATCCGTTAGACAGCGGCTTCCCTTTATACTGCCCCCTTGAATTCCTTCACCCCATCGTGAGCCATCCACCTGTGCACACGCCTCGACATCCCGCGAGGCTCGACGCTTCGAGCTCCACTCCAAGGGACAGGCAGACTTAAAAAATGCCGGTACAATGATGATTCTCATTCAATGCCCCGGTCTCGACTGACGCGCCTGTCAAAATCCGCACAAGTCACATCGCCCAAACCGAATCGACAGAATCCGATGGCCCGAGCAATGGGGGCAATTGATACGACTATTTTGAGACGGCCCAAGATCGAGTGGCCCAAGCCCACATTTGAAGCAGGATGCCCCAAAGGAGATCGGGCCGAGCGTCGAGGCCCCAACGAAGGCTCGGAATCGGGTCGGCCATGTAGGAGGATATATGCCCATAAGGCGATTTATCATAAGTATATGTCTTGTTCATATTATATATGGGGTCCATTATCCTAAGTATGAAATCATTTGAATAAATATACTTAGATAATGTCCATAGACTTATAGTTAGGTCCTTACGTATCCAGATAACATCTCGATTATGAGTAGTAAGCGATCGAATAGAAACTTAAGTCTTAAACGGTTCGTGGTCATAGATGTGTCGAGAACTGGATATCAGCACATCGGATAGATCACTGTGTCTTTGTCTTACCTTAGGGTAATGATGATCTCATAGTCATTCGACTTGGTGAAGTCGGAGATGAGACACAGGTGCTCATTGGAGAATGAGTTCACTGAACGACCAACTTAGAGTTATTAAATGGTCAACTTTAACTAAATTATCTATAATAACTCTAGGGTGATGATAGGTAATCTGGTCCTTAAGACCTGAGTCATTTGTACGAATCTGTGAGTGAACGGTGTAGCTTAGACCTATGATCTAGCTTCGAGGCTAGGCCTGCTGAAAGATCTTAGGTTGGGTTGCACCTGAAGCTCTCGAGGTAAGTAAATGACTAAGATGTGATTCGTCACTTCCGTTAAAGGGAAGTTAGTGTTATAGGCTCAGTACGGTCTTTGTGTTAATCTTCGGTTGGGGTACGTTGTAAGAAGTACAACGTGAATACGACAAAGACCGCCGTATACTGACCAATGTTGTCTAATAGGGTTGACAGTAAACCATACCCTAGGTCAACAGAAACACGGTCTTGATGAAGGGACTATAGCTAACGGTATTCATCACTGACACAGCCAATGTAAATCCAACGATACCTTGTCAATGGGTCGATCACGTTATGATGATTCTGTAACAGGGATGACAACTACTGCTCGTGGTGACCGTCGTCTAGGGGTTCCGAGCCCCAACCTGTAGTAAGGTCAGGCTGTAGGGTCTCACACCGAGTAGCGTTCGTGTCTTAGTAATAGGAAGATTAATCAGAGAGATTCATTTGATGAAATGGAATAGTTGATGTTCACAAAGCTAGTTGAGAAAATAAGTCGTAGATGCAATAGTGACAATGTTGCATTTGATGCAATCAAAGATTAAACGTGTCGTAAATTGGTTACGACAATATTTGTAGGAACAGATACATTGGAAAGGGTTACCTGGCTGATGGGATCGTCTCGGTCTAAACACAGGTTCAAACTGCGTCCAAATCGGAGCTCAAACGAGCCCAGAAACGTAAAACAGTCCAAGGCAAAGTGGGTTAGACCCACTGGGCTAAAAAGCCCATCTGCAATGGCAAACGGGCGCACAACCGGTGGCGAAGCGGGCACGGCCCGCTGATTGCAATGGGCGAGCGCCCGCTGCTACAGCGGACGCGCCCGCTGCCTAGCGGGCCGGCGCGCCCGCCCTCCTTGCATTGGGCGGGCGCGCCCGCTAAGCCTAGCGGGCGCGCCCGCAACTTAAGTGAAAAATAGGGTTTTGAAACCCCTAATAACGGCTAAGAAAGTTGATTTTTTGCCCATCTTTGGGCAATTGTTTGAAGGATCAAATGAAGTCGAAATTCGTCGCTGTTCGTTCCAACGCGTTCACCATTCGAAGCCCTTCGGATTGATTGCTTGTTTGGTGTCCAAAGTTTAATGAATAAAAAGAATTAATTCGTTGAATTTGGCCTTTATGAAAGGCTTACTAAAACTTCAATTAAGCTAAATTAGCTTAAATTAATTTATCCCCTTTTTACAATTGTCCCACATTGCTCACAACGAAAGGAGAGATGCCGACTCCCTATATAAATAGGGGTGCACTCTCTGCGTTGAAAGATGCACCAAGTCCTCGATCGAGTAGCTCCGGATTTTAGAGCAAGCTTGATCTACGACTAAACTATTCTCTCTCTCTCTCTCTCTCTCTCTCTCTCTCTCTCTCTCTCTCTCTCTCTCTCTCTCTCTCTCTCTCTCTCCTTCCTATTCTCCCGACTAGTCCTAGCAAGACTACGAAGGAGGTTTGGATTCGGATCCAGACGTCTAAGACACGGGTCTACTCAAGTGAAACTTTCTACCGCGTGTGATCGGCTTGGATGCGGGAGTCGGCTCGGGCAGATCAGTTCGAGGGTGCGAGGAGGCTCGGGTGGATCGAGCAAGGCGGTTCGGCTACGAGGAGCGTCAGAAGACGGTATGGTATATCTTGCCCGCCCCAGGGTCGAGATTCCAGGTATGTGGTTAAGCAATTTTTAGTGTAGTTTAATTTTGTCGCAGTAGAATAGATCCCTCTTGGGGTGGTTAGATCCACCCCAAGTTGGCATAGAACGGGCTAGGTTCTGGCTCACTCAGGGCCTAGCTAAATCGTTTAGCTAGATCAGTTATTGTTTTCCGCTGCGCTTTTAGCCCCTGTGGTCCGTCCGACTTAGGACGGACACAGATCCGAGCTCCATGGGTCTGCCAAAACCCCTACTGTGGTATCAGAGCCAGGTTATGCTTGTAGATCTATTTTAACGATGATTTTAAATTCTTTAAATTGCTTGTTTTGAACATACGGACATTTTAACTTTATGTTAAAATCAGTTAAATTTTTTTGTGTGTTATACAATTGTTTTGTAACATGAAATTTTTTTTTGGGGAAGTTTTAAATTTTATGCAATAAATTTAATGGGTCTTCCATGTTTAAATGCTTTTTAAAATTTTATTTTATAAGATAAAATAATTTCTGCAAGCATTTAAAAACTTTTTTAAAAGTTTATGAAACATAAAAGAAAAATTTTATTTCATGCGATGATATTGAAAATTTAATTCTTTTTGTTGCATAAAGATTGAATTTTTTTTATCCGAATGTTTTAAAATTAATTTCAAATGATTTTAAGAAGGGGTTTTAAAATTGTTTTAAAATATATGTGATATAAAGAAAAATTTTATTCCCATGAGATGGAATTGTAAATTTAATTCTTTTAATTACATATTGGTTTCAAGATTATTTTATGCGATATTTTAATCTTAGAAATGTTTGGTTAAAGTTTTAAAGCTTAAGGTTTGAATTTAAAATTATACGATAATTTTATGAAATCTAGTTTTATGTGATAAAAAATGCTTCAAGCTTTAAATTTTAGATCTTTAAATTTAAATGTTAAATTTTAGATTTGCAAGTTGTTTGATTATGTTATAGATAATTTTTAACTTGCATGCTTTCATTGTATGTCACAAATTGAACCTTTAATTTATGCGATTAAATTAGTTGGTTTATGTTTTAATGGACATGATGAATAAAGTATTCATGAACCCTTTAGGTTAGCCATTAACTGATTAAAACTTTATAAGATAAAATTTTAATGACTAGTGACATGCTACGTTTTAAATAAACAAAAGCAACATCGAAACCTAATACTAGATTAGGGTAGTCCCTTTTGATTGACAATCATTATAATAAATCATTTAAATGATTATTATCATTAAAAGACTTTTTTTTGAAAAATGTTGTAATTGTTTCATTAAAATCCTAATTAGATTGGGATAGCACGATAAATATATGAACCTTATAGTTGATAAGGATCTAATAAAAACTATTCAACAAATCCATAAAATTTCGAATTTTAGGATCCACTAGTTGCTAAGGATTAACTAGTTTTAATTAAATGCCGTTTAGTTGATGGACGAACATAGAATTGATGAAACTCCTTCAATGGATCATGATGTCGGTCAATGTGCTTGGCTAAGTTTGCTGGACCACCCTAGCTAGTCTAGGGGCCGAGTGGTCCTGACTTAGTCAATTCCCTGGCCACGTCCGCTGGACCGCAAGGAGTCGAATCATGACTGTGTAAGTCCATCGACTATTCCTAAGTCAAATACGATAATAATCTTGTTCAAGATAAATCGTAACCCTCCTTGTTTTAGGAGTTGGCAACTGTAAGACCTGTGTTGCGGTTGTTGAGCTATACTCAAGCTGTGACATGGCAATCTTATAGAAACCAATTTCTTAATAACATGTAGACTTGACCCAAACCGTCGTCTCGTGCATACGCCGAGCACCAGCGTAAGTCTAACCAAGAATGTAGTCTAAGACCTGACCCAAACCGACGTGTCGTGCATATACCGAGCGGCGGGGCAAGTCGGGCTAGACACGAAAACAAGGGTCCGACTAGGCTAGTCATTGTGATCCGGATGAGCACACTCATGCTCACAAATGACTAGGGATAAAATCGATAGGGAATCATATTTAATATGATTGACGATGAGTTCGTCTACCGACTGCAGGGTTGGACAACTTGTTGAGACACACTCAAGGTTGTAGACTCAGGATAGTCGGATTCCTCTCTCACAAATGTTATTTTTATAATAAACTGTTTATTATTATGGCTTTAATAAATTTAGTGGGAGAATATAGTTTTATTAAAAACCATTGAAACTATACAACGAACATATACTGACTAAAGTATCTACTAAAATTGCAGAATGGATTCGGGTCTTAAGTATATGGCAGAAAAAAACATGCTTGATGGAACAAACTATAAGGATTGGCTTAGGAACATTAAGTTAGTCCTTTTTCTAGACGGGATTGGATACGTGCTGTTCGAGGACGCTTTGGAGAAGCCTGATGATGATGCGACCTACGAGGAAAAGGAAGCCTATAAGCTATACCAGAGGGATGCAGAGAAGGCCAGCTGCCTTACTTTGGCTTCGATGAATAACGAACTGCAGAGGAAGCATGAACATTTGGATGTTCAAAGTATGTTTCTGAATGCACAAGAGTAATACGGCAAGTGGTCTAGAGCTGCCAAGTTTGAAGCCACAAGAAACCTCTGGGGCATAAAGATGGAGACAGGGCCCGTACAAGATCATGTCATTAAGATGATCGGGTACGTGGAAGACGCCGCCCAGTTGGGTTTTGTCCTGGACAATGAGATGTCCGTGGACATTATCCTTAAGTATTTAACACCGGCCTTCAAGCCTTTCATTACTGGTTTCATAATGAACAGTATTGAAACGGATCTTCCTGGTCTCCTCAATATGCTTAGACAGTTTGAGGAAATTGAGAAGAAACCGACTGCATTGGTTGGTGGCTCTGCTTCTTCAGACCAGCCGAAAGGCAAGGGTAAGAAGAGGCAGGTCCCACAACCTGCCAAGGCGAAGAAGGGGAAGAAAAAGACAAAAGGGGCCCCGTCAAAATCTGAGTGCTTCCACTGCCATAAGATGGGCCATTGGAAGAGGAACTGCAAGATTTACCTTGTAGAAAAGAAGAAGGGGCATACTGATGCCTCTACCTCAGGTAAAACAAATTAAATTCAATAAAGCATAATTATTTTCATAAATGCTAAATCACATAGTATGAGATACTAAGACATCTGTGTAATGTATACAGGTGGCTAATATGAAGCAATGGTTGGAAGAAGTTTCGAGGACGGTCAGCATCTGAGCAATCGTTGCTGCTGGAGCCGTGCAAAGACTTCAAAGAGACATGAAGAAGAAGGAGCTGATACTTATTTTCTTTCATAAATAAAATGAATCATTCCTTAAAGTTAAAACAATGATCGAGTGTTTTAACACTCAAAGTTTATTTGATAAACAAATTACGGTTCATCTTTATGAATCCGTTGTTTTGAATAAATGTCTCGGAAATGTGCTTTCTGTTGAAACTGAGATTAGATTGAGATTGGCTTAAATTTCTGTAAATATGGCTTTCTGAGTTGGTTGCAAAAATTCTCGAACTATAATGCAGAGCTTCAGAAATTTTGATTGTTTTGGAGCTGACTTAATGTTATAGTCAATCAATAGTTAGTATAAGTTCCAGAAGCGTATAAATTGTGTATGATCACAATTATACGCATATTAAGGTTAATTCTTAATAAACTACATTTGATTCTTAAAGAGTTAATATTAAATGTAGTTAAGGGAAATATACAGTGTAGGACGTTTGACTGAGTGAGTCAATGTCAAGATTCCTTAAACCGATCTTGATTTGATTCATTCGTCAAATCCAACCTGACACTAGTACGTTCCATCTAAGCACATATCAAAAGGTTATGCTCTTCATGTATATAGTCTACATATGATTTAGATATATAATTGAAGTACTTAACCAGATAATTCTTAACGTCAGTGGGAGCTAGCTCGTATACTTAGTTCTGGTTTCTCGGACTAAGTAAAAGGGTTTCCAACTTATTTGAATCATCTATATAAAACATTGAATCAAAATCGTTTTGATTTAATCGACTATATAGAGACTTAGGGTGTCAGTATGTACTTGACATATTGACACAAGAAGACTGGAATGAGCTAAGACTGACTTATAGGAATGTTAGACCCTACATCTAAATTGTACGTGCTAATTGTTAGCAATACAAAGAAAGGAAAATTTGATCCAAATCATTTTTCAATGGATCAACCTTGTGTGATCAAGAGATGTAATAATAAATAATCCATTAAAATGCATTATAGATACTCGTTAGTAAATCCACTCTTAGGTTTGTCATATAAATGTCAAAGTGACTGATATGCTATAAACGGTATGAGATACCGAGATAAATAGCCTAAGTGCAAGTGGGAGATGTAGGAGGATATAAGCCCATAAGGCGATTTATCCTATGTGTACATCTTGTTCATATTATATATTGGGTCCATTATCCTAAATATGAAATCGTTTGAATAAATATACTTAGATAATGTCCATAGGCTTATAGTTAGGTCTTTACGTATCCAGATAAGATCTCGATTATGAGTAGTAAGCGACCGAATAGAAACTTAAGTCTTAAACGGTTCGTGGTCATAGATGTGTCGAGAACTGGATATCGGCACATCGGATAGACCACTGTGTCTTTGTCTTACCTTAAGGTAATGATGATCTCATAGTCATTCGACTTGATGAAGTCGAAGACGAGACACAGGTGCTCATTGGAGAATGAGTTCACTGAACGACCAACTTAGAGTTATTAAATGGTCAACTTTAACTAAACTGTCTATAATAACTCTAGGGTGATGATAGGTAAGCTGGTCCTTAAAAGCTGAAGTCATTTGTACGAATCTGTGAGTGAAGGTGTCGCTTAGAACTATGATCTAGCTTCGAGGCTAGGCCTGCTGAAAGATCTTAGGTTGGGTTGCACCTGAAGATCTCGAGGTAAGTAGATGACTAAGATGTGATTCGTCACTTCTGTTAAAGGGAAGTTAGTGTTACAGGCTCAGTACGGTCTTTGTGTTAATCCTCGGCCTGGATACGTTGTAAGAAGTACAACATGAATACGACAAAGAACGCCGTATACTGACCAATGTTGTCTAATAGGGTTGACAGTAAACCATACCCTAGGCCAACAAAAACACAGTCTTGATGAAGGGATTATATCTAACGGTATTCATCACTGACACAGCCAATGTAAACCCAACGATACATTGTCAATGAGTCGATCACGTTATGATGATTCTGTAACAGGGATGACAACTACTGCTCGTGGTGACTGTTGTCTAGGGGTTCCGAGCCCCAACCTGTAGTAAGGTCAGGCTGTAGGGTCTCACACCGAGTAGCGTTCGTGTCTTAGTAATAGGAAGATTAATCAGAGAGATTCATTTGATGAAATGGAATAGTTGATGTTCACAAAGCTAGTTGTGAAAATAAGTCGTAGATGCAATAGGGACAATGTTGCATTTGATGCAAACAAAGATTAAACGTGTCGTAAATTGGTTACGATAATATTTGTAGGAACAAATACATTGGAAAGGGTTACCTGGCTGACGGGATCGTCCTGGTCTAAACACAGGTTCAAACCGAGTCCAAATCGGAGCTCAAACGAGCCCAGAAACGCAAAAACAGTCCAAGGCAAAGTGAGTTAGACCCACTGGGCTAACAAGCCCATCCGCAAGGGCAAACGGACGCACAACCCGCTTCGAAGCGGGCGCGGTCCGCTGATTGCATAGCGGGCTTGGCCCGCTGCTGCAGTGGGCGCGGCCTGCTAGCTGCAGCGGGCGCGGCCCGCTGGCTACAGTGGGCACGCCCGCTGCCCAGCGGGCCGGCGCGCCCGCCCTCCTTGCATTAGGCGGGCACGCCCGCTAAGCCTAGCGGGCGCGCCCGCAACTTAAGTGAAAATTAGGGTTTTTTTGAAACCCCTAATGACGGCTACGAAAGTTAATTTTTTTCCCATCATTGGGCAATTGTTTGAAGGGTCAAACGAAGTCGAAATTTGTCGTCGTTCGTTCCTATGCGTTCACCATTCGAAGCCCTTCGGATTGATAGCTTGTTTGGTGTCCAAAGTTTAATGAATAAAGAGAATTAATTCGTTGAAGTTGGCCTTTATAAAAGGCTTACTAAAACTTCAATTAAGCTAAATTAGCTTAAATTAATTTCTCCCCTTTTTACAATTGTCCCCAAATTGCTCACAACGAAAGGAGAGGTACCGACTCCCTATATAAATAGGGGTGCATCTCTTCGTTGAAAGATGCACCAAGTCCTCGATCGAGTAGCTCCGGATTTTAGAGCAAGCTCGATCTACGAATAAACTATTCTCTCTCTCTCTCTCTCTCTCTCTCTCTCTCTCTCTCTCTCTCTCTCTCTCTCTCTCTCTCTCTCTCTCTCTCTCTCTCCCCCCCCCCCCTTCCTATTCTCCCGACTAGTCCTAGGAAGACTACGAAGGGGGTTTGGATTCTGATCCAGACGTTTAAGACGTGGGTCTACTTAAGTGAAACTTTTTACCGCGTGTGATCGGTTTAGAGGCGGGAGTCGGCTCGGGCAGATCAGTTCGAGGGTGCAAGGCGATTCGTGTGGATCAAGTAAGGCGGTTCGGCTACGAGGAGCGTCAGAAGACGTTGCGGTACATCTTGCCCGCCCCAGGGTCGAGATTCCGGGTATGTGGTTAAGCAATTTTTAGTGTAGTTTAATTTCGTCGTAGTAGAATAGATCCCTCTTAGGGTGGTCAAATCCACTCCAAGTTGGCATAGATCGGGCTAGGTTCTGGCTCCCTCCGGGCCTAGCTAAATCATTTAGCTAGATCAGTTATTGTTTTCTGCTATGATTTTAGCCCCTGTGGTCCGTCCGACTTAGGACGTATACAGATTCGAGCTCCGAGGGTCCGTCAAAACCCCTATAGGCCATTACCAAAACATGCGCCCTGTCAACCCACGTCCGCGAGAACTAACTGCTCCCCAAAGCACACGCCCTTAATCACCATTAAGGGACCCCATTAACCCACCTTCATGACGCATGAAGGCGCCTTCAAAGGGGCGGATCATGGGGCAGAGAAAGGGGACGTTGAGGGGGAGCGAACGTGGGATGATTCCTATAAAGGAACTCGGGAGGTGACATAGAAAGGGATCCCTTCCTGGATACCGATAGACAGAGGTATTCTACACAAGACCTTGCTTTCCACTGTATATTCCCTCCCATAACTCGGTCCGAGGACTCACGTATCGGCCACCCTATGAGCCATACCGATCCCACCGTGTATCTATCAGATCCGTTCTAACTTAGGCATCGGAGGGGACTTGCCTGGAACCAAGGTCCGGCCCCCAGATGAGCTTCCTCGTCTGTCCAGGCTAAGCAGATCCAGCGGCACCGAGGCTACTCCTCAACACCCCTCCGTCTGAGGCCGAGCGTTCCCGGCAACAAGCCCACTCACCTACATCACACCAAGGACCCAGCTTCACCGAGGCTACCCTTTGGCAAGCAGACGCGAGGATCCGTGCTTCCCTCGTCGGGCAATCGCGTACCTGGCCAAACCTGGGGGTCCCACACGTCTCCTTGACCACGTTGACCTCCCATTCCCTGGTCAATAATTCGACTGTGAGAAAACACCCGTAAACAACTTTCGTGATTGTTTTCTTTTATTTAGCACTAGTTGTTGTTTATTTACTCTCGCTTTTTGGATAATGCCATAGGGGAGAGAAATAAACAAATCATTATTTTGTGCTAATTAGAAGCTAAACATGAATCTAATATTGATATAGCCTTAGATTCAGAGGGAGTAAGATATATTGAATTTGGATTCAAAAATCCTAGATTCAAATCCTTGAATTCATTCCATTCATGTATATCACACTTTTTCTTTAATTGATCATTTGATGCCTATATCTAAATTGTCTAACTTGATTGGCATCTATGTAGGGGGAGTGTAATTTTTTAAAGAACAATTATTTATTTTTGTTTATGTTTATTTGTCATCACCCAAAAGGGGGAGAATGTTGAGTATTGACTTCTCCCTACTTGGTTTTGATGATGAGCAAACATAAATACTTATGACTAATCCCCTCCATGCAGTTAATACATTGCCTACTCCATTCATGAAGATTTAATAGCAATGAATGACAATTAAGCTCATTAAATGACAATCAAAGATCAATCAGAGCTCGTAGAGATGATTGGGTGATCCAGATAAAGAACGAAGCTTCAAAGACTTCAAGATCATCCAAGAGAAAGAAGAGAAGAAAAAACTCAATGAAATCTTTTCATTCTTTTGTTTCTTTCTCTTAGAATGTAGCCTTGAAGTAGAATTAACTTGGAGCACTCAGACATCACTCAATCTATCCTAGGAATCTATTAGAATTCATTTCCTAGGACTCTATTTCTAAACTCCCTAACATGTGCATTTTAGTTGATTAACAAGCGACTACTAAACGTTTGTCGGCGCTTGTCTCCATTCAGTCGCATGTGATTTGTTCAACAGTCGTCTGTAATTCACAAGTTTTTCATAGGATACTTTTGGTTTTAAGTATTCATTTCCAACAGGCGACTTATGTACACTGTACATGCGCCTGGCTCTTTGCAGGTGCCTGTGACTTGTTAGTCAGTTGCCTGTATCGTTGCATGTATCATCTTGCCCAAAGATCCCAAGTCTTTCAATATTCGCACATGTGCAATCAGGTGTTGTACGCAGGTTTTACATGCGCTTACACATGGCACATGCGTCTGTCTCTACCACTATAGTCACATGTCCATCACTTGCCCGGAATTCTCATTTTGGCAAGTTACGCACTTGTGCACACAGGCGCTGAACGTTGGTTTTCCAGTCGCCTGCACATGGTACAGGCGCCTGTGGATACCACATCAGTCACATGTCTTTGCCTTCCCAGAATTCTTGATTTTGGTAACTTTCGTACTTCTGCCACACAGATGACTGACGTTGGTTTCCCAGGCGCCTGCTTGTTTTCAGGCGCATGTCCAACCTTCATCAGTCGCCTGTCCTACGTAGTAAGTTACCGTTTGAATTCTCACGTACCCTCTGACACAGTACATCATGCGACTGTCGCTTTCTCATCGGTCGCTGTCCTGGCTGTTAAATTAATTCGTTGGCTGTTTTGAGACGGATTTTGAGAGGGCTTTTAGGGTACTTGTTTAAGGGCTTTGAGAGAGATTATAAATAGGCCATCTACTGTTCCATTGGGAACTCTTGGAACCCTTAGAACTTCATTGATTCATCTCTCAAGCTCAAGCTTAAGCTCTCAAGTGCTCAATTCTTTCTAACCCTTATTCTCTCTTGCTCACCAACCTAGAATCAAAGTTCAAATCTTCTAGGCATTTGGTAGTGACAAGTGCAAGGGATATCCTCTCTTCTATGAAGAGATCAACACACTCCAAACTCTTGCTCCTTCAAGTTCTACTTCAAGACATAAGTGTTTGTTAGTGTGTATTTCAATTTCATAACTTTCGTTTAATTGGTTTTGCTCTCGGTTTGTGAGAGTGTTTGCTTGATCCCAAGTTGTGGGTATCAAGGTCATCAATCTTGTGTATTGATTACACTTGTAGGGTTGCTACAAGTGGGTTGACAGGAAAACTCAAGCTAGGTTTTTAGCTTGAGTATCCGAGTGGTATCTCGGGTGGTATGGACATAGGATTACCGGAAGCAAGTCGGGTTTGACTTGGGTAATCCGAACCCTTGAACATATTGTGTTTACTTGTTCTAATTGTTGATTCATTGTTTGCTAGGATTTTAATTAGGTGTAATTTCCTTCTTAATTTTATAAACACTATTCAACCCACCCTTCTAGTGTTTTCCTCATAGCACAGGGTCCTTACAAGATGATCATCAATGATGCATTTGTTTTCTCAGTAGTTCATGATATAATGAATGATGATTATGAGTCTCGGTATATAACTGAATGTCTTCAAAGACATGATTGATCCAAATGGGAGGAAAGTAATCCATGCTGGATTAACTTTCCTTGCCAAACTTGAAGTTTTTGGACCTATAAATAAAACCCCTAACAATGTAAAACATGTTGGTTTCATATGAGTCTTTGTCCGAAAAGAAAATGAGAAAAATGAGATCGTGATGTATAAAGCTCGACTCATAACCCACGGTTTCTCTCAACGACCTGGGATTGATTATGTTGATAAAATGTATTACCTATGATGGATAATGTACCTTTTATTTTCTTATAAGTTGTGTGGTCCAAGAAAACTCAGAAATGCGTCTTTTGGATGTTGTTACGACATACGTATATGTACTTATATGGTTTATTAGATTTCGATATCTATATGAAAATTTCTAAGGAATTCAAATGCCGAATACACTCCCTGCAACTTATACTCAATAAATTTGCATAGATCCTTATATGGGTTAAAGCAATCCGGTCGCATGTGGTATCAACTCTTAAGTAATTTTCTTATTAAGGAAGGTTACATGAATGATCGCATCTGCCCACATGTGTTTATTAAGAAATCTGAAATTGGATTTGCTATGATATCAATTTATGTCGACGATATGAATTTGATTACAATTCTTGAAGAGTTGTTTAAAACTATTAAATATTTGAAAAGGGAGTTTGAGGTGAAAGAATTGTGTATCTCTTGGTCTAGAACTTGAGCACAAAGTAAATGGAATACTTGTCCATCAGTCAGTATATTGTGAATGACTGCTTAAATTCTTTAATATGGGCAAGGCTTATCCTTTGAGCACCCATATAGTTGTAAGTTTTCTTGATCCCCAAAAGGATCCATTTAATCCTAAGGAGCCTGATGAGGATATACTTGGTCCCGAAGTACCATACCTCAATGCTATCAGGGGACTGATGTACTTGGCACCATACACAAGACCTGATATAGCCTTTGCAAAAATTTATTGCCATGTTTTAGTTCTGAGCTAACTCGGAGACATTGGAATAGAATTAAACATATCTTTTGTTATCTCTGAGGGACCATATATTTGTGATTATTCTACCCTAATCAAACTACTAACAATGGCTTAGTAGGATATGCTCATGCTGGATGTAAATCTAATCCGCATAAATCTCGTTCTCATACTGATTATCTATTTTGCTATAATGGCGGCCATTTCTTGACATTCTATTAAGAAAACGATAGTAGCCACATCTTCCAACCACTCGGAAATTATTTCTCATTATAAAACAGGAAGAGTGTGTGTTTGGTTAAGATCTGTTATAGCACATATCTGATTTTCCCACTATAATTTATGAGGAAAATACTGCTTGCGTTGCACAAGTCAGTGGAGGATATATTAAGAGTGATAAGACCAAACATATATTACCGAAATTTTTCTATACTCATGAACTCCAAGGCAAGTTGATGTAAAACAAATCGCTCCTTAAAAAATCATGCAGATCTATTTACCAAGTCTTTGTTAACATCAACATTTGAGAAACTAGTTTATGACATTGGTATGAGGCGAGCCAGTAAGATACAAGACTGAATTCCTATAAGTGAAAAATGTTTTAATGCCCCGAAAGTGATAGTTTTATTTATTTCCAGGGGAGCAGCTATGGACTTATATATACTGCACTCTTTTTCCCTTTTGGTTGGTATTTGTCCCACTGTGTTTTTCCAACTTAAGTTTTTTTTTTTGTCTGGGGGGAGTGTTACGAAATTATGGACATTTACACCATTTGATATTGGTTATATGAAGAGGAATGCGTAGAGACATTCCTACTTCTATGTTGCAAATGAATGGACTTGTACACCATGTATACATTCATGCATTTGATGATATGAAGAGTAATTTATAGAGACACTCATACTTATAGCCATTAAATAATTGTTTAATGGAATTACCACTAGAAGATTATGAGACGACTTGTCTACCTACACATATGAGGTTGTAGTATAAATAGTGGGTTTTTACCGCACTTGTGTATATCTCAATTCTGTTCTCTACATCAATAATGTCCTCTCTTCTCCTCTGTCATCTATTCTTGTTCTTGTTAGTTGTCTTATTACAATTGTTCTTCGTTCTTCGTTGTTCCACAACAGAAAGTTTATTATTGAACACCCATAAAAGCTTTAAAATTTTTGACCCAAGTAAACTCTATGGGAAAACAGAAGATTATCTTTATCTTTTATCTTAAGATATGATATAATAACTATTCTAATCTTCCAAAAGAAGAGTGATGGTAAGGTATATGTATTGCATCCTTTTGTGTGCTTGAAGCAGGTACTATGATAAAGAATCAAAGATGGGTTGATTCCAATACCTTTGTTAAAATAATGAAGGGATATCATTCCTAATTCATGAGCGATGCTAGTTGTTTGATTACGTTAACACTCTATTGACACACGCAATTGTTTGAGCTTGAGATGGAGCTTTCACACCTCATTATTTGCTTCAAGATTATGTTAAGATGTGGTTGTTTGGGCTTGAGCTCGAGCCTCCAGACATTCGCTCTCTCTTTCATGTGTTGTTTTTGTTTACTACTAGTGTGACTTCATTACTCAAATGGTTTGATTTGGTTTGTCTCTAAAATTCACATGTGGTCACAATTGGTTTTTGGGTTCAACTTGGTCCATCTGCGAAGCTCTGTTAAGACATTATATGTTTCGGGATGTTTTCTCACCGTTGGGTGGTAGTATGGAGGTCGGAGTGTCGTCGTTGTCTCGAGAGACGGGGACGGCCTTCGGGGTCGGTCGACCGAGCGTTCGCTCGAGCGGGTACGAACGGGTCCGAGCAACGGTGCGCCGAAGGGTAGCTTTGGCGGGATGACAGCCTCCAGGATCGATCAGGCGAACTGGCTCTGGCATGAGGGCGTTCGGATCCGAGCGATGGGGTGCCGAAGGGAAGTTTCGGCGAGGTGACGTCTCTTCGGATATGTAAAATGAAGAACTTGTCAGGTGGGGTCGGACCTTGGGTCTGACCAAGTCCCATCTAATGCCTAAGTCAGATCTTGACTGAGAGGTGCTTCGGAGGAACCGAGCTTGGTTCACGGAGAGACCAAGCGCGAGTTCTCGGCCGAGCTATGGAGGAGAAATATGAGGTGGAAGAAGGTCTGAGGGGATGGTATACCTGGGTGTCAAGTATCCATGATTCGGTCTGTTGCGTTCTGTTCTTCGGGTTTCTTATAAGAGTCTCGCATGTCAACGCCTTCATGGTGTTTATCATTACTCCCTCCGTGCCTGCCCGCATTGATGGTCCCTTGAATGGCGATCAAGGCGAGCGTAATGGTGGCTTCAATGGTGATCAAGGTGGGCGCGATCTGGGGAGCGGTTTTCTCCTTCGAGCGGGGTCAAGCTTCTGTCGAGTGGCAAACTTGGGCGGCTGCATGCCGACCCGCTCCAGGGCCCCCAATAGACCGAAGCCCAGTGCAGTTCAGGGCCTAACGGACAGTTCGTCTTTCTCCAGCCCACTCGGGAGGGAGGGGGAGGGGGGCGATGGACCGGAGCCCAGTGCAGTTCTGAGCCTAATGGACAGTTCGTCTTTGAGGGATGGGGGGTGGCTTGTATCCCTATTAGTGATGGTTATTTTGGAAATAAAATGAAGATTTATTAAGGTTTGGGTCTTACATTTTGGAATGTTCAAATTCTCTTGATACAAAAACGAAATTTGGGGTGGGGGGATTAGTCCCATTATGGTTAAAGTAATAAATGTACGAGAATAATGTGTATTAGATGACATTTGGGGGGGTGGCTTGTATCCCTATTAGTGATGGTTAGGCTATTTTGGAAATAAAATTAAGATTTATTAAGGTTTGGGTCTTACATTTTCGAGTGTTCAAATTCTCTTGGTACAAAAACGAAATTTGGGGGTGGGGGGATAAGTCCCATTATGGTTAAAGTAATAAATGTACGAGAATAATGTGTATTAGATGATATATGAGGCTAAGCCTCATATGCTGTAGGGGAGAGCACGGTCTCAAACCGGCGGGTTGGGATCTAAACCGAACCAGACCGTATAAGTAGCGGTTTCTCACAGGCCAGACCAAACCAGACCGCCAGACCGACGGTTTCCGAGCCGACAAAAACCGCTTGGAGCGGTTTGGTTCGGGTTTGAACCATGGTTCAGACATATGATGACGGAAGATCCCTTCGTATACCCAATTTTGCTAAATATAGACTTTGTCATTAAAATAATTTCATGACATGGCTTCATTTCTGTGCTCCTTATCAAACCGGGGAAAATTAGGCACTGCATCGCTTGCAGGAGTTTTAATTGTGACTGCGACAGGTGCGGTTATTATTGTTTTATGTATTTTCATTTTTCTATAGCAGTTAGGGTGCATTCATCATAATTTTAAGAAGCCAGGGCAACAGCAGCTGTGGAGAAGAAATAACATGTATATCGATATGTTTCACATATGCTGAAGAAGTCTGGAACTAATGTTCAACATAATTTTTCTCTTATGGGCTAAACTGTCGGATTTTGAACCCGCATGTAGTGAGGCCGACCCGACGTGCCTGCAGGTAGAGCGGTGCAGCAAACCAACCCAATAAGGTCTGGGTTTGGGTCTAGGTCCATTAACAGACTTGGGATCTAAGAAATGTGTTTAGCATTAGTCAAGAACTAATTAGTATATATTGTGTTTTAATAAAATACTTAGGATCTTATCTTACGGTAGGTAGATATTATATCCAAGTGAAACTTTTAGGATGAGAGTCTAAGTTTCTTCTTCTCTCCAAAAACACATAAAAAGAATCGTAGAATTAATCAAACAATCTTTACAGGTTTGGTTTGAGCCTTTTCGCCAATATTCACTGTCACCGGTTCGGTTCGGTTTAAGCGATTTCGACAGGGTGAAACCAAACCAGACTATATAAGTGGCGGTTTCCAACGATTGAGACCAAACCAGACCGATGGAGAGCGGTTCGGTTCGGTTTTTGGCTCGGTCTGGTTCTGTTCGGGCGGTTTGAGCAAACCGTGCTCACCCCTAATATGCTGCTCCAAAACACCAAACCATGTTATTTTTTGAAGGATTGGAACTGTTTATTTTGATCGACATAACCCATAAACATTAATAATGGGGTGAACCCAAGGGGTTTTGCTTGTTTATCGATCCTTCGCAAATTTAACAATTTTGCATTGGTGTCTTGGGGTTTTAGACTATGAACATCAAAATGAACTGTTCATGTTACATCCTTGGGCTGGCCCTCGAGGATTTTTCCATTGAGATTATGAAGCCCACCAGAGGGACATCCTGACTCACTAGGCCCATGAAGCCCACAAAAGAGGTTAGTCGCTAGTCTGGTCAAAGCCCACACTCAATTTGCTCGTTGAGATTCCTTAATTAGCTTAAGGAGGTGGTTGATTATGGGCTCATTAATGGCGGGATGAGTGGACAACGGTTATGCCTATTTTTAGGTATGATCGTGTCGTCATAATGGGTGACCGTTATTCGCCAACGGTACTGAGGGGACGCCTCTGCTTATAAATAGAAGAAAGACAAACAGTACAGGGGGAGATTCCAGAGGTATTGAATACGCGGTACTCTGACAATCTTTTTCTCTACTTTCTACTCTTATATTTCTTCCTCCAAAGCTCGGTGTGAATGAATTGAGACGATCTCCCTTAAGGCGATCTTGACAGCAGTTCACTTAAGTTGATACTAACTTAAGCATCGGAGGGGCTTTGGGTCGGAACCCAGATCCGACCCCCCCAACGATTATCGGTGGTACCAGTCGTTCGAGCTTCGACCCATCAGGTAGATCGAAGGGTCGTGGTCTACAACCCAGAGGAAGGTCGAGCTCCAGAACGGTATATCTCGAAGCTTACGTGGGTCCCATCTACCATGGGTCATCAGATGCATCCAAGTCCGACCACTTCACTGTTGGCCGGAACCCATCGGCCAACCGTTACGATCCTTTAAAAAAAGTGGTAGTTGGAATTTTTGAGATCACATAGAGTCTCAGCCTCATATGCCATCTAGTACACGTTATTCTCTAAATGTGTATGTGATTAATTGTGTTAGGGTTCACCATTCAAATGAGGGATGATAACGGACCAAGGATAAACATGGCTTAGAGTAGGCATCGGTCCCAAAATCTTTTCAAGCCTCAAGTTGATGTCTGGCCACATACCCATAGCTTTATATTGCGATGCCCCTTCCGGCCTTCCCCACTCAGTAGGCTTACAAGTTGGTCCAAGAGCTTTTTGGACCGACCCTATCCAAATTTTCGGGAAGCGTATAGGACCAAGTTGGGACCAGGGCTAGTGCCATGGCTAGAATTGGGCCAAGCTAAAAGCCCCTTGGGCTAGCCCCAATTCATCATCATCCATAGCTCAAATAGGATTCATCATTCCGAACTCAGCGCGTGTATCGAATATATTTAGCCGAATCCATATTATTTGTTAGACCTGGTTTTTTCTGATGGGCCCACCCTACATATAGGCTATAGCCGTGAAGTCTTCTCGATGGTCAATTGAGAAGAGTTATCTCAAATTAAAATAAAAAACATACAATTTTCTCGTGAGATCTCAAATTTAAAATAAAAACAAACAATTTTCATGTATGCCCGATCCCCGATCATCTTGCTGGCCTCACGAGTTGCGTGTTTGTATGGAGTTTGGACGAATGGCGTTTAGACTTTGACGCTTGCTTTTGGGATAGCTTATGGGCTGGGACTTGTCTTTTCGCTGGATTTTATTATATCGGCGGCTATAATACGTCAGCCAATCTTACTGTTTCGGTGCAACCATGGCTTGTAGCAAAAAAACGTGAACCATATTTTTGAATTTTAGAACAAGGCATAAATTTTAAGTCATGACCAATTTTCCTGATCGAATAACATTGCTTAAGTTTGACACGGCCGCTGTTCACGGGCCCAAGAGCTGAAGTATGCCCCGGAAAAACCTATCCAAAATGTAAGAAACACCATCAAAGTTGGATTACTAAAATGACACTTCATAAACTCTACATACAGACTCGCATTTGACAGTTATATAAGCTCATTCTCATCATCAGAATCTCTCTCTCTCTCTCAATTTCATGTATTATGTATTTTAGCTGTCAGGTTCTAATTTGAGCGTCGGATGAGCCGAAACCGGGGCCCCCACTCAGAAGTCGATTCATTGATGCTTCTTGAATCAATATACGAATGGTATGTCTGCAGAACTCCCGTATCAACCAGGATGCAGCATACATAACAGTTTGCTACTTTTGCTTTGATATCATCAAGTCATCAATCTTAAGTCCTTCCAAGTTCTTGCAAGAGAAAGAAATGAGTTGGTCATTGTCTCCACAAGATGCGAGGAGATTGATATTGCCGACATATGTGTGTCTACCTAGGACATTTTGGCCTCTTGTGATCATATGGATCACCATTGTCTCATCTGGGCTTCCATATCTGTAGTGATGGTGTTGAATCATTGGGCCGACACTCGAGGTGTATTTACCGATGGGTGACTAAGGCCTACAAGGGAAGTCCGATATTGACTCGGTCAAAACCCACCAGCCAGTTGCCCGTTGCATTCCCATTTATCGAGCGTGGGATTGAAGGTGGGCTCATAAATAGCAGGAACGTGTGCAACGTTTACTCCTAATAAAGGGGGAAGATCATGTCACCATAATGGGTGACCGTTACCTTCCCAACGTCACTGAAAGGACCCAGTTGGTCTATAAATAACAAAATGTTCCAATTCCCAAGGTACGAGATTTAAGATATAGACTCTACATATTTCTAACATTTCTTCTACTAAAGAGCCTGAGACACTTGATCTGAGACGAACCTCTGTGGGTCGATCTCAGCTGCTCCAAGCTTAATCTCTTCCTTAAGTTCACATTCTAACTTAAGCATCGGAGGGGATTTGGGTCTGGACCCAGATCCGATCCCCCAGACGTTTCCTTGTAGTGCAGATTGTCGAGTCTCGATCTCCTGTGAGGGTCGCCCCAGAGCTTCCCAGCCTCGACCTATCGACGTACAAGCCGCTCGAGGGTCGATCGAGCATTGCAAGCAAACCATCATCCATCAACCGACCCTGGTTCTTCCAACATATGGTCCCTTTCACCCTGCTGACGAGGCTCCCACTCAGCACGTTGCATCAACGTCAGCAACACAATTGTTTTGGTCAATTTTGGCCTTAACAGTATAGCACCGTCTGTGAAAAAAGTTAACCAGCTCGACATCCCAACACAATCAAAAAGCTATGTCAGCTTGACCCAGCAACATCGGACTGAGACAAGGTCCGAAGGAGAAAAAAAACAAATAGCATCCTGGTGGAGGATGCCTCAGGCTCTATGTCCACATCAAAGCGGCCAGCGAAGGCCAGCAAAGAACCTAAGGTGACCAGAAGCAATTCAACCAATTCGCAGAGCAGGTCGACAATAGTCTCGGTGTTTTGGCGACCCTGATATGCCAAAGCATGGTAGATCCTCCGCTCACAAATGAGCAACTACCGCCTCCAAACCCAACCCTGACAGCAACGAGAGGCGCGACCGTGAGAATGGATCGACAAGAAACGTCCCATACGGTACAACCCCCCACATCTCACCAATACGGTGAAGGAGGGAATGAGCACGTTATTTTGGTTTTCTAGGAGGAACCACTCCTTCCAACTACAAGGAGACGACCCGTAACATCCTGGATCAAGTAATATATGGGGTCCTCCCAGGTTACAACTCTTTCAATCTTGCAGGTGGATACGGGAGGAGAGAGGAAATCCCAAACCTGTCCTCAGTAGCCACGTACACGTAAGGTGGGAAAGGGCGATTTCTACTCATCCAGTCTGCACTTCAGCAAACCCCACTGAAGGGGAATATCACCTCCGCTTCTTCTCTTCCGAAGTTCAAACCCCCTGCCTTGCCAGCTTATGATGGCAGAGGTGACTCATGGTCGCACATCTGCAAATATCTAAATGTGATGATGCTTCATGGGACAGATGAGTCGTACCTCTACCGAGCTTTTCATGCTACTCTTTTCAAGAGGGCAGAAGGCTGGTACGACGGGTTACCCGATGGCTGTATCTGATCGTTCGACGAATTGGCCGATTTTTTATGCAAACAATTCATTGCAGGTCAACGCCCCAAGAAGATGTCCTTCCATCTCTTTACTTTCAAGCAGAAGGATAAGGAGTCGATCCGAGCCTTCATCCAGCGATTCAACGACGAAAGGCTCGAAATTGAGGAGACACCTGATGTGGCCGTCATCGCGGTTTTCACTCAAGCGGTGCGGGACAAACACATGCGAATGATGCTCCACCAGTTTCCGCCTAACAGCCTCGTGGAGATGTTCAATATATCATATCGGTTCATCATCTCCGAAGAAGCGGAGGAACCGACTGAAGCTACTTGGAAAGGCACCCTCGCCCGTTGTAGAGACACCAATTGGGAAAGACCAACTCAGGGAACCCCTTGCCAGGAATCTCGGGACAAGGGACCGAGAGTGAGAAGCCCTCAGAGCAAGGAGCGTCCAACTTATGCAAGGCCCAACGCACCTAAGACAGAGATCCTCGCTTATGCCCCACGTGGCCCCAAAATCTGCCAAGAAAGGAAAATATGAGAAAAGGGACGACCTCAAGTTCTGCAAGTACCACAACGACTATAGGCACGTTACTAACGACTGCTGGACATTCAAGAAGGAGATTGATGCACTGGTCAAGCATGGACAACCCAAGAACCCGGTTGCTGATCAACCTAGATCATCGTCATCGAGATTCAGAAACAGCAGCAGGATTCGGTCGATCTCAGCGGAGAGGTCAGGGAATCGGTTCTTCACTTTCGATCGACATCGTTCATAACCTTGCGGGTATAACTCGTTGAAATCGGGAAATGAATCCTTGATTTCTTTGACCACCTTCTCTGCTATGGTCTTGGCATTGGCTCTCTCCTCCAACAGAGCCTTCTCTGCTTGCTCTCTTGAGGCGACTTGTTCTGCCTCCCTCTCGCGAGACTTGTGTAACTCACGATCGAGCCGCTGAAGGTGATCCAGTCTCAATTTGCATAGAATCCCAATTCTATCCAGCTTGACCTGAGACTTCTCCATGGCCATCTTAACGGCTCATAGGGTGACTTCGTGATTAGCTACCACCGGCGCACGTCGACGCAACGCAGCAGTGGCCACGGGAGCCTGCAAATAAAGCTCGATAGTTAACATCCATGCTTACATCACCTACAACGGGAACTAGAACAGTAGTTACCTGGACATTAGCATGAACGGCCATCGACATAAGCCTAGGAATTGGCTAATTTCTTGGCAACACAGCACACATGAAACGTGTTACATAATAGAACATCCTGAACTTGGCAAATAACCACCATACTATCATTACTAACAAGCATGTGTCCATCTAACAACATTTAAAGAGGTATAACATGAAAATGTGCACCAATATGGTAATCACTCAATAGTCCAGATTCTGTCTTTGTCAATTGATGGTCACAAACTGAGCAGATATGTCACAAATTTTACATATAACATGACATTTTCATCCGGGTGAAATTTGTAGATATGTGTGTTGGGGTTTTACTGATAAACTTTCAAGCATAAATACAAAAAGTGTGATTTAGGGTAATTTATTTGGTGAAACATGTCAAATCTGTTTTCAGGCAGAATCTTTGTACTTTAAACATCACATTTTTAAGACATATTGCAGGTAGATTTACGAAATTGTGACCTAGATGAAAGTTGTAAATTGAGATGTTATCTTTCTAGATTGACCATGAAAACTCAATTTGCATAACTACAAAGAAAACCGTGGCATTTGTAGCAACCTGTGTCTGAAACTGACTGAATTTGACATGTAGGAAAGATATAATTTTTATCCATAATTACATTTCGAATTTGAAAAAATATTTCAACATAAAAGTTGTAGCTAACAACCTAAAACCCTTGCCATAAAAATTTCAGTTCAATCCCAGTTCTAGTTTAGGACATAAAAGCAAAACTAGGAGCATGAGAATCTGTGCAACATCAAAATGGAGAACTAATGTATTAACTAAACTATGAGACTCCTACACAATTCTAAGAGTAGCACCTAGGATTGTTAGAGAATCCTACCTTAGATGTCTTCCTGTAAAATCTTAAGCTTTGGCCCCTCTTCTCCTAGGCTTCCTTCAATCCACTTGCTTCTTCTTCAATTCTCCTTCTTCAAGCTCTTACTTCTCCTCATTTCTCTTCAAACTAAGGTAGGTGTGGTTGTAAGGAAGGTGAAGGGTGGTGGAATCATGGAAGGAGATGGCTCGGCCTAGGAGGAGCAAGGGGTGCAAGGGTTAGAGGGGGAGTTGCATTCGGCCATGAGGGAGGAGATGAGGGAGATGAGAGTTTGTTTTTTTTCTCTTCTTGTTCTTTCTTGTTCTTTCTCCTTTTCTTTCTCTTTCTTTTCTTTTTTCCTTATCCAAATTCCCATGCATGTGTAGGAAGGGGACATGTGGATGCTAGGTGTCATGGTGAAATGCAAAAGGGCTTAGAGAATGACACCTAATTGGCTTGTGTGTCATGAATAGAAAAATCCCATTTTCTAATTTTTGAAAAAAGTAAATACATCCACTAATACATCATGGCATACTTTATACTGTGTATTAAACCAAATGCTTCACATATTACATATCTAATAATGTTTAACCATATTTAACCATAGTATTCATTAATATAATAATTTAGGAAAATTAGGAAAAAATCACTTAAAATACATTAAGCCATGCACGTATAAATACGATCGAATAATACATACATGATATCCGTACATACGAAAACAGGTTATTACACTTGGAGTTCAAAGTCTTCTCACAAACCCAATGAAGATCTCAAATCTCACCAAAAGAGAAGGAAACAAAATCTCTCACCAAAATCCCTCAACTTGAAAAGAGAGATAACGAGAAGAGGTTTACAATGAATTTCACAAATAAATCTCAAGAAGCCACAAACCAAAACATGCCCCAAAGCTCCAAGACGTGCGAAGAAGAAGAAACTTGATGCCGTCATGTGCTCTCTCAAAAATAAACCTTAGGAAGGGTTTAAATATCTCCTTGGGTTGTGTGGAATCTCAGCCGATTGATTGATTAGGTTTTAGATCAAAATCCTAACTAAATCACATATTTGGGTCGACTACAGGAGACACAACCATGCTAGAAAGCAGCACGGCCGTGTTGGGCCTGCAGAAAAATACTCCTGACTCTCTGTTTTTTGGTGACATGGTCGTGTAACAGACTGTCCATAACTTCGTAATCTCTGTAAAATAAGGCACTGTGTGTTGAGTTTGGCACGGCCATGTCAAGCCCAACTACAAATTTGAAGCGCAAATAAACAAACTCTACCCTGCTTCAAATTTCATCCAACGAACATTGTCATCATAGGCTCTTCACGGCTCTACCCAAACTCCAGACCTATCCATCTGATTAAGGAAACACCAACATGTCATTAAAAATCGTGCCCTTTGGCGAATCAACACTCCAAGAGACCTTTCGAGTCCAAACACCTCTTGGGATCGAAGAACTGAACTATGTTCGCCACTCTACTTGAGGCGATCTTTCTCTTTAAAGTTAACACCGCGACCTCATGCTCCATCATCGACTGAACTGACACCAAACATGTGTCTCCTATAGTGTTCGAAGTCGATCCATGGCCGCACTCCATAGTAGTCTCCTGAGTTGATCTGCATCTACCCTTTGAGGAAGCAACACGCATCGCCTTCTCTAAACATGAAGTGAGAGCAACATCTTCATCCGGCTTTGACGTCCTCAACCCATCGCCTTTGGATTTAACTCTCCAATAGGACTTCGCCATAGCACCACCACGATCTCTGTGAGATCCACTGCTCCTAATCATCTCTGAACTGCTGGGTCTACACACTTCAGATGATCCCTTGGACGAACAACGTCTCGCCCACCTTGAGCCATGCTAGCCACGCCTCCTACGTGAGTGCACATCAATGTGCTGCAACTGCTCTACCCAAATACCCAAATCCTCCTGTCATGCCCCGTTCCCCAGAATACCCGGCATCTATGAACTTTTTTTTTCCAAGCATCCTGAAGGGTGAGGGTGATGAGAGAGGAAAAGAAAGAGAAAGAAGAAACTGAACAAGCAGGCCACTGCGCACATGCTGGGATAGTACAAGTGAAGCTTCACAGTAACATCAGAATAATCTCATAAATAACATAGATCAACAACCACACATCACATATATATATATAGCAACTGCCATTAATATACATACTCCAAATACACCACTACATATACATACACATCACTCTTCACCTCCCAACACAACCATGTCGCACAACAACTACAGCGCACACCGAGTATTCCACTGAAACCCAACTCCAAGTCACCGCTAACCATGCTGACACTGCTACCTGAAAAATAGGGGGGATCACGTCAATGCGTGCCCCAGTAGGAACCAACTTGGATTTGGAACGCCATTCTAAGGTTATCAATCCACAAGGCAAGCCAAGAGAACTAGAGCATGTAACTAAGTGATATAATGAAAGTTAAATGGCTAAAACAAGGGAATCATACATGCGGTCCAATGTCGAGTTACTGCAAGAAAGAGTTAGCACGAATAATAATAATAATGATAACACACGTGTTCAAGCAACCAATTTCTTGTAAGATAAGTGCAAGTGCCTGAGGCATGACACAGAGTCACCAAGAAACAGGCAAAGGGAAGGGGAAGTGCTATCAGCAGAAGGAGTAACAAGCAACTTCTTATTTTATCATTTTATAATTTAATTAATTGGAACTTGGGTAAATTATGTGATACCAGGACCTGGACTTCACCCTAAATTTGGGGTGAATATAGCACACGATGCAATGGACACGGGCACTGTACGCCGGGCCTCTCAGCTCCCCTGTCCCTGGCAGGAGTAAGGCTGTCCACCTCCTTACCCCTCCACTCCCGGTAAAGGCGAGTGGGTATAAAAAAAATCCCCTCCACTCCCAGTAAAGGCGAGTCGGTATAAACTCCACACATCAAATAATCATCTCCCAACTTCACAGTCCAGGCCTCATATCCACAATTTACTCAAATCCCAGCTAAAACCCGGGTTTTGCTAACTCAACCTCCTTATAGAGGATTAAGACATTCAAGAGTTCCATTTTATTGTTCTAGTAATGAAGGAGTCATGTAGCATGGTATCACATTCCATATTCACATCAACATGGGTCATGCACCGAAGTGTCATGCCCGCTATCGTGTTCATATCAACCCATCATCACATCACATATGGTAACATGCATTACATGCTTCCAACATTACAAGTTCATATCAAATTTCATTTCATAACCATATGATTGAGCATTCCTCGCATTTCTGGCATTTGCCTTCATTCAGGCATTTTCACAAACACGTGGTGAGCGTGACGTGCATGTCCATAAGAACATTAGCAAATCAATTGACATGACATATCATTAATCTAATTTACATGCAAGAACAATAATCATGTATCATAGTGGGTAGAATTACAACAATACACAATTTTAACCCATCACTTAACCATTCAGCATGCAGGAATTTGCAGAACAGCCATAAAGATCAACATATTATATTCATTTTTCTTGGGAATTTGACAAAATAATATAATTGAAAGTTGAAGATATGGAAGTTTTGGATTCACATATAAAATTTCATGTAAACTTATGAACTATATGATTTATGGTGAATTAATTGGTGAAGTGTGTCAAATTTGTTTTTAAGACAGATTTCAGGGTCTGTATTGAAAGCCAATTTTGGGCATGTTGGAGGCATAAATTCGACATATAAGCACCAGAAAAATTTTTATAAAAACTTGTTAAGTTTCCAACAAGACCAAAATCATAAAATTCCATGATGTGTGCAGGTGTCTAGGCCAATTTTGCTAAACTGTGTCAACACTGAAAATCAAACAGACATGTTGTAAATATGGATTTATTGCTCTCAATTTCTGAATTGAACAAATATCAAAATTTATATGATTTTGGGGTAGAACTTCAAGATCTAAAAGCTCATATTTTTTTCGAACCCTAATTCGAGCTACAGTAAACACAATCAAGGCAAAATCAGACATCCAGATTTCTAAATTTCAAAAGGAGATGACTTTGCTAAGAATTTCAAGGGAAATGCATGAAAATTGAATTATGGCATGTTAATTTGATTACCACTAATTCATATTGATAAAACTTGGTATAAAAACATGATAAAATGAAACCCTAATTAAATTCCAAATCCAAGTTAGTTTCCTACCTCAAACTTGATTTTCCTTCTCCTTCTCTTCCTCTTCCTCTTCCTCTTCCTCTTCTTCTTCCTCTTCTTCCTCTTCTTCACTTCTTTTTTTTGTTAAAGAATTTCGGCCATGGGTTAGGGTCTGGTGGCCGACCATGGTAGGGGGAAAGAGGGGAGAGAGAAAAAATGAAAGGAGAAAAGAAAAGAAAGGTAAAGAAGAGAAGAGAAAATTCTATGGAATGTTCTCTTCTTATTCCTTTCTTCTCTTCCAAGGATGGAATATTCCAAGGGAATATCATGTGAAAATGACCAAAATACCCTCCCATCTTCCAAGTATTTACAATTTTTCCATTACTTTATACACACACATCTTCAGTATGTACGCACAACAGCTTTGGTCCAAAAGACCGTTTTGCCCCTAACCTTTCTAAAAATTTACAGGGGTTGGCATTGACTCCTAACCCCTTTCACACTAGCATGGCTCTTCCTACTCACACCCACGCATAACCATGCATGCATACATGCTTCACACACACACGTCTAATCCATTCCTGTTGTTTTACACTCACGACGTCATTTGCGCTTCTCCCGCATTCACATTTCGCATTCTCTTCCCTTAGCCACGTATTACGGCATAATCCCCCTTGCACTACGTCACATACATCGATATCTACGCTTATTTCATGCCTATGTATTCATCGTAGGTAGAAATACCACGTGTGTTCAGTAGAATACACGTATAGTGCAAAATAGGGCATGACATCCTACCCACCTTAAAATAAAGTCCGTACTCGGACTTTCTAGGGTGTGAACCTTGTCGAGGTTAGTTAGGTATGATGATCTCACTATCCATGAAGTACAAATAAGAATAAGTATTTACACCACACTTATATGCTCTATATGCTTCATTATCATCCATACACATCTGTATCATGTACTTCTATAGAGACGTAATATACGCACACTCAAGTATTTGCCCACCTAGCATATATGCCCACACCTATCCATATATGCAACCTCCATGCCATTCAAATACATATATACATTACTGAATACAAGTATACAAGCGACGTATATAGTTCAAATATCCAATTCAACAACTGTATTTATATACACGAATTCTCATTATTATATGTATGCACTGATACCAGCAAATATACATCTATAGTATACTACACCATAGGAAGTTCATCATCTGACTTCCCAATTTAGGAGTTTAAGGGTGGATTACTCAAGACTCTAAGGTCACTACCCACCGTAGGGCTAATGTATCACAATCAAATATTGAAGCATTACTTGTACTATCCTTATGCACATCGCAGTGCGGTGACCTGCATGGGCCGCCAAAAACTGTCACGCCCCGTTCCCCAGAATACCCGGCATCTATGAACTTTTTTTTCCAAGTATCCGGAAGGGTGAGGGTGATGAGAGAGGAAAAGAAAGAGAAAGGAGAAACTGAACAAGCAGGCCACTGCGCACATGCTGGGATAGTACAAGTGAATCTTCACAGTAACATCAGAATAATCTCATAAATAACATAGATCAACAACCGCACATCACATATATATATAGCAACTGCCATTAATATACATACTCCAAATACACCACTACATATACATACACATCATTCTTCACCTCCCAACACAACCATGTCGCACTACAACTACAGCTCACACCGAGTATTCCCCTGAAACCCAACTCCAAGTCACCGCTAACCATGCTGACCCTGCTACCTGAAAATAGGGAAGAGCACGTCAATGTGTGCCCCAGTAGGAACCAAATTGGATTTGGAACGCCATTCTAAGGTTATCAACCCACAAGGCAAGCCAAGAGAACTAGAGCTTGTAACTAAGTGATATAATGAAAGTTAAATGGCTAAAACAAGGGAATCATACATGCGGTCCAATGTCGAGTTACTGCAAGAAAGAGTTAGAACGAATAATAATAACACAAGTGTTCAAGCAACCAATTTCTTGTAAGATAAGTGCAAGTGCCTGAGGCATGACACAGAGTCACCAAGAAACCGGCAAAGGGAAGGGGAAGTGCTATCAGCAGAAGGAGTAACAAGCAACTTCTTATTTTATCATTTTATAATTTAATTAATTGGAACTTGGGTAAATTGTGTGATACCAGGACCTGGACTTCACCCTAAATTTGGGGTGAATATAGCACACGACGCAGTGGACACGGGCACTGTACGTCGGGCCTCTCAGCTCCCCCGTCCCTGGAAGGAGTGAGGCTCTCCACCTCCTTACCCCTCCACTCCCGGTAAATGCGAGTGGGTATAAAAAAATCCCCTCCACTCCCGGTAAAGGCGAGTCGGTATAAACTCCACACATCAAATAATTATCTCCCAACTTCACAGTCCAGGCCTCATATCCACAATTTACTCAAATCCCACCTAAAACTCGGGTTTTGCTAACTCACCCTCCTTAGAGAGGATTGAGACATTCAAGAGTTTCACTTCATCGTTCGAGTAATGAAGGATCATGTAGCATGGCATCACATTCCATATTCACATCAACATGGGTCATGCACCGAAGTGTCATGCCCTCTATCGTTTTCATATCAACCCATCATCACATTACATATGGTACCATACATTACATGCTTCCAACATTACAAGTTCATATCAAATTTCATTTCATAACCATATGATTGAGTATTCCTCGACATATCATTAATCTAATTTACATGCAACAACAATAATCATGTATCATAGTGGGTAGAATTACGACAATACACAATTTTAACACATCACTTAACCATTCAGCATGCAGGAATTTGCAGAACAGCCGTAAAGATCAACATATTATATTCATTTCTCTTGGTAATTTGACAAAATAATATAAATGAAAGTTGACGATATGGAAGTTTTGGATTTACAGATAAAATTTCATGTAAAAATATGAATTATATGATTTATGGTGAATTAATTGGTGAAGTGTGTCAACTCTGTTTTTCAGACAGATTTCAGGGTCTGCATTGAAAGCCAGTTTTGGGCATGTTGGAGGCAGAAATTCGACATATAAGGACTGAAGAATTTTTAGAAAAACTTGTTAGATTTCCAACAAGACCAAAATCATAAAATTCCATGATGTGTGCAGGTGTCTAGGCCAATTTAGCTAAACTGTGTCAACACTGAAAATCAAACAGACATGTTGTAAGGATGGCTTTATTGCTCTCAATTTCTGAATTGAACAAATATCAAAATTTATATGATTTTGGGGTAGAACTTCAAGATGTACAAGCTCATATTTTTTTCGAACCCTAATTCGAGCTACAGTAAACACAATCAAGGCAAAATCAGACATCCAGATTTCTAAATTTCAAAAGGAGATGACTTTGCTAAGAATTTCAAGGGAAATGCATGAAAATTGAATTATGGCATGTTAATTTGATTACCACTAATTCATATTGATAAAACTTGGTATAAAAACATGATAAAATGAAATCCTAATTAAATTCCAAATCCAAGTTAGTTTCCTACCCCTCCTCCTCCTCTTCTTCTTCTCTTCTTTTTTTTGTTGAAGAATTTCGGTCATGGGTTAGGGTTTGGTGGCCGGCCATGGTAGGGGGAAAGAGGGGAGAGAGAAAAAATGAAAGGAGAAAAGAAAAGAAAGGTAAAGAAGAGAAGAGAAAATTCTATGGAATATTCTCTTCTTATTCCTTTCTTCTCTTCCAAGGATGGAATATTTCAAGGGAATATCCCATGTGAAAATGACCAAAATACCCTCCCATCTTCCAAGTATTTACAATTTTGCCATTACTTTATGCACACACAACTTCAGTTTGTACGCACAGCAGCTTTGGTCCAAAAGACCGTTTTGCCCCTAATCTTTCTAAAAATTTACGGGGGTTGGCATTGACCCCTAACCCCTTTCACACTAGCATGGCTCTTCCTACTCACATCCACGCACAACCATGCATGCATACATGCTTCACACACACACACGTCTAGCACATTCCTGTTGTTTTACACCCACGACGTTATTTGTGCTTCTTCCGCATTCAGATTTTGCATTCTCTTCCCTTAGCCACGTATTACGGCCTAATCCCCCTTGCACTACGTCACATACATCGATATCTACGCTTATTTTATGCACACGTATGCATCGTATGTAGAAATACCACGTGTGTTCAGTAGAATACACGTATAGTGCAAAATAGGGCATGACACCTCCTTGCGCTCAGTAATGCATCCTCTTGAGGACTGCAACTCTATCCTGAAGCCACCTGTTTCTCCATAGACAATCTGAGCCATACATGGAGCGAAACCACGATGGGATATAACCTGAACTCCATCTCCTGATGATCCCTTACTACACACCACAGCCATCCCATCCTGCAACCGACCTTTCTTCTCTGTCACGACATCCCTAAGAGTCCCAAACACTCCCCCACTAGAGCGCTCTGGTGCACTAGACTTCTGACTCAACATCGTCTGACCCTGAAACCTATTAAGGTTGCCAATCTTCCTCGCCGCCATTACAAAACGACCTCCTTTGGACATTCGTAGTCACTCTCCCTTGAGCACCATGCAACACCCCACAACGGTCAAGGCCCCAAGCGAAATCAAATTTTGCTGCAAATCTGGTACATGCCTGCCTAACACCCGTAAGTGTTCGAATGGCTCCATCCTGCATCTTGAACCGAACTGTGCTGACCCCAACCACTCTTGACATAGCTCCATTACCCATGGATACGGCCGGTTCATCTCTAGGAGTATATGTCACAAAATGACTCTGCAGCAGAGTCAAGTGGGAATCACACCCTGAATCAAGAATCCATGAAGCCTGATTGTCTTCCAGGGAAGACACAACAAATATTTCTCCATTATCAACATCTATGCATGCACCTCCAAAAGATGCTACAGGCTGAGCAGACGCTTTACACTTGACCTTCAGCAGTATGCACTTGTTCTTCTAGTGTACTGCCTTCTTACAATAATGGCATGTCTGGTCGTTACTAACTTGACTCTTGGACTTGGGTCTCCCGAACTTGGAGCTATATTTGGATCGTCCATCTTGACGACCCCCAACCACATTCTGATCATCAGCATTTGTGTCGCCCCTCGACACCTTCTTTCTGAGCTCATGCAAGCATAGAGCTGTCTCAACCATCTCCAAAGAGATTTTGTCATTTCCTTGTGTCATGGTCACGACAAAGTGTGAGTACTCCTCAAGTAGAGAACAAAGTAGTGCAATTGCTTGGTACTCATCACTTAATTCTCTTCCACCGCTTGCAAATCCAATACCAACTGATTCAGTTGATTAAGATGATCTTATAACGATGTCCCATCTTTTTGAACAACTTCTGCAATAGATACAGTCTTCATGTGAGTGACTTAGACAGGTATAAAAATTCAAGCCTTTTCCACAACGTCTTTGCAGTTTCCTCTTTTGCAACCTTGCAAAAGATATTGTCTGGTAGGGCATCTGAATAGCGATGTGTGCTTTCATCTCTAGATCTGATCTCGTAGAGTCCGTGACAGATTCTAGGATAGATTTCTTGTCAAAGACTATCATGTAAAGCCCTTCGTGCTTGAGCATAGCCTTCACCATCATGCACAATAGAGTGAAGCTATTCTTTCCAGTAAACTTTTCGATCTTGTATACAGATGTTAAATATGTCTCCGTTATTGTGTAATCTCCGACAACCCGAAAGCTCTGATAACACTTGTTGGGATAAAACGAACAACCAATAGACAACGGAAGCAGCCCCTTCGGCGGATAGCTTCCCAACAATCGCTACGCCGCGAGCTTTTAGATATACACCACAATAACACAATTTCCAAGCAAAACAAGTAATACAAAAAGTAATGAATGCAGGAAATCACAAATCAAGCGACACAGAGTTTACCCTGATTCGGCACGCTAACTGCGCCTACGTCCAGCTTCATGATGACGATTTCCACTAATATGATCAGAGAGAATTACATCGACTCTTTCAATCTTCTTTAACGTAAGAGAGTGCCAATAACTCCAAGCTTGGAGTTGAAGCTCTTGTGACAAAACCTAATGTAGATCTCAAATCTCACCAAAAGACAAAAAACAAAAGATCTAACCAAAATCCCTCAAACCGAAAAGAGAGATAACAAGAAGAAGATTACAATGAATTTCACAAAGAAATCTCAAGAAATCACTCACCAATACATGCCACAAAGCTCCAAGACCCGCGAGGATGAATAAACTTGATGGCGGAACACGCGCTCTTCAAAATAAACCCGAGCAATGGTTTAAATAGTCACATGTGTCGCGTGGAATCTTAGCCGTCCGATCAGATTAGGACTAACTACAGGCGGCATAGCCGTGCTAGAAAGCAGCACAGCCATATTGGACCTGGAGGAAATTACTGCTGACTCTCTGTTTTTGGTGACACGGTCGTGCAACACGGCCATGTCACAGTCTGTCCAGAACATCGCAGCCTCTATAGAACAAGGTACGGCCGTACAGTTAACTGTGATTTGTTCCATACTTATGATTTGTTTTTATTACATCATAAGATAGATATGATATTGTTCACTGTTTCCATTAACATAAACTCCGCTGTTTTCCCCCGGTCACGCCCGTCCAGGTCAAACACAGCTCACCATGTAATCTCGTAAACTGAGGCGCTCCTAACAAAGGCATCCATTTTCGTTCAATTTCTCTCTAATCATCATTAGAATATTCCAAAAATAAAATTCAAAAACATCATCACATCACATGAACCTCAAACCAATCGTCCACAAGAGATGCGCATTCACAACCTTCCATTTCATCTCTCTCTCCCTCCTCTCCAATGACACAAACAACCATCAACGTTAGAATCAAAGAACCCCCAATAGAGGGGGGAAAAAACGTAATAATTAACTTCTACGTCTCTCTCTCTCTCACAATCTGTTAAACGTCAATTTCATTTCATTATATATCCCTTCCACGTTACAATTTACAATGTCTTTGCGCCTGTGCCTACCTCTATATCCATATCTAAACTATCAACCATTGCCGGTCACCAAACATGGGCGCCATGTGGA
Organism: Scilla litardierei; assembly: GCA_030789695.1. Classification (NCBI taxonomy): domain Eukaryota; kingdom Viridiplantae; phylum Streptophyta; class Magnoliopsida; order Asparagales; family Asparagaceae; genus Scilla; species Scilla litardierei. The sequence continues at coordinate 30,674,364 of CM061133.1, forward strand.
GCAAGCAGGTGGAACGCCGGAAGGCGATCGCCGCCGAGAAGAAGATCCTAGCTGATCTGTTCTCATCGGCCGGCGACCAGTTCCCGGGCTGCGACTACCGGCCGGACGATAGGAAATCCTGGATGTCCGGCCTTGATCCCAACAAGCTGAGGCTCAACCAGATCGTGTGGCCCGGGACTCACGACTCTGCTACCAACAAGATTGGTATCAGGTTCGTGTCCCGTCCCTTCGCCCAGTGCCAGAACTGCTCCATCTACAACCAGCTCCTAACGGTAACCACTAGAACAAACCCCATGTTGCCTTCATAAATACTGAATGAACGGAAAATTTTGTAGGGCGCCCGCGTTCTTGACATAAGGGTGCAAGAGGACCGGCGAGTGTGCCACGGCATCCTCAAGACGTACTCGGTCGACGTGGTCATCGACGACCTCAGGCGATTCCTGTCCGAGACGGAGTCCGAGGTCGTGATCCTTGAAGTCAGGACGGAGTTCGGCCACGAGGACCCCCCGGGCTTCGACGAGTACCTAACGGAAAAGCTCGGGGACGTGCTGATACGCCAAGACGACTCGGTGTTCGACAAGACGGTGGCCGAGGTCCTGCCGGGGCGTGTGATATGCGTGTGGAAGCCGAGGAAGTCGCTGGCGCCGAGGCTCGGCGGCCCGCTGTGGGGTGCGGGGTATTTGAAAGACGACTGGATCGACACGGACCTGCCGAACACCAAGTTTGAGAGCAACATGAAGCATCTGAGCGAGCAGCCGCGGGTCGGGTCGAGGAAGTTCTTTTACCGGGTGGAGAACACGGCGACCCCGCAGGCCGATAACCCGGTGGTGTGCGTCTGGCCGGTGACGGCGAGGATTCGCGGCTACGCGAGGCTGTTCATATCGCAGGCCTTCGCCAGGGGTTTTGGAGACCGCTTGCAGGTGTTCTCGACTGATTTCATTGACGACGATTTCGTGGATGCTTGCGCTGGGGTGACTCGTGCAAGAGTGGATGGGAAGGCTGCAGGTCAATTCAGAATTCTGTAATTTGTGGTGATTATTGTGTGGGTTTGTTAATTGTAAATTGTTGTTGAAATAATCCGGTGGTTAATTGGTCGCATATATATGTTTTGCGGGGTAAGATCCGCGTACAGTAAATTTGGATTAATTGGGAACCAAGGACACGATTGTTACAAGTTAGGAGATGATTAGGGTGGATGTTTACAAGTGGTGAATGGGTGTTGATCAGGCCAAGCGCACTTCGGAGGTTGATCTCAGAATCAATCCTGCAGGGCCGCCGTTTGTTCGCCGCTCTCCTGGAGTAGGTCACCGGTTGCTCGCTGCTTGGGAGAGCTCACCTGCGTTAAGAGCAGCTCGTCAGAAAGGCAGGGTTGGATTCCAATAGTATGGGTCCGTGTAGGGATTGAAAATCCTAGATTAATCCCGACTCTCGCAGACGACTAATCTAATTATCCACAAGGGAGGAGACCAATATATATTGACAATTAACATCCTAATATACCTCAAATCATCAAATAGCCAACAATTAATCAATAAATTATTCAATGTATATCTCTCGTTCATTGGGGTTCAACCCATTACCCTAGATGGAAAACTACTCACTACCCATTATCAAGAACTCAATCAACAACATGATTTCAATAGCCATTGCCATAGATTTAATAGGGAAATGTGAAATTCAACAATCCACAATTGCAATGAACAAGAAAGAACTAATTTCTATAATCAAGGATTGAACTAAACACAGAAATTAATCCAAAGAACAATCAAAAGCTACAAAAAGTATTAAAGGGGTTACACATGAATCTCTGCAAAAACTCTGAAAAAGATGGAATTAAAGGATCTGTGGGCGTGGGGGAGAAGAAAAGCTTAAGTACTCCTCACAAAAGACCAAAAAGCCCTCAATAACTAATTCTGACAGTGCTCAGCTAACCCTATGGGCTCTATTGAACGTGGTCGTGTCGAAAATGGCGCGGTCGCTTCGTTCAATTGCAAAAAATGGCCTTCGGTAGTAGCAGTGATGCGACCGCATAGTTGGAACACGCGGCCGCATCAATAGTGGCTTGGATCTACGTTTGGCCTTTGAAACTGTCATGTAAAGTGGCTGTTTGGCTTCAACTTCTCTTAAGATTATGTGATCGTGTCGGTTACATCACACAACCACGTCGATGCGATTTCTTCTTCTGTTCTTCCTTCAGCAATGCGGCCATTTGGAGAGTGTTCACACGACCGTGTGGAATTGAATGTTGAGCTGTCTGAGTGTCCTTGTGATGTAGCCGCATCGAATTCGACGCGGTCGCATGTGTCATCTTTATCCTTCTTCTCCCCTTTACGCACTTCGAGCTCCCGGTCTTGATCCTTGCGTTCATTTCAGCCTTTTTCATGCTGTAAGTTCCCGATTTGATGCATATTTCCAGGAAAGCACAAAATATACCATAAAAGTAAAAAAGGAAACAAAAACAGAAAATACGGGATGGAAGAATGAATAAAAGGGTGTAAAACGTGCATGAGAAAAGGTGTAAAAAGTATATATATAAACCACTCAACAATCCCACCTCTTTTTCCTCCAATTAATTTGGCCTTATTTGCGGTAGGATGAAGTTCACGGTAGCAAGATGAAGTACACGGTAGCAAGATGAAGTTTGGCTTTTGAAGTTGATGAAGACTTGAAAATAGGCTTGCGACAAGAGAGAGTTTTTCTTTGATGTTGAAAGGAGTTGCACGACCAAGATGGTAGAAACTATTGCGTAGGGCCGGCTCTTCTTGGGTTGGTCTTTCTCTTGGAATTTCATTATATAACTAGGAGACATATTTATAGCATGGGTTCAAGACTTGTACTTCAATAGGAACTCCTTTGGATTGAAGGTTTGAATTGATTTGAAACTCCAAATTGATGACCCAATGAATTGATTTGTTCTCATCATATCTCCTTGTGCAATGAACTTGATATATTCTAGGATAAGAAAGACTCTTTGAATATGATTTGAATCCTCAATCAAATCTCTTTATCCCTCCATGGAATTTGTAGAGGTTGTTGACCAAGTCAAATCGAGTTGTTGACCAAATCCCAAAAATCACAACGTTGGCATCTCTTCATCTCTTGCATATTTACACCATTGCCATTTCCCATAAATTATAGGCTTGCCACTTGAACATATTCACAAGTTTGCCATTACGCTTTCCATGTTCATTTGGCACTGAAAAACACTGAACAAACACTTCAAAAATATTCACGAATGTTTGTTATCATCAAACAAGAAATCAAAGATCGGTGTATCCAACTACGTTGTATCCAACAACGCTTTCATAGGCCATAAGTTCAAATGAATAAAACTTATGGTATGATGCTATGAAAGATGAGATGAATTCGATGGCATCAAATGGAGTATAGGACCTTGTTGAGTTACCTGAAGGGGAAAAAGCCGTTGGATGCAAGTGGGTCTTTAAAACAAAGAAAGACTCACTGGGTAACATTAAGAGATACAAGGCTAGACTCGTTGCCAAAGGATTCACTTGGAAGGAAGGAATCAACTACAAGGAGACTTTTTCTAATGTGTCAAAGAAAGATTCTCTTCGCATAATCATGGCATTAGTTGCACATTTTGACTTGGAGTTGCAACAAATGGATGTGAAAACGGCTTTTCTTAATGGAGAACTAGAGGAAGAGGTATATATAATGCAACCTGAAGGATTCTTTTCTAGTAACAGTGAGCACTTGGTTTGCAAGCTCAAGAAATCCATATAAGGATTGAAACAAGCCTCACGTCAATTGTATTTGAAATTTCATAATGTTATATCTTCATTCGGATTTAAAGAAAATATTGTGGATCGGTGTATATACCAGAAGGTCAGTGGGAGCAAAATTTGTTTCTTAATACTTTATGTGGATAACATTTTACTTGTAAGCAAAGATAAGGGAATGCTATATGAGGTTGTTAAGGCCAAAAATGATCGAAACAATGATGATGCTGACATAGACCCTTTTTACTGAGTCGGAGCCTCATCGGCCGGCTGTGTGGGACCATATGTTAGTAGAACCTGGGTCGTTGATAGTTTGTAATCGACTTACGATGCTTGTTCGACCTTCAAATGGATCAAGCCTCGGTTAATTGGTATTAAGGAGCACATGCACGACCTTCCTACCAGTAAAATGTTGTCGTACGAGCCTCCCACTGAATCGAGCCTCGAAGATCTGCACCAAAAGAAAGGTCAGGGTGTCAGATATAGGTTCCAATATAAATCCCATCTGATGCTTAATTTAGATTAGAACGTAAGGAGAATCTTAGGGCTGTCAAGATCGAGCAAAGGAGGTTCGCCTTGAGTCAGTCTCCGTAAGATATAAGGATGAAAAAATATATAGCGTAGACAGTAGAGGGTTATAGTGTAGGTTATCTCGTACCTTGGGAGTTGGAACCCCCTTTACATTGTCCTTTCGGGTATTTATAGATGACAATCTGCTGATTGCAAATAACCGTTCCGTATTGATCTGGGCAGGATCTTCTCCGGGATTGATGATAACGGCTTCCTATCTACTCGGTCCCATTAATTCCTCCCTGAGTATCGACAGAAGTCCAATGGTCGAATGAGTTATTCCTTTGACTGAGTATTATTCAGCCTTAATGATGGGTTTCCGGTTACGGGAACGAGGTTGTAGACTCTAACTGGGCTGTCTATCTTGACACCGCTTCGTGGGCCATACTCGTGTACCAACAATGGCATGCATCATTCGTGTTTTAATAAACAGCTCTAATTGAGACCGCTTGATGTGAATTCTCATAAAATGGGCACGACCTTTGATATGGTTGATTTGATTTATGCCGCCAAAACCCTTCATCTCTAAATCAATCCTCATCGTTTCTTAAGGTCAGGCTCAGACACGTGTCACTCATTGGATAACTGCTTGTTGGGCTCCTCTGTATAAAAGAAGGGGAGGAGAAACAAGAAGCTTTCTTGTTCCGCCTCTAGATTTTCGAAAGCTTAACTCCTCCATTGCTTCTTTTGGTGTTTGCCTGACTTTGATAAAGTATCTTCCTTAACTGATCTAGATTCCTCTTTACATCTATATGGGCAAGTTTCCACCGGTAATTATACAGGAGCCGTCCTATAAAGATCTCGTGTTACGCCTTTGGCCTTCCCAATATGACGAGGCTCCTAGCAAAGGAAAATGGCTTCGAATAGAACCAGTGCCTTCAATTCGTCGGAGGGATCCAAACTTAGAGGTTCCCCTGCGATTCTGGAAAAAGTGCCAGAGTTCTCTCATGATCTGGTTGCTAGGGTTTGGTCAGATTGCCTGTGTCCCCTTATAGGGTTAGGTTGCCAGAGCTCGATGAGAGAGTTTGCTTTCCTCGAAGGAGCGAGGTAGTAGTGTACCCAAGAGCTTTACGTCTTGGGCTTCGCTTTCCTCTTCACCCCTTTATCATAGAGATTCTATGCTCTTTGGGATTTTCTCTCTGTCAACTTGCACATAAGGCCATTCCTCCCATGGTCTCCTTCGTTGTGCTTTATGAGCTTTGTGGGTTCAACCATCCATTCGGCTGTTTAAGAACTTCTTCCGGGTAATAATCGACCCTCCCAAGGTGTGGTATCACATTGTCGCTCTCCCCACGAAGAGACTCATCTACGATCTCCCGCTCTCTAACACTAGTTGGGAAGACACTTTCTTGTTTGTTTTTCTCCCCGAAATAGGACCGATGCTTAACGGTTGGAGTTCTCCTAACTCTGATATCGCTGAAGAGTTCTGGTTAATACCAGGAGAGGTCGAAGCGGCTAAACTTGTTTTGAGCCAACCAAGGCAGGAGAGGTTGACCTCGTATTTGTTGGACAACCATCGATTGAAGACCGTTTTGTGGAGTCCGGGTAATGCATATTGCTTCTATGCTCCCATTGCAACCACTTACGATAATTATATTTGTTGTTTGCAGATATGGCTGGTGGAGCTAACAGAAGCGTGAACCCAGAAGTGGGTTAAATCGGGAGGGAACATCGCAGGAAGAAGAAAAGTGCTGAGGGATCAAGTGCTCAGTCTCCTCTTCCACTTAGTCAGAGCTCATCCTCTGAGGGAGGTGAGGCTAGGGTGACCTCAAAGTCATCCTCCCATGTCTCATCGAGAGGGGTTCCAAGTCGGGCTATCGTTTGCTTGGTCCCGCCCATTGCTACGATCATTGTTTCAGAGCCTCTCGTGGTCGAGAGTGTAAACATTGTTGCGTCTCTTGAGTCTACCGAGGCCATTAGCTAGAAACGGGGTCATCCCTTTCGTGAAGGGGAGGACTCTGAAAAGAGAAGGATGGTCATGGAAACAAACCCTCCCCCTTCGCTTATGGCAAAAGGTTGTAGTTTTTCGATCTGAGCTTTGGTGGGTCGGGAGGTGGCTCCTCTCGATCCGCAGGGGACAGTTGAGCCCCCCATGATTCATCCTCTGGATAGATGGCCATGGGCGGTATCGACCCACCTACTCCCATGGTCTTCCACATCCCTTTGGAGTTTGACCGAGCTCTGATGTTGAATCAGCTCTCAACTGGTTCCTCGAGATCTGTTCGAGACAAACCTCATCAGCCTCCATTTATCATTGGAAAGGAAGAGTCGGCCATGTTGGACTTTGGGACGACTGCTCGACTGGTGGAAAACTCCATTCTCCCTTGAGATTTGGAGCTCCATCAAGGATTGGACATTGAGAGGGTGGAAAACTTCTTCGTGGGTTGCGGCCATCAGGTCAGTTATCCGCCATTTTTCTCTCTTATAACTTGGAAGTTGTTGATTGACGCTTTCCACAGGTGTCCATCTTTGGTGCAGTTTTACGTTGCCAGGCCGTCGACATAATCGAGGGACGTCGTGCAGAGACCGCCGTACACAAGGCTTCTGAGCTCGAGGCCCAGATAAAGAAGATGGAAGAGGACTTGGGGAAAGTGCTTGTGGCCAAGGCTGAGGATAAGTGGGCATCTTCGGTGGCCAAGACTAGCCTTGCGTCCATATCTACCGTCAGAAAATCGACCGAGGTCCAACTGGTGAGGGAGGGGTCCTAGCTCCAGGCCAACCTTGAAGCCTCGAAGAGGGAGATAGTCGAGCTTTGAGCCAAGGCTGATGAATCGGAAAAGTCAGCTGAGGCTTACTAGACAGAGATAGCCAAGCTTCGAGCCAAAGCTATCGAATAAAAGAAGGCAGCCGAGGTTCATAAGGAGGAGCTTACGGCGAGGTTCATCGCAGCGATGGAATCATTCTAGAATGTCTTTATGCCGAAGAGTGCTCCTCCGTCTTAGTCTAGTAATTTTTGATGCAGGCTTCATGTAACCGTTGTGAATGAATAAAAAGGACTTTCGAGTTTCTTCTATCTTCATTTGAGTATGTGAATGTGCATGTATGGCCCCTCAACAACTCAAAGTTTAATTTAAGAAACAATTGAAATTTGGATCGTGGATGTGTTAGGCATTTTCACCTGATAGAGATGATCCTAAGATCGTAAGCCATTGGCCATCGTCATTCGGTAGCGATGGGAGTGGCCCTTCGACTTACAGTCGACGACGAACGAGGGTCGTTCGGCGGCAAGGGTTGGCCCCTTGGCTCACGGCTGACGACGAGGGTCGTGGATGGCGAGGGGTGTAGCCCCTTTTGTTGGATATGGATGACGTTTGTACACCCTTGTAGGGGATGTACGAGGGAATACGGACCTCGAACGTCGCGTACACGAAGTCATGTGCAAAGGGAATCTGTTCCCTTGCGGAGAGGATCTCTAGATTAATGGGAAAGTCGCATTATATGTGCATAAGTGCATGCGACATATGGCTAATAAAGGGGTAATATCTTAATCTTATGTTGTACCATGCATATGGTACAACTTAAGCTTATAATGTGCCATGTATGATGGTACACCTTAGTTAAATTGTTTCAAAGGAACAATTACTCCTAAAATAACTACCTTGGGGGCTATAAATAAGACCCAAGGCTTAGCCATTTCTTTACACTTTTGCATGGTATTCTTGCCTTGCATTTCATTCTAGCAAAGCTCTGCTGAAATCCTTCCTCTCTCTTTATCCAAGTTCTTAATCTAAAAGTAGAGATTTAGATTGTGGATTTAGTAGCCTTACTCCGTTCGTGAGAAGACTCGATCCGTCGTGGCGAATCCGAAGGCGAAGTTCCGAGACTACCGTGCCGCATACGCAAGCGTAAGTCTCAACTTCATTTATCGATCCTAACGCTGTTTTGACAGGTTCCTTCATTGGTATCAGAGCCATACGGGTTCGCCCCGGTCAAACCTCCGCTCACGTCGAACCGATGAACGAGGCGTTGTCTGTTTCACGAATGGGTATCCTACCATTACGAATATGGTAGGAACGCTTCGTGACGGAGAGAACGCAGCGGTTGTTATTTTCACGTTAGGGTCTTCTGTCATTACGGATATGGCAGGAACTCTCCGTGACGGGAAGAACCGACCGTTCACATCGTCAAGCTCGCACTCTTCATGGATGCCGAGTCTCCATTCATAGGGAATGTGAACTCTCTTCATGTGGAGCGTGTAGTTTACGAACTTTAAAGTATGTTATTTTTCATTTTTGGCACACGGCCATTAGAAAATAACTACTTTCTCGACGAACGGGTGCTTCATCGACGAACGGGTGCTTCATCGAGGAAGATGATGGTAGTTATCTCCATCGGAGAAGATGAATTTTGGTGCATGTGCACCATGACCAAATGGGCTATGAAGGCCATGCACCCCCCCTCCCCATGTGGAGGGGGTTGGCTATGGCCAATAACCACCACGGCAACCCCCTCCGGCGGGGGTGTGCGGCCACCCCACACAAGGGGAGGCCGGCCATGGCCAAAATGGCCTTGGCCATGACCGGCCATGGCCAGGCCGGCCGTGGCCCAGGCCAGGCCAGGCCGAGGCCAGGCCAGGGCCAGGGGGCCCTGGCCGGCCTCGGCCAAGGCCAGGGGCCGGCCTGGCAGGCCCTGGCAGGGGCCGGGGCCGGCCCTGGCCGAGGGGCCAGGACCTCTGGCCGGCCAGGGCAGAGGCCCTCCTCTGCCCGGCCAATCATGGCCACTGGCCGGTCAAGGCACAGGCCCTGGCCGGCCGGGAGGGTGCAAATCCATACGGGGATTTTTGGTCGACCAATCTGGGTGTTTTGGTCAACCAATCCGGGAAAAGGCCGTGGTCGAACACGAATGTGCCGACTAGCCCATACGGGGCTAACGACAGTCATCTGCTCTTATTTTATAAAGTTTTTTTGGGCTCTACTCCTTGAAGATTAGCCGTAGTGCTCTACTTCATGTGAGATTAGCCATGTCATTGTGCTCTACTCTACGGAGATTAGCCAATGTACTTATGACATTGTGCTCTACTCTACGGAGATTAGCCAATGTATTTCAAATTTTTTTTGAAAAAAGATGTTTTCAAATAGGTTATGTCCCGTCCTTAATCGGGATAGCGCAATTTAGAATTCCAAGTCCTACCACGATCCAGCCATGGTTATCTAACCCATGGGTGTGTAGAACAGGTCTCGTGGCTTGGCAATTGTTGCGCTAAAATTCTTTGCGCAAACTCTCACCTATTCCATTTTGAAAGATATGTTTTTCAAAAATGTTTTTTCCGCTGCTGGTACCATACGGGTATCATTTCTGATTTCTTTTTACATGAGATAAGTAAGAAGGATACTTTGAAAGTTACTTCTAGATGGTAGTTGGGAACATAGTGAACTTCTCGATTCTAGAGTAACATTTCAGCTTATCCAAGGAACTTATCAAGTGTTTAAGAATCGAAACTTTATGCATAGAATTTTGATCGTGTTTTTCATTTTCTTTGCAGTTTTTTGATTCGAATATGTCTACCGCTTCTAAGAACATTGTCGCCGAGCTCAACAAAGGTGAGAAGCTCAACGGCGACAATTATAAACTTTGGTCAATAAAAATCCAATATGTTTTGGAGGAGCAAGATGTGCTTGAAACACTCCAAAACATAATGGAAGAACCTGAGTTGGGCAATACGGCCCAACACAAGAGGGACCGGGAAGCTTATGAGACTTGGACTCGAAAGAACAAAATAGCACGTATTACGTTATTGTCCGCAATGGACAATGACATAATGCGTCTATTTCGGGAATTCAACCTAGCCAAAGACATATGGTCTGGGCTAGAAATAAAGTTTGGTGGAACTTCGGTCACCAAACTCCGCTCCTTAAATATTCAATTTGATTCGTACAAAATGCGGCGAGGTCACTCTATGAAAAAGCATCTCCGCCACATGGCGAATCTTATAGCTGAATTGAAGGATGCGGGTCTTATGCTGTCTGACGAACAGCAGATCCAAGCAGTCATTCGTTCACTCCCAGATAGCTGGGATAACATGAAAATGCACCTCACTCATAATGAATGCATTAAAACTTTAAGCGATGTATCCAAACACCTCGAACTCGAGGAAGAGCGGATTCAAGCCGCAAAACCTAGTGCCGAGGTGCACATGGCCGCTAGTTCCTCACATGGAGGAAAGAAGCGGAAGGATAAACGCTTAAGATTTGTGAACGAACGAAAGCAAGAACCGGAAACCTCAAAGAAGACTAAGAACAAAAAGTGGCAAAAGAATGTGCACTCAAAGAAGAAGAACTTGAAGAAGATCAAGTGATTTAAGTGCTACAAGTATGGTCACTTCGCCCGTACGTGTACGGATGGAAGTGATAAGGTAACTTGTAGGGCTAGTTACATATGTGTTTCTAGTTCCATGTTTCTTGCTGAATCTAACTATTTTTGGTTGATTGATTCAGGGGCCACAGACCACGTAGCAAGGACAGAAGGTTCTTCGTAGAGTATCGACGGATAACTCAAGGAACAAAGTGGATATACGTCGGAAACAACACTCGTGTTGAAGTCAAGGGCGTCGGAACATGCAAGCTAGTTCTCGACAACGGCCGGACTCTATTATTACACGACGTCCTCTTTGCTCCAGATATTCGGAGGAATATCGTATCCGTGGTCATGTTAATGTCTTTAGGTTATGAATGGAGGTTCTATGAACAAAATATTGACCTTGTTTGTAATAATTCTTTAATTGGGTCGGGTAATATTTGTAATGGATTGATTGTTTTAAACACTATGTATGATGATTCTTCTTCTATTAATGAAAGTTTCCATTTGACAAATGCTTCTAATTCTGATTCTGAGATCATTTGTTGGCATGCAAGACTTGGTCACATTGGACCAACTAGAATGGATAGACTTGCCAAAAGTGGCTTGCTATCTAATGTTTCAAAAGTTGAAATGTCAACTTGCGAACATTGTCTTGTAAGGAAAACTTGTCGCAAGCCGTTTGGAACTGGCACAAGGGCCGAAGTTCCATTACAGCTTATCCATTCGGACATTTGCGGTCCAATGAATGTTAAGACAAGACGCGGGAAGTCCTATTTCATCACCTTCATTGATGACTTCACCCGTTTCGGTCACATTTATTTGATTTCCCACAAACATGAAGCTTTATCTTGCTTCAAAAACTATATGAGTTTAGTGGAAAATCAACTAGATCGCAAGATAAAGGTCTTGCGAACCGATCGGGGTGGAGAGTATCAATCAACGAGTTTTAAGGAACTCTGTGATGAAAAAGGCATAGTTCATCAAATAACTATGCCTTATACTCCGCAACAAAACGGTGTTGCGGAAAGAAGAAATAGGACATTGATGGAAATGGTCCGATCAATGATGTCTCAGGCAAATTTGCCCATCACCTTTTAGGGTGATGCATTATTGACGGCAGCATTCATCTTAAATCGTGTACCCTCGAAGTCGGTAAGTTCTACTCCTTATGAGTTGTGGAACAATAGAACTCCAGACTTAAGCATTCTAAAACCTTGGGGTTGTGCCTCTTACGCACATTTATCCTCTCACAAATATGGCAAACTTGGGCCACGTGGGAGGAAGTGTATCTTCATCCGATACGCTGAAAACTCCAAAGGATATGTTTTCGTCGGTCAAAAGGACAATGGGGGTCTAATAGAATTCAAATCGAGGGATGTTGTCTTCTTGGAAAGCGAGTTTCCAAGACAGGGTGAGATAAGTCAAGACTTATCCTTGTTTGAGACTTGGGATCAAGAAGGATTGGAACGTTCGAGTGGGAGAATTCTTGGTGAAGAGGAAAATGACCCTCATACTTCACCTATGGATGATACGAACGATACCAATCCTATTCTGAGTGGGAGTGATGTTATTCCAAGTGGGAGTGATGTCATTCCAAGTGGGAGTGATCAAACTCAAGCAAGACGTAGTAATCGAACGAGGCTAACACCTCTGAGATTTGAGGATGAATTTCCTCAAACATTCATGACATTACTACAAGATGATGACGAACCTGTAAATTTCAAACAGGCCGTCACATGCCCTGCTAAAGATAAATGGATAGCGGCGATGGAAGAAGAACTTCAATCCATGAAAACAAACCAAGTCTGGGACTTGGTTGATTTACCTAAGGGACGTAGAGCCATTCGGAACAAGTGGGTTCTCAAAATCAAGCATAAGGCTGATGGCTCCATCGAGAAATATAAAGCTCGCCTTGTTGCGAAAGGTTTCACGCAACAGGAAGGAATAGACTACGAAGAGACTTTCTCTCCTGTCGTGCGTTTTACCTCCATTCGCTTAATTCTGGCAATGGTGGCTTGTTTGGACCTCGAGTTACATCAGATGGATGTAAAGACTGCTTTTCGTAACGGAGAACTAGATGAGGAGATCTACATGGAACAACCAAACGGGTTCGTACAAGAAGAAAACAAACATAAGGTTTGTAAACTTCGTAAATCCATATATGGTCTTAAACAATCCTCAAGGCAGTGGTATATGCGCTTTCAAGAAGTCATTTTGTCGTATGGTTTCTCCAAGCTCGACGAAGACAACTGCGTATACATTAAGAGGATTAAGAACAAGTATGTAATTATGTCTCTTTATGTAGATGACATACTTATAGCCGGAAATGATAAGCATCTTATCATGGATATCAAAGCTTGGCTTTCATCCGTCTTTGAAATGAAAGACATGGGTGAAGCTGCATATATCCTTGGGGATAAGATCTCAAGGAATCGTTTCAAGAAACTTCTTTCTCTCTCTCAAGAGACATATATAAAGAAAGTTTTAGAACGGTTTAATATGCAGGACTGCAAGCCAATTGATACTCCAATAAGCAAAGGCGACGGTCTATGTTTGGAAATGTGTCCCAAAGATCCAAAAGAAAAGAAAGCTATGGAAAAGGTTCCATACTCCAGTGCTGTCGGGAGTCTGATGTACGCCAAGATGTGTACCAGACCGGACATTTGCTATGATGTTGGTATGGTAAGCCGTTACCAATCCAACCCAGGACAGGCACACTGGAAAGCGGTGAAGAGGATATTAAGGTACCTCAAGGGGACTGCGGACTATGCGTTGTGCTATCAAGGCAATACCTTGAGACTCGAAGGCTATACCGATGCTGATTGGGCAGGTGATCTCGACGAGCGAAGATCTACCTCAGGCTTTGTTTTCTTGCTCGGGAATGGTGCAATATCCTGGAGCAGCAAGAAGCAAACCTGTATCGCCCTATCAACCATGGAAGCCGAATTTGTAGCATTCAGCATGGCGGTCCAAGAAGCTGTTTGGCTTAGGAAATTCTTAGACAGGCTGACGGATGCCACTGACTCGAGCACTGTTCCTATATACAATGATAGTCAAGCTTCGATTGCCTATGTCAAAGATCCTAAATTTCATTGTAAGACCAAACACATTGATATTCGATTCAAGTTTGCGAAGGACTATGACAAACGGAAGGAAGTAGACATAGGATACATATCCATGCATAAGATGATAGCGGATCCCCTTACTAAGGCGATCCCCAGAGATGTGTTCTTCAAACACTTATCATCTATGGGAATGCGTAGGTGCTGAGTTGTATCATGTAATATTTGCCATGTCTATAGAAGATCAAAGTTTAATAAAAAGAAGAAGTTCTTTTATATATTGCATACAAGTTTCTTACAAATGATTTTTATACATTTGTGTTTAAGTCTCAGCTATTTTATTGTGTGTATGTCGGACAGATTAAGGTTGGCTCTCTCACATGAGCAACCGCCTTATCTTATCAGATGGATAAGATAGAGATGAGACTAGTTTAAAGTCAAAATCATTAGACAAATGATTTAGAGTCATGACTTAAATAAGATAGTCGAATGAAAGATCTACATCATATGGATGCTTACAAAAGATCTGAGATCTGTATCACAAGGATATTTAAAAGAGATCTCATAGGATTTTTTAAATCCTATCTGTCTTATGCAGGATGAGAGTCCGGGAATATTTCATGGGTAGTAAGGGGACTCAAAAGATAGGCACTGTGGTGTCTGATCTTTCATCCGTACAACATCATTAAGACATACTCTCCCTGGGAAAGGAGTGATGTTGTAATATGTGTTCATACCACGTATGCATTTCGACCACTGAGTTAGTAGCAATAGTGTTTGCTATTATGTGAGACTCAAAGGCCATATGGGTCTTAACTCTTACCCTCAAGGACTCCAATTGGTTCCTTTAGATTTGACGAGATGATCGCTATCTTAGCGTGTTGCTAATAGGCTATGATAATTCGGCTCGGCGGGGCACGTTAGAAAAGCGAATCAAGTCAAGATCAGAAGGTTCGCAAGAAGAGGAAGATTGATTTCATATTCGCATTTGGACTTTAATGATTCAAAGCTGGCCAGCCAATTGTGATCCAGATGGGATTCAATTGTTGAATATAAAGTATAAGAAATGTGAAGAAATAATCTAGGGTAAAGCATGCATTGAACTACTCAACTTTGCACCTTCGAGGTCGTTGTGTATCTCTAACAAGTGCACAACAACAGACTCTACGCGCATGACGGTCGCACGGTCTATTTCTCGGTATGATAGATGAAAGAACTAAGAGAAAGACGTTCTCTTACAATCCCCTCAAGTGTGAGTTGGAGATGTTGGATATGGATGACGTTTGTACACCCTTGTAGGGGATGTACGAGGGAATATGGACCTCGAACGTCGCGTACACGAAGTCGTGTGCAAAGGGAATCTGTTCCCTTGCGGAGAGGATCTCTAGATTAATGGAAGAGTCACATTATATGTGCATAAGTGCATGCGACATATGGTTAATAAAGGGGTAATATCTTAAGCTTATGTTGTACCATGCATATGGTACAACTTAAGCTTATAATGTGCCATGTATGATGGTACACCTTAGTAAAATTGTTCCAAAGGAACAATTACTCCTAAAATAACTACCTTGGGGGCTATAAATAAGACCCAAGGCTTAGCCATTTCTTTACACTTTTGCATGGTATTCTTGCCTTGCATTTCATTCTAGCAAAGCTCTGCTGAAATCCTTCCTCTCTCTTTATCCAAGTTCTTAATCTAAAAGTAGAGATTTAGATTGTGGATTTAGTAGCCTTACTCCGTTCGTGAGAAGACTCGATCCGTCGTGGCGAATCCGAAGGTGAAGTTCCGAGACTACCGTGCCGCATACGCAAGCGTAAGTATCAACTTCATTTATCGATCCTAACGCTGTTTTGACAGGTTCCTTCACCTTTGACTCACGGCCGACGATGATCAAGGGTTGTTCGGTGGCAAGGGTCGGCCCCTTGGCTTACGGCTGACGATGAGGGTCGTTTGGTAGCGAGGTGTGTGGCCCCTTGGACTTATGGTTGACGACGATCGAGGGTCGGCCCCTTGGCTTATGGCTGGCGATGAGGGTTGTTCGGTAAAGAGGGGTGTGGGCCCTTCGACTTACAGCTGACGATGATTGAGGGTCGTTCAGTGGCAAGGGTCGCCTTCTGGCTCATGGCTGACGACAAGGGTCGTTCAATACCGAGGGGCGTGCCCCTTCAACTTATGGCCAATGACGATCGAGTGTCGTTCAGGGGTAAGGGTCAGCCCCTTGGCTTACGGCTGACGATGAGGGTCGTTCAGTAACGAGGGTGTGACCCCTTCGACTTATGGCCGACGACAACCGAGGATCGTTCAATGGCAAGGGTCGACCCCTTGGCTTACGACTGACGACAATGGTCGTTCGATAGCGAGGGGCGTGGCCCCTTCGACTTATGGCCGACGAAGATCGAGGGTCGTTCAATGACAAGGGTCAGCCCCTTGGCTTACAGCTGATGACAAGTGGGGACTAAATAGTCAAGAGAAATGATCTGCCTTGTATTTATTAAGAATTTGCATTAATAAATATATGCAAATTTTGATCATCACAGTGCCTCTTCTCTTGCTGGTACAATCATAAATAGTACTTTCGCAAATGCTCGGCATTCCAAGGATGAGAAAGCTCCATATCATCCATTGTGGCAAGTCGATAGGTGGCCGAGCCGAGGATATCAACCATTTGGTAGGGTCCCTTCCACTTCGCAGCAAGCTTTCCTTGTTTAAGGATCTCAAGAGGTGAAGATAGGTTTTCGTAACACCAGGTTGCCTATACGGAAACTGTGCCCCGATCTTTGGAGTTGAAATAACGAGCCATACGTCCCTTCTATTCAATAATGGTTGTGAGGATGTGTTCGTGAACCTTGTCGAGCAACTGCAGGTTGAGCTCGAGTCCTTCCAAGTTTCTCTCTTCATCAAAGTAACGGAGACGGAGTGGTTGTTCGTTGACTTCCACCGGGACAACAGCTTCACAACATAGGCTAGCATGAAGGGTGTTTCACCTATAGAGGCTTTGCGGGTCGTTCTGTACGACCATAGTATACATGGGATCTCGTCTGGCCATGTCCCCTCGTGTCCTTCTATCCTCTTTCATAGGGGTCTGAGGATGCACTTATTTGCAGCTTCTGCCAGACCATTGGATTAGGGTGGGCAACAGAGACAAAATGTAACCTGAATTTTAACTCAGAGCAGAAATCCTTGAAACTGGCACTGTCGAATTACGTCCCATTATCTGTCACGATGAATTGAGGGATACCAAACCGACAGATAATAGATTTCCATACGAAGCTTCTGACTTCCTTCCATGTAATTCGGGCAAGGGGCCCTGTTTCGATCCACTTAGTGAAGTAGTCGATAGCCACGATCAGGAACTTTCGTTTTCCACTTGCTGGCTTGAACGGGCCAAGAATTTCTAATCCCCACTTAGAGAATGGCATAGGACTGACAATAGGAATCAGATCGGTTGGAGGGGCCGAGCTGATCTTTGCAAATTTCTGGCAAGCCGGGTATTTTCGCACGTACTCGATTGCCTCTTTGAATATGGTGGGCCAAAAGTTACCCTGCCTCATGGCTTTTAAGGCCAACATCATTCCTCCACAATGGTTCCTGCAGTCTCCTTCATGGATCTCCTATATCACATAAATGGCTTCCTGTGAGGTTAGGCATTTGAAATAATGGAGAACATCGTACCTTGTCCATCGTCTTTTGTACAATTAACCATCGAGCAAAACAAATTGGTATGCCTTTCATTCCATTTTTTGTGCTTCTGCCAGATCAGTCGGTTTCTCCCTGTATTAAGATAACAGATTATGGGATCCATCCAAGTCTCCCTGGTCGACGTTCAGCAGCTCCTACCCTGGCACACTGGCATGTGGCAGATGTTGCATATACACTGTACGACCGAGTCCTGCAGGTGAGGATGAAGCGAGCTTCGAAAGGGCATCGGCTCAGTGGTTCCTTGACCGCAGCACATGATGAATTTCCACCTGTCTGAACTTGGCGAGCTCCACTTTAGTAATCTGGATGTAGCTTTGCATCATAAACCTCCGTTCAATTAGTAGACTACTAGATTGAAATCACTGAGCAGCTGGACCACCTTCGCTCCTAGGGCTCGAGTCAACCGGAGCCCGTTGATTGCAGCTTCATACTCTACACCATTGTTTGTGGTTTGAAAGTCGAAGCGAAGAGCATACTCGAATATATTGCCTGCTGATGTTTGGAAACTATTCCCGCTCAGCTTTCGATTTGAGTGGCAGAACCGTCCACTTGCACGATCCACATCCCTTCGTCCTCAGTCGTGTCGGTTGGAGAATTGAGATCTGTCGGGGGAGAAGTGGAAATATTAGTTTGTATGTTAGCAACATGTACCTCTTCTGGCAGGTTGTCATCATAAGTGAGTTCGACGATGAAGTCGGCTAGGGGTTTCCATTTGATGGTAGTCCTTGGCTTGAACTGGATGTCGAATTCACTTAGCTCGACTCCCCACTTCGTCATTCTCTCCGATCGATCTAGCCTCTTTAGAGTTGGCTCCAAGGGGGTGTCGGTAAGGACCAAGATGGTATGCCCTTAGAAGTAGGGTTGTAACCTCCTAGCGGATTAGATCAATGCAAATGCCATCTTTCCTATTATCGAGTAATTTATTCTGCACCTTGGAAGACTTGGCTGATGTAGTAGATAGTTCATTGCATTCCCAAGTCCTACTTGACGAGTGCCGAGCTCACGGCTTCCATGGTAGCACCAAAATAAATGATGAGTTGGTCATCCTTATCCGGCTTGGTCATGAGCGGTGGGTTGCGAAGGTACTCTTTCAGCTCAGAGAAAGCTCTCTTGCCGTCTACGTCCCACTCGACGATCTTCTTGTCATTCGCTGTGGATGCTATCACATTTCTTAGTACTTTGAATAAAGGTAGAGATCTCTCAGTCCACTTGGACAGGAATCGACACAAAGCTGCTATTGTTCCGTTCAATCTCTAAAGTTCTCTGATGGTTGAGGGCTCCTTCATTGCCGCGAATTTGTCGGGGTTAGCCTCAATCCCTTGATTCGTTAGCATAACCCGAGGAACTTTCCAGATTGAACCCCAAAAGTACACTTTGCGGGTTTCAGCCAAAGGTTGTAGTGTCGGACCTGTGAAAATATATTTCGGAGATCTATAATGTGATCCGACGGCTTCTTCGACTTGACCAGCATATCATCAACATAGACTTCCAAGTTTCGTCCGATTTGAGTCTCGAAGACCTCGTTCATCATACGCTGGTACGTGGCTCCTGCATTCTTTAAACCAAATGGCATCTTTGTATAACAGAAAATACCTCGATCTGTGATGACAGAAGTTTTTTCTTCGTCTTCCGGTGCCATTTGGATCAGGTTATAGCCTGAAAAAGCATCCATGAAGCATAAGAGTTCATAACTCGAGGCATTGTCGACCAGATGGTCGACTCGGGACAAGGGTAGCTATCTTTCGGACAGGCTTTGTTGAGATCGATGAAGTCGATGCACATCCTCCATTAACCAGTCGCCTTTTTTTACCATCACGACATTGGAGAGCCATTCAGGATATTTGACCTTCCGAATGAAGACCGCCTCCAAAAGTCGATCCACTTCCTCGACCGCGGCCTTCATCTTTTTGCCCCACATGTTCCTCTTGTTCTGCTTCATGGGTTTGAAGTCAGGTCGACCTTCAGCTTGTGGGATATTACTTGGGGGTCGATGCTGGGCATATCCCTCGGGGACCAGGCGAAAACATCTGCTTGCTCTCTCAGGAGAGGAATCAATTGCTCCATTAGGTCGAAGGGGAGCATCGACCTAATGGAGATTGTCTTTCTTCTTCTTCATAGATCTGGATGCTCTCCGTTTCTTCAACTGATGCAGGTCGTTCCTCCTCGTCTCTACTTTTGCCTTTGGGATCGACTAGGTCTGTCTGCCCCGACACTTCTTAAAGTGGTGGATAAAAAAGATAACATGACCGATCCTGCTGTTGATTCCCTCTCGCCTTCTTAACTCCCTCAGGAGTTTGGATTTTGATCATTTCATGGAAGATTGAGACCAATGCCTCTACTGCATTGAGCAGTGGTCTGACAATGATTCCATTGTATGCTGAGTTGATCTTCACTACTACAAAGTTGGTCAGGCGAGTGACCTGTCGTGGATATGTACCAAGGGTCACTGGCAGGGTAATGATGCCTGCCACTGGCACAGAATGCCCGATGAATTCTACGAGAGGTCTCAGACATGCTCTCAACTTTGATGAAGACAGCCTCATCCTTTTCAATGTGGTGAAGAAAAGCACGTCGCACGATCTTTCCGTGTTCACGTGCAGCCTCTTTATAGCTACCTCATTAATGGTGGCGGTGATGACGACAGCGTCATTGTGCGGTAGCTCCACACCTTCCAGATATTTATCTGAAAAATATATTGGAGGCATAGAGTCTCTCGGACGCTTCTTTCCAATTGAGATAGTCATCAAT
Organism: Scilla litardierei; assembly: GCA_030789695.1. Taxonomy (NCBI): domain Eukaryota; kingdom Viridiplantae; phylum Streptophyta; class Magnoliopsida; order Asparagales; family Asparagaceae; genus Scilla; species Scilla litardierei. Next base: position 30,694,484 of record CM061133.1, read on the forward strand.
CTTCCAGCGTAAGAACTTTGGAGTAAGGTAGATAACTTTAGTTGTGGTGGGCCTCCCATTATCATGTTGAATGTATCGATGCTAGGAGACGCCACGGTATCTTCGGAGAGTGCTAATGGGTGAGTCGACATGGTCTTGGTATTTGATTGATTGGGATGTCGACTCCGTATCCCACAGACGGCACCAACTGTTAAGGCCAAAAATGACCGAAACAATGATGATGCTAACGTGGGCCCTTTTTACTGTGTTAGAGCCTCGTCAGCCGGTTGAGTGGGACCCTAGGTTAGTAGAATCAGGGTTATTGACAATTTGTAGTCGACTTACGATGCTCGTTCGACCCTCAAATGGATCGAGCCTCGGTCAATTGGTATTGAGGAGCACCCGCACGACCTTCCCGCTGGTAAAATACTGTCGAATGAGTCTCCCACTGAATCGAGCCTCGAAGATCTGCACCACAAGAAAGCGTCAGGGTGGTCGGTCCTGGGTTCCGACCCAAATCCCCTCCAATGCTTAAGTTGGATGGAAACTTACGGAGAAACTTGGGGCTGTCAAAATCGAGCCAAGGAGGTTTGCCTTGAGTCAGTATCTGCAAGATACAATAAGGAAGAAATATATAGAGTAGACAGTAGAGGGTTCGAGTGTAGGTTATCCAACACCTTGGGAGTTGTAATCCCCTTTACATTATCCTTTCGGGTATTTATAGATGACGATCTGCTGATTGCGAATAACTGTCCCTTATTAATCTGGACGGGATCTTTTCCGGGATTAATGATAACGACTGCCTATTTACTCGGTCCCATTAATTCGTCCCTGAGTATCAGCGGAAGTCCAATGGTCGAATGAGTTATTCCTTTGACTGAGTATGATTCAGCCTTAATGACGGGTTGCGGGTTATAGGGACAAGGTTGTAGGCTCTAACTGGGCCGTCTATATTGACACTGCTTCGTGGGCCGTACCCGTGCACCAACAGAGGTGAAACAATTTCTCTCTAGAAACTTTGATATGAAAGATCTGTGTGATGCATATTATATTATTGGAATTAAGAAACATCGAGACAAAATGCATTGTACTCTTGGGATGTCTCAAGAGACGTATATTAACAATGTTTTAGAGAGGTTTCGGATGAAGAATTATTCACCAAATATAGCTCTCATTGTGAAGGGCAACGGATTCAATTTGAACAAATGCCCGAAGAATGAATTTTAACGTGAACAGATAAAAACATTACTTATGCTTCTGCTGTTGGAAGCCTGATGTATGCTCAGGTTTGCACTAGACCTGACATAGCATTTGCTATTGGGATGTTGGAAAGATATCAGAGTAATCCAGGCATAGAACATTGAAGAGCTGCAAAGAAGGTAATGAGATACCTTAAAGGAACCAAAGACTACATGCTCATGTACAAACGGATAGACAACTTGGAAGTCGTTGGCTATTCTGATTCAGACTTTGCTGGATGTGTTGATTCTCGAAAATCAACTTCAGGATATATATTTTTGCTAGGCAGTGGAGCTGTATCATGGAGAAGCGCAAAGCAAACTTTGATTGCTACTTTGAGTTCTTGTCTTGGTTTGAGGCTACTTCACATGGTGTATGGATTAATAATTTCATATCTTGACTTAGAATCATGGATTCTATTTCTAGAACTGTGACAATACAGCTATTGTCTTCATGGCTAATAACAACAAAAGTGGTAGTCGAAGTAAGCACATCGACATCAAATATTTAGCTATTAAAAAGCATGTTAAGAAGAAACCAGTCATCATTGAGCATATTAGTACTGATTTAATGATTGTCGATCCTTTAACTAAAGGCATGCCACCAAATAAATTTAAGGATCATGTGGAAAGAATGGGACTTGGTACCTCGTTGTAATTTTCGTTGTAAGAATGATGTTGTTTAATGAAATTCTTATTGTAATGCTTTCTCATACATATAGTCGTGTGCACATTTGGATATACTGTTGTAAATGTGAGAAAGATCATTAAGTTTGGACCAAGAATAAATATAAGGTTTATTCATTAAGTTGTATATGTTATTGATGAGAAACATGATGCATTGTAATACATGGAAGATAAAACTTGCTTTTAAAAGGACTTATCACCATGATTCATGTATTTTGTTTCTTATTGGAAACGATGGTTTATGTGGATTCGGTAGGAGAATGTTGGTTTTTTCCCGTTTCTTTCCACCTGTTGTGATCCACGGTTTCCATAGCCAATTCCCTCTCAAAATCAGTTTGATAACTGTTGAGGGAACACTTTCAAACGTTTATAAAATGGTTTTGGTCCATGTAGGCAAGGCTCTCGGTTTTTCAGAATATACACCATCAAATAGAGAGTTTTAGACTTCAAAAGATCAAAACACAGAGAAAAAAGTTCGCCTTTTTGAAAGGCAATAGCTTCTTCCGCAAATGTGTGATCTAATCATCAAATTAGACTTACACAAAGCATTTGCAGGCTGCAGCCTAAGCAAAAGCACAGACTAAAAGCCTCAGGCAGGGACGTTGCCTTTATAAGAGCAACTCCAACCCAAAACCCTAAAAAAACCCCCTTCAAAATGGAATATCTCTAAAAGATGCCATTTTGGAGGATGTGCAACTCCAACCCACCATCTTCAAATCCTATTTTCTCTTTGTTTAAGTTTTACTAATGAAAAATATTTATCATTAAAATGAGATAATCTAATACATTATTTCTTCATGAAAGGAAGTTATAAATAATATAAAATTATTATTAAGTATTAAGTATTTCTTGTTATTTTGTAAATATTTTAAATTTGCTCGAAAAATATCCAATATTGGTCTCATTTTGTAGGTATAATTGAGATATTTCCAACGGTACTAAAATTATTAAATTTGATAATGTGGTTTGTAAAATACTTTAGTTATAAATAATCATACTTAATTTAATAAAGGGTTAAAAAGTTAAAAGCATGGGGGTTTAATTTTGAAGATGTGAATAGTGCCCCTTCAAATTTGAAGGGGCACTGTTGCAATTCAGCATCCTTGGCTGCATTTTAAAGCCGGGTTGAAGAGCAATTTCTCTCCAAATTACAGATTTGCCGATCCGTTGGAGATGCTCTAAACTCTTCCTCCCATTGAAAGCATGAAACTTGGGCCCGGCATTAAGCAGCCCTGCAGCATATAAACCACACTTGCCTTCGCGCGGGTGCACGTGCTGCACACGCGCATTCACCCACCCACACGCCTACACGTGTCCGAGCCCCACCTGGACAAAATTCAAAGCTTGCCGTGTTCTAATAAAGTTTTCCAGTAAAATATTGCCCAATGAATAAATTACCATATTATTACTAAGTTTTCAAAAATACAACGAATTACAGAATCCTTGGATGCCAACAGCGGGGAAGAAGAATATTTGGAAGGTTGACAAAATACCCACCTGTCCAACCCAAAACTGTTGGCACCCATATTTCATGCACCCACAATCTCACTCTCTCAGCCAGCAAATTCGCGCACCACAAAGACCACAAACCCACAGGATTTAGGGTTTAACATCATCAAAAATTCTCCCCCAATTTATAAAACGCTGTCCTCTCCCAATCTCCGCATCACACCAACTTCCCCAGGGAAAAAAAAGAAGAAATTAAAATAAAATGATGAGGCATCTTCTGCTCGCTTCGCCGCCGGAGTCGGAGCCGGAGCCATCGGCAACAAATCGTCATACGCTTGAGAAATCTCTGAGCATCGCGCTCGGCGGCATTCTATGCGTCGCCATCGTCTACCTTGTCGTCTTCTCTCTTCAACATTGCATACGATACCGCAGGCATCACCGATCCGCCGCCAACGAGGAGGGCAACAACGCGACGATCGCCGCACGTTCGGAGCAGGACGAATGGAACTGCTTGAGGCAGCTGGAGCTGATCCCGGTGCTCGTCTGCGATTCGCGTTCGTCGGATTATTCGCCGAGCGAAGCATGTTCGATTTGTTTGGCGGAGTACGAGGATGGTGGGTGGGTTAGGGTTTTGGTCAGGTGCAAGCACGTGTTTCACAAGGAGTGCATCGATCGGTGGCTGCTGACGAGGTCGTCGTTCTGTCCGATCTGTCGAGATCGGGTGATCGAGAGGGCGGCGGAGCCCACAACAACCAATTGCGGGGGTGGTAGTAATCATCAGATTGTTGAGGGCGGAGCTGTGATGTTGGATGTCGGGATGAGGAGTACCCAGCTTCTGCGAGCTCTGCCTTGAAGAGTTTTTTTTCTGATTGGTTGATTTCGTTGATTTTCTTGGTGTCTGCTGATGCTAAGAACAATTTTGTTCTGGAGGAAATTAAAACTTTGGTTGTCACATTTGAGATTTTACACTCATATATTTAATGAATTTGAGATAATTTGAGCAAAATATAGTCTGTGAAAAGTAAATCAATTACTAAAAAATTTAAATCCAAAAAACTATAAAAACTAAAAACCCCTTAGCTTTAGGGTTCCAGGGTTTATAATTTTTGAGAGTTGCTACCTGCGGTGCAGGCTATATTTTTACTTAATAAGTTAAGAAAAATTGCAAGAATGTGATTTAAAGTCACGTCATAGTCGGTCTCTAATTTTTTAAAGGTTACTTTTTGGGTTTATAGTAATTAACTTAATAAGAGAAGCAAGAGGTAGGGTAAAAAGGCTAAAAAGATTGAGCCAATAATTGACTGTATTTGAGATCTTATCATCAAATCTTAATAAGAAAATTTTTAATATATTTTAAATATCCTACCGTATTAATATTAATATCTTAAAATATTTTAACATATTATTTTGGCTCGCCATTTATAGCCATAATCTTATTTCAATGTTAGGATATACGTAGGCAAGAAAATGAACGAAAATACTGCTCTATTTGCTCATTCAGTCTTTCTTCTAATGTCAGTCTTAGCTAACATGAAACAAAAATAACAAATGTCCGTTGATTTCAACCATATCCTTAAAACATATACGTGGACTACCTTGGACAAATGATTAGCCAACAGGAAGCTACAGTGGACATTAGGAAGATTGAGGCTGTGATAGAATAGAATCGGCTCTAGACTCCAAAGGCAATGGGAGGTTTCTTGCGCTCGCTACATAAAATTTATCAAAGGATTTGGTAGTATCTTAACTATACACAAGTTACAGAGGAGTTTTGCCAGGTAGGATAACGGCTGATATTCGAAATAAGGTTATTTGAGATGTTTGAGTAGACATAAGCCTAAGGAATCGCCTCAGTGCATGGCTAGGTTTAGCAGAGCATTCGTTCAACTCAACCTGGTAAAGCTCTACCAATATCACTCCTTATGAAGACGTTTGAATTACAAGCTGTGGACGAGGCGGTGTTCTCTAGAAAATTGCTGTGTCTGCGCGGGTTAATGTTGGAGACCTTGCTTGTCTTCCTCTCATAAATAGGCAAATCTAACTATGATCTTTGTCTAGACTGCTGTATTTATTCTGTAATAAGATTTCTTAACTTTTGATCTAATCTCCTGAGCTCTTCTCTTGTTCTTCTCATTTCTTCTCTGTTTTTTTCCCATTTGAAGCTTTGATGGGTCGTAGGAGCGCTCAAATTTGGGTCAAAACTCTCACAAATTTGAGGCACAATCCTATTGTATCCGTTGTTTTTGATTGACCGCTCCGGATATATGTTTCCCACGTTTACGGGTGTGTTCTCACCGTTGAATTGTTGACCAGAGGACGGGATGTCAACATGATCAAGGGGACACGTGGGACCTCCGGGATCGGTTGGGGCCGCGTTTGCTTGGAAAGGGACGCACTGATCCTCGTGTCGGCTTGCCGAAAGGGAGCCTCGACGAAGTGACGGCCTCCTCGTGGAGGGGGCGAGCGGGCTCGTTGCCGACGACGCTCGGCTTCGGTTGGAGGGGCGCTGAGGGGTAGACTCGGCGCCACTTGATCTGCTCGACCTGAACAGACGAGAAAGCTTGTTAGTGGGCGAACCTTGGTGCCGGCCAAGTCCCTTCCGATGCCTAAGTCAGAATGGATCTGAATGACACTTGATGGGATCGGAATGGCTCATGGGGAGGCCGATACACGAGTCCTCGGACCAAGTTATGGAGAGGAAATGTAAAGTTGAAAATAAGATCGTGTAAATAGAATACCTCTGTATTTCGGTATCCAGGGAGAGATCCATTTCTCTGTTGCCCCTCGAGTCCTTTTGTAGGAGTCATCCCACGTTCGCTCCCCCTCAGCGTCCCCTTCCCCCGCCTCCACGATCTGCCTCCTTGATGGCGTCCTTATGGGTTATGAATGTGGTCATAATGGGGTCCCTTAATGGTGATTAGGGGGCACGCTTTGAGGGAGCGGTTAGCTCCCGCTAACATGAGTTGATGGGGCGTTTGCTTTGGTCGTGGCCGACCCGATTCCAAGTCTTCATGTGGGCCTCGGTGCTCGGCCCGATCTCCTTTAGGGTCACCTGCTTACAATATGGACTTGGGCCATTCGATCTTGGGCCATCTCAAAATGGTCGTATCAATTGTCCCATTACTCGGGCCGTTTGGAATCTGCCGGTTTGGTTCAGGATGTGACTTGTGTAGATTTTGACAGGCCCGTCAGTCGAGACCAGTGCATTGAATGAGAATCATCATAGCGCTGCCATTTTTGAAGTCCTCTTGCCCCTGGGAGTGGAGCTCGAAGCGCCGTGCCTTGCGAGATGTCGACACGTGTGCACAGGTGGACGGATCGTAATGGGGCAATGGGATTCGGGGGAGCAGTATAAAGGGAAGCCGCTGCCTGACGGATGAGGGTTCTGCTTGTTCCAACGTCACCCTCTTCTCCCCATCCCCTGCAGCCGCCCCGGATCTTCCTCAGGTTCCACATCATATTGTCCTCCTCCTCAGCCACAGGTGCAGGTCGCCCGACCACCGCTACCATTCCTGGCCAGGCTCGTGGGTCCGTCTTGGAGATCCGTCGTCACGGGGGCGAGCTCTCCGGGGTGCCCCCCGAGGTGATGGGATGGTCGTCATCTGTCTGCGCCACTTCGATTAGAACGTTGCGTTCCAACTATCTCCTCCGCCCGTGTTCCACCTGGGCCCCTGAGAAGGACGAGAGGATCTGCTTCCCTGGCCCTCGCGAAGTCGGGGTGTATGAACAGAGCTTCCGTTTGGGCTTCGATTCCCTCTCCATCCCTTTTGCATTGTGTTTCTGAGGGCCTACGGGCTTGCCCTATGCCAATTCTACCCCAATGCCGTCGGCTCTCAAGTGGGTTCATCGTGCTCTGCGTGCTCAAGGGGATAGAGCCGTCCCTTCGTCTCTTTGTCCAATTTTTTCGCCTGAGCCATCACCAGTCTGGCGCCTGGCTTTACATCAGTACACGTCCGAAGAAGAGCTTGGTGCTGGGTCTGCCGAGCTCCCTGAAGCATTGAAAGGGAGAGTACGTCTTCGTGGGTTTCCCGACAGAGGTGGATTTCCTGGTCCGGTGGGGGTGACGAGCTCGCTGACGCTCGAGCTAGGGAGCCTCATCGATGCCGAGGCCAAGGCAGTCCATACCTTGTTGGCAGTCCCCGCTGCCGACCGGAAGATCGAAGTCCTCTTCTCCGATCTAATCCTGCAGAAGACCGTGTGACCCACTGGTGAGTCTTGTCGAGATCCCGAGTTTGGAGAGGTTATCATCTGGGACCCCCCGAGTGACTTTGTTTCCTTATCTTGACCTTCTGTGCAAGTGGGTTCGGGCAGGGCCCCTCCCAACCCTCCATTCCAGCCACCGTCCCGGATCCCAATCCGCAGAGGGGAGATCATGTTTTAGACGTCTGGAGGAAACCGCAAGCCGAGTTCCCTGGAATGGGCTCGAAGAGAGCGAGGGAGCTGGCACCACCGGCTCCGGGCGGGGGCGAGCGGAAGAAAGCCCGAGCCCATGCCGCTGCCGAGTTCGTCCCTCCCTCTGAAGATCTCGCTCGGCTGGTCCAATCGAAGGACGCATGGCCTTGGGCCGGCCCTTCGCCTCCGCCTCCAGGATCGCTCCTAGAAGTCTACAAGCGGTCATTGGGCGTTGACGTGCGTTTATATTTCATATATTTACGCACGTTTTCTTCCTTGTTTTTCCGTATTTTACCACCGTCTTTTATTCGTTTTCTCGTGTTTTCTTGTGTTTTCTTGTTTTCTTTCACTTTTCCGTATTTTCTGTATTTTGCAGGAGTTTGCTGGTATTTGGGGCGTAAAACGATGATATCATGTGTCCCCGGAACAACGGGAGGAGTCACGCGTGATCCAGGGGGTCAAACGACGAAGATTGCATCTTTCAGCCCCTCACCCGGTCGGTTGGTCATCTCCAACCGATCGGGTGATGCACGCGTGCACCACCCGGGCGCAGCTTGGAGCTCACGAGAAGTCACCCGGTCGGTTCAGTGACCGGGTCAAAAGCTCAAAGTCTCTGGAAATTCGAAGCTGATTTCCAACCGATCGGGTGACCTTCACCCGATCGGTTCACCTGTAGCTGAATTTCAACAGCCAAGACTCGAAGCTCCAACCGGTCTCCTCACCCGGTCCGCACCAAGATCCAACCGGTCGGCACCAAGATCCAACCGGTCGGCACCAAGATCCAACCGACCGCACCAAGTTCCAACCGACCGGTTCATACTGACCGGGTGAAACCCCCGCTTTGCGCTGTGATTTTGTGAAGCGGCTCACCCTACCGGTTGACTTGTCAACCGATCGGGTGATGTCGTTTTCTATAAATAGAACCCTAGGTTTCCCAGATTCGGGAGTTGGTTATTTTTTACTGTTTTCTTCATTTTGTGACGGCTGTAATTTCCCAGTTTTTGTAAGTTTTCGGATCTTTGTAAAACTTTAGTATTATCTTAATTGCTTTACTACCATTGCATTTCTATTGTCTGATTATGATTTTGACAGTCCATTTTCATTTAGATCGCTTTTTTATGAATATTTGTGAGTAGTTCCCTAATCCGGGATTTTGGCGGAAACCCCTTCGGGGGCTCTTCCCGATGCGTCAATAGGGTTAGGAAATCGATAGGGATTAGGAATCTAACGGTTATGTGGGGTGTTTTATTTTCATCGGCGGGAAAAAGACCGCCTTTAACCGTTGGGCCAATGGGGAATAAACTTGGCGGTTGACTCCCTAGCCATAGCTCACGCCTTTAGCGTAGACGACGAATCCTAGCGCGCGGGAGCGGCAGGATGAGACGTCGGGAGTTATCGTTGCGAGCTTAGTGCTCCCAGAGTCGATCAGTGTTAATGGACACGGGAGTGCCCACTGATCGAACCCGGGAAGTCCGGCGTATCATCCTGGGCACCGACCGGAATATCGGGCCCATGGGATGCCGGTACCACTTTTAGAGGCAACGTCTCACCATTAGACCCTAATTCCGATCGCCATCCTACTCGTAGGCCGTATCGGCGAGAGTCGCTCGTTGGGGTCGAAACCAGAGTCCCGGGTTTTTCCCTTCATATTTTCTATACCTTGCATTCTTTTACCGTGACAAACCCTCAATTGATCCGGGCTAGCTCGCCCATGGGGTGATTTTGATCCTCTTTGACACAAGCACATCCTCGCCTCCCTGTGTTCGACCCCCAAGCCACACTACAACACCGTGCGCTTGCGGTTACAAATATCTAAACCTCAACCGGGTTCCCCGGCCATTTGCGGCTCGCAAACCGGGGGCACGTCAGGCGTGTTCAGGTCAGTCGAGGCCGATCTGCCACGGTCTGGGGAAGGGTTGCTCAGCCCTCGCTTCCAAGTAAGGCTGACAGAGTTCGTCTTCTCCGACTGCGGGGTGGCGGCTCGGCTGGCTGAGAACTGTTGCCTTCCGCTGGACCAATCTGTGTTGGATGGGGTAAAGGACGACCGACTTGCGGCCTTCGTGATACAAGTCGGCCAACAGGTTAAGGCCTTACATGGCGGCACGTCACATTTTTGTAGGGGCCTCTAACTTGACTCTTTTCTTTTGACACAGTTTACCACTGTCGGCCTTTCGATGAGAAGCCAATTTGTGGGGCTCTCGAATGCCGGGGTAGGTTGTGCCTGGAAGTCAGCAGCCAAAGGAGGTGAAGACGAGGCGACCCAGGAGGCGGAGGTGCACGTAAGGTCTTTGATGACTCGGATGGCCGAGCTTTCAACTGATTTGGAGAAGTCGGACATGGAGAGGGCTTTGGCACTGGCCGAGAAGTCGAAGGCCGAGGATTAGATAGCCGAGTTGATGAACACCGCCGAGGTAAGAGAGGTCGGTGGCCCGGTAGTTGAGGCCGACGCCACGGAGCTCGAAAGCCTCCTGGAGGCGGTGGAGAAGAGGGAGCAAGCTCTCTTGGAGAGACTCAACACGAGCTCCCGAGAGACCGAAAAAGAGCAGGCAGAGCACCAGCGCCTAATTGCCATCCTCGAGACCTGGATCCAGGAGCTGGGGGCGGTGGATCCTGGGCGGATCGCCAAGGAGGCCGTGGACAAGTATGCCACATCTTTTGTCGCCGGGGCGCGAGGCGTTTAAGAGGGAATTCTCCCGTTGCCGGTCCGAGATCCAGCAAAGGTTCCCGCATTTCGAGATTCGATTCGAGGAGCTCCGGATGGATTTCGAGGATGAGAAGGAGGCAGGTGATGTACACCCTGAAGGTGCCGATCAGCCAGTTGACGCGCCCGGAGATGCTCTCGAAGCACAAGCAAGAGGTGGGGTTTAACCCATTAGCATCTCCTCTTCGTTCTTTTGTAGCTCCTCATATGGTTTATTGTAACACACTCTTTTTGTTGTAACAAGGCTCCATTTTGTGTTGTGGTTGTATGTGGCTGTATCCCCCCTCTTCCAATCCTGGTCAGGACATTCGAGTAGACAGTGTTGGGAGAATCTCCTCAACTCACTTGGTGACCTGGCTGCCAGGATGGTGCCAGGGTATAACCATCGGATTCCCAATTGCTTGGGCCACCGAAGGATTGCCCTTGGTCTTAGGTCTGATCGTCCTGTCAGGGGATTTTCCCCCGATCTTACAGGCGATCGGGTGATCGGCCTGGTGGAGGAGTTGCTCCCAGCCTTACGGCTGATCGGGTCGGTCGGCCCGCTGGGGGGCTACCCCCAGGCTTACAGTCGATCGAAGGGCCGACCTGCTGGGGGAGTTGCCCCAGCCTTACGGTCGGTCAGGTCGGTCAGTCCGATGGGGGAGCTACCCCCGGTCTTACAACTGATCGATGGGCCGGCCTGCTGGGGGAGTCACCTCCAGCCTCATGGTCAGTCCGGTGATCGACCGGCTGGGGGAGTTGCCCAGCCTTATGGTCGATCGGGTGACCAGCCTGCTGGGGGAGCTGCCCCAGCCTTATGGTCGGTCAGGTCGATCAGCCTGCTGAGGGAGCTACCCTCAGTCTTACAACCGATCGATGGACCGACCCGCTGGGGGAGCTGCCTACAGCCTCACGGCCGGTCTGGTGACTGGTCAGTTGGGGGAGTTTCCCCCAGCCTCACAATCGGTCGTATTACCGGCCCTGCTGGGAGAGTCGCCCACAGCCTTACGATCGGTCATCAAAATGCTCTACTAGTGGGGTTTGCCCCCTAGCTGGGCTCGTGAAGCGAATAGAGGTAGAAAGGGCTCTTCATTCATGATCGCTTTCTCTTTTCGATACATTCGCTTAGATAGAAGGAGGGGAAAAAGAATTGTACACACTCACTGATAGTATTTGCGCAGGTGCTTAGCTTTCCAGGTGTGAGTCAGAGCCTTTCCTCCCAGAGTGGCGAGCCGGTAAGTCGTGGGGCCGAGGACCTCGGTGACCGTGTAAGGCCCTTCCCATTTAGCTGCAAGCTTCCCTTTGCGGGTGAATTCCGGGCTGAAGATCGCCTTTCTGATGACCAGATCCCCTTGGTGGAAGCTCCTTCCTTTAACCCGAGAGTTGTAGTAATGGGCCACCTTTTGTTTTTGTCGGACGATCGAGGCCAGGGCCCGATCTTGCCATTCGTCCACGAGCTCCAGACTGAGCTCCAAGCCCTTCGAGTTTTTCTCCACATCGAAATGTTTTAGACGAAGGAACTCCTTGCCAACTTCAACGGGTACCACCGCTTCGGCGCCATAGGCGAGCATAAAGGGGTTTCACCCGTGGCCTGCTTGTGGGTTGTCCTGTATGTAGGAGTGTGCGGGTCCGGGTACCCTGTTTTTTGTGTTACCCGGACCATATCTGGTAAGGGACCGGTTCCTAAAATTTGGACCCGGAACCTACCCGGACCCTATGGTTTCGGGTGGGTTCCGGATACCCTGTAAAATATAGTTACATTATTTGCGACGAGTTGAAGTGAACAGTCAAATCTGTGAAACTTTTCCATGACTGCAAACGTTACAGTTTGAAGCTTTCGTTATAAATTCTTACTAGTTTGGTGGACAGTAGACCACTATTTAGTAACAATTGATGTAGATAAACGTGTCTCATTATTCAACAGAGACTATATACTTATATGCAAGGTGTTAACTGTTAAGTAGTGGTGAGGTATTAAGTAGTGGTAATCTAGGTCCGGATATCGGATCCGGGTCCAGGTACCCGTTCCCTATAAATGGGAACCGGAACCGGACCCAGTTCACACCAGTTCCTAGTTTTCCTACCCGGAACCTACGCGGTACTAATGGGCATCTACCCGGAACCTACCCATTCGGATAGGTTCCGATTGGGTATTTATGTACCCTGTACCCATGCACATCCCTACCTGTTTGACCAGAGTATCCCGAGAAGTTCCTCCAGCCATTTCCCCTCGGCCTCTGCCACTTTCTTGCGAAGTTGCTCGATGATGCATTTGTTGACGGCTTCGGCCATCCCGTTAGTTTGAGGATGCACCACGGAGGCAAATAGGAGTTTGATTTTCCAATCCACGTAGAAATCCTTGAACCCCGCGGAATCGAACTGCTTCCTGTTCTCCGTGACTATGGACCGAGGGATTTCTAATCTGGAGATGATGAAGTTCCACACGAAGCTCTTCACCTTCTTCCAGGTTATGGAGGCCAATGGTTCGGCCTCGACCCACTTGGTGAAGTAATCCACCGCCACAATTAGGTACTTCCTCTGCCCTTTTCTGGAAGTGAAGGGACTGAGGATGTACAGCCCCCACTTAGCTGGGATGGGGCTGATTACCGGAACGAGCTCCGTCGGGGGAGACGAGCCGAGCTTAGTGAACCTATGGCATGCTGGACACCTTTGGATGTACTCGGTTGCATCGTTGGCCAAGGTCGGCTAGTAATATCCTTGTCTCAGGATCTTCTGGGCGACTGTCTTGCCTCCATAGTGATTTCCGCAGATCCCCTCATGGACCTTCTGGACGACGTTATCAGCCTCCTGGGGCCCGAGGCACTTGAAGTAAGGAAGGACATCCGTTGTCGTCCAGCGCCTTCTGTACAGCTCTCCCTCATGGAGCACGCATCAAAGTGCCTTCCATTCTAGCGCTCAACGCTCATCCAGGTTCATCGGGACTTCTCCATTGGTGAGATACCGTACGATCGGATCCATCCAAGTGGGCTCCGCGTCAATGTTCATCACTTCTTTTACCTCCGTACTAGGGGTCCGGAGGTTTTCTACATAGATGGCACGACCCAACTCCCTAGGGGAGGAGGAGGCCAGCTTCGACAGGGCGTCCACGCGGTCATTCTCCGATCGCGGTCGGTGGAGGGTCTCGACGTGTTTGAACCTAGACAACTCGGTCTTGGTCGAGGCCAGGTAATGCTGCATCATCTCTTCACGAGCCTCATAATCCCCCTGTAGCTGGTTGACGATGAGTTTGGAATCGCTGAGGAGGCGTACAGATTCTGCTCCGAGCGCCTGTGCTAGCCTCAGGCCATTTATGGCGGCCTCGTTGGTGGCTGGAAACTCGAATCGGAGCGCATATTCGACGATGTTCCCGTCAGGAGATCGGATGATGATGTTGGCCTCGCTCCCTGCCTGGGTCGTCGATCTGTCTACATGGACTACCCATACGTCCTTGTCCCCTGGACGATCAGTAAGAATGACGTCAGTCGAAAGGAAAGACAAAGGTTGAGGCATTACCGTGTCTGGGACGGTCTCCTCTGGAGGCGCTCCTCTGTTCGTGGTGCACTCAGCGATAAAGTCCGTCAGTGTTTGTCCCTTGATGGCTGTCCGCAGCTTATATCGGAGGTCAAACTTGTTCAGCTCCATCCCCCTCAATTCAGCATCCTCCCCATTTGGTCGAACCTCTTGAGATTCTGCTCGAGTTGAGAGTCGTTCAGGACATGGATCGTGGGCTTGGAAGTAGAGACGGAGTCTACATACCGAGAGTACAAGAGCGTAGGCGAGTTTCTCCATGGGGCTATACAGCCCCTCTGCATCCCTCAGGACTCGGCTGGTGTAGTACACCGGCCTCTGTATCTCGTCATCTTCTTTGATCAGCACCGAGCTCATCGCTTCTCCAGTGCAAAGCCAAGTAAAGGATCAGCGGTTCCCCTTCCTTGGGCTTGGAGAGAAGTGAGGGCTGCGGAGTACTCCTTCAAATCAACGAACGCTCGGGCACAGCAATCATCCTACTGCACAGCCTTCCTTTTATCGGCACGCTCGGCGAGGGCTTTTCTTAGGGTCCTGAAGAAAGGGAGTGACCTTTCCGCAGACTTGGATAGGAAACGTCCTAGGGCGACAATTCGCCCATTCTGTCTCTGCAGCTCCTTAATCGTCGTCGGCTCCCTCATGTTGACAAAAGCCTCGATCTTGTCGGGGTTGGCCTCAATACCGCGGTTGGTGATCATGAAGCCCAGGAATTTACCAGATCTCACCCCGAATGTGCACATAGTGGGGTTGAGTCTGATGTTGTGTCTTTGCAGCCGCTCGAAAGTCTCCTGAAGATCGGCAATGTGGTCGGTTGGGTCTCTGGATTTGACCAACATATCATCCACGTAGACTTCAAGGTTCCTTCCTATATGGGAATCAAACACCTTGTTTACCATCCTTTGGTAGGTCGCCCCTGCATTCTTCAAGACGAAGGGCATCTTCTTGTAGCAGAAGGTCTCTTGGTCGGTGATAAAGGACGTCTTCTCTTCGTCCTTCGGGTCCATTTGAACCTGGTTGTATCCGAAGTAGGTGTCCATGAAGCTGAGCATCTCATAGCCAGAAGCGTTGTCCATGAGATGGTCAATGCGGGGTAGTGGGTAACTGTCCTTGGAATAGGCCTTGTTGAGATCGCTAAAGTCCACGCACATCCGCCATTTGCCGCTGGACTTCTTCACCGTCACGATGTTGGCCAACCACTTCAGGTTCTAGACCTCTCGGATGAATCCTGTGTCAAGCAGGCGCTCCACTTCCTCGGACGTGGCCCTCCTCTTCTCGTCGCCTAAATTTCTCTTCTTCTGCCTGACCGGTTTGAAATTGAGGTCGGCGTTTAGCTGGTGGGTGATCAATCGGGGGGTCCACGCCTGGCATATCATCAGGTGACCAGGCAAAGACGTTCAGGTTGGTCTCCAAGTACCCGATTAATTCGCCTCTCAGGATCGGGTCAAGCCACGACCCGATGGAGACGAATCTTCTGTCAATGTCCGTAACAGGGATGAGTTCCGGTTCTTCCCTGGGAGTGGGCATCAGGCCATATCTCTGGTCAAGAAGGTCCATCAGGTTACTGTGCTCCTCGGCGCGTTCCGTGCCAGCCAGCTGGTAGCAGATCTTTGGCTTCGTCGGGTCGCCTCTGACCTGTCCGATCCCCCTGGGGTCTGAAACTTGACTACCCGATGGAGGGTCCACGGCTCCAACCACGTTGAGGAGCAGCCGACCGATGATCCCATTATACGTCGACCCAATCCTCAGCGCCACGAACTTTATCATTAAAGTAGCCAAATTGGGCGGCTCCCCGAGCGTTACAGGGAGACGGATCACCCCCACGATGGGTGTGGATTGGCCCGTGAACCCTATCACGTGCCCAAAGCACGGCTCAAGGACTTCGACCCGTAGCCCCATCCTTTCTAGAGTTGACATGAAGAGGATGTCGCACGAGCTGCCGGTGTCGACAAGTAGACGTCTGACAACGACGGTATCGATGACGGCTGAGACAACTAGTGCCTCGTCTTGCGGTGGTTTTGCCTCCTCCAAGTCCTCCCAGGAGAAGTAGAGGGGCGGGGAGAGTTTTTGGCTTCCCCGTCATTTGTCTCCGTAGATCTTGTCCAGGGCTCGCCCGGCCCCCCAGTAGGGCATGCGTCGGGTAGTTAAGGTTTTACTCAGCCGATCGTGGAAGGGCCCCGGTACTGATTTTGCTACTGTCGCTCTTCTACGTCGAGGGGGGCGTGGCCGCTTCATCTCGAGTGTGGTTATTTGACGTGGGTGCTTCTTCGTTCCACCAGACGGCGCCAGATGTTTACGGATGTTTTCTCACTACTAAATTGTTGACCAGAGGACAGGAGGTCAACGTGGTCAAGGGGACACGTGGGACCTCCAGGATCGGTTAGGGGCACGTTTGCTTGGAGAGGGATGCACGGATCCTCGCATCAGCTTACCGAAGGGGAGCCTCGGTGAAGTGACGGCCTCCTTGTGGTGGGGGCGAGTGGGCTCGTTACCAAGGACGCTCGGCTTTAGTTGGAGGGGAGCTGAGGGGTAGCCTCGGTGCCACTTGATCGGCTCGACCAGAACAGACGAGGAAGCTCGTTAGGGGGGGCCAGACCTTAGTTCTGGCCAAATCCCATCCGATGCCTAAGTCAGAACGGATCTTACTGACACTCGATGGGATCGGTATGGCTCACGGAGAGGTCGATACACGGTCCTTGGACCGAGTTATGGAGAGGAAATGTTAAGTGGAAAACAAGGTCGTGTGAATGGAATACCTCCATATTTCGGTATCCAGGGAGAGAACCCTTTCTCTGATGCCCCTCAAGTCCTTTTGTAGGAGTCATCCCACATTCGCTCCCCCTCAAGTCCCCTTCCCCCGCCCCCACGATCTGCCTCTTTGATGGTGTCCTTATGGGTCATGAATATGGGTGTAATGGGGTCTATTAATGGTGATTAAGGGGACGCGCTTTGAGGGAAGCAGTTAGCTCCCGCTGACATAGGCTGATGAGGCGTTTGCTTTGGTCGTGGCCGACCCGATTCCAAGTCTTCGTATGGGACTCGGTGCTCGGCCCGATCTCCTTCAGGGTCACCTGCTTACAATGTGGGCTTTGGCCGTTCGATCTTTGGCCATCTCAAAATGGTCGTATCACCACATTTCCCTCGAAGAAAAAAACATCTCTTGCCATGAAAAATATTCCACTGTAGAGAGTTGGAAGAACTAGCTAATTGTCTAAGCCATAGCCATACTTATATTTATTCATATAAGGATTACACCATCTAGACCTCAAGGTGGCCAAAAGGCCCGGCGGCCCGGAAACCCGCCGGCCCGGCTCGCACTTCGGGCCGGCCCGGCCCAGCCCGGTCAACACTAACAGTGTCGTTGACCTGTCCCGGCTCAACCTGCGGGCCGGGCTTCCCAGCCCTTTGATGCACCTGGAACCTACACCTAAATTCCACCTAGCGGTGTCACGGTCGCTAGGCGTAGTAAGGCTCCTAGGTGTCAATTCCGGGCTCTATCCGCAAGCGGACGGTGTCAAATTATAGTATAAAAGATGCCAGATTCCACAGGGACGGTGACAGTGTATTTGAGGTCTCAGATTATTTTTATATCTCGAAGTGAGATAGCTATCCGGTTGGAAAGATTGGTTTTGTTGTTGTTGTTGGCTTGATAACAAAGAAAACTAGGTTCTTACAGATCACCGCTAAGACCATCGGAGATCGATGTTGGAATAGGATCCTTACATTGCATTAGGTTTAGGGGATTAGTCTCTCAATTCATACCACTCTCGTGGGGTTAGAATTTTGAGGTATTTCGGTGGCTCTCATTGACGCAATGGCGATAACCATCAATGTAGCGGTATAGTTCGTCGGTGGATCCCCTTAAGGCACGAGCCGGACGTGGTCACGAGCCTTGGTTAGATCCACTGATTTCCCTATTTAAATCCTGAGGACACTCCTTAAGCTCATAAATTCCACAGACCGTGGGCATGATCTCAGTCCGAGTTATCCTAGGGATTCGGAAGGATCGACCGAAATACGTCCCTTTATTCCCAATTCAACCTAGAGATCCAGATCTACATCTCCCTCCTTAAGTCTTAGGGCTAACCCATCAACCCTAAAGGAGACTACTCACACATGGCGAATTTAACAAATAGAAATCCAATTTTTATCGAAGAAGACATCACAGCAATTGAATCAAATGAGAAATGAATAACTTACTTGCAGAAGACGAGGAAGAATAAAACCAATTATAATCCAAATAGATTCCAGAACGCAAAAGCAATAGATCGCAGATTTTCTCCCAAAAATTAATTCAAAATCAAACAAAACTAGGTTTAGATCTACAATCCTATCTAATCTCCTCTCACTCTCCAAAACTAATTCAAAAACATCTGAAGAATGAGCTCTCCCCATATCACGTCCCCCAGATCCACACTTCACTCATGCGCGCATCACTGGGGCTCACCAAAACAATTCCAAATTTAGCCTTCACTGTCGTCGACCGAGTCAGTGACTCGGTTGAGCAGACGCTTGCTTGGTCGGGCTGCTCGGTCGAGCAACCCACTTGCTCGGTCGAGTCCATCAGGGATCCATCTTCTTCAAAAATTGTCGTTCTGCCTACTCGGCCCGAGTAGGCCTTGCTCGGTCGAGTCACCATCTGACTCGGTCGAGCAAGTCCTGCTCGGTCGAGCAGGACATTGATGGTGATCCTTCGAAAATAATAGAAGTTGCTCGACCGAGCAACACACTGCTCGGTCGAGTCGGATACATGTCAGCTTCTTCTCGTGCATCAGCTCGACCGAGCAGACTACTCTGCTCGGTCGAGTCACCTGGGAAAACTACTGCAAAAGCTTCCAGCTCCTCCTCTACTCCTGTGAATCTCCTCAGCTCCTTCCGTAGGCTTCCAAAACTCGGTAAACTCATGTAGAGCTTCGCCAACGGGCTCACGGGCATGCCGGATGTGTCCATATCCAAAAGTGGACTCGAATCGCTCCAAAATCCCTGAAAATCCACAAAACTCTACGAAACTCGAATATGACGTTAGAATTGCAATATCGTACAAAAATACAGGATTTGGATGCGAATATGATATGAAATACAATGGAATGATGCCATGAAAATATGGAAAATATGAAAAATATGGACACATCAAAATCCCCCAAACTTACCTCTTACTCGTCCTCGAGGAAGACGAATACTAGATATGTCGGGCGATAATCAAAAGAAATAAAAATAAAAGAGAATAGAGATGGATGGAGGGTGCTAAAGTCTTCAATCAGACCTCAAGCCTCAGCAGTATATCACGATGCTACGAATGTAAAAACACATGCTAATGGTATTTTCAAGTTTTACTAATCATATGGCTAGCATGCAATAAAGACAAAAAATAGGGATCTTCTAAAATAATGCCATCAACTCATATCACTCTGATGCAGTCTATAGAATCTAGTATAAGAAGAGTTAGCAATGCACTTTTCAATCAATAGATACAAGTGGAGCATATAGAAATCACACCAACATGCAATAAAGAATGGAAAGGAATCATGCTATTCAAATATCCACTTCGAATCATGAAAATTCTCCAAAACTAAAATATTTCGTAAATTTCAAGCATTATCGAATCTCCCCATTGTGCACCGTCTCCACTCTAATATTATACTCACTAATATGATCAAATGGTTCACCCCCCAAGCTTAGCTCGAGGCGTCGCATTTAGGAATAGGATATGAAAGTTTTTGTCTTTTCCCAAGTATTTGTGATAGCTTCTAATAAAGGATATAAACCAATTTTATTTCTTTCTTTTCTTTCTTTTCTTTCTTTTCTTTCTTTTCTTTTCTTTTTCTCTTTTTCACATTTTTTTTCATTTTATTTAGAAGCTATATTTTTTTTTCCTTTTGGGATTTTTTGGGAAGTAAGATGCGGTAAGGGTAGCTGCAGTGGGTGAAACCAACTGATGTGTAGAGAATCATGAAGATATGTGGAAAAGAAAAATAATAAATCAATCGGTTCACTCATCAAAGGTGCACAACGATTTAATAGGATAATACTCTAACTAAACTCATAACTAGCATGGATATTTTCATTCATCTAGATGAATACTGAAATGCACGCAGTAATAAGCACGATGATATGAAGCATTCAAACAGAAGTGAATGAGATAGAAAACAGATGCCCCAAGTGTTCTAATGATGCGTAAACCTAGGTGCATTACCCAACAAAGCACATACTAGATACTATTTCATGCATTCAATTTCAATTCATATCAGGCATTAATTTAGGTAGATCAGCAAAAGAATATGCCAGCATATAGATGGTAAAACTGAAACTGCCCTAAATAGCATGTCATCAAATATAAGCACCATGAGCAGCTACTGAGCACTATGAGAAGTATCATCATACAGAACAACCTTAGCAAAATGAAAAGGGCGGAGAAAACAAGAGAATGGATGCATGCATGGCAAAAAGTGAAAAACGTGATGCTGAATGGAAAAGAAGATAAATGGGTGGAAAAATAAACTAAAAGGCTGGAAAAAAAGGAAAAATATATATATTAAAAATAAAAATAAAAAATAAAACGGTAGCGCTCATCCCCCAAGCTAAACCCAGCAGTGCCCTCACTGCTGAGAAAAGGCTAGTATGCGGGAGATGATGCTAGAAAGGGGTGGGTAGGTGAGGGGATGAAAAGGAATAGAAAATAAAACTGTGCAGAAGAAATAAAACGTGATATGATAAAATGATAAAAAGATGATGCATATGCATGAAATGATGCATGGTGGGTCCTCCCCTAAGCTATGTAAGACCAGGACCCCAAAAAGACAGATATGCACAATATAATATGAGGGAGGCAAAAAGTGAGTATGGACAGCATCAAGCAGGGGCACCACCCTCTGGAGGTGGTGATGGGTCCCCCTGCTGTGGAATATGGAAGACGACGGTGGAAAATAAGACAATAGCTGTAGTGGACGGGACTGTGGTGACCGAATCAGGTGTGGAAGAAGCAGGCCCTGCAGAAGCCTGAGAATATGGGGCACTGAGTGGTGCAACGGTCGTCACAGGGGCTGGCCAGGGTGGAGGGGTGTGGGCTAGGATCACGGGAGATGGTCCACTGGTCCGAAGTAGGTCAATGATGGAGGCTAGGTCTGCCTCGACTCTCTCATGATGTGTGACCGTTGAGCGGACGAAGGCGTCGAAATCCCACCGAAGGCAAGAAGTCGAGTCCTCCAAAGCCATTAGATGAGTGTCAGTAGTACGAGAGTCGAGGGAAGGATGAGAACCGTAAGACACCACTCTCGTAAAGCGGCCCCGTGGAGATAATCCACGGTGCCTGGGCTGGAAGGTCGGAGAGGGCGAACTCGATGGGATCTCAGCAGTGGAAGTGGCCGGAGGTAAAGAAGTCGTCGACACAGAAGTGTGGACAGAAGTCAAGACGCTCTCGGTAAGGACAGCTACTGCTAGTGACGAAGAGGTGCCAGCGAGTGGAATGTGGGATCCTAAGGAGATGGGCAGTGAAGCTATAAGGTCCCTAAGAGGTGGAAGGATGGTGGCTGGATCGTGCTCAAGGAAGTTCAGAGCAGTAGGCTCTGGAGCAGACAAAATATCAGCGCCCTCAGGCACGGGTACGGTGGAGACAGTGGTATGGGCCTCGGGGCATATAGTGGTGACAGTCCCCGAGGTCTCGACGGCGGTGGAGGTGGTAGAGACAGAGGTGGAAGAAGAAGTGCGTACTGGGGGGCGGCGGGTGCGCAGGCAGTGCTGGAAGGGTGGCCACAATGGCTACCAGGTCATGCTCCTCGTACTCGGAAGAGCGGGGTACCCGGTCATCGGCGGCTGCCTCGATGGGAGCTTCCGGTAGCTCGAGTACGTGGAGTGCTGGAAGTGGGTCGACCTTATCAATCATCCGGTTCTGCTGGACAGGTGTTATGGTAGTGAGGTAAGGGGCGGGAAGGACGAAGTGGGGCGTGTGGTGGGTGCCAACAAGGTAGGTCCAGTGACTGGATCCATAAGGCCTAATGATATGCATGTGCTCAAGCACACCTAGAGTCAAGCGTGTGGGGCCAGGAGGGGTCACCAGATCATCAGGAAGATCAATACCAAGCATACGTGCAAAAATGGTGAAAAATCCGCCGCAGCAGATATCGTGGAGTAGTGTGTGCGGGCGGTCTGTATAAGGCGATGACACAGCCAGTGGGCTGCATCAGAAAGTATGAAGGGACGGAGGGAGCCGACGGGGTGGAAGCGCATCAGTCGGGTCATCCCCATAAGATGGGTAAGCTCGGGTAGGGACATGGTGCCGACCTCTGGCCTGCAAAAAATGGTGGTGGCAAGGTGTCTCTGCGCATAGCGAAGACAAGGTGCACAGTTCATGATGCCTTTGCCCGGCTAGGACGGTAGTGGTCCAGACCTAAAATGCTATGCCAGAAAGCTTAGGCATCAAACGTGCCAATGTCGTAGTCTGGGGAGAAGGCGGCTCGGGGGTCAGGGATGGCTGGGAATTGGAAGTGGTCGCGGATCATGGAATATGTGATCGTGAAGTCATGATCCATCAGACGGAAAGTAATGAAGGATCCTGCCAAAACAGAGTTAGGATCGATAAATGAAGTTGAGACTTACGCTTGCGTACGCGGCACGGTAGTCTACGAACTTCGCCTTCGGATTCGCCACGACGGATCGAGTCTTCTCACGAACGGAGTAAGGCTACTAAATCCACAATCTAAATCTCTACTTTAGATTAAGAACTTGGATAGAGGAAGAGAAAGGATTTCTGCAGAGCTTCGCTAGAATGAAGTTGCATGCATGAATTCCATGCAAAATGTGTAAGAAATGGCTTACCCTTGGGTCTTATTTATAGCCCCCAAGGTAGTTATTTTAGGGTAAGTTGTTCCTTTGGAACAACTTAATTAAGGTGTACCATGATACATGGCACATTATAAGCTTAAGTTGTACCATATGCATGGTACAACATAAGCTTAAGATATTCCCCCTTTATTAGCCATATGTCGCATGCACTTATGCATATATAATGCGACTTTCCCACTCATCCAGAGATCCTCTCCGCAAGGGAACAGATTCCCTTTGCACACGACTTCGTGTACGCGACGTTCGAGGTCCGTATTCCCTCGTACATCCCCTACAAGGGTGTACAAACGTCTTCCATATCCAACATCTCCCACTCACACTTGAGGGGATTATAAGAGAACATATTTCTCTTAGTTCTTTCATCTATCATACCGAGAAATAGACCGTGCGACCGTCATGCGCGTAGAGTCTGTTGTTGTGCACTTGTTAGAGATACACAACGACCTCGAAGGTGCAAAGTTGAGTAGTTCAACGCATGCTTTACCCTAGATTATTTCTTCACATTTCTTATACTTTATATTCAACAATTGAATCCCATCTGGATTACAATTGGCTGGCCAGCTTTGAATCATTAAAGTCCAAATGCGAATATGAAATCAATCTTCCTCTTCTTGCGAACCTTCTGATCTTGACTAGACTCGCTTTTCTAACGTGCCCCGCCGAGCCGAATTATCATAGCCCAGAAGTAACACGCTAAGATAGCGATCATTTCGTCAAATCTAAAGGAACCAATTGGAGTCCTTGAGGGTAAGAGTTAAGACCCATATGGCCTTTGAGTCTCACATAATAGCAAACACTATTGCTACTAACTCAGTGGTCGAAATGCATACGTGGTATGAACACGTATTACAACATCACTCCTTTCCCAGGGAGAGTATGTCTTAATGATGTTGTACGGATGAAAAGATCAGACACCACAGTGACTATCTTTTTGAGTCCCCTTACTACTCGTGAAATATTCACGGACTCTCATCCTGCATAAGACAGATAGGAAAAAATCCTATGAGATCTCTTTCAAATATCCTTGTGATACAGATCTCAGATCTTTTGTAAGCATCCATATGATGCAGATCTTTCATTCGACTATCTTGTTTAAGTCATGACTCTAAATCATTCGTCTAATGATTTTGACTTTAAACTAATCTCATCTCTATCTTATCCATCTGATAAGATAAGGCGGTTGCTCATATGAGAGAGCCAACCTTAATCTGTCCGACATACACACAATTCAGCTGAGATTTCAAAAATGTACACAAACATTTCTTAAGAAATTCATATGCAATGTTTGAAAAAAAAGAACTTATTCTTTTATTAATTTTGATCATTTACAGACATGTGAATTTACATTGGTACAACTCAGCTCTTACGCAATCCTTGAGATGATAAGTGTTTGTAAAACACATCTCTGGCGATTGCCTTCGTAAGCGGATCCGCTATCATCTCATGCGTAGATATGTACCTTATGTCTACCTTCTTGGTCTTATCATAGTCTTTTGCAAATTTGTAGCGGATATCTATGTGTTTGGTCTTACAATGGAATTTCGGATCTTTGACATAGGCTATAGATGCTTGACTGTCGCTGTGTATAGGTACATCACCTGAGTCACTTGCATTAATTAGCCTGTCTAAGAACTTCCTAAGCCAAACAGCCTCTTGAACTGCCATGCTAAATGCTACAAACTCGGCTTCCATGGTTGAAAGTGCGATGCAGGATTGTTTCTTGCTACTCCAGGATATTGCACCAGATCCGAGTAGAAAAACATATCCTGAGGTCGATCGTCGCTCATCGAGATCACCCGCCCAATCAGCATCTGTTACGAGGTGGAACTCGCGTACAATGAATTTGTATTATGGGGAACCAAGGGCACGGTGGTTATATGGAAATGAGGGGTTAGGTAGGCTGTTTTACAAGAGATTAGTGGGGTGAAGAGGTCGGATCCGTTGCCGGTGGAGCTCACAGGATCGTATCTCGTCGGACACAGCTGAGGGAGGTCGAACGGCTGGAGGCTGACGATGACTTTGGCTAAGGGGCGAACTCTCCTGCAGCACGAACAACTCGTCAGAAGGGTGGGGTTGGGGTTCAACCCTTAGCCCCTCCGATGCCTAAGTCAGTAACAGGGCTTAAATGGGGGGCTGGACACGCCGGCCGGACTAACTGTGTGTCCGCCTCACGTGACGAGCTATAGGTGGGAGAACAAAGATATGGAGGATCTTTGCTCTCGTGTGTGAATGATAGAAGATGGGAGAGTTTTTCTAACCCCTTCTCCGTAAGAGGAGAGGAGGTATTTATACCTGACGGGTGATGACTAGGCGTGCTGAGCTGGCTCGGGTGTCAGCGGAAGCTTCGGACGAGGACGTCGGGAACAAGAGTCCCTGATCCGCTTTTATCTGGCGGCGCAACGGCCGAGGGGCGCTTTTGTCGGGATGTCAGGGCCGAAAGCACTAACCGTCGGATAGGTCAGCCGCCTGGGGGTGCTTTGTCAGGTGGTCGGGTGACGTATGTGTCAGCCGTGTCCTTATCCTAGGCTGTTTGTCGTTAGCGTCGAACTAATGGTCTGATTCACTTTAGGCGTCGCGGCTCGCGGGAATCGGACGGGCCGTTCAGGTCGGGAGTTGTCCGGCCCGGTCGCGCCCGTCAATGGGCCGGGCCTAGCTGCCCAAGCGTTACTAAACGCGCTTCCCCGGTGGGTCGGGCGGCTGCGGTTGTTCGCCTCGGCCGGCTACAGTTCGCCTCGGCCGTTTCGGGGAGCGCTGTGAGGCGCGCCTATCTCCATGATGCGCCGGGTTTCCGGGGCGGCGGCCCTAATTGTTAAATGGTGAACCAAAGGGGTATGTTAGCGGATCCGGGCGGGTGTCGGGCTACTACGATCTTTAGGTCGTAACAATTGCCCCCGGCCTTCGAGTCTGAGGCGGCGGCCCGGCTCGGCTCGGAGGGCGAACCCTATCCAACATTCCGGACCCTCAACATGGGCCTTGGACCCACCGGGCAGTGCCGACGGCGGCTTCGGAATTCCCGCTTTAGTGGGCATTATTACGATTTGAAAAGGAGGCAGAGGAAAACGAAGCGTCCCTGCGATTGAGTTTGCGACACGTGGATGAGGTGACCCTCACGCCAGTCGAGGCGTCGGGGATGTCTCGATGGGTGCCGCGTGGCGAAAGTTTGACGGCCGAGATGGCCCGGGGGCCACCTGTACCGCTAAAAGGGTTTGGGAGGCGCTCGGCGGGAATTTTTGTTTTTCTCCGATTCTCCTCCGGCGCCCGATTTTTTGTTTGGAGCCGGT
Source organism: Scilla litardierei (assembly GCA_030789695.1). Classification (NCBI taxonomy): domain Eukaryota; kingdom Viridiplantae; phylum Streptophyta; class Magnoliopsida; order Asparagales; family Asparagaceae; genus Scilla; species Scilla litardierei. The sequence goes on from CM061133.1 coordinate 30,720,550, forward strand.
TGGCTAACCTGTCCCTTTCGTCACCGGCCATCTCCTTCCGATCGCCTTCCGGGTTCAAGGGGGCAACAGGTAACAACAATTAATTTCCTTCCTTTCCGATCAATGGCTTCTCGATTAGAGATTGGGGGGAGTAGCCGGGTCGGGGAAGAAGAGTCGGCGTTCGAGGGGGTGTCGCAGCCGGGGGTGCAGCGGGCCAGGGAAAGATGGTCATGGTTATCCGTTGCACCAAGAGACATTGAGTCCCCCCGACGTAGGTTGGATAGGATCAACATTCGGGAGATTCGTGTGCGGTTTGTGCGACAACCCTATGAGGTGCGGGTTCCCGGGTCGGAGGAAGCGGTGAGCTCACCGGGGAATAATGAGGTCGGGGTCTATGTCCGGTCCTTTGAGTTGGGGCTCCGCTTCCCGATCCACCCGTATTTGTTTCACTTGTTGAATTTCCTGGAGCTGCCGATATTCGCCCTAGCGCCCCGTTCCTGGGGCTTGCTAGTGGGGTTTGTCGTCTTGTGTCTTGCTTGCTCCTTGAGTCCCTCCTTGGCGTTGTTTCAGCATTTCTTCGTGGTTCGGAAGTGGGGGGTGTATCATCGCGTTTGCGCCAGGAGAGGGCGAGAACTCATCCTCGAGGTGCCTGATGATATCGGCGATTGGATGAGGGAGTTCGTCTTCGTGACAGTGCCAAGTGACGTGGCGCTGACGTCGAATTGGGGGGCGCGGAATCCCTTCGTAAATGAAGGGGTGGAGCTGACCGGGGAGGATATTGCCAAAGCTCAGATTTTGAGGGAGCTGCCCGAGGAGTGTCGTAATTGGGCGAGTCTAACGCAGAGTAGTCGGCTCGCCCAGGACTTTTGGGCCCTAGGTATCTTTGAAGTTTTGTAAACTTTGGGCTAGGCTCGCCCTGATTGTCTCTCTTCCTTTTGCAGGTGAAGATACGATGAGGGAGCCGGAGGAGGTGTCAGGTTCGGCCGGTGCCCCGACCTCGGGGGGTACTGATCCTCGCGGGAAAGGCAAGGTGGGGGCTAGTGAGGCAGGATCCCCGGATCGTGGGGGCGGGGCCCCTCCGGGGGAGAGATTGCACCCGGGATGGGCGACAGTCGGACAAGACCGCTCCGCGGGTGGGCCCGGCGAGGATCATCCCGAGGGCGTGCCCGCGCGAGGGGCCCGACCCTCCGTCCCCCCGCGGGTACCCGAGGTGGTCGCGCCCCGCCGGGCGCCTGTGATTCAGAAGTGGCCATACGGGATCCCTTCGTGGGAAATGGGGGCGTCGTCGAGTCAAGCCTGTGAGAGCGCTCTCATTTGCTTTAAGAGGACCCGAGAAGAGGTCGAGGCGTACCCTGATGACCATCTCCGCAAGTTTCCCTTTCGAGTCAGCCGCGACGAGTCGGTATTCGAAGATGCGGGAGTGGCGGCGCGCCTCGCCGAGTACTGCGGGTTGCCGCGCGATCGTGAGTCGTTGGCTCGCGTGGGGGCGGAGCGGCTGTATGGCTCGGCTATGTGGCACGTCGTACAGGTACAGCGGCTTTTCTTACTCGCACGCCGGCTGTGTGCCAGTGTCTCACTGATTCAAGGTTTATGTAGATGCTTGCGAACGTGCTAGCTCTGCGGGGCCGTCCCGCAGCGGTCGCCACCAGGGCGGCCCTGCGTGAAGCGAATGCGAACCTTGGCGAGGTCAGGGAGAAGCTGAGGGACACGGAGGCGGAGCTGGAGAGGGTTAGGGCGGCCCACGGCGTGGAGAAGGGGCGAGCTGCGTACTTCGATTCGTCCAAAGCAGCGATCGAGAAGCAGCTTCAAGAAATAACGCGAGAGAGGGATGATATCCGGGCGAAATATACCTCGGAAGTTGTCAGCAAGGAGTCTGTGATCGGGTTACAGAGGCAGCAGATTGAGGACCTAAAGGTAGCTCTGGCGGCCGAGAAGAGGGAGAAGGGTCTAGCGGTGCGGCGACTGGAGGATAAGCGGGATGCTGAGGGCAAACTGGTCGAAGCCGCTATCCGCCGGTATCATGACGAGCATGTTGTGCCGATGCTGCAAGAAGCTAAGGAGGCGGCGATTCGGCAAGTAGTTAAGGATGTGAGGGATCGGTCGGTCGAGAAGCGGCGCCGCTAGAAACGTGGGTTCGGGGAGGGCCGTACCATCTCGTGATAGGGTTATGAACGATGTGTTGTTGTTGTGAGTGGAAAGTCAAATGTCCCATGTACGGGTTAGCGGTTTGAGTTAATAAACTATGAATTTTTTTGTGCCAAACTGTGTTCGTATACGGTTTGCCCGTAGAATATACGGTTTGCCCGTAGAATATACGGTTTGCCCGTAGAATATACGGTTTGTGCGGGATGTGATTGCCCCCAACTTCGCTCTGCCGGGGTTTCCGGGAGAGGGGAGTTGAGATGAGTCATGATCTGTCCGTTAGGTCGGGAGCCCGTTGTGGGCCGGACCAAATCACTATCCGGTAGAATATTGGGTCCAACGCTGACTGCGTTTAGGCCGGACTGTTGGAGGCCGGAACAAATCAAGGATATAGCGCAGACTTCACGCTTTGGCCGGACTGTCGGAGGCCGGGCCAAGTCTTGGATATGGCGTCGAGTCCATGTTTTGGCCTTACTGGCGGAGGCCGGACCAAATCTTGGATATGGCGTCGATTCCATGTCTTGGCCGGACTGGCGGAGGCCGGACCAAATCTTGGATATGGCGTCGAGGCCGTGTTTTGGCCGTACTGGCGGAGGCCGGACCAAATCTTGGATATGGCGTCGAGGCCGTGTTTTGGCCGGACTGGCGGAGGCCGGACCAAATCTTGGACCTAGCGGCGATATCGAGGGGTAATTTCAAAAGAGGGTAATCATTTTGCAGGGATTTGAGCGGGATTCGTTGGCGGTCGTCTGACTTGACGTCATCCTGGCGAATTGTTGGCGGGCGGGAACCGAGGAGGCCCGACCGCTGTGGTGACGACGTGTGGCGCAACTGACGGTTTTTGACAGGACGCGAAGCGTCTGAACACGTGGGTTGGCGATGGATCAGACCCGGATTGGTGACACGTGTCACGGGTTCGACGGTCACGATGTTGATGCTTTGCGGGAGCGCTTTAAAGATATATTGCCTGTGGGGGGGTTGAAAGGTTGAATGTCGAGGAACTAGGGCTTGTAAGAGGTTTAAGAATCCTTTCCAGAGTCGTTCTCGTAGGAGCGGACGGCGGAGCAACGCGAGAGGCCGAGGCGACAGCACCCGTTAGGTAAGACGCCAATTTGAATAATGTCTTCCTCGATGTCTCCGATTCGGGGTCAGGGTTCTGGGGTAGTTGGGGAAGGAAGTTCCGCCGCGGAGACTGGAAGGGTGCCCGCCGAGATTGCGGGGGTGAAGTCGGTGCTGAAGAAATCCATTGGGGAGATCTTCACGAAGTACGTCAGGCCCCCATATTCGGTTCGTGAACCGGAGCCGCAGGAAAGGGTGTGTTTTGCAGGTGACCGGGAGGTGGGGGTTTATGTCTCTTCATTTGAGCAGGGTTTGCGATTTCCCCCTCATCCCTTCGTGCTGGAAGTGTTGAACTTCCTGGAGCTGCCTCTCTATCGCCTGATGCCCAATGCCATCAGTGCCATTGTGGGGTTCTTGGTGCTGTGCTTGAGCAACCAGGTTCGCCCATCGCTGTCCTTATTTCGGCACTTCTTCTCGGTCAAGAGGTTGGGGTCGGGCTACTATCTGTCCGCGAAGAGGACTCATCCGCTCGTCAGGGGGTTGCCTAGCAAAATTAAGTTTTGGCGCCATCAGTATGTGTTTGTGGAGGTGCCGGAGGAGGTGTTGATAAGGTCTGACTGGGCGGAGCTGAATCCCGAGGCGAGAGAGGTGGTGGAATTGGGGGACGAGGAGAAGTTGGTGGCCCAGATTTTAATGGCTATCCCAGCAGAGGGCCGTGATTATCGGAAGCTATCTCGGGCTGAGATGATAACGGCCTACATATGGCCCGAAGGTACAAAAGATTTTGGTGTGCCGGCACCTGATATGCTTACGCTGAACTTTCTCTCTTTGGCAGGTGGCACGATGAGTCTATCCCTTGAGGAAATGATGAGGAGGGCCGCGGATCAGGCGGGGCGATCGTCGGCGAGAGGTGGCCCCAAGAGGGCACGAGCGGAAGGAGGGGCTGGGAGCTCGACTTGTGTGCCAGCGTCAACGAAGAGGAGGAAGAGGTCGGCGAAGTCGTTGGGGTATGACGCGCCAGGGGAAAGCGGTCCGTTGGATGGCGGAACTGGGGGTGGCGTGGCGAACCCCATCATCGACCTGGAGGGCGGCGATGAAGGGTCGACCGGGGGAGGGGCGGAACTGCCCCGAGCGAGATCGCCTAGCCCCATGGCGCCCGCAGAGGGGGAGGGGGCGGATCCTAGCGGTCAGTCACATAGGGCCGAGGCGTCGAGTGGCCCGACCAGATCAGGAGGATGGGACACATGGCCTTATGGTTGTCCCATGTTTGGCCTCGAGAGAGTGCCAACCGACCCCCATTGTGAGGCCGCGCTGGCCAAGTTTAAGGCCACGAGGACCGATGTCGAGGGCTATCCCGACGGGGCGCTTCATCAGGCGCCGTACAAAGTGGCGGATAATGAGTCCGTGTTTGAGGATGGGAGCGTGGCGACGAGGTTGGCGGAGAACATCTTCCTGCCTCGCGATAGAGTGGCGCTGGAAGCGGTGGAGCCTGAGGGTCTGTGCGGGACCGCGGTGATGCATGGCGTCCAGGTATGTTATGTAAGACGGGTGGCGCATTTCGTTGTGTTTTAGGGGACGTCCTGAATGTGTTTATTTTTCGGGGTTTCTTTACGTAGATCCTCAACTTGATGCTCGGGATGATGCGGCACGTGCCGGCCATACATAAGGCCGAAGGCGCCGTGGCTAGGATGGTAGCCGAGGTCGCTGCCGTTCGTAAGAAAGCCGGCGAGGACCTGGAGAAGGAGAGGGAGCGGGGCGACCGATACGAGGCAGAGGTAGAGCGCCTGAAGACGGTCTTGTCCGCTCATGAGCAGAAGGCGACAGAGGTTGGAGGGAGAGCGAAGGAGCTGGAGGGGGCCCTTCGGAGGGAGGAGGCTCGTGCGGAGGATCTGGCGGGGCGTGCCAAGGCCGCCGAGGAGGAGTTGGCCCGTAGGGTCGAGGAATTCCGGACGTATCAGGAGACAACCGTCATCCCCGCCCTTACCAATTCGATGGTCGAGGGCATAAGGAAGGGCCGCGTGGAGGGATGGGATGACTGCCTGGCTCGGATGAAGGAGAAAGCGGCTGGCCTGGTCCCGCCGATAGAGGTCGATCTTGACGTGCTCGCCGCAAGCGGCGGGGAGGAGGGGGATGGAGATGAGGGTGAGGAGCAAGAGGACGGTGGGGCGGGGGGGGATTCTATGGAGGGAGAGGGCGCCGTGATTGGCGGGGGCGCCGAGTAGTTTTGTGTAGGCCCCCCCTGTGTGTTTAAAAAACGAAAGTAAGGGTTCGCCTATGTAGGCCCTTGCCTTTTTTGGACTCTCCGCCTATGTATGCATAAATTTATTTTTTAGAATTACGCCTTGGTGCGGACGTTTCTATCTCGGTCGTAGGCTGAATTGTGTCGAGTCCCTTTATTTCGCGTAGGGCGCCCAAGAGACTTACAGCGGGGTCGCCTTAGGGGCGTAACGTTGAAACGGCCCGAGGGCGTAACATTGTATTGGCCCGTCGACGTAACATTGTATCGGCCCGTAGGCGTAACATTGTATCGGCCTAGGTAGGTTGAGGTTCTCATCGCAGCTGTCCCGCCTTTCTCTGGTGTTATGCCCCTGACGTGGGGCGTGGAGTGGATTTGGCGGGTTCCCCTTGGCGAAGGGGGGATGACAGCGTCGGAGCCGGGCAGCGGCTTTGGTCCTCGTTCCCAGAATTGGGGGGAGAGGGAGTCCTTGGTGGTTGTTCTATCCCACTGGGCCGTGTAGCTCCTCTCGATTGGAGGCTCCGCGCGGTTGGCGCGGAGGGACGCGGGTTGTAGCCCCTCCGTGCGTCCTCCCGGTGTGAACGGTCCAGGGGAGGCCGATGAGTGGAAGGGGTGGCGCGTGTGGCTGCCGGGGGGTCCGGTGAGGTGACTTGGCAGGCCCGTCCCCTCCATCGGGTTGTCAGCCGGCCGCGCCCGCGTACCCAGGGCGTTCGTGGGGAGGCATGGTGTTCCCACGGAGCGCCCGGTCCCCTGCCTTAAGTTGTCTAAGGGAAGGAGGGGAGCAGCAGGCTGGGCAGCCGTTGTGTAAGCGGAATATCCTGTTGGGGATTCGTCAACCTTTGCGGTCGGTGAAGCTCGCATTTTCCGCGTATTTTAGGGGAGGGAGGCTTGAGAAAATGACGAGTCTTTCTCCACATCCTTTCTTTTGCATTTCTCCCCTTCTGCAGGAAGCTGAGGAGAGGGAGAGCGGGAGGGGGTTGATTTATAACGGTGAACTTCTGCCCTCATTTATTCTTCATTAATGGGCGATGTGACCCCGATGGGTGACGGGTGATGTGACCCCTCAGGCATGCCTGACATTTGTTATTGGCGTTTGTCCCGAGTGTCCTTTTTGAGTTGGACAAGTCGTTTCGTGTACCGGCTTTATGGGGGTCTGGCGTTACTCCTCAGGGATGGCTTTTCGTAGGGGTGGCCTTGATTCGCGGTCCGCGGGGAGTTTCCCGAGGTTTGAGGGGAGGGGTGTCAGGCCCTTTCGGGGGAGGGAGGGCATAGGGCCGTCGCCTCCCCGTAGCCTCTATAGTCGGACGGGAATTGGGCCGTCGCCTACCCCGCATATGGCGCTCCGGTTTGGGTGGCCAAGTTCAGGGAACTTGCCCTGGAGGTCTTCGAGAGGGGGGTATAGGGCCGTCGCCTCCCTGCAGCCTCTATAGTCGGACGGGTATTGGGCCGTCGCCTACCCCGCATATGGAGCTCCGGTTGGGGTGGCCAAGTTCAGGGAACTTGCCCCGGAGGTCTTCTTGGGGGGGAAGCGAGTGCGCAGCTCGGCCCGTGCCCCCCTCCGGTTTGGGTGGCGAGGACTGGTCCTGCCCCGGAGTCTTTGAGAGGGGGGGTACAGGGCCGTCGCCTCCCCGCAGCCTCTATAGTCGGACTGGTATTGGGCCGTCGCCTACCCCGCATATGGCGCTCCGGTTTGGGTGGCCAAGTTCAGGGAACTTGCCCCGGAGGTCTTCTTGGGGGGGAGCGAGTGCGCAGCTCGGCCCGTGCCCCTCTCCGGTTTGGGTGGCGAGGACTGGTCCTGCCCCGGAGTCTTTGAGAGGGGGGGTATAGGGCCGTCGCCTCCCCGCAGCCTCTATAGTCGGACGGGTATTGGGCCGTCGCCTACCCCGCATATGGCGCTCCGGTTTGGGTGGCCAAGTTCAGGGAACTTGCCCCGGAGGTCTTCTTGGGGGGGAGCGAGTGCGCAGCTCGGCCCGTGCCCCTCTCCGGTTTGGGTGGCGAGGACTGGTCCTGCCCCGGAGTCTTTGACAGGGTTGAACTGAACTTGTCGTGTAGCAAAGGAGAAATTTGAATATGAAAGGAAAAGAACAAGGTACTTCGTTCAGGACTTACAGTTCCAGGCCATGCCAGGACCTGTGCACCGCGCCCCTTGGAGTGATTAGCCCGTCCTTCTTATGGGGGGGTGGTGGCGGTGGTGGGCGTGTGGTCGATCCTGTTTTCCTCGGCGGTGGCATCGGCTGGGGCTAACTCTGGCTGGTGGGGGTCATAACACCGCCTCAGGGAGTCGATCTTCAGGTTCACCTCTGGCCCTTTTTGCTTGGTCGACCCTACGTAGCAGCTCCTAGACAGCTTCTGGCTTCCCCGTACGATCCCCACCCCTCGGGGGGTCTGGAACTTGACCATCTGATGGAGGAGGCTGGGGAGCGCTCCAATGGCCGACATGTATGGTCGTCCTATAATCCCGTTGTACGCCGACATAATGTCGACCACAACGAACAGCGTCATTCGAGTGACGACCTGTGGCTCTTCTCCGAGGGTTATGGGCAAGGTGATCACCCCCATGATGGGGGTCGAGTGACCGGTGAAACCGACGAGGGGCCCGGTACAAGGTCTCAGGTCGGTCGGCCGTAACCCCATCTTCTCAATTGTGGACATGAACAGGATGTCGCAAGAGCTCCCTGTGTCGATCAGGAGGCGGCTGACGATGGCTGTCCCAATCTGGGCCTCGATGACGATGGCGTCATCGTGGGGCTGCTCGATCCCCTCTAGGTCCTCGTCACTGAAAGTAATGGGAGGGTAGGCCATCCTTCTTTCCCTTTGGTCCCCTCCGAGACCCGCCGTCATCACTTGCCTTGCGTACGCCTTTTTGCTTGACGACGACGCCCCTCCCGAAGACGGCCCGCCGCATATCGTATCTATGCACAAGACGGGTTTTGGTGGGTGAAGCTCTTCCCGCTCGCCGTTTGCCGGAGGGTCTGCCCTCCGCGCCCTTCGGTGGTTCCCATCTTCTCGGCCTGGTCTTCGGCCTCCGACGAAGTCCCCCAGGTGGCCCGCCTGGATCAGCCGCTCGATTTCCCTTTTGAGGGTGAAGCAGTCATCGGTGTTGTGGCCGTGGTCCCGGTGGTATCGGCAGTATTTCTTAAAATCTCTCCGGGCCGGGTCCGACTTCATTTCTCGGGGCGGCTCCGGCAGCAGACCGGCCCGGGTGGCCGCAGCCATCACCTCGATCAGGGGGGCATTGAGTTGCGTGTAATGCGCCCGCAAGGGGACCTCTTGTCTTGGGGCGACTCGAGGGAGCCCTTGCGCCGGAGCAAACTCGCGCGTCGGACTGGGGCGATCTTGGGGGCGAGGCCCGGGCGGTTCCCGCCTTGGTCGGGCTAGCCGATCGTGACCTTGGTCCCCCTCTTCCTGTCTCGACCGAGGGCGTGATCGGGGTTCGCCTTGAGTCGGTTTCGCCCGGGGGAACAAGGCCTTAGTACCAAGAGTTTCTTCGGCCAACGCGTGCCTCTCCGTCATGGCAACCAGCACCTCATAGTCGGTCGGCGGGTCCCGGAGCAGGGATTTGTGGAGACTCCGAGTCCGCAACCCCGTTTTGAAGGCCAGCATAAGCACCTCATCCCCACATGTCACTACCGCCCGTCTCTCCTCCTGAAAACGGCGGAGGTATCTACCTGTTGTCTCTCCTTCTCCTTGGACTATCGTGCAGAGATAGTCCAGGGGCTTCTTCTTCGTCCGCCCGGCCCGGAACTCTTGGCAGAATTTGTGGGATAGCTCGCCAAAGCTCCCGACGGATCTCGCTGGCAAGCCAAAGTACCAGTCCAGCGCGGTGTCCCTTAGGCTTTGGGAGAAATGTCGGCACAGGAACGCCTCGTCCACATCCTGCGCCTCCATTGCCCCCCGGTATTGTTGCACGTGGGTGAGGGGGTCGCCCCTCCCATTGTACATAGCCAAGTGAGGAGGTTTGAACTTTTTGGGCCTTGGGGCGGACGTGATCCACCGTGCGAGCGGCGTGGCCTCCTCCGGATAGGTAGGGCGATCAGGGGTCTCCCCTCTCCGCCATTCGGGGGTCCGGCTCCGATCGCGCCACGGCCGACGACGGTCCCCCGCCCCCGGGGAGTAGTCCGATGGTCGTCGGGCGGGGCTCCTTCCTCGGGCCGAGGACTCGACGGGTTGTGGGCTACGGCTCTCCCAGCGCCAGCGCCTCCCAGCCAGCTCTCCTCGGGCCTCCATCCGTTCCTGATTCTCTCGGAGGTGCCTCTCACGCTCGGCGGCGAGGAAGCGTAGTTGTCGACAAACGGCTTCCTCGTGCAGGGTATCAGAGGGGTGGTGTTGGTGACGCGGGTCGCCTCCTCCAGGTGGGGATCTGTTCAGCAACGGGTCCCGCCCGTTCCCGGGTCGCCGCCCCATCGTCGTCTCTTCAATGACTTCTTGGTTGCTTCGGTTTTCCTTCCTCAGCCTTTCCCGCTCCGCGACGATAAAGCGGAGTTGGCGGCGGGCGGTCTCTTCTTCCTGGTAGGCCCTTCGGGCGGTCTCGGCCGCCTCGTCCAAACGCCTTTGCGCGGCGGCCGCCTCCCCCAGGCGCCTCCACCGCTGCGCAACTTCCATCTCCTCTCCCAGGAGCCTTTGCTGGGCCGCAATCTCCTCAGCGAGCCCCCTATTCTCCCCCTCCTCCTCGAATTGAGGGTGGAGGTTCCGCCTCACGTTCTGGGGCTCTGAGGGGCCGGGCGGAGGCTCCGTTCCAGCCGTCTGATAGCCTTTCCTGGCCAGGGGGACGGCCTCGAAGCTCTTCAGGACGACGGGGGCCGAAGTATGTTCAGTCTCGGTGCCCATCCCCAGAAGGGGGTCAGACGCCGGGGTGATTTGTAGAAAGAGTGGTTCCTGACCCACGGGATCTTTACCGTGGTCAGGGTTCCGCGAGATAGGCATGGAGTCTAACATGGGTGTGACCCTTCGATCCCACAGACGGCGCCAATTGTTACGAGGTGGAACTCGCGTACAATGAATTTGTATTATGGGGAACCAAGGGCACGGTGGTTATATGGAAATGAGGGGTTAGGTAGGCTGTTTTACAAGAGATTAGTGGGGTGAAGAGGTCGGATCCGTTGCCGGTGGAGCTCACAGGATCGTATCTCGTCGGACACAGCTGAGGGAGGTCGAACGGCTGGAGGCTGACGCTGACTTTGGCTAAGGGGCGAACTCTCCTGCAGCACGAACAACTCGTCAGAAGGGCGGGGTTGGGGTTCAACCCTTAGCCCCTCCGATGCCTAAGTCAGTAACAGGGCTTAAATGGGGGGCTGGACACGCCGGCCGGACTAACTGTGTGTCCGCCTCACGTGACGAGCTATAGGTGGGAGAACAAAGATATGAAGGATCTTTGCTCTCGTGTGTGAATGATAGAAGATGGGAGAGTTTTTCTAACCCCTTCTCCGTAAGAGGAGAGGAGGTATTTATACCTGACGGGTGATGACTAGGCGTGCTGAGCTGGCTCGGGTGTCAGCGGAAGCTTCGGACGAGGACGTCGAGAACAGGAGTCCCTGATCCGCTTTTATCTGGCGGCGCAACGGCCGAGGGGCGCTTTTGTCGGGATGTCAGGGCCGAAAGCACTAACCGTCGGATAGGTCAGCCGCCTGGGGGTGCTTTGTCAGGTGGTCGGGTGACGTATGTGTCAGCCGTGTCCTTATCCTAGGCTGTTTGTCGTTAGCGTCGAACTAATGGTCTGGCTCACTTTAGGCGTCGCGGCTCGCGGGAATCGGACGGGCCGTTCAGGTCGGGAGTTGTCCGGCCTGGCCACGCCCGTCAATGGGCCGGGCCTAGCTGCCCAAGCGTTACTAAACGCGCTTCCCCGGTGGGTCGGGCGGCTGCGGTTGTTCGCCTCGGCCGGCTACAGTTCGCCTCGGCCGTTTCGGGGAGCGCTGTGAGGCGCGCCTATCTCCATGATGCCCCGGGTTTCCGGGGCGGCGGCCCTAATTGTTAAATGGTGAACCAAAGGGGTATGTTAGCGGATCCGGGCGGGTGTCGGGCTACTACGATCTTTAGGTCGTAACAGCATCAGTGTAGCCTTCGAGCCTCAAGGCATCTCCTTGATAGCATAAAGAAAAGTCTGCAGTTCCTTTGAGATACCGCATTATCCTCTTAACCGCTTTCCAGTGTACTTGCCCTGGGTTGGATTGGTAACGACTTACCATTCCAACGGCAAAACAGATGTCCGGTCTTGTACACATCATAGCGTACATTAGACTACCAACTGCACTGGAATATGGAACTTTTTCCATAATCTCCTTCTCTTTTTGGTTCTTTGGACATGATTTCAGACATAAATTGTCGCACTTGCTTATTGGAGTATCAATGGACTTGCAGTCCTGCATATTAAAACGTTCTAGAACCTTCTTTATATAAGTCTCCTGTGAAAGAGAAAGAAGTTTCTTTGAACGGTTCCTTGAAATCTTAACTCCAAGGATATATGCGGCTTCTCCCATGTCTTTCATCTCAAAAACTGATGAAAGCCAAGCCTTGATATCCATCACAAAGCCCTTGTCATTTCCGGCTATTAAAATGTCATCTACATATAGAGACATAATAACATACTTGTTCTTATTCCTCTTGATATATACACAGTTATCTTCATCAAGCATGGAAAATCCATTTGATAAGACAACCTCTTGAAATCGTATATACCATTGCCTCGAGGATTGTTTAAGACCATATATGGATTTAAGAAGTTTACAAACCTTATGTTCTTTTCCTTCTTTTACAAACCCTGTTGGTTGTTCCATATAGATCTCCTCGTCCAATTCTCCATTGAGAAAGGCAGTCTTTACATCCATTTGATGTAATTCGAGGTCTAAGCAAGCTACCATTGCCAGAATCAGGCGAATTGAGGTAAAACGAACAACAGGTGAGAAAGTCTCTTCGTAGTCTATCCCTTCCTGTTGCGTAAAACCTTTCGCGACAAGGCGAGCTTTATATCTGTCAATAGAGCCATCAGCCTTATGCTTGATCTTGAGAACCCATTTGTTCCCAATAGCTCTACGTCTTCTGGGTAAGTCAACCAAGTCCCAGACTTGGTTAACTTTCATGGATTCTAACTCCTCTTGCATCGCTTCCATCCATTTGTCTTTAGCAGGGCAAGATACGGCATGTTTGAAAGTAGCAGGCTCGTCATCTTCTTGTAGTAAAGTCATAAAGGTTTGCGGAAATTCATCCTCAAATCTTAGAGGAGCCAACCTTGTACGACTACTACGTCGTATTTGAGATTCTTCAAGTCCTTGTTGACTTGAATTTAGATCAATTCTAATATCACTCCCACTTGGAATGTCGTTAGAATTGCTCCCACTTGGATCATTATTCCCGTATGGAATAGGATAATCGTCATTCGTATAATCCATTGGTGAAGGTTGAAACGTATTTTTATTTTCACCAAGAATTCTCCCACTCGAATGAGGTAATCCTTCTTGATCATAAATATCAAATAGAGATAAGTCCTGACTTATCTCGCCCTGTCTTGGAAACTCGTTTTCCAAGAAAGTGACATCCCTCGACTCAAACTCAATTAGCCCACCATTGTCTTCCTGACTAATAAAAACATAACCTTTGGAGTTTTCTGTGTATCGTATAAAGATACATTTCCTTCCCCTTGGCCCAAGTTTGCCATACTTATGGGAGGAAATATGTGCGTAGGATGCACAACCCCAAGGTTTCAAAATGTTTAAGTCAGGAGACCTTTGGTTCCACAACTCATAAGGAGTGGAGCTAACTGATTTCGAGGGTACGCGGTTTAAAATGAAAGTGGCCGTCAATAATGCATCACCCCAAAATGTGATTGGCAAGTTAGCTTGTGCCATCATTGAACGGACCATTTCCATTAAAGTCCTATTTCTCCTTTCTGCAACACCATTTTGTTGAGGAGTATAAGGCATAGTTACCTGATGTACTATGCCTTTTTCATCACAAAGTTCCTTAAAACTTATTGATTGATATTCACCGCCCCTATCGGTTCGCAAGACCTTAATCTTGCGATCTAATTGATTCTCCACTAAACTCATATAGTTTTTAAAGCAAGCCAAAGCTTCACTTTTGTGGGATATCAAATAGATATGTCCGAATCGGGTGAAATCATCAATAAAAGTGATGAAATAGGACTTTCCGCATCTTGTCTTGACATTCATTGGACCACATATGTCCGAATGGATAAGCTGTAATGGAACCTCGGCCCTTGTACCGGTTCCAAACGGCTTGCGACAAGATTTCCCCACAAGGCAATGTTCGCAGGTCGACATTTCAACCTTTGAAACATTGGATAGAAGGCCATGTTTGGCAAGTCTATCCATACGCGTTGGTCCAATATGACCAAGCCTTGCGTGCCAACAATTCACATCAGACTCATAAGTCTTAGAATTTGCAACAAGGAAATTTTCATTACATGAGGAATCATACATTGTACTCATTACAAATAATCCTTTAAATACAAACCCAGTACCAATAAGAGTATTATTACAACTTAAGTCCATATTACAATCATGAAAAAACCAGATATAGCCAAGACCCATTAATACAACCACAGAAATTATATTCCTTCGAATATCTGGAGCGAAGAGGACATCATGAAGTAGGAGAGTGCGGCCGTTGTCCAAGACTAGCTTGCAAGTCCCAACGCCTTTCACTTCAACACGTGTGTTGTTTCCTACATAGATCCACTTCGTTCCTTGGGGTATCCGGTGATACTCCACGAAGGACCGTCTGTCCCTTGCTATGTGGTCGGTGGCACCTGAATCAATTATCCAAAATGGATTAGATTCCACAAGAAATATTGAACTAGAAACACATATGTAACTAGTATATTTACAAGTTACCTCGTCGCCTCCACTCGTACACGAACGAGCATAGTGACCGAGATTGTTGCACTTGAAGCACTTGATCCTCTTCAAGTCTTTCTTCTTGTGCCATTTCTTGTGCCCACCCTTATGTTTGGGTTTCTTGGTAGACTCAGGTTGCTTATTACGTTCATTAGTGAACTTCGAATGATTTTTCCGTTTCTTTCCCCCGTGTGAGGAACTAGCAACCATGTGCACTTCTGCACTTGGCTTGGCAGCCGCAAGCCGCTCTTCCTCTAATTCGAGGTGCTTGGAAACATTGCTGAAGGTCTTGATGCTCTCATTGTGAGTGAGATGCATCTTCATTTGGTCCCACCCATTTGGTAGGGAACGTATGACTGCTTGGATTTGTTGCTCATCCGTGAGCACATGACCTGCGTCCTTTAACTCTGATATAAGGTTCGCCATATGTCGCAGATGTTTCCCCATGGAATGATCTGGACGTTTCTTATATGTATCGAACTTTATAGTTAAGGCGCGAAGTTTGGACACCGATGTGCCACCGAACTTCTCCTCTAGCTTGGACCATATGTCCATGGCTAGGTCATGTTCTCGGAAGATGCGCATTATGTCATCAGCCATACTGCTTAATAACGTAATGCGCGCTATCTTATTCTTCCGAGACCAAGCATCAAAAGCTTCCTTGTCTCTTCGGTGTTGGGCCGTAGTGCCCAACTCCGGTTCAATCATAACGTTCTTTAGAGTTTCGAGCACTTCTTGCTCCTCTAGAACGTATTGTATCTTAATGGACCAAAGTTTGTAATTATCGCCGTTGAGTTTTTCACCTTTGTTTAACTCAGCGACGATATTCTTTGAAGCGGAAGACATTTTACTTTTAAAATGCTGCAAAAGACATAAAAACCGAAGGTTCGATCAAAAACACATTGCATAAAATTCTTAAAATATAACTCCCACTTGAAATTATATTATATTTGATAAGTTACTTTCGAAAAATATTGAAGATGTTGTTCTAGAATGGAAAAGGTCTCTTTGATTCCAATCACCATCTAGAACAACCTTCAATATTCCCCCATCACTTATCAAACAATAGTACTCTTATAATACTAGCAGCGGAAAAAACGAGTTTGAAAACGTATTTTTCAAATATAATTCCTACTTGAAATGATAATAGAATATCCCATATGGATAGTTCTAAAATCAACTCCCACTTGGAATGATATTCATAATTTGATAAGTTACTTTCGAAAAATATTGAAGATGTTACTCTAGAGTCGGAAAGGTCACTATGTTTCCAATCACCATCTAGAGTAACTTTCAATATTTCTCCCTCACTTTATCAAATGTTAGTAGTCTTATAGTACTTTGCAGCGAAAAAGCGTTTTTTTGAAAAACGTATTTTTCAAAAATTTAAAATACATTGGCTAATCTCCGTAGAGTAGAGCACAACGTCATAAGTACATTGGCTAATCTCCGTAGAGTATAGCACAATGACATGGCTAATCTCGCATGAAGTAGAGCACTAAGGCTAATCTTCAAGGAGTAGAGCACAATTTCATAAGTACATTGGCTAATCTCCGTAGAGTAGAGCACAATGACTTGGCTAATCTCGCATGAAGTAGAGCACTATGGCTAGTCTTCAAGGAGTAGAGCCCAAAGAAAAAACTTCATTAAAACGTTAGTCCCGTATGAACTAGTCGGCATTGTGGTTAGCCCCGTATGGACTAATCGACACATTCGAGTTTGACCAAGGCCTTTTGTTACCCAGTATGGGTCATTTGGCAAGTTTGCAATCGACCCAGACCTTTTGTCGGATTGGTCGACCAAAACACCAAATTGGTCGACCAATTTTTTTGGTCTACAACTTCTTCCCGGCCAGGGCCTCTGCCCTGGCCGGGGCTTGGCCAAGGGCCGGCCAGGGCCTCTGCCCTGGCCGAGGCCGGCCAAGGCCGGCCAGGCCCTGGCCGAGGCCAGGGCATTGGCCCTGGCCTCTGCCAGGGCCGGCCAGCCGGCCCTGGCCCCTGCCAGGGCCGGCCAGGCCCTGGCCGAGGCCAGGGCGCCGGCCCTGGCCTCTGCCAGGACCGGCAGGCCGGCCCTGGCCTCTGCCAGGGCCGGCCAGGCTGGCAGGCCTTGGCCAAGGCCGACCATTGCCGGCCTGGCCTTGGCCGGCCACTGCCGGCGTGGCCATGGCCGGCCATGGCTTGTCCATGGCCGGTCATGGCCAAGGCCATTTGGCATTGGCCGGCCATGGCCCCTTTGGCCATGGCCGGCCACCCCCTTTGAATGGGGTTGCCGCACATACTCCTCCCCCTTGATGGGGTGGTCGCCGGTGGTTATTGGCCGTAGCCAACCCCCTCCGTAAGTGGAGGGGGGGTGCATAGCCTTCATAGCCCATTTGGCCATGGTGCACATGCACCAATTTCCTCTTACCCGATGGAAATAACTACCATCATCTTCCTCGATGAAGCACCCGTTCGTCGATGAAGCACCCGTTCGTCGAGAAATTAGTTATTTCCTAATGGCCGTGTGCCAAAAATGAAAAATAACATACTACATGAACGGTCGGTTCTTCCCGTCACGGAGAGTTCCTACCATATCCGTAATGATAGGAGACCCTAACGTGAAAAGAACAACCGCTGCGTTCTCTCCGTCACGAAGCGTTCCTATTATATCCGTAATAGTAGGAGACCCATTCGTGAAAAAGACAACGACTCGTTCATAGTTTCGACGGGGCGGTGGTTTGACCGGGGCGAACCCATAAGGCTCTGATACCAATGAAGGATCCTGCCAAAACAGAGTTAGGATCGATAAATGAAGTTGAGACTTACGCTTGCGTACGCGGCACGGTAGTCTACGAACTTTGCCTTCGGATTCGCCACGACGGATCGAGTCTTCTCACAAACGGAGTAAGGCTACTAAATCCACAATCTAAATCTCTACTTTAGATTAAGAACTTGGATAGAGGAAGAGAAAGGATTTCTGCAGAGCTTCGCTAGAATGAAGTTGCATGCATGAATTCCATGCAAAAGGTGTAAGAAATGGCTTACACTTGGGTCTTATTTATAGCCCCCAAGGTAGTTATTTTAGGGTAAGTTGTTCCTTTGGAACAACTTAATTAAGGTGTACCATGATACATGGCACATTATAAGCTTAAGTTGTACCATATGCATGGTACAACATAAGCTTAAGATATTCCCCCTTTATTAGCCATATGTCGCATGCACTTATGCATATATAATGCGACTTTCCCACTCATCCAGAGATCCTCTCCGCAAGGGAACAGATTCCCTTTGCACACGACTTCGTGTACGCGACGTTCGAGGTCCGTATTCCCTCGTACATCCCCTACAAGGGTGTACAAACGTCTTCCATATCCAACAAGTAATGCCATCGCCAGCATCGATGTGGGCGATGGAACTCAATGCCTCCAGAGCGAGGTGAGTATAGGTGGGGGCGTGCACGGCTAGGATTCGCTCGAAGCCAATCGTGCGGTAAAGCTAATGGACTCCCTGCAGGAGTCCAAGGGATCGGAGGGTGGATACGTCTATGAATAGTGTGGAAACGAGACGACGCTGCGACAGCCGGACAAAGAGTTCGTGATGCTCATTGTCACGAAAAGTGATGCCGAATGTCTGCACACGTGGCGACAGAGCGACGGAAACGGCAGGAGGTGGGGGAGGGACGGTAGGTGTAGTGGTTGGGATAGGTGCGGAAGTGGCGGGTGTGTGTGTGTGACGTGGGGGAGAAGAGTCGGACGCCGACGACAGATCTCCCACGTGCTCCTCCTCGGAGGCGGGAGTAGTGACACGACGAGGGCATCGTGTAGGTCGAGAAGAGGAGGCACCAGTGGCTGGCCTCTTCCCACGACAGGGAGGTGCGAGGGCCCCTCTAGTGCAAACCATCGTGCAAGAGGCAATGTTGGAGGGTCGGTGAAAAGAGTAAAAAGTGCAAAGAATATACCGATAATGCAATCACAGAGTGTTGTCGATCGGTGGTCTCCCCCAAGCTAATCCCGGATGTGTCCTCTGATGTAGGCAAAGCGTATCGGACAGGTGGCGCGGACGACGACGCGGGCGGAGGAAGGGTGGACGTCGGCAGCGGAGTGGGTCGAGTAGGGCTGGGGGTTTCATGCTCAGGCAGTGGGTTTTGATAAATTGAGAAAGCTTAGAGAATAATGGAAACGAGTTGGTTTTAATGAACCAACTCGTTCAGACATGGGCCCTGCAAGAGATAGATAGAGTGACTCGATCGAGCAGCTTAGCTGCTCGGTCGAGTCAGAAAAAATAAAATATAAAAAAAGTTTCAGAACACTCCCTCATATGCTCGATCGAGCAGTGTCTGCTCAGTCGAGTCGATGCCTACTCAGGCCGAGCAGAGGCTGCTCAGGCCATGTAGACAGAACGATGTTTCTTCCTTGTTTTCTCGTGCCTGTGCTACTCGACCGAGCACATGGCTGCTCAGTCGAGTCAACTTCTACTCAGACCGAGCACAAGCTGCTCGGGCCGTGTTGCCAGAGCGACGTTTTCTTTCTATTGCCTTGTGTCTGCGCTACTCGACCGAGCAGATGGCTGCTCGATCGAGTCACCTGTGTCTTCTTTGACTTTTTTTCTTTGGTCTGCTCTTCAAATCAGCTGCTCTCCTCTAGCTTTCTTCCATTTAAAACGTCGATTTGCGTGCCCCTTTATGTTCAACCTGTAGAAAGGAAGAACCCATCAAATTTTTATGATTTTGTATTTTTAAGAGAAATAAATAGCGTTTTTATTTGGTTTTCTTAAATAGATAAAGCAAAAATAAGAAATTGAAAAAGAGAATCCAAGATTTGCCTCCCAATAAGCACTCGTTTTGAGTCATGAGCTCAACTCCCTCTGGTTCATCAATAGTTATTTGGTGTGCCTGAGATTTGTGCATCGTTCTTGCCAACGATACCGTGTGGCAGTATTTGGCATCCTTCCACTCCAGGCTTTTCCTTGGCGTAACTGATGGCCTCAGGCTTTTCGTGGTGCGAAGAATGATCCAAGAGATCCTCATCCAACACACGGAGATAGGCAGTGACCGCTTTGTGGTAAACTGGGTCGTCGTCATCGTCAACACTTGTTCTTATCATGTCTTTCATGACCCCTTCAGCGGCATGTTCCTCTACTGCATCATCTTCTAGGAGCTCCAGATAGCTAGCTCCTTCTCCTCTGGCGTGTTCCCTCATGGGTTTCTGCAGCCTGAATTCAGCTTCAATATTGCCGACATTCAACAAGAGAGTCCCTTCATGGACGTCTATCAAGACGCCGGTCGTCGCCATGAAGGGGCGGCCAAGTATAAGCTGGGAACTCCCTCCCTAAGGCATATTCATAATAACAAAATCTACTGGCACACACAACCCAGAAGGTATCTTTAGAATAATGTCTCTGGCAATGCCTACCAGATATGTGATCAAATGGTCCGCTAGCTGTATGGACATGTTCGTCGGCTCCAATTCACTTCCGGTCTGCAGTCTCTCAAATATAGAAAGCGGCATCAAGCTGATGCTCGCTCCTAGGTCGATCAAAGCATGACTGATAGGCATGTCTCCGATAGATCATGGAACAGTGAAGCTTCCTGGATCCGGTAGCTTCCTCGGTAGATGGTTCTTTATAATGGAGGTAGAGTCCTCCATAAGCTTTATCTCCTCATGCCTCCGCTTCCCGATGATGAGGTCCTTCAGGAACTTTGCGTAGACGGGAATTTCTGTGATGGCATCCATGAATGGAATGTTGAGCTGGATGCCCTTCAGAAGCTCCATGAACTTGGAATACTTCTTCTCCATTTTAGCCAAATCCAACCTCTGTGGATATGGCGGAGGAGGTCGGCTTCCTTTGTTCTTTGCAACATCATTAGGAGACGGCGTTGTTGTAGGTGTGGTGGAGGGTGAATCTGCTTTCTCCGCATTCTTGGTAGGCTCTTCCATAGCCTTTTCACTATCACCACAAATAATGGCATCCTCAGTTATGACTTGTTCCTTGTTCACAACTAGAATCATAACGGGGTCGGTTGCCCGTCCTCCACATATGGTAACGGAGACCACGGTATTGGCTTGAGCCCTCGGATTCGGCTCCGGTTGCGAAGGCAACCTCCATTGGTTCTTCAGTAACTGGGACATCTGGCCCCTCAGCTCATTGAGCGACGTGTTGATATTTTTGAACTGAGCGGATGTGTCCTGGTTAAACCTGGCTTGCCCACTCATGAATGTCTCCAGAGTGATCTCCAAATTCGAACGCAGCGATGCTGGTATGTAACCCTGCTGAGGCGGGCTATTGAACTGAAAGCCTAGTAGTCGATAAGGCACAGCTGGCCTAAACCCGCTCTGCTGTTGATTCTGCGGCTGCCCTTATTGTTGTTGAGGAAGGGGTGGCGGTCTCTGAAATTATGGAGGTTGCAGTCTTCCACTTGGGTTCCCGTAAGAAAATCCCGGATGATTCCTAGCGGCCGGGTGTTGCCATTGATTACGCCCCTCTCCTTGGACATATTGTACGGATTCAGATGATTTGGCACCATCATAGTGTCCCTCATTCGGAACATAACTGTGCTCTCCATATTCCTCTAAAGGATGATAAGCAGAGGTACCGGAGGTCGCCGGGATGGAGTCCAAACGTTGTTCAATCCTAGCCACCTGTTAACACAAAGTCTCGATGTGAGAATCAAGGTGGCTGAAAACTTTTATCTCAGGCGGTTCTGGTCACAATGGTTCGCTCTTTGCTCCACTGCTGATTATTTACCGCCATATGCTCAAGTAGATCTATGGCTTCCTCAGGTGATTTGTCCAGTAGGGTGCCTTGAGCGGCAGCATCAATTATCATCTTTGTGCTGGGCTGCATCCTATTGTAAAAACTCTGAACCAAGTCCCAGGGTTGGATCCCGTGATGATGGCACTAATGTTGAAGGTCCTTAAACCTTTCTCAGGTCTCGTAAAGAGATTCTTGTGGAAGCTGTTTGAAATTAGAGATAGCCCCCTGATCTGCACCGTCTTTGCGGATGGATAGAACGTGTCCACAAGGGCGAGTGCCAGTTTTTCCCACGTAGTAAAGTGGTTGGGTGGATGGGCTTGTAGCTAGTATGAGTCTTTATCCCTCAAGGTGAATGGAAAAAGCCTCAGCTTGATGGCATCATCACTCACATCTTTAGCCTTAAAAGTATCACACTTTACCAAGAAAGTGTCGATGTGGTGGTTAGGATTCTCATGAGGATGCCCATGGAAGGGATCATGTTGCATTAGATTTATAAGCCCCGTCTTCAACTCTAAGCTAGCTACCGCCAGTTGCGGTCTCAGGATGGAAGAATTATTTTCAAATGTAGGGTTCATGTGGTCTCGGATGGACCCGGTGCAATGAGGATCAATGGTATTGTCTGCCATCTGACCAGAGGGAGATTGATTTCTATTTGAGGCCCTCAAAGCCCTTGACGTCTTCTCGATCTCAAGGTAGAATAATAATTCTTGATTAAATGCCCCCAAAGTGAGTGTTCATGCACCAAAACAGCTCAAAAAATACCATTAGTAGCAAGGTAATAATTACAAGAATAAAAAGGGAGGAAAGATAAGGAATGGTGAGATTTGCTAGCAAATTCTTCAAAAATAAAAAAAACTGAGATACACTATTGCGGTCCCCGGAAACGGTGCCAAAAACTTGACGCACCCGGAACCTACACCTAAATTCCACCTAGCGGTGTCACGGTCGCTAAGCGTAGTAAGGCTCCTAAGTGTCAATTCCGGGCTCTATCCACAAGCAGACGGTGTCAAATTATAGTATAAAAGATGTCGGATCCCACAGGGACGATGACAATGTATTTGAGGTCTCAGATTATTTTTATATCTCGAAGTGAAATAGCTGTCGTGTTGGAAAAATTGGTTGTGGTGTTGTTGTTGGCTTGATAATAAAGAAAACTAGGGTCTTAGGGATCACCGCTAAGACCGTCGAAGATCAATGTTGAAATAGGATCCGTACGTTGCATCAGGTTTAGGGGATTACTCTATCAATTCATATCTTTCGAGGTATTTCGGTGGCTCTCATTGACGCAATGCTGATAGCCATCAATGTAGTGGTATAGTTCGTCGGTGGATCCCCTCAAGGCACGAGCCAGACGTGGTCACGAGCCTTGGTTGGATCCACTGATTTCCCTATTTAAATCCCGAGGACACTCCTTAAGCTCATCAATTCCACAGACCATGGGCATGATCTCAGTCCGAGTTATCCTAGGGATTCGGAAGGATCGACCGAAATACGCCCCTTTATTCCCAATTCAACCTAGAGATCCAGATCTACATCTCCCTCCTTAAGTCTTAGGGCTAACCCATCAACCCTAGAGGAGACTACTCATACATGGCGAATTTAACAAATAGAAATCCAATTTTTATCGAAGAAGAAATCAAGGCAATTGAATCAAATGAGACATGAATAACTTACGTGCAGAAGACGAGGAAGAATAAACCCAATAATAATCCAAATAGATTCCAGAATGCAAATGCAAAAGATCGCAGATTTTCTCCCAAAAATTAATTCAAAATCAAGCAAAACTAGGTTAGATCTACAATCCTCTCTAATCTCCTCTCCCTCTCCAAAACTAATTCAAAAACATCAGAAGAATGAGCTCTTCCCAGATTGCGTCCCCCAGATCCACACTTCACTCCTGCGCGCATTACTGGGGCCCACCAAAACAATTCCAAATTTAGCATTCACTGTCGCCGACCGAGTCAGTGACTCGGTCGAGCAGACGCTTGCTCGGTCGGACTGCTCGGTCGAGTAACCCACTTGCTTGGTCGAGTCTGTCAGGGATCCATCTTCTTCAGAAATTGTCGTTCTGCCTACTCGGCCCGAGTAGGCCTTGCTCGGTCGAGTCACCATCTGACTCGATCGAGCAAGTCCTGCTCAGTCGAGCAGGACGTTGATGGTGATACTTTGAAAATAATAGAAGTTGCTCGACCGAGCAGCACACTGCTCGATCGAGTCGGATACATGTCAGCTTCTTCTCGTGCATCAGCTCAACCGAGTAGACTATCTGCTCGGTCGAGTCACCTGGGAAAACTGCTGCAGAAGCTTCCAGCTCCTCCTCTACTCCTGTGAATCTCCTCGGCTCCTTCCGTATGCTTCCAAAACTCGACGAACTCCTGTAGAGCTTCGTCAATGGGCTCACAAGCATGCCGGATGTGTCCATATCCAAAAGTGGACTCGAATCGCTCCAGAATCCTTGAAAATCCACAAAACTCTACGAAACTCGAATATGACGTTAGAATTGCAATATCGTAGGAAAATACGGGATTTGGATGCGAATATGATATGAAATGCAATGGAATGATGCCATGAAAAGATGGAAAATATGGACACATCACCCCCCAGCCCGGCGGGCCGGGCCGGCCTGCGGCCCGCCAGGCTCCGGGCTGGCCCGGTCCGACCGGGCTGGCTGTTTTCCAAACAGCCTGTTTGGGGGGCTTTTGGCCAAAATGACCAACCCCCCAAGCTATAAACGGTCAAATGAGGATATTTTGGTCATTTTGGCCCAAAAGACCAAAAAAAACCCCCAACAGCCATAAACCGGTCATATTGGAGGGTTATTGTAGTCTTTTTGGCCTAAAAATCTTATAAATACCCCCACCAATTCATATCATTTTCTTCACAATTCTAAACATATCTACTCTCAAATTCTTCTCATTCTCAAGCTCTTGCTCTCAACTCACGACGCTCTCAAGATCCGGCTGCTATCTCACCGCATTCAAGCCCTGTCTACTACCTCCCTGAGTCTCGACATCCGGCTGCTACCTCTCCACATTCAAGCTCCGTCTGTAACTGATCGCTCCCGGATATACACCCAGAAAACAGTTGTAGTTTTACTGCAAGCGCACGGTGTAGTGGCGAGCGGGTATCGAACACGAGGAGATGGTGTTGGCTCCAATCTATCTTAGGTTGGCTCGACTACGAAGGTTTTATTGGTGGAGATGGTTATGGTATGATGTAATGACAATGGTGATGGATGTCGGTGTTGTTGATAAAGATGTTGGATAAATATCGATTCAAATTCAATATAATAAAAGTGTCTAGGGCTGGGAAATCCCCACTACGGATCGTCATTCATCTCTGTGAATCGCGAATATCAATGTTGCAAGACTTGAATTGAGGTGAACTAGTCGTAACTAAATAGAGAACCAAGCTCATGCTCTCGCGCTATTACCGGTCTATTGCAACCTAGATTAGGGCCCACTCGCGTGCAAACCTAAGCCACTAGCATTAGGATCGACATCATCGTCCAATCGCTCCTCGAGCCCACTCTCGTGCAAACTCGAGTTACGATCTAGATTGTGATAGCTCGTATTCGTCCAATCTCTTGCAAACGAATATGGGTATAGATTTATAATAAAAATTCTAGCTTTGGTCTAATCTCTTGCAAACCAAGTCTAGTGAATCTCGATTATAAATCTAAATCGAATATCTAGGCCTTCCTATCGATTAGAATCCAATCTCTTGCAAACTCCATATCGATAGAAATTCCTAGCTATCCATAATAAATCAATCACAACCTAACCTCCTAGCAATTCTAGCAACGTAGAAATTCATTCATCACAAATCTGAAATTAGATCCATAGGATTCATCCCCATGCCCTAGAATAACGATCAACCAAGCATAGCAATAACGATATAAGAATCAATAAAAAACATTGTTTGCATACAAAAAGATATCAAATCAATGATTCAAATAACAAGAACGAAGATACTTAGCTTTGATGAATATTTCCAATCCAATTACAAGCTTTTTGATCCAAGAGGAGGCCAAGGGCATGGCCTAACCTCTAAAAAAGTCTTCAAGAAAAATAATCGGGAACTCCCCTCTAATGACGGCTACAAATCCTATATATAGCCCCCCCCCCCAAAACCCTAGCAAATAACCCTAGAAACCCTCTGAAAATCATGCCCAAAGACAGCTCTGGCCACAACTTAAGTTCTGTTGCCGCGCTCACTCGGCCGAGTGGAAATATGACTCGGCCGAGTAGCAGTTTCAACACTGCAGCGTCAACTTGCAGAAATTCTCCAGATTTCATCCGACCTTCGATTGGCACGTTCTTGGCGGCGTTGGAACTGTCATGAAGTCTACTATCCATAAAAATATGAGAAAAATACTTTGCACGCTGCAATGATAGCATATTTTAAAAGAGTGAGAGGCTGTCTGAAAATCTGGGCGCTCGTGTCATTCGGCCGAGTGGAAATATGACTTGGCCGAGTGAGAAGTGTGACTCGACCAAGTACGTCAGTCTGCAGATTATCCAGAAAAACAGAGAAGTCGGTATGGCTCTCTTCGAATTCTTGGCCTTCACTAGGGCGAGTGGAGTTCTCTACTAGGCCGAGTGGAATTAACCACTCGGCCGAGTGCATTGTGGCACTCTGGTCAGGCAAACGTCGTCGTGTCAGTCTTGCTCGGTCGAGTAGGCTGCTTCACTCGGCCGAGTGAACTGCCTTGCTCGGCCGAGTGGCCTGTTTCAGAGCTCATTTCTCCTCCTCCTCGCTTCCTCGTCGATTCCTTCGACGTTCTTCTTCTCCCTCTCATCGTCCAGTGCCGTTAGCTCCTCAATAAGGCCATGAGCGATGCTCCGATACGCGTGCAAGTCCCTTAAGCTCATTTTTGCTCCCGATTGCTCCATATTTCCTGAAATCAGACGAAAACGAGAAATAGTGAAAAGTAACGAAATATCGTCGAATAATCATGAAAATCGCAATATGAGCAATCGAAATGGCATGCAAACATGCAGAAAAAATGTGTAAAATATGGACCAATCAAAATCCATTAAGCTTGCCTCTTACTCGTCCTCGAGGAAGATGTAACGACTGCTTTTCATGTATCTGAATATAATATAATATAATATATGTTTTGGTGGATTTTCTCCTCTTGTGTGGTTTTCGTCTCCATAGATTTCATTTTCGATCGATTCGTCGTATTTTCTCGCTTCTACCTTAGGATTGTCGATTTCGAAGTATGTCACTCGTGACAGGCTTCGTAACGGTCGTATCTAACTATTAGATCAAGCCTAGGAGTCTTAGGAATCGATCCCGGGGCCCCGCGCTCCGTATCGGAACTTTTTGTGCTCATTAGCCGGTAGAAGAAGGGGCACCGACCGACTAGATGACGATCCAGTCGGTCGGTCAATCCTTCTTGGACCGACTAGTTGGCTTTCCTAAATTTCTCAGGAGTTACTGTTTATCGTTAGTCGGTCTAAGAACGTTGGTCGTGAGACCGACTAGGTTGCAAACTAGTCGGTCAGCAATGCTTCTTTAACCGACTAACACATCATCTTAATTTTAGTTGAGTTACTGTTTACTCTTAGTCGGTCTAAGAACGTTCATCGACCGAACTAGATGCTAAACTAGTCGGTCAGTATTTGTTCATGGACCGACTAACTCTAAAATCCTATTTTCGTTCAGAGAGTTACTGTTTGCACTTAGTCGGTCTGCGTTGGTCTACCGACCGACTAGTTGACAAACTAGTCGGTCAGTGGTTGCTCTTTGACCGACTAACCAGTGTTAAAACCCTAATTTCTGGGCAGCCGCCAGCTCAACCTATTTATACCCAACCCAAACGATTTCATCTTCTACCAACACGACCCAAAACCCTAAAAATCTTCCCCCTTCAGCCCCCATCTTCCTCCAAGCTTCATTTCTTCATCTCCAAGCCCTAAATCCATCATCCAAACCATCCATTCACTCTATCTACCTCTCATCTTCCCCAAAATCTCACCAAAACCCATCAAAATCCCCAAATCCCCCCAAAACCCTAATTCTCCCAAACTTCTCCAAACTTTTCCAGATCTGATTCCTAGGGTTCCCCGGAGTGTTTCTTCCGCCTCCTCTCGGTAAGAAATCGATCTACCGTTGTTTTCATAACTTATTTATAATTTTTATGAAACCCTAATAAATTTCATGATTGTTTGATGTTGTTCCCCCCAAAAAAGCGATTTCCCCGTAGATTGTCACCGCTGTGACGAAGTGGTCGTCATACCCCGGTGCTAGGCAAGTGAAACTTGCCACCTAGGGTTTAGGCCATGTTTTAGGCCATTTTCTTATAGTAGGCGTAAAAGAGGCTAGGCGACGAAATGATACTCGCCTAGGCGCAAATTGTGGAACTAGCTTGTCAACGAAGCTAGTTCCGACATTTAGCATGTTGCACAACTACCATGTCATGTTTACTTCCATTAACGGTACGCAAATTAAATGTCTTATCATTGCATTCTTTTGGTGATCTCAGTGATTGCGTAGCATCGCTACAATACTTGTGTTTCCTGGCTCAGTGACCAGAAGCGAGCATAATGAGTTGCTAACCCCCAACGCTCGATATATTGAATTATGAACTAAGAAACAAGCTCACCTGCGGGGCAACCCTGGCTCACTTGCTGGGCTCATGGTGCAGGGACCCTGGCTTGTTTAGTGCGGGATGGGGTAAGGGTTTAAGCGGTCAGGCAACTGGGGGTCTGTTTGATCAACAACTGCAGTTGTAAGGCGTAAACTCTTTGGGGTGGGGTAGTGTTTAGTGCCGATCCGGTCTGAATGTTGTACCATTCAGCGAAGGGCGTAAACATCTACAAAACAACCGTGAAATGTGAATTGTGTTTAGTGCCGATCGGTCTGAATGTTGTACCATTCAGCGAAGGGCGTAAACACCTACAACGATGTGAATTGATTGGAATTGATAGTAGCGTGGCTACTCTTGGTCTTGTCTTGTCCCGATGATGGTTCTCATTGTACAAATCGTCTTGCCATGTTTTAATTGTGCACTCATGTTATAACTGTCATGGCATGCATACTAAACTGCTAGGTTGCTAGTTGCCTTACCTTCAGTTTCCTTGCCCAAGTCTTTTAGGACTTGCTTGACATGTGCCCCCCTTTACTCTTTTGGGTGACACATGTTAGATCCTGAGCCTGAGTACCTTGTTGAGGACGAGGTGTTTGCTGACGCCGAGCCCGAGCTTGTGTTTGACGGGGAGTACGTGGACACTGGGGACCAGTCCTAGTGTCTTCATTGGGTTTTACTTTTGTTAGACAGTTGTTTTGTTCTCGGTGCGTAGCACCCATACTTTGTTATGTCGTTTCTTTTGTTGGCCTTGTTCTGGGCCTTTAGACTCTTTTCCTTTTAGCCTGGTGGCTTTTCCTGGATGTTGGACTTATTTTCTTGTTGGACCAATTTGTGAGATGTGAGATTTTATTTCAGTCTCTGCTTGTGTTATTATTGTTATTCCGTTGTGGTTACAGGGACCTGATTATGTATTTTTGACGCTTATCGGGTTTGGGGCTTCACAGCTCCACTCTCGTGCGGACCTTTTCACGTCTCGCCTCCATTTTAGGGAAGCGGGTCGTGGACAGGTTTTGTTGGTGGCCCATGCAGGTCCTTCTGTAAACTTCGATTTTTGGAATAGCGATAATAATGTTAGAATGTCCAATAAATTAAGTTCGACGTCCGATGTCATAAGCTATGAGTCTAATCTGATTCGTTTTCTGTGTCACTAGATGGCAGGAAGACGTTCTCACCCGTGGTGGGGGTAGTGGCGCGGTCCCTCATGATGAGGAGCCTGAGCGGGAACCCACCAGCGGTGAGATGATGCGGATGATGATCCAGATGATGCAAGTGCAGCAGGGCGTGCTTTTGCAAGTTCAGAATGCTCCACTTGCTCGAGCTGCCCGGGCTCTTCCGGATGCCCCTCGCTCTGAGCCAGGAGCGAAGCAATTTCGGGAGCTGGGTCCCGCATATTTTGATGGTTCTGAGGGTCCTCTGGCCGCCGATGAGTGGATTCGGAACATCGAGGACAATCTGAAGATGGCCAAGATCACCCCGGCTGGATGGGTTGATTTGGCGAAGGAGGCAACTCAAGGATAATGCTCGGAATTGGTGGAATGCGGAAGAGAAGATGTTGGTGGAGCCGATAGCTTGGGCTACCTTCAAGGCCAGATTTGAGGGTGAGTTCTTCCCGAAAGCTGCCAGGGAGGAGATGCTGCAGCGTTTTAATCGATTTGAAGCAAGGGAACTCGTCGGTGGACATGTATCACCAAGAGTTTCATGAGGCTGAGGTCGGTTTGCACCAAAGATGGTGCAGGACGCTGAGGAGAAGGCTCAGAGGTTCCTGCCAGGGGCTTGCTTCGGAGCTCCAGAGTTTTGTGACCTCCTCTGACCGGGAGTCTTATCAGAAGGTTCTAGTAGCAGCTAAGAGGCAGGAGCTGCTCGTGAACCAGAGGAGAGGGTCTATTGTTGGTGCTGGGAAGAGGCCTGTGGAACAGGCAAGAGCTGTGGTTAGACCTGGATTCAGGCCTAATCAGTCTGCTCAGTTTAAGAGGCCGGGAGGGCCTATTCTGAAGTCTTGCCATTTCTGCGGCAAGCCTGGCCATATCAAGGATCAGTGTCGGAAGTTTTTGGGCCAGTGTCTGGTTATGTGGTGATGCTTCCCATGTCGCGAAGGATTGTCGGCATGCGGGTCCGCTGCGGAGGGCACCTGTTGCAGCTCAGCCGTTGCAGCAGCGAGCGTCTGTTCCTGCTGGTCGTGGAGCAGCTCTTGTTCCGCAGAGGCAGGCTTTTCAGCAGGCTGTTCCGTCGAGGAGGGCAAGCTTTTCTGATGACCGCTGCGGAGAGCGAGGCTGTGGATGAGGGTTATCGCAGGTAATCCCTCAATCTAGCTGTTACTTTCCTAGCTGGTTTTGATTGTTAGATTATGTTGTTTGCTTGAACATGGTTGTTTGCTAGACTAGGGTTTGATTGTTAAATTTGCTTGTTAGGTGTGGTTTTGGTTTGCACATTTCCTGCACGAGTCCTCTTTGACTCTGGTGCATCGATGTACATTATTTCTCGGAGCTTCGTGGGAGAGGCATTCCTTGTCGACGTCCCCTCTTCCAAAGAGTTGGAATATCGTTACAGGGAATGGTGTGGTCTCGGTGCATCGTGGTTGCAATTCTTGCTCGTTGGTGGGTCTGTGGACATGAGCTTTTCGCTGATTTCATTGTCCACGACATCATCAACTATGATGCAGTTCTTGGGATGGACTGGCTTGCGAGCTTCTATGCTACGATTGACTGTCGGAGGAAGAAGGTGGTGTTCGAGATTCCCGGACATCCAGGTGTTTGAGTTCAGTCGTGGTAGCAGTTCGCTTGGTCCCTGTCAGATTTCGGGCCAGGCCGGTGGAGGCTGTGGCTATGCAGATGGAGCTGGAGTGGCCAGCTGTGGTGCGTGATTTTGGCGACGTCTTCCCCGAGGAGATGTCTGGTTTGCCGCCTGATTCGGGCTTTGGAATTTTCTATCGATCTTGTTCCAGGTGCGCAGCCGATTTCGAAGGCGCCGTATCGTATGGCACCTGCAGAATTGGGAAGAGTTGCGGAAGCAAGTTGGATGAGCTTTTGCCAGAAGGGTTATATTAATCCTAGCGTGTCTCCGTGGGGAGCACCGTGGTTGCTGGTTAAGAAGAAGGATGGTTCGCGTCGCATGTGCGTGGACTATCGGGAATTGAATGCGGTGACCATTAAGAATAAATACATGTTGCCTTCGTATCGATGATATTTTTGATCAGCCTTGGAGGTTCGAGGGTGTTTTCAAAATTGGGATTTGAGGAGTGGTTACCATCAGTTGAAGGTGAAGAAGGGAGATGTTCTGAAGACAGCGTTTCAGGACGAAGTATGGACACTATGAGTTTGTGGTTATGCCTTTTCTGGCGTAACTAACGCGCCCGCAGTTTTCATGAATCTGATGAACCTGATTTTCTACGACTTTTTGGATAAGTTTGTCGTTATCTTTATTGACGACATTCTGATCTATTCGAAGTCGGAGGAAGAGCATGCCTCGCACTTAAGGACGGTGTTGGAGATTTTGAGGAAGCATCGTTTGTATGCTAAGTTTTCGAAGTGCGAGTTTTGGCTGGATCGAGTTGCTTTTCTCGGGCATGTGGTGACTGGAGATGGTATTTCAGTGGATCCCGAGAAGATTCGGGCCATCAGGGAGTGGCATGTTCCGTCGTCTGCGTCTGAGATTCGGAGTTTCCTTGGACTTGCTGGTTATTATCGGCGGTTCATTAAGGACTTTTCTCGTATTGCTGAGCCGATGACCAGGTTGACGCGGAAGGATGTTGCTTTTGTTTGGTCGGGTGATTGTGAGAGTGCTTTTAGCGTTCTGAAGGAGAGGTTGACGAGTGCCCCTATTCTTGTTGTGCCTGATCGCAGCGGTGGATTTGAGATCTTTTGCGATGCTTCTGGCAAGGTTCTCGGTTGTGTGTTGCATCAGCATGGGCATGTTGTGGCGTATGCGTCTCGTCAGCTTAAGGTTCATGAGAAGAATTATCCGACGCATGATTTGGAGTTGGCTGTCGTTGTGTTTGCTCTTAAGATTTGGAGGCACTTCCTGCTGAGTGAGAAAGTGAAGATTTTCACCGATCACAAAAGCTTGAAGTATATTTTCACTCAGAAGGAGCTTAACATGCGACAAGCGTCGATGGTTGGAGCTTATGGCGGAATATGAGATTGATTTTGCAGTTTCACCCCTGGCAAGGTGAATGTGGTCCCGGATGCTTTGAGTAGGCTTCCAGCGGTGATGATTTTGACCTTGCAGTGGAGATTGCAGCAGGATTTTTGCGAGTCTGGTGTGGAGATTGTTCTTCCTGGAGAGGCTTCGTCGTTGATGTACATGCAGGTACAGTCGACGATCGTGGATCGGATTAAGGCTGGCCAGGCGAAGGATCCGAAGCTGGTGAAGATTCGGGAGCAGGTGGAAGCCGGTCTGCGGACTGACTTTTTGATTCATGAGGATGGCTCGCTGAGGTTTGGAGCCAGGTTGTGTGTGCCAGCTGGGGATATCAGAGAGGAGCTGATGGTGGAGGCACACAGTTCGCCGTATTCTGTGCATCCTGGTGGCACCAAGATGTACCAGGATCTTCGTCTGAATTATTGGTGGCATGGTATGAAGAGGAGCATGGCTCGGAGTGTAGCCAAGTGCTTGGTTTGCCAGCAAGTGAAGGCGGAGCATCAGCGTACGAACCGGGTTGCTACAACCGCTTCCGATTCCAGAGTGGAAATGGCAACACATCACTATGGACTTCGTGACTGGACTACCTCGGAGTCCGAAGCAGAATGACGCGATTTGGGTGATCGTAGATCGATTGACCAAATCTGCGCACTTTATTCCGTTCCCGAGTGGGACAGTCCACTGAGGCGCTAGCGAGGAGATATATGGAGGTAAAGTTCTTTTACTCTCCGTTTTATTTCATTTTCCTAGTTTGGATAGTGATGTAACTTGAATCGTGCAGGAGGTTTGTGCGACTTCATGGAGTCCCCGTGAGTATCGTGTCTGACAGAGACACGAGGTTCACATCTCAGTTCTGGCAGAGTTTGCAGAAGAGTTTGGGTACGCGTCTGAGGTTTCAGCACGGCGTACCATCCGCAGACGGATGGCCAGTCCGAGAGGACGATTCAGATTTTGGAAGACATGCTGAGGGCGTGCATGTTAGATTTCAAGGGTTCGTGGGAGGACCATCTACATTTGGTGGAGTTCTCTTACAACAACAGCTTCCAGGCGAGTATTGGCATGGCGCCTTTCGCCGCTCTTTATGGGAGGAAATGTCGATCGCCATTGAGTTGGGATGACGTTGGTGATCGGGAGCTGTTGGGACCTGAGGATGATCGTGGAGGCCCGTGGAGATCGTCAGGAATATTCGGGAGAGGTTGAGGATTGCTCAGGACCGTTTTAAGCATTGGGCGGATGCTAAACGTCGTCCCTTTGGAGTTTCAGCCGGGCGACCATGTGTTCTTGAAGATTTCCCCGAATCGCGGTGTGATTCGTTTTGGGAAGCGTGGAAAGTTGAGCCCGCGATACATTGGACCGTTTGACGTTTTGGAGAGGGGTTGGCGAGGTAGCTTATCACTTGGCCTTGCCTCCATCTTTGGAAGGAGTTCACAATGTTTTCCATGTGTCGCAGCTTCGTCGATACATTAGCGATCCGTCTCATGCGGTAGATTTTTCGGAGATTACCGTTTCGCCCCGATATGACGTATGACCAGCATCCAGTGCAGATCCTGGACAGGCGTCAGAAATCGCTTCGGAACAAAGGATTGTCAATCTTGTGAGGGTGATGTGGCGACACGGTTTCACCTGGAGAGTCTACTTGGGAGAATGAGGATGAGATGCGAGAGCGTTTCCCACTTTTGTTTCCGGACTCGTGAGTATTTGGAAATTCCGAGGACGGAATTTTTCTTAAGTTGGGGAGGATGTAACGACTGCTTTTCATGTATCTGAATATAATATAATATAATATATGTTTTTGGTGGATTTTCTCCTCTTGTGTGGTTTTTCGTCTCCATAGATTTCATTTTCGATCGATTCG
The DNA here is from genome assembly GCA_030789695.1 of Scilla litardierei. Lineage (NCBI taxonomy): Eukaryota > Viridiplantae > Streptophyta > Magnoliopsida > Asparagales > Asparagaceae > Scilla > Scilla litardierei. The sequence continues at coordinate 30,754,136 of CM061133.1, forward strand.
TCGTATTTTCTCGCTTCTACCTTAGGATTGTCGATTTCGAAGTATGTCACTCGTGACGGGCTTCGTAACGGTCGTATCTAACTATTAGATCAAGCCTAGGAGTCTTAGGGAATCGATCCCGGGGGCCCCGCGCTCCGTATCGGAACTTTTTGTGCTCATTAGCCGGTAGACAGAAGGGGCACCGACCGACTAGATGACGATCCAGTCGGTCGGCAATCCTTCTTGGACCGACTAGTTGGCTTTCTAAATTTCTCAGGAGTTACTGTTTATCGTTAGTCGGTCTAAGAACGTTGGTTGACCGACTAGGTTGCAAACTAGTCGGTCAGCAATGCTTCTTTAACCGACTAACACATCATCTTAATTTTAGTTGAGTTACTGTTTACTCTTAGTCGGTCTACAGAACGTTCATCGACCGACTAGATGCTAAACTAGTCGGTCAGTATTTGTTCATGGACCGACCTAACTCTAAAATCCTATTTTCGTTCAGGAGTTACTGTTTACACTTAGTCGGTCTGCGTTGGTCTACCGACCGACTAGTTGACAAACTATTCGGTCAGTGGTTGCTCTTTGACCGACTAACCAGTGTTAAAACCCTAATTTCTGGGCAGCCCGCCCAGCTCAACCTATTTATAACCCAACCCAAACGATTTCATCTTCTCCAACACGACCCAAAACCCTAAAATCTTCCCCCTTCAGCCCCCATCTTCCTCCAAGCTTCATTTCTTCATTCCAAGCCCTAAATCCATCATCCAAACCATCCATTCACTCTATCTACCTCTCATCTTCCCCAAAATCTCACCAAAACCCATCAAAATCCCCAAATCCCCCAAAACCTTAATTCTCCCAAACTTCTCCAATCTTTGTCCAGATCTGATCCTAGGGTTCCCCGGAGTGTTTCTTCCGCCTCCTCTCGGTAAGAAATCGATCTACCGTTGTTTTCATAACTTATTTATAATTTTTATGAAACCCTAATAAATTTCATGATTGTTTGATGTTGTTCTCCCCAAAACAGCGATTTCCCCCGTAGATTGTCACCCGTGTGACGAAGTGGTCGTCATCCCCGGTGCTAGGCAAGTGAAACTTGCCACCTAGGGTTTAGGCCATGTTTTAGGCCATTTTCTTATAGTAGGCGTATAAAAGAGGCTAGGCGACGAAATGATACTCGCCTAGGCGCAAATTGTGGAACTAGCTTGTCAACGAAGCTAGTTCCGACATTTAGCATGTTGCACAACTACCATGTCCATGTTTACTTCCATTAACGGTACGCAAATTAAATGTCTTGTCATTGCATTCTTTTGGTGATCTCGTGATTACGTAGCATCGCTACAATACTTGTGTTTCCTGGCTCGTGACCAGAAGCGAGCATAATGAGTTGCTAACCCCAACGCTCGATATATTGAATTGTGAACTAAGAAACAAGCTCCCGTGTGGGGCAACCCTGGCTCACTTGCTGGGCTCATGTGCAGGGACCCTGGCTTGTTTAGTGCGGGATGGGGGTAAGGGTTTAAGCGGCCAGGCAACTGGGGGTCTGTTTGATCAACAACTGCAGTTGTAAGGCGTAAACTCTTTGGGGTGGGGTAGTGTTTAGTGCCGATCGGTCTGAATGTTGTACCATTCAGCGAAGGGCGTAAACATCTACAAAACAACCGTGAAATGTGAATTGTGTTTAGTGCCGATCCGGTCTGAATGTTGTACCATTCAGCGAAGGGCGTAAACACCTACAACGATGTGAATTGATTGGAATTGATAGTAGCGTGGCTACTCTTGTCTTGTCTTGTCCCGATGATGGTTCTCTTGTACAAATCGTCTTGCCATGTTTTAATTGTGCACTCATGTTATAACTGACATGTCATGCATACTAAAACTGCTAGGTTGCTAGTTGCCTTACCTTCAGTTTCCTTGCCCAAGTCTTTTAGACTTGCTGACATGTGCCCCTTTACTCTTTTGGGTGACACATGTTAGATCCTGAGCCTGAGTTACCTTGTTGAGGACGATGCAAACATGCAGAAAAAAGGTGTAAAATATGGACCAATCAAAATCCCCCCAAGCTTGCCTCTTACTCGTCCTCGAGGAAGATAAGTAGAGAGACGAACTCGGGAAATGAAAACAAAGGAAATGAACTGAAAGAGAAAGAATACGAAGTGGAAGGGGTCGCTAGATTATTCTCTCTGATCTTAAGCCATAAGCTACACATCGTGATAACTCGGAAAATACGAATCACATGCTATAAAGATTTCATATCTTACTTAAACATGGTACTTGCAAGCTTTCAAGAACAACAAAAGGGACTCTCTAAATTCATACAATCAATTCATATCCACATCACGCTTTTCATATAATTTAATATACAAATGTTGGCGATGCACTTTCAATCAAGAGTTATGGTAGAAGCATATCAGAATCACACCAAGGATGCAATGGAGAATGGAATAAATCATAGCATTCATATATTTATATCGATTCATAAAAATCTCCATAACTAAAGTATTTTGCTAAGTTTCAGCATTATCAAACTTCCCTATTCGTGCACATCTCCACTCTAATGTCGCACTCACGCATATGGTCAAGTGAATTCAACCTTCCAAGCTTAGCTTGAGGCATCGCATCTAAAGGAATATGATAGTGAAAAATGGGATTTTTGCCTTGGTTTTTCCAAGTATTTTGTGGCTCCAATAATGAGATAGAGAAATATTTTTCTTTTTCTTTTTGAACTTTTTGTTTCTCAATTTTCTTTTTGGATTTTTGTAGGAGCTATATGATTTGTAATTTTGGTTTTGGCTCCTTTTTTGGCTTTTTGGACTTTTTTGGAGCTAACTTTTTCTTTTATAGGGATTTTTGGGAAATAGATGTGATATAAGTAGCTTTAGAAGGTAAACTCAAGTGACATATAGAGAATAAAAAGATATATGTGGAGACGGAAATAATGTAACACTCGGTTCACTCTAAGATGTATACGAACGGTTCAATAAAATAATACTTCAACTAAAACTCATATGTAAGCATAGATATTCTTAATCATTTCAATGAACAGTGAAGTCAAGCAGTAAAGTTTACAATCATAGCAGGCATGCAACAGAAGGTGAATAAGACGATAAAACTAATGCTTAAGATATATTAATGATGCGTGAATCTTGGTGCATTTCCAACAAAAGCATACTAAACACTAATCTATACATTTAGCTTCAATTAATATCATGCATCCATATAGAGGAATCATCAAAAAAAATATAAGCAAGCACATGGACAACAAGGCTATGAGATACTCTAAGTAGCATGGCAAGGAATAATTAGCATCGTGATGGTTGCTAAAGCAATAAGAGATATCATCATAAGGAACATATCTAACAAAAGGAGGAAAAGAAAATAAAGAAATAGAAAATAAAAGAGAGGAAAGAAAAGAAAATCAAGCACACAATATGATGCATGAACACACATAAAAAGAAAATAAGATGGAAAAATCAAAAAGATGATGCAAAAATTTTGAAAAATTCTAAATACCCTAAAAATAGAGTAAAAGTGTAACTAAATGGCATGGAAATGCACTCCCCCAAGATTAAACATCACATTGTCCTCAATGTGATCATAATGGAAGAATATGAGGAACAACAAAAATAATAAGGGGGGTGAATGAAAAATGATGAAATGAAAGACAAGAAATCATAATGCAACTACATAAAAATACAATGATGCATGATAGCGCCTTCCCCCAAGCTTATACCAAACAATCATATTCAAATGACTCGATCAAAATGTCACGGCTTTGCTAAGCGAGATCGAGTCAAACGAATAAGAATGTGAGTATTCACTTGAAAGAGATGCTCGATGGTGGTGACCAAAAAGGGTGTGACACATCAAAATATGAAGAGGGGAATTAATATATATATAATGGGTTTGGGGTGTAAAAAATTTTGTTGCCGTCATATGAGGTTATATTTATTCAAGCAAATCTATACGGTCCTCTCGCTGTCGAGAGGATTCGTGTTTATTGAAAGCATAAAATACTACACTACTGGATTGATATCACCTATATCAAAAGGTGGATCCAGTATCTTTGCTGGTGCAGGCAACTGTTCCAACTGCTCCTTCCGTGGCTCTGCCAGGCGCGTGTGTCTACGAACACCAACGAACTCCTGCAATGCATCCTCCAACATTACCACAAGGACTCCACATGTACCCTGTAAAGAATAGGATGCATCAGTTTGCTGCAAAAATTTCACCCTCATAATAAAAGTATTCCAAAGAGGATCGTCTATATAAATATATGAAATAAATAGTGGTGGATGATACTTCCCCGGAAATAATCCAATATCCTCTTGTTATGTGATAGCTATCTCTGTGGTGTCCTCTCTCAGCTGCTCAGGTAACTCTGGATCATTGGTGTGGACCTCCTTGACAAGTTCATTTAGATATGACACGTCCAAGCATACCTTCGATCCATAATCGTACGTGTGCTGCAAAAGGTACGACGTGTCAATAATATCTGAATCAAAATAAATATCAAATAGAATACAGGATTTAGAAATGGAATGGGTAAAAATATCTCCCAGAATGAGAGCAGTAAGCTCTGTGGGATAGTTCTCGGTGTCAGTGGAAGGATGAGGTGGCTGCGGAAGCTCTAATGTAGGAGGGTAGTGCTCAGGATCCTCATGAATGGCTGTGTCCTCATCCCGATGCACGACTTCCTTGGTGATAAGCTCTGGCTTCGTGTGTAAGGCCTCCTTAAAAGCTTTCTCTGGCTCCACAGGGTGCTCTTTCACCTTCTTATCAACTATCAATGTAGGCTCCCTCTGGAATGGTGATGATGGCTGCTCATGTGTGTCAACTTGTGGGGATGTATCATGTGGAGGGGAATACCCGTAGTCAACCCAAAAATTTAGTCTATCCCCCTCAAGACTGACATGGATGTCCTACTCAATTGTTCCCTGCATCTGAAACACGGTTCATAACAAAACCTGCAAATCGTAGCTCAAATGCATCACCTGTTGTAATGCTAGCTGAACCAGTGAACCTCACTGACTCCAAGAGACCCTCCAATAAGTTCTGAAATGTGTCCTCCTCTGGCGGCGTATATGAATCAATTTTTGCTTCCTCCACTTCCTCTTCGTCCATCCACTCTTCATATGCAATAGATGTATCATAGGATGTGGGATCTACGACGGCACATTCTGGCTCTGGTAATATGACTGGCGATGATTCTTGCCCATAAGATGAAGAAGCAGAACTAATATATTTGGAAATCGTTGCAACTTTAAGCATGAGCGCATTGATTTCAATGTCTCTTTTCACCAATTCCAATTGAAAGTCGCCCTTTTCAATCCTGGCTTGTATTTCAACCTGGTGTGCATGCATCTCATCAAAAAAAATCATTTGTCTCTCATCAAGCTCGGGCCAGTGCATTTCCTCACAAAAGTATTCTCCTATTTGAGCACTCTGATCAAAATATGTGGTCCACATAGTATCATCCATAACACCTGATCAACAAAGGTAAATACCTAAAGAAAAATATCAGTGGCACAAAAAATTATAGAAATGATAATAATGGTGGCGGGGGTGAAAATTTCTTTTTAATAAATTTTTTTCGTAGTCTAATCAACCAAATTGTGACAAATTGGCACCAAACGGAAAATACCTCCATGGTAATGGTGCCAAAAACTTGATCGCTCCCGGATATACACCCAGAAAATAATTGTAGTTTTACCGTAAATACATGGTGTAGTGGCAAGTAGGTATCGAACACGAGGAGGTGGTGTTGGCTCCAATCTATCTTAGGTTGGCTCGACTACGAAGGTTTTATTGGTGGAGATGGTTATGATATGATGTAATGACAATGGTGATGGATGTCGGTGTCGTTGATAAAGATGTTAGATAAATATCGATTCAAATTCAATATAATAAAAGTGCCTAGGGCTAGGGAATCCAACTACGGATCGTCATTCATTTCTGTGAATCGCGAATATCAATGTTGCAAGACTTGAATTGAGGTGAACTAGTCGTAACTAAATAGAGAACCAAGCTCACGCTCTCGCGCTATTTCCGGTCTATTGCAACCTAGATTAGGGCCCACTCGCGTGCAAACCTAAGCCACTAGCATTAGGATCGACATCCTCGTCCAATCGCTCCTCGAGCCCACTCTCGTGCAAACTCGAGTTACGATCTAGACTGTGATAGCTCATATTCGTCTAATCTCTTGCAAACGAATATGGGTATAGATTTATAATTAAAATGCTAGCTTTGGTCCAATCTCTTGCAAACCAACTATTTAATCTCGATTAAAAATCTAAATCGAATATCTAGGCCTTTCCATCGATTAGAATCTAATCTCTTGCAAACTCCATATCGATAGAAATTCCTAGCTATCCGTAATAAATCAATCACAACCTAATCTCCTAGCAATTCTAGCAACGTAGAAATTCATTCATCACAAATCTGAAATTAGATCCATATGGTTCATCTGTTGGATCCTGTGGATGGCAAACAACACTAGAAGGGGGGGTTGAATAGTGTTGTATAAAGATAAAACTTTTTCGTTCTTTAATCAATCAACACAAAACAAAACCTTCCAATGTTGCCTAAGAAACCAAGTAGAGCGATCTACGCTTGGTTCTTAATCAAGCAATATAATTTAAAGTGCACAGCGAAAATTCACAGCAGGTAGTCGACTCCTTATGAGCAGTAGTCGACTCCCAGAGTATATGTTAGAGCAAATAAAATTACAGATGTAAATCTCAGCGCATAGAAATAGGATTGATATTTGCTGAAGATAGAATAAATGCAAGGATAATCAAACACAGAAAATGCAAGCGCAAAGACAAGGATTTTTATCCTGGTTCCCCACAACCCTGGGTACGTCCAGTCCCCGACCAATCAGGTACGAGATTTTCACTATCTGCCTTGGCAAATACAAGCACCTAACTTCACTCGTTAGGATTTCCAACGACCTAGCCTTGACCAGGATTTCCGAACACAACGCCTAGACTTGTCTAGGGTTATACCCTTGCCTCACAAACCGAGGACTTTCCAATTGGCAACAACTAGACTTGTCTAGTGTTCCAACAATTCAACACAATAAGAAATTTGTTCAATACTCTAAAATAAATGATAGAGATTGAAGAATACACCCGATTCTATAGCCAATCAAAAGATAGACAATTGTGTAGTGGCTTAATAGAATGATAGTCTAGATCACACAAAGATACGAGATAAGTTCTTTGTGATCTAGAGCTTTTTCAAAAATCCTTCAAATAGAATTTAAAGAGAAATAATAGAGAGGATTTTGAAAAACAACTTAGCCAATAAAATAATAATATGATCTTCAAAAGAATTGGAAAATATTGCAAGATCAAACAAAACTGAAATTAAAATTGGCTAGAGAAGAAAATGAGAGAGCTTTGATTCACGAAGAGCTTTTACGAATTTTTGATTTTTCAATCTTATTTTTCACAAAAGAATTAAGCTCTATTTATAGGGAAAAAACTGGGATTTGAAATTTGAATTTCGTTTGACTTTTGTCCCAAAAATTTCGGAGTAAATCACTCAAAAGAATTTAAAATTCAAATTCAAAACGTCTGAAAATTTCCAGCAGGTAGTCGACTCCCTATATAGGTAGTCGACTCCCAGAGGAGTCTAGGAAATTTTCATCTCTGAGAAGTAGTCGACTCCCTACTTTTGGTAGTCGACTCCCAGAGGAGTTTTTCCTGTTGTTCTAGTCAAAAGTGTAGTTAACTCCAGGGTGCGTGGAGTTTCACTACGATAATTGAAGTGACTAGAAAAGCTCTTTAAAAACCATTTTTGAAGATAGTTAAAAACATTTGTTTTGAAATCATTTGTGTGTGTGTTGTCTATTTGATATGGCTTTGACAAATATCCTAAAAGACACGACACACTCACACTAGACTCTGAACATGTCTTCGGCAGTTTAGTCAACTTGATGAAGTGAGGATGAGCTTCTCTTTGAGCTTCTTGCTTTGTTTGAGCTTGACCTTCATCACTTGAGTTTAGCCATGTTCGTCTTTGTCGTGGAGCGTTGATGCGTGCTTCTTGGAGTATTAGTAGAGCTTCACGAAATCTGTATACTTGTAGTGTAGTGTAGTTAGTATACTAAGCATTCATTTGGTGTGCTCATCATAAAAATTACTTCGGGGTGGAATTCAATTTCCATCACTCTCCCCCTTTTTGATGATGACACCCAAATGCAAAATTTGAAGGAATACATGAATATGAATAATATTTTCAAGTATACTTACTCCCCCTGCTTTGATGCGGTTCTCCCCCTGCATCGAAGCTATTTCACATATTCACATTTTTGCATTATAACATTTTTCTCCCCCTTGTCATCAACAAAAAATAGAGCAGTAATTTCTACAATTCAATAAAAATAAATTCCATATGCCTGCAATGGAGATGTTAGTTCATAGAACAACTAAGTTTAGCATAGCATATAGCTTCATAGAAGCTAGCATCACACAATAAGAGTTATTACAAACCATAGTTTAAGAGAACATTGTTTTTGAAAAGAGAACCATTGTTTTGAAATAGAAGTGCATGAAACTAAGGGTGACCGCTGTCCTTTTTCAGTCCTTGATCTCTTCAAGGATCATAACGAGCGTCTCCTCAGTCATCTTCTTGCTTTGCACTACGATTTCCTTGAGGTCATCCACCTTTTGATTGAGATTTTCAAATCCTTTCTCCTGTGAGATCTTCAATTTTCCAATCTTTTTCAGAAGCATCTCCTGAAGTTCAAGGATGTATGCAGGAACTTCTTCTTCTTCCTCGCCGCTTCCTTTTTCTTCTCCTTCACTTTCTTCATCAGAATCTGAAATTACAACCTTCTTACCTCGCCTTGATGATGATGATCATCCTTCGATAGCGATTTGCTCTTCAGGGACGTTCTCATCAAGGTCATGATGGAGATTCATTCTCCCAAGAGCATGAACATCAAAGACACGAGCAGGTTCTAGAATGGTTGTTTCATGATCCAAAGGCACGTTAAAACTAATGAATAGAATGGTCAGATAGTGCCCATGAGAAAGTGTGGAGGAAGGTCTGTCAGATGAAGCTGAAAGTAGGATGGAATCCATGATGACTTTAGACCAATTCACACGAATGTTACCAAGAATGGCATAGATGCATTTAGCTTGTTTTTCAGAAAGGATAGCATGACTTCCAGATTTTTGAGTAATGTTATACGACAGAATATTAGCTAAGATTCTCGCCGGATAGCGAAGATGGCTACAAGGAAGTTTGGTCTGAAAGTGTTTACCAGGCAGATACATTCTCTCTAGGATATTCTCGTCAGTCATCTCAATTTTCTCGAGGATCATACCGGAGTATGGATTCCTAAGGCTTCACCTAGGGATTTTACAGTTATTGCAAGTTTGGTATCGAGAACTTTAGTAATGAAACGACTTTTAACGAGATCATAATCCATGTTTGCATAAAAGAGATGAATAAGCCTAGGATAACACATATACACATTTTCTGAGGAGAACAAATTTGCTAAGTTCTGGAAATCTAGCAGACTGTCAATACCGTAATTGATAACATCATTGAGTTTGACAAATCTTTCATGCAAGATAGGTTTCTTAGACACTTTAACAAAATGTTCATAGGTAGTTGATTTGAAGAGATATGGTAGAATGATTATTTTTCAGAATCAACATTAGCAGTAGCAATCTTTCTCTTCTTAGGAAAAGCTCCTTTGAAAGGCATCTAGATAGAGTAAAACAACAACAACAAAATATTTTACACTACTAGATAACCAAGAGAAATGAAGTAACAAAGTTCATGAAAGTAAAAAAAATTTTACCTTGGGTAAATTTGAAGGAAGATGAAAAAAGAAATTACTCCAAAAAGTCCAAGCCTCAAGATGAAAACCCAAGAGAGGAGAGGGGAAAATAAGGTAGTCGGCTACCTCTAGGGTTTTCTTGGGGTTTTGATTGAAGAGATGAAGAGATGAGGAGAAATAGGAGCCATTAGATCTAGATTTGGGTGGCTAGGATGGGTTTTAGACTTTAGTGGGTAAGTTGTCTTAACGGATCTTGACCCAACCACTCAAATAGAACCCAATAGAAGTTAGTCAAAAAAGAGGCAACCCAGAATTTTACGCACTGGTAGTCGACTCCCTCCTGTAGGTAGTCGACTCCCTACTGGGTTGAGTCGTTTTCTCATCCCGGAAAAAGTTTGGTCCAGGTTGAACGAGCTCTTTTAACAAAAAATATTTTAAGCAATAAAACACAATCATGCATACAAATTTAACTTATTTCAACTCATTTAAATAATTATAAAATAAATAAAAGATAAAAGCATTTGTTCCGATTCAGCCGTTTTGACTTCCTGAATTTTCTTCATTGTCTTCCTCCTTTTTAGAGCACCTGAAAGATAAGCGTTTTATGGTACTCTTTTGATTTTGAGTCCGAGGAGTTAGTCTTTAGGAAACCAAACCCAATACGGTTTAGTTCCTTCATGAACAATATACTTATAATTTTTATTAAAATGAATCTGTTGAACAAAGTTAGTAGCGTACCTTTCTTTTTGCTGATCAGATAATCTTTTTGGTACCCAGATGCTTAAAACATTATCATTAGTATGATGCATCCTAGTGTGCTTAACCCGTTTCTTGGTATGATGAGAATCATAGCCAAGTCCGGTTTTGCTAGATGATAATTTTTGATTATCTATTATATTATCTAGCTTCCCTTTTCCTTTATTGAAGTTCTCAATAATTTTCATCGTAGCGTCGTATTTATTTTTGACAGTTACGAGAAGATTATTCAGACTTTCAACCTTTTCATTTACTAGCAAAATATCCTTTTGTAAGAGATCATTTTTCTCTTTAAGAAGACTATTTTCTTTAATAGCTTCTTCCTTTTCTTTAGTCTCTCTTTTAGCAATTCTAAGTGTTTTTCTATGTTCCTTAATGAGCTTTTCATGCATTTTGCATAGCTCTTTATATGCTCCCCTATAGTCCAAGTCTTCATCATCACTTGACGATGACTCATTGTCGCTAGATGAATCATGATGCGAGCTTACCTTGGAGGATGTAGATGCCATGAAACACATGTGTGCTGTCTCTCTTCTTTCATCATTATCTTCGTCTGAGGATTCGTCGGATGAGGAATCGTCGCTCTGATCGAAGGCTGCATAGGCTTCTTTCTTTGGTCGTCTAAACTTGCTTCTTGCATTGTTTCGTCTTTCATTATTCTCTTTGTTCTTTCCACGATCTCTGGAATCACGGTTGTTTCTTTCCAATGGACAGTCTCTCTTGACATGTCCTGGTTTATTGCAACCAAAACAGATAATACCGTTAGTGGGTCTAAAAGATCGTTTTCCATACTTACTTGTGATGAACTCTTTAAAGTTCTTTGAGATGAACGCGATGTGATCTTCTTTGTCCGTGTAATCGGAATCTTCTTCTTGAGATTTGAATGCAAGATTTTTCTTCTTTGGTTTTTCTTCGATCTTCTTGTCTTCTTCAAGCTCGATCTCATATGCCATGAGATTTCCCATTAGTTCTTCGATGGTGAGATCCTTCACATTGTGAGCTTCTCGAATGGCCGTGGTCTTTCCCTTCCATTCGGGTCGGAGTGATCTTAGTATCTTCATTACCTGTTCATACTCGGAAAGTTTCTTTCCTAGTCCTGCAAGCTCATTTGTAATGTTAGTAAAATGAGTATTCACATCGGTGATACTCTCTCCTTCTTCCATTTTAAAAGTTTCGAATTTTGAATGTAATACATTTATACGAGATTCTTTTACCTTTTTTGTACTTTCGTGACTTACCTGAAGAGTGTGCCAAATTTGATGTGCTGTCTCACATTGGGAGACTCGATTGAACTCATTGCCTGTAACAGCGCAAAACAAGGCATTCATTGCTTTTGCATTGAGATTAGCTTTCTTCTTATCATCGATGGACCATTTTCCAAACTCAACGTCGGTGGGTGCGATGTACGGGACTTTGGTGATAGTCCATGCTTCTATGTCTAATGACTCTAGGTGAGTCTTCATTCGGATCTTCCAGCTGGCGTAGTTGGTTCCGTTGAATAGAGGTGGTCGCATAGTGTTCAGTCCTTCGGAGTGAAAAGAGGTTGACGCCATCACTATTTGTAGCCTCGCTCTGATACCAAGTGTTGGATCTGTGGATGGCAAACAACACTAGAAGGGGGGTTGAATAGTGTTATATAAAGATAAAACTTTTTCGTTCTTTAATCAATCAACACAAAACAAAACCTTCCAATGTTGCCTAAGAAACCAAGTAGAGCGATCTACGCTTGGTTCTTAATCAACAATATAATTTAAAGTGCACAGCGAAAATTCACAGCAGGTAGTCGACTCCTTATGAGCAGTAGTCGACTCCCAGAGTATATGTTAGAGCAAATAAAATTACAGATGTAAATCTCAGCGCATAGAAATAGGATTGATATTTGCTGAAGATAGAATAAATGCAAGGATAATCAAACACAGAAAATGCAAGCGCAAAGACAAGGATTTTTATCCTGGTTCCCCACAACCCTGGGTACGTCCAGTCCCCGACCAATCCGGTACGAGATTTCCACTATCTGCCTTGGCAAATACAAGCACCTAACTTCACTCGTTAGGATTTCCAACGACCTAGCCTTGACCAGGATTTCCGAACACAACGCCTAGACTTGTCTAGGGTATACCCTTGCCTCACAAACCGAGGACTTTCCAATTGGCAACAACTAGACTTGTCTAGTGTTCCAACAATTCAACACAATAAGAAATTTGTTCAATACTCTAAAATAAATGATAGAGATTGAAGAATACACCCGATTCTATAGCCAATCAAAAGATAGACAATTGTGTAGTGGCTTAATAGAATGATAGTCTAGATCACACAAAGATACGAGATAAGTTCTTTGTGATCTAGAGCTTTTTCAAAAATCCTTCAAATAGAATTTAAAGAGAAATAATAGAGAGGATTTTGAAAAACAACTTAGCCAATAAAATAATAATATGATCTTCAAAAGAATTGGTTAATCTCGATTAAAAATCTAAATCGAATATCTAGGCCTTTCCATCGATTAGAATCTAATCTCTTGCAAACTCCATATCAATAGAAATTCCTAGCTATCCGTAATAAATCAATCACAACCTAATCTCCTAGCAATTCTAGCAACGTAGAAATTCATTCATCACAAATCTGAAATTAGATCCATATGGTTCATCGTCATGCCCTAAAACAAGGATCAACCAAGCATAACAATAACGATATAAGAATCAATAAAAAGCATTGCTTGCATACAAAAAGATATCAAATCAATGATTCAAATAACAAGAACGAAGATACTTAGCTTTGATGAAGATTTCCAATCCAATTACAAGCTTTTTGATCCAAGAGGGGGCCTAGGACATTGCCTAACCTCTAAAAAGTCTTCAAGAAAAATAATCAGGAACTCCCCTCTAATGACGGCTACAAACCCTATATATAGCCCCCCAAAACCCTAGCAAATAACCCTAGAAACTCTCTGAAAATCGTGCCCAAAGACAGCTCTGGCCGCAACTTAAGTTCTGGGCCCGCGTTCACTCGGCCGAGTAGCAGTTTTAGCACTGCAGCGTCAACTTGCAGAAATTCTCCAAATTTCATCTAACCTTTGATTGGCACATTCTTGGTGGCGTTGGAACCATCATGAAGTCTACTATCCATAAAGAAATATGAGAAAAATACTTTGCTAGCTATAATGATAGTAGATTTCAAAAGAGTGATAGGCTGTCTGAAAATCTGGGCGCTCGTGTCATTTGGCCGAGTGGAAATATGACTCGGCCGAGTGAGAATTGTGACTCGACCGAGTACGTCAGTCTACAGATCATCCAGAAAAACAGAGAAGTCGGCATGGCTCTCTTCGAATTCTTGGCCTTCCCTCGGGCGAGTGGAGTTCTCTACTCGGCCGAGTGGAATTAACCACTTAGCCAAGTGCATTGTGGCACTTTGGTCAGGCAAACGTCGTCGTGTCAGTCTCGCTCGGCCGAGTAGGCTGCTTCACTCGACCGAGTGAACTGCCTTGCTCTGCTGAGTGACCTGTTTCAGAGCTCATTTCTCCTCCCCCTCGCTTTCTTGTCGATTACTTCGACGTTCTTCTTCTCCCGCTCATCGTCCAGCGCCGTTAGCTCCTCAATAAGGCCATGAGCGATGCTCCGATACGCTTGCAAGTCCCTTAAGTTCATTTTTGCTCTCGATTGCTCCATATTTCCTGAAATCAGACGAAAACGAGAAATAGTGAAAAGTAACAAAATATCGTCGAATAATCATGAAAATCGCAATATGAGCAATCGAAATGGCATGCAAACATGCAAAAAAGGTGTAAAATATGGACCGATTAGCTACCTCCCTGATTCCCAGCATCCGGCTGCTACCTCTCCGCATCCAAGCATCCCTACCTAGGCTCTCCGCATCTTTGCTCTATCTGTAAACATGTTCCTTTTATTGTTAAATTAGCATAATGTCAGGATCAAACAACCCATGTAGACATGTTAATGTTAATTTTAATACGGAAGAATATGGTTATTATCAAATTATGCTGAACAACCCTATCAAATCACCGAAATTTCTGGAAACGTCACCAACTGAACAAGAATGGAATGATAGTAATCACCCTAGCCCCATAGTGGGTACACAAGGGGGTTCTTCTTCTGCACACACACTTCAACCCTCCTACTACGTCTGGCCCCACTTTCACACAAGCAGCCCAAACCAGAAAACAGAAATCTGCGGTTTGGGAAAACTATACACTTGAAACATTACCTGAAAAAGGACTTAGGGCTGTTTGCAAAATCTGTAGAGCAGATTTCGTTGGCTCAGCTAAAGATGGCACAACACACCTGAAAAAACACTCAGATGCTAACAAAAAAAGAGACTAGGCAGACAACTTTAAACTTAATAGCTACATCTAGCTCTTTATCTACTTTCTCATATTCGTCTGAAACAATGCGAAAGGAGATGGTTAGACTAGCTCTATGCCAAGAATTACCCTTCAGTTATGGGGAAAGCCCCGCATTAGAATGGTTTAATCAATTAGCATTGAACCCTGCATTTAGAAAAGTGCCTATAAACACTCTTAGAAGAGACGCTATGTCAGCTTTTAAAACTGGAAAAGCTAAAATTATACAACATTTTGCGGCCTTAACATCTAGAATAGCTTTAACATCCAACATATGGACAACAAATGGGGGTTATCCTATTTATGTGTTACGTCACATTATGTAGACCACGACTATGTTATTCACAAGATGATTATCGGTTTTAAATTGTTAGACTTTGTTCATAACTGTGATGTTATTGCTAATGTGATTATGACTGTTATTCGCGAGTATGCTATTTCTGAAAAAAATCATTTCATTTACACTTGATAATGCATCTAACAATACAAATGCAATAACATTTTTAAAAAGACAACTGAACCCTTATCTTGATGGTATTTTATTTCATCGCCGATGTGCTTGTCACATCTTGAATTTGATAGTACATGATGGGCTAAAATATGCTGCTTCTTGGTTAGAAAGAGCTAGGAACTTTATGTTATACATACATTCTTCTGCCAATAAGAGAAATTTGTACAAAGAAGTATGTAGAAATAGATGATCGCTCCGGGATGTGACCCAAAGAACGGTTGTAGTTTTACCGCAAGTGCACGGTGTAGCAGCGAGCTGGATATCGAACACAGGGAGGACGAATGACCGTGCTTGTTCCAATCAACCTGGCTATTTAAGAGAGAAATTTGCCTTTGGCGATCCTGTCACAATCGTCAGACAAAAATGCGGAAATATCAAATCAAATAAAGAACGTCTAGGGAATGGGGAATCCCCGCTACTCACCGTATTTCATAAATGCGGTTTATCGGTATCAAAATTGCTTGAATGAGAATTTGGATGAACTAGTTGCAACTGAATGTAGAACCAAGCTCACGCTCTCGCGCTGTTGCCGGTCTATAGCTATCCTAGGTTTGGGTCCAATCTCGTGCAAACCCTAGCCTAGGAAAGCTAGCATTAGGATCAACATCATCGTCCAATCGCGCACCGAGCCCAATCTCTTGCAAACTCGGTCCACGACCTAGATTGGGATAGTTCCTACCCGTCCAATCTCTTGCAAACGAGTATCGGCATGGAATTGCAACCGGAAATCCTAGTATCGGTCCAATCTCTTGCAACCGATACTTCGAAAATCCGACTCCAACCCAATTCGGATTTCTAGGGTTTCCTATCAAATTGGGATCCAATCTCTTGCAAATCCCAATTGATATGAATACCTAGCCATCCGTAGTAAATTGATCCCAATCTAATCCCTAATAACAATTCTAGCACAATTTCTACCAATTTATCACAAATATGGAAACGGGCTTGTAGGGTTCATCCCCACGCCCCAAGACGTGGAGACTACTCACAAATCATAGCGAGATCACAAAAATAATCGTTGAAATAAGCAATAGAATTCATCACAATATTGAGATAAGCAATAAAAATAGAATTTTTAAGGAAAAGAGATGCAAACCAATGGAGTTCTTCAATTGAATCCAACAAAATTCCAATCTTTTTCTCCTTTCCAATCACAAGAATAAAGCTAAAAACTAATCTAAAAAGCTGCAAAAAATCTAAGAGAGAGGCTCCCTAAACTAGGGTAAAAACAGGGTTTAAATAGCCCTCAAAATCGTCCAAAAATCGTGACCAAAATACCCCTGCACAGCCTGTTTTCCGCAGTTTTCGCTACAGGCAGCGCATCGCACTCGGCCGAGTGACAAAAGTCGCTCGGCCGAGTGAGAAACCCTGTAATTTTCCAGTAAGTCGGGCCTTCAGGGGTCTCTACTTCGGGGGTGGCTCGGCCGAGTGAGTTGTCGTCACTCGGCCGATGACTTCATAGTACTCGGGCGGACGGGATTAACCACTCGGCCGAGTGGGTCTTCTGAAGTTCAGGCAGCCGAAAAACAGAAACTTGGATGTTTTGGAGGGGCTTCGTCTGGGCACCACTCGGGCGGACGTGATGTCGTCACTCGGCCGATGTGGTCTTCGGTGCTCGGCCGAGTGCACATGTAAATTGTGTCTATTCTGGTCGGGCCGAGCAGTGTCTCGCTGGTCGGCCGAGTGGCTCCTCCACTCGGCCGAGTGGGACACAAAAAATGCCCAATCTGCTTATTTTGGCCTCCTCGTCGCTCCTGCGACGTCCGTTCTTCTTCCGCTCCTCTCCAACAGCAAAATACCCCTCGGGGAGGTCGTTGGTGACCGTCTAGAGTAAGCGCATCTCGAGATCACTCCAAATCGCGCCAAATCACCTGAAATGCGACAAAAACAACAAATCGTGAAAAGCATCGCAATATCGTTGATATATCGTGAAAAACATGATTTGGGCGATCTAAATGGCATGCAAATATGCGGAAAAAGGGTGTAAAATAAGGAGTGATCAAAATCCCCCAAGCTTGCCTCTTACTCGTCCTCGAGGAAGATAAGTAAAAGGTGAACTCGGTGGATTCGGAAAACGAAAACGGCGAAAAACGAAAAAATGAAAAATGAAAAACGGTGAAGAATGGAAAACGAAATGAAAATAAAGAAGAGAGAAAGAAGCGAAGAGGTAGGCTGCTAGATCATTTTCTCAGGACGGGGGTTTCACTTACTCATATAGCATGCACCGAATGAAAAACTCATGTCAAAGGATTTTATTTTGATATCATAGTATAATAGTGCAAATAGAAATAGAAAACCCACGAACAACGATATAATCATGAAAAACGGAATAATTTTTAAAATTAACATCGTCTGAATCATTTAAAGCGGTATACAAATCACAGATCACACACTTTTCAATTGAACGCTTTCTATCTGGAGTATAAGAGTATCACACTATAGAATAGAGAATAGAAAAGTATGGATTTCATGAAATGAACGCTAGGCCTAGATTTCTGGATTTCGTAAAGCTGGAAATAATCTCACCGAGTATAGAATATTACTTAGCCTAGGTTGTCGTGCAATGTCAAGTAGTCACTCTCTCACACATCAATGGATCCCCTCCCCCAAGCTTATCTATGAGCGTGGTGGCATAAAAAAATATTCACATCCCCATTTTTATATAGCTCCAAATGTAATAAGAAGAAAGAAGAAAGGAAGAAAGTGAGATGGGATCTTTTATTGAGGATTTTTCCTCTTTTCTTTTTTTCTTTTTTTTTCTTTCTTTTTTTTCTTTTTTTTTGTTATAGCATATGTACACAATGATCCCAACTCAAAGAGAGATAATGATATACAAGAATATTCTTCTCTCTTTTATTATTTTTTTTTATAGAATAAGAAAATTGGAGCTAGGAATTAATAGCGGGGGAAATGACATAAAATAGAATCGCTAAGGGGAGATTCACCAATGATTATAAAAGTAGAGAAATGATGTTCAAGATTTATGGAGAAAGAAATAGATATAACTCTCGGTTCACTCTATAAGACATGCACGACAACTTCAGCAGGGTAATCTAGTCTACTCAGTTTCGATCACAAAAAAGCTAACTATTCCAGATTTATCATAGCTAACATCATTCAATCATCCTGAAGTGAAGTGTACAATTCATGCATATAGAAGTGATATAGGAAAAGAAATCAGTACTCCAGATATAGGCATTCAATGCGTGAATCTTGGTGTGTTTTCTGTGATAGCATACATATGAATATTCAGACTCAGCTAATAATAAAATTTCATCCATTTTCATGTGGCAAAAGTGTGGGTTACTATCTCTAAATGCAAGGCAAGTCATAGCATATGATATCAGAAATAAAGTCTAGGACATGACAAATATAGCATGTATATAGAGTAAGCTAAATCCAACGTCATCATCATCACAGAAAAGTCATCTCTAGCATGAGATGAAAAAGAAATAAAGATAAAGGGAAAATAGAACTATTTACAATGCGGCACACAGAGAAAATAAGAAAAACGTGATGCATGGTAAAATAAAAGAAAAGTAATGAAAATGAGTGCAAAAGTGAAAAACGGTGTGAAAAACTAAAAATAAAGGTGGCAAATCGAAAAAGAGCGTGAGAACTCACTCCCCCAAGCTAAATGGCACAGTGTCCTCAATGTGCATAGTGTGGCACACCGAGAGACAAGAAATGTGAGGGGCAGGTGAGGATGCATGCATGAAAAATGAAAATAAAAATGAAAAATAAAGATATGAAAATATGATGCGGACATGATGCATGCACAGATAGGAGTGATACAGATATATAAGTGGCACCAAAAACTCTCGCTCTCTCCCAAAAAAGATATATAAAGATATGATCAAAAAGAGAATCCCAAAATAAGTGAGGGGAGGGGGGTGGACAAAAATGCATCAGGACCCAGCAGAAACGGGCAGCACAACGACAAGGATAATCGATGGTCATCAAGGGTGCCTAGGAAGGTGGCGCTGCACCGTCTCCGTCCTGAGGCGGAGGTCGTGTGGGTGGTGCTGACTGGACAGGCTACTGAGCGGGGGTAGGTGTGGGAGTGGCAGCAGGTCTGGTGTGTGTGGAAGTGTGGGCGGGAACCTGCTGGGTGGGTACGCGTGAGAGACGCTCCAGAACCTGGGTGAGGCAGTAATGGATCTGGGGGATCAGCTCGAAGCGGCCAGCCATCACAGAAACGGTGGAGGACAGGGTCCTAAGGTCGCCTCGGAGGCCACTCACCGCCCCCTCTAGAGCACGAATGCTCTGAAGTACAGTGGCAGGGGGAGGTGGTGCCGAGGGACGCACCGGGCGGGGCTGTGCAGGGCGTGGCTGGCGAACTCGGGTCGCGTAGGTGACTGGCTCAGCGGGGAAAGGAACAAAAGGTGCTGCGCTTGCGAATGTGGGCCTGGCCTCAGTGTGAGGCCGGGGCACCGGCTGGTGGGAAGTGGAGGCAGCAGCAGCGAAAGAAGAGTGCAAAAATGGCAGCGAGGTGGCCGGAGAGGTCGGTGGCACAGAAGTGTGGACAGACGCCACGACGCTCTCGGAAAATACAGCAGGGGTGGAGACAGAGGTAACTACCGCTGGGGCGGAAGTGTGTGGACCAGAAGGCGCAACCCCAGCGGAGATCATGCTAGCCATGGTCTCCACGACCGCGGCAAACGAGGGCTCTCCACTCTCAACAAAGGTCGACAGGTGCTCGGGGAGTGCGGAGCAAAGTGGCTCGACGGACAGAGGGCCAGTGGTGGTGGTGGGAGTGGCGGTGACAGCCTCAGAAGTGGTGGTGGAAGTGGGCTCAGCTGAGGTGCTCGTGACACTGACAGAAGTGGGGACAGAAGTGTCAGGAGCAGCGGAAACATCAGGTATGGGCTGAGGGGCCACTGGGTCAACAGGCTCGGCAGCAGGCTCGGCAAGGTGCACAACAGGGTCTACAGGGGCAGCGTGGGCCTGCTCGGCCTCCTCGGCCTCGAGCACGTAAGCAGCAGGGATGAGGACATCCATCGCAGGGAGCCAGTCAACGTGGGCCGGTGCAATCAGAGTCCGAGCAGGGCTCGGGAGAATCATGTAATCGGCACCAAAAGGGCCGTGCAACCAGACCCAGTGACGCTCACCGTGCGGACGAAGCATCTTCATCCGGGCCATAACATCTATCGACAGAGAAGTGGGGCCCGGGACGCGTCGCAAGTCATCGGGGAAGTCCTCGCCGGTCATAAGAGCAAGCAAAGTGATCAGGCCGCCGCAGCATATCGGTGAGCGAGCACCCACCGATACGATGATGCGGTCCAAAAACCAAGCCGCGATATCGATCACGACGGCGGGGACAAGCTCATCGCCATCCCTAGATAGAGCTCTGGGACGTATCATCGCGTAGAGCGTGTAGAGCTCTGGCGTAGACATCGTGCCCGGCTCATATCTGGCCAAAAAGGTCGTCGCCATAAGGCGCTGAGCAATGCGGAGGCAGGGATGGACAATGGCCGAGGCCTTGGCCCTACTAGGGTCAAAGGCAGCGTGGAGACCCGTAATCCGGGCCCAGAAGGCACCGGCGTCGAAGGAAGGTGGGGGGATATGGGTGGGGCCGTAACCGCGATCGGCACCGGGGACAGCGGGCCACGAGAAGAACGCTCTCATCATATCGAGAGTGACCTGGCACTCTCGATCCATGAACTGAAACGAGCATCCCTCATCGGTCCGGGCGATAGAACTCAGAACCTCAAGTGTCGGGCGGGTAAACGTATCCGCCGACACCTGCAGAAAATCTCGCCAGTCCACGTTGTCGTACAACGTGAGCATCCCCTCTAGTACCCCCAGGCGTCCTAGGTCAGCGAGGTGTGCAAACCTGGAGGGTACGATCGAGCGCTGGGAGATACGGTCAAAGACGGCGTGGTGTGCGTCGTCTCGGAACGTAATCCCGAGCGGCCCGACCAGTGGAGCCGGAGGTGGTGGCTGTGCAGCGGCAGGGAGAGGCTGTGCGGGCTGTGGGTGCACTGCAGGCTGTGCGGGGTGTGCGGGGCCTGCAGGCTGTGCTGGGTGTGCGGGGTGTGTGGGGGACGGTGGAGGAGAGTCCTCCAACTCGTGGGAGGGGCCGGCATCATCTGATCGCTTCCGCTTGGCGGAAGCTCTCTTCGACCGAGGCCGTGTCCGGGGCGGCATATCGGCCCCGAGCGCGCGCCGAAAAACGTGAAAAGTGTGGCGTGTGCAAAAATAATGGAAAGAGTGTACCCCGACACGCCGCGAGTGCTAAGCAGTGGAAGCGTGCGAAGTCAGCGCCTCCGCGAAGTCCAGATCAGTCCCGAGAAGCTCCCCTGGGCTCCCCTAAGCTCCAAAAAGCAACCTGCGCATGAAAAGGCGATATCAGTGGGTAATATTCAAAATGTATGGAGCATTAGGGGTATCATAGATAGATATAGGAATTGATTTGGGTTTGGGGGTCGTTTAACACATGGATCCTCAAAAATACACAAAAAGAGGCGATAAAGGGCGAAAATAAGCAATACCGGAGGTGGCCGGAGAGGCTGCCGCCGGCGGCGACTCGGGCGAGTCGCGGCGGTGGTCGGCCGGCGGTGGCGGGCCGAGCGGCGGCGCGGCGATGGTCGACCGGGCGAGTGAGGGCGAGAGCGAGCGGGGATCGGGCGAGGGAGCTGAAGGGGCGCGGGTGTTTGGGGGTTTTGCGATTTCGAAAAATGCGCCCCCCCTCGGCCCTTATATAATAAAAGTTACGACTCGGCCGAGTGACTAGGTCACTCGGCCGAGTGGGATTAATGAAAATTTCCTCCCCGCTATCGCTTCGGCCGAGTGGCTGTGCCAGCCTCGGCCGAGTGGAGTAAGTCCATTCGGCCGAGTGACTCAAGCTACTCGGCAAGACTCGCCCTAGGAGGGTATCCGTTTTACTCGGCCGAGTGAAAATATATACTCGGCCGAGTAGCAGTTATATTGAAATCAGGAAAATAAACAGAGAGTTGGGTACAGCAGACTTCCCTCGTTCGTGAGCGGCTCGGCTGGACGAACTTGTGTACTCGGCCGAGTGACTAGTATACTCGGCCGAGTGAGCCTTGTGTTCTGCTGTTTGTCTTCGTTTGGGCTCTAAACTCCGTCTTTCTTCCTCCAATCGATTTCATCTTCCTCCTAAGCATCGAGCGCCTTCTTGGGGCGCTCCTCGTCGTCTCGTTCATCCTCCACATGATGGATCTACCTATCTCCTCTCCTGTCAAGAAAAATAGGACCCGTTATCACAAAATTTTTGGGCGAACGACTCAAAACACTAAAAATTTCTAAAACGAAAATAAAGAAAAAGTAAAAATAAAGCAAAAACCGTCGGGTTGCCTCCCGACAAGCGCTCGTTTAAGGTCGTGAGCTCGACCCCCTATAATTTTCAATCAATGCGGGGTGTTTGGTGCATATGAGATGCACCCATCAAACTTTCCAGGGAGAACGCTTGGATTGGGAAGTTGCGGCGTCGTGTTCTCCCGCGGTGGTCTCCCATCTCGAATAGTGTTGGGGGAAGGCTCCCCTAAGCTAGCATTTGCTCCGGTCAACGGCTTTACCGGTGACGCCGATCTCCGCGGCGGAGGAGCTTTCTTTGGAGACTCCAATTTCGAGAGCTTGCAGAGCTCTCGAATCCTGCGACATCAGCGTCGCCTTCATCATCTTCAGCGGAGAAGTTGGGGGAATCGTCTATCTTCTCATCTTGGCCTAAATCCGGGCCTTCCTCTAAATCTTCATCAAAAAGAGCGCCAATTGAGTAGGGGATCGCCTCCTCTATCACCTCATCAAGGAGGTCCATGTAGTCAAGTTCCTCGTGGTAAGACATGTGCTTCATAGCCTTAGGAATGTGGAGCTCCACCTCGATGTTGCCGACGTTTAAAGTTAGGGTACCTTCGCGCACGTCAACAATTACTCTGGCGGGTGGCGAGGAACGGGCGTCCAAGTATCAATGAAGTATCTCCCTCCTCCTTAACGTCCATGATCACGAAGTCACATGGTAAGCATATTCCACCCGGGACTTGTAGCGGTATGTCTTCGGCGATCCCTACCGGCCTTGTTATTCGCCCGTCGGCCAATTGAATGCGCATGTCGGTAGGTTTCAACTTTGTCCCGGTGTTTAGCCTTAAGAACATGGAGAGAGGCATGAGGCTCACACTAGCCCCTAGATCAACCAATGCCTTTTGAAGAGGGACGCCGCCCAAGGTGCAAGGAATCCGAAAACTCCCCGGATCTTTAAATTTGGCCGGCTCCTTTTCTTTCTTGGTAAACCAAGAGCCCTCCTCGGCTAGCATGATCTTCTCCTTCCTCTTTCTCCCCGAAATCAAGTCCTTCAAGAATTTAGCATATGTGGGGATCTCCACGATGGCGTCGAGGAAGGGAATATTGAGGCTAACTCCTCTTAGATACTCGAGGAACTTCGCTAGCCTTTTCTCCATTTTCGCTCTAGCAAGCCTTTGGGGAAATGGGACCGGTGGCATGAAGCGCCTTTCCTCAATCAATTGTTCCGCTCTAGATTTCTCCTTGTCTTGTGGCTCCTTCTCCTTTTCAACTTCAACTACCGGCTCAATTGGCTCCAAGCTTTCCTCCACTGGCTCCTTGGTAGGAATCATGGCGGGGGTGGTGTCCTTTCCGCCTCTAGTGGTAACGGCAACTACGGCATTGATGTGGCCGGTGTTGCCCCGTGGGTTTGGTTCGGGTTGCGCCGGCAATCGTTGAGTGTTCCGATTGAGCAACGCCAATTGCTCCGATATTTGAGCCACAACGGTATTAAGAGAGTCTTGCCCCGCCTTCAAAGTAGCATTTACCTTATTTTGCTCGACCATGAACGCCTCCACTCTAGCTTCGAAGTCGGATCGTTGTTGAGCTTGTGGAGGGTTTTGATTTTGATTCCTCCACCCTTGGTTGTAACCGGGCGGCCTATATGGTGGAACTTGTTGCTTCGGTTGAAAGTTTTGTTGAGTAGGCCCCCTCGGTGGATAGTTTTGTTGTTGGGGTGGTGGTGGTCGAGCTTGTTGAGGTGGTGGTTGTGGCGGGTTCAAAGCTCCTTCATTGTTGGCGTAGGAGAATCCGGGATGATTTCTTGCGGCCGGGTTGGCCCAATATCCTTGGTTCCCCGCAACATATTGTACTTGCTCCAAGGATCCTTCTCCTTGCTCTCCTCCCATGTACATGGCTTGAGATTGGTCTTGCCAATCACACATTTGGTTTGTTGGAGCGGAGGTAGAAGGGGCTCCTTGGGGCTCCGTGATAAACTTCTCCAATCTCTCCACTACCTTGTGGAGAGAATCAAATTTGCTCGTAAGCTCCGCTACGACCTTCGCCTCGTAGATGCTAGTTGGCTTTAAGGAGGACGTAGAGTGTCCTCGCTCATCGCCCCATTGTTGGTTATTTGAGGCCATCTCCTCAATTAGGGCCGTAGCTTCCTCGGGAGTCTTTGACAAGATAGCACCATTCGCCGCGGCATCAATAATTTGTTTAGTCCCCGGTTGAAGACCGTTGTAGAAGCTATGAACTAGCTCCCAATCTTCTATGCTGTGGTGCGGGCATTGATGCTGCAAATCCTTAAAATGCTCCCAAGCTTCATAGAGCGTCTCCTGTGGTCCTTGCTTGAAGGACATGAGAGCGCTCCGGATCTTCACCGTCTTGGATGGCGGATAGAACTTATCAATAAATGCACTCGCCAACTCGTCCCAAGTGGTGAAGACACCCTCAGCTTGCGTCCTCAACCAGTATAGTGCTTTGTCCTTTAGCGTGAAAGGGAAGAGGCGCAGTCTGATGGCATCGATGGAGACCCCCGGCATCTGGAATGTGGTGCACTTTGACAAGAACGATTGGATGTGGTAGTGGGGATTTTCATGGGCATTCCCATGAAATGGATCCTGCTTTATCAGAACCACTAGTCCAGTCTTTAGCTCGAAGCTCTTGTCAGCCGCCAACCCCGGCATGG
This sequence comes from Scilla litardierei, assembly GCA_030789695.1. Lineage (NCBI taxonomy): Eukaryota > Viridiplantae > Streptophyta > Magnoliopsida > Asparagales > Asparagaceae > Scilla > Scilla litardierei. Next base: position 30,779,469 of record CM061133.1, read on the forward strand.
CAATGGATGAGGTAGTAGAAGAGGTCTTAGGCCGAAGTCTATCTCGAATAGAAATTAGCCTCGCCATCCTTGCCGCCAATTGTTCAGGAGTTTCCGGGTTGGTCATAAACCGCCCTTCCAGATTTTGTCTCCTTTCCGCTCTAAGTCTCCGCGCGGTACGTTCGATCTCGGGATCAAATAATAAAGCTTCAGGGTCCGCCATAGATCTCGTGTACATGCACAGGGGAAACAGAGTTTCAAAGAAATGATTAGTACCATGGAAGGGTTAGGTAAGAAATAAGAAATAAAAATAATGATAATAATAATAATAAAATAAAAAAGGAAATAGCTAGGGTGAGAAAGAATCAAACGCAATCGCATCCCCGGCAACGGCGCCAAAAACTTGATCGTTCCGGGATGTGACCCAAAGAACGGTTGTAGTTTTACCGCAAGTGCACGGTGTAGCAGCGAGCGGGATATCGAACACAGGGAGGACGAATGACCGTGCTTGTTCCAATCAACCTGGCTATTTAAGAGAGAAATTTGCCTTTGGCGATCCTGTCACAATCGTCAGACAAAAATGCGGAAATATCAAATCAAATAAAGAACGTCTAGGGAATGGGGAATCCCCGCTACTCACCGTATTTCATAAATGCGGTTTATCGGTATCAAAATTGCTTGAATGAGAATTTGGATGAACTAGTTGCAACTGAATGTAGAACCAAGCTCACGCTCTCGCGCTGTTGCCGGTCTATAGCTATCCTAGGTTTGGGTCTAATCTCTTGCAAACCCTAGCCTAGGAAAGCTAGCATTAGGATCAACATCATCGTCCAATCGCGCACCGAGCCCAATCTCTTGCAAACTCGGTCCACGACCTAGATTGGGATAGTTCCTACCCATCCAATCTCTTGCAAACGAGTATCGGCATGGAATTGCAACCGGAAATCCTAGTATCGGTCCAATCTCTTGCAAACCGATACTTCGAAAATCCGACTCCAACCCAATTCGGATTTCTAGGGTTTCCTATCAAATTGGGATCCAATCTCTTGCAAATCCCAATTGATATGAATACCTAGCCATCTGTAGTAAATTGATCCCAATCTAATCCCTAATAACAATTCTAGCACAATTTCTACCAATTTATCACAAATATGGAAACGGGCTTGTAGGGTTCATCCCCACGCCCCAAGACATGGAGACTACTCACAAATCATAGCGAGATCACAAAAATAATCGTTGAAATAAGCAATAGAATTCATCACAATATTGAGATAAGGAATAAAAATAGAATTTTTAAGGAAAAGAGATGCAAACCAATGGAGTTCTTCAATTGAATCCAACAAAATTCCAATCTTTTTCTCCTTTCCAATCACAAGAATAAAGCTAAAAACTAATCTAAAAAGCTGCAAAAAATCTAAGAGAGAGGCTCCCTAAACTAGGGTAAAAACAGGGTTTAAATAGCCCTCAAAATCGTCCAAAAATCGTGACCAAAATACCCCTGCACAGCCTGTTTTCCGCAGTTTTCGCTACAGGCAGCGCATCGCACTCGGCCGAGTGACAAAAGTCGCTCGGCCGAGTGAGAAACCCTGTAATTTTCCAGTAAGTCGGGCCTTCAGGGGTCTCTACTTCGGGGGCGGCTCGGCCGAGTGAGTTGTCGTCACTCGGCCGATGACTTCATAGTACTCGGGCAGACGGGATTAACCACTCGGCCGAGTGGGTCTTCTGAAGTTCAGGCAGCCGAAAAACAGAAACTTGGATGTTTTGGAGGGGCTTCGTCTGGGCGCCACTCGGGCGGACGTGATGTCGTCACTCAGCCGATGTGGTCTTCGGTGCTCGGCCGAGTGCACATGTAAATTGTGTCTGTTCTGGTCGGCCGAGCAGTGTCTCGCTGGTCGGCCGAGTGGCTCCTCCACTCAGCCGAGTGGGACACAAAAAATGCCCAATCTGCTTATTTTGGCCTCCTCGTCGCTCCTGCGACGTCCGTTCTTCTTCCGCTCCTCTCCAACAGTAAAATACCCCTCGGGGAGGTCGTTGGTGACCGTCTAGAGTAAGCGCATCTCGAGATCACTCCAAATCGCGCCAAATCACCTGAAATGCGACAAAAACAACAAATCGTGAAAAGCATCGCAATATCGTCGATATATCGTGAAAAACATGATTTGGGCGATCTAAATGGCATGCAAACATGCGGAAAAAGGGTGTAAAATAAGGAGTGATCAATAGCCAACTTCCTTACCGAAGGTTTAAACTTAGTGTTCCACGTAGGTGGAATTCAATGTATCTTGTGATGCGTTGCGTGCTTAAAAACAAGATTAAGCTTAGTTATTTTGTTAATACACACATTCCATATGACCCTGATTTCAACATTACTGAGTTTGAGTGGAAAACGATTGAGCAACTTTGTGACTTTTTTGAGGGTTTTTATGTTGCCACAAACAAATTCTCGGGTGTGTATTACTCAACATCCATTTTAGGCCTTGGTCAATTATTTATCATTTCAGACACTTTAGCGATGTATAGAGACACTACGACCACTACCATTGGTCTTCAACCTATGATAGAAGAAATGGATATTAAACTAGCGAAATATTGAAAGCTTGTTCCTTTGCTTTATTCATTATCTAAGGTTTTTGATCCAAGGTTTAAAGAGGAATTAGTAGTTGGGTTATTACAAACCTTTTATGAAAACATGATATTTGAAGTTGATTATCATATAATGAATTTTAAAACTAGCTTAAGAGTCCTTTTTTGCGACGTACGAGGCTAGATATTGTAGTTCATCACACACTTCTTCTGTTCCTGCTAGTTCTAATATTACATGCAAACTCCGATAGATTATGGGGAAGAAAAAACTGAAAAACCGTAGCTACAGAAACTTCGTCTAATGAGTTAACCAAGTATTTAGAAATTACTTTTCCTTTTACTGAGTCTAAATTGGATGATGAAAATTTTGACATTTTGGCATGGTGGAAAATGTATGAACATATGTTTTCAATTCTGACCATTATGGCTCGTGATCTGTTATCAGTCCATATTTCTACTGTTGTGTCTGAGTCTGCTTTTAGTGCAAGTGGCCGGGTTCTGAGTGACAGGAGATCAAGGCTTAAAGAAGATATAGTTGAAGTGGCGGTATGTGCGAAGGATTGGTTTCATGCTGAAAACCGCTCGCAAGATAAACAGGATCTTTCGGAAGATTCTGAGGAAGAAGATACAGAAGCTGAATGATTTTCTGTTTTTCTTGTATTGTTATTTTCTAACCTGTATTCGCATTTAGAAGTCCTATGTTTTGGCCATTGTATGAGGGGTAAGGCTGGCCAATGTAAGTCCCCTCAAAAAAATTTAATTAATGAAATTTAAAGGTTCAACCCAGGACCTTCGTGAATTTCGGTCTAAAATATCTTTTTTTCATTAGTATAGACTTAATTAGAAATATACTTCGATTCTGAACATTTCTTAAAAATTGTATACGTCAATTTTTTCTTTTTAACTTTTTGATAGTGTTATATTAAATATACTTCAAATTATAAAATTCTTAACCTTTTAAAATAATTTTATATAGGTCTTATAAATTTTTTAAAAATTTTATATACTTCTTAACTTATTTTTTATTATTTAGAACATTTTTTTTAAATTGTATGTAGTTAATAAAAAAATTTCAGATTTTTTAGATTTTTTTGATTTTTTTTACTTTTTTAAAAAAACACAATTTTTTTGGGCCGGGCCGGGCCGGGGCCCGGCGAAGCCCAGCGGGCAACGGGCCGGGCCGTTGGCCACCTTGATCTAGACCCCAAGGGACACCCACTACTAAGTGGGTGTAATGGTGGATGGTTAGTGGGTGGAGACCAAAGGTCTCCCCCATTCATAACACTCCCCCCATCCATCCAATACACTAATGTGGGGTGGATACTGCTGGATATAGATTTACCGTGTTTGACTCATTAAAATCTTAACTGTGGAAAACCCAGTGGAAAAACAACAGCTTAAGGAAAAAGAGTACAATACACAAGTGACTCCCCCTAATCTATACAAACTTCAGGCTTGTAGATCTTTCAGCTGTCTCATCCCTATATCTTTTACAAGCTTTCTAAAAGTACATCTAGGCAATGCCTTAGTAAACAGATCAGTGAAATTATTACAAGATTGAATCTGACGTACTTCAATCTGCTTCTGGTCTTGTACTCATGCGTCCAGAAGAGCTTTGGAGAAATGTGCTTCGTCCTGTTGCCCTTGATGTAATCAGCTTGTAGTTGAGCTATACAAGCTGCATTATCTTCAAATAAAGTGGTTGGCTCAAGGTCGTCCTTCTTCAGGCCGGTTGTCACTAGAATGTGATGAATGACTGAACGAAGCCAGATACATTCTCTGCTAGCTTCATGGATCGCCAAGGGCTCTGTGGTTGGATGAGACTGCTGTGGTGGTCTGCTTCACAGATTTCCAGGAGATGGCCATACCACCGTAGGTGAACACGAAAACAGTCAGTGATTTCTCGGTGTGTGGATCAGACTGTAACATGCATCTGCATAACCAATCAAAGTGGAAGATCCACCTTTTGGGAAGTATAATTCCAGGTCAGTCAACCCTTGAAGGTAGCACAAAAGCTACTTTACTTCGTTCCAGTGGCGCTTTATGGGTGCTAAATTGTATCTGGCTTGTAGGTTGACTGCGAACGCTATGTCGAGATTCATGCAGTTTGTCAGATATAGAAGTACTCCAATGGCACTAAGGTAAGGTCCTTCAGGACCTAATGTTTCATCCCCATCTTTCAGTGGTCGGAAGGGGTTATTATATACATCCAAAGATCTAACGACCATTGGGTACTTAGAGGATGGCTCTTATCCATATGGAAATTTTTGAGTAATTTTCTTGTGTATGTGGATTGGTGTAACATGATTCCTCCGATGAGGTGTTCTATTTGTAAGCCATGACAATATTTAGTCTTGCCTAGGCCTTTCATTTTAAACGTTAGTTTGAGGCTTGCAGAGATATCATCAATCTCTGTAGGAGATCTGATGAGGTTTAATTCTTCTACATAGACGGCTATTAATACGAATCTAGTTCCCGTGGTTTTAATGAAAATACACTGGCAGACTTCATTATTGGTGAAACCTTGTTGAACAAGGAATTCAATCAGTCTGTTATACCACATTTTTCCTGATTGATTAAGACCATATAATGATCTTTGAAGCTTAACAGAATAGACGTCCCGATGTCTAACTTTTATTTCTGTTGGTATTTTGAAACCATCTGGAAGTTTCATATGTAACGACCCTGTCTATGGGGAAAACACTAGAAGGGGGATTGAATAGTGTTTATGCAAATTTAAAAGGAATTTACGCCAAATAAAATGCAATCCAACAAATAGTGCGGAATAGAAAAACAACCCAAAATGAAACACACGCAAACGTAGAGATGTTTCAAGGGTTCGGATTACCCAAGTCAACTCCCGACTTGTTCCCGGTAATCCTACGTCCCTTCCACCCGGATACCTCCGGATACTCAAGTTAGAACCCTAACTTGAGGTTTCCTTAAAACCCACTTGTAGCAACCCTACAAGTGAAATCGAATACAATCGATGTCCTTAACTCCCACAACCTAGGAGCAAGCAAAACCACTCTCACAGCCGAGAGCAAAGTTCAATATACGAAAATAATGAAATCTGAAAGCAACACTTACAATCACCTATACCTTGAAGTAGAACTTGAAGGAGGAGTGTGATGTGTGTTGAAGAACTCTCTTGGAAGAGAGAAGAAAGCCCTTTCTCTTGACTGCACCAATTGCCTAGAGGATCACTCTTTGGTTCTAGGTTGGAGAGCAAGAGAACAAGATTTGGAAATACTTAGGGCTTTGGATTTGAGAGCTTTGATCTTTGGAAATAAAAGCTTGAGAGATTTTGCAATAGCTTAGGTAACATCTCAATGGAATAGTAGAAGCCCTATTTATAGGTTTCTCAAATCCACAAAACAGTTTAGGCAAAAACTCTTTTGGAATCCGTGAGAAAAATCTCAACGGATAGAATCTGAACTCGCGACAGTCGACTGTTGAACAAACCACAGTCGACTGTTGCACAGTCAGCAAGGGTAGGTGAGAATTCATAACGGTAACTTACCACGTGGACAGTCAACTGATGAAGCAAAGACAGTCGACTGTTAAACTAACAGGCTACTGTAATTTCTTCTACAGGCGACTGGCCGAAAGATAAGTATGTTAGAATAATACTGGAAATCTCACAAGTAACAGGACAAACGACTGAAGTAAGGAACACAGTCGACTGTAAATCAGAACAGGCGACTGTAAATCCTTATACAGGCGACTGTCAAATACTCTGAGAATTTCCAGAGAGCTGAGTCAATAAATTGGCTTACAGACAAACGACTGTAGAAGCATACACAGTCGACTGATCCAAGGGACAGTCGACTGTGTATTCAACAGTAGTCGACTGGCCGTGAAAGACAGATCAAAATAGTTTGGGCAGAAAGAGAGATAGGCGACTGATTTACAGAACACAGTCGACTGTCACTAGGACAGGAGCCTGTGAATCGTTCATCAGTGGCATGTGCGAAATAATCAGAGAAGGCCCAAAGCTATATTGTAAACATCTGTGCATAACAGGCGACTGTAGAACAAAACACAGTCGACTGTTTTTGAGATAGACGGCTGTAAAGTGTTAAGCAGTCGAGTGTTATAAACAATCCTTGCACTATCAATAAACAAATGAATTGGGGTCAAAGGACAATTGATCTAATTATGTCCTACGACCGAATGTAGATGTGTGTGAGTGCTCCATCAAAGTTCTACTTCTAAGCTACATACTAGAAGAGATAAAAGAAAATTACATTTGACGAATAATCTCTTCTTTCCATCGTATGAGCTTGAAGTCTTCACGGAGCTTCAATCAACATCTACGATCATCCAATCCATGTAATTTGCCTTCAATCAACTTTGAGTGTCATCCATTGCAAGTAGATCCTCATAATTAGCTTAGACAATGGATTAACTGCAAAATAGGGGATTAGTCACAAGTATTTATGTTTACTCATCATTAACATCAAGTAGGGAGAAGTCCAATACTCAACATCATATAGACATCTTTATCTATATTGCCATATAGATATGCAGTCACAACGTCTATGAGCTGCATTTCTAGGCCTTCCATTGATGTTAAGCTTATTATGAATCGGAATGTGATCGCATCCATAACCGGGGAATATGTATCTGCATAATCCATCCCCGATCGTTGGAAAAATCCCTAAGCTACAAGCCGTGCTTTGTAGCGTACGATCTGATTATTCTCATGTCTTTTCCTTATGAATACACACTTGTATCACACAGGTTTTACACCTCTATGTGTCTGGACTACTGGTCCAAAGACTTTGCATTTCAAGAGTGAGTCCAGCTCTACTCCTATTACCTCGTTCCACTTTGGCCAATCATCTCTGCGTTTTTATTCAGCTAGAGATCGTGGATCGATATCATTGTCGCATTAAGCGACGTGAACAGAAATATCGAACGCGAAGTCGTCGTCGTCTTCGGTGCTTTTTCTATCCAGTACATCCCCAAGACGTACGAAATTTAATGATATTTCTCATGTATTGTCCTTTTTGGGGAACTGAATGAGGGGAGAGGTTACTGGTCTGAGCTCAGCATCCTGTGGTGGGATATTCGTTATTTCTCCAGGTATTTTCCTCTTGCGAGAGAATTTATCCTTGGATCCAGGCGGTCGTCCTATTTTTATTTGAGGTACGACCGATTTCGCTGCCGGTGGATTGCACCCGTCTTTGGGGATGACAATCCTAACTGGCGTATTGGCAGCAGGGACGTGTGATCTGATAATTTTCTGGTTATCAGTGAATTTGTTCAGGAGTGAATGTATTGTATTCTGAATGTGAAGAATCTTCAGGATCTCATCTTCACACAGATTAGTACGCGGATCATAATGAGAAATTCTTAGTGTCCCAAGAAATGGTCTATGAATCTTCAGGCTTCTTGGTTTGTGAGCCTAGTTTGGGAAAAGAATTTTTGTCAAACTCACAATCTTTAAGACGAGCATTAAACGTGTCGCACGCGAGGGGCTCAAGGTATCTAATAATGGTGGGTGAATCATACCCTATGTAGATACCAAGACAGCGTTGAGTGATTCGGAGTGAAAAGTGTATATTTATACCCCCTAACTACCCTAATTTTGTGCTAAGAATTATACGTAATATTGCTCTTTTGGGTATATTTTCACTTCATATCAATTTTAGGGCTTATTCTCATTCTTGGCACAAAATAAGGATTTTATCGTCTTTATTGGCTTCCTGATATTTTTCATATACTCCTGGTATTATTGTGATCATATTGACAAATTTTTGAAAATTATTTGAGCAATAAGGTATTTTATATAATTTTTGGAAGTCAATATTGTGTTATACAAGTCATTATATTCATTTTCATATCAAATGGACTAATTTTCACTTCTTCTATTTTTCAGGTACTCCTGGGAGTCTTGGGGATTTTTCAGAATTTTCTGGGATTTTTCTGGGACTTCTAGGTATTTTTGGTAATTTAAATGGAGGAGAAAAGTGGATTTAAAAGGGGAAAACAGAAAATCAATTGGGCGCCACATGGCGCAATCTGGCTGCGCCACGTGGCGCAGATCCATTGCTCCCCCGTTGAATCGCGGGCAGCCGCTGTCGAGTTTGATTAAATAAAAAAAGTTTCAGGGGGCCCGCTCTTGGAGCGGGCCGCACGTTTTATTAAAAAAGAAAAAAACGAAAAACAAATGAAAGCGAGCCGGCCCAAGCGGCCGGCCCGCTTATGCTGCTGCGCGTGCAATTAAACGAGCGGAGCGGGTCGGGGAGCCCAAACCCGACCCGCAACGCTGTATTAGGGGCCTGTGCGTTATTTGTGAAGGCAGACTTCGTTTTTGAGTTCCAGGTTGCTGTTTTTGTGTTTTTAGGGTTTTATTGGGGGTTTCTTCTTCCCCAAGGCTAGGGGTGGAGCTTGGAGGCCACTGATAGTGGAGAAGCTTGGTGGAGGTACTAAAGTGGAAGGGAGGCTTCATTTGGAGAGATTCTTGGGTGAAATCCTTCATCCCTCTTGTGTAATTTTGCATTTCTCTTTTGTATTGAACCATTGATGAATTTGTCTATGAATTCCATCCTATTTGGTATGATTGAGTAGTGTGATTGCTTGTGTGGTTGTGCTGTTTGATTGTTGTTGTTCGGTTGAGAATTTTCATCTCTAGCACAATTTCATTGTCTAATTTGTGTATGAAACTTGAGTTAACTTTGTTTATTGGAACCCTAAGGGGAAATCCAAGAAGATGATCATCCTAGCGGACCCTCTCTAATGTGCTTATTGTCTATTACTCGCATGGGTTTCATTCACTACTTATTGCACCCCACTTGTTCGATGAAATGTCGTATTTTTCGATTGAGCTCCCTTAGCCGGGAGATCAATTGAGTTATTTTTGGGGATGATTTCTTGTGCCCACGGCCTCATTCACATGCACACCACATGAGTCCTCCCCGTTGCTTACCGATTCCTCCCAGTTGCTTACCGATTCGGCTCTCCACCCTTAGTGCGTAGGCTAGGATTTTAGATTTCATTACACGTTTTCCTCGCACTTTTTCCACCGTTAGCGAGATAGTTGTAACACGCTATTTCCTTTCTTTATCGATCAAACTTGTTAATATAGAAGACTTGTCCCTGTAATCCGACCCGGTACTCGCCGGTTATTTTTATTGCATTGACACTCCTACGCTTGGGAGTGAAAGGCGTGCTCCATGCACGTCCTCCGCAGTCAATCAATTGGCGTCGTTGCCGGGGACAACAGTTTTTATTATTAGCAATTTTTGATTGATTTTGAAAGTTTTAGTGTGCTACTTCTATCTCTTAGTGTGAGTCTTTTCGATTCTTCATCTTTCAATTATTGTTCATCCTTATTTATTTTACGCCTTTTCAGTCTTTTTTATTGTTTGTTTTTGTTTTTTTCAAACATGGCAAGTACTTCAAACTCTCTTGGGTTTGACATGCAGGTGACCAAATCCCTACCGACATTCCTTGGTAAGGATGCGAAGAGCCCTTACCTACATATTAAGAAGTTTGAGAGTGCTTGAAAGCTTCATTTTGATGGGAACACGTGTGCAGAAAAGTTTTATCTTAAATTCTTTCACTATTATTTGGATGGTAGTGCATTAAAATGGTTTAAAGTTTATCTCCCACATCTTATTCCATCTTGGCCTGTACTAAAGCAAAAATTTTGTATGAAGTTTTTTCCATCTTACAGAACCAAAACATGGTAAGGAAGAATGGTGAACTTTGCTCAGCGCATTGGTGATACATTTTTTCAGGCTTGGATGCGTTTTTCAGAGTTAGTGTACGGTTGTCCATATCATGGATTCGACAGGGTGCGTCTTCTTGGATTCTTCTTGGAGGGTCTGCTTCCAGAGATGCATGATTTTGTGGATTTGTTGGACAACGGCCACTTTTTGGACATGGATGAGAATGCGGCTTGGCGTTATTTGGAGTCCTATAAGGAGAAAGATCACACATTGGTTGCGACTCCAAATGAGCCAAGCCATGAAGTTTTGGTCCATCAAGCCCCGAATGAAGAAATTCTTATTGATCTCACCCCACCGGTAGTTGAAGAATTGAGTGCTCCATGCCAAGTAGTAGTTGAGGAACCAAATGTTGGCATGGAGGAGTTGGTTGAGCCGGTGAAGGAAATTATCTTGACGGCATCTCCTATTGCTGCTAGGCCGTGTCAATTAGTTGTTGAAGAATTGGTTGTTGACATGGTGGAGATAGAGGAGCCGATCGTGCGCACACTTGGGAGCAAAGTGGGCGAGGGAAAGTGTTCTTTTGTTGATGAGCCCGAAGAAGAGGCAAGCGAGGTGAGTTTATACCTCATGCTATCATGGATCCCGAGTTTTCCTCTCCTTCGGTAGTTTCTATGGAGATAGCACTTCCTCCTCTGATTGATATTGAATGCCTCGGGGATGAGCTTCAAACCACATCATATTCAACCATCCAGGGAGTTTTCTCACACATTCATCATACTTTTCATTCCGTATTTTATATTGATGATTATGTGTGGATGTCATTTTTTGGGAACGTGTCCACATCTCTCTCTTACACAACCCGTCTCCTTCCTTATATAGGTACACACTTTGAGGAAATGCTTGGGGTTGTGTACGTGGTCGCCATTGCCACGTTTAGCCGAGAAGCATTGACTGAAGAAATAAAAGGAGCGTTGGAACAATTGCCACCTCCGATGGAAATTTTGGATCCGCCATTTGCTAAGGTGTATTCTTTCCAATAGTGTAAATAAATAAATGTTTTATTTTCGTACTTTCGTATGCTTTTCTTTTCTTTTCTAGGATCTTTTGTGAGATCTAATACTCTCCCAACATTGAGGACAATGCTTATTTTAAGTTTGGGGAGAGTGTTAGATTCTTTAGGATTGTTAGGATTTTGAGTACTTTAGCTAATTTTTTTAGACCCTGCATCTTGCTCTCATCCAATGAACTTCATTGCATATCATATTTGTCATCCTTGTCCTACGCCTCTTGCTTTGTGCTTAGTCCCTACATACTTTAATGCCATGTAATTTTTTCGGATTATTATTTTGGTATCAACTTCTTCGATATTTGATTGGCATGTTTCATCTCTTTTCCAATTTGGAGTAGAATGTTAATATGCCATGTATGAAGCTATTGTATACGTCGTGATATCTTTTTGAAATAATTTGGGAATAGTTTGGTGTAAGTGATTGCATGATTTGGGATGAATGGCTTAGTTTTTAATTGGATTGGATGTGGCCATATGGTGCATGTTTTGTTTTCCTCTTAAGGAGTGGGTGGATGAGTTGATAATTCATATTTAGAATGAGAAAGAGAGTTATATAAGCGAATGGTTTTTCTAATCAAATCGAGTAGCCGGTGCCCCCACGAAACATTGGGGAGGACGCCAAAGATGATATTTAGGGAATCATTCCATCCATTTGCATATATAGCGTCATCGCGTGTATGCAAATGTGGTCGTGTTTGCATTTCATAGCGTTATCGCGTGAATGCAAAACATAAACATCAAAAACAAAAAAAAGAAGGAAAAAGAAAAGAAAAAGAAATGAAAGCGGGCCGGCCCAAGCGGTCGGCCCGCTCATGCTGTTGTGCACGCAATTAAACGAGCGGAGCGGGTCGGGGAGCCCAAACCCGACCCGCAACGCTGTATTAGGGGCCTGTTGCGTTATTTGCGAAGGCAGACTTCATTTTTGAGTTCCAGGTTGCTGTTTTTTGTGTTTTTAGGGTTTTATTGGGGGTTTCTTCTTCCCCAAGGCTAGGAGTGGAGCTTGGAGGCCACGGATGGTGGAGAAGCTTGGTGGAGGTGCTAAAGTGGAAGGGAGGCTTCATTTGGAGAGATTCTTGGGTGAAATCCTTCCTCCCTCCCTCTTGTGTAATTTTGCATTTCTCTTTTGTATTGAACCATTGATGAATTTGTCTATGAATTACATCCTATTTGGTATGATTGAGTAGTGTGATTGCTTGTGTGGTTGTGTTATTTGATTGTTGTTGTTGGGTTGAGAATTTTCATCTCTAGCACAATTTCATTGTCTAATTTGTGTATGAAACTTGAGTTAACTTTGTTTATTGGAACCCTAAGGGGAAATCCAAGAAGAGGATCATCCTAGCAGACCCTCTCTAATGCGCTTATTGTCTATTACTCGCATGGGTTTCATTCACTACTTATTGCATCCCACTTATTCGATGAAATGCCGCATTTTCCAATTGACCCCCCTTAGCCGGGAGATCAATTGAGTTATTTTTGGGGATGATTTCTTGCACCCACTGCCTCATTCACATGCACACCACATGAGTCCTCCTCGTTGCTTACCGATTCGGCTCTCCACCCTTAGTGCGTAGGCTAGGATTTTAGATTTCATTACACGTTTTCCCCACACTTTTTCCACCATTAGCGAGGTAGTTGTAACACGCTATTTCCTTTCTTTATCGATCAAACTTGTGAATATAGAACGACTTGTCCCTGTGATCCCACCCGATACTCACCGGTTATTTTTATTGCATTGACACTCCTACGCTTGGGAGTGGAAGGCGTGCTCCGTGCGCGTCCTCCGCAGTCAATCATTGATGACCCATTTTAGTCCTTTTGTGGAGGTGCTATGGGAACATAGACTGCACAACCAAATACTCTCAAGTGAAAAATATTGGGGAATGCACCATATGCAAGCTGCATCGGTAATAAAATATGACCACCAGAGGGTCATATTCTGATAAGCGAAGCGGCATGCAAAATGGCATGTCCCCATGCATCCACAGGCAACTGTGATTGCATTAGTAATGGACGAGCAATCCATTGCAGTTTCTTTATAAGAGACTCAGCTAACCCATTCTAAGTGTGAACATGAGCTACTGGATTTTCAACTTCAATGCCAGTTGCTTGGCAGTAGTCTTGAAAGACTTGTGAAGTGAATTCGCCAGTATTGTCCACACGTATTTTTTTAATCTGATTATCTGGAAAATGTGCCCGCAATTTTATTATTTGTGCCAGTAGCTTTGAAAAGGCTAGGTTGCGGGTGGACAAAAGGCACAGAAACGACCATTTTGAAGATGCATCTATCAGTACCATAAAGTACCGAAATGGACCACTTGATGGGTGAATTGACCCACAAATGTCTCCATGTATTCTCTCCAAGAAGCTAGGAGACTCAAACCCCACTTTCAGGTTGGATGGTGTCGTGAATAGTTTACCCTTATAACAGGGGGGGACAAGGAAAATCACCCTTTTGAAGAATCTTCATGTTCTTCAAATTGTGTCCAAAGAATTGGGAGATGATGCGATGTATCATAATCGATCTTTAGTGACCTAGTCTATAATTCCAGAGTCTGAATTCTGGTGATGTAGAACACTGCTGGTGCACCATCAGATTAGCTTCTATAGGTTGGATGTATGTTTGATAAATAACCATCAAATTTGGGTTATTTGGGTCAAAACTCTCACAAATTTGAGGCACAATCATATTGTATCCATCGTTTTACTTGCACGCACAATCGCTATTCACAAGTTTGCAATTCAAATTTTACCATCTTTTACACTCATCCCCCCTGCCACCGCCCGCCCCTCCCGACGGGTTTTTAGGGTCTGTAATAGGCAGGGGAAAAGTCTGAGTGGGTCGAAGGTGGGGGCAGAGGTGGGGGCAGAGGCGGGGCTGGGTTGTCGGATGATGGGGCGTCGGAGGGGCTGTGGAGGTTGGAGGCTGGGATGGCAACTGGGCTGGGTTGTCGGAGGTGTTGAGTACTAGACTTCTCCCTACTTGGTGTTAATGATGAGTAAACATAAATAATTGTAACTAATCCCCTATTTGCAGTTATTCCATTGCATAAGCATATCATGAAGATCATTAGCAATGGATGTCACTCAAAGATCAATAAAAGCATCAAAGGTGGATTGGATGATTAAAGATGGTGACTGAAGCTCCTAGAAGACTTCAAGCTCATACTTTGTATAGAAGAGAGACTTCTACAATGTAATCTTTTTATTCTCTTCTAGTATGTAGCTTAGAAGTAAAACTATGTTGGAGCACACATACACATCTTCATTTCTGCCCTAGGAAATCATTAGATCACTTTTCCTTAGACTCCAATTCATATTTCTCAAGCATGTGCATGTTGTGATTTTAACAGGCGACTGCTGAACGATTTACAGTCGCATGTCTCAAAACAGTCGATTGTGATTTGTTCTACAGTCGCATGTTATGCACATACTTAATCAATTGATTTTTGGGCCTTTTAAGCTTTAACTCTTTAGGCGACTGATGTACAAAATACAGGCGTCTGTCCAAGCTACAGTCGCCTGTGATTTGTTGAACATTCGCATGTCTATCATCAGCCCAAAGATCACTTTCTTTTTCATCTGGCCAGTCGACTGATGTTGTATTGACAGTCACATGTCTAATGCACAGTCGACTGTCAATGTTTCAACAGTCGTTTGTCTATGATTCCTCTGCAGAATCTGCTCTCTGAAAAGTTTCTAGTTTTTGTGACATTTGACTGATGTTGGTTTCACAATCACATGCACATGGCACAGGCGCATGTGTGTTCCACATCAGTCGCATGTCGTGTCTTCCCAAAACTTTCTGAGATTTTCTCAGCTTACCCATATTGCGGCCAATCACCTGTAGAAGGATTTACAGTCGCCTGTTAGTTTTACAGGCGCTTGTCTTCTCTTCATCAGTCGACTGTCCGCGTGGTAAGTTACCGTTTGAATTCTCACCTACCCTCTGACACAATGCAGCAGTCGACTGTGTTTTGTTCAACAGTCGACTGTCGATTGTGTAAATTCTATCCATCGGCTTTTTCTCCACGGATTTCAAAGGGGCGTTTGGGTCTGTTTGGGGGATTTGGGGAACCTATAAAGAGAGTTTCTACTGTTCCATTAAGGGGTTACTCATCAAATCTTGAAAATCATAGCTTTGATCTTCAGGCTTCTCAAGCTCTAAAATCCAAAAGCCCTTGAATTCCAATCTTTCCCTCTCTTGCTCTCCAACCTAGAATCAAAGTGATATATTCTAGGCAATTGGTGGTGACAAAAGAAAGAGCTTTTCTCTCTTTCAAAAGAGACCTCAACACACAACACACTTGCTCCTTCAAGTTCTACTTCAAGGCATAGGTGATCGTAAGTGTTACTATTTCATTATTTCATATATTTCGATATTAGTTTAACTCTCGATTTTTGAGAGTGGTTTGCTTGCTCCCAAGTTGTGGGAGTCAAGAACACCGAGTGTATTTCGATTTCACTTGTAGGGTTGCTACAAGTGGGACCGATTCACTCTGCGTAGATTGACTGAATGCAGAAAGCCTTCCGCGGTTCTATTAAGCTAATCCAGGTGCGAGTCCGGGTTTAAAGGAAACCTCAAGTTATGGTTCTAACTTGAGTATCCGGTAGTATCCTGGTGGAAGGGACGTAGGATTGCCGGGAACAAGTCTGGAGTTGACTTGGGTAATCTGAACCCTTGAAGCATACGTGTGTTAGTATTGTTTCAATTTAGGGTTTATTTACATTCCACATTTATTGTTGGTTAGGAATTTAATTTGGTGTAACTATCATTTTAAATTGTATAAACATTATTCAACCCCCCTTCTAGTGTTTTCCTCATAGCCAAGGACCTTACAGGAGGATGAAGCATCGGATGGGCTAAGGATGTCGGAGGATGGTGCGGAGGATAGGGCAGTGGAAGCTAAAGAGGGTCGGCGAAGGGGGCGAAGGAGGAGGCGGCAGGACTGGTTTGTCGGAGGATGGGTCGACGGAGGGGCTAGGGAGGTCGGAGGATGGGTTGGAGGCGACGGAGGGGGCTAGTGAAGTTGAAGTGGGTCGATGGAGGGGGGGGGCGGGGCTGGGTTGTCAGAAGAGGGGGCGACGAAGGGACTGGAGAGGTCAGAGTATGAGGCGGATGATGGGGAGGAGGCGGTGGAGGGGGGGACAGTGCAAGGTTATCGGAAGAGGGGCTATGGTGGTCAGTGTAAGGGGCAAAGGAGGGACCAGGAGGTGGAGTAAGGGGCTAGGGAAAATGAAGAGGATCGGCGGAGGGGTCGGCGTCGCCGTCCGCCATCGGTAGGCCGATTTACTCACCTCGCAAAACCGGTCATTTTCAAAACTTTTGATGTACATGAACAGTGGAGGACCCATGTAGTGGTTGGAGCCCCCCCCCCCCCTCCCCCCCCCCCCCCCCCCCCCTCTCTTCAAAATTTACTTTCATATACATATACATATACATATACACATATACACACATATATATATACATATACACACACATATATATATGGCAGCAGGAGTAGAAGGTTAAGTAAACAAATTAATAATCAAGGTTACAAGAGTTGTGCTGGCATTGTGGTTGGTGTGTTCCGCTCACAAGGTGGAGGTCGCAGGTTCAAATCTTGCCTTGTGCTAATTTTTTTAATATTTCATGAATATAAGGTTAAGTTAATAATTTGATCTCCAAACTTGTTAGCTTGGTGGTAATGTGTTCCATTTTAGTTAAGAGGGCATGAGATTGATTCTTGCTTGTTTTAAAAAAATTGTATTTTCATTTATAAAATTTCGTTTGACGCTATGACCTTTTTTCATATTTTAACTTATAGCATAGTGGAGTCAGCATCTAATTGAGAAAAGAAAAACGTCTAAACAAAAATACATCTTAGTTTAATTTTAAATTCTCACACAACTCATTGTAAAACATCAAATTGTTTGATCACACAAGTAAACATTGTGATTTCTAATTAGCGTTTTTAAATTGTTATGGTTAACTTAATCTACCTAAAATGGTTATTTACTAAACACGCTTCTCTCATTTCCTTAAATTTAAAAGATTAATTAATTCTTGGCTAGTTCCAATGATTATATTTTTAAAATTTTGCTTTTTGTGCAGATTAACGATGTAATCAGTCTTAGTTTCTTGTTAATATCTTTGTTAATATGTGAACGATTTTGTGTTTAATAAATGTATGGTAAAATTTGCTACATGTTTAAAATAATTCAGTTTGAATCTTCGTAACTTATTTTCGTTTTTATGCAATTAAAATTTGTTTTTGTTTTCGGCTTTCTTACACGATCCCGTGACCTCAAAATACATGTTGCGTAGGTCCTGAGCAATAATTTTCATATCTACTTTGTTGTTTACTTCGTCACCTCAAATATACTTAAATGTAATGGAAAAACAACTCCGTTAACAAATCCATTATTTCTTTGGACTACTCGACTTGAGCATCATGGCATCTATACACTTTACGAATACAGTTTGTATGCATTTTTGCAATGCCCCCCCCCCCCCCCCCCCAAAAAAAAAAAAAAACACAATGATCTAATCCTGGTTCCGCCCCTGTACATGAGTAAATCCCCCCCCCCCCCCCCCCCCCCCCCCCCCCCCCCCCCCCAAAACACAATGATCTAATCCTGGTTCCGCCCATGTACATGAGTAAATTTGAATGGCAAACTTGTAAATAAATGGTATGTGTGCGGGAGAAAATAGCATACTTGTAAATGATAAATAAGTGGTTGTGCGAGCGAGTAAAACGGTGAGGGCACTAAGCAATTCCCTTATATTTTTTTTTTACCTTGTGCTCAGTACTTTGGGCCATCATCCTCTTTCTTCCGTTCTATTTTGGAAACACAACAAATTCCAATGACTTTGGTCAGCTAAACATTTGGAAAGAAACTTCGTTCATTGCCTGCAATATTATCATAATCAATATTATCGATTTTCTTCGAAGCATCCATCCTGACTCCCCTTCAGGCACCCTCCAACTGTCCTAAACCCAGTGTTAGCCTGTTAGGGTTTTAGGGTCTGTAGATTTTAAAAAAAAAAAAGCAAAAACCTATTTAAGCCTTCGCTTCGCTCCTCCCGTTCTAAAATTCGTTTCTTCCAAAAAGAAAATTCCAAAATAAAAATGAGACATCTCCTCGTTTCGCCGTCGCCGGAGCCATCAGCAGCAATTCCCCATCTGTCTAACGCCGACAGAGCTTTGACCGTCGGATTCTGCGTCGCAGCCGTCTATCTTTTTATATTCTCTCTTCAAAACTGCTTCCTCAATCGAAACCGAACCCAAAACCAAGCCAACAACGAGTCAGACGGGCAGGACGCAAACCGCTTGTCGCAGCTCGAGGCCATCCCGGTGATCGTCTACGATTCATGTTCTTCGCCGCATTCGTCGGGAGAGACTTGCTCGATTTGTCTAGGGGAGTACGAGGAGGGCGAAGAGGTTAGGGTTTTGGTCAAGTGTGCGCACGTGTTCCACAAGGAGTGCATCGATCGGTGGCTTCTGATGCGGTCGTCTTCGCTTTGTCCGATTTGTCGCGATCGGGTGATCGTGTGGGCGGTGGAGCCGCCCACGGCGAACTGCGGGAGTGGGAGTGGTACTGGCAGTAACACCAATGAAGAGGCACCGGGTGTTTTATTTGATGTGAGGGCGATTAGGGTTCAGCGTCTCTAGGTACTTGTGATGAAGATATTTTCTTCTTTTCTCTCTATTTGTAGAGAAAATTTTGTCTGCAAAATGTCTTCTTTTATTTTTTAAAAATAGATAGTAACGTTGCTTTTAAGATTTTGAGACTTTGTCAGAGTGGAGAAAACATTAAGATACAAGTTTTTTTTTTCCATTTAAGATTAACAGTGCATCATATGGCATGGTAAAATCTAAGATAAGTTGTTTCGTTGTATAAAAAAAAGACAATATATTAACTATCGCAAATTTGAAAATATTTTAGTATAATTTACCCTTAATAATAATAACAATGAAACTAAAGGAATTTGGAACAATCTATATAGAGAACAAAATAATTTTAAACAAAGAAATCAGTGAATCTATGGCATCCCTTCGCTGCGTTTCTTCTCTAATTTAGAAAACATCACCAGTACACAAAATCCAGAGCGGCGGTCTCTATACTTGGAGCCATGCAAAAAGATACAAAAGTTAAAATCCTAAACAGATTGGACCAGTTTCGGATCCTAAATAGATAAAAACACACGGTAATCATAGAATCTAAGTAATATGTTAAAGACGACCTTGAGCAAAATCGTTCTTGGATTGGTTGAGATGCAGAATTCAGTAGTCGAACTAGTGATTGAAGCTTGTCGTCTTTTAAAATGCAGTTGCCTAGATGGTATAATCCCATGCAAATGCTTGGTTCTTCAGCTTCATTGAGGTATATTCTTCACTGAGGTTTATTGAGAAATTCCTTCTTCAGAGATTCCATTAACTGCACGAACAACGATGAAAACATACCTGTGGAGAAAGCATCCAGAATTACCACACTGTTACCATGCTGCAACACGACCATCCAAATCAGGGTTTCAAAAGTTAAATTCAGTTCAATTTTGGTCCCCCTTCAGGATTAGAAGTTGCCCAGATCTCGTTAGTTGCAAAAGTTGCATTTGGAGTTTCGAATTCGGTTATGGTGTGTAGTTCAGTTCGAGTGTCTGCAGCCACTAGACATGTATCCATCTCAAGATGCATGCATATGTAGCAGCGGAGGTTAATCAAGTGAGTTCCACTTATAATTTTAACCAGTTAATGCAAATAGAAATTCAAACTAATATGTCAGTTGCAGGTTCAAAGTTAGTCTGAAGCGGTAACAAAAACTATATTCAAAATACATCAAATAATGATTAAGATTTATAAATCTCATATAGCAATAAAAATTGATGGAAGATGTTACTAATAACAACCAAGGACATTTTCCTCTTTCTTGCTTTATTTTTGAATCTGTTGTAGGTTTCGGTATGTTTCATCAGAGAATTGCCAAAACTAACTGAAACAGGCCGATACAATGTTTCCTATGAAACTCAGCCAACCCGAAGTAGAAGTTTCAGGCTGAAACTCAACAAAACCGTGACAACAAGCAAAACCAATACAGAGACAGTGAAAAACTTATTCCTCGATTCAAACATCACATGCATCTTGATGATAGATAGCTAAAGCATGAAATTTTGTCTAGATCCAACGTATTATTTATGAACCCTAAAGCATATTTCTACGCGAAGCCCATTACTAACAATGATATGCAGGGTGAGTTTATCTGTATCGCTGCCTCTGCCAAAATATTCATAAACAACAAACGAGAAAGTTGCAACTAATTTTTTGTATCCATGTAGCAGTCCACATTGCTGCTGAATATCTTAGAGAAGGGTGACATCTGAATAATAATCTTGAAAGATTTGGTTCTCAAAATTGGAATATAGCTGAATTTACCATAAAGGAGGCATATGAGTTCAATATGGCTCCATGGATTTCTTTTCTTCAAGCTGTGTTTTATGCTAATATTTTAACACAATCAACGGTTCATATGCTCACAAATAAAGGACCAGCAAAGTTTCACAATTCAAGTTTGAGCAAGCCAGCTCCAAAAAAGAACTTAAACGGATGAACTATCTCCTGAATATAGGTCATTCATGGATATTCATCATAGAGCATAAAGAATGGCAGTAGTTGATCGCTCAAACAAACGATAGCACATCACTCGAGGGACACAGGTTACGTCCCATTTTACACAATTACATGTATGAGCCTCGACTAGCAGCGTATGTGAAGTAGTGCTTCAATAGCTGTGATATGACTATAGATGAGGTATGTACTCTTATGTGATAATAGAAGATCAAAGAAAGCACATTGGAAAATCAGCTGATTACAATGTACTTGAGATGCAAAGGCTGCTGCTATAGACCGAACTGTCAAATATGGGATGATTCTGAACTCTTCAGCAGGGAACAAAAATTTTGGGCTTGTAGGAGACAGCTGCTCAAGATAGACTAGGGGTATCTCAATGTTGATCAGTCCCCCCCCCCCCCCCCCCCCCCCCCCCCCGAGTCTTTCTTTTTTCGTGTTGTTTTTCATGGAAGCGACCTTTGTGTACATGATAACCTGCAGCTTAAGTGTTCAAATAAAATAGGAGGCATTTAGTTATTTTATTTAGTTGGACATATTCTTGCTACAAGCTCAAAAATGACGGTAGAACACTGGTCAAGTAGTGTTCTAAAATTGGGTTTATGATGGACGCATATACGGCTGCATCCATAAGCCACATCGAATTCTATATATGTGCTCACTTTATGCGGTCAAGCGGCTTATGCGGTCACATAATCCATTTATGCAGCTTGTGCATCGCATAAATGAGCGGGTTCTCCCGCCAAGTGTATAATGATTTCTGTAGTAATTTGTTTGATAAATATAAATTGATGTGTTATTTTTTAAATCTTACTTTATTGTGTTTAATATTTTAATTAACGTATTAAGTTTATTTTTTTTGCTAGTAAAATCTCTAAACCATCTTCAAGTTATGAAAGCTGGATAACTATTGAAACTTCACAGAGAAAATGAATAATTGTTCACTTTTCGTAGTTTTTTATTCGTTATATTAATTAAAAAATTGTACAATTTTTTATATCGCAAATACAATAAGTGACGTTTAACGTATTCACGCCAAGATGATACACTTATCCATGCTAGAAAGTTTGTAATATTTTTCCATATATTTTTTCTTAGTTTTAAGCATTTTTAATAATTAACATACACATTCATGTTTGTGTAATTCCGTGTAAGCCCACATAATCTGCATAATTAACCGCAACAACCGATTGTGTACTATAAGCTCTTCGACCTCGCACGTACTGAAACCGCATTTCAGAAAAACGCCGTCATGAATCTTAATAAGTCTTCAATGGGGTGGATCCATTGAGAAATTTCCAAGGTCGTTACAATTATACTTGATGAAATATCAGCAAAATTAGGGCCCAGTTTGGTGTACTATTAATTACAGTGACATTAAAGAGTACATTATACACAGGTCTGTCACAACCGATATTATGATAAGGTGGATGGTCTAGGCGATTTAAATCCAAGATGATGTAATCTGCAATGTCACTATAGTACAACAAACTGGGCCCTAATTTTGATGTTAATTTAATCAAGTATAATTGTAAGTTTGTAACGAACTCGCAAAAAACCGATTATGCACCATGTGCTTTCGACCTCGCACATACTGAAACCACATTTCAGAACAATGCCTTCATGAATCGTAATAGTTCTTCAATGGGGTGGGTTGAGAAATTTCCAAGGTCATTAGAATTATAGTTGATAAAAAAACAGCAAAATTAGGGCCCAGTTTGTTGCAGTATTAAATATAGTGACATCGCGCCTAGATCATCCACCTTATCATAATATCGGTTGTGATGGACCCGTGTATGAAGTGGAAGTCCCTCACTTCCTCGTAAGTTCCCATGATTTCTTCTGTGATAACACCCAATTTTTAAAAAGCTACTTTAAAAATTGAAAATCTATATACACTGAGACAAGTGTGGTTAGCAACATCTTATCCTGCTTGTACATGATGACCGACAGTGAAACATGAAATAGAGATGCAATCAGTCATGACTGGATAACAAAAGCAACCAAGCATAGAGCTAATAAGAATCTTGGGTTGAGAAAGACTAGCATAAGCTTATTTAAAGAATATGACAGCAAAATGATTGGAAGAACCTGAGAATTGACTTCCTTGTTTCTGTAGTACTCCTCTTACTAGGAGTGTACCTGGAATTTGCTCAAATACCTGCAAGAAGAAATTTCCAACTCGTAAACTCTATATTAATTTACAAATAAATAACCAGATTACAGTTCAAAATTGAGACGTACGATGATGCGAAAGGATGGTTTGTTAAGTGGAAGCATGTGGTCTGACCCATTTGATGCTGTAACAGCTCCTCCATCTTTCGCATCATTGCCATCCTTGCATGTCGCATTTTTTTGCTCACTGGATAAAGTAACCTATAACGATATTTCAGCATTCTAGATCAGATAGAGAAAAATGTAAAACTCCTAGAAGTAGCACCATCAAATCCCAAAGGGTACGCTTACATTAACAGAAAATGATGAGAGGTCAGATTTACTAGAGGCGCCACTAGCTTGGAAAAAAGATTCCACTGATTTTAATACTTGATAGGCGCCAAATTTACGTGGAATGCCCTGAATAGCAGAAAATAGTCGATATATCACGATTGGATAGAATATTGGATAGAATAAGCATCTTAAAGAAGGATTACCCAGCAATGAAAATTTATTTACTTGCAAGGCACTATGAAAACATCACAAGTAGTGTTTAGTAAACTGCAGTCCAGATGCCTATTGATATGTCACAAGGCAGAAGAAGATAACTATATGAAGCAGGTTAACCAAACATAGAGGTTCTTGCGGTAGAAGAGAAGAATTGGGCCAGTTTATACTTGTAAGCATTTTAACATAATAGTCCTCAAGAGCAAGACATTTAGGCGAGGTTATCAAAAAGAGAAACCACGTCAAATTGTTTACAAAGTTGGATCTATGGTAATATGAAACATGAGAAAACTTCAGTAAAGACATTGCATCAGTAACATTTTTTGCATGGTCTAAGCCTAGACCATAGATGCAACAATAGTAATACAGGATGGATGCCGCTTTTACATGCATAGGGCAATGGCAATTAGTGGTGTGCTTATAAAGAAAGAATTCATAATAATCTATCTTGAAGTTTAATTGCAGAAGAATAAAAGACCGGAGCAAAAGACAGTGATTTGGTACAAGTTTGTGAATTATATAATACATCTGCCAAGAGAATCTCAAAAGTTTGCTGGAGTATGGGCTTAAAACCTAGAGGGATCTTTGTGGTGACTCCTTGGACAGAACCAAACAGTTTCAATTTGACTTGAATCGCTATCATTCCTAAACATCACCAGATAGGAACTCAATTGATCTCAAAACATTACTGAAGCATCTAAATGGAAATCGTAATTGATGAAAGAAAAAAGAATGTGGATTTTGGGAAAAGTGTGATTAGCCCACAAATGAGCTAACCCCTCATATTTATAATATCCCTTGCTTTGCTTTACACACACACACCCTAATACAATAACACTCAATATTCCCCCTCAAGATGAGCAAAAGATATTTATCATGCCCATCTTGTTACAAGCATCCTCTACTCCTTTAGAGTTTAACCCCTTCGTAAGGCAATCTGCCAATTGCTGTCCTGAGGTAATATAAGAGATCTCCAACTGCTTCTTGTCCAGTCTCTCTTTAATGAAGAACCTGTCAATCTCTATGTGCTTCGTTCTATCATGTTGCACTGGGTTGTTGGCAATATTAATTACTGACTTGTTATCACACAACAACCGCAATGGTCCTTCTCTCAGCAGGCGTAGCTCATGTAGGAGTGATCTCAACCAGATCATCTCACAGGTACTAAGCACCATAGCACGATACTCTGCCTCTGCAGTGGAACGAGCCACCAAATCCTGCTTCTTGCTGCGCCAAGAGACCAAGTTGCCCCCAACAAACACACAGTAGCCCGAGGTCGATCTCCTATCATCTAGGCAACTGGCCCAATCTGCGTCACAGTAGCATGTCACATTCATGTGACCATGACTACCAAATAATATGCCTTTCCCTGGACTATTCTTCAGATACCTCAGTATCCTGAAGACTGCCTCCATATGTCCAGTCCTAGGATCATGCATGTATCTACTTACCACACTGATAGCATAGGCAATGTCAGGTCTGGTATGGCATAAGTAGATAAGGCGTCCAACAAGTCTCTGGTGCCTTTCTTTGTCTACTGGCTCCCCTGATTGTGAATGCAACCTATGATTCTGATCAATAGGAGTAACTGCTGGACGACACCCCCAACATACCAGTCTCAACCAGTAAATACAGGGCATACTTCCTCTGTGAGAGAACTATACCCTTCCTGGACCTAGCAATCTCCAGTCCAAGGAAATATCCCAACTGTCCAAGGTCCTTGACCTCAAATTCTCTCGCCAACCTTACCTTCAAGTGAGAGATTCCCTCTTCATCATCTCCAGTGATAATAATATCATCAACATACACAGCCAAGAGAGTAATCCGTTGTCCTGAATGCCTATAGAATACAGTATGATCACCATTACTCTGCTTGTAGCCCATAGTGATGACTGCACGCCTGAACCTGTCGAACCATGCCCTTGGAGATTGCTTCAGCCCATACAAGGACTTGTCCAGTCTACACACCTTTCCCAACGTCTGTTGTGTGCCAAAGCCAGGTGGAACCTCCATGTATACCTCCTCCTGTAAGTCTCCATGCAAGAAGGCATTTTTTACATCCAACTGATGCAATTTCCATCCAAAGTTCGCTGCACAGGATATCAGTACTCTCACAGTACTCATCTTTGCCACTGGGGCAAATGTCTCATCATAATCAATCCCATAAGTCTGACTGTAGCCCTTGGCAACCAGCCTCGCCTTGTACCTGTCCACCTTCCCTTCTGAAGTTTGCTTTATTGTGAATACCCACTTGCAGCCCACAGCTTTCTTCCCTGCTGGAAGTGAGACAAGTCTCCATGTCTTGTTCTTCTCCAGTGCCTCAAGTTCTTCGAACATTGCTTTCTTCCACTGGGGATGTTGCTTTGCCACTCGCCAATCACTTGGTATAGGGATAGACTGTAAGGATGCAATGATAGCCCTATATGCAGGTGTAAGAGAGGCATAGGAGACATGATTAGCAATATCAGTCTCATATCCATACCGTACAGGAGGCCTGCCGGCATTGATACGAGGCTCCCTACGAGATGCAAGTGGAAGATCTAAACTAGAGGAAGGCAAAGAAAGGTTACCATCCGTGGTAGGAGAGGAAGGAAGTAAGGAAGTCGGGACTCGAGCAGGCGTGATAGATTGATCAATCTCGACATGGGGCAGTGGAGCTAGTGGTTCTTCAGTGGAGAAGATGTCTTCTTGTTGTTCTCCATCGCCATGACTATCCTTCTGTCTCCTGCTATATTTCCTGCTGTACAGTCTGTCTTCCTCCTCTTCCACCAAGGTCTTTTCTTCCTCCCTGCTATCAGGACCAGTACCAGTAGGCCTGACAGGACACGGTATGAGTCCAACCACTACCCTCCTGTCATCAGTCTCCCCCTCTCGACCAACTCCTCCTGTGCTTGGAGAGGCCCCAGTATCAAATACTGATGTAGAATCTGTCAGTCCTCCATAAAAAGGTTCAGTCTCCCTGAACGTCGCATCCATGCTCACAAACAGCCTTCTTTCTGAGGGACTCCAACACCTATAGCCTTTCTGATTTGAAGGATACCCAACAAATATGCATTTAATTGCCTGAGCATCCAGCTTCCCCACAGAAGGTCTATGATCCCTCACAAAGCATGTGCATCCGAACACTTTTGGTGGAACTACAAAAGTGTTCTTTCCCATAAGAATCTCACATGGAGACTTCATACCAAGGATTCGTGAAGGCATCCTGTTGATAAGATATGTGGCTGTCATCACTGCTTCACTCCACAATATCTTAGGTACATTCATGGTGAGCATGAGTGACCTAGTTACCTCCAACAAGTGTCTATTTTTCCTTTCAGCAACTCCGTTCTGTTGGGGGGTGTTGGGGCAAGTGGTTTGATGAGTTATCCCACTCTCAGATAGGTAAGATGCAAACTCCCTGTTTACATACTCTGTCCCATTATCCGTTCTCAAGACACGGATCTTGGCCTCATACATATTTCTGACACTTCTATGGAAGTCCTGAAAACACTTCAACGCTTCACCTTTGTTTTTCATCATATAAAGCCATGTCATCCGAGAATGACAATCTATGAAGGTTATAAACCACCTGAACCCACTTACTGAAGTCACTGGGCAGGGCACCCAAACATCTGAGTGAATAAGATGAAATTTCTCTACACTCCTCATCCCTACACTAGGATATGACGTCCTAGTGTGTTTCCCAAATTCACATGCATCACATTTCAAATTCATTTCATTCACTCTATTCAAAACATCGGGATACATTTTTCTCAAAATATCAAAAGGCAAGTGTCTCAACTGACAATGTAACAAAAGTACATCCCTTTCCTTTTCTCCACCAACGACAGCCAGTGCAGCATCCCCACTAGCTCTGTCAAGATACCACAGTCCATCACGCCTGACGCCAGTCCCAAGCCTCCTCCCAGTCTTCCTTTCCTGCAACACACAATGAGTAGAGTCAAAAGTAATGCTACAGTCGAGATCATCAACAATAGAGCCAACAGATAAGAGGTTGACTGGAAATGATGGGACGTGAAGGACTGAAGAAAGGCGTATGGAGGGAGTGCACTGAATAGTACCAATCCCTCTAATGGGTTGGGATGTGCCATCAGCTGTCTGAACGGTTTCATGAATGGTATGTGGTTTATATGTGGAAAATTGTCTATATGCTCCTGACACATGACTAGATGCACCTGAGTCAATAATCCACTCTATATGATCTCTACATGAAAGGGCTAATCGGTTACCTGCGCCTGTGTGAGCGAAGTGGGCAAAGTTACCAAATGGCGAGGCAATATCCCCAGTCTGGTCTGCATGACTCTCCGAGCTCTCAGTAGTAGACCTGGACTGTCTCTGCTGCTCTAGATCTGACGCCTCAGCTGGCGTGGCCTCGATCATCACTGTCTCCTGTCGTCCGTCAGCGGTAGCAAAGTTGGCCCGTGGGCCGCCGCGACCTCGTCCACGGCCTCCACGGCCCCAACGACCTCCTCCTCTGCCTCCTGTGCCACGTCCTCGTCCACTGCCCTTCTGTGGGCAGTTAAAGCTCAGGTGCCCCTTCACCCCACATGTGTAGCACTCTCGATCCTCGCTCACTGCTGCCACTGCCGGTACAGCCAGTGCAGCCCGAGTGACCTGAGTACCCTCATCCTTCATAACCCTCAGTCTGGTCTCCTCCTGTGCCATTGCAGCTATGGCCTCCTCCAGAGATGGGATGGAGGATAGGTGGCACATACTCGCCCTCCTGACCTCAAAGTCTCCATTCAGGTTCCTCAGAAAGTGTGTCACACGCCTACGCTCCACCCACTTCCTGTGTATCGCAGCGCTCCTAGGATCAGGCAGATCAATAGGGTCATAGTGATCAAACTCTGACCAAAGCCTTTTCAACTCCGCAGAGTAGGCTAGAATAGTCATCTCCCCCTGCTTCAAGGTGTCGACCTTGCCCTGAACCTCCATCATGAGCATCACATTCCCTGCTCCAGAGTACATTTTCTCCACCATACTCCATATCCCCGCAGCACTCTCTATGGCCTCCACCATCCCAGCAATGGGTGGAACCATCGATGTCATCAACCAAGCAGCCACCAGTGAGTTGGTGGTGCTCCAGACTTTCCAATCATCCCCATCCTTGTCCAGCGGTTCCTTGCATGAACCCAGAACGACGCCTTCTAACCCCTTCGACCTCAGAATGAGAAGCACCCTCCTGGACCAACTGAGGTAATTCTTTGTCCCTTCCAATTTCACATCATTGGGCATCAACTCCAGCTTCTGCACGGGTCGTAAAGGCATCGATCCACTCGAGGATCCCAACTCCTTCGAAGCAAGCAGCTTCGTTATCTCTCCAATGAAGGCCTTCATGTCGGCGGAGGTAAGATTGTCCCCCATCTCTCTTATCTCCCTCCTTAGATCCGCAGATCTACTTCTCCTCCTCCTCTTCTAGGTCATACCCTAACCATAAATCTATGGAGTCCTTTTCATGACTCTACCATAGATCTAGGGTTAGGGTTTTTGGGTTTTCTTTTGTAGCTAGTTAGGGTTTTGTGGTGGCTAGAAGAGGACTTGTAAGAGGGGAGATCACAAGGCGTGGAGCGGCGGCGGCGGAAGGCGGCGGCGCGCGCAGGCGGCGGCGCGGGCAGGCGCAGGCGGCGCGCGCACAGGCGCAGGCGGCGCGCGGGGTGCGGAGGTGGCGCAGGTGGCGCGCGGGCTGCGGAGGCGGGGTGCGGAGGCTGGGTGCGGGCTGCAGCGTGGAGGGGGGCTGCGGGTTTAGGGTTTAAGGTTTTTTTTGTGGCTCTGATACCATGTGGATTTTGGGAAAAGTGTGATTAGCCCACAAATGAGCTAACCCCTCATATTTATAATATCCCTTGCTTTGCTTTACACACACACACCCTAATACAATAACACTCAATAAAGAAGAATCACGTAATTGTGTTCAAAGGCAAGTTTAGTAAACCCTTGACACGAGTGCCAAGAATGTCCACTAGTAGCACATCTAAATATTATAGGGCATGTGACGCATGATGAAAGAGGGGAATTGTGATGGGAAAAATTAGGGGAAAATAAATTTAGAGCTTTGATAAAGTTCGGGCCTCGCACCCTGAAAAGATGACGATCACCAACTCACATACCCCGCATGTGAAGATTTTTCAAGCTTCACACCCAGACAGCCAAGCTGACTCTCGCACTCCAATGCAGAAGATTTAGATGACAAACATAGCTTACATTTAAAAAAATCCATTCAATCTCTAATTAAAATAAAACAAATGTTGATGCTTTTTATAGACTTACAATTCACATAAACTCCTACTACAACCATGTGAGACCAAAACATAAGTACTAAAACAAGAAAAATGACTAGAATTAAAAAAAAAAGGACCCTAACTCCGACTAAAAGAAACCATAAACTCAAATGATAAAATAAAAAATTACTAAAACAAAATTACTACTAAATTATATGCTAACAACTCTATTTGGTTCCTCATCTTTCTTCCCGACTTTGAGAAATTCACCTCTTTTGAATGGTGATTAAAACGGATTACTAGACAGAAATCAGTCGCCTTTTGTAGCTAAAGAAACATGCGAACTTTAAAATGTAGCAAAATGTAGATGTTCTGCCAAATAACTTCTGAAAAATATTTTTAAACTACAAAAGACAAGAAAGCATATAAAACCTACTTGTTGGGGTGTAGAGGACCTGGGATGAAAAACTTGATATGCTCAATTACCTCAAACTCACCACGTGGTTACGACGATGGCTTAAGTGTAGGCTCCAATAGAGGTATTAATTCAGATACTGTCTCAGAGTACTGTCTCAGACTTTAACTCTGACCATAGCTTCCACTCGGTCGACTCAATTGCAGGATCTGGTTTAAATTTCAGAGGCTTCCTCCTGCTTGTCTCATTGGATTAGGAATGGATCATATTATCGTCGTTCTATTAAATATAAATGTACATGTTTGATAGTTCAGATCTACTCACATCTAAGTCGTTTAATCCAGAACTTCCTAACAAAGTATAAGCCACGTCCATAGGCATAACATCAAACCAAATGTTCATGATAGCTGCAAATATAGATAGAAACTTAATATCGTTGAGTAACTAGATGCACGGTTTTATCGACACAAGTGATGTTATATGTTTATGGGTGAGATTCAGCTGTTAGACACATCCTCTCTAAAGCTGACTGATAGGGTCCAAAAGCAAATCTGAAATTATATTAATAAAACAGCGAATAAAAGATAAATTGGCTACAATTGATATGTGTAACCTCCCTTCCAAGACGCCTTTAATCGAGGACTTCCGCACTCTCCTAGATCTACCTAAAAATTCTCGAAGAACTCTCTTTCTAATTATCAAATAACTCTCAACATGAAAATAAATGACGGCTAGACTTAGTTTAAATAAGAAACCCCTCCTTATAGTGCATAAAGCAATTTCCCCATGATTTGTTGTGCACAAAGCAATTCCTCCTGACTTGTTGTGCGCAAAGTAATTCCAGATCTAACATTACTCTGCCCCCGAAAATCCACCTTGTAATCAAGTTGGTGCATGACATTACTGGCGATGCTACTCCGAGTGGGATTCGTCTTCCCATCTGATCCCTTCATCCTCCATGTCATCATCCTCGTACGCATCTGCTATCAACACGTGCAGCTTACAATCTCCACAGTGGTGTCCGGGGGTAAAGCGCTCGCCGCATCTGAGACAGAACCCCTTCTGCCTCTTCTCTCTCATCTCTGCGTCGGTCATTCTCCGGAATGGGCTCCCAGCTTGTGGTGTGATGCCCTGCTTCCCAGTCTTCTCAGAACTCGTCTGATCTATCCCAGTAATGACATTCACACCTCCGGCTCCAGACGAGGTGCCCCGCTGTACCTGGCCATTGTACCCACTCCTGACTCTCCTCTCCTCTGTATGGGCATCCTCTACCATCTGCACCATCTCTATGACCTCGGACATCCCCCTAGGCTTGTATGGTCGTACTGCGGATCGAAGACTGGGCTTCAAGCCCTTCATGAAGGTGCCCTCTAGTGACTTATCGGTGACCCCGTATAGTCGTCCCGACAAGGTCTCAAACCTCTCAATGTAGTCCCGCACCGATCCCTCCTACTTGACGATGAATAGCTGCTTGTGAAGGTTTCCTAGGTGGGGATCCCTAAACTTCTCCAAAATGAGATCCTTCAGCTCCTCCCAGCATCGAATCTGTTGCCTCCTCTCCTTCCACTGGTACCACCCCAGAGCTCTTCCCTCCATGCAAATGGCCGCTGCCTCCAGCTTCTGAGCATCTGTCATGTGATGTGCTGTAAAGTACCTGTGAACAGCCAGGCATGCGGATCATCCCCTCTGAACAGTGGCATCTCCAGCTTCTGTACCCTGCAGTCCCCTCCAAAGTATCCATGGTCCTCTCTGTGTGTCGGGGCTGGTAATAATGATGCCACCTCTCGCCATGTGTCGCATATCCTCTAGGTGGCCCTCCTCCGCGGCCACCATAGTCCCCTCGGGGACCTCCACGCCTGCCCTCAAAGTCATCACATCCTGCATCATCGCCAAACTCAGCCTCATAGCCTCCCCCACCGTCGTCATAATGGTTTCTGCCTCCTTCTCCATCATTGTAATAAGGAACCCCTCCCTGCCGAGGTCCAACGAACTCAAATCTGTCCTGGAAATGCTCCTCGGGGCCTCGTCGCTGTCCAAAAAACCGAATGGCTCAGATCTACCCTGAAAAGGCTCAAATCTGCCCTGAAATCGTCCCTCAACCCCTTGCCGCTGACCCGAAACACCCGAAAAGCCTCTGGGCCCCTGACCGTGCCTCCTTCCTCCCCCGGCGGCTGCCAGAGGGTCGCCTGACCCCCATCGTCCTCCGGTAAGGCCCGCCGGGCTGCCGGAGGACGGCACCCCTTCCCGCTGGCCCGACGGGGTCGGCGGACACTGCTGAAGGCCAGCAG
The DNA here is from genome assembly GCA_030789695.1 of Scilla litardierei. Classification (NCBI taxonomy): domain Eukaryota; kingdom Viridiplantae; phylum Streptophyta; class Magnoliopsida; order Asparagales; family Asparagaceae; genus Scilla; species Scilla litardierei. Next base: position 30,811,972 of record CM061133.1, read on the forward strand.
GGTCCCGTCGGCCCTGCCGGGCCTCGCCGAGGGCCGGGGGAGCTCTCCCGCCCAGTTCCAACGGTGGCTGACCCCCCTGCTGATGGTGGGGGTTCGGCCGCCCTCCATCTTGCTCATGCCGCGTCTGAAAGGGGCGGCTAGGACCGCTGCCCCCTCTGAGCTTCCACCGCCTTACGTCACACTTCCTCACGATAATCAACCCTTCCCGGCTCCTCGTCTTCATCTTCGTAAAATTCCTCCTCCTCAAAGGGACGATCTGGGTCAAACCCCTCTTCTTTCTCCTTTCCCTTCTTCAAAGATGTCGCCTTTGATGTCGATTTAGGGTTTCCTTCGCCTTGGTTGCTCGCCGACCATTGGAGGATGAACTTCGCAAATTGTTCTTCATGCCTTTATTGATTCGCCGCCAATTGTTTGATGGAATCCGTCAATGACTTTATCGACTCTTCGTTTGATCTTTTCATCCCTTCAATTTCGCCCATGAATTTCTACTCCAATGTGTCAAACTTGTCCTTCAATCTCGTCGTCGACGCCACCATGGATCGTCACACGCTCTGATACCAAAATGATAGGTTTCGAAAACAAATTTGAAATTATATTAATAAAACAACGAATAAAAGATAAATTGGCTACAATTGATAGGTGTAACATCCCTCCCAATACGCCTTTAAGCGAGGACGTCCGCACTCTCCTAAATCTACCTGAGAATTCTCGAAGAACTCTCTTTCTAATTATCAAATAACTCTCAATTTCAACATGAAAATAAATGACGGCTAGACCTAGTTTAAATAAGAACCCATCCTTATAGTGCATAAAGCAATTCCCCCTGACTTGTTGTGCGCAAAGCAATTCTTCCTGACTTGTTGTGTGTAAAGTAATTCCAGATATAACATTGACTTGGCAACATAACATAACTACCATCATCAGTTATCTATTTATAAGACTTATCACTTACCTTGATGTACGTATGAAACATGTTGTTCATACACCAATTTTCATCACATATGTGCAGGCAAACATCTAACAACATTCAAATGGACATTAGAATCATATAAGTCTTCATCCGCATCATTGCATCATTAGCATTTTCAGTGCATAAATTTCTTCAATCATTCTATCGAAATGGGAGTGGCTCGAACTGACTTGTACATGGCTCAAACGAATCAGAAATCGGACTTGAAACAGCTTCAAAATCATCAAACTACAAATTGTGCACAAAAATCAGCTAAAATTCTTCTAAAAATCCTAGAAAATTCAAGACTACACAGTGTTGCTACAAAATTACACTAGAAATTAAAAGTCGTGATGCAACACTTGATAGATTGGCTTGGTTGATCAACTCAGCTTAACAACCAAATCGGCACTGCTTGGCCACTCAACTTGACTCAATTATCATCTCAGTTTAGCTGATGAACTGTGCGAGTCCGACCTCCTCGAGAATGGTTATCGTCGAAGTAGGGTGGTTTGGGCTCACCACACAACGGCAAGGCCGTTGGCGATGACAATGGGGCCGCCCTATGTGGACAACGACAACGACAAAGAGGTTTATATATGACGGTTACGATGACTATGGTAATGAGAAAGGATGATGATGATAATAACAATAATGAAAAAAGTAAGGACAAGGCGATAGTGTGTTAGGGTTTAGGGTTAGTGTTTTAAGGCAAGAGAGTGACGGAATGGGAAGATGAACAATGTTCTTTATTTTTTTGGGTTTCATTCTCTTTTTACTCTCTTTTATTATCTTTCACTTTTTTGAAACAGAACTATTTTTTGGAATTAAGACGTAACAAAAGGATGATGATGACAACAAAATTTAAGATTCGAGCTCTAATACCAAATTTATGCAAGATGGGAGAGTGAAATTATAGTGCGAGAAATTGGGAAAGAAATATATTTCGGATTTTTGATAGATTTTAGATCTCGCACCTTAAAGATATGAGCATCACGGACTCTCACACCTCATACGCGAAATTTTTTCAGATCTCTTGCACACCAATGCAGAATATTCAGATGGCAAACATAGTTTACATTAAAACTTTATATTCAATCTCTAATTAAAATAAAACAAATGTTAAGCATGCTTACAACTCACATGATCTACTACAACCAAAGTGAGACTGAATCATAATGAATTACTAAAATAAGCAAAAAACACTAGAATAAAAAAAGACCCCAAAATCCTGCTAAAAGAAGCCTAAACTCAAATGGCAAAATAAAAAATTTACAACTAAAATCTAAGCTGACAACTCTAATTAGTTCATCATCATTAGCATGCATACAACTCTCTTCACCTGATAGTAGTCGAAAAACGAATTTTCTAATAAAATTTCCCAAACTTGTCTTAATCTTTGTGATCACAATATCATCGGAAGGTAGAGACAATTAAGAATAAGTCGTATTCAGAAAATCGTGTTTGATGCTGATAAAAACATAGGAAAAAGCCATTATGATAATGATTCGCGTAATATACCATTCAATTGTATTCCAAAAAAAGCTTTAAAATATACACAAAATAACTCAAATGCGTTATGAGAAGTAGTGTGTCAAATTGGCTTGCAATTGGTTCAAATTAATTGAAAATGCGGTTGAAAACAACTTCAAAATCATCAAAATATGAACCTTGCGTGAACCTTGCATAAAAAACTGAAAAATCTTATAAAAATTCTCTAAAATTCATAAAAGTTGATGTAGCAAAAGTCAGGCTGGATCGGGTTGTGTCTATCTATAATGGGTCGAATCGGGTCCAGATCTTCACCCGTTATTATCTGGTTCTTCTTTTAGATCAGTCCAACTGAAAAAAAAAATCAGATTTGGCTCTGTTGGGTTGGATCCGAATCAGCTAGATGTCTTCAAATCAACTCAGAGGGCACGGGCTAAGTTCTTCAAATAGAAAGAGATATGGGTTGGAACTCCTTGCCTTGAATGGTCGAGGCAACAAACGACAACGATAGCAATGGTGATGTCAGTAACAAACGACGACGACGGTGATCGAAGCCTGTGACGACAATGAAGGTCAATGTTGATTATGAAAGTAACAACCAGTGACTACAGCGATAACAGTGGAAGATAATGATAACATCGTCAATGACTGTACATGGTTAGCAGCGTCAATCGACAATGATGATGAGGCAATGCTCAGACTTAGAATATACTGGTGACTATGATGAACAGAGACGACGATGATGATGAGATCTAAGTTCATCATGATCGCAAGATGGCAAAGTTGGAGGTGAATGCGATGGTGTGACCTGTAGTTGGCAGCAGAGTTCTAAGGGTTGGAGACGGTGGGGATCGATGAGTGGAGGGGATAGGGGTGCTGTGGATTGAAGTCGGTGACGATGGTGGTGGTGGATGAAGACAAAGTCGATGTTGCCTTGACAAGTTGGTGCTGTGATGTATGAAACTCAGATCCTGCTAAAGATCGAAGTCGACAAAAGATAAGGATGGTGGAGGCAGGGGTGATTGGGTGTGCCGGAGGAATAGGTTCATGTTTTTGATGGATCGATGAGGAAGAAGATGCAGATGAAAGAGACATGATAAAGATGAGATGAACAGCATCTGTGGGATTCTTTTCTGCTGTAAACTAAAAGCAACGACCTTATATTTTTGTCCTTGAAGAAGATGAGCTACAAAGAATGAGAATAAGTATATTGAGGCTTTAATTATTTATTTTTTTTTTGGTTGCTGAACGGAGAATATGATATAAACATGTTTTTTTCTTTTTTTAGAGCCTAGGAAAAGTCTAATCTAATGAAAAGAACAAGATGATAAAAAGACAAGAAAGGTGGTAGGATATTTAGCTCCGAGTCTACCTTAATGTGGAACAGAAAGGAAAAAAGGTAGTAAGGAAATTAGGGAACTAATTTAGGGATTTGATAAGAAATCGGACTTTGCATCTTGAAAATCTCTGACAATTACCAACTCATACGACTCGCATGCGGAGATTTTTAGAATCTCACGCCTAATTAACCAAGCCCACTCGTGATGCTTAAAATTTACAAAAGACAAACAAAAGTTTACACAACTTTAAATTTTAATCTCTCATAACTAAAAGTTGAATATAAGGTCATATATATTGGTAAATCTAAACAACTAATTTAACGCATACTTAAATTCCTAAATAGACTCAAATAAAGACTCCTAAAATTATTTAGAACATGAAACTCATAAAAGACTCAAATTTCTTTGTGACTGAAACTTTAAAAAAGACTCAAATACTAGAATTCTAAAAAGGCTCAAAGGCTAAAATATAAAATTGATTCAAACACTAAAAACTAATTTAAATCACAGTTGGATTCCCATCAGCATGAACGGTGGTCTATCATGAACTGTTTTTTGTGTAGGACATTTGTAGACGTGTCTTTGATATTTTTGATTATCTCCTCCTGATATAATAATATTTTCATCTTAAAACATTTCTGGCATTTAACATATACCTTTGGGACAGTGATATTCGCATATGGATTTGAATTTTTTTTTTCCAGTTTTCATATTTACGACACCAAAACTTATAAAAGTTACTAATTTACATTAAGAAAAAATGTGAAATACTCTTCATTGTGGACTGTAAAGTCAAAAGATGAAGACTAAAGACACCTATCTCATATAACAGGGTGCCCAAACATATGAAACGTGGACAAATATGGCGTGTAAATATTAATTTATAATTTTCATGTTAATAATTATTTTATTTCATCTCAAACATGCACCTAACAGAACTTGGCATGAAGTATCCATTTACTTATTTAAGTGAAAACGCGAAAATGGGGGATCAAATTAGTTTCATAGTTGAAAACCTGATTAGATTGATATGAAGGAATGGAGAAGATTGTTACTTGTTAGTGAAGAGGAACTCCATGTTAAATATCAGTTCAGCATTTCATGAGAAGACCGAGAAAAGGTCCGAACACATCATGGTGTTTGAGTGCACAATTTATGAATCTATTCATTCTGAACTCATTATTTAATTTTTAACTATAAAAAGATGAAATCATTTGCAGTAAAAGGCCCACAGATACAGAACTAGACGTATCATTTCCACTTAACCCTCTTTACTTCTCAATAACATTACAAAATTGTCATGTAACATAGTTGCAAGTGCAATGCACTAAACCGAGTGCCACTGAATTTTTGACATAGAGTTGCACATTGCAATATGTATCATGCACCACAATTTCAAGAAAGCATGGCTGTGAAGGAGTTACGGAAACCAACAATTCAGCTATCTAAAATGTATGAAGGCTAACCTCAAGCATGAAAGAATACTCATTCCTCCCGAGAGGGTTGGAAGCAATGATTTTTTTTGCTGGAGAAATAAAAGACCATGCAAGGCCCCATCGACATGTTTGACCTTGCACAAATTCAGTGCTCTTCACTATTGAGACACCAACCTCACGAAGCTTTGATGTTAGATATTTCAAGTTTGCTTTTCTTCCCACCATTGATGTAAACCACCTAGAACCAAAATGGTTCTTGCAGATAACTACTTCCCGTCAAATGAATGAAGTAAGACAAAGGTTTTAGAAAAAGTAAAGAATCTAACCGGAAAACATGTTTAAATGTGACACTGTCCTCTATTATGCGTGTCACAAAAGCGCGTTCACCACCAGGACAAACCATCTCTCCAGGAGTTCCTCCACATGATGTTCGTGGATTTAGACCCGCTTCCTCCATGCTCTCAAAGAATGGCGGGTTGCACATGCAAAAGTCAAAATATTCTCCATCCCTAACTACACCGGCAAGTATAGGTGGTCCCTCATAGCAGCCCTCCTGATGATCTTGGCTTAAAGATTCTGCCGTCTGTAGAACAGATGTTTCTGCATCATCTGGCACTGAAGGCTCATCAACACTTGGCATAGCGCCACTAGGACATGATGAACTATTAGCATCTCTAATCTCAATTAGCTCTGAGAGGTGAGGATTGCTTTCCACATTTTTTCTAGCCCATTCTAAAGCAACTCCAGTCACATCTACAACCATGACTCCAAGAAATTGTATCAAAATTATGTTATAGCCAACAATACATATAGTGGTCTGCATGTGCTGAATAAAAAAAATAAGCCCAAGCAAACAACGAAATTTACCTGAGCCAACAAAGCGCCATCCTAACAGAGATGCACCAAGGAGCGGATAGATGCAATTGGCCCCAGTCCCGATATCAAAGCCTCTAATTTTTCCATCAGAGTCACTGTTGGGAGGGATGAGCTCAGAGGACAGAAGGTCTTCAATCCAGTGAATATAGTTCGACCTGTTTGGAACTGTAGGGCAGAGCTGCCCATCTGGAATCCACCTACAAAGCATCTAAATTAAGGCCAAATTATTCCAAAATTCTAACTCAGTATCAACATACAAAACAGAAATCTCTTTCCGCAAGTTAAAAAATAGGCTAAATTTTAAGAAACCCCATCAACTTTGCTCCGTTTTGAAAAAAAAAACTCCCAACAATTTTTTTATGTACCAACTCCCCCCCCCCCCCCCCAAAAAAAAAAAAAGCAGGACTAAATGCACCTCAACAATGAGGTGCATCCAATCATTGGGTTTCATTTTTGGAAGAAAAAAAACAAAAGAGAGAATGGTTAATAGACAATTGATTTGACTGATTTTTCCCTAAAATTGTAAACCAATGATTGGATGCACCTCATTCTTGAGGTGCATTTAGTCCTCTTCAAAAAAAACCCCCAAAAACAAATAAAAACATAAACCCCCTCCCCCAAAACAACTTTTAAAACCCCTTGAACTTCACCTATTTTTCAAGAAAATTCTTTTCGCCAGGTAGCGTTGGGAAGTTAATGAGGGTTTCTTGAAAAAGTGGGGTAAATTTTATGATGTTTCTTGAAAATGAAGGATAAAGTTCAAGGGGTTTGTCATAGTAAGAGGGGTTTTCTGAACATAAAAAAGTTTTTAGGGGTTTTTCAAGATAGATAAAAGTTGAAGGGGTTTACTAAAAATTTAGCTTTAAAAGTATAATGACATAAGATATACACAACTCCAAACTAGACACCTAAAATATCTATTATACAACTGAGGGATGTTTTTGAATCGGTTTGTTGACTAGGACAAAGGGTGTGTAGAAGGATGGTTGAGATTGAATATTGAAGAATCAATGGATAGGATGAGAGTTCTTAAAAAAATTGTAGGGAAATGATAGGGTGAGGGTTTGTAAAAAATTTGGAGGGGGGGATTTGGGAGAAAATCCTCAAATTTTCGGGGAAACTAAATCTGGGTTGAACTAAATTTTTAGATGAACTAAAATTTTAAATTATGGGTAGAACTAAATCTGGAGGGAACTAAAGTTTGAGAGAACTACATCTAAAGGGAACTAAAGTTTGATTTAAAATTTTGAGGGGAGGTAAATTCTATGGGGAAACTGAATTTTAGTTTGAATGTGTTTAGCATTTTTTTGGAGGGAAATATTTTGAAGGTGTCTACAAAAAATTTTGAGATTTTGAAGACGCTTCAAATTTGTGGATGAGATTTTGAATTGGTTGAAAGTTTGCGGGTGAATATTTTGAATGTCACGTCGCCTATGGTCATGGGTTATCAGTAGTATTTCTACAACCTAGACATGTCACATAAGTTTTAAAACCGAAAGATCAACACAAATTAAATAAGAATTAACTAATTCCATAAAATCCAACCATAATTGGGAGTTAAGAATAGTAAGAAAAGAGACATGAAGCTCAATAAATGGATATTGAAGTTCGACTAATAGGCAGCTAACTGAATTTACATCTATCCCCAAAACCGTGTTCTTACCACCGACATATAAAAACACAAGGATTTTATTTTAAATAATATCAAATATGATCACATAAATAATTAAGATAAACTCAGAAGAAAGCTAGCTACAGTAGTTAAACTTCTTCCAATAAATCAGAATTTGGGGATTCTACAGAATCTCAAAACCCAGAAGAAGAAAGAAGAACCAAAAGACCCACTAAATATTTAGTAAATTGAAGAAAACCTCCTTATTCTCACAAAACCAATGTAGAACTTGGGGAATCAAAAGAAACAAGAGCAAGAGAAGCTGTATATAATGAGTAGAATACATCTGAATGCATCTTTTAGTCCAAATCGCCAAATTACCATCAACATCAAAAAGAAGAAGGAAGTTTTTTAACAATAAGGCCCCATTTGGCAACGGAGGTAGACTAACCTCCACCTTTTTTTAAGTGGATGTATGGGTATTGCAACCTCTACTTTGCTATCACATACCTCCACTTAAGAACAGTGGAGGTTAGTCTACCTTTGTGCTGTTTGGAAAAAAAATAGAGGCATCTTACCTCTATTTTTAAAAGAAAGAATTTAAAAGTCAAGTTATGGAGAGAGAAAAGTAGTCATTTGATGCATTTAAAAATTAACCGTTACATTCATTTAAAAAATTAGCCGTTACATACACTTAAAAACTTAGCCGTGAGATATCTTTAATAAAACTAGCCGTTTTTTAAAAAAACTAGATGTTGGACAATATCTATCTATCTCAGTTTTCATGCATCCTTTGTCTATATATATTGACAGACTCTAATTTTGTTTATCATGAATTCATGGCTTTGGGAACGATTGGGCGAATATGAAGATGAAGCGGTGTTCAATGGCATTCTTGGGATATTTGGGGATCCAGTTGTGCCACATCCAATGCACACTTCATTAAGTTGATGCTTTGTGACTTGCACACCTTCATTTTGAATCCGTAAATTAAAGTCATTTGTGATATTGGTCCACGCTTCTTTTGCACATCCATTATGCACTCTCCAACTCGCATTGTTACACTTAGTTAGAAGTTGAACTAGCAATGCAAGTTGTGCGTTGGTCCACATATGTCGAGATTTCTCATTTCTATGGTCCATATTGACTAAAAATGTAGATGAAGTATTTCTAAGTTCCGTATAGACTACAGAAAAATTTGAATACGTATATGATGCGGCTGAGATTTGGAGGGAAATTGCTATGCACATAACAAGTTGGCAGAGAATAACTTTGCACACTACAGTCGTGGTTATAAGAGGCCGGCCAGCCCTAAGTGTTGGAGATGCGAAAATTGTGAAAGAAAGCTCATTTTCTAGTTTATTATTCCTTAGGTCTCTTGTATTAGGATTTCATATTTCCTTAGATTAAGTGTTACTTAATTGTCTCTTCCATTCCTAGTCATTTATTTAACGAGTAGTACTTTTTAGTTGTTTTAATCTTTATATTCAGATCCAGATATAGGTTCGCATCAATTGGTATGATGCGGCTGAGATTTGCAGGAAAATTGCTATGCACACAATAAGTTGGCAGAGAATTATTTTGTACACTACAGTCGTGTTTATAAGAGGCCAGCCGGCCCTAGTTTTTGGGATGCGAAAATTGTGATAGAAAGTTCATTTTCTAGTTTATTATTCATTAGATCTCTTGTATTAGGATTTCATATTTCCTTAGATTAAGTGTTAGTTAATTGTTTGTTCCATTCCTAGTCATTTATTTAACGAGTAGTACTTTTTAGTTATTTTAATTTTTATATTCAGATCTGCATTTCAGATCCAGATCTAGGTTTGCATCAATTGGTATCAGAGCACTAGATCCAGGGCGAGCATCCGATCTATGGAACGGATCAGAGAGGAAAAGAGAATCAAGTGAAAGCTGAAACAAGATTGGCGACGATAGCGGAGGCAATAGCGACACTGTCCATGAACTTCAACTCAAAGATGGATCAAAGCAAAAAGGAGCCACTTTTGTCGACAAGGAAAGATCTTCAAGTTTCAGATCCAGATCTGAAATTTTCAGATCCAGATCTGATCTAAAAATTTTAGATCTGGATCTGAAGGCGACGGCTGTCGGCGATGCAGATCTGGAATCTTCATATCCAGATCTGGAATTTAACGAAGAGGTTTCGGAAGATGTGATTTTTAACGAAGAGGTTTCGAAAGATGTCGAAAACAATGCCAGCACCCCGAACAACGAATCGTCGCGGATCCAGGCGATTGGGGAGCATTTTCAACGACCTCCCCGCCACGGGGAGGTGCGCGGCCACCGGAGGGGGGTGGCCACCCCTCCGGCAGCTTTTGGGAGTCGACGAACCCCCAGGAGGGGCGGGACCTGCCGCCCTCCCCTCCAGTGGCTTCGACCAGCCAGCGCGTCACCTTCCGAGGGACGCCCGACCTGCAGGTGGGCCCGTCACACTTCCTGAGGGCCTGACATCACCCTCCGACCTCGTCAGCACCGCCTGGGGCACAATACGGGGGGCCCGAACAACTCATACGTCATACTTTCAGCTACCGATGGGGTCCGGAGGAGGATTTCAGCAGTACGACGACGATCTTCTAGAGTATTTGTGGGGGCCTGACGACACCTTGTGGATCCCACCTTGGCCCGACGATAGTTTTCCAGACATCGTTGACGGTGGGGCCCAATCACATCCGTTTGACCCGGGAGGAGGTTTGAAATCGACCTCGCGGAATGGTAGACCCACGGACTTCAAAGACCACCTTGAGAACAAAGTGGTTTTAGGGACGGAGTAGTGATGCGGCTGAGATTTGGAGGGAAATTTCTATGCACACAACAAGTTGGCAGATAATTACTTTGCAACTACAGTCGTGGTTATAAGAGGCAAGTCGGCCCTAGTTTTTGGGATGCGAAAATTGTGAAAGAAAGTTCATTTTCTAGTTTATTATTCCTTAGATCTTTTGTATTAGGATTTCATATTTCCTTATATTAAGTGTTAGTTAATTGTCTCTTCCATTCCTAGTCATTTATTTAACAATTAGTATTTTTTAGTTGTTTTAATATTTATATTCAGATCTGGATTTCAGATCCAGATCTAGGTTCGCATCAGTATATAAGTTATAGCATTATGAAGAGGAGAATCAATGGTAATATCTACTAAATTTTTATTGTAACAGATGACAATGTGTATATTTTTAAGTGTATATATATATATATAATTAAGTATTGTCATTAAGCAATAGTAATGTCCACTAGATTTTTATTGTAACAGATGACAATGTGTATGTTTTTAAACTAATTAGATCAACCCATATGATCACTAGAGGCTCTAATCAAAATATTTATAATAAGCAGATACATTCAAATAAATTATACACTTCAGACATATGTAATTGCTCGGTAAAAATAGAAACATGTGATAATTTTGATTTTTTCCCCCTTTTAAAAGCTCCAAGGGGGTGGATCAAAGGTCAAATATCTCTTTTTCAGATTACAATAACAAGTAGGTTGTGAAAATTATTGCAAAATTAAGTTTAAGAGAGAGATATAACATAAAATCAGAAAAGAAACTAAAGAATTTCATTTCTAATTATAGGTTTAATAGAAAATTATCATTTGAATAAAGGATCCCTTCATCTCAAATAACAGAGAGCTTCAAATAACTTGCGAATGAAAATTATTACATATTATAATTTCTGTGTGGGGGAAAACAAATTAGATTAGGCTTTTAGAATCGGGATTCTCACTTGATTCTACCAAATTCATTAGTTGTGCTTATTTTCATTCATTTTTATCCATTAAATTAAACATAGAGCATTAAATTGTTATAAGTGTTTAAATAAATTCCAGGCAGAATGAACTAAGGCTCTTGATATATAAAGCACAATGATCTTTACAATGAAGGAGATGAAAGGAAAAAACTGAGTTTTTTTCTTGGCAGTTTTTGCAGTTTTGGTGACAATTTGTCCATAGAAATTGTTCTTTCATGGCAGTAAACACATAAAAACTGTTTTTCTTACATTTTTTGCATTTTATCATTATTATCTTTCTCAAAAACCACAAAACAACAATCACAGTCCAAAAAATGAAAATCATTAAAAAGCAAATCTAAGGGGAAAAAACAGAGAACAAACTAAATTGATCTTACCCTCTTCAACATCATCGTGATCTTCTTGCTCTAGAGAGGTTGAACCGATTGACGGGTATCTGGTCTCACATCCACCTTATCCCTAGTCATAGACGATGATGTCATGGCCTAAAATACTTTGTTTTGGTAGGTGTGATCCGTAATCATTTCCTTGTATCTGAGAAGAACTTCCAAATTAATAGGAAGGAAGTTTGATCTAAATGAATCAGAATTTCTATTCTATGATCGACCCATATAAACATCAACAACTTTGAATTTGACCAGTCAAATCAGATTTTTCACCAATTTTGATGCCAAAATTGACTATTTGAACAATGGAACATGAAGATCAAGGCTAGGGTTTGGTTTTGAGAGGAGAAGAGAAAGAGGAAGACGAGAAGACAATGAGCGTTCTTTTTTTTTTTCACAAAACGGAGGTAAGATCAATACATATGTTAGGTTAGATTTTCATAATCTCCATTCTCGCCTTCATTTTGGGCCAAAAAAAATAGATGTTTATTAACCTCTATTTTGGCTCTTAAACAAACCTCAGGTTCGGCTTTTGAAGGTATGGATATCAAACCTCCAAAATTTTCTAGCCTCAATTCATACCTCTGTTGCCAAACGGGGGCATGATAACAAAACCAAGTACATTCCCGCGTGAATTTCACAAATCAACCACAAAATTGGTGAATTGCAGACAATACCACAGGAGCCCTAAGTCCATTAACGCGGATGCACTAAAACTCCACCCGAAACAAAATCCTAATTAATAATCTCACAAAGCCCTAATTTACCCCAAATCAATCACAAACCCTACTTTCCGAGAGAGAAGAGGGATCAACTAGTTACCAATTAACTCCATGATCGTGGTGGAGGAGGACGCGGGTGAGCTCGCGGGTGGCGTTGAAGTCGGTCCAGTCGATCGAAAGACGGCGAGTACGAGATGAGAAGAAGACGAAGGGCTCGAATGAGGGGTAAAGAGAGGCGAGGAGCGAGAAATCTGGTGGCTTTGCGGAGTACTTGTTTCGAGGGTGGATCGATGGCGGATCCAGGAGTCGCCGCCTCTTGCTCGTCATCTCTGCAACTGTTAACTGGTAGAGATTAGAAGAAGGAATAAGAAACCCAAAATTTTATACTGGGATTGGATTTTGATGGCTAGATATCACTAATATCTGCCGCTCCCGCCACTTTTCGAAAGAGTCGAGTGTACTTCCGCTAATTACATGTGAGATTTAGGTTTCAGCGGCTTAGGGCCTGTTCTTTTGCAGGAAAGTATAATTGGGAAAAGTTGAGAAGTGTGGATTTTGATGATAGAGAAATTTGGTGTAGTGTGTTCTTTTGTTGGAAAGTGGGGTTATATTGTGTAGTTGGAAAGTTGAGGTGGGGCCCACTCAGTGCAGTGTGTTCTTTTGGTTGAAGAAAGTTGGATGAAGAAAGTGGTGTGGGGGTCCACTCATATTTAATTTGTTGTATTTATACCTAAACTAAATAATTAAAGCTAAAATACTTACTTAATATATTATTAATTACTAACTTATTATACCTAAACGATGTGTTTGGAGCAGGGAGCCCCGCACTTTTGTGGGTTGGGCAGAAACGAAATCGCGAGAGAGAGAGAGAGAGAACAAATGCTGGGCAGCGATTGAATAGAGGAGAAATTGGGTCCCACTGTTTTGGGGGATTCCTTTGTTTCCACCGAGTTTTGCGGAAGAAACAAAAACCTCGTCGAGAATCCAAATTTGGATGCCACATCAGCTTTTCCCTCCCCTAGCCAAGATGACAAAAGAACACAAAATAAAAAGCCGGTCAAGAAAACCCATGAACAGTTGAACAATAGCATTTTTCACTTTCTCTCCTAACTATCAACGAAAAGAACATGCACTTATCATGCTCGGATCCTTCCCTCCGAAAGGAGTTCCCAGTGAGCTTTGCTAATCAGTTTTCCGATAATTTTTTCCTAGGAGTTGCTACGCGCACATATCGAATTGCTTTGTGTCATTTTTGAAATGAATAGTAACGAAAATGACTTTTTGAACATTCCAGAAATATCTTCGATTTATTTTAAACAGTTATATACAGTGTGTGAAAATTAAAACGGAGAACCAAAATCACACGCTGTGCACAACAGGCAAAAATTCTGCATGTGCACAACAGGCAGAACTTTTGCCTACTGTGCGCGCTAAATAATTTTGTTCTCCATGACGCTTTTTACTCAACGCGCAAAACTATTAATATACAGATAGCGCACAACAGGCAAACATTCTGCCTGTTGTGCGCGCTGAGTAAAAAGTTTTGCTCTGGACAAAATACGGTAAGCAATTTTGCCCAAAACCAACATTTTTACTCAGCACGCACAACATGCTCACCGTGCACAACAGGCAAAGCTTTTGCATATTGTGTGCGCTTGGTAATTTTCCCAAAGCCAATATTTTTACTCAATGTGCATAACAGGCAAAAGCTTTGACTGTTGTGCACGCTGAGTAATTTTGCCCAAAACCAATATTTTTACTCATCGCGCACAACATTTTTTCATGTTGTGCGCGATGACTAAAAATGTTGGCTTTGGGCAAAATTACGTGCCGCGCACAATAGGCAAAGCTTGCCTGTTGTGCGCACTAAGTAATTTTTGCCAAAGCCAACATTTTTTACTTATCGCGCAAAACATTCAAAACGTTTGCATGTTGTGGGCTATGAGTAATCTTGCCCAAAGCCAACATTTTTACTCAGTACGCACAACTGGCAAAAAGATTTGGATGTTGTGCGCTGCTCAGTCTGGATTGTACCTCCGAAAACTCACCGCAATTGCACGGTGTCAATACTTTGTAATATAGAAACATGTCGAACCCACGGAGAGGCAGATGCTTATAAAGTCTTGGGTTTATTCTTAATCTCAAAACAATGTCAGTTGGGCGTACTCAAAAGGTTGTTACGAATGGTTACTAGCTCAAATGAATAATAGAATAAGGAACTAGAGCAATAGAAGTCACCACTAGGATCGTCGAATGTCGATGCTAAGTTACAATTTCTACGTTGAATTGGCTTTATTAGGGCGAGATTGTCGCATTTAAAATGTAGAACACATGGCCAACTATTGTTGTGCCACTCGTCTAACGTATCCCGTACTTAGCCCCACCATCGTGGATGGCCTTACACGTGATCCGTGCATTACGAACGACAACTATTCTTAATCTCTACTCACGCCACCATCGTGCGTTAGAGCTTCAATCTGTGATGTGATGGCTCTCATTGATGCTACTATCATAGATCATCAATTAGTAATATAGAACGCCGATGAAAACCATCAAAGTGCGTGTCACTATCGTGGATCACAAACTCTAATTGAATTCACTAACGTGCCTAATTAAGATCATAGGATACCCGTCTAGGATGTGTGCCACTATCGTGGATCGCAAACCCTATATGAGATCTCCTACAAGCTTGGTTAGATCAATCAAAACACCTCCCTTTCTACCAAAACAACGTAAAAATCCTAACTTTACATCTAAATCCTATGATCCTAGGGCTAATCCATTAGCCCTATAAATGCCTACTCGCGATTCATGGAAATATCAATAGAAACATTAACAATAGCAATAGAAATCAACATCGCAATGAAAGGTATTGAAACAAGCATAGAGAGGCAAGAAATTGTTACCAAACCGTTGGAAACGAATAAGCAAACTCAGAGAATTAAGATCAAGAGATTTCAAAGAAAACTAATAATAAAAGTAGGATCTTTGTCTCCAAAACAATAACGATGGCTCAACTCTCTAAGAAAACTAAGAACGAGCAATTAATAAAATTTGAATAGCCTCCTCCTAAACTAGGGTAAAAAGTGTGCTTAAATACAATGAGGGTGGACCCCCACAAAAATTTGAAAAAATGGCTTCTTGGGCCCACAATAAGTTGGGTTGCAGCGCCATACTCGGTCGAGTAGCAGCGCCGCTCATTCAAGTGCTGATATGGGATGCCGCTTCCTCTATTCTTTGTTCGACTTCGGATATGTGCTTCTTAGTCGAGTCATGTAGTGCTCGGTCGAGTCACTGAGGGCTGTTGTGAGGCTCAAAATATTGCTCTGTAATGGATTCCGCTCGAACGAATAGTTGCAACACTCGATCGAGTCGCTGGTCTACTCGGTCGAGCTACTGTATGCTAGAGAGGCATTCAAAAACATCGTTCTGTTTGGATTCAGCTCGACCGAGTGGCTGCAGTGCTCGGTCGAGTCGTGTTTGCGCTCTCTAACTTTGATTAGAAATGGGAATGAGATTTAGTTAGCCGAGTTGATCCGACCGAGTAGCCTCTCTACTCGGTCCAAGTGAGGAATATACTTCTTCAGCTGAAGCTCCTTTTGATCTGGATGTTAGCTCAGTCGAGTGCTGATGCACTCGATCGAGTACTCTATGAAAACAGCATGTTTCTTCTTGAGCTTCTTTCTCTCTTTCTCTTCTTCTCTTCTCCTCTCATCCTCCAATCTTCTTCTCCACATCGTTGAACACCTAATAAACCTTGTCGTAGATGCTCTGGATAGCTCGAATGTGTCCATATATCATAATTGCTCCAAATCGCTCCAAAGTTCCTGAAAATCCACAATTCTCTACGAAATTCAAATATATCGTGAAAAGTGCGATAATATATATAAAAATGAACTTTGGATGGCGAAAATGCTATGAAAATATGCAATAAAAACATGAAAAATATGGACACATCAAAATCCCTCAAGCTTACCTCTTACTCGTCCTCGAGAAAGACGAATACGAAGCTCACCGGGAGATAAAAATAAGAAAAATGGAAAAGAATGCAAAGTGGATAGGGTCACTAGATTATTCTCTCAGATCTCACGCCATTTGCCACACATCACTATAACTCAGAAAATGAAGCATATGCTATCAAGAGATTTCATATCTTAAATGAATATAACACTTGCAAGCTCAAGATCAACAAAAGAGACTTTTCTAGAGCTCATACAATCAACTCATATCTACGTCATGCATTTCATAGTATTGAATATACAAAACATTGGCGATGCATTTTTCAATCAAAAGCTATAACTAAAGCACAGAGAATTCGTACTAAGCAAGCTATAGAGAATCGAATAAGAGTCAAGACATTCACATACTCATATCAAATCATAAAAAATCTTCATAGCTAGATTATTTCGCTAAGTTTCAATATTATCAAACTTCCACATTCGTGTACAACTCCACTCTAATATCATGCTCACTCATTTGGTCAAAAGAATTCGCTCCCCAAGCTTAACTTGAGGCGTCGTATCCAAAGGAAATAATTATGGAATTTGTTTTGGTTTTTCCAAGTATATTTGTGGCTACAATTAATGAAACTGAGAATTTTTCTTTTATTCTTGAACTTTTGTTCTCATTTTTCTTTTTGGATTTTTGTAGGAGCAATGTGGTTTGTATTTTTTATTTTTGGCTCCCTTTTAGCTTTTTGTACTTTTTGGAGCAAGCTTTTCTTTTATATGTGTTACGACCTCAAGATCGGCCAACATATCCTGGACCCGCATCTCCAAAGCCTAAGGCTTAACCCATCAGATCTCCACAACAAAGTCCAGCTCGCCAAGGCAAAGGGAAGCTCGCCGAAGTTCGGAGTAGCTCTCACTAGCGGAGCTGCGGACTCGTCAGTCAAACAGAGGAGGAACCCTTCAGCATGCCGATGACCTATGCCAGCTCAGCCCAAAGAAATCGCCTACTACCCCATCCAGGCGAAGTTCATCCACGGAGGAAGACGACACGCCTCTGGCAGTCTCACTACAGACAATCCTAACAAAAGCGCACCTGGCCGCTTCGTCGCCTGACAGCCTGACCGCCTGCCAAAAGCACGCCTAGCCGTTTCGCCGCCAGACAGCCTGACAAAAGCACGCCTGACATTGTAACGACCACTTCTCGGTCGTGCGTATTTTAGTGCGAATGTTGTTTCGTATGAGTATTTTCGTATTTGGTTTTATTATTATTGTTCCGTAGCTCAGACGTGTAGCCGGACCCCGTATTCACGACCCTCTCGGAGGCGCAATCACACCAGTATCTTCTTTATAATTTTCGGATGTCTGGGGGCATAGATGTTTATCTAAGTATTATTATTATATTTATTACTATTATTATATTAAATCAATTGTAGCCGTTCGTTTCTTTTGGTTGAAAACAAAAAACTTTAAAACTAATAATATTATTATTAAGCCTAGCCACTTGTTTGAAACATGGCCGAAACGTCTCGCGCACACACAGCCTGATTGGGAGAGAGTGAGGGTTTTAATTGTTATTTTTGTTATAACAAATTTTAATCTCCGGGTTGAGTTTTTGGATGTTTTGATGTATTTCTCTTCTATTACTGTCTAGTACTTTGTTTTGGGTTGGGTCATTGAAATTAGTTTGATAGTAGAGTGTGACGACGCCTGTGTCCTCTCCCCTCTCTATTATAACTATCTTTCTATGGACATCCCATTGTAATCTTGTATATTATCTAATATAGTCACTTACTTACCCTTCAAAAAAAAAAATTTTAATCAACTGACCTATAGCCCTAGACCCACATGTGATGCGTGCCCCCTCTCCTTTTTAACCTAGAACTAGGGCTAATCTTTTTCTCCCAACATCTCAGCCGCAGCCTAGACCCCCTCTCCTATTTAATAATACCTAGGGTCCTTGTTTTACTCTCCCAGCGAGAAACGAACCGCCGCCCCCCTATATTTTTCACACAACACAACATCCCTAGGCGCCGCTCTTTCGCTTCGACCAACCCCCGCTCTCCGACCCACCTCCGCCGTGCCCTAGCCGCCAACCGCCGCCGGCATCCACCCAAGATCCGCCCGTGCACAGCAGCGTGCGACCTCCTTTGCAGCGCAGCGCCCCATGCACAGCAGCGTGCGGCCTCCTTCGCAGTGCATCAGCCCCTTGCAGCTGCGTTCTCCTCCGCAGCGCACGCCAACGGCACCCCCGGGCACGACAGAGCCATCGCACGGCAACCGCAACAAAGACACGTAAGTATTAACATTGACATTTTGCTTCTTCCTATTATAACCTTAAGTTAGTTACATATACATATTAATGTATCAGTATTGATAAGAATGATGGTAGAACGGTAATTATATTTGGCAGTTTAGTGATGTTATTGGCAGAATGTTAATAAGAGGCAGCTAGTAATATTTTAGAATCTTAGTTGCTAAAAATATTATAGGGTAGTTATAATGTCAGAACGTTAATGTTAATGATTTATAAATCTGTTTAAGTCAGTGTTATTAAATGAGATGTTAGTGAATAAATCAGTAAGTTAACTTGATAATACCAATTAACTTAGTTGTTAGCTCCTAGATGAGCAGAACTTATCTATAGGATTGATAGCTTAAAAAGAATTATATTCAATAAGCTCTATATGTTTTGAACCCAAGTAATTTAATGGACATTAGCAGCTCTGGTTGTAAATTAAATCGGTAGGGTTTAATAATGAACGTTATGGTATGAACACCCCTAGGGCAGAGAACCTAATTAAAAATTGGAGATATTAGACGTTTTAGGTTGTCTGATTATTCTAGTTCCGTCATAACGAACTCATTCGTGCACGTGATTTATCACAGAGTACCCGTCGTTCCATACTATACGCACAACAGGAATCCAACCCCTGACGTCGCTACCCGACGTCAGAGTAGCTCTCGCGTCGTGTTGAGGTAAGATCTGCCCTGTAGGAATCACCACTAGCCTGTTAATCAATTAAAATTGGTAATTTCTGTTGGTTGTGTTTCACTAATTAAGATTAATAAATTGGGTTGTAGGCTGGACTGCATTACGAGCACATATGTAGTTTGGACTCTGATTGATCGTGACTCCAGCTTGGTTGTGCAGGCAAATGATACTTGCCAGTAAATGTTTTAGGCCATGTTTTAGGCCAACTTGCTTGATTAGCGTAAAAGAGACTAGACAGTGAAATGATAGCTGTCTAGACGTCTTTTGATCTAATTTGACAACGAAACTAGATCTGACACCCTACTTGATATAGTTTGACAACGAAACTAGATCCGACACTTTTACTTGCTTCCATTTATGTTGCATGTCATGTTTAATTTTCATTAACGGTACGCACTTTAACTGCTCATCCCATGTCATGTCATGCATCATATGTGCTTCGTGATTGAGTAGCACTCGCTACAAATGTTATTGCTATTGAGGCTAGGCACCTGCTTAGGCGGGCACAACCCTATGCCATATTGAAAAACACTTCTTGGCTCGTGATCCAGAAGCGAGCACAGTGTTGTTGGGAAACCAACGCTCGATACACATGGAGGGGTAGGGTTAAGCGATCACTTGAGCGTAGAAGTGTGCCCGTACAGCCACTTCAGCCAAAAGGCGTAAACCCTGTGCACAAAGTGACAAGTTAGTGTTCATGAATCGTGAAATATTGTTTTCGTAGTTCTGCTACGACGTGTGTGCATGTCATCATGTCATTTTAAATTGTTGCAATCATTTAATGTCATTTCATTTCATATTGTTTAGAACTGCTAGATTGTTTTCCTATTTTTGTATCCTTGCACAAAAGTTCTCCACTTTCTTTTGGGAGACTTTTGCTGACATTTGCCCTTTTCTCTTTGGGTATTACATGTCAGGTTTTGAGAAGAGCAGGTAGCGGAGGATGAGCAGTTCGTTGACGCTGAGTTTGAGGTCCCTCCAGAGGTTGAGTTCGAGGACACTGGTGACCAGTCCTAGGCTCACTTGGAGTTACTTCTGGTAGTAGTCTTCAGTAGTTACTGGTTAGGTTTCGGTGCATAGCACCTTCTTTTGTTTTGTTGGCCATGCTTTAGGCCTTTGTTCAGACTCGTACTTTTGGTGACGTTCTGTGATGTTGAGAAAATTGTTGGATGTTTTGATGGTGGATGTTCTTTTTATCTGCTTCATTAATATTATTGTTGTTGTTTCGTCGTAATGCAAAGGACATGCCACTTTTCGTAAATTTTACAGACGCTTATCAGACTGCAGCTTCACAGCTCCACGTCTGAGCGGACCTCCTCACGTCTCGCCTTCCATTTTAGGGAAGCGGGGCGTGACATGTTTTGTTGATGGCCCATGCAGGTCCTTCACTTTGCATCCGTGAAATATCGGAACAACAATGATAAACAACATCCAATTAATTATTCCTAACATTCGAGTCATGATAAAGTCTAATCTGAACATTTCCCTGTCTTAGATGGCCGGTAGATGCGTTACTGGAGGAGCTGGTAGTGGACCATGAGCTGGTGGTTGAGCAGGATGTGTTGCGGATGCTGACAGAGAACCCACCACGGCTGAAATGATGAGGATGATGCATCAGATGATGCAGGTTCAGCAGGGGATGCTACAGAACGCCCCTCGCTTCGAGCCGGGAGCGAAGCAGTTTCGGGAGCTGGGCCCGACATATTCCAATGGGACGGAAGGACCAATAGCTGCGGACGAGTGGATGAAGAATACGGAGGATAATCTGCTTCTCTCGAAGGTTAACCCGGCTGGATGGGTTGACTTGGTGAAGAAGCAACTGATGGATAATGCTCGTAGATGGTGGGAGTCTGAGGAGCAGATGCTAGTGAGGCCTATCCCCTGGGCCACTTTTAAGGCGAGATTTGATGAGGAGTATTTTCCTCGAGCTGCGAGAAGGGAGCTGATGCAGCAGTTTATCAATCTGAAGCAAGGAAATCTGACGGTGGATCAGTACCACCAAGAGTTCATGAGACTGAGTTGCTTTACCCCGAAGATGGTGGAGACTGCTGAGGATCGAGCTCAGAGATTCTTGCAGGGTTTATCTTTGGAGCTGCAGAGTCTGATGTCCTCTTCGGACTTGGATTATTACCAGAAGTTACTGATCACTGCCAAGAGGCAGGAGCCGATTGCTAATCAGAAGAGAGGGAAGTATTCAGGAGTTGGGAAGAGACCTATGAAGCAGGCTAGAGCTGTGGTTAGGCCTGGGATGAAGCCTAATCAGTCTATGCAGTTCAAGAGGCCAGGTGAGCCTGTTCAGAAGATGTGCCATTTTTGTGGCAAGGCTGGTCATGTGAAGGAACAATGCAAGAGGTTCTTGGGCCAGTGCTTGGTGTGTGGCGACGCTACACATTCATTGAAGGACTGTCCGAGAGCCAAGCAACAGTGGAAGGCACCAGATGGAGTTCAGCAGCAGAGAGCTCCTGTAGCTGCTGGACGTGGAGCGCCTCTTGTTCCCCAGAAGCAGGCCTTTCAGCAGGCCATCCAGCCTAGGAGGCAAGCTTTCACGATGACCGCAGTGGAAGCGGAGGCTAAGGATGATGTTATTGTAGGTAACCCTCAGATTAGTCTTTACCTTTCATTAGTTGATCTTGCATGTTAGATTAGTTCTTGTTTGCTAGAATAGGCTTTGATTGCTAGTTGTTTGTTAGGGGTTATTCTTGTTTGTGCATTTCCCGCTCGGGTTCTCTTCGACTCTAGAGCATCCATGTGTATCTTGTCTCGGAGATTCGTGGACAAGCATTCTCTGACGACTTTCCCTCTTTCCAAGAGCTGGGATATCGCTACAGGGAATGGTGTGATCTCAGTGACCCTTGGTTGTCAATCTTGTCACTTGGTAGTCTGTGGACTCGAGCTCTATGCCAACTTTATCATCCACGACATTACCAACTATGATGCAGTTCTAGGGATGGATTGGATTAGCTGTTTCTTCACTACGATCGACTGTCGACGGAAGAAGGTGGTGTTCGAGATTCCTGGTTATCCGACCTTCGAGTTCAGTAGCGGGAGCAGTTTGCTTGGGCCTGCCAGATTTCGGGCCAAACCAGTGGTGGAGCTAGTGGCTATGCAGATGGAGGTGACTAGACCAGCTGTGATGAGAGATTTCGAGGATGTCTTCCCCAAGGAGATTTCAGGACTGCCGCCTGATCGAGCTCTTGAGTTTTCGATTGACCTTATTCTGGGAGCGCAGCCTATTTCGAAAGCACCATATCGTATGGCTCCGGTAGAGTTTGGAGGAGTTGCGTAAACAGTTGGATGAGCTTTTGCAGAAGGGTTATATCCATCAGAGTGTGTCTCCGTGGGGAGCACCCGTTCTATTGGTGAAGAAGAAGGATGGTTCGCGTCGGATGTGCGTGGACTACAGAGAGTTGAATGTTGTCACCATCAAGAACAAGTATCCATTACCGTGGATCGATGACATTTTTGATCATCTTGGAGGATCGAGGGTATTCTCCAAATTGGATCTCAGGAGCGGATATCACCAGTTGAGGGTGAAGAAGGAAGATGTGCAAAAGACAGCGTTCAAAACGAAGTATGGACACTACGAGTTCGTGGTTATGCCTTTTGGTGTGACCAACGCACCCGCGGTTTTCATGAATCCGATGAATCCGATATTCTATGACTTCTTAGATAAGTTTGTCGTTATCTTTATTGACGACATCTTGATCTATTCGAAGTCAGAGGAGGAGCACGCTGAGCACTTGAGGACTGTTCTGGAGATTTTGAGGAAGCATCGCTTGTATGCAAAGTATTCCATGTGCAAGTTCTGGCTGGATAGGGTTGCCTTTCTTGGGCATGTGGTGTCAGGAGATGGTATAGCCGTGGATCCGGAGAAGATCAAGGCTATCAAAGAGTGGCCGGTTCCACAGTCAGCGTCTGAGATCATGAGTTTTCTTGGGCTAGCAGGATATTATCAGCGGTTCATTAAGGACTTCTCTCGTATTGCAGAGCTGATGACCAGACTGACAAGGAAAGATATACCATTCGTTTGGTCCGATGCTTGTGAGGAGGCCTTTTCTATTCTGAAGGAGAGATTGACGACTGCACCTGTTCTAGCAGTGCCTGACCGGAGTGGAGGATTTGAGATCTTTTATGATGCTTCTGGCAAAGGTCTCGGTTGTGTTTTGCATCAGCATGGGTATGAGGTCGCATATGCTTCTCGGCAGCTTAAGGCTCATGAGACGAATTACCCGACGCACGATTTGGAGTTGGCTGCAGTCGTATTTGCGCTCAAGATTTGGAGACATTTCTTGCTGAGTGAGAAGGTGATGATCTTCACTGACCACAAAATCTTGAAATATATCTTTACGCAAAAGGAGCTCAACATGTGACAACGTTGATGGTTGGAGCTCATGGCAGATTATGAGATCGACTTGCAGTACTATCCTGGCAGAGTGAATGTGGTTCCTGATGCGCTGAGCAGACTACAAGCGGTGATGATGTTGACTTCACAGTGGAGGTTGCAGCATGATTTCTGCAAGTCTGGTATTGAGATTGTACTTCCTGAAGAGGCTTCATCGTTGATGTGTATGCAGATACAGTCGACGATCGTAGATCGGATCAAGACAGGTCAGGCTGGAGATCCGAAGCTAAAGAGGATCTGTGAGCAGGTAGAAGCCGGTCTGCGGACTGACTTTCAGATTCATGAGGATGGCTCGCTGAGGTATGGAGCCAGAATTTGTGTGCCAACTGGAGATATTAGAGAGGAGCTGCTTGTTGAGGCACATAGTTCGCCGTATTCTTTGCATCCTGGTGGCACCAAGATGTACAAGGATCTTTACCTGAATTATTGGTGGCATGGTATGAAGTGGAGTGTGGCACGGAGTGTTGCCAAGTGTTTGGTCTGTTAGCAGGTTAATGCGGAGCATCAGCGTATGGCAGGGTTGTTACAACCACTTCCGATTTCAGAGTGGAAGTGGCAACACATCACTATGGATTTTGTGACTAGACTACCTCGGAGTCCGAAGCAGAATGACGCGATTTGGATGATTGTAGATCGATTGACCAAATCTGCGCATTTTATTCCCTTCCGAGTAGGACAGTCCACTGAGACACTAGCGAGGAGATATATGGAGGTAAATTCTTTTACTCTCCATTTTTATTTCCTTTCTCTAGCTTAGATAGTGATGTACGCAGGAGATCGTGCGACGTCACAGAGTCCCCGTGAGTATCGTGTCGGACAGAGACACGAGATTCACATCTCAGTTTTGGCAGAGTCTGCAGAAGAGTTTGGGTACGAGTTTGAGTTTCAGTACCGCGTATCACCCGCAGACGGATGGCCAATCAGAGAGGACGATTCAGATTTTGGAGGACATGCTGAGAGCGTGCATGTTGGACTTCAAGGGATCTTGGGAGGATCACCTTCATCATGTGGAGTTTGCCTACAATAACAGCTACCAGGCGAGTATCGGGATGGCGCCTTTCGCCGCGCTATACGGGAAGAAATGTTGATCGCCACTGAGCTGGGATGACATTGGTGACAGGGAGCTGTTTTGACCAGAGATAATCGTGGAGGCAGTGGACGTTGTGAGGAACATCCGAGAGAAGCTGAGGATCACGCAGGACCGTTTCAAGCATTGGGCAGATGCTAAACGGCGACCATTGGAGTTTCAGCCTGGAGACCATGCCTTTCTCAAGATCTCTCCAAATCGAGGAGTTATTCGATTTGGAAAGGGAGGCAAGCTGAGCCCGAGGTACATTGGGCCTTTTGACGTCCTGGATAGAGTTGGAGCGGTGGCTTATCGCTTACCGTTGCCCCCATCATTGGAGGGAGTTCACAACATTTTTCACGTATCTCAGTTATGTCGATACGTCAGTGATCCATCTCATGCTGTAGATTTCTCGAAGATGACGGTTCGTCTGGATCTGACCTATGATCAGCAACCAGTTGAGATTTTGGACCGATGGCAGAAGCAGTTGAGGAATAAGACCGTCGACCTGGTTAGAGTGCAGTGTCGTCATGGTTCACCTAGGGAGTCTACCTAGGAGTGCGAGGATGAGATGAAAGAGCGCTTTCCGCATTTATTTACTGAGCATTAGTTGATGTTGATTCCGAGGATGGAATCATTTCTTAAGGTGGGTAGGATGTAACTGCCACTTCTCGGTTGTGCGTATTTTAGTGCAAATGTTGTTTCGTATGAGTATTTTCGTATTTGGTTTTATTATTATTGTTCCTTAGCTCAAACGCGTAGCCGGACCCTGTATTAACGACCCTCTCGGAGGCACGATCGCACCTGTATCTTCTTTATAATTTTCGGATGTCTGGGGCATAGATGTTTATCTGAGTATTATTATTATATTTATTATTATTATTATATTAAATCAATTGTAGCAACCTGTTCTTTTCTTTTGGTTGAAAACAAAAAACTTTAAAACTAATAATAATATTATTAAGCCTAGCCACTTGTTTGAAACATGGCCGAAACGTTTCGCACACACAGCCTGATTGGGAGAGAGTGAGGGTTTTAATTGTTATTTTTGTTATAACAAATTTTAACCAACTGACCTATAGCCCTAGACCCCCACGTGATGCCTGCCCCCTCTCCTTTTTAACCTGGAACTAGGGCTAATCTTTTTCTCCCAACATCTCAGCCGCAGCCTAGACCCCCTCTCCTATTTAATAATACATATGCTCCTTGTTTTACTCTCCCAGCGAGAAACGAACCACCGCCCCCCTATATTTTTCACACAACACAACATCCCCAGGCGCCGCTCTATCGCTTCGACCAATCCCCGCTCTCCGACCCACCTCCGCCGTGCCCTAGCCGCCAACCGCTGCCGGCATACGCCCAAGATCCGCCCGGCGCAGCAGCACGCGGCCTCCTTTGCAGCACAGCGCCCCGTGCACAGCAGCGCGCGGCCTCCTTCACAGCGCAGCAGCCCCTTGCAGCCGCGCTCTCCTCCGCAGCGCACGCCAACGGCACCCCCGGGCGCGACAGCGCCATCGCACGGCAACCACAACAAAGACACGTAAGTATTAGCATTGACAGTTTGCTTCTTCCTATTATAACCTTAAGTTAGTTACATATACATATTAATGTATCAGTATTGATAAGAATGATGGTAGAACGGTAATTATATTTGGCAGTTTAGTGATGTTATTGGCAGAATGTTAATAAGAGTCAGCTAGTAATATTTTAGAATCTTAGTTGCAAAAAATGTTGTAGGGTAGTTATAATGTCAGAATGTTAATGTTAATGATTTATCAATCTGTTTAAGTCGGTGTTATTAAATGAGATGTTAGTGAATAAATCAGTAAGTTAACTTGATAATACCAATTAACTTAGTTGTTAGCTCCTAGATAAGCAGAACTTATCTATATGATCGATAGCTTAAAAAGAATTATATTCAATAAGCTCTATATGTTTTGAACCCAAGTAATTTAATGGACATTAGCAGCTTTGGTTGTAAATTAAATCGGCAGGGTTTAATAATGAACGTTATGGTATGAACACCCCTAGGGCAGAAAACCTAATTAAAAATTGGAGATATTAGACGTTTTAGGTTGTCTGAAATTCTAGTTCCGTCGTAACGAACTCATTCGTGCACGTGACTTATTACAGAGTACCCGTCGTTCCATACCATACGCACAACAGGAATCCAACCCCTGACGTCGTTACCCGACGTCAGAGTAGCTCTCGCGTCGTGTTGAGGTAAGATCTGCCCCCGTAGGAATCACCACTTGCCTGTTAATCAACTAAAATTGGTAATTTCTGTTGGTTGTGTTTCACTAATTAAGATTAATAAATTGGGTTGTAGGCTGGACTGCATTACGAGCACATATGTAGTTTGGACTCTGGTTGATCGTGACTCCAGCTTGGTTGTGCAGGCAAGTGATACTTGCCAGTAAATGTTTTAGGCCATGTTTTTAGGCCAACTTGCTTGATTAGCGTAAAAGAGACTAGACAGTGAAATGATAGCTGTCTAGACGCCTTTTGATCTAGTTTGACAACGAAACTAGATCCGACACCCTACTTGATCTAGTTTGACAACGAAACTAGATCCGACACTTTTACTTGCTTCCATTTATGTTTCATGTCATGTTTAATTTTCATTAACGGTACGCACTTTAACTGCTCATCCCATGTCATGTCATGCATCATATGTGCTTCATGATTGAGTAGCACATGCTACAAATGTTATTGCTATTGAGGCTAGGCACCTGCTTAGGCGGGCACAACCCTATGCCATATTGAAAAACACTTCTTGGCTCGTGATCCAGAAGCGAGCACAGTGTTGTTGGGAAACCAACGCTCGATACACGTGGATGGGTAGGGTTAAGCGATCACTTGAGCGTAGAAGTGTGCCCGTACAGCCACTTCAGCCAAAAGGCGTAAACCATGTGCACAAAGTGACAAGTTAGTGTTCATGAATCGTGAAATATTGTTTTCGTAGTTCTGCTACGACGTGCGTGCATGTCATCATGTCATTTTAAATTGTTGCAATCATTTAATGTCATTTCATTTCATATTGTTTAGAACTGCTAGATTGTTTTCCTATTTTTGTATCCTTGCACAAAAGTTCTCCGCTTTCTTTTGGGAGACTTTTGCTGACATTTTCCCTTTTCTCTTTGGGTGTTACATGTCAGGTTTTGAGACAGAGCAGTTAGCGGAGAACGAGCAGTTCGTTGATGCTGAGTTTGAGGTCCCTCCAGAGGTTGAGTTCGAGGACAATGGTGACCAGTCCTAGGCTCACTTAGAGTTACTTCTGGTAGTAGTCTTCAGTAGTTGCTGGTTAGGTTTCGGTGCGTAGCACCTTCTTTTGTTTTGTTGGCCATGCTTTAGGCATTTGTTCAGATTCGTACTTTTGGTGACTTTCTGTGATGTTGAGAAAATTGTTGGATGTTTTGATGGTGGATGTTCTTTTCATCTGCTTCATTAATATTATTGTTGTTGTTTCGTCGCAATGCAAAGGACATACCACTTTTCGTAAATTTTACAGACGCTTATCAGACTGCAGCTTCACATCTCCACGTCTGAGCGGACCTCCTCACGGCTCGCCTTCTATTTTAGGGAAGCGGGGAGTGACATACATTAACGGCTCTGACGGCCTGACAAAAGCGCGCCTGACACGTTCGGTTCTGACATCCTCGGCCGAACCCCTGACACTGCCAGCTCAGCTAAAGTGACCAACTCTAGCAGCCAATAAATACCCCTTCTCCTCCAATGAGAAAGGGGCTGGAAAATCTGTAAAAGTTCCCAACACGTCAATATTTACACAAGGTCGGATATCCTCCACATATTCATGCCTTCCACATCAGCTTGCCACTCAAGTACCGATCTGCCCTTAAGATCGCCTTAGGTGTTCGATGCTCTCCTTATAATCACCCACTGATTTAAGCATCGGAGAGGCTACGGGCTGGATCCAAGCCCCGCCTTTCTGACGAGTTACTCTCCTCGCAGGTAGTCCGTGTTAGCTGCCGATGGTTGAAGCAACCTTTGGCGATCAACTCCGATAGACACGCGATTCCCCCGATTGAATGGCGACCTCAGGCTTTTCATCTGCGAAGTGCCTTCCAATCGTGTTTAGCCTCGTCTAACCCCCTAAACCTGTAATCATTGTACCCGTGATTCTTATTTCAATACAAATTCAATGTTAGCGGATTTTACCCGCAACATTTGGTGCCGTCTGTGGGAATCAAGGGTTACATCTATGGCAGACCCCACACAAAGTAACCACATTCATCATAGCGGTAAACACCCCATGCTCGAGGAGGTCCCCACTCCGAGAAGGTCCCCCAGAGGTGCCAGACGCTACCATCGAGCCGCAACTCGTAGTGTTTATCAAAGCTTCGAGATCTTTGACAAAGTGATGAAGGACATGGCGGCAGCAAAGTCGATGAGGCGGCCTCAGACATTAGGCCCATCCTGACCATTCAACATGAATCGAAACCTCCTTCCCGAGTTTGAAGAGGAAGCGGCTGCTCGAAAGAGACGCTTCGACGAGGAGGAGTTAGCTGTAAGGACACTGTCTATGGGGAAAACACTAGAAGGGGGGGTTGAATAGTGTTTATGCAAATTTAAAAGGAATTTACGCCAAATAAAATGCAATCCAACAAATAGTGCGGAATAGAAAAACGACCCAAAGAGAAACACACGCAAACGCAGAAATGTTTCAAGGGTTCGGATTATCCAATCAACTCCCGACTTGTTCCCGGTAATCCTACGTCCCTACCACCCGGATACCACCGGATACTCAAGTTAGAACCCTAACTTGAGGTTTCCTTATAGCCCACTTGTAGCAACCCTACAAGTGCAATCGAATACAATCGATGTCCTTGACTCCCACAACTTGGGAGCAAGCAAAACCACTCTCACAACCGAGAGCACAAATCAAATAACGAAAGTTATGAAATATGAAAGCAACACTTACAATCACCTATGCCTTGAAGTAGAACTTGAAGGAGAAGTGTGATGTGTGTTGAAAGAGAGGAGAAAGCCCTTTCTCTTGACTGCACCAAATGCCTAGAAGATCAATCTTTGGTTCTAGGTTGGAGAGCAAGAGAACAAGATTTGGAAATACTTAGGGCTTTGGATTTGAGAGCTTTGATCTTTGGAAATGAAAGCTTGAAGGATTTTGCAATGAATGAGTAACCTTCCAATGGAACAGTAGAAGCTCTATTTATAGCTTTCTCAAATCCACAAAACAGTTTAGGCAAAAACCCAATCGAAATCCGTGAGAAAAATCTCAACGGATATAATCTGAACTCGCGACAGTCGACTGTTGAGCAAACCACAGTCAACTGTTGCACAGTCAGCAAGGGTAGGTGAGAATTCATAACGGTAACTTACCACTTGGACAGTCGACTGATGAAGCCAAGACATTCGTCTGTTAAACCAACAGGCGACTGTACATTCTTCGACAGGCGACTGGCCGAGAGAAGAGTAAGTTAGATAAAATACTGGAAATCTCACAAGATACAGGACATACGACTGATGCAAGGAACACAGTCGACTGTCAATCAGAACAGGCGACTGTATATCCTTAAACAGACGACTGTCACAGACAGGAGAAATTTCCAGAGAGCTGAGTCAAAGAATAGACTTACAGACAGGCGACTGTTGCAGCATAGACAGTCGACTGATCTAATAGACAGTCAACTGTATATACAGCATAAGTCGACTGGCCGTAGAAATCGGATCAAACAGAGTTTGGGCAAGGAGAGACAGGCGACTGATGAACCATTCACAGTCGACTGTCACTAGGACAGGCACCTGTTAAACGGTCAACAGTAGCCTGTGCGAGATAATCAGAGAAGGCCCAAAAACTACATTGTAATAGTCTGTGCATAACAGGCGACTTTAGAACAAAACACAGTCGACTGTTGATGAGACAGGCGACTGTAAACTGTTAAGCAGTCGGCTGTTATAAACAATCCTAGCACAAACACAAGAGGATTGAATTGGGATCAAAGGACAAAAGTCTAAAGATGTCCTATGACAGAATGTAGAAGTGTGTGAGTGCTCCATCAAAGTTCTACTTCTAAGCTACATACTAAAAGCGATAAAAGAAAAATTACATTGACGAAAAATCTCTTCTTTCCATCATATGAGCTTGAAGTCTTTACGGAGCTTCAATCATCAATCTACGATCATCCAATTCATATCATTTGCCTTCAATGACGTTTGAGAGTCATCCATTGCTAGTTGATCTTCATAATAAGCTTAGGCAATGGATTAACTGTAAAATAGTGGATTAGT
Organism: Scilla litardierei; assembly: GCA_030789695.1. Classification (NCBI taxonomy): domain Eukaryota; kingdom Viridiplantae; phylum Streptophyta; class Magnoliopsida; order Asparagales; family Asparagaceae; genus Scilla; species Scilla litardierei. The sequence continues at coordinate 30,843,231 of CM061133.1, forward strand.
CACAAGTATTTATGTTTGCTCATCATTAACACCAAGTAGGGAGAAGTCCAATACTCAACATTCTCCCCCTTTTGATGATGACAAACAAACATAAACAAAAAGATAAATAATTGTGCGCAATGAAAACTTACTCCCCCTACATAGATGCCAATCAAGTTAGTCAACAAATATTAGAGCATCTACATAGCAATTAAAGCAAATGAGTGAGACATGAATGAATTCAATTCAAGAAATCTAGGAAATAAAATCCCTATTCATTGTAATCTTACTCCCCCCGAATCTAAGGCAACGAAAATCTTAGATTCAAGCGTTAGAACATACTTAGCACATCCATTATGACTCTTGTATGTTTATTTCTCTCCCCCTATGGCATTATCCAAAAAGGTGGGAGCAAATAACAACAACAATAATAGTGCTAAATACGAACTAACAACAATCAAGGAGTATAAAGATATATCGAATCAAAAACTCATAAAATCTCATCACATACACATGTGATTAATGGAATGGGAATCCAATATCAACATTTTAGATAAACGAAATGAAAATAATTTTCACAAATTCATCACAACAAAGATAACATGAATTAACCAATATCAAATACATACATTGTCTCAAGGGCACATCAAGGAGTGATACTACACGGAGAGAACATATCAAACATCACACAGAAAAGATGAAAAATATAGCAAAGTGTGACACAAAATAGGGTGCAACATCATATATATATAGTCAGAGTACATCAAAGGATGGTCATCTACATGGCCATCCAAACACGATACATCATGATCAAAAAAATATCACATCATGACGACATCAAAAAAGTATCACCAAACATATATGAAAGAGTCGCAGACAACATCATCCATCAAACATAACAAAACATATATCGTCTGAATCACTCTACCTAAAAAAAGCAGACCACACAAAATAAAACAAGGTCTTCAGGTGAGTGAACAGATCAGCATCAGCAGCAGCCTCAGTCAATCTGAATGACTGAGGGGTCCGACGGACGACCGGAAGATCGGAACAAAAGCCGAGCAGAGCGACGAGTAGGAAAAGCTGGATACTTCCTCTTAGAAGACGAAGCACGAACAGCAGATGAACCAACAGGAACATGAAGTGGAGTCTGGACAACGGAGGTCGGAGACACTTGTGGTTTTGGCGTGAAGACAGGAGGAGGAGAAACACAAGCAGGAGAAGTGTTCTCAGAGGTAGCAAACAGGTCACGAAGCTCGGGAGGTACAGGACAAGCAAGATGCTTACACGAGATAAGCTGAAGCTTAAGCGAAAGCGAAAGCTTCTCATCAAGGGAAACAGACAGCATTTCAAGAGCACAGACACGAGCGTCCAACTGACGAAGAAGAAACTCCATGGACCGAGAAGGATGCTCAGCAGGCTGAGAAGAGTGTTCAGCAGCATGCACGGATGGGATAGGGTCACTAACAGAGACATGAAGAGGTTCTCCCAATGATTGAGGCGAAGAGGGAGTCGGATCAGGCTTTGGTGAAGGAACAGGCTCGTTGAGGAAGTCGAGAGAGACATTAGGGAAGAAATGATCGAAAAGAGCCATGGCCGAGCACGGAGCTAGGGCAAGAAATAAAATGAACAAACCCTAACAGATCACGAGATAGACAGAAGCGACTAAACCTCGTTGAGTGACAGAACTAAAGCAGCGACTCCTCGAGAATGACGCACGAAAGGGAGCGAGATCGATGGCAAAGGATCATAAATCGAGCGGGAAAAAAATGTACAGTCGAAAACGAGGAGAGAGAATCGACGAAGGGAAGTGATCGCGTCGACTGAATATAAAATTGGGGAAATCAGTCTGAGCCGTTGGATCAAGGAATCGACGGCTCGGATCAAATCACTTGAACCGACACAGCAAGAGACAGTCGACTGGAGAACAAAAGTCAGTCGACTGGATGAAGTGATAAAATTAAAGCTCAGAAAGATGGGCAGTCGACTGGCAAGTATAACGCAGTCGCCTATCCACTGGACAGTCGACTGACATATACACAGCAGTCGACTGGCTGAGAATTAATATAGTTCACAAAAGTAACAGAGAGCACTGTAAAAAATTGACAGACAGTACAGTCGCCTGATGACTAAAATACAGTCCCCTGTTAGATTAACAGGCGACTGTAAAACAGTCATCAGTCGGCTGTGCGAAAGATACCAATTTTCATACAAAGGAAATAGAGTAGGGCAGTCGACTGTCGAAGGAAAGACAGTCGTCTATCCTGGTCCAAAAATGCACAGTGAGATAGAATTCCAGAGAATAAGAACACTCACCCTAGGACCTATACTCTAATCATAAGTACATCGTAAAATCATTGTGAAAACAATAAATCCATTGAAACACAAATTATTCCAATCAAACTCAAAACTCATGAAATCAAATAAGTCACAATTGCCTTTCTTAAGCTTATTAAACAATAAAGCACATGAAGGAAGACAATCAACAAGATATGAGCTCAATAAGGAGTTATAACATGAAAGATTGAGCTTCTAGATTTCAGATTCACCCATAATTCCCAATTCTCCACGCAACCTCACAAATGAATCTTCTTTAAGAGGTTTAGTGAAGATATCGGCAATTTGTTTTTAGGTTTCAATGTACTCTAAGATGATGTCCTTCTTAGCTACATGATCATTTATAAAATGGTGTCTCACGTCTATGTGTTTGGTACGGGAGTGGTGTACCGGATTCTTGGAAAGACAAATAGCACTTTGATTATCAACCATGATAGGGCAAGTATCACAATTAACACCATAGTCACTAAGTGTGTGTCTCATCCAAAGAACTTGTGCACATGCAAGACCCGCGGCAATATATTCTGCTTCAGTCGTGGACAATGACACCAAATTCTGTTTCTTAGAAAACCAAGAAACTAAGGAATTTCTTAAGAAATGGCATGTGCCACTAGTACTTTTCCTGTCGGACTTGCATCCGGCAAAGTTGGCATCACTATATGAGATTAACTCATATGTGCTAGACTTAGGGTAGAGTAACCCATAATCTAGAGATTGATTGAATAACGAAATATTCGTTTAACCGCAATCAAGTGTGACTCCTTAGGTCTTGCTTGATATCTAGCACAAAGACATACGGAAAACATGATATCGGGCCTACTAGCGATTAAGTAAAGTAAGCTACCGATCATACCTCGATATAGATGAACGTCTACATCTTTTCCGCTTTCATCCTTGTGAAGATGAGTAGTAGTACTCATGGTAGTCCTTTTGCATGAAGACGATTCCATTCCGAATCGCTTAATAAGCTCCCCTGTGTACTTTGTCTGATGTATGAACGTGCCATTCTCCATTTGTCGAATTTGCAATCCAAGGAAGTAGGTGAGCTCTCCCATGTGGCTCATCTCAAACTCATCCTTCATAGACTTGGAAAATTCTTGACAAGATTAAAGTTAGTAGAACCGAAAATAATATCGTCTACATAAACTTGAATCAAAAGAATGTCATTCTCTTATTCTTTAATAAAGAGCGTAGAATCAACTTCTCCCATTTTAAAACCTAAATTCAAAAGAAATGTCTTAAGACGATCATACCAAGCTCTAGGAGCTTGTCTCAATCCATACAACGCTTTCTTAAGTTTGAAAACATGGTTTGGAAATTTCTCATGAATAAAACCGGGAGGTTGAGAAACATAGACTTCTTCATTGACAAACCCATTTAAAAATGCACTTTTAACATCCATTTGAAATAATTTAAAATTCTTATGAGATGCAAAAGATAAAAGCAACCTAATAGCTTCTAATCTAGCTACGGGGGCAAAAGATTCTTTGAAATCAATACATTCTTCTTGCCGGTAGCCTTGAGCTACTAACCTTGCTTTGTTCCGTGTGATTACCTCGTTTTCATCCGTCTTGTTCTTGAAGATCCATTTGGTCCCAATAACTTGATGACCACTTGGAAGAGGTACAAGTTCCCAAACTTCGTTTCTCTCAAATTGCATTAGTTCTTCTTCCATTGCCACTATCCAAGAGCTATCCTCATAAGCTTCTTGGATGTTCTTTGGCTCAATGGTAGAGACGAATGCGCAATGAGAGAATTCTTCAATTCTTGATATCGTTCGAACACCCACACCAATATCTACAATAATTTGGTTATGGGGATGGTTGCGAACGGTCGGGTACGCTTTGGGTATACCTGGATCACTAGGAACAACTTCAACAACTTCGTTAGAAGTGTTAGTCTCAACAATATTATCATTAATCTTAACATTGTTAAGAGAGTCACAAAGAATCTCTACATTATCATCATCAACATGAGGAAAATCAAAATCTTCATAAAACGATACGTGAAGTGATTCCTCAATCGTTGAAGAAGTTTTGCTGTATATCCGGTAGGCTTTGCTATGTGAGGAATATCCAACAAAAATTCCTTCATCGGATCTTGGCTCGAATTTGTCTAAGTTACCAAAGGTGTTCTTTATAAAACATTTCGAACCAAAAACACGAAAATATTTCACTTGATGCTTTTTATCATAAAACAACTCAAAACAAGTTTTGTTTGTTCGGGGTCTCACTAGAATCCTATTGAGCACATAACATGCCGTGTGCACCGCTTCTGCCCAAAATTGTAGTCCTAAATGACTATTATGGAGCATAGTGCGAGCACATTCAATAAGAGTTCTATTCTTTCTTTCTACAACACCATTTTGTGGTGGAGCACGAGGAAAGGAAAAGTTATGAGTTATCCCGGAGTCATCACAAAACTTAGTAAAAGACTCATTCTCAAATTCTCCTCCATGATCACTACGAATAGTGATAATGGTGGATCCTAAAAGATTCTGAATCTTCTTTGCAAATTTGGTAAACTCTTCATGAGCTTCATTCTTATTAGTTAAGAATGAAACCCAAGTAAATCTAGAAAAGTCGTCAACGACAACTAGTCCATAATGAGCATTACCTAAAGAAGCGGTTCTAGTTGGCCCAAATAAATCTAGATGAAGAAGTTCTAGGGGCCTCTTAGAAGTAATCCCTTCTTTAAGCTTAAATTAAGATTTACTTAGTTTACCTCTTTGACATGAATCACAAAAGTTTTTCTTATTAAAAACAATCTTAGGAAAACCTTTGACTAGATCATGCTTAGCTAACTTATATAAGTACTTGAAGTGAACATGACCAAAACGGTGATGCCATAATAGTTGTTCACTTGTGTTAGCAACTAAGCAATGTTCTACGGTTTTAGGCAAGCTCAAATAATAAATATTTTTATGCCTAATACCGGAAAATAAAACATTTGAATCACAATCAATAATAGTACACAATCCTTCTCCAAAGTTAACCTTGTAACCTTTGTCACAAAGTTGACTAATGGAAATGAGATTGTGACATAAACCACTAACAAGATAAACATTAGTAATTAGAGGTTTGGAAGGATTACCAACGATACCTACTCCAATGATGGTTCCCTTTTGATTACCTCCAAAAGTGACCGTTGCACCATCTTTGATGCTAATCACTTCGGAGAGCAATGAGGGATCACCCGTCATGTGTTTGGAGCAACCGCTATCAAGAATCCATCCTTTCCCTTTAGAGCTAATAAGGCATTTATTACTCTTCTTCTTTCTCTTGGGTACCTATATAATATACCATAAGCTTATGGTACCCAATGTTTATTGGGTCCAAGGGGATTAGCCCTTTGGAAGCCAAGTCCAAGTGGACTTCCGCTTCTCAACATAGTTACTATTTCTAATTACATCATGAAAGTAGGAATCAACATAAGCATTCCTAACATTTAGACTAGTGTTCTTAGGACCCCAAATAGTGTACATCTTGGGAGTCCTATTCCTAGTTGCATGCATATGAGTTGGATTTGTATGTGGTGCATGCTTCTTAGGAACATGATTTCTAGCATAGATATGTGGTGGAGGATATGCATTGTACATTCTAGAATGATGTGTATGCTTGGGAACATGCATATTATAAGAAACATAAGGATCATGCATGACATGTGGAGGATGAGCATACATGATAGAATGATGCGTATGAGCATACGAGTGTGTAGGAGCACGTACATGAGTATTTCTCATGTGTGGTTGTGTACGTGTCCGTGGGTGCGGAGCATAAAATGTGTCATGATTATCCACTTGTGAAGTAGGATGTTTCCTACGTGGATGAGTGTTAGTGTAGATAAAAGCATGGCCTTGCTTTTGGTTTCCACCCTTAGTGGGTTTCTTGCCAAAAGAAAGAGAAGGTGATGTGGTGACATTCTTGGTAGGATTGCTACCTATAGTGTCTTTGACACCACTTGTGGATGCACCAGAGGAAGGCCTCACGAAATCTATAGTGACACCACTATAGGAGGTGCGAGCATTAGAAGCATTTGCTTTTACAAACCCAAGACCAACACGATGTGTGGCCGGAAATTGGTTTGCTAGCAAATCATCCAATTGTCCTTTTCCCTTATTGAATCTCGCAATACGGGAGGACATGAGCTCATATTTCTTCTCTAAAGAAGAAAGGTTGGTATCCAAGGTGGACACCTGTGCTTTGAGCTCGTGCACTTGGGTTTTAAGAAAATCATTCTCTACACCCAATTGTGTGTGACGTGTAGCTAGATCACTATTATCCTTGGGATGTGTTTGATCTAGTTGAGATTTGAGGGAATTCACCTCATCTCTCAATGTGACATTTTGAGAAGCTAAGTTTGCTTTCTCAAGAGTTAAAGTATCAACAATGGTGTCATTGTTGATAATGCATGGAATGGATGACTTGCTAACTTTTGATTTCTTTAAGCTAGTGTATTTAAGCATTAAAGATTGGTATTTAGCAAATAGTTCTTCATTAGCAATACGAAGTTCATCCATTGTTACCTCGGTGTTATCCATATCGGAATCACTCTCATCCGAGAGTGGGTCTTCAAGTGCCATGAAACACATGTGGGCGCTCTCACCCTTCTCATCATCGGAATCACTTGATGAGTAATCACTTGAGTCATCAAAGGTACCTACGAGTCCTTTCTTCTTGTTTTTCTTGTTCTTATCGGACTTGTGGTACTTTGGTGCCTTCCATTTTTCTTTGTTGTTTAGCATTGGGCAATCCCTCTTGATGTGCCCTGGCTTATTATACTTATAACAAAGAGAGGAAGTAGCATTAGTAGACTCAAAACGTTTTTTGGAGGGAAATTTACCTTTGCGGAAGAAGCGTTGGAACTTCTTCGCCATTTGGGCCATTTCACCCAAATCCATCTCGTTCTCGGATTCATCACTTTCAGAGGATGACGAATTGGTGTTGAATGCCAAAGCTTTCGTTTTGGCCTCCGAGGGATTCATCATGGCTCGAATCTTCAATCGGTTATCCCGTCTTACTTCGTAAGACATAAGAGTCCTAATGAGATTCACCACGGTGTAGTTCTTCAAATCATTGACCTCCTCAATGGCGATTGCTCGTCTTTCCCATTTGGTGGTCATCCCCATGATGATCTTCCTTACCTTTTCAGGCTCGGTGTATATTTGGCCAAGGGCTTCCAATTTGTTTGTGATGTCGGTAAAGCGTCCGTACATCGACACAATGCTCTCATTTTCCTGCATGTGAAACAAGTCGAATTTTTGCACAGCAACATATAACTTTGAAAGCTTTACCTTGTTCGTTCCCTCGTGGGTAACGATGAGATGGTTCCAAATTTGATATGCACTCTTACATGTGCATATCTTGTTAAACTCATTCGGGTCCAACGCACAATGAAGAGCGTTCATTGCTTTAGCGTTGTTGACTTCGGCGGACCTCTCGGAAGTCGTCCATTTCTCGAAGTCATCTTCGGTGGGCTCGATGTACTCCTTGTGTAGAGTTCTCCAAAGAGAAGCACTCCTAAGGAATGTCTCCATCCTACACTTCCAATAGCCAAAATTAGTACCATTGAAACGTGGAGGACGTACCGTAGATTGACCTTCGAAAAGAGTGGACGCTCCATCACGGTCGTGATTGTTATACGAAGGCGGCGGAGGAACGTTGTTGTTGTTGGATGCCATAGATGAAACCTTGAGCTCTGATACCAATTGTAAGGACACTGTCTATGGGGAAAACACTAGAAGGGGGGGGGGGGGTTGAATAGTGTTTATGCAAATTTAAAAGGAATTTATGCCAAATAAAATGCAATCCAACAAATAGTGCGGAATAGAAAAACGACTCAAAGAGAAACACACGCAAACGCAGAAATGTTTCAAGGGTTCGGATTATCCAAGTTAACTCCCGACTTGTTCCCGGTAATCCTACGTCCCTACCACCCGGATACCACCGGATACTCAAGTTAGAACCCTAACTTGAGGTTTCCTTATAGCCCACTTGTAGCAACCCTACAAGTGCAATCGAATACAATCGATGTCCTTGACTCCCACAACTTGGGAGCAAGCAAAACCACTCTCACAACCGAGAGCACAAATCAAATAACGAAAGTTATGAAATATGAAAGCAACACTTACAATCAACTATGCCTTGAAGTAGAACTTGAAGGAGATGTGTGATGTATGTTGAAGAACTCTCTTGAAAGAGAGGAGAAAGCCTTTTCTCTTGACTGCACCAAATGCCTAGAAGATCAATCTTTGGTTCTAGGTTGGAGAGCAAGAGAACAAGATTTGGAAATACTTAGGGCTTTGGATTTGAGAGCTTTGATCTTTGGAAATGAAAGCTTGAAGGATTTTGCAATGAATGAGTAACCTTCCAATGGAACAGTAGAAGCTCTATTTATAGCTTTCTCAAATCCACAAAACAGTTTAGGCAAAAACCCAATCGAAATCCGTGAGAAAAATCTCAACGGATATAATCTGAACTCGTGACAGTCGACTGTTGCACAGTCAGCAAGGGTAGGTGAGAATTCATGACGGTAACTTACCACGTGGACAGTCGACTGATGAAGCCAAGACAGTCATCTGTTAAACCAATAGGCGACTGTACATTCTTCGACAGGCGACTGGCCGAGAGAAGAGTAAGTTAGATAAAATACTGGAAATCTCACAAGATACAGGACAGACGACTGATGCAATGAACACAGTCGACTGTCAATCAGAACAGGCGACTGTATATCCTTAAACAGACGACTGTCACAGACAGTAGAAATTTCCAGAGAGCTGAGTCAAAGAATAGACTTACAGACAGGCGACTGTTGCAGCATAGACAGTCGACTGATCTAATAGACAGTTAACTGTATATACAGCATAAGTCGACTGGCCGTAGAAATCAGATCAAATGGAGTTTGGGCAAGGAGAGACCGGCGACTGATGAACCATTCACAGTCGACTGTCACTAGGACAGGCGCCGGTTAAACGTTCAACAGTAGCCTGTGCGAGATAATCAGAGAAGGCCCAAAAACTACATTGTAATAGTCTGTGCATAACAGGCGACTTTAGAATAAAACACAGTCAACTGTTGATGAGACATGCGACTGTAAACTATTAAGCAGTCGGCTGTTATAAACAATCCTAGCATAAACACAAGAGGATTGAATTGGGATCAAAGGACAAAAGTCTAAAGATGTCCTATGATAGAATGTAGAAGTGTGTGAGTGCTCCATCAAAGTTCTACTTCTAAGCTACATACTAGAATAGATAAAAGAAAAATTACATTGACGAAAAATCTCTTCTTTCCATCGTATGAGCTTGAAGTCTTTACAGAGCTTCAATCATCAATCTACGATCATCCAATTCATATCATTTGCCTTCAATGACGTTTGAGAGTCATCCATTGCTAGTTGATCTTCATAATAAGCTTAGGCAATGGATTAACTGCAAAATAGAGGATTAGTCACAAGTATTTATGTTTGCTCATCAATAACACCAAGTAGGGAGAAGTCCAATACTCAACATTAGCCGCTCTGTAGAGGCACCTCGACGATGAGGAGGTGGCCGCTAGGTAGAGACGTTTTGACGAGGAGGAGGCCGCGATACAGAGGCGGTTGGAAGAAAAAGCAGCTATCTGACAGCGATGGTACATTGCCATTGCAAGAGAGAGAAACAACAGAGGGGCTTGGGGCCCCCAACCCTTCGATCGAGATAGTGCGGGAGCACATCCCTCAGGACCAAGAAGTGGAGAGTTGCTCTCGCAGGAGGTCACCGAGCCCTAGGCGCGGGGAGTGCCCTCATCGAGATCGAAGCCCAGTCCCCAAGGCACAGAGGAGGGACTCCCCCGAGCACCGAGGTGGCTCACCCGCAGACTGAGGCAGCTGGGACATCACGCAAAGATCGTCAGCACCCCCCCCAACATCCCGAAGAGCTGACCCATTGACACGAAGGGTGATCTAGACCCCGATACCGCTTAAATTCAAGATCCCCCCGTTGATATTGTATGATGGCTCGAGTGACCCACTCGAACATGTACAACAATTTAGGTGAGTGATGGAGATCCAAGGAGCGGACGATGAGCTCCTATGCCGTGCCTTTCTAATGACGCTACAGAGGTCCACCTCGGAATGGTACAATGACTTGTCGGACAGATCGGTTGACTCCTTTAGCGATCTGTCCCATAAGTTCTGTATGCAATTTCGCGCGGGACGAAGAAGGAAGAAGGCTCTTGACTATCTGTTTACGATAGTCCAGGAGGAAGGCAAAACCCTTCGAAGGTTTCAGAGGTGCTTCAACGAGGAGCACCTTAGCGTGACAAGCTACGGGGACAACCTAGCTATGGCAGCCTTTAAGAAAGGGCTCACCAATCGTAGTATGCACAAATCCCTCCTATACGACTCGCCAGCAGACCTTGATGCTCTCTTCTCCCGAGCGGACAAGTTCATGCTCAGTGAGGAGTCACTGGGGGCGAAGAAAGCGTGGCACCGGCCGAGCGTCTCAAGGCCGAGCCCCAGCTGTCGCCTGGGCTGAGGCAGGATGACTGCTCCTGAGGGCGAGATCAAGAGCGATTCTGAGGGCGCGACCATGGAGGTCCCCGAAGGCAAGATCACCCGGGACCTATGAGGGGGTTCGATGCTCCTAGGAACCCTGCTCCGAGGAACGAACCCAAAAGAGCACAGCAGGAGGTGCAGTACACCAGGCTCAATGCCCCGCTAGCCGAAGTGATGGCGACGGCCAAGACAGGCAGGTTTCTCAAAGACCTGTGCCTCGAGATGAAGGGGATGCCAACCAAGCACAATGCGCAGAAGTACTGTCGGTACCACCATGACTACGGCCACGACACCGACAATTGCTTTGCTCTGAAGATAGACATAGAGTGCCTGATTCAGGGTGGCCACCTTTAGAGGTTCATCGACCATGAAGGCCAGGGGCGGGAGGGGCAAACTCTAGCAGAACTGGCCTGACAGACCTCGGTCTACAACGTCAAACCGTCAGCCTATCCTATCACTGGTCCGATCATGCGCATTGATGTGATATGTGGCGGTCCAGCCTCGGTAGAACCTCGTGTCGCTGAGGGAGATTGACGCGAGTAAGGTCGAGGTGGCGAGCGCTGATGTTGAGGCAAAGCAGAGAAGGGCAGCTCCACCCCCATCTCTTTTTCCGACGAAGATCTGGAGGGGGTTGAGCTGCCACATGACGATGCCATCGTTATCGAGGCGCTCATTGGGCCACCGGTGGTGAGCAGACTTTTGGTGGACACCGACAGCTCGTGTGACATACTGTATCTGTCCATGATTCAGAAGATGGGGTTGGGTGAGGCAGATCTGAGACCGTACATGGGCCTGATTGTTGGCTTCACTGGCCATTCAGTACCCATCGTCGGAACGATTGATCTGCCCATTACCCTGGGGGAGAGGCCGAGGATTGTTATGCGAGTGACGCAGTTCGTCATCGTCGACGTGCACTCGGCATACAATGGCATCATTGGACGGCCCTACCTGATCGCCATCGGAGCTCTCCCCTCACTGCAACACCAAATGGTGAAATTCCAGACCCCGTATGGGGTCGGGCGAGTGCGAGGAAGCCAGAGGCTCTTGCGGAGGTGCTACATCGGATCTACGCAACAGGAGCAGACTAAGCAAGCCTGGTCCATCGAACTCCTCGACGGTCGGGAGGACTCAGAGCATCAGTGACCAACCCCAGTGGAGGGTTTAGATGAGGTGCCACTGACAGGGGAGGCATACAGGATGGTGTCAATCGGCACGAAGCTGACTGTGAAGCTGAGGGTAGGACTGATTGACCTCCTCTGGGCATATGCGGACATTTGATTGCCCCCTGACATGTCGGGAGTTGATAAGGCGGTGATCTCCCATGAGCTGCATGTCGATCGTGAAGCCCGCCCAGTCCGACAAAAGAAGCAACGCGCAGGAGGTGAGAAAACGTAGGCGACAAGAGAAGTGGTGGAGTGGATTCTCGAGGCCAAATTCATCAGAAATGTGAGCTATCCTGATTGGCTCGCCAATATGGTGATGGTAAAGAAGCCCAGCAGAAAATGGTGGATGTGCATGGACTTCACCGACCTCAACAAATTTTGCCCGAAGGACAGCTTCCCGCTCCCAATGATTGACCATCTAGTGGACAATGCCTCAGGGTATGAACTCCTAACTTTTATGGATGCCTTTTCAGGCTGTAATCAGATACAGATGGCGACCCATGACGAGGAGAAGATAGCATTTGTCACGGAACGAGGGACACCTGGGTACGGTGCCCCAACAACTCGCCATTGAAAATCCTCCCTCTACTTCCACCCAGGCTGATGGCGAACAGTGGGTCGTCAACGTCGATGGTTCGTCCACCGCGTCAGGGAGTGGAGCCGGCATCGTGATTGAGACGCCGGAGGGGAGCCTGTTGGAGTACGTCCTCCGCTTCAATTTCTTGACGACCAACAATGTGGCAGAGAATGAGGCCACCCTCAACGGCCTAAAGCTCTGCCATGCGCTTGGAGCGACGAATGTGCTGCTGATCAGCGATTCGAGATTGGTCGTCCAGTAAATTACAGGAAGCTTCGAAGTAAGGGAGGAGCTGATGAAGAGATACCTGAAATGCGCCTGCACCGAACTTCTCAAATTTAGGAAAGTGGCGGTTTAACATCTGCCAATATCGAACAACCTCTGCACCGACGCCCCCTCAAAGCTGGCCTCGTCTTCCCCGGTGGAAATGGGGAAGACCATCTACATAGAGAACTTATTAACTCCAAGCATTGAGGAGGGCGAGTTGATGTGTGTCAACCAAGAACCCTCGTGGATGGATCCGATCATCTCCTACTTGAAGACCGGAGCCCTGTCGAAGGATAGGCTAGAGGCGCGGAAGACCGAGAGATGGGCTCTATCGTTCGTGATCTTCGGCGACGTGCTTTATCGAAAGCGTCACGTGAAGAACGATGTATTGCCCTACTTAAAGTGCCTGGGGCCGAGAAGAGCAGGAGAGGTCATCCGGGAGATACATGAGGGATTCTGCGGTAATCATCATGGGGGTCGCACCTTGGTACACAAGGCAATCCGACATGGCTACTACTAGCCGACCATGCTGAAGGATGCGATCAGCTTCGTCAAACGATGCAAGGAGTGCCAGAGATTCTTCAAGCATACCAAAGCTCCTCCCACCGATCTGATTCCCATCCTCAGGCCGGTCCCATTCACCAAGTGGGGCCTCGACATCCTCGGACCATTCCTCCCGATAGCTATCGGAGGAAGGAAGTACCTGGTTGTCACCGTCGATTACTTCACTAAATGGCTAGAAGCGGAGCCCCTAGCATGCATCGCCTCGAAAGACATGAAGAACTTCATTTGGAAGTCGATCATATGCCGCTTCAGAATACCCCACTCCATTGTGACGGACAACGGGACGCAGTTCGACTCCACGGACTTCAGGGAATTCTGCTCAGACTGGGGCATCAACCTCCACTTCACCTCCGTAGCGCACCAGCAGTGCAATGGCATGGCCGAAGCAGTGAATAAGTGCATCCTAGAACCCCTGAAGAAGAAGGTCAGCAACACTCCTGGAACTTGGCCCGACGAGCTACCCGGCATCCTTTGGTCTTACCGCACCACCTACAAAGCTTCAACTGGCAGGAGCCCCTTCATGCTAGCTCATAGAGCGAAAGCCGTCGTCCCGGTAGAGGTCAGCGAACGTTCTCTCCGCCTACAATACTTCGACGAACAAGCAAACGAAGAAGGCCTCGACCTCAACATCGAACTACATGACGAGGCAATGGATCGTGCACTAACTTGTCTTATCAAGCACATCCAAAGGATGGCGAGATATTATAACTCCAGCGTGAAGAAGCGAAGCTTCAGAGTCGGTGACCTCGTCCTCAGAGATGCTACCTTTAAACCCGAGGTCGGCTGCCGATGAAAGCACTCTGTCAAATGGGAGGGCCCATACAAAATAGCAGACATCATAGGACCCGCTACTTACATTTTGGCGAACATGGTGGGCGAAGATTTAGCTCATCCATGGAATGCCTTGCACCTACTCAAGTATTATCAATAAAACCTGTAACTTTGTGTATGTTTATCAATATCATGTTGTTGGAATAAAAGTTTCAGATTCCCCCAAGATAGAAAGCGCCTCCCTAAAGGTCGCCATAGTCGTCCGTAGCGGGCTAATTCGCTACAAGTGAATCCTTGTGTTTTCATTTATATATATACGAATTATGTGAATTGAGTTTACAGCCCGCCACCCATACCGGAACTATAAGTACGGGGTCGCTCGATCCCGCAATCTTGAAGACCTCCGGGGCAGTTTGCCACCTAGACCAGAGTTATAAATGCGGGGTCTCTCGATCCTGCAATCTTGAAGACCTCCGGGGCAGTTCGCCACCTAAACCGGAGTTATAAATGCGGGATCGCTCGATCCCGCAATCTTGAAGACCTCCAGGGCAGTTTGTCACCTAGATCGGAGTTATAAATGCGGGGTTGCTCGATTCCACAATATTGAAGACCTCCAGGGTAGTTCGTCACATAGACCGGAGTTATAAATGCGGGGTCGCTCGATCCCGCAATCTTGAAGACCTCCGAGGCAGTTCGCCACCTAGACCGGCCACCTAGACAGGAGTTATAAATGCGGGGTCGCTCGATCCCGCAATCTTGAAGACCTCCGGGGCAGTTTGCCACCTAGACCGGAGTTATAAATGCGGGGTCGCTCGATCCCGCAATCAGGAAGACCACCGAACAGGTCGTGGTGCAGCTACACATATCATGCCGGGCTTTGCTAACCAAACCGGCCAGGGGCTCGAAGAAGGGCTCTGCCCGAAAATTCGCCCTTAGGAAGACCACCGGGGCAGATCGTGGTGCAGCTACCCATAGCGTGTCAGGCTTCGCTAACCAAACCGACCAGGGGCTCGAAGAAGGGCACTGCCCGAAAATTTGCAGTCAGGAAGACCACCGGGGCAGGTCACGAGCAGCTACCCATAGCGTGCCGGGCTTCACTAACCAAACCGGCCAGGGGCTCGAAGAAGGGTTTTGCCCGAAAATTCGCCCTCAGGAAGACCACCAGGGCAGGACGCGGTGCATCTACCCATAGCGTGCCAGGCTTCGCTAACCAAACCGGCTAGGGGCTCGAAGAAGGGCTCTACATGAAAATTTGCCCTCAAGAAGACCACCGGGACAGGTCACGGTGCAGCTACCCATAGCGTGTCGGGCTTCGCTAACCAAACCGGCCAGGGGCTCGGAGAAGGGCTCTGCCCGAAAATTCGCCCTCAGGAAGACCACCGGGGCTGGTCGCGGTGCATCTACCCATAGCGTGCCGGTCTTCGCTAACCAAACCGGCCAGGGGCTTGAAGAAGCGCTCCGCCTGAAAATTCGCCCTCAGGAAGGCCTTCGGGGTAGGCTGCCATCAAATCGGAAATATAAATACGGGGTCGCTCGATACCCACAACCTTGAAGAACTCCGGGGTAGTCCGCCATCAAATTGGAAATATAAATGCGGGGTCGCTCGATACTCGCGATCTTGAAGAACTCCAAGGCAGTCCACCTTCCCATTCAAAATTATCAATAAAGGGTCGACTGCGTGCGACGGCCGCGAAAGACCCTGTAAGCGATCTGTCTCCACAAAGAGCTTCGCGAACTCAATCACACTCAAAATGCTGCAAAATTCTGCTTTTCTGAGGTGTTAGCCACCTCTAAGCAGAAAGTTGGGGGTACACACATAAAGGCAAAGTATAGCGACCAACAGCAACACTAGCACAAACAAGGCGAAAAGCCGAAGGTATATTTCATTGAAAGTTCAAACTTACATTTACATCAAAATTCCTACATTAGGTCCTACTTTTGGCCCTGAGACCGGCACTACACCTGCTACACTTCCCCAACTGCCTTATAACGCTGCCACACAGGCCCCGGATTCGGTCTTCACTGGCTCCGTCGCTATGACCTTCCCTTGGTCTTCGACATCACCGCCAGCCTGGTCATCGCAAGCCTGATCTCTGCCAGGCAGACTGGCTTCCTAGGTTTCCTCTTCCTCCTCGCCATCCGAGTTTGCCATCAACACGGAAAAGTCGATCTCCAGCCCCGGATGCAGCTTCTCCAGCCTCTCCCTCGCCTTCTCGAGGCCTGCCCAGAAGCCCTCTTTAAACTCGCCTCCCGAGCCTCCGCCATAGTCCTGACTCGGACCTCCTTCATTAGCGGGAGAAGCTCGTCCTTCTGGTACTTGAGGACGGCCTCCGACTTCGCGACCTCGACATCGACCTCCTTCAGCACCACCACTTGACTCATGAGCTCGGTAATCTCCCGCCCTTTTGCCTCCACCTCGGCAGCATGGGCACTCTCTAGAGTGACCCTTTGGGCATCCGCCTCCTCGAGCTGCTGGCTCAGACCATCTAAGATCTTGTACTGCTTCTCCATCTCTGCCAGCTGGGCCACATGCAACTTGCGGAGTTGGTCCACTTTCACCGACCTCCTTGTCAGCCGCTCCGTGACCTCCTTGAGCGCAGCGTCCTTCTTTTGCAGATCGTTGGTTGCCGCCTGGAGCTCGGCCTTCTTCTGATTGAGGGTCGCCTGCATCGCACCCACGTTCGTATGGTGCTGCAAGGAGGTCATCGCCGCCACCGCCTACGAAAGACATGAGTACATGAACCTACATAATAGGTGGCATGTCGACGACGTGGGTATAGGAAAGCATCAAACCTGCATATTGTGCCATATAGTTGTGCCGCAGAGGCGCTTGGGGCCAACACTGTACAGGGACTCCCGGTCCCTAGGCAGCAAACTGTTCTCTGCTAGATGAGCTGCGACCCCGACATCTTCAAACAACGACTCTTAGGCACCTGCTCAGCCCAAAAATGTGCTTCTCTCAAGCGAAAGAGTCCGTACAAGTAATATAATCTGGGAGTCCAGATGTCGAATCCTTGGGAGAAAATTTGTTGCAACCACAAAGCTCAAATCAAATAGAGAGTCAACGAAAAGAGACTAACCACTTATGATGACGATGGTTTCAATGGGTTTGATCGTGGGTTTTAGTACGTGAACAATACGTGTAAATAAAGTTTCGTGTATAAAAATATATACGAGAAGTATGCACATGGTATGGGTTCATTAGGATCCATGATTGGTATTAATTTGGTTGATTAAATATAACTCAATGAATTCTCTTTTTGAGAGCAATTCACCGAAAAATACCCTTGTGGAGATTAAAGCACAAAATTCAATACAATCGTTGCTAAAGTTTTAGTCTTTAAAATATAAGCGATGAAAGTCCCTTTTGGGGGAAATCAAAACTCACCCTTGTTAGGTGATCATCTACTAAATCACGTTCTTTTGGAAGATGAAGAGTATATTTAAAACTAAAGACTACAACTTTATCTACGTGACAATTTTAACACGACAATTCAACCAAACGAATACAAATCATATCCCCTAACTACACCATACCATGCACAATGAGAATTTAACTACTCATACTGAAAATAATCAACAATTTCATCACAATAACCATAGTTCTAAGCAATAGAAATAATTAGAATTCAAAATACACAATAGAGTTCAAGGAATATCACCAAATACGCTATCTATTTGCCTAAGAAAACCCTTCTTCTTCCTCCTAAAAGCCTCTGAAAATTCCCTCAGGTTGCTCTCTGGATTCTCAGAAAATTGCTGCAAAAATCGGCTCCAAAATCGCCCAAATACCCCGAGAATACGCTCAAAAACCCTAGAAATACCTTATATACTTAGATTGTGGGTTTTATCGTGCTAACAGGTTGAAAAACCCGCTCAAAATCGCTTAAAACCCATACCCGCAAACCGCTGCACATCTACACCGTTGGATCGTTGCGGGATGCGCCCAAGATCTTCAACGTGGCCTTTAGAATTCGTGCACGCCCGCTCCGCTCTTAGCTTCGAGAATGAAGTGCACCGTTGGATCCAAATCCAACGGATAATATATAGCCACGTCGCCTCTTGAGGAGCTACTCTTCGCGTTCGACTTGGGCTGCTTCTCCGTCGTTAGATTACGATCAGACGGATCATTGATCGACACGTTGCCCCGTATTGAATCCCTCTCTCCACTCCGCTTTCGATTTTGAATCAACTCCGTGTTCAATTGTGGCCGTCCGTTCAAAAGGCGGGATTTGATGTCGTGCTGCCGCGTGTCTCTCAGTATCGCCGATCTCCTTCGTTCTCAGCCGTAGATCTCTGATCGGGCGGTTGGGAAGAGACCACGTCGCCCGTAGATTTGCTTTGCTACTGGCCGTTCGATCGAAATCGAACGGTCTAAAAGTTGCCGCCCGCTGCTTCGATGCATCCGCTCGTAACCGTTGGATTTCGATCCGACGACGATGAGATCGCCGTGTCGCCGCTGTGCTGAGCCGTTGGATGCTGGGCGGGAGCGGCTGAGGTTACGCCACGTGGACGCCAAGATGCGTGCGGGGAGTATACGAAAACGTATTTCCGCGCGTATAATCGTATTTTCGACCGTTTTTCTTGAGTATATCTACATTTAAATGGTATTCTGCATTCAAAAATTCACAGTAATTAGCACAAATCTCAGAAAAATACAAATAAATAGTCGTTGGAATCGTGAGATCGAGACCAAGTCATGAAAAATATAAAAAAGCAGAAATACTCAATAGAATTCATACTTTGTGCACAAATCAAGTGATATCTCTAATAAATAATGGTGTACAATATACGAACGTATTAGAGACCAATTAAACATCCTATAGGCACAAAATATTACTAGATGAGGGGTTAAATAAGCAATATTCAACCCGAATCACACACCCCAACTAGCGTTTTGCTAGTCTCTAGCAAAGTGAGCGAAAAATAATATCAAATAACCATCTAGATCACCTTATCAGATCTCAAATCACTCACCACTATACTACAAACGACAAAAGAAGATGACCACACACTAATATCAAAATTTCAAGCTCATAAAGATGAATGTCAAGTATCTCAAATGGTTATAAAATAGACTTAATTTCACTAATCATTACTTCATAGCTCATAGTATACAAAATCAATGGCTCACACCTTTCAATCAGTAATTCTAACTTGGAGCATAGATGTTTCATGCAAAGCAAGCATAAAAAATAGAATGGTATCAAGACATACACACGTCTATCTTCATTCATAAAAAATCACACCACATCTTGTGCTTTCTTTAAGCTTTGGAAGTTCTCTTGCCTTGCTAGTTATGCACACTTATTCTCTATTTTCTTTCTCTTTTTAATAGTTCCACGTAACGCGCATCAAGCAACATTCGCAGAAAAATGTATAACTTGGATCGCTCCATCAAATGAGTGGGTTTCCAGTCAATGGCTCCCAAATCAGACGATAATAGGGCATTAGGCCAAAAGGGACCCCTCGGATTGTACTACTCGAGCCAACCAAGTTATTTATTTTAGTGACACCTTTATTCATTTTTTCTTCATTCATTTTTTCTTTTCTCTCTTTTTTGTGTGTGCATAAATAACTTAGCAAGATAGCTTCCTCTTTGTAATTCTTTCACAAGAATGGGTTATCCTAATCATTTCAAAAGACAGTGTATACTTTCTACCCAAAATCACACAAAGCATGCAAATAGCAATGAATACGAGATAAAAAGCAATGCTCCAGTTATTTTGTGAATTATTGGTGCATGAACCTTGGTGTGTTCCATTGAAAGTATACTAATTGTTAATTCATAATTTCTAGATTCATTAAGTCATTAATCAATCCCAACATTGAGATATATCAACAGAAATTTACCACGAGTACTAAATTCATGTCAAATGAGACTGAAATATTTAACAATAGTGGTGGAGAAAAATAAATCACATGTGTACGGTGGTGAATAGAATTCGAGAATTTTCATCACATGAGGTTCATCTCTAGGTAAAATAAATATTGGTGATATAACTTGACTCAAAAAAAAAATTTTCAATGCAAAAAGGGAACTAAAAAAATAAAATCCTAAAAGAAAAGAAAAAGAAAAATCCTAAAAGTTTATACCCTCCCCTAAACTTAAAATAAACATTGTCCTCAATGTTAGGAAGAGGGAATAATGGAACGAACACACCTGATTAGTGGCCACCCGAAGGTGGGTCTGTGAGGTCCATGGTGCTCGCCTCCTTGGTCCAAGGCTCGTGAAAATGCTTCAATCTTTGGCCATTCACCTTGAACTCACTCCCGTCTTTTTCATTAAGCAATATCACTGCGCCATGTGGGAAAACTTCTTTAACTGTGAAAGGTCCAAACCATCTAGAGCAAAGCTTCCCAGGAAATATGTGTAGCCTGGAATTGTATATAAGAACTTTTTGGCCTGGGGTGAACTCCCTCCTTAAGATCATCATGTCATGGACGGATTTCATCCTTTCTTTTGATATTTTGGCGTTGTCATAGGCATTTCTCCTCAGCTCCTCTAACTCCAACAACTGTAACCTGCGAGAAGCAAAAGATGAATCAGTATCAAAATTCAATTTCTTTATAGCCCAATAGGATCTATGCTCCAATTCAACAGGTAAGTGACAATACTTCCCAAAAACAAGACGGTAAGGTGACATCCCCAAAATTGTTTTGTAGGCCGTCCTGTAGGCCCACAACACTTCAGGTAAGCGCAAGCTCCAATCTTTCCTTGAAGGATTCACCATCTTCTGTAAAATGCCTTTGATCTCTCTATTTTCCAGCTCTGCTTGACCATTGGTTTGGGGGTGATATGGAGTAGACACTTTGTGCGTGACCCCAAACCTCTTCATTAGATTAGCGAACATGCGATTGCAAAAATGGGACCCTCCATCACTGATCAAGGCTTTGGGCACTCCAAATCTAGAGAAAATGTTCTCTTTGAGAAATTTGAGCACAACTGAAGTGTCGTTCGACCTGCAAGAAATAGCTTCCACCCATTTAGAAACATAATCGATTGAAACCAAAATATAAACATATTCAAATGAAGGTGGGAAAGGTCCCATAAAATCGATTCCCCAACAATCAAGTATTTCAATTTCTAAAATGGGGTTTAAAGGCATCATGTTACGTCTAGTAATTCCCCCTAACTGTTGTCATGCAGCACATGTCTTACAATAATGAAATGTATCCTTAAACATAGTTGGCTAGTAAAAGCCACATTGCAAGATTTTTGTCACAGTTTTATTCGCAGAAAAATGTCCTCCACACACCCCATCATGACAAAATTGAATCACACTGGCTATCTCATGGTCAGGAATGCACCTCCTAACAATTTAGTCACTACAATATTTATAGAGGTATGGATCATCAAAGAAGAAATATTTTACCTCGTACTTGAACCTTTTAAAGTCTTGAAGTGACCAAGTTTCAGGAGTCTTACCAGTTACTAGATAATTTACTATATCAGCATACCATGGGGAGGTGGAAACACTAAAAAGATGCTCATCAGGGAAGGAGTCCTTCAAAGGTACATCTGCTGAATCAAGGCCTACTGTCAATCGTGATAAGTGGTCAGCTACTAGATTCTCCACGCCTTTCTTATCCTTGATCTGGACATTGAACTCCTGCAACAATAAAATCCATCGTATCAATCGAGGTTTAGCATCTTTTTTCGATAATAAATATTTCAAAGCAGAGTGATCTGTATAAATCAAGATTGGTGATCCCAAAATATAGCTCCTGAATTTTTCCAACGCGAATACTACAGCCATCAACTCCTTCTCTGTGGTTGTATAATTCCTCTGAGCATCATTCAATGTTTTACTGGCGTAGTAAATAACTACTGGAGCTTTGTCTTTCTTTTGGCCTAGGACTGCGCCAACTGCGTAGTTGCTGGTGTCACACATGATTTCAAATGGTAAGGACCAGTCTGGTACCTGCAAAATGGGAGCAGAAATCAGCAACTTCTTTAAAGTTTCAAAAGAATGTTGACACTCAGGTGTCCAAATAAAATCCACATTCTGAGTTAGTAAGTTGCAAAGAGGGCGAGATATAGAGCTAAAATCTTTGATAAATCGCCTATAGAATCCTGCATGTCACAAGAATGATCTGATGTCCCTCACACATTTGGGACTTGGTAGTTTCTCAATTACTGCTACCTTGGATCTGTCTACCTGAATACCGTCTTTAGAAACCAAATGGCCAAGGACAAGTCCTTCTGTAATCATAAAATGACACTTCTCCCAGTTTAATAGGAGATTCTTCTCAATACACCTGTCAAGAACATGAGCCAAGTTAGCTAAACAATCATGAAAAGAGCTACCATATACAGAGAAATCATCCATAAATACCTCCACAATTTTCTCAACCATATCATCAAAAATACTAAGCATGAATCGCTGAAAAGTGGCGGGAGCATTATATAAACCAAACGGCATCCTCTTAAAGGCAAAAGTACCAAAGGGACAGGTAAAAGTAGTCTTTTCCTGATCCTCTGGTGCAATCTCAATCTGATAATATCCTGAATAACCGTCTAGAAAGCAATAGTACTCATGTCCAGCCACTCCCTCTAAAATCTGGTCAAGAAATGGAAGAGGGAAGTGGTCTTTTCTAGTTCGGGAGTTCAACTTCCTATAGTCTATACACATCCTCCATCCTGTGGTGGCTCTAACAGGGATAAGCTCATTATTCTCATTTTTAACCACGGTGAGGCCAGACTTTTTAGGAACAACCCGTGTAGGACTGACCCATTTGCTGTCAGAAATTGGGTATATAATACCTGCATCCAATAATTTTAAAACCTCGTCTTTCACCACTTCTTTTAATGTGGGGTTTAGCCTACGTTGCATTTCTCTAGTGGGTTTGGCGTCATCTTCCAAATAAATGTGATGCATACATACAATGGGACTAATACCTTTTATATCAGCAATGGACCAACCAATAGCCCCTCTATGCCTTTTCAACACTTCAAGTAAAGAGCTTTCCTGTTCTAAAGAGAGTTTAGAAGATATTACCACATGGAAGCTGTTTTCGTTTCCAAGAAAGGCATACTTGAGATATTCGGGTAGTGGCTTTAATTCAGGCTTTGGATCTTCCACCTCAGATGATATTTGAATTGGTGCATGTGGTGGCAAAGCCTCGAACTTAGGCTCCCATATCGCATTGAGTTCCTCCACATTTTCCTGCATAAGAAAGATGTCATCAGTGTCGTCCACAATTGGTTCAACAATATTAGCATCACCATAAAATTCAGAGCAAATATAATCATCCACCAATGAATCAATCATGTGTACTTTTTCAACCTCATCATCCACATTTGGCAACTTGCAAGTATTAAATATATTCAAATCCAAAGGCATGTTACCAAAAGTAATTTTAAGTTGACCGTCCCTACAATTTATTAAAGCATTGCATGTTGCTAGGAATGGTCTACCTAGGATGATGTGAGTGGAATTGGCAGTTTGGGGTCCTTGGATGTCTAGAACTATAAAGTCTGCAGGGTAGTAAAATTTGTCCACTTGGACGAGGACATCCTCAATGCATCCCTTTGGTACTTTAATAGATCTATCAGCTAATTGCAATATAACAGATGTAGGTTTTAGCTGTCCTAACCCAAGTTGCACAAAGATGGGATATGGCAAGATATTAACACTAGACCCCAAATCCAATAAAGCATTTCCAATCTTTTTAGTGCCTATAGTACAAGTAATGGTGGGTGATCCATGATCTCTAAATTTAGGTGGGGCATTTTGTTGCACAATAGAGCTAACCTGTTCAGTTAAAAAAGCTTTCTTTTTCATATTCAATTTTCTTTTAATGGTGCACAGGTCTTTCAAAAATTTAGCATATGCAGGAATTTGATTTATGGCATCAAGCAGTGGAATATTTATCTGACACTTCTAAAAAATTCCACGAATTTCGGATTGATACTTATCTTTGTTTTTCTGAAGTAGCCGATGAGGGAAAGGTGCTGTAGGTACATATGTTGCGGGTTCTTTCTCTTCAATGACTTTATTGCTCAGACCCGCATCCGTGCTCTCCTCCTGCACCTTTTCTTGCACTTGAATTTCCTCCTCTTGTACTTGAACTTCCTCTTCTTGTTTAGCTTCACTGCTTGGTGGGTCAGGTTTCTGAATTTCTTTCCCATTCCTCAGAGTGGACACTGCTTGACAAGGCTTCATATTATTACCTACAGAAGAAGATGAGCTCATATTAGGATTCGGAATTGATTGTGATGGAAGCTTACCTTTTTCCAATGTTGCTGTAAGCCTAGCCAAGCTTTCGCTCATCTGTTGGTTCTGAGTCTGTTGAGCCTGAAACTGAGCCTGTTGTTGCTGCATTTGGGCTTGTTGCAGTTGAATAAGCTGCTGAAGCGCATCCCCAAATGGTTGCATCTGCTGTTGTTGCATTGGCTCTTGGTCCCTCCTTTGGTTCCCACCTTGGTAGTTGTTATTGTTGTATTGAGGTTGTCAAAACTGAGGAGGAGCTTGCTGCTGAGGTTGCTGACTGGGGCACCAATTTAAGTTTGGATTGTTGCGCCACCCCTTGTTGTTGGAATTGAAGCCCTGGTAGTTTGTAGATACTTGGTTCACCCCCGTTGGATTGCCTAGCATGCTCTTCAAGGCTGGAAGTGTGGGGCAGGCACTGGTGTCATGGCCACCAACGTCGCAAAGTGCACAAGTCTGCTCTATCTCAACTGCTTTGGCCTCTTTCAAATTTAGAGCTTGAAGCTTGTTTGTGATCATTGCTTTCATCTTTGCCTCCAACGCATCCTCTGGCTTCAAATTGTATACCACTCTATGTGTTGGCTGGGAAGGTACAGAGTGGCCTCCTCTGTCGTACTCTGAAGTAGTATCCCATGTTTGCGCATTCTTTGCTATGTCCTCCAAGTACGTCCATGCTTCATCTGGCTCCTTATCGAAGAATCCTCCATTGCACATCATTTCTACGAACTGTTTCATCTGAGGCTGCAGCCCATCGTAGAAGAAGCCAATAATCCTGCTTTTGTCGAAGCCATTATGTGGACATGCTAGCAACAGCTCATTGAACCTTTCAAAAGCCTGGTAGAATGTTTCCTCGCTTTTCTGGGCAAAGTTCATGATCTGCCGCTTCAATCCCTGTGTCCTGCGAATAGGAAAAAACTTCTCTAGAAATTCAGCCTGCAAGTCAATCCATGTAGTAATAGAACGTGATGGCAATGCATTTAACCAGTTCTTAGCTTTATCTTTCAATGAAAATGGAAACAGTTTCAGATATACCGTGTCCTCGCTAGTTTTTCCATCAAAGCATGTCAAGCACACTTCCTCAAATCCTTTTATATGAAGATAAGGATTTTCATTGTCTAACCCATGAAAGGTGGGTAAGAGATGGATTACCCCTGGTTTGAAATTAAAAGAATTTGCATCCGTGGGCAAGATAAAGCAAGAAGTTGTGCTAGTCCTAGTGGGTCTGAGAAGATCTTTTAAAGTTCTAGGAGCTCCAGGTTGCACATTATTCTCATTGTTGTTGCTAAAATTTTTATCCATGTTATTAGCAGCCATTTCAAAGCGTCTAGTCAACCTATGTGTCCTAGGAGTCCTATGCCACATAAACTAGCAGAAATATTTTTTAAAATAAAAATAACCAAAAATTTATATACAGTAAAGTGGAAAGATCTCACCGAAGGTCCTCTGAATGAAATAAACTGTGGTAACAAACCGTTCTCCCCGGTAACGGCGCCAAAAACTTGCTCAGCCCAAAAATGTGCTTCTCTCAAGCGAAAGAGTCCGTACAAGTAATATAATCTGGGAGTCCGGATGTTGAATCCTCGGGAGAAAATCTGTTGCAACCACAAAGCTCAAATCAAATAGAGAGTCAACGAAAAGAGACTAACCACTTATGATGACGATGGTTTCAATGGGTTTGATCGTGGTTTTTAGTATGTGAACAATACGTGCAAATAAAGTTTCGTGTATAAAAATATATATGAGAAGTATGCACATTGTATGGGTTCATTAGGATCCATGATTCATATTAATTTGGTTGATTAAATATAACTCAATGAATTCTCTTTTTGAGAGCAATTCACCGGAAAATACCCTTGTGGGGATTAAAGCATAAAATTCAATACAATCGTTGCTAAAGTTTTAGTCTTTTAAATATAAGCGATGAAAGTCCCTTTTGGGGAAATCAAAACTCACCCTTGTGAGGTGATCATCTACTAAATCACGTTCTTTTGGAAGATGAAGAGTAGGTTTAAAAATAAAGACTACAAATTTATCAACGTGACAATTTTAACACGACAATTCAACCAAACGAATACAAATCATATCCCCTAACTACACCATACCATGCACAATGAGAATTTAGCTACTCATTCTGAAAATAATCAACAATTTCATCACAATAACCATAGTTCTAAGCAATAGAAATAATTAGAATTCAAAATACACAATAGAGTTCAAGGAATATCACCAAATACGCGATCTATTTGCCTAAGAAAACCCTTCTTCTTCCTCCTAAAAGCCTCTGAAAATTCCCTCAGGTTGCTCTCTGGATTCTCTGAAAATTGCTGCAAAAATCAGCTCCAAAATCGCCCAAATACACCGAGAATACGCTCAAAAACCCTAGAAATACCTTATATACTTAGATTGCGGGTTTTACTGTGCTAACAGGTTGAAAACCCCGCTAAAAATCGCTTAAAACCCATACCCGCAAACCGCTGCACATCTACACCGTTGGATCGTTGCGGGATACGCCCAGGATCTGCCACGTGGCCTTTAGAATTCGTGCATGCCCGCTCCGCTCTTATCTTCGAGAATGAAGTGCATAGTTGGATCAAAATCCAATGGATAATATATAGCCACGTCGCCTCTTGAGGAGCTGCTCTTCGAGTTCGACTCGGGCTGCTTCTCCGCCGTTAGATTACGATCGGACGGATCATTGATCGCCACGTCGCCACGTATTGAATCCCGCTCTCCGCTCCGCTTTCGATTTCGAATCAACTCTGTGTTCGATCGTGGCTGTCCGTTCAAAAGGCAGGATTTGATGTCGTGCTGCCGCGTGTCTCTCAGTATCGCCGGTCCGCTTCGTTCTCAGCCGTAGATCTCTGATCGAGCGGTTGGGAAGAGACCGCGTCGCCCGTAGATTTGCTTTGCTACTGGCCGTTCGATCGAAATCGAACGGTCTAAAATTTACCGCCCGCTGCTTCGATGCATCCGCTCGTAACCGTTGGATTTCGATTCGACGGCGATGAGATCGCCCGTCGCCGCTGTGCTGAGCCGTTGGATGCTGGGCGGGAGCGGCTGAGGTTACGCCACGTGGACGCCAAGATGCGTGCGGGGCGTATACGAAAACGTATTTCCGCGCGTATAATCGTATTTCGACCGTATTTCTTGCGTATATCTATATTTAAATGGTATTTTGCATTCAAAAATTCACAGTAATTAGCACAGATCTCAGAAAAATACAAATAAATAGTCGTTGGAATCGTGAGATCAAGACCAAGCCATGAAAAATATAAAAAAGCAAAAATACTCAATAGAATTCATACTTTGTGCACAAATCAAGTGATATCTCTAATAAATAATGGTGTACAATATACGAACGTATTAGAGACCAATTAAACATCATATAGGCACAAAATATTACTAGATGAGGGGTTAAATAAGCAATATTCAAACCGAATCAGCACCCACGGGGTAGCCCGGCCGGTAAAGCTCGATCTTAGGGATCGCCAGAACCTCGGCCTTCTTCCCCTTAAAGCGAGCAAGCACTGCCTCGCAACTTGGATGCCATGGCATCCTCGAGTCCGCCTTCCCCTGCTTTCCGAAAGGGCATCCAAAGGGCCAATGTTCAACCCATGCAGCCTTGCCTTGGGCCGGCGCCACCGGCTCCTCGATCGCCACGAGCTTGACTAAGCTACCCGGCGCCACCTCGCTCCACGGGGGGAAGGAACAGCTACAGCGGGCGCCTTCTTCTTCTGCATATTGCTCCGTTCCCCCTCCTTATTCTGCATAGCGGGCGCCTCTTCTAGGCGCCTCTTCTGCCCGGCTTTCTTCGGCACGCTCTTCGGTATCACCGCCTTGCCTTTGACCAGTGCCGCCTGCTCTTTGGGCACCGACACCTCAGCAGACGCCCCTCCATGGCCATCGTCATCAGTTCGTCTCATGACAAACTCATGTCCACACCTGTAAAAAGAAAAGAGATCAGGGTGAGCATAGACGAAGAAGATCGCCTACATCACTGTACCTTCTGGCCAGATATAGAGGGAGAGCTGGTGCTCCTTGACTAGCTTCGCGTGTATCCAGAGTTTACAGGGGATCTCCGACAGGATTTTGGAGTTCTCCAGATCCCGCCTCCTGAGTCACCTCCTTGTTCATGGTGAAATCCAACCTTCCCCAGTTCGTCTGCATAGACAAGTCCGTCGGCGTCGAGATGAAGACGGACTTCTCTTTCCACTCACTTACCTTACCCGGCATGTCGATGACAAGATGCCGAACCCTCCTTGCACTGACATAATAGTAAACTCCTCGCCGATTTACTTCGAAGAAATGCCGAAACAGAGGCATCTATGCCACTACCGAAGCAGATGACAAGGAACCCCACCATGGTGCTGATCGAGTTCGGCATCAATTGGAAGATCGGAAGCTCGAGGAAATTCAGCATGTGCAGGAAGAAGGGATGGAGTGGAAATCGAAGCCCGAGCTTGAAGGTCGATACATAGACCCCGACTTCGTTGTCCTGGGGTGAACAAACCCGTTCATCGGGGGTGGGGAGGCAAACATCATAGGGCGGTCGGATATACTTGGATCGAATCTCGGCACGGCTGATGTACTTGGTTTTGGGAGCTATGGCCAAGATTTCCGCCGGAACCGTTGCCGTAGCCTCGCCGACGATCGGCTTTGGGCCCTCCTTTCTGACTTTCTCAAAGGTCGTTGACATCGAGGGGACAACAGGGGGTGCTTTCCACTCCTCTGGCCAAGACTCAGACAACACCGCCTGCTCCTCCGCCCCCTCGGAGCTAGCATCGACAAACTCGTCAATGTGCTTCTCGGTGTATTGGTTAGAAGAAGAAGTCATCTGATAAAAAGAAGAAGGAAATACCTAAGGATGAGAGATTCGAGGAGCCCTGACGAAACAAGAATGGCTGTGAATGTTCGAAGACAAAGACCGAAGAGAAATTACAAATTCAAGAGTTGGAGCCTCCGACCGTTCTCCCCTTCCTGGTCTTATAGAAAGCATCAGGCGATCTCTACTGTCGAAAGTAGGCCACATGGCAAGATCTGAAGCGAAGGTATCACCTCAGCTTCTCCCCAAAGTCGTACGCGGCATGTGCCGCGTGCCAAATGGGTGGGCTTCGATATCCCCCCGCTGCTGAATCGTCATAATGGCTTCAGGGATTCGGCGGTCGACTCGCAGTTAATGTGGCAGCTGTCATCCAATGGAGGGACCTGCGTCATCCGAGCCGATCCGGGCTTCCCATGTCGAACTCGAATGACGGGGGCAATTGTTATGACCTCAAGATCGACCTATTCTGGACCCGCATCTCCAAAGCCCAAGGCTTAGCCCATCAGATCTCTGCAACAAAATCCAGCTCCCCAAGGCAGAGGGAAGCTCGTCGAAGTTCAGAGTAGCCCGCGCTAGCGGAGCTGCGAACTCGTCAGTCAAACGGAGGAGGAACCCTCTGGCATACCGAGCGACCTAGGTCAGTTCGGCCCAAAGAAGCTCGCCTACTACCCCATCTAGGCAAAGTCCATCCACGGAGGAAGACGACATGCCTCTAGCAGTCTCACTACAGACAACCCTGACAAAAGTGCACCTGGGCGCTCGTCGCCTGACCACCTGTCAAAAACGCGCCTAGCCATTTCGTTGCCAGATAGCCAGACAAACACACGCCTGACATTAACGTCTCTGACGGCCTGACAAAAGCGTGCCTGACACGTTCGGCTCTGACATCCTCGGTCGAACCCCTGGCACTGCCAGCTCAGCTAAAGTGACCAACTCCAGCAGCATATAAATACCCCTTCTCCTCCAACGAGAAAGGGGCGGGAAAATCTGTAAGAGTTCCCAACACGTCAATATTTACACAAGGTCAGATATCCTCCACATATTCATGCCTTCCACATTAGCTCGTCACTCAAGTGCCGATCTTCCCCTAAGATTGCTTGGGGGTTCGACGCTCTCCTTATAATCACCCGCTGACTTAAGCATCGGAGAGGCTACGGGTTGGCTCCCAGCCCCGCCTTTCTGACGAGTTACTCTCCTCATAGGTAGTTTGCGTTAGCTGCCAATGGTTGAAGCAACCTTTGGCGATCAACTCCGATAGACACGTGATTCCCCCGGTTGAAGGGCGACCTCAGGCTTTTCATTTGCGAAGCCCCTTCCAATCGTGATTAGCCTCGTCTAACCCCCTAAACCTGTAATCATTGTACCTGTGATTCTCATTTCAATACAAATTCAGTGTTAGCGGATTTTACCCATAACAATATGGGATTTTGAGAATAGATGTGGTATAAATAGCTTTTGAGAGGTGAACTCAAGTGACATGTAGAGAATAAAAGATATATGTGGAGAAATAAATAATATAGCACTCAGTTCACTCTAAAGTGTGCACAAATGGTTTAGTAAAATAATACGTCAACTAGACTCGTACATAAGCATGTATATTCTTAATCATATCAATTAGTAGTGAAGTCAAGCAGTAAATATTTACAAGCGTATCAGTGCAACAAGAATGTGATGCCAACTCAGTCGAATGTGATGCCTGAACATATTTGCATACCACCTCATGTTGGACCATCCACTTATAGGGCGGGAAATGTGGATGAAGATAGTGAAGGCACCGATAATGATGACCATGATGGTCCAGGAGATGATATCATGCATTATGTTGCATATTTAAACGAAGATGATAACACATGAATACACCAATCCGTTGCTGTGAACACAAATGTGGCATTTGAAGAGCCATTGCCAGATAAAGTGGCAGAGGATCAATGGGTAACTACAACAGTTATGAGAAATACTCTAGAAAGGTGTATGGAAGAGCAAAGAATTTATAGTGATAACAGAGTGTTTAAAGATGATGATATGTTTGAAACAAAAATGGACTTGATTAAAACAATAACGGAGTGGAGCATCAAGCACAATGTGACATTCAAACTAATCGAGTCGAACAAGACATGGTATTACGTGATATGTGGCCTTAATTCTAGATGAATACGCATAGCCAAGATGAGGCGAGTCGGAATTGTCCATGGCGGATTCATGCGACAGTGTCGAAAAAACCAATGGGATGTTCAAGATATCAAAAGTTGGTTCAAATCATACATGCAATAATCCCACTTTGAATACAGATCATAATAAATCCACTGCATGTTCATTAGTAACTTGATTATACCAATGGTGAAGACAAAGCTTGATATGACACCAGCAAAAATCCAGGATGTTGTACACACCATGTTAAGAATTAGAATTTCAGATCCTAAAGCATGGAGGGCTAGATCTAAAGCATTATCACGGATATTTGGTGATTGGGAGGAGTCTTATAAGAGGCTGCCACACTATTCAGAGGCCATTACAGCAAGCAACCTTGGAACAGTTTACAAGATCACATACGCCAATCTCGGACTAGGAATGGCAGAGATTACAGGGGTGTTCTGGATTTGGACCTTCAATTGAAGGTTTCAAGCATTGTCGGCCGGTATTGAGTATTAATGGCACACATCTTTATGGGAAATATGTTGGTTGTTTACTTGTAGCCATTGGAGTTAATGCAAATGGTGGGTTGTTTCCTTTAGCATTTGTTGTTGTGGCTGAAACCCAAGAAAATTGGAAGTGGTTTTTCAGCTACATATATCACTATATACCCCGTGCTCATCGCCACCGAAACATTACATTCATTTCCGATAGAATGAAAAGAATTCCTAGAGCTTTGCAAGAGGGATGGCCAACAAATAGGCATCACAGATTGTCACGTCTCGCTCCACAGGATACCTGAAATTTTAAAAATTTTCCCAGGAATCCTGAAGAGTGAGGGTGAAGGGAGCAGAAGGGGGAGAGAGTACAAAGAAATAGCGGGTCCACTGCGCACTGCTGGGATAGCACGTATAACATTCCAAACAACACAAAAACACAAAGAGAACCAACAATTCAAACACCGTTATGTATACAAACTGTCCATATACAACATCCTTATACAAATCTCTGTTGGATATGGAAGACGTTTGTACACCCTTGTGGGGGATGTACGAGGGATTACGGACCTCGAACGTCGCGCACACGAAGTCATGTGCAAAGGGAATCTGTTCCCTTGCGGAGAGGATCTCTGTATGAGCGGGAAAGTCGCATTATATATGCATAAGTGCATGCGACATATGGCTAATAAAGGGGGAATATCTTAAGCTTATGTTGTACCATGCATATGGTACAACTTAAGCTTATATTGTGCCATGTATCATGGTACACCTTAATTAAGTTGTTCCAAAGGAACAACTTACCCTAAAATAACTACCTTGGGGGCTATAAATAAGACCCAAGGGTAGCCATTTTCCTTACACATTTTGCATGAAATTCATGCATGCATCTTCTTCATAGCGAAGCTCTGCAGAAATATTTCCTCTCCCTCCTTCCAAGTTCTTAATCTAAAATAGAGATTTAGATTGTGGATTAGTAGCCTTACTCCGTTCGTGAGAAGACTCGATCCGTCGTGGCGAATCCGAAGGCAAAGTTCCGAGACTATCGTTCCGCATACGCAAGCGTAAGTCTCCACTTTAATTATCGATCCTAACTCTGTTTTGACAGGATCCTTCATTGGTATCAGAGCCATATGGGTTCGCCCCGGTCAATCCACCGCCCCGTCGAAACTACGAACGAGTCGTTGTCTTTTTCACGAATGGGTCTCCTACTATTACGGATATAGTAGGAACGCTTCGTGACGGAGAGAACGCAGCGGTTGTTCTTTTCACGTTAGGGTCTCCTATCATTACGAATATGGTAGGAACTCTCCGTGACGGGAAGAACCGACCGTTCACGTAGTACGTTATTCATTTTTGGCACACGGCCATTAAGAGATAACTAATTTCTTCGACGAACGGGTGCTTCATCAAGGAAGATGATGGAAGTTATTTCCATCGGGTAAGAGGAAAATTTGATGCATGTGTACCATGGCCAAATGGGCTATGAAGGCCATGCATCCCCTCTCCCCATGCGGAGGGGGTTGGCTACGGCCAATAACCACCGGCGACCACCCCATCAAGGGGGAGGAATGAGTGCGGCAACCCCGTTTAAAGGGGGTGGCCGGCCATGGCCAAAGGGGCCATGGCCGGCCAACGCCGAATGGCCTTGGCCATGACCGGCCATGGCCAAGCCATGGCCGGCCATGGCCAGGCCGGCAGTGGCCGGCCAAGGGCCAGGCCGGCAGTGGCCGGCCTTGGCAGAGCCTTGCCGGCCAGGCCGGCCTTGGCAGTGGCCAGGGCCGGCCCTTGGCCGGCCTGCCGGCCCTGGCAGAGGCCAGGGCCGGCGCCCTGGCCACTGCCAGGGCCAGGCCGGCCCTGGCAGTGGCCAGGGCCGGTGCCCTGGCCTCAGGCCAGGGCCTGGCCGAGGCCAGGGCAGGAGCCCTGGCCCCGGCCAGCGGCCTGCCGGCCCTGGCAGAGGCCAGGGCCGGCGCCCTGGCCTCAGGCCAGGGCCTGGCCGAGGCCAGGGCAGGAGCCCTGGCCCCGGCCAGTGTCCTGGCCGGCAGGCCCTGGCAGTGGCCAGGGCCTGGCCGGCAGGCCCTGGCAGAGGCCAGGGCCTGGCCGGCCCTGGCCGAGGGGGCCAGGCCCCCTGGCCGGCCAGGGCAGAGGCCCTGGCCGGCCTTTGGCCAAGCCCCGGTCAGGGCAGAGGCCCTGACCGGGAGGGAGAATTTGTATTTCGAAAATTGGTCGACCAATTTTGTGTTTTTGGTCGACCAATCTGACAGATGGTCTGGATCGATTGCAAACTTGCCAGATGACTCATACGGGGTAACAAATGGCCTTGGTAAAACTCGAATGTGTCGATTAGTCCATACGGGACTAACCACAGTGCCGAATAGTTCATACGGGACTAACGTTTTAATGAAGTTTTTCATTTGGGCTCTACTCCTTGAAGATTAGCCATAGTGCTCTACTTCATGCGAGATTAGCCATGTCATTGTGCTCTACTCTACGGAGATTAGCCAATGTACTTGTGACGTTGTGCTCTACTCTACGGAGATTAGCCAACGTGCTTTCAAAATTTTTTGGAAAAAGATGTTTTTCAAATAGGTTATGTCCCGTCCTTAAATCGGGATAGCGCAATTTAGAATTCCAAGTCCTACCACGATCCGGCCATGGTTATCTAACCCATGGGTGTGTAGAACAGGTCTCGTGGCTTGGCAATTGTTGCGTTAAAATTCTTTGCGCTAATTCTCACCTATTCTATTTTGAAAGATAAGTTTTTCAAAGTGATTTTCCGTTGCTAATACCATACGGGTATTATTTCTGATTTCTTTTTACTTGAGATAAGTAAGAGGGATACTTTGAAAGTTACTTCTAGATGGTAGTTGGGAACGTAGTGAACTTCTCGATTCTAGAGTAACATTTCAACGCATCCAAGGAACTTATCAAGTGTTTAAAGAATCGAAACTTTATGCATAGAATTTTGATCGTGTTTTTCATTCTCTTTGCAGTTTTTTGAAACGAAAATGTCTACCGCTTCTAAGAATATTGTCGCAGAGCTTAACAAAGGTGAAAAGCTCAACGACGACAATTATAAACTTTGGTCAATAAAGATCCAATATGTTTTGGAGGAGCAAGATGTGCTCGAAACACTCCAAAACATAATGGTAGAACCTGAGTTGGGCAATACGGCCCAACACAAGAGGGACCGGGAAGCTTATGACACTTGGACTCGAAAGAACAAAATAGCACGTATTACGTTACTGTCCGCGATGGACAATGACATAATGCGCCTATTTCGGGAATTCGATCTAGCCAAAGACATATGGTCTGAGCTAGAAGTAAAGTTTGGTGGAACTTCGGTTACCAAACTCCGCTCCTTGAATATTCAATTTGATTCGTACAAGATGCGGCAAGATCATTCTATGAAAAAGCATCTCCGCCACATGGCGAATCTTATATCTGAATTAAAGGATGCGGGTGTTACGCTGTCTGACGAACAGCAGATCCAAGCGGTCATTCGTTCACTCCCAGATAGCTGGGATAACATGAAAATGCATCTCACTCATAATGAGTGCATTAAAACTTTAAGCGATGTTTCGAAACACCTCGAACTCGAGGAAGAGCGGATTCAAGCCGCAAAACCAAGTGCAGAAGTGCACGTGGCCGCTAGTTCCTCACATGGGGGAAATAAGCGGAAGAATAAACGCTTAAGGTTTGTGAACGAACGTAAGCAAGAACCGGAGACCTCAAAGAAGACAAAGAACAAAAAGTGGCAAAAGAATGTGCACTCAAAGAAGAAAAACTTGAAGAAAATCAAGTGCTTTAAGTGCAACAAGTACGGTCACTTCGCCCGTACATGTACGGATGGAAGTGATAAGGTAACTTGTAGGACTAGTTACATATGTGTTTCTAGTTCCATGTTTCTTGCTGAATCTAACTATTTTTGGTTGATTGATTCAGGGGCCACAGACCACGTAGCGAAGGACAGAAGGTTCTTCGTAGAGTATCGAAAGATAACTCAAGGAACAAAGTGGATATACGT
Source organism: Scilla litardierei (assembly GCA_030789695.1). NCBI lineage: Eukaryota > Viridiplantae > Streptophyta > Magnoliopsida > Asparagales > Asparagaceae > Scilla > Scilla litardierei. Next base: position 30,879,114 of record CM061133.1, read on the forward strand.
CGGCAACAACACACGTGTTGAAGTCAAAGGCGTCGGAACATGCAAGCTAGTTCTCGACAACGGCCGGACTTTGTTATTGCACGACGTCCTCTTTGCTCCAGATATTAGAAGGAATATCGTTTCCGTGGTCATGTTAATGTCTTTAGATTATGAGTGGAGGTTCTATAAACAATATGTTGACCTTGTTTGTAATAATTCTTTGATTGGTTCTGGTAATGTTTGTAATGGATTAATTGTTTTAAATATAATGAATGATGTTGCTTCTTCCATTAATGAAAGTTTTCATTTGACAAATGCTTCTAACTCTGAGTCTGAAATCATTTGTTGGCATGCAAGACTTGGTCATATTGGACCAACTAGAATGGATAGACTTGCCAAAAGTGGCTTGCTATCTAATGTTTCAAAAGTTGAAATGTCAACTTGCGAACATTGTCTTGTAGGGAAAACTTGTCGCAAGCCGTTTGGAACTGGCACAAGGGCCGAAGTTCCATTACAGCTTATCCATTCGGACATTTGCGGTCCAATGAATGTTAAGACAAGACACGGGAAGTCCTATTTCATCACATTCATTGATGACTTCACCCGTTTCGGACATATCTATTTGATATCCCACAAAAGTGAAGCTTTGGCTTGCTTTAAAAACTATATGAGTTTAGTGGAGAATCAATTAGATCGCAAGATTAAGGTTTTGCGAACCGATAGGGGCGATGAATATCAATCAATAAGTTTTAAGGAACTTTGTGATGAAAAAGGCATAGTACATCAGGTAACTATGCCTTACACTCCGCAACAAAACGGTGTTACGAAAAGAAGAAATAGGACATTGATGGAAATGGTCCGTTCAATGATGTCACAGGTAAATTTGCCTATCACCTTTCGGGGTGACGCATTATTAACGGCAGCATTCATCTTAAACCGTGTACCCTCGAAGTCGGTAAGTTCTACTCCTTATGAGTTGTGGAACAATAGAACTCCAGACTTAAGCATTCTAAAACCTTGGGGTTGTGCATCTTACGCACATTTATCCTCTCACAAATATGGAAAACTTGGGCCACGTGGGAGGAAGTGTATCTTCATCCGATACGCTGAAAACTCCAAAGGATATGTTTTCGTCGGTCAAGAGGACAATGGAAGTCTTATAGAATTCGAATCGAGGGATGTTGTCTTCTTGGAAAATGAGTTTCCAAGACAGGGTGAGATAAGTCAAGATTTATCCTTGTTTGAGACTTGGGATCAAAAAGGATCGGAACGTTCGAGTGGGAGAATTCTTGGTGAAGAAGAAAATACGTTTCAAACTTCACCAATGAATGATACGAACGATACCAATCCTATTCCAGTGGGAGTGATGTTATTCCGAGTGGGAGTGATGTCATTCCAAGTGGGAGTGATGTCATTCCAAGTGGGAGTGATCAAACTCAAACAAGACGTAGTAATCGGACGAGGCTAACACCTCTGAGATTTGAGGATGAATTTCCTCAAACATTCATGACATTACTACAAGATGATGACGAACCTGCAAATTTCAAACAGGCCGTCACATGCCCTGCTAAAGATAAATGGATAGCGGCAATGGAAGAAGAACTTCAATCCATGAAAACAAACCAAGTCTGGGACTTGGTTAATTTACCTAAGGGACGTAGAGCCATTGGGAACAAGTGGGTTCTCAAAATCAAGCATAAGGCTGATGGCTCCATCGAGAAATATAAAGCTCGCCTTGTTGCGAAAGGTTTCACGCAACAGGAAGGAATAGACTACGAAGAGACTTTCTCTCCTGTCGTGCGTTTTACCTCGATTCGCTTAATTCTGGCAATGGTGGCTTGTTTGGACCTCGAATTACATCAGATGGATGTAAAGACTGCCTTTCTTAACGGAGAACTAGATGAGGAGATCTACATGGAACAACCAAACGGGTTCGTACAAGAAGAAAACAAACATAAGGTTTGTAAACTTCGTAAATCCATATATGGTCTTAAACAATCCTCAAGGCAGTGGTATATGCGCTTTCAAGAAGTTGTTTTGTCGTATGGATTCTCCATGCTCGACGAAGACAATTGCGTATATATTAAGAGGATTAAAAACAAGTATATAATTATGTCTCTTTATGTAGATGACATACTTATAGCCGGAAATGATAAGCGTCTTATATTGGATATCAAAGCTTGGCTTTCATCCGTCTTTGAGATGAAAGACATGGGTGAAGCTGCATATATCCTTGGGGTTAAGATCTCAAGGAATCGTTCCAAGAAACTTCTTTCTCTCTCTCAAGAGACGTATATAAAGAAAGTTTTAGAACGGTTTAATATGCAGGACTGCAAGCCAATTGATACTCCAATAAGCAAAGGCGAGGGTCTATGTTTGGAGATGTGTCCCAAAGATCCAAAAGAAAAGAAAGCTATGGAAAAAGTTCTATACTCCAGTGCTGTCGGGAGTCTGATGTACGCCATGATGTGTACTAGACCCGACATTTGCTATGCTGTTGGTATGGTAAGCCGTTACCAATCCAACCCAGGGCAGGCACACTGGAAAGCGGTGAAGAGGATATTAAGATACCTCAAAGGGACTGCGGACTATGCGTTATGCTATCAAGGCAATACCTTGAGACTCGAAGGCTATACCGATGCTGATTGGGCGGGTGATCTCGACGAGCGAAGATCTACCTCGGGCTTTGTTTTCTTACTCGGGAATGGTGCAATATCCTGGAGCAGCAAGAAACAAACCTGCATCGCTCTATCAACCATGGAAGCTGAGTTCGTAGCATTCAGCATGGCGGTCCAAGAAGCTGTTTGGCTTAGGAAATTCTTAGACAGGCTGACGAATGCCTCTGACTCGAGCACTGTTCCTATATACATTGATAGTCAAGCTTCGATTGCCTATGTCAAAGATCCTAAATTTCATTGTAAGACCAAACACATTGACATTCGATTCAAGTTTGCGAAGGATTATGATAAACGAAAGGAAGTAGACATAGGATACATATCCACGCATGAGATGATAGCGGATCCCCTTACTAAGGCGATCCCCAGAGATGTGTTTTTCAAACACTTATCATCTATGGGAATGCGTAGGTGCTGAGCTGTATCATGTAATATTTCCCATGTCTATAGAAGATCAAAATTTAATTTGCATACAAGTTTCTTACAAATGATTTTATATACATTTGTGTTTAAGTCTCAGCTATTTTTGTGTGTATGTCGGACAGATTAAGGTTGGCTCTCTCACATGAGCAACCGCCTTATCTTATCAGATGGATAAGATAGAGATGAGACTAGTTTAAAGTCAAAATCATTAGACAAATGATTTAGAGTCATGACTTAAACAAGATAGTCGAATAAAAGATCTGCATCATACGGATGCTTACAAAAGATCTGAGATCTGTATCACAAGGATATAAAGATCTCATTGGATTTTTTAATCCTATCTGTCTTATGCAGGATGAGAGTCCGTGAATATTTCACGAGTAGTAAGGGGACTCAAAAAGATAGGCATTGTGGTGTCTGATCTTTTCATCCGTACAACATCATTAAGACATACTCTCCCTGGGAAAGGAGTGATGTTGTAGTACGTGTTCATACCACGTATGCATTTCGACCACTGAGTTAGTAGCAATAGTGTTTGCTATTATGTGAGACTCAAAGGCCATACGGGTCTTAACTCTTACCCTCAAGGACTCCAATTGGTTCCTTTAGATTTGACGAGATGATCGCTATCTTAGCGTGTTGCTAATGGGCTATGGTAATTCGGCTCGGCGGGGCACGTTAGAAAAGCGAATCAAGTCAAGATCAGAAGGTTCGCAAGAAGAGGAAGATTGATTTCATATTCGCATTTGGACTTTAATGATTCAAAGCTGGCCAGCCAATTGTAATCCAGATGGGATTCAATTGTTGAATATAAAGTATAAGAAATGTGAAGAAATAATCTAGGGTAAAGCATGCGTTGAACTACTCAACTTTGCACCTTCGAGGTCGTTGTGTATCTCTAACAAGTGCACAACAACAGACTCTACGCGCATGACGGTCGCACGGTCTATTTCTCGGTATGATAGATGAAAGAACTAAGGGAAAGACGTTCTCTTACAATCCCCTCAAGTGTGAGTGGGAGATGTTGGATATGGAAGACGTTTGTACACCCTTGTGGGGGATGTACGAGGGATTACGGACCTCGAACGTCGCGCACACGAAGTCATGTGCAAAGGGAATCTGTTCCCTTGCGGAGAGGATCTCTGTATGAGCGGGACGCATTATATATGCATAAGTGCATGCGACATATGGCTAATAAAGGGGGAATATCTTAAGCTTATGTTGTACCATGCATATGGTACAACTTAAGCTTATATTGTGCCATGTATCATGGTACACCTTAATTAAGTTGTTCCAAAGGAACAACTTACCCTAAAATAACTACCTTGGGGGCTATAAATAAGACCCAAGGGTAGCCATTTTCCTTACACATTTTGCATGAAATTCATGCATGCATCTTCTTCATAGCGAAGCTCTGCAGAAATATTTCCTCTCCCTCCTTCCAAGTTCTTAATCTAAAATAGAGATTTAGATTGTGGATTAGTAGCCTTACTCCGTTCGTGAGAAGACTCGATCCGTCGTGGCGAATCCGAAGGAAAAGTTCCGAGACTATCGTTCCGCATACGCAAGCGTAAGTCTCCACTTTAATTATCGATCCTAACTCTGTTTTGACAGGATCCTTCAATCTCATCTACAACAAAAACCCTCATCTAACCAAGGTACAAGAACACACTCTCCCAGGTCACTCACACACTCGTTCAAACCCGCATCTCAAACCAGCTGAGATAATAGGCCTCCAACTCCAAGATCCTGAAAATGAAGGGAGGGGCACCTCACAGCGTGACCCAGTAGGAACTCCAAACCCAACTCACATGGTGCAATGGATATAATGCACTATGCACTGAACTGTGAATTGACTTATGTCATATCATGGAAGGTGATGTACGTAACCATATAACTACATCACATATGAAAATGTAAATGACATAAATAACGGAAACACGTATCTGCGGCAAATGAAGACCAGCAAAACAATGGTGAATACCACAGAAAGAGAAGTAAACTACAACGTCAAGAAGCAGAAATCTGGTATTATAATGTGAGGCATGCCCAGAGGTCCCAGGTTCATATGTGATAGGTCTTGTGGTCTCCAAGACATTACCTCCATGGAAAAACATAACATATCCGCAAATCATCACAACAAAGGGTCATGCATTCACGTGCCATGCACATCATATCCATAACCACATACCACCACAACAACCACTTTGGGGGATGCCATGTCCACCCTCCTACCTTCCATCACATACAACCCTAGAGCCACTAAACATACAACACATTATACTACCATGTTTCATGAAAAATAATAAAGGCAACATTTCATTCTCATTCCACATCTTTCCTTCACCAATACATCACCATAGCCCTAGGGCTCCTTAAGACCCTAGGTTGAAATTTAATGATGGCCTCAAGCCCCCATTTTCACCACATAATCGTGGCCATTGCACATCTCACTTCATTGTTCTTCACATCATTCACACTTTTCATGCAAAAGGAAGTGGGAAATAAAGCTTTCAACATTCTAAATAAGAGCATTTCCACATGATTAGTGAAACAAGACATTCAAGGGCATCATGAAACATAATCATAGCATCATGTGACTCAACATATCATATAGAATCAAGAATGAATGCATCATGTCAAGGGGTTTCATAAAAACCCTAAAATGCAAGCTTTACACTTCAATGTGCCATGGGATGAACATATGAGCTAGGGTTGGATTCCTACCTCTTGGAGGATCAAAAGCCCTATCTTAATTGCAGGTTAGAGGTCCTCTATCAACTCCATGAATCTCCACCATGGTTCTCCATCTTCAAGCTCCATAAAACCATAATCTCCTCTTTTAGCCATCTCCTCCAAAAACAAGCTTCACCCTTTCATGGAAGGAAAGCTAACAACGTGTGCAGAGTGGGTGTTGGGTATCCCAAAGGGTGATTTCTCCCCTTGAAGTAGCCATGGAGAGGTTCGGCCGAAAGTAAGGTAGGGGAGGGAGAGGAGAAAAAAATAAAAGAAAGAAAAGAAGAAAAGAAAAGAATTATAAAGAAAGGGAAGAGGCTTCTAGGCTAAGCCAAGGGAAGGGCACACCTTATCTTAGGGATAACCATGCCACTCATGAAATGTCTAAAATACCCCCTCAAGTTCACACAATTTACAAGAATGCCATTCTTTAATACACTACACTCCTACTATACACACACCCCTCTCCAAAAGACCAAACTACCCTTACCCTTATTCACACTAGCCCCTCTCAAGGGTCACCCCCAAGCATGCCAACATACACCAATAAACATACATATATACCCTTTCAAGCATCACTACCTTTCAATACAAATACACCACATTAGCACTTAATTATAAGTGTGCCACTCCCGTGCACACTCCCTACACACACATATATCACCCAAATATTCAGAATATCACTACTACTACAACCACTACTACAGACAATAGCATCCACGTAGGCAAGCAAATACACACAAATAGTGCACCTAGCACTCAACCGCGTACACTATACCATATATGGCAAAATGGGCCATGACAGTCTACCCACCTTAAAATACAGTCCGTCCTCGGACTGTCTAACCTGAGGGCTCTACCCTAAGGCTAGACTTCTACCGATCTTAAGACTCAACTACCCTCAAATACTGGAACACTACACGTACTAATCCTTACGCAGGCGCAGTGAGGAGACCTGCATGGGCCACCAAAAACTGTCACGCCCTGCTCACTAGGATACCCGAAATTTTAAAAATTTTCCCAGGAATCCTGAAGAGTGAGGGTGAAGAGAGCAGAAGGGGGAGAGAGTACAAAGAAATAGCGGGTCCACTGCGCACTGCTGGGATAGCACGTATAGCATTCCAAACAACACAAAAATACAAAGAGAACCAACAATTCAAACACTGTTATGTATACAAACTGTCCATATACAACATCCTTATACAAATCTCATCTACAACAAAAACCCACATCTCACCAAGGTACAAGAACACACTCCCAGGTCACTCACACACTCGCACAAACCCATATCTCGAACCAACTGAGATAATGGGCCTCCAACTCCAAGCTCATGAAAAAGAAGGGAGGGGCACGTCACAGCGTGACCCAGTAGGAACTCCAAACCCAACTCACATGGTGCAATGGAATATAATGCACTATGAACTGAACTGTGAATTGACTCATATCATATTATGGAAGGTGATGTACGTAACCATATAACCACATCACATATGAAAATGTAAATGACATAAATAACGGAAACACGTATATGCGGCAAATGAAGACCAGCAAAATAAAGGCGAGTACCACAGAAAGAGAAGTAAACTACAACGTCAAGAAGTAGAAATCTGGTATTATAATGTGAGGTATGCCCAGAGGTCACAGGTTCATATGTGATGGGTCTTGTGGTCTCCAAGACATTACCTCCATGGAAAAACATAACATATCCTCATATCATCACAACAAAGGGTCATGCACTCATGTGCCATGCACTCACGTGCCATGCACATCATATCCATAACCACATACCACCACCACAAACACATTGGGGGATGCCATGTTCACCCTCCTTCTTCCCATCACATACAACCCTAGAGCCACTAAACATACAACACATTATACTACCATGTTTCATGTAAAATAATAAAGGCAACATTTCATTCTCATTCCACATCTTTCCTTCACCAATACATCACCATAGCCCTAGGGCTCCTTAAGACCCTAGGCCGAAATTTAAGGGTGGCCTCAAGCCCCCATTTTCACCACATAATCATGGCCATTGCACATCTCACTTCATTGTTCTTCACATCATACACACTTTTCATGCAAAGGGAAGTGGAAAATAAAGCTTTCAACATTCTAAATAAGAGCATTTCCACATGATTAGTAAAACAAGACATTCAAGGGCATCATGAAATATAATCATAGCATCATGTGACTCAACATATCATATAGAATCAAGCATGAATGCATTATGTCAAGGGGTTTCCATAAAACCCCTAAAATGCAAGCTTTACACTTCAATATGCCATGGGATGAACATATGAGCTAGGGTTGGATTCCTACCTCTTGAAGGATCAAAAGCCCTCTCTTAATTTTAGGTTAAAGGCCCTCCATCAACTCCATGAAGCTTCACCATGGTTCTCCATCTTCAAGCTCCATAAAACCCTAATCTCCTCTTTTAGCCATCTCCTCCAACAACAAGCTTCACCCTTTCATGGAAGGAAAGCTACCACCGTGTACAGAGTGGGTGTTGGATGGTCGAAAGGGTGATTTCTCCCCTTGAAGTAGCCATGGAGAGGTTTGGCCGAAAGTAGGGTAGGGAATGGAGAGGAGAAAAAAATAAAAGAAAGAAAAGAAGAAAAGAAAAGATTATAAAGAAAGGGAAGATGCTTCTAGGCTAAGCCAAGGGAAGGACACACCTTATCTTAGGGATAACCATGCCACTCATAAAATGTCTAAAATACCCCCCCCCCTCAAGTTTACACAATTTACAAGAATGCCATTCTTTAATACGCTACACTCCTACTATACACACACCCCTCTCCAAAAGACCAAACTACCCTTACCCTTATTCACACTAGCCCATCTCAAGGGTCACCCCCAAGCATGCCAACATACACCAATAACCATACATATATACTCATTCAAGCATCACTACCTTCCAATACAAATACACCACATTAGCACTTAATTACAAGTGTGCCACTTCCGTGCACACTCCCTACAACCATGCACACACACACATATGAGAATTGTGGCTATCATACGCTATATGAGGCCTTGCCTCATATTCCCTCTCACATAAAGCAACTAAGTACAACTAAGTACAAGCCCATGTGGGCTTATACTTGATTACTTTATGTAAGCATGAATATGAGGCAAGGCCTTATATGGCGTATGATACCCATTAATCCATATTTATGTATATGTATATGTGTGTGTGTGTGTATATATATATATCACCCAAATATTCAGAATATCACTACAACTACAACCGCTACTACAGATAATAGCATCCACGTAGGCAAGCAAATACACACAAATAGTGCACATAGCACTCAACCGTGTCCACTATACCATATAAGACAAAACGGGCCATGACACATGTAGTGCCTTCAACATATCATCGCAAACTTTAAGTCGAGTGGCTACCGAACAGTAACATTGGAAAGGAAATTCTGGTGGGGCAGGTAAGACATCGGACTTGCTTACATATAATGCACACCGTGCAAATATTAGAGCAGAGTTCGTTGCAGTAGATGAGTGTATTTCTGCAGACTTGGATGGGGAGACCAGAAGGTGGGCTATGCATGAAGATGGTGGGAAACGATATTATATCATAACAACCAATTGTTCGGAGAGCTTCAATGCGTTCTCAAAGGAGTAAGAGCGCTACCGATACAAGCGTTACTTGCAAGAATCTTTTACAGGTTAATTACATATTTCTACCATCGTCGGCTTAACGGACATAAGTGGACTACAAATTTCACTCCGAACACAGAGGAGATTCTGGGTACACGTGTGCAAGATGCACGAAATTGCTACATCACACGATTTGGTGATTATGAATGGGAGGTTTTGGATAAGAACGGACAAGCGTACGCCGTGAAGATACACGGCGAAAGTTGCAGCTGTACTTGTTATATACCTATGCTTCAACACATGCCATGTGACCAAGTGATTGCCACAACGTCCAGACAGGAATATGATGCATACATATCATGGTGGCTGTTTTGTTCTACATGGTATAATGCGAACAAATATTGCCTTTCATATAGCCCGAAATTTCACCCTATACCCGATGAACATTATTGGAAGGATTGGGATGGTCCAATGATAAATCCTCCCACGAAAAGAAGACAACTAGGTAGGCCTCGTTCGATTAGGATTCGTGGGACCATGGATATTCCTCGTGAGGGCAGCGACACAATAGATGTAGCAACTATCATCAGCTCGGGCATTACTGTCACGCCCCGCTTCCCAAAAATATGGAGGCGAAGCGTGAGAAGGTCCGCTCAGACTTGAAGCTACAAAGCTGCAAGTCCGATAAGCGTCAATCAAATTTAAAACTGCAGGTCCTTGCAACGCGAACGAAACAAGATAATAATAATGAAATGAGACAAAAGAATAATCTCAGAATATCCATAAATATAAATTCCAACATCGCAGAAAAGCCACCAGGCTGAAATAAAAGAGAGTCTAAAGGCCCAAACATGGCCAACAAAAGTACAAAGTACGACAACAAAGTAATGGTGCAAGCACCGACATCTAACAGCAACCTAAAGCAAAAGCAACGCCAACAGCCTCTAAAACTGGTCTCCGGTGTCCACGTACTCCTCGACGAACGTAGGCTCAGTGTCAGCAACTACCTCGTCCGCTACAACTATCTCTGGCTCAGGGTCTAACATGTGACACCTAAAGAGAAAGGGGCACATGTTAGCAAGTCTGGAAGACTTGTGCAAGTGAAACTGAAAGTACAAGTAAGAGCAACCTAGCAGTTCTAGCATGATGCAATGACATGGCAGTTAAAGTATGAGTGCAGCAGGTAAAGTAAGGTAAAGTAAAGTACGAGCATGGCATGGCATGGATGACAAGTATTACATGAATCATTCACAAGACAAGTACAAGACAAGGAAAGTAAGCACCTCGTGCACAGGGATTCCATCTTTTGGCTAGAGGGCGGATCAGGCCACTCCTAAGCTCAAGTGAACGTTTATCCCTACCCCTCCACGTGTGTCGAGCCAGGGCCTTACCCCCGAACGGTAATGCTCGCTTTTGGACCACGAGCCAGGAAGTGTTTTACCTTGCTGGTCTAGGGGTGCACCTAGCCAGTCAAGGGAGTACAAGGACAAGTAGTGTAGCGTGTGCTACCAATGCGACATTCAATGCATGGATGACATGGCATGGCAGGTAGTAAAGCGTACAGGTAAGAAAAGTAAACGTGACAGTTTAGCATGCATGATGACAAGTTTAAGGGTTGGATCTAGCTTCGTTGTCAAGCTAGATCATTTAGGTGACGGATCTAGTTTCGTTGTCAAACTAGATCAAGTAGGCATCTAGCCAGCTATCATTTCACTGACTAGTCTCTTTTACGCTAGGAACAAGGAAGTGGCCTAAAAACTTGGCCCTACACAAGAGTTGGCAAGTTTCACTTGCCTGAAACTATCACGTCAAGAAAACACCGTCCAACGAGTCCAAAGTCACGATTCCTACGTGCACAAGTCCACCGGCCTACATCCGTTTTATTAATCTTGATTAGTGAATTCTAAAACATTTAAAATACTTTAAAATACTGATTTTTAGTCTTGATTAGCATGCAATTGGGTTGGGGGTCCTAGGGGTGCAAAACGTTACCTCAACACGACGCGAAAGCTACACCGGCGTCGGGTAGCGACGCCGGGGGTTGGAATAAGAGAACGCGCTCCAAGTCCTGTTTCCAATATAGTTTCCTCGCTAGAAGGTTCAGAGCAATCGACCGGGGTGACGATTCCAGATTCCAAAGGTCGCACTTGCGACGACGGGCTACGACGTGCGACGACGTCGTACGCGACGAATCCTTGAAGAGCAAGCACCTAGGTGGGGCCCACAGTAGTCCTAGGGGCCTTTGGGGGACCCACAATAACTCTGGAGAACTTGGGGGGCCCACGGTGGCAAGCGATGCGACGGATGCGGGGTTGCGACGAATGGCCATCGGTCGTACAGCCTCGGTGCGGGGATCTCCGTCGGTCAGACACATGGAAACGGAAGTTGCAACGTTTGGGGTCGGTCGCTGCAGCGAGCGGGGGCTTGGTGCGGGGCTGTGCTTCGGTCGGGCGCTTGGGGCGGCTCGGTCACGGCGCTTGGCGGGCGTTGCAACGTTGCAATGTTGCAACGCGGGGCGATGCGGGCGAGAGCATCGGTCAGACACAGCGGGCGGGCCGGTCGGGCGCTTGGGCTGCAGCGGAGCGGGGGAACGGGCGATAGCGGAGCGGACGACCGGTCTGACCGAGAGTTTCTCTCGGTCGGGCACGGAGCAAAGCGGAGCGGCGGCTGTGCAAGCGGGCGAAGCGGATGAGCGGCGGGGGCTCTCGGTCTGAGCGGGGAAAACGGCCTCGTTTCTTCGGTCGTGCGGCAGCAGCTTGTCGCAACGTTGCGACGAATCGTCGCAACGTCCAATTTCAAGTTTGGAAGAGGCTAGGGCTAATTTCTTGCGAAAATAGGTCTTCCTAGGGGTTTCTTATATAGTATAGATGGGTTGACTTGGTCTAGGGCTAAATCTAATAGGATTAGAAGTTTAAAAGATTTAAAATTCGAATCTAATCAACTCCATCTCACCCAAGGATTTGACCTGGTCCAAATGAGCTGGAAATTGGCTCAAAAATTCTTTAAAACGTTTAAAACTCAAATAAATTTTCTTTGGCCGAATTTAATATAAAAATAAATTATTAAAAATATTATAAACCTTGTTAAAAATATAAAAGTGGTCAAATAAACTCCAAAAATTATAAAATAAATATCGTGGTGATCGTGGCGACGAATGTGAGCTAACTAAGAAGACGGATCTCAGTTTCGACGTCGGACGATGAGACTAAAAATAGAAACGTCTCCCGTCAAGAGTGAGAATCGTCACGTCTCATCGAGTAAGTTTAAATTGTGGAAAAACGACTCGAGAAGTGTCGTTCCAAGATAGTGCCACTATTTAATACTCTCAGAGACGTTCACAACGACATATCACACGAAAGTGTTCACAAACAAACAAGGTCTAAAACAAACACGTGCACGGACAAAAGCACGTGCACGAACAACGTACAACGAAAAGCGGTCGTTACAATTACAAATCACGTTACCAAAATCTTCCCCACACTCAAGCGTATGTACATTGTACAATTGGTCTGTTTCATATAACTTGTCAAATAAATTGGGTATTAATTTATGTTATTCAAACATTGTAGGTTTCATCACATGGAAGAAGCGGTTCCTGTGCCTAATGAATATATGTGGTCTCAAATTGGAATGAAGATTATAAATGAGATTTTGATGTAATTTAAATTTTGTGATTATATGAGATGTTCTGTGATGTAAAATTTATGTTAAGTTATTGTTTCAATGTGAAATTTGTGTTGATATATGGGAAGTCGGTGTTTGTATATATGAATTTGTCAGTTATTTTTAATATAAATATATACACATCACAATATTACAGAAGTAAAAAATGGTATATCTGCAACAAGGTGTCACATACATATAAAGCCGATGTTGGCATCCTTGCCACCTTACTTAACTCAGTATACATATGTGCCAGCACTGCACTTCCCCATGAATACCCTCCAATCTCGTCAAAATGCTCCAGCTTCTCCAACCACCATAGATGCACCGATCCTTTGCTGGGAACCGGAACTAATAAGGTTTCGATTATATGTAGCAAGTACGTCCATGCATATTGCTGAATATATTCCACTGTGGCTTCATCAGGGAACTCCATAAACGTTTCACGCAGCCAAGCAAGCTTCACATTGACTCCTTGGTTTTCCATGGATGCCTATCCCAGTAGATTGCTCCATCAAATATGCGCATGTACTATGTCGTCGTCTGCTATGATAAATGGGGCTCCCGTCTATAGGTAAGCCCATGATGACGGCCACATCTTGCATTGTGATCGTCATCTCCCCCTGTCTCATTTGAAATGTATTCGTCTCAGGCCGCCATCTCTCAACCAATGCTGTTAATAGTGCATGGTCTAACCGTATCCACTTCAACCTTGCACATACGTGTAACCCAGACATTTGAATATACTGCACTACACGCTCATCTATGTGCCATTCTGAATGACTGTGTGTGTGATCAACAACTCCTATCACAACCTCCTGCAAACAATACATCGTTAATTAATTTTCTGAATGTCATCATATTTAAATTTTCTAACTTTTCCACCACGAATATTCATACCTGTCCATACTGGATCTGCGTAGACCGATGGGAGGCTGATCATACAAGACCTAATCAAATATGTGTCCCGCCTCCTACATGATATGATATCCTACAATTTGTAAAAACAATGATTTAAGGCATTAGAAATCACACTAGTAAATGCAAATGTATATTAAACATGCGAATCGAACATGTGAATTTAACCAAGACCATATCAGAAAAACAAACATATGTTGCCAACCTCTCTTACATGAAACATCTCAAGCAAAATTGAGTTGAGTTAAGCATTTAGCACAAAAATTTGAGGGTTTGTTGTTGGTGTAACGAGTTGAAGGGACTGCCAAATTTGGCGCATGATATGTTTGACAATCGTGAAAATAGAAGATTAAACATAACAGAATCGGTTCCTCATTGCGTAACTCCGAGCTTAAAAGGTGAAGCAACATTAAATCATTTCCTAACGTATCAATTTCAAAACTTATTACAAGCAAATTGGTATTACCCATCACTACTTAATTTAATTAGGATTTAATGCAGAAAAGCTGCCACCTGATCTAATGGATCAGGTGGCAAGACACAAAAAAGGTGGAAAGTAAAAGTCCCACATGAGCTTGTACTCGCCGGGTCCCACTTTTTTATGTCTTGCACCTCATCCATTGGATCAGGTGCCACCTGCTCTACATTAATCCCTTATAATAAATGTAAGTTCTGCATCATAAAATAAAAAAGACAAAACACGAAAAATAGATCTTCGATATAGCGTGTCACCCTAACATTTGGACATGTCCTCCACCCTACCACTGTTAGAGGTGGTGAGCTCGATGACTCAGTAAGTAAATTAAACCAAAACAAAATCAAAAAAAATCACAAAATGCACATGCAAGTATAATGTCATAAGATGCGTGAGATGTCAATTATGCAAACCAACAAGCTTTCCTTACACTATAAGAAAAATGGGTTTTAGCGACTAATTTCACTGATGTCTAAGAATCCCGCCATTAAATCCAGACATATGCTGATGGTTTGTCAATACCGCGGTGAAATTAGGCTTTCTCTAATAGCACACAACGTAGTCAGCGAAGCTGCACATTTGCGGCTGACATGATCAGTGAAAACATGCTTTTACTGACGAAATCACCTCACTGTCAGTGCAAGGTTGGTGTCATTACATGCGCAAGGCTTTCAATGATGGCCATGTATCCATCACCAAACGTCAGGTTTTCGCTGACGCTGCCGTTGGTGAAAGCCTTGCTTTGCTGACAATCATTGCCATCAACGAACGTTGGGCACATCGTAAATATTTTTGGCTGTGACTACATGCACCTCAAAATGAGGTGCATGTAGGTGATTGTAGCTTAAAATGTCAAAAATTTGAAAGAGAGAGAACAAGAGGTGACACTTTTTAAGGGTTTTAGTTCTATTTTTAGTAAATTGTCACCTCTATGCACCTCAATCTGAGGTGCATAGAGCAATTCTCATATTTTTTGATACTAAACTCATGGTAGTCCATTTCTGTCAATATTGGTTCGTTGGTTGGCGCCTTATTTCTCGACGTGGCACATTACCTTTACTGATGGGAAATTTTGGATGTCAGCGAAAGTTGGGATCATTTTGATGATATCACTGACAGATAGGTAAGGAAATTGCTAAATACACCTCAAGTAATGAGGTGCATAATACTTTTCGTGCATAATTTGCTATTTTGGAAAAGAAAGGAGGGTGATTAGACCTTGTGAATTTATAGGTTTACTTTTTTGGCTTAAAAAAGCTCATGCACCTCAAAGGACAGGGTGCATAGAACAATTCTCATTGGTAATCCCTCAGTGAAAGTCGTGTTGGAACTTATCCAACACAGTTGGATCTTAATCCAACGTTGGGCTAATATGCGAATATAATTATATAGTGCTACACTATCATATTAAAGCCTAATGTATAAGTGATCTCATTTATTAAGTTGAGTGGGCTTAAATGCGTCATATAGGTTGTAGGCCTTTATGTGTAGAGGCTATTGGGCTTCAACTCGTTGATGGGCCGAGTTGGAAACCCTAGGGCTAAGGAGCCTAGCCTATATATTTTTGGTCCTGATCCCCGGAGCACACGAACAAGTTAGCCGTCTTTTTTACGTCTCGTCGCTAGAAGAGAAACCATGAGAAAGCCAAAGGATTTCTCCAACGGTTGATTCGAGCTGTTTTGGAAAATCATCTGATATGTTATCGTCAGGATCTCTTTCATACTATTAGCTGTGGATTCAGGTACGCTTCCGCAAATCAGAGAAGGTAACGTTTTAAGATTCAGCATGTGTTTTATCTAGATCTATGTTATTTGGTTTGTATGCACATCTAGATCTTTAGTTTTCACAAGTGGTATCAGAGCCGCCATGCTTGGATCTTAATATTTCTTGCTCATGGTTCAGATCTGATAAAAATTCGATTTTTACTCTATACGAATTCAGATCTGTAAGTTTTACGGGCTTTTGATTGATTTTTCATGTTTTAAAAAAATTATTACGAACCCTAGATCGGGGCGGCCCGCCGGCCGCCGCCCGACACGGCGAAAGAGGGACGGCTCTGCCGCCCCCGTCAGGAGATCGACGCCGGCATCGCCGGCGCCGACGTGGATCAGAAAGGGGCGGCTATGCCGCCCCTGTAGGAAAAACAGGGGGAAGGGGCGGCGTTCTGCCGCCCCAATCAGGAGCCCCCAGTCGGGAATTTCCAGGGGGGAGAGGCGGCGTTCTGCCGCCCCCATCAGGACCCCCAACCCACGCGGACGACGACGAATTCAACAAGGGGCGACGTTCTATCTCCCCCCATCAGGATCCCAAAGGGGGCGGCTACGCCACCCCCTGTTCTACAAGGACTGCAGGCGTAGCCCGGACGCTTGCACAAGAAAGGGGCGACAGATGGCCGCCCCTGTTGGAAGAACGCCGGCGCCAGCTCTTCTGCCGGCGCTGGATCTGAGGGAGGGGGCGGCGGCGGCCGCCTCCCCTAGGTGGACCAATTTCATGCTAGGGTTTCTAATCGTAGCATGCTTTGGGCCAAAATTGGGCCCAATCAAGTTATTTTTTTCCAAAAAAATTTTTTAAAGAGGCTGGGCCTTCTTTTGAGCTTAATGCAAACCAGTTTTTGGGCTAATGTTATGGACCCTTTTGTGCCATATGAACACTATTTTGGGCTTGTTTCTTGAGTATATTAACACAACTATCAATGATGAAATAATAAGCTCTTTTATACATATATATTTCCTTTGAGATATAACTTTTGTGTTAAAATAGTTTAAAATAGTTTAAATTGACTTTTAGGCATGCTACACTATGTATATTTCGAAATGATTGCAATTAAATCAAAACCCCGCCAAAGTGGGCTCTATTATAGCAATTGCTTTTATTTTGATATATAAAAAGCTACGTACACACTTTGTATGTAAATTTAGTGCCTAAAATTTTGAATTTAAATTCGTTAATTGAGGAAATAAATGGTTATGTGTATATATGTTTCCTTTAGGCCCAATTTTGTGTGTTAAATTATATTCGTTCCATTTTAATTCTTTTAGGCATTCTTTATTTTATTTATACGTTTCAAAATAATTTTAATTATTACGAGACCCCACCAAAGTGAGCTCTATAGTTAAATTATTATTATTTCAGAATGTAAATGGTTAAATACATACGTTATATAATTGTTGCCCAATATTGAATTTAGAATGGATTGAAGGAGGAAATAAGACGCTTTAATGCATATTTCTCCTCAAAGATAAATTTTGTGTTGATTGTGCTAAAATAAATTAAACTCGAAGTTTATGGCATAAAACAATATATATATATTTCGATATATAACAAGATGACTTCATACATTAGTATAAAAATTCAGTTTGCCTAAATTTGTATTTAATTTAAGATGCAAAATTCAAGTGTTTTCTTCGGGAGCAAATAAAAGGCTTTAACATATATTTCTCCTCAAGGATAAGTTTAAAAGGCCTTAAGGAATTTTGTGCACTAATCATCCAGTAAATGGGCTTAAGGAAATTTGACACATTTTATAGTTATCTATACATAACTTTCTATGTATATTCATATACACATTAGTATACCTATATACCCCATTTTTAAAAAGAAAATTTGTGTTGAATCTATGAATTTTATTTAACTCTGAATACTGGTTTAAAAGGTGGAATAAATGGTTCTTATATATATTTCCACTAATAGAAATTTTGTGTGTGTTAAATTCAGTTTAGTTTCAATTTCAAATTTTTGGCACAATAAATTATATATATTTCGAATGGAGATTAGTTGGATCATCAATTCACCAAAGTGGGTTTTCTTGTGAAGATTGGTTCTAATTTCGAAATATAACAAGTTAAGCACATACTTTTGTATGAAAATTTTGGATGCCTTAAATTTGATTTTGAATAAAAGTGGACTTGAATATTTCCACTTAAAGTATAAATTCATGTATTAAATTGCGACATAGATTCAATTTTTGCAAAGGTATATTTTTTTGAAATGACTTCGTGCAATCATTATCTCGCCAAAGTGGGCTCTATTGTTTTGCATTATTTCATTTCATAAATATAAAAAGAATTTTATGTGCCCATGATTTCATTAGAATGTTAAATCGGCCCAAAGGAAGATTACCGTTCTATATCATTTTATGCGCACCTGTGGCAATAGACAAGGTGATGATTAGTGAGTTCAATACATGCAAATTTAATTTGGCCCAAAGGAAGTTTTATTTTTGGCATGTTACTATTGTCATTGTTTGATTGCTACAACACGATGTCAATGACTAGTCAATAGATTATCCAAAGATAAATGTTGGGCTAGTGGGGGATGTCTTGAGATGGAAAAATAGCATTAATTTGAATTTGGTGTTGTTTTGTTTAATACTCATATGAACATGTTACAATTGTTTTTTTCTCTTTTGCAGCTATTATTCCTGAAAATTTTTCTACCCACCACAAATTTATTCCAGTACTTAATGGTTCTAACTTCAAAGCATGGAAGGAAAATCTTTTGATAATCCTCGGAGTCATGGATCTTGATCTGGCATTGAGGACTTATAGTCCCCCACCACTCACTGATGAGAGTACCTCTGATAAACAGAGGAAGATGGAAGAGTAGAAGAGATCAAATCGTATGTGCCTAATGCTTGCGAAGAATGCCATTCCAGAATATCTCAGGGGCTCTATTTCAGAGAAAATTGCCACGGCTAAATGGTTCCTTATTGAGCTTGAAAAGAGGTTTGTCAAGAATGAAAAGAGTGAGATTAGTACACTCTTGACAAACCTAACTTCAATGAAATATGAAGGTAAAGGGAACATCATGGAGCACATATTGAAGATGTCTAATATTGCTTCAAGGTTGAAAGCACTTGAGCCAGACCTCTCTGAGGATCTGCTTGTGCATTTTGTTTAACATCTCTTCCATCACAGTTTAGCCAGTTTAAGGTGAGCTACAATCTGAAGGATGAGACTTGGTCTCTGGATGAGCTCATTTCATACTGTGTAAAGGAAGAGGAAAGGCTTAAGCAAGAGATGACAAAAATCACTCATCTGACCTACACCTTCAACAAAAGGAAGAAGGATACTGAAGATGCAGATACAGCTTCTCAAAAGAAACAACAAAGGGAACTGAAAAGTTCAGAAGGTAATGGTTGTTTTTCTGTGGAGCTGAAGGGCATATAAAGAAGAATTGCACAAATTATCATGCTTGGCGTGCTAAAAAGGGTATGTTTCTTTAATTTGGTTTAATTCTAAGTTAATTTCTTTTCCTTCAAACTATGGTACTTATAGACACGTGATGGAAAGATCATGGTATAACCATTCATATCATTGTGTCTATGCAGGATTGCCTAAGATGTCAAGAGCCAAATGATTGTGAAAGATACATCAATATGGGCAATGGCAAGATGGTATAAGTAGAAGCAAATTAAATTTAGATTATTTCTTTTAAAGGCTAGATTGTATTTGAATTTTATGAGACTATTATGTACCGTTTTAACGGAATTTGGATTTCTATTTCAATTTTGAACAAATTCGAGTATTATTGTTCAATTATGAATGAAAAATTTGGTTATCTCATGATTCAATATTAGTTTATTCTAGTTCTTTAAAAGATCATTATAATCTTTATTTATTTGGAAATGTTGATTCATTTCTAGGATTCCTGCAGTTTAAGTGCATGTGTTATAAAGAAAGAATTAACAATTTAGAATTCAGTAATTTATTGATTGCAGCTTATATCATTACTAAAATTTCAACGAATGAACTTAAATCACTTGCATGTTTGGAGATGTCCAACTAAGGTAAGGCTTTATAAGCCTAATAAAGACAAAGGACATAATGCTAATGATTTTTCTAGTTTTTTGTTGAATAGGTTAAAAGGTGATATTTGGTATGATTTTACATAATCCCACTATTAAATTAATTTAACGAATTAGGAAATACACACCTATTTGAGGATGTTGAGTTTGAGGGGGGGAATTTAGTTAGTGACATTATTCTTGAAGAGGATTATATTCCCACAGGTATTGTTGTCATTGTTCAGGATGGTATTTCTGACATTGTTCAAGACACAATAAATTTAAGATAATGTTGCAATTCCTCCTATTCGGGAAATTGTTCATAAGGACAAACTCTAGCACCTCAAGTAACTAACTGCCATTCACGAAATCCATTAAAGAGATGAAAAGTACATTGTTGAAATATAACATTGTAATTCTCAAGAACATATGGTTGACATTAGGATGATGGAAGTTCGACTTACATCAATTCATAAAATTTCTACATCGATCTCTAAAATGGATTAATGCATTGATTAAGAAAGTCTTTGAATGATACTTAAAATCTTTTCTCACTGTCATAAGATTTGAACCCTAATGATTGTAAATAGTTTTTTATAATCAAAAGGAATTCAAAAGGATATTAAGAAAAGATTTAAAGCGTATCACTTAAAGACTTTATACAGAAAAGAATGCATTAATTGTAAGGGACTTTGTATTCAGTTTTTATGAAAAATCCTGTAAGATTTATAATGGCATTAGTAAAGCATTTCAATATCGTTAATGATATATTAAATTTCATTAAGTGATCACCTCGTTCAGTTTTGAGATGATGTTTAATGATGTTATATATCTTAAGTTTTGTGGGAGCATGTAATTTCTATAATATCTATGTGGTAATGAATGTTAAGTTCTGTGGGAGACAAATTTAGTCTCATTGATTGCCCCGAGAATTTACTTCAGAAGATTCCTTATATCTCACCAATACGGAGTCTAAAGTATGCTCAGTTTTATATGCATTTGGTTATTGCATATATTACGAGTGTATTGGGCAGATTGTTAAGTTCAGGAGTTGACCATTTGACAACAGCCAAATGGGTCATACGGTATTTATGGAGAACAAAAGGGTTACATGTTCAAGGATCAATATAGTCAAAAAAGGGTTTGAGATCATTTTGGTATACTGACTATGATCATTTATTGGATGCAAAGAATGTATGAAAATCTATGTTAGGCGCCATCTACTAGAAGAGGTCTAAATAGTCCCTTTTATATAGTCTCTTCTGACATGGCTTTAGATTTCATATCATATTATGTGACATCTAATTCATGAAATATATCTGCATATTTTGTCACTATGCTGCAAATTAGGGATGTTGTTGAAACACCACACGGTTTATTTAGTGACAATGAAGTCTGCAGTTTATATTCCAGCAACATCAGGAACTCGACAAAGTTTAGATATTCAGAGATCAAGTTCCTAAATTGTTGATTAACAATAGGAGTGTATAATTGTCTAATGAGCACATCGGAACAAACCATGTAATTACGGATCCGTTATAGTAAGGAAATTTCATCCAAAAGGTTTTATGAGCTAGCTACTCATATGGATGTCATTTCATTAAGAACATTCAGTTTTGTGGGAGTTTGTTCGTTTGGGTGCTCATATGATAGACAAAATTAAGTCTCTAGCTTAAGCACGAGGTTATTTTCTGATCAGAAATAAATTTTTGGTTTAGTTCGGCTTCACTCCGATTTTGGTATGTTTATGATCTCACTAAGGTTAAGGAGGATCAGTTCGAAATAGACATGTTAGATCACATTACATGTAATTTCCATGCTACACATCCACTTCATAATCCATGTCATTCTTTTGTATTATGTCACGCCCCGCTTCCCGTTGTACTTGGGAGCGAGGACGCGACGAAGGTCCGCAGCTGCTTAAAACAAGAAGGAGATACTTTTTTTTTCTTCCTCCTTGGTTTAAGCACATTACGCGTCTGTGATAACAACTTGCAGGTTCTTGCATGCAACTCAAACAACACAGATAATATTTTATTACAATCTCAATCTCAAAATGATTTACAACAATGAAAAATGCAAAAGTGAAAGGGTCTGAGGCCCATACAAATATTGAAAGAGACAACAATGTACAAAAAAAATGATGCGAAGGCACATCGCTTCTTGTCACGACCCGCTTCCCTAAAATGGAGGCGAGACGTGAGAAGGTCCGCACGAGAGTGGAGCTGTGAAGCCCCAAACCCGATAAGCGTTAAAAATACATAAGCAGGTCCCTGTAACCACAACGTAATAACAATAATAACACAAGCAGAGACTGAAATAAAATCTCACATCTCATAAATTGTCCAAGAAGAAAATAAGTCCAACAACCAGAAAAGCCACCAGGCTAAAGGAAAAGAGTCTAAAGGCCCAGAACAAGGCCACCAAAAGAAACAACAACAACAAGGTGTAGGTGCTACGCACCGATAACAAAACAACTGTCTAACAAAAGTAAAACACAACGAAGACACTAGGACTGGTCCCCAGTGTCCACGTACTCCCCGTCAAACACAAGCTCGGGCTTGGCGTCAGCAAACACCTCGTCCTCAACAAGTTACTCAGGCTCAGGATCTAACATGTGTCACCCAAAAGAGTAAAGGGGCACATGTCAGCAAGTCTAAAAGACTTGGGCAAGGAAACTGAAAGTAAGGCAACTAGCAACCTAGCAGTTTAGTATGCATGACATGGCAGTTATAACATGAGTGCGCAATTAAAACATGGCAAGACAATTTTGTACAAGGGAACAATTATCGGGACAAGACAAGAGTAGCCAAGCTACTAACATTCTCAATCAATTCACATTGTTTCATAGGTGTTCACGCCCTTCAGCTGAAAGGTACATCATTCACACCGATCAGCACTAAACACGATTCACGTTTCACGTTGTTTTGTAGATGTTTACGCCCTTCAGCCGAATGGTACATCATTCACACCGATCGGCACTAAACACGATTCACGTTTCACGTTGTTTTGTAGATGTTTACGCCCTTCAGCTGAATGGTACATCATTCACACCGATCGGCACTAAACACTACCCCACCCCAGAGTTTACGCCTTACAACTGCAGTTGTTGATCAAACAGACCCCCAGTTGAATGGCCGCTTAACCCTTACCCCATCCCACACGTAAACAAGCCAGGGTCCCTGAACATGAGCCCAGCAAGTGAGCCAGGGTTGCCCCGCACGGGAGCTTGTTTCTTAGTTCACAATTCAATATATCGAGCGTTGGGGTTAGCAACTCATTATGCTCGCTTCTGGTCACGAGCCAGGAACACAAGTATTGTAGCGATGCTACGCAATCACGGGATCACCAAAAGAATGCAATGACATGACATTTAATTTGCGTACCGTTAATGGAAAGTAAACATGACATGGTAATTGTGCAACATGCTAAATGTCGGAACTAGCTTCGTTGTCAAGCTAGTTCCCCAATTTGCGCCTAGGCGAGTATCATTTTGTCGCCTAGCCTCTTTTACGCCTACAACAAGCAAATGGCCTAAAACATGGCCTAAACCCTAAGTGGCAAGTTTCACTTGCCTAGCACCGGGGATGACGACCACTTCGTCTCGCGGATGCTAATCTACGGGGAAATCGCTGTTATGGGGGAAACAAACATCAAACAACATGAAATTTATTAGGGTTTCATAAAAATATAAATAGGTTATGAAAACAAAGGTAGATCGATTTCTTACCGAGAGGAGGCGGAAGAAACACTCCGGGGAACCCTAGGATCAGATCTGGAAAAGATTGGAGAAGTTTGGGGAAACTAGGGTTTTGGGGGATTTGGGGATTTTGACGGATTTGGTGAGATTTTGGGGAAGATGAGAGGTAGATAGAGTGGATGGATGGTTTGGATGATGGATTTAGGGCTTGGAATGAAGGAATGAAGCTTGGAGGAAGATGGGGGCTCAAGGGGGAAGATTTTAGGGTTTTGGGTCGTGTTGGAGAAGATGAAATCGATTGGGTTGGGTTTAAATAGGCTGGGCTGGCGGCTGCCCAGAAATTAGGGTTTCAACACTGGTTAGTCGGTCAAAGAGCAACCACTGACCGACTAGTTTGGCAACTAGTCGGTCGGTCGACCAACGTAGACCGACTAAGTGCAAACAGTAACTCCTGAACGAAAATAGGATTCTAGAGTTAGTCGGTCCATGAACAATTACTGACCGACTAGTTTAGCATCTAGTCGGTCGATGAACGTTCTTAGACCGACTAAGAGTAAACAGTAACTCAACTAAAATTAAGATGATGTGTTAGTCGGTTAAAGAAGCATTGCTGACCGACTAGTTTGCAACCTAGTCGGTCAACCAACGTTCTTAGAACGACTAACGATAAACAGTAACTCCTGGGAAATTTAGAAAGCTAACTAGTCGGTCCAAGAAGGATTGCCAACCGACTGGATCGTCATCTAGTCGGTCGGTGCCCCTTCTTATACCGGCTAATGAGCACAAAAAGTTCCGATACGGAGCGCGGGGCCCCGGGATCGATTCCTAAGACTCCTAAGCTTGATCTAATAGTTAGATACGACCGTTATGAAGTCCGTCACGAGTGACATACTTCGAAATCGACAATCCTAAGGAAGAAACGAGAAAACACGACGAATTGATCGAAAATGAAAGCTACGGAGACGATAACCACACATGAGGAGAAATTCCACCAAAACATATATTATATTATATTAAATCCAAATACATGAAAAGCAGTCGTTACATCCTCCCTAACTTAAGAAAAATTCCGTCCTCGGAATTTCCAAATACTCACGAGTCCGGAAAAAAAAGTGGGAAACGCTCTCGCATCTCATCCTCATTCTCCCAAGTGGACTCTCCAGGTGAACCGTGTCGCCACATCACCCTCACAAGATTGACAATCTTGTTCCGAAGCGATTTCTGACACCTGTCCAGAATCTGCACTGGATGCTGGTCATACGTCATATCGGGGCGAACGGTAATCTCCGAAAAATCTACCGCATGAGACGGATCGCTAATGTATCGACGAAGCTGCGACACATGGAAAACATTGTGAACTCCTTCCAAAGATGGCGGCAAGGCCAAGCGATAAGCTACCTCGCCAACCCTCTCCAAAATGTCAAACGGTCCAATGTATCGCGGGCTCAACTTCCCACGCTTCCCGAAACGAATCACACCACGATTCGGGGAAATCTTCAAGAACACATGGTCGCCCGGCTGAAACTCCAAAGGACGACGTTTAGCATCCGCCCAATGCTTAAAACGGTCCTGAGCAATTCTCAACCTCTCCCGAATATTCCTGACGATATCCACGGCCTCCACGATCATCTCAGGTCCCAACAACTCCCGATCACCAACGTCATCCCAACTCAATGGCGATCGACATTTCCTCCCATATAGAGCGGCGAAAGGCGCCATGCCAATACTCTCCTGGAAGCTGTTGTTGTAAGAGAACTCCACCAAATGTAGATGGTCCTCCCACGAACCCTTGAAATCCAACATGCACGCCCTCAGCATGTCTTCCAAAATCTGAATCGTCCTCTCGGACTGGCCATCCGTCTGTGGATGGTACGCCGTGCTGAAACTCAGACGCGTACCCAAGCTCTTCTGCAAACTCTGCCAAAACTGAGATGTGAACCTCGTGTCTCTGTCAGACACGATACTCACAGGGACTCCATGAAGTCGCACAACCTCCTGCACGATTCACGTTACATCACTATCCAAACTAGGAAAAGGAAATAAAACAGAGAGTAAAAGAATTTTACCTCCATATATCTCCTCGCTAGCGCCTCAGTGGACTGTCCCACTCGGAACGGAATAAAGTGCGCAGATTTGGTCAATCGATCTACGATCACCCAAATCGCGTCATTCTGCTTCGGACTCCGAGGTAGTCCAGTCACGAAATCCATAGTGATGTGTTGCCATTTCCACTCCGGAATCGGAAGCGGTTGTAGCAACCCGGCCGTACGCTGATGCTCCGCCTTCACTTGCTGGCAAACCAAGCACTTGGCTACACTCCGAGCCACACTCCTCTTCATACCATGCCACCAATAATTCAGACGAAGATCCTGGTACATCTTGGTGCCACCAGGATGCACAGAATACGGCGAACTGTGTGCCTTCACCATCAGCTCCTCTCTGATATCCCCAGCTGGCACACACAACCTGGCTCCGAACCTCAACGAGCCATCCTCATGAATCAAAAAGTCAGTCCGCAGACCGGCTTCCACCTGCTCTCGAATCTTCACCAGCTTCGGATCCTCAGCCTGGCCAGCCTTAATCCGATCCACGATCGTCGACTGTACCTGCATGTACATCAACGACGAAGCCTCCCCAGGAAGAACAATCTCCACACCCGACTCATAAAAATCCCGCTGCAATCTCCACTGCGAGGTCAAAATCATCACCGCTGGAAGCCTACTCAAAGCATCCGGAACCACATTCACCTTGCCAGGGTGAAACTGCAAATCAATCTCATAATCCGCCATAAGCTCCAACCATCGACACTGTCGCATGTTGAGCTCCTTCTGAGTGAAAATATACTTCAAGCTTTTGTGATCGGTGAAAATCTTCACTTTCTCACTCAGCAAGAAGTGCCTCCAAATCTTAAGAGCAAACACAACGGCAGCCAACTCCAAATCATGCGTCGGATAATTCTTCTCATGAACCTTAAGCTGACGAGACGCATACGCCACAACATGCCCGTGCTGATGCAATACACAACCGAGACCCTTGCCAGAAGCATCGCAAAAGATCTCAAATCCACCGCTGCGATCAGGCACAACAAGAATAGGGGCAGTCGTCAACCTCTCCTTCAGAATACCAAAAGCACCCTCACAATCACCCGACCAAACAAAAGCAACATCCTTCCGCGTCAACCTGGTCATCGGCTCAGCAATACGAGAAAAGTCCTTAATGAATCGCCGATAATAACCAGCAAGTCCAAGGAAACTCCGAATCTCAGACGCAGACGACGGAACAGGCCACTCCCTGATGGCCCTAATCTTCTCGGGATCCACTGAAATACCATCTCCAGTCACCACATGCCCGAGAAAAGCAACTCTATCCAGCCAGAACTTGCACTTCGAAAACTTAGCATACAACCGATGCTTCCTCAAGATCTCCAACACCGTCCTTAAGTGCGATGCATGCTCTTCCTCCGACTTCGAATAGATCAGAATGTCGTCAATGAAGATAACGACAAACTTATCCAAAAAGTCGTAGAAAATCAGGTTCATCAGATTCATGAAAACTGCGGGCGCGTTAGTTACGCCGAAAGGCATAACCACAAACTCATAGTGTCCATACTTCGTCCTGAACGCTGTCTTCGGAACATCTCCCTTCTTCACCTTCAACTGATGGTAATCACTTCTCAAATCCAATTTAGAAAACACCCTCGAACCTCCAAGCTGATCAAAAATATCATCGATGCGAGGCAACGTGTATTTATTCTTAATGGTCACCGCATTCAACTCCCGATAATCCACGCACATGCGACGCGGACCATCCTTCTTCTTAACCAGCAACACCGGTGCTCCCCACAGAGACACACTAGGATTAATATAACCCTTCTGCAAAAGCTCATCCAACTGCTTCCTCAACTCTTCCAACTCTGCAGGTGCCATACGATACGGCGCCTTCGAAATCGGCTGCGCACCTGGAACAAGATCGATAGAAAATTCCAAAGCCCGATCAGGCGACAAACCAGACATCTCCTCGGGGAAGACGTCGCCAAAATCACGCACCACAGCTGGCCACTCCAGCTCCATCTGCATAGCCACAGCCTCCACCGGCCTGGCCCGAAATCTGACAGGACCAAGCGAACTGCTACCACGACTGAACTCAAATACTGGATGTCCGGGAATCTCGAACACCACCTTCTTCCTCCGACAGTCGATCGTAGCATAGAAGCTCGCAAGCCAATCCATCCCAAGAACTGCATCATAGTTGATGATGTCGTGGACAATGAAATCAGCACAAAGCTCACGTCCACAAACCACCAACGGGCAAGAATTGCAACCACGATGCACCGAGACCACGCCATTCCCTGTAACGACATTCCAACTCTTGGGAAGAGGGGACGTCGACAAGGAATGCCTCTCCACGAAGCTCCGAGAAATAATGCACATCGATGCACCAGAGTCAAAGAGGACTCATGCAGGAAATGTGCAAACCAAAACCACACCTAACAATCAATTAACAATCAAACCCTAGTCTAGCAAACAACCATGTTCAAGCAAACAACATAATCTAACAATCAAAACCAGCTAGGAAAGTAACAGCTAGATTGAGGATTACCTGCGATAACATCATCCACAGCCTCGCTCTCCGCAGCGGTCATCAGAAAAGCTTGCCTCCTCGGCGGAACAGCCTGCTGAAAAGCCTGCCTCTGCGGAACGAGAGCTGCTCCACGACGAGCAGGAACAGACGCTCGCTGCTGCAACGGCTGAGCTGCAACAGGTGCCCTCCGCAGCGGACCCGCATGCCGACAATCCTTCGCGGCATGGGAAGCATCACCACAAACCAGACACTGGCCCAAAAACTTCCTACACTGATCCTTGATATGGCCAGGCTTGCCGCAGAAATGGCAAGACTTCAGAATAGGCCCTCCCGGCCTCTTAAACTGAGCGGACTGATTAGGCCTGAATCCAGGTCTAACCACAGCTCTCGCCTGTTCCACATGCCTCTTCCCAGCACCAACCACAGACCCCCTCCTCTGGTTCACGAGCAGCTCCTGCCTCTTGGCAGCGACCAGAACCTTCTGATAAGACTCCCGGTCAGAGGAGGTCACAAAACTCTGGAGCTCCGAAGCAAGCCCCTGCAGGAACCTCTGAGCCTTCTCCTCAGCGTCCTGCACTATCTTTGGTGCAAACCGACTCAGCCTCATGAACTCTTGGTGATATATGTCCACCGACGAGTTCCCTTGCTTCAGATCGATAAAACGCTGCAGCATCTCCTCCCTGGCAGCTTTCGGGAAGAACTCACCCTCAAATCTGGCCTTGAAGGTAGCCCAAGCTATCGGCTCCACCAACATCTTCTCTTCCGCATCCCACCAATTCCGAGCATTATCCTTGAGTTGCCTCTTCGCCAAATCAACCCATCCAGCCGGGGTGATCTTGGCCATCTTCAGATTGTCCTCGATGTTCCGAATCCACTCATCGGCAGCCAGAGGACCCTCAGAACCATCAAAATACGTGGGACCCAGCTCCCGAAATTGCTTCGCTCCTGGCTCAGAGCGAGGGGCATCCGGAAGAGCCCGGGCAGCTCGAGCAAGTGGAGCATTCTGGACTTGCAAAAGCACGCCCTGCTGCACTTGCATCATCTGGAGCATCATCCGCATCATCTCACCGCTGGTGGGTTCCCGCTCAGGCTCCTCATCATGAGGGACCGCGCCACTACCCGCCACCACGGGTGAAACGTCTTCCTGCCATCTAGTGACACAGAAAATGAATCAGATTAGACTCATAGCTTATGACATCGGACGTCGAACTTAATTTATTGGACATTCTAATATTATTATCGCTATTCCAAAAATCGCAGTTACAGAAGGACCTGCATGGGCCACCAACAAAACCTGTCACGACCCGCTTCCCTAAAATGGAGGCGAGACGTGAGAAGGTCCGCACGAGAGTGGAGCTGTGAAGCCCCAAACCCGATAAGCGTCAAAAATACATAAGCAGGTCCCTGTAACCACAACGGAATAACAATAATAACACAAGCAGAGACTGAAATAAAATCTCACATCTCATAAATTGTCCAACAAGAAAATAAGTCCAACATCCAGAAAAGCCACCAGGCTAAAGGAAAAGAGTCTAAAGGCCCAGAACAAGGCCAACAAAAGCAACAACAACAACAAAGGTATGGGTGCTACGCACCGATAACAAAACAACTGTCTAACAAAAGTAAAACACAACGAAGACACTAGGACTGGTCCCCAGTGTCCACGTACTCCCCGTCAAACACAAGCTCGGGCTCGGCGTCAGCAAACACCTCGTCCTCAACAAGGTACTCAGGCTCAGGATCTAACATGTGTCACCCAAAAGAGTAAAGGGGCACATGTCAGCAAGTCTAAAAGACTTGGGCAAGGAAACTGAAAGTAAGGCAACTAGCAACCTAGCAGTTTAGTATGCATGACATGGCAGTTATAACATGAGTGCGCAATTAAAACATGGCAAGACAATTTTGTACAAGGGAACAATTATCGGGACAAGACAAGAGTAGCCAAGCTACTAACATTCTCAATCAATTCACATTGTTTCATAGGTGTTCACGCCCTTCAGCTGAAAGGTACATCATTCACACCGATCAGCACTAAACACGATTCACGTTTCACGTTGTTTTGTAGATGTTTACGCCCTTCAGCCGAATGGTACATCATTCACACCGATCGGCACTAAACACGATTCACGTTTCACGTTGTTTTGTAGATGTTTACGCCCTTCAGCTGAATGGTACATCATTCACACCGATCGGCACTAAACACTACCCCACCCCAGAGTTTACGCCTTACAACTGCAGTTGTTGATCAAACAGACCCCCAGTTGAATGGCCGCTTAACCCTTACCCCATCCCACACGTAAACAAGCCAGGGTCCCTGAACATGAGCCCAGCAAGTGAGCCAGGGTTGCCCCGCACGGGAGCTTGTTTCTTAGTTCACAATTCAATATATCGAGCGTTGGGGTTAGCAACTCATTATGCTCGCTTCTGGTCACGAGCCAGGAACACAAGTATTGTAGCGATGCTACGCAATCACGGGATCACTTAAAGAATGCAATGACATGACATTTAATTTGCGTACCGTTAATGGAAAGTAAACATGACATGGTAATTGTGCAACATGCTAAATGTCGGAACTAGCTTCGTTGTCAAGCTAGTTCCCCAATTTGCGCCTAGGCGAGTATCATTTCGTCGCCTAGCCTCTTTTACGCCTACAACAAGCAAATGGCCTAAAACATGGCCTAAACCCTAAGTGGCAAGTTTCACTTGCCTAGCACCGGGGATGACGACCACTTCGTCACACGGATGCCAATCTACGGGGAAATCGCTGTTATGGGGGAAACAAACATCAAACAACATGAAATTTATTAGGGTTTCATAAAAATATAAATAGGTTATGAAAACAACGGTAGATCGATTTCTTACCGAGAGGAGGCGGAAGAAACACTCCGGGGAACCCTAGGATCAGATCTGGAAAAGATTGGAGAAGTTTGGGGAAACTAGGGTTTTGGGGGATTTGGGGATTTTGATGGATTTGGTGAGATTTTGGGGAAGATGAGAGGTAGATAGAGTGGATGGATGGTTTGGATGATGGATTTAGGGCTTGGAATGAAGGAATGAAGCTTGGAGGAAGATGGGGGCTCAAGGGGGAAGATTTTAGGGTTTTGGGTCGTGTTGAGGAAGATGAAATCGATTGGGTTGGGTTTAAATAGGCTGGGCTGGCGGCTGCCCAGAAATTAGGGTTTCAACACTGGTTAGTCGGTCAAAGAGCAACCACTGACCGACTAGTTTGGCAACTAGTCGGTCGGTCGACCAACGCAGACCGACTAAGTGCAAACAGTA
This sequence comes from Scilla litardierei, assembly GCA_030789695.1. Classification (NCBI taxonomy): domain Eukaryota; kingdom Viridiplantae; phylum Streptophyta; class Magnoliopsida; order Asparagales; family Asparagaceae; genus Scilla; species Scilla litardierei. The sequence continues at coordinate 30,910,952 of CM061133.1, forward strand.
ACTCCTGAACGAAAATAGGATTCTAGAGTTAGTCGGTCCATGAACAAATACTGACCGACTAGTTTAGCATCTAGTCGGTCGATGAACGTTCTTAGACCGACTAAGAGTAAACAGTAACTCAACTAAAATTAAGATGATGTGTTAGTCGGTTAAAGAAGCATTGCTGACCGACTAGTTTGCAACCTAGTCGGTCAACCAACGTTCTTAGAACGACTAACGATAAACAGTAACTCCTGGGAAATTTAGAAAGCTAACTAGTCGGTCCAAGAAGGATTGCCAACCGACTGGATCGTCATCTAGTCGGTCGGTGCCCCTTCTTATACCGGCTAATGAGCACAAAAAGTTCCGATACGGAGCGCGGGGCCCCGGGATCGATTCCTAAGACTCCTAAGCTTGATCTAATAGTTAGATACGACCGTTATGAAGTCCGTCACGAGTGACATACTTCGAAATCGACAATCCTAAGGAAGAAACGAGAAAACACGACGAATTGATCGAAAATGAAAGCTACGGAGACGATAACCACACATGAGGAGAAATTCCACCAAAACATATATTATATTATATTAAATCCAAATACATGAAAAGCAGTCGTTACACTTCTCAGCGAAGGAACTTAGCGGCAAGGCACTCTTGATCAACCTGCTTAGTCTCTAAGCATGCTCCTCTGCAAACCTGTCTAATACCTGACGTATATTTCACAAGACAAGGAAATATACGTCAGTGAGGTCGCTTGGCAAGATTTAAAAAGATACAAAGAAACTTGACCCTCAGCAAGGTTTTCAAAAACATTTACATGACAATATGAAAATCAAAATAGAAGTCACATTAGTTAGAGCATGGCAGCGTAAGAAACATATGAGCACTGGCAAGTGTAGTGTGCAAAACAGTGAGCAGGCGAGGTGTAGTGCACAAAGTAACGAACATGACAAGGTGTAATGTGTACAGCAATAAGCATGGCAGGTGTTGTGTGTACAGCAATAAGCATAGTAAGTGTGTGCACAGCAATAACACGGAAAGTGTGGTGTGTACAGCAGTAAACATAGCAAGTGTGGTGTGTACAGCAATAAGCGAGACAAGTGTAGTATGCACGGCAAGTGTAGTGTGTACAACAATAAGCATGAAAAGTGTAGTGTGCACAGCAATAGGCATGAAATGTGTAGTGTACACAGCATTTGGCATGATATTAGTACACGAATAAGGCAGGAGTAACTAACAGAGTACGCAATCCTCAATAGTAACAACAGGAGTAAAAGAACGGGACAATCAACCAAGTGTGCCTAGTGAAAAACCCAATGTCTGAGGGGGAAAAGTGACCAGCATTACACCCAAGCCAACGGGAGATACTTATGGCTCTCTACTCACCGACCCGGCCAGGTGTCGGTCAAGTTCACCACGAGAGTGCAATCCAGCATTCCAGCCTCTACTACATTGAACTACCCCGCCCAAGTGTTCTGCTGGAACACGAGCCAGCCAAATTCATATTACAAGCACGAGCTTGTCAACTCACATGACATCACGATTTGGCGTACAATTTCATAAGTTCATGATTCCAAGTATTCCAGTAATCCGTTCCGTCAATATCCATTCACTCAAGTGTGTTCAAGCAGGTTAATTATCAGCATGGCAAGATTATGGTATGACACAATATTAGCAATTCATAGTTTAACAAATAAATGTAACAACACTTGGTAATACGTAAGAAAAATGCACAGTTGATATCAGAATAACTCAGGTCAAAACAATTAAGAGCAACGGTTTCAAGATATGTAAAAAGTGCACTTGCCTGATAGAAGCGTTCAAGGTGTCCAGGTGATCACGGTGGGAGACGTGATTATCTGCGATATCAGATTCTTGATATTAGGCTAAACCAAATAAAATGTTATAACTTACCGTATATAACTATATAACTAACATACTAGCAGCTTATAGGCTTAGTCTTTAAAATAGGTTACTATTTAGATATGTAGGGTACTCTTGTTCATTACTCTACCCTATATTCTGAGCTAACTTGTGTATTATCAATATTAGCATAAAGATTATGTGACACTAATTACTAACTTGTGTATTATCAATATTAGCATAAAGATTATGTGACACTAATTACGTACCACTATAGAGCATCCTATATCAAGGTCTTCACAGACAATGTTAATCACTTAACCTCTATAAAGATACAGCTATCATTCTATCATTCAACTGGGATTAATATAAACAAAAGTGACTTAACTAACGCATACATACATGCTAACAAAACTAATCCCTTAATACTCTAGTACTTGTATTATTGTATTAAGATAATATATCCTACTAGTTTGATGTAAGGTAACATGTACGGTCCATCCCAAATGATGTAATGTTACAAGTAAATGTTTAACATCAGCATATTATAAAACTGAAATTAATAAACTAACCTTATAACTTAAGAAAATATCCTCAGACGTTGCTTCTATCACCTGGCACTTCAATTACTTTTCTTTCTTTCGTCTGCAGGGAGATCAAGAGGGGAGCGATCGGCAAGGCGGCGAAAAGGCGGCGGCGCGGCGGCACAGGGCAGCGGCGGGAAGTCAGAGGTCACGGGTCGTGGGGTCGCGCTGCTCGACAGAAAGGAGAGCGATCTGGTGTCGCGACGACAGAAAGTCTCAGTTGGCGAGGAGATGTCGGGGTTTCGAACATGGGCGGGAGAGACTGGGGAGATGGGGTCGGGTTTTAGGGCGGCCTGAGGGTTGCCGAGGGCGTTCGAGGCCGATGAAAGCTGGGCGCGGGTGTGCGCTGGGTTCGGGTAATGGTGGACGTGTGTGGCGCTGCAGGAGAGGGCGGAAGGACGACGAAAGGAGGGGCGCCTGGGTTCGGAGCAAGGTGGAGCGAGGAGAGGTCAAGGGTGGCCGGAAGCGTTGCTCGGAAGCGGCTGGCGGTGGCTATATAGGGGTGTCACTGTGTGGAAGAGGGGGAGCAGGGGATGGGATCTCGGAACAGATGATGAGGTCTCGGGGCCTGAGGTCACCGGAGGAGGGGCTACGGCCTTCGGGGTTGTGTGGAGAGAGATGGACGGCGCGGTGACTGGGCTTGGGGTGGAGCTGGGTTTGATGGGTCACCGAAACTGGGTCGGAGGTGTTGGTGCGGGCTCGATGAGTTCGGCGGTCGGCTTGCGGCTTCGAGTGGGGAAGCATGTGCTCAGAGGTTGAAGGAGAGGGGCGAGGTGAGGTCGACTGGCTGAGAGCTTTCGAGGGGCGAGCTCTCGGCAGCCAGAGGGAAGGGACTGAGCGTTCGGCCTTGGGGGGTTTCGATGGGAGGAGGGAGGTGGAAGTTCCTCTTTTTTGGACGAATCAGGGGATGACGATGAGGAAGTGTGGGGAGCTGTGGGTCAGAGATCGGGAAGAGAATGGGGCGAGGTTGATGACAGGTCTGAGCTTGGCATGATGGCGATCTGTTTGGGCTGGAGAGAGAGGGAGGAGGAAGTGGCGATGTGGTTGTCGACATCGGTGATGGCCTAAACGGTGGGAAGAGGGCGTGGGGTCGAACTGGAGGTGGGCTCGCGGGTCACCGGGGTTCTGAGAGTCCGACGAGTGGTCGGAGAAAGGGGCTGTCGGCATTGGGCCTGGGGCAAGGCGGCGTGCGGCGATCGAGATGCTAGGTCTGAGATTGAGGCGTGCGGGGGCTCGTTTACCGGAGAGCAGTGACTCGAGGAGGGGTGGCGCTGAAGTGAGGAGGGCTTGAGGGGATTCTGTAGCTTTCTTCATTTGTTGCGAAAGTTGGTTATAATGAATCATGGGGCCACCAAGAACGTGGTTTTGTGGGATATGCAGATGATTGTGTGGGTTAGTTAGGATTTGGTTATTAGCGTGAGTTTTGGGGTGTACGTTCAGATTTGCAGAGGAGAGAAAGCGTGCAGTTACGAGATGATTTGGGGGAGAACGTGTGCACGTGGGGATATCCGAATGAAATGGGATGAGCGTAGGAGGTCATGCACTATTCGTGCGCCTGGGCTATGGGTTAGGTAGTTAGGATTTGAAAAGGTTTAAACAAATTTAAAATGAAAAGATTTGATTTAATAGAAAGATTTAAGACTGGGGTGGAAAAGGAAAGAACAAGAAACTTAATTGAAATTTAAGAGTGGGGATTATTGCGGAGAAAGAAAAGGAAGGATTGGAAGATTTGATGAGGTTAGGAAAGGTAGGAAACACAAAAATAATTACAGTTATAAATATCGATATTAATAAACATTAATATAGGGTAAAGAGTTTCCTAACTTGTGCGGAAATTAATTCAAAGTTTTGAATTCAAAAATATCTTACATGTAATCATATAATTAAAAGGTTTTAAAGTTAACGAAAAAGAAGTAACTGTTGTGAACGAGAAACAGATTTGGAGAAGGGTTGAGGCTAGGAAACCCCTAGCCTCCTTTATATAGTATTCATAATGGGTACTCATGTGGGTGGATACCCAATAGGCCCAATAGGTCCTATTCATAACACTTCCCCTTATCCAACCAACGTGGTATACTCGACTTTATGAATACTGAATGATTCATTAGTACTACTGAGTATCTTAAAGGGTGGATACTTCTAGATCCAAGTTAAGGGTAACTGCCTCGTTAAAAACCCTTTGCTATGGAAAACCCTGTGGGGAAAAACCGATAGCGAAGGGAAAATAGTACATCACTCCATAACTTCCCCTGATTTGGTGATGTGTCGAGGGGTGGATACTTCTGGATCCAGAGTCAATGTGGTTGCCTCATTAAAACCTTGACTATGGAAAACCCTGTGGGAAACCCCACTAGCCAAGGAAAAAGAGTACAACTCTACAGTTGACTCCCCCTTATCTGATCAAGCTTCAGGCTTGCAGATATCCTATATATTTATACATTTATCTCCTATGTGTCTATACATCCATCTCATCTACAGCATTCCGAAAGCAAAGGTAAAGTACAAGCATCACTCATCTATACAAGTTTCACTCATATAGGGCAGTAGCTGAAACTGAAGGAGCGCTGCGAACTTGGTAAACAGCTCCACGTCTCAATCGTCATTGTCTGCGAGGTACTTCAGGACCTGGCTTTGTATGTTCTTGAACTGCTCCTTGGGTGATGAGCTTCTCGGGATGGTGGAAGGATGTAGACTTGGAAGGATTCTATGTAAATCTTCAGGAGGTGGACGTCCCTTTTATGCTATTCATCATGATGATCTGTAACCTGCATATGCAAATACATTTAACATAGAGGATTTTTCCTCGACCCTTGGAGACAGCACAGAAGCTACATATCTCTGGTCCAGTGGTGCGCTGCAGGCGCTGCACTGTACCTGGCTAATAGCTATACTGCTAACGCTCAAAAGAGACGCATGCAGTTGACCAGGTAAAAGAGTGTTCCAAAGACACTTAAGGTACTTCTGGACCATATATATTCTTCCCCTCTTCCAGCTAACGGAAAAAGGGTCTTTTAATGTATATCCATACAACCAAATAGGTGTATTTAGTGGAGAATGATTTTAATGTTTCTCCATCAATCGTCATTGTATGAAGTTTTCATCTTCGGGATGATTAATTAATGTCATCTTCAGGATGATATTTCATTTCCAGGATAATAGTTCATCGTCAGGATGATTGTTCATCTTCAGGATGATAGTTCATCTTCAGGATGATTAATGTCATCTTCAGGATGATAGTTCATCTTCAGGATGATTATCTTCTGTAAGCTAAGAATTTATGCCTAGCTAGGGCTTTTCATATCATGTCATATCTGATAGGCTTTAACAGATATTTCGGTAATTTCTCTTCAGGAGATTTGATAATATTTTGAGTTTATTTAAAATAATCTCAATTCTTTTAATTTGCTCTCTTAAGAACAATACTGTTTTTAAGAGGTGCAAACAACAACCTTGTAGTATGAGTCCTTTTAGGATCTTCGTCTAGGTTGTCTTTTCTTTAATCATATTTTTAATATGTGTCCCAAAAAGAAAGGAAAGTAAAGAAAAAATCTATACATGCAGTTGAGGAAATTTTATATCGGTACTGTTGTCACATCCAATAGCAACATCAACAAAAAATTCCCTCTTTTTGCCATTCGTTGGGTTATGCCTTGACATAAACCAGTCGATGCATCAGATTCATCTTGTAAGTGAGTTCAGCTCATCTTACTTGATTACTTCTTGGTTTGAGCGATTTATACCTCTAAATCTATAGCAAATTAGAATGCTTATAGCTAACGATTTTATTTTAATTCTCCTTCAATACTCAGTTATCCCACATGATTTGATATCATTTTTGATACCAGGACTTCAGGTCCAACACCCCATATTTCATAAGTGAGTCCAGCTCACCTTATTATTGCCTCATTCCACATTATTATAATTTGACCAAATTTCTATCTTTACTTCAGGCAAAGCAGAGTTGTGGAATCGATATTAATTGGCAAAGTGAAATATGAGAGAATTTGTCGACAAAATGTGTTCTTTCTTGCCCAAAACTCACCTCGTACGTACTAGAATCATTTGATTTTTCCCAGAGGTGTCTCCTTCACGACGCGTTAAAGAAGTGAAGGTTCTAGGACGGGTAAAGAATATGGACAGATCCAGAATTGGTCCTTAGAAACCAAGTTGCAATAAGGTTCTGGATTTGAGCTCACTTTTCTGTGGTGGTATTGTTTTTTCGTCTCCAGGAGTAGATTTCTCTCTTTGGAGCCTAGTGGTATGTCCTCTCATCTCTTAAGGACATCCACTTCTGATACTGGTGGATTGCATCCATTATATTTGGTATGTCAATCCTAGCTGGATTTTTAGTAGCAGGGATGTGAAAGTTTTGACAATATTTAAATTGTCAGTCTGATTATAATCAGATCATATGCATTTAATTTTTAAATGGTCAATTTGAGCTTCAGGCTCATAAATGATTTGAACCAAATAGGGAATTGAAAGATCTTCAGGATCCTTTATTATCATCAACACACAATCTATAAGACGTGTGTAAATGCCTTACTCATACGAGATTTTGGAAACTATTCATCAAAGTTGGTTAGTCCTGATGAATGTGTTCTCTTTGTGGCATCATGACAGTTTATGTAGTGTTGCTTCAGGAACACATACACAGCGTTGCAGACATACCATCTTTAAGATGTGCTCTAAACCCATTCTTAGAAAATATTTATATGGAGTTGATCAGACTCATATAAAAGGATTCTAATGGTGTGTTTAGCTGAGTGTACGCAATCACTGTTGCTACTTATTTATGATTTCCCATTTTATCCAAAGTTACCACTATTTTTAAAAAAAATGTGGTTGGATAATGACCATTTAGAGGATATTTATTGATGAGTACACAAAAAGGTACACCATCAATCATTTTAAGGGAGTGGACAAAGCCTATTTATATCCCTTAAATACTCTCAAGAGACCTAAAGGTCTTCATTATCTTTAATGATGATAGTATATCATCTTAAATTCATTTGAGGAAGTGGGGAGAGTGAATGTCCATGTGAAGGAGATGATCTCATTATCATTATTCCCTTTTGAATAGGACAATGAAAGTTTCACCCTTTTTGAAGAATCTTCGGGTTCGTCTGGTTGATGATGTCTTGCATCATTAATCCAGGGTGATATCGATCCAAAATTGGTTGACTCTGGACACTTCTGGTGTTCCAAAATAATTCCTCTTTTTTGAATTTATGTGGGACTTTTGAAAAGTCCATTTAAATGCTCAAGTTAATTTTTGTCCGGTAATAGTTGAACTGTGTTCAAAATGTGAAGGATTACATCTTCACATTGACTATTGTGCGGATCATTTTGGGACAAAGCTTCAGGCTTCATTTATTTCTTGAGTCATTAGGGATTTCGTTTTGACGAATATCCTTTGAAACTGTATAAGGTTCAGAGAGTGTATGGCATCCTCATTTTATTTTTAGGGGTATTCAAGATAGCAAATCATTCGCAGTAAAATAAAAATGTATTAAAAACTACAAGAGAATAATACTGATGATTTTGTTAAGTCAACAAGTGACATATTGTGATGTGTGCTCTTGAAAACATATAATAATAATCATGCTCATTAAGACTTATGTTATGAAAACAGATTATATTTGATTTCAAAGTTTATTTGTCCTCGGGGAGTAGCTAAATATACAAAAGGTCAATTGGACTTTCGTCGTTTTGACTAGATATGTATGTATTTTTATATGGCATAAGTTAATGCACATTCATGTTTGAAAAAACATTATGGCTCTTATCAGAACTTCTGGTCTGATATTGGCTTGCCATTGCTTACTCCACGTCGAGGTATATCATATCTTCCCTTTCCCATTTAATTCAAGACTTCCCCTGTTTTAAGTTTTCCTTATTTTCAGGTCATGGTTGATCCTGAACTTCCCCTGATTTCAATATTCCTTATTTATAAAGGACAATGAAAATTAGTCTTGCTAAGGAGACATAAGCAGGGGTTTGAGCAAATTAGTTATACTTCCACTTTTCTAATTAATAAGAGACTTTTAAAAGTCTATTTGAATGCTCGAGTATAGCTTCAGGCCATTTCTTTGAGTCTTTCAAATTTTATGTGGATAGTTTATCATGCTCAGAGGGGAAAACAAATACGTGGCTATGAAATTTATAATTTCTCACTTATCTATTAAGTCACGACTTCGGGCGTACACTTAAAAGTAAGGGGTAGATTCAAAAATCATACACTGTAAAGTGAGACGACTCTAAAAGAGTTTAGCGGTGTTATGACAACTGCTGGTGTCAATATTTACCGCAAAATGCGCATCTCTGAAAAGATGTCATAAATGGTTTTCGCATAAGCCATCGTTTTTGTTGATATTTATTTTATTAAGGGAAAAAGGGAGCTGATTTTTGATTTGATTTTGAACTTCAGGTTCATTTTGTCAAAATGGATATGATGTTAAACTTTTTGAAATCATGATTGTCTTATTGTCATAAATATCGTCATATTATGAGCCCATCATACATATAAAGTAAATCTTGTAAACTAAAAATTATGCTCAATTAAACTGAATTGAAGCAAGTATGATGTATACACATGCTATTTATATGCTGCATGCATTTAAATAATCTTATCGCAGATATATAGTCTAGATATAGGCATTAAACTATATCAAAGTGATTTTAGCATGCTTTTTAACAGTTTCATTGTAACATTAACATAGCATGAAAATAGTTAACATCCACACATTTAATGTCTAAGCAATGAAAAAATAACTTAAGACTATGGGGATCAGCCAGCCGACACCGAAAAGAAAAAGACAGTCCGAAATTACATCAAAAAGTTGCATGAAAGAATAAGTCCAACTCGGGAACTTCAGAGAGAAGCCCCTTTCATCTTTGTGCATACGCCTTCAACTCCTTTTTGGTGTCCGCCGGTCTTCTTTTACATTTATATCATCACTTACAAATTTCTCTCAAAAAAGGAAAATTGCAGGAAATTAAAGGTGTCGGAAACCTGGCTGATCCCTAAAAACATAGCCTAATTCGCATATCCACGCAGATAATATATGAAAAATATACTACCACGCAGATAAGCATATCACAGGCATGTAAAGATTAATTAAATAATCTAAATAGTGTGTGACGTGTTAAAAAAAATTATTTTTGAAATTTTTTTTACCTTTGATCCATATTTTTAATATTTTGTTTACCGCTTTTAACCCTTTTTATAAAGTTTCTTTAATTATTTTGGGCTTTTAGGGCCAAAAATAAAAAAGAAAAATTATTTGTGTAAATGAGCTAATTTTCAGGCTTTTTGGGCCATGAAAACAACCCATTAGGGTTAATTGGGCCTCCCCTGAAAAATTGGCACGTTAAGGGCTAGGGTTTTCGAAAAACCATAGGGGGGCCCGCGGGGCGTGCTGCCGTGACGGCGGGCCGCGGCTGCGGGCCGCGGCCGCCGTGGCGGCTGGCCGCGGTGTCAGGCCGCGGCGGGCCGCGGCTTCAGGCCACGGCCTGTCGCGGCCTTTAGCCGCGGCAGTTGGCCGCGGCCTGAGGCCGCGGCAGCGTGGCCGCGGCTTCAGGCCGCAGCGTTTTGCTGCCGGCGGCGCTCGTAGAGCGCCGTCGTTTAGCCCTTCGGGCGTGCGGGGTATGGATCAAGGTTTGGGGGTAAAAAAACAGATTTTTCAAGCATTTAGATCTCTAAAAAACTGATTTTTATTGTTTTTAGACATGCGGATCTAAAAAAAGTCATTTTACCGCGTTTTTAAACTTTTTGATCATAAAACATGCAGATCTACGTGAAACGCAAGTTTAGATCTAAAAAGTTTTGATATTTACCTCTAGATTCGACGAGGGAATCTAGACGACGGTTGGTGAAGGATGCCCTTTTCGCTCCTCGTTGAGAAGATTACGATCTTCTTAGACTGAGCGGTTGATGGATCTCCTTCCTCGCGCATCACCGCCTTTTTCAACGAGCGTGATCGTGCTGATAACGTGTTGTGAACGAGAAACAGATTTGGAGAAAGGTTGAGGCTAGGAAACCCCTAGCCTCCTTTATATAGTATTCATAATGGGTACTCATGTGGGTGGATACCCAATAGGCCCAATAGGTCCTATTCATAACAGTAACAAGGGTTTAATTGAAATTAATAATAGGGATTAATGCTAAAAAGAAAGGAAAGTCAAGAATTGGTAGGGTTTAAATCTAATGAAGAAAAGGAAGAATTTTGAATTAAAACAATTATTGGGGAGATTAATAGCTAAAGAAATTAAGGAAGGTTGGATAAAATAATAATTTAAGGAGTAATCAGGGGAAATTAGTGAGAAGCAAGACTTCCTATTTAGTTATAGGTTTTATTAGGAAATTATTTGAAAGATTTGTTTGAAATGAAAAGAAATTTGAATTTGAATTAAGTGAATTGATTCCTAATTTATAATAGCTTATTTAAAATAATTGTCTTAATCCTATCGGCTTAGTAATAATAATAATGGCATGCATAACATACTAAGTCTTAGTAATAGATATAGACGAAGTATCGATACGTATTTAAATGTAGTACGAGTACGAAGTACAAATACATGTACGAGTTATGGAAGGTCGTAAGACAAATATGGAAATGCGTGTGAAATATGTACGTATAGGAACCGGTCGTTACATCCTACCCACCATATAAAAATTCCGTCCTCGGAATTTAATAAAGTTAACGGGAGGTGTAATGACCGACAGAATCCAATGGGTTTCAGAATCGGTAATGGCGGGGATGAATTTCATCGGCTAACGAGAACCCAAAAAAATGATGACGTAATGTCACAGTGGAAACAGGTGAATCAATAATAAGGAAAATGATGATGTAGTCAAGACTAGGAAAAGACGGTGTGGCCCACTACGAGGATATCCTATGGTTGTCGATATAAGAATATAATGTTAGTAACGGCAACCAAAATCAAGGGTGAGCTCATACAGGTTAAGTAATAATTTGAAATCCTAAGATGTACTAGGATTTTCTAAGGAACAAGGCTGGGATAGAGTTCAAGGAAAGGATGTTCTTGAGAATCGAGATCGTAATCTTATCGATGTTGTTTGAAGTATTTTGCAAAAGCACGACCTGCATGGGCCACCACTAAAACCTGTCACGCCCCGCTTCCCATTGTACTTGGGAGCGAGGACGCGACGAAGGTCAGCAGGTGCTTAAAACAAGAAGGACATACTTTTTTTTCTTCCTCCTTGGTTTAAGCACATTACGCGTCTGTGATAACAACTTACAGGTTCTTGCATGCAACTCAAACAACACAGATAATATTTTATTACAATCTCAATCTCAAAATGATTTACAACAATGAAAGATGCAAAAGTGAAAGGGTCTGAGGCCCATACAAATATTGAAAGAGACAACAATGTACAAAAAAATGATGCGAAGGCACATCGCTTCTCAGCGAAGGAACTTAGCGGCAAGGCACTCCTGATCAACCTGCTTAGTCTCTAAGCATGCTCCTCTGCAAATCTGTCTAATACCTGACGTATATTTCACAAGATAAGGAAATATACGTTAGCGAGGGTCGCTCGACAAGATTTAAAAAGATAAAAAGAAACTTGACACTCGGCAGGATTTTCAAAAACATTTACATGACAATATGAAAATCAAAATAGGAGTCACATTAGTTAGAGCATGGCAGCGTAAGAAACATATGAGCACTGGCAAGTGTAGTGTGCAAAACAGTGAGCAGGCGAGGTGTAGTGCACAAAGTAACGAACATGACAAGGTGTAATGTGTACAGCAATAAGCATGGCAGGTGTTGTGTGTACAGCAATAAGCATAGTAAGTGTGTGCACAGTAATAACACGGCAAGTGTGGTGTGTACATCAGTAAACATAGCAAGTGTGGTGTGTACAGTAATAAGCGAGACAAGTGTAGTGTGCACGGCAAGTGTTGTGTGTACAGCAATAAGCATGAAAAGTGTGGTGTGCACTGCAATAGGCATGAAATGTGTAGTGTACATAGCATTTGGCATGATATTAGTACACGAATAAGGCAGGAGTAACTAACAGAGTACGCAATCCTCAATAGTAACAACAGGAGTAAAAGAACGGGACAATCAACCAAGTGTGTCTAGTGAAAAGCCCAATGTTTGAGGGGGAAAAGTGACCAGCATTACACCCAAGCCAACGGGAGCTACCCATGGCTCTCTACTCACCGACCCGGCCAGGTGTCGGTCAAGTTCACCACGAGAGTGCAATCCAGCATTCCAGCCTCTACCACATTGAACTTCCCCGCCCAAGTGTTCTGCTGGAACACGAGCCAGCCAAATTCATATTACAAGCACAAGCTTGTCAACTCACATGACATCACGATTTGGCGCACAATTTCACAAGTTCACGATTCCAAGTATTCCAGCAATCCGTTCCGTCAATATCCATTCACTCAAGTGTGTACAAGCAGGTTAATTATCACCATGGCAAGATTATGGTATGACACAATATTAGCAATTCATAGTTTAACAAATAAATGTAACAACACTTGGTAACACGTAAGAAAAATGCACACTTGATATCAGAATAACTCAAGTCAAAGCAATTAAGAGCAACGGTTTCAAGATACGTAAAAAGTGCACTTGCCTGATAGAAGCGTTCAAGGTGTCCAGGCGATCACGGTGGGAGACGTGATTATCTGCGATATCGGATTCTTGATATTAGGCTAAACCAAATAAAATGTTATAACTTACCGTATATAACTATATAACTAACATAGTAGCAGCTTATAGGCTTAGTCTTTAAAATAGGTTACTATTTAGATATGCAGGGTACTCTTGTTCATTACTCTACCCTTTATTCTGAGCTAACTTGTGTATTATCAATATTAGCATAAAGATTATGTGACACTAATTACGTACCACTATAGAGCATCCTATATCAAGGTCTTCACAGACAATGTTAATCACTTAACATCTATAAAGATACAGCTATCATTCTATCATTCAACTGGGATTAATATAAACAAAAGTGACGTAACTAACGCATACATACATGCTAACAAAACTAACCCCTTAATACTCTAGTACTTGTATTTAGGGGTGGGCATCGGACAAATCCGATTTTTTTGGAAGAAACCGAAACCGAATCCGAATTGATTCGGTTTGGTAAAATTAACCCGCTTTCCGATTCCGATATATCGGGTCCCGAAAAATCAAATCCGATTTCAAAATCGGATGGCACTGACAGGCCCGCAAACCGAATCCGAATCGTTGATGACGGCTTCCAGCCACTTCAGCAAGAAGCACGCGGACAATCAATTTCGGAGATGTTTATTCAAAAATCTATTTTAAAATGCGTTGTGGTCTAAAGTCTACCCGATGTGGGACAAAAAGAAGTTGAAGAGGGTACTACAGACTTCGGAGTTGGGCGAAACAAAGTGCATGCAGTTATGTCCCACATCGGCCAGACTGGAAATACTGTGTACTTTAAATAGGTTGGTTTCAGATGCCTAAGCAAAATAAACTATCAGGAGATGTTGTTGAGCTTCATCTTGAAGCCTTTATGGAGAGACCGTTGACCATTATTGTGTGATAAAATTCGGATTCGGGTCGGGCTTTGTATTCAACCTTCAGTTCCGATTCCGATCCGAATTATAATCGGTTGGTCTTTTTTATTCCGGATCCGATTCCGACTGTGAATTCTCCGAATATTCGGAATCGGATTCGGGTCCGGAACCGGGTTCGGATTCGGAAACGGGTTTTGTGCCCACCCCTACTTGTATTATTGTATTAAGATAATATATCCTACTAGTTTGATGTAAGGTAACATGTACGGTCCATCCCAAATGATGTAATGTTACAAGTAAATGTTTAACATCAGCATATTATACAACTGAAATTAATAAACTAACCTTATAACTTAAGAAAATATCCTCAGACCTTGCTTCTATCACCTGGCACTTCAATTAATTTTCTTTCTTTCGTCTGCAGGGAGATCAAGAGGGGAGCGATCGACAAGGCGGTGAAAAGGCAGCGGCGCGGCGGCACAGGGCAGCGGCGGGAAGTCAGAGGTCACGGGTCGTGGGGTCGCGCTGCTCGACAGAAAGGCGAGCGATCCGGTGTCGCGACGGCGGAAAGTCCCAGTTGGTGAGGAGATGTCGGGGTTTCGAACATGGGCGGGAGAGACAGGGGAGATGGGGTCGGGTTTTCGGGCGGCCTGAGGGTTGTCGGGGGCGTTCGAGGCCGATGGAGCTGGGCGCGGGTGTGCGCTGGGTTCGGGTAATGGCGGACGTGTGTGGCGCTGTAGGAGAGGGAGGAAGGACGGCGAGAGGAGGGGCACCTGGGTTCGGAGCAAGGTGGAGCGAGGAGAGGTCAAGGGTGGCCGGAAGCGTTGCTCGGAAGCAGCTGTCGGTGGCTGTATGGGGTGTCGCAGTGTGGAAGAGGGGGAGCAGGGGATGGGATCTCGGAACAGCGGATGGGATCTCAGAACAGAGGATGAGGTCTCGGGGCCTGAGGTCACCGGAGGAGGGGCTGCGGCCTTCGGGGTTGTGTGGAGAGAGATGGACGGCGCGACGACTGGGCTTGGGGTGGAGCTGGGTTTGATGGGTCACCGGAACTGGGTCGGAGGTGTTGGTGCGGGCTCGATGAGTTCGGCGGTCAGCTTGCGGCTTCGAGTGGGGAAGCCTGTGCTCGGAGGTTGATGGAGAGGGGCGAGGCGAGGTCGACTGGCTGAGAGCTGTCGAGGGGCGAGCTCTCGGTAGCCAGAGGGAAGGGACTGAGCGTTCGGCCTTGGGGGGTTTCGATGGGAGGAGGGACGTGGAAGTTCCTCTGTTTTGGACGAAGCAGGGGATGACGATGAGGAAGTGTGGGGAGCTGTGGGTCGGAGATCGGGAAGAGAATGGGGTGAGGTTGATGACATGTCTGAGCTTGGCATGATGGCGAGCTGTTTGGGCTGGAGAGAGGGAGGAGGAAGTGGCGATGTGGTTGTCGACATCGGTGATGGCCCGAACGGTGGGAAGAGGGCGTGGGGTCGAACTGGAGGTGGGCTTGCGGGTCACCGGGGCTCCTGAGAGTCCGACGAGTGGTCGGAGAAAGGGGCTGTCGGCGTTGGGCCTGGGGCAAGGCGGCGTGCGGCGATCGAGATGCTAGGTCTGAGATTGAGGCGTGCGGGGGCTCGTTTTCCGGAGAGCAGTGACTCGAGGAGGGGTGGCGCTGAAGTGAGGAGGGCTTGAGGGGATTCTATAGCTTTCTTCGTTTGTTGCGAAAGTTGGTTATAATGAATCATGGGGCCACCAAGAACGTGGTTTTGTGGGATATGCAGATGATCGTGTGGGTTAGTTAGGATTTGGTTATTAGCGTGAGTTTTGGGGTGTACGTTCAGATTTGCAGAGGAGAGAAAGCGTGCAGTTACGAGATGATTTGGGGGAGAACGTGTGCACGTGGGGATATCCGAATGAAATGGGATGAGCGTAGGAGGTCATGCACTATTCGTGCGCCTGGGCTAGGGGTTAGGTAGTTAGGATTTGAAAAGGTTTAAACAAATTTAAAATGAAAAGATTTGATTTAATAGAAAGATTTAAGACTCGGGTGGAAAAGGAAAGAACAAGAAACTTAATTGAAATTTAAGAGTGGGGATTATTGCGGAGAAAGAAAAGGAAGGATTGGAAGATTTGATGTGGTTAGGAAAGGTAGGAAACACAAATATAATTACAGTTATAAATATCGATATTAATAAACATTAATATAGGGTAAAGAGTTTCCTAACTTGTATGGAAATTAATTCAAAGTTTTGAATTCAAAAATATCTTACATGTAATCATACAATTAAAAGGTTTTAAAGTTAACGAAAAAGAAGTAACAAGGGTTTAATTGAAATTAATAATAGGGATTAAAGCTAAAAAGAAAGGAAAGTCAAGAATTGGTAGGGTTTAAATCTAATGAAGAAAAAGAAGAATTTTGAATTAAAACAATTATTGGGGAGATTAATAACTAAAGAAATTAAGGAAGGTTGGATAAAATAATAATTTAAGGAGTAATCAGGGGAAATTAGTGAGAAGCAAGACTTCCTATTTAGCTATAGGTTTTATTAGGAAATTATTTGAAATATTTGTTTGAAATGAAAAGAAATTTAAATTTGAATTAAGTGAATTGATTCCTAATTTATAATAGCTTACTTAAAAAAATTGTCTTAATCATATCCGCTTAGTAATAATAATATTGGCATGCATAACATACTAAGTCTTAGTAATAGATATAGATGAAGTACCGATACGTATTTAAATGTAGTACGAGTACGAAGTACAAATACATGTACGAGTTATGGAAGGTCGTAAGACAAATATGGAAATGCGTGTGAAATATGTACGTATAGGAACCGGTCGTTACATCCTACCCACCATATAAAAATTCCGTCCTCGGAATTTAATAAAGTTAACGGGAGGTGTAATGACCGACAGAATCCAATGGGTTTCAGAATCGGTAATGGCGGGGATGAATTTCATCGGCTAACGAGAACCCAAAAAAATGATGACGTAATGTCACAGTGGAAACAGGTGAATCAATAATAAGGAAAATGATGATGTAGTCAAGACTAGGAAAAGACGGTGTGGCCCACTACGAGGATATCCTATGGTTGTCGATATAAGAATATAATGTTAGTAACAGCAACCAAAATCAAGGGTGAGCTCATACAGGTTAAGTAATAATTTGAAATCTTAAGATGTACTAGGATTTTCTAAGGAACAAGGCTGGGATAGAGTTCAAGGAAAGGATGTTCTTGAGAATCGAGATCGTAATCTTATCGATGTTGTTTGAAGTATTTTGCAAAAGCACGACCTGCATGGGCCACCACTAAAACCTGTCACGCCCCGCTTCCCATTGTACTTGGGAGCGAGGACGCGACGAAGGTCAGCAGGTGCTTAAAACAAGAAGGACATACTTTTTTTTCTTCCTCCTTGGTTTAAGCACATTACGCGTCTGTGATAACAACTTGCAGGTTCTTGCATGCAACTCAAACAACACAGATAATATTTTATTACAATCTCAATCTCAAAATGATTTACAACAATGAAAGATGCAAAAGTGAAAGGGTCTGAGGCCCATACAAATATTGAAAGAGACAACAATGTACAAAAAAATGATGCGAAGGCACATCGCTTCTCAGCGAAGGAACTTAGCGGCAAGGCACTCCTGATCAACCTGCTTAGTCTCTAAGCATGCTCCTCTGCAAATCTGTCTAATACCTGACGTATATTTCACAAGACAAGGAAATATACGTCAGCGAGGGTCGCTCGGCAAGATTTAAAAAGATAAAAAGAAACTTGACCCTCGACAAGGTTTTCAAAAACATTTACATGACAATATGAAAATCAAAATAGAAGTCACATTAGTTAGAGCATGGCAGCGTAAGAAACATATGAGCACTGGCAAGTGTAGTGTGCAAAACAGTGAGCAGGCGAGGTGTAGTGCACAAAGTAACGAACATGACAAGGTGTAATGTGTACAGCAATAAGCATGGCAGGTGTTGTGTGTACAGCAATAAGCATAGTAAGTGTGTGCACAGCAATAACACGGCAAGTGTGGTGTGTACAGCAGTAAACATATCAAGTGTGGTGTGTACAGCAATAAGCGAGACAAGTGTAGTGTGCACGGCAAGTGTAGTGTGTACAGCAATAAGCATGAAAAGTGTAGTGTGCACTGCAATAGGCATAAAATGTGTAGTGTACATAGAATTTGGCATGATATTAGTACACGAATAAGGCAGGAGTAACTAACAGAGTACGCAATCCTCAATAGTAACAACAGGAGTAAAAGAACGGGACAATCAACCAAGTGTGCCTAGTGAAAAGCCCAATGTCTGAGGGGGAAAAGTGACCAGCATTACACCCAAGCCAACAGGAGCTACCCGTGGCTCTCTACTCACCGACCCGGCCAGGTGTCGGTCAAGTTCACCACGAGAGTGCAATCCAGCATTCCAGCCTCTACTACATTGAACTATCCCGCCCAAGTGTTCTGCTGGAACACGAGCCAGCCAAATTCATATTACAAGCACGAGCTTGTCAACTTACATGACATCACGATTTGGCACACAATTTCACAAGTTCACGATTCCAAGTATTCCAGCAATCCGTTCCGTAAATATCCATTCACTCAAGTGCATACAAGCAGGTTAATTATCAGCATGGCAAGATTATGGTATGACACAATATTAGCAATTCATAGTTTAACAAATAAATGTAACAACACTTGGTAACACGTAAGAAAAATGCACACTTGATATCAGAATAACTCAGGTCAAAGCAATTAAGAGCAACGGTTTTAAGATACGTAAAAAGTGCACTTGCCTAATAGAAGCGTTCAAGGTGTCCAGGCGATCACGGTGGGAGACGTGATTATCTGCGATATCGGATTCTTGATATTAGGCTAAACCAAATAAAATGTTATAACTTACCGTATATAACTATATAACTAACATACTAGCAGCTTATAGGCTTAGTCTTTAAAATAGGTTACTATTTAGATATGCAGGGTACTCTTGTTCATTACTCTACCCTTTATTCTGAGCTAACTTGTGTATTATCGATATTAGCATAAAGATTATGTGACACTAATTACGTACCACTATAGAGCATCCTATATCAAGGTCTTCACAGACAATGTTAATCACTTAACATCTATAAAGATACAACTATCATTCTATCATTCAACTGGGATTAATATAAACAAAAGTGACGTAACTAACGCATACATACATGCTAACAAAACTAACCCCTTAATACTCTAGTACTTGTATTATTGTATTAAGATAATATATCCTACTAGTTTGATGTAAGGTAACATGTACGGTCCATCCCAAATGATGTAATGTTACAAGTAAATGTTTAACATCAGCATATTATAAAACTGAAATTAATAAACTAACCTTATAACTTAAGAAAATATCCTCAGACCTTGCATCTATCACCTGGCACTTCAATTACTTTTCTTTCTTTCGTCTGCAGGGAGATCAAGAGGGGAGCGATCGGCAAGGCGGCGAAAAGGCGACAGCGCGGCGGCACAGGACAGCGGCGGGAAGTCGGAGGTCACGGGTCGTGGGGTCGCGCTACTCGACAGAAAGGCGAGCGATCCGGTGTCGCGACGGCGGAAAGTCCCAGTTGGCGAGGAGATGTCGGGGTTTCAAACATGGGTGGGAGAGACAGGGGAGATGGGGTCGGGTTTTCGGGCGGCCTGAGGGTTGTCGGGGGCGTTCGAGGCCGATGAAAGCTGGGTGCGGGTGTGCGTTGGGTTCGGGTAATGGCGGGCGTTTGTGGTGCTGCAGGAGAGGGAGGAAGGACGGCGAGAGGAGGGGCGCCTGGGTTCGGAGCAAGGTGGAGCGAGGAGAGGTCAAGGGTGGCCGGAAGCGTTACTCGGAAGCGGCTGGCGGTGGCTGTATGGGGGTGTCGCTGTGTGGAAGAGGGGGAGCAGGGGATGGGATCTCAGAACAGAGGATGGGATCTCGGAACAGAGGATGAGGTCTCGGGGCCTGAGGTCACCGGAGGAGGGGCTGCGGCCTTCGGGGTTGTGTGGAGAGAGATGGACGGCGCGACGACTGGGCTTGGGGTGGAGCTGGGTTTGATGGGTCACCGGAACTGGGTCGGAGGTGTTGGTGCGGGCTCGATGAGTTCGGCGGTCAGCTTGCGGCTTCGAGTGGGGAAGCCTGTGCTCGAAGGTTGAAGGAGAGGGGCGAGGCGAGGTCGACTGGCTGAGAGCTGTCGAGGGGCGAGCTCTCGGCAGCCAGAGGGAAGGGACTGAGCGTTCAGCCTTGGGGGGTTTCGATGGGAGGAGGGAGGTGGAAGTTCCTCTGTTTTGGACGAAGCAGGGGATGACGATGAGGAAGTGTGGGGAGATGTGGGTCGGAGATCGTGAAGAGAATGGGGTGAGGTTGATGACATGTCTGAGCTTGGCATGATGGCGTGCTGTTTGGGCTGGAGAGAGGGAGGAGGAAGTGCCGATGTGGTTGTCGACATCGGTGATGGCCCGAACGGTGGGAAGAGGGCGTGGGGTCGAACTGGAGGTGGGCTCACGGGTCACTGGGGTTCTGAGAGTCCGACGAGTGGTCGGAGAAAGGGGCTGTCGGTGTTGGGCCTGGGGCAAGGCTGCGTGCGGCGATCGAGATGCTAGGTCTGAGATTGAGGCGTGCGGGGGCTCGTTTGTCGGAGAGCAGTGACTCGAGGAGGGGTGGTGCTGAAGTGAGGAGGGCTTGAGGGGATTCTGTAGCTTTCTTCGTTTGTTGCGAAAGTTGGTTATAATGAATCATGGGGCCACCAAGAACGTGGTTTTGTGGGATATGCAGATGATCGTGTGGGTTAGTTAGGATTTGGTTATTAGCGTGAGTTTTGGGGTGTACGTTCAGATTTGCAGAGGAGAGAAAGCGTGCAGTTACGAGATGATTTGGGGGAGAACGTGTGCACGTGTGGATATCCGAATGAAATGGGATGAGCGTAGGAGGTCATGCACTATTCGTGCGCCTGGGCTATGGGTTAGGTAGTTAGGATTTGAAAAGGTTTAAACAAATTTAAAATGAAAAGATTTGATTTAATAGAAAGATTTAAGACTCGGGTGGAAAAGGAAAGAACAAGAAACTTAATTGAAATGTAAGAGTGGGGATTATTGCGGAGAAAGAAAAGGAAGGATTGGAAGATTTGATGAGGTTAGAAAAAGGTAGGAAACACAAATATAATTACAGTTATAAATATCGATATTAATAAACATTAATATAGGGTAAAGAGTTTCCTAACTTGTATGGAAATTAATTCAAAGTTTTGAATTCAAAAATATCTTACATGTAATCATATAATTAAAAGGTTTTAAAGATAATGAAAAAGAAGTAACAAGGGTTTAATTGAAATTAATAATAGGGATTAATGCTAAAAAGAAAGGAAAGTTAAGAATTGGTAGGGTTTAAATCTAATGAAGAAAAGGAAGAATTTTGAATTAAAACAATTATTGGGGAGATTAATAGCTAAAGAAATTAAGGAAGGTTGGATAAAATAATAATTTAAGGAGTAATCAGGGGAAATTAGTGAGAAGCAAGACTTCCTATTTAGCTATAGGTTTTATTAGGAAATTATTTGAAAGATTTGTTTGAAATGAAAAGAAATTTAAATTTGAATTAAGTGAATTGATTCCTAATTTATAATAGCTTACTTAAAATAATTGTCTTAATCCTATCCGCTTAGTAATAATAATAATGGCATGCATAACATACTAAGTCTTAGTAATAGATATAGACGAAGTACCGATACGTATTTAAATGTAGTACGAGTACGAAGTACAAATACATTTACGAGTTATGGAAGGTCGTAAGACAAATATGGAAATGCGTGTGAAATATGTACGTATAGGAACCGGTCATTACATCCTACCCACCGTATTCGGTTGTATGCACAATGAAATATAATTATAAGGTTTAACATATAGCCCAAGTGGGAGATTGTTGGAACTTATCCAACACAGTTGGATATTAATCCAACGTTGGGCTAATATGCTAATATAATTATATAGTGCTACACTGTCATATTAAAGCCCAATGTATAAATGATCTCATTTATTAAGTTGAGTAGGCTTAAATGAGTCATATATGTTGTGGGCCTTTATGTGTAGAGGCTATTGGGCTTCAACTCGTTGATGGGCCGAGTTGAAAACTCTAGGGCTAAGAAGGCTAGCCTATATATATGCGGTTATGATCCCCGGAGCACAGAACAAGTTAGCCGTCTTTTCTACGTCCCGTCGCTAGAAGAGAAACCGGGAGAAAGCCAAAGGATTTCTTCAACGGTTGATTCGTGCTGTTATGGAAGATCATCCGCTACGTTATCATCAGGATTTCTTTCAGACTATTAGTGATGGATTCAGGTACTCTTCCGCAAATCAGAGAAGGTAACGTTTTAAGATTCAGCATATGTTTTATCTAGATTTGTGTTATTTGGTTTGTACGCACATCTAGATCTTTAGTTCTCACAAGTTGGTGTCCATGATGTTGCCGTCAAGATACTTTCGTGTCACTGATGCGCTGTTAGTGAAACCCCCATTAAAAATCCTTATTTTATTCCTTTACTTTCACTGATGCAGCTGTCAGTGAAACCCCCACAAAAAGAAGCCCCCCTTTTCATTGCAATCGTAGAAATCCGATCCCTCTCCCCTGAAATATTGATTCCACGTTCCCAAATCCAATTGATCCTGACTGAATCCTTCCCATATGCTCTGTCCCTGTGACCCCAAATCTTAGTCGAAAAAGAAGCCCCGATTTTCAAGTTCTCGCTTGCAGATTGTCGAGGGTTTTAGACTTCTCTCTTGTAATTTTTGACTTCCTTTTCAGCATCTTCCTTCTCCTTCGGCAACTGGTGAGGGCTTTTTGACTTTGTTCTTTTTATTTGTGTCATTTTTCCTTTGTCTTTTATGTTCTAATTCTCTTTCGAACTTCCTCTTGAAGATATACAGACTGACCTCCTTCCTCGGTAGCAGATGAGGGGTTTCGACTTCTCGATTCTTACTCGGCATCAGGTGAGGGTTTTTTAATTTTTGGGAGTAATGTTTATCCCAATGTTATGAAATAATCCAACATTATTGAGGATTTTCAGCCCGTCCTCCTTCCATGGCCTTAGTCTAGGGGTTTCACCTTCTCTCTTATTCCTCGACACCATGTGAGGGTTTTCCTTGAGTACCTTTCCGTATGGAAGTTTAGAATAATTATAAGTGTAACTTAAGGAATCATTGTAATTATGTGCATATTTCAAATTATAATAGAGTTGGCTTATACAAGCATTCATTCATAAGCGATGGTGGTCATCCCATGCAGGCCTTATGCCCCGTCGATAAGGCTGATCCAACACAAGGCTGACCTTCACGAGGTCTGCTCCTTTAGTAGCTGATACGACTGTTTTTGAGAAGCCCAAGAAGCAGAGACCCGAGGCCCGGCCATGAATGGGAAGCCCACGAGCGAGATTGGGCCCGCCCGACGAGGCCCACAGATAAACTCGAAGCCGGACCAGTCTACTACCGGGGATGCACGATCAGCTCGTGCTCCTCAGAAATAGCTGTTCCCTTAAATCCGCGGCCCCTTAATGACCATTAAGAGGCCCGTTAATAAACGCCTCCCCACGATGCACGTAAGTGCGGGGAAGGAGGCAGATCACGGGGGCATGAAGGGAGGCAGACAGAGGACGTGGATCGGGGGGCAATCGTGGTGGAGACCCCATAAAAGGATCGGAGGACGACTAAGAAAGGGATCGAATCCCAGGTATCTAGATCTGAGGTATTCCATCGACGACTTTGGTTTCCGCCATTTCTCTCCCACCCCCTGCTCGTGCCGAGGGTCAGCGTATCGATCTCCTCTCGAGTCATACCTACCCCACCGAGTAATCTTCAGATCCTGATCTGACTTAGGCATCGGAGGGGATTCGGTCGGAACCAAGGTCCGGCCACCCTGACGAGTTTCTCGTCTATTCAGGACGAAGCTGACCGAGGCACCGAGGCTACCCCTCAGTGCCAGACGACCACCCCCGCTTCTTGCAGGCGTGGCAATCGACCAGAGACCAAGCAGCAAATGAAGCGCCGAGGCTACCCCTCGACGTACGTCCAACGGAGACCGAGGCCAAGCCCATCTCGTAGAACCGAGGCTTCCCCTCTGCTCGGCTTCAGCCGAGGACCGATTCTCTGTCCGGATCTCACCCTCGACCTCGACTCCGCCTCTAGCCCATGCTGAGTGCACGTGTGCTTGGCGCGCCCAAGGGATCTCAACCGACCCCTTGACCACATTGACCGTCCAGTCATCGGTCAACGATTCAGTGGTGAGAAAACACCCGTAAACATCTGGCGCCGTCTGTGGGAACTGAAGCAAGCCCACATCGAACCACCGGAATGGAACCCATCTGCAATGGCGCGGGGCGCATGCCTCCCATCCAAGTGGAGGGAGATTACATTCTCCCCGAGAACCAACTCAGCCACACCACCGAGGGGACAGGCGAGTCCCGATCGATCACCCAGGAACAGCTCCGCACCTTCACCCAGGAGACCAATGCCAACATCCAGACGTTGGTCGCAACAATTCAACAACTCGTCGGCAACATGCCCATCCAGGGAGATGGGGTGGATGAGGCCCACCGTTGGGGAGGGGGTCACTAACCCATGTGGTCCGCCGTAGTCACCGACCACGGGAACGGGGTGCCCAACCTAGAGCAGCGATTCACCATGCCGGGCTTCAACCCAGCACGGTCCCCCACCCCCACCTCGTTTCGTGAGGGAAACAGGAGGGGCTTCGAGCAATTTGAGAGCGAGTTTGTGACCGCCTCGTCTAGACGACAAGGCTCATCCAAGAACCGACGGGACGATCACCGGGCATTGGGGGATCGGTCCCAGCAGAGCGGAAGTGCCCGTCGAGTGAAGCAGGATAGGCAAGAATACCGAAGTGAGAAAGGGGACGGGCACAGATCGAGCCCCGCCCCCTGTTTGGTAGGGGCACAAGGGACAGCCAAGCCTGAACCTGCCCCCCATTGCGATCGGACAATCACGAGATAAGCGAAGGAGGGCGGCCGGGGGTCGTTAATGGCGACCAATGTCCCCTAACCCGGAGGATAACTGAGGCACGGGTGCCCTCAAGTTTCAAGGTGCCGACGTTGGAGAAGTACGACGGTACGGGCGATCCCGCGGACCATGTGATGGACTACGAGGAGGTCATGGCGTTCCAGGGGGCCGACGACACCCTGCTCTGCAGGGGTTTCTATTCTACCCTCCGAAAAGCGGCGAGGACCTGGTACCATAGCCTACCCAACCGCTCTATTGATAGCTTTGAGGAGCTCACCCAGTTGTTCTGCAAGTAGTTCATGGCCGGACGACAGGTAAAGCCGGACTCAGAACTCTTATTCAATGTGGTGCAGGGTCCCGGGAAATCCCTGAGGCACTTCATGCGTCGCTTCAACACGGAACGACTGAACGTGGAGAGCTGTCCTGAGCTGGTTGTGAAGACGGCCCTGAAGAAAGGATTACGGCACATGGGTCTGAAGAAATCATTACACAATGATCCTCTGAAGGACCTCGCCGGGGTCATGGCGTGGGCCGAGCGCTTCATGCTGATAGAAGAGGCCTTGGCCGTCGACGATGGAAGGACCAAGCGAGGATCCAAGCACGACGAGAGTGAGCGCTGCGGCTCAGAGGAGCATCGACAGGAGAAAAAAGGCCAGAGGAAAGCAGCGGAGTGAAGAACCGCGACACACCCAGCTGAACGTTACCCCAGACATTGTCCTCACACATGCCCAGAAGAAGGGTCGCATGAACCGGCCTCCTCCTAGGATGAAGAGAGGTGGGAGAGACGAAGAGAAATATTGCAAATATCACAAGGACAACGACCACGATACCGATGACTGCTGGCATCTGAAGAAAGACATAGAGAAGTTGGTGAGTCGGGGGCACTTGAAGAACTTCGCCGATGATCCCGCTCCTGGGAAGGGGACATCCAGGCAGCCAGACAAGGGAAAGAAGGTAAACGTAGTCCAGGCGGTCATGCGCGTCATCAAGTGAGCAGACGGGACAAACAGTCGCCACATCGCCGGGGGAGGGCTATCCTGCCCTGACCTCCTCCGTTTTTTGTTTTTTTCCTCCAAATGTACTGAAAGAAAGAAGGACCTTGTTGGTACAAATGCAACTTCTTTTTTCTGCATTTAGCTGATTGGCCGTTTCATGACATAGAAGAGAACTTAATCTCCTCTCCCAGAGGACTGCCTTCGCACGACAGGCCGGAGGCGGGAAACCGAACCGATCGGCCGTAAGGCTGGGCAAACAAGTTCTGCGGTTGGCCCTAAGCCAAAGAGCAACCCTCCGCAGACCCGCCGAATCGATCAGCCGTAAGGCTGGGGGCAACTTCCCCAGCAGGCCGATCATTAAACCCATCCGTGAGTCTGGGGGCAACTCCCCTAGCAGACGGGTTCTGCGGCCGGCCCTAAGCCGGAGAGCAACCCTCCGCAGGCCCGCCGAATCGATCGATCGTAAGGCTGTGGCAACTCCCCCAGCAGGCCGATCTGTAAACCTTTCTGTGAGTCTGGGGGCAAATCCCCCAACAGACGGGTTCTGCGGTCGACCCTAAGCCGGAGTGCATCCCTCCACAGGCCCTCCGAACCGACCGACCGAAAGGCTGGGGCAACTCCCCCACCAGGCCGATCCTTAAAACCATCCGTAAGGCTGGGGCAACTCCCCAAGCGGACAAGGACATCGGTCGGTTATAAGCCGAGGGATAGCTCCCTCGCCAACCGAACGATCCGCCCGCTCGTAAGGCTGGGGGAAACTCCCCCAGCATACGGGGACATCGGTCGGTTATAAGCCAAGGGATAGATTCCCTTGCCAACCAAACGATCCGCCCACTCGTAAGGCTGGGGACAACTCCCCCAGCAGATGAGGACATCGGTCGGTTATAAGCCGAGGGATAGCTTTCCTCGCCAACCGAACGATCCGTCTGCTCGTAAGGCTGGGGGCAACTCCCCCAGCAGACGGGGACATCGGTCGGTTATAAGCCGAGGGATAGCTTCCCTCGCCAACCGAACGATCCGCCCGCTCGTAAGGCGGGGGGCAACTCTCCCAGCGGACGAGGACCTCGATCGGTTATAAGCCGAGGGATAGCTTCCCTCGCCAACCGAACGATCCGCCCGCTTGTAAGGCTGGGGCAACTCCCCCAGTAGACGGGGACATCGGTCGGTTATAAGCCGAGGGATAGCCCCCCTCGCCAACCGAATGATCTGCCCGCTCGCAAGGCTGGGGACAACTCCTCCAGCAGACGGGGACATCGGTCGGTTATAAGCCGAGGGGCAACCCCCTCGCCAACCGAACGATACGCCTGCTCGAAAGGCTGGGGACGACTCCCCCAGTGGACGGGGGACTTGGCTGGTCGTAAGACAAGGGGCAGCCCCCCTCGCCGAACGATCAATCCGACTGACTGTGAGACTGAGAGCAACCCAGCCACGTGCGAGGCGATTACCAAAGCAAACCGAGTGTCACGAATGGAGGAAAAACTATGGTGGGTCGGATGAGGGTGCCAATAAGTTCCCAATCCAGGATGCCAGTGGGTCTGGAGTTCTGAAGACCCTTCGCCCTCACCACGGGCAATAAAGGGACACCGGTGAAATGTGAAACTCGCGACCAGTTCATAACACGATAAAGGATCAAAAAGACCGAGGGTCCCCGCAATGCGGAGAACCCCCAGTGACAAAGAAGCTATATAAATAAAATTGTTCAGAATTACAAGCCAAAAGAGAAGGGGAGGAAACAAGATACAGAGGCCTAAGGCCCCGGAGCACGGGAGGAAGCATCCTCTGGCACCTCGCCCTGCTCGAAGCGCGGGGGATCGATGGGCAGGAGAGGCTGCCGGGCATGCTCCGCAAATCGCCAGAAGGAGTTTTGGACGATGTCAATGATCCGAGGGGCAAGAAGGTCCTCATACGAGCTGAAGGCCTCCCTAAGGACCTCCGCGATCCTTGCCCCTAGACCCCGTCGATGCCCCTCTCCACCTCGTCGATGAACCGGGCCATCTGACACAGATCCGCCAGCTCGCTCTGGAGATCGCCCCTCTCCTGGCGGAACGCCTCTTCCGCCTCTCGGACCGACCTCTGAGCGTCGGCCAGCTCCCCCTGGAGGTCCATCACTTAAGCAGCAAGCTCATCCACCCGACATCGGAGATGCCGAGCTTCCATGCGCGCCTCTTGGACGGCCACCTCGGCCGCCTCGGCCCTTGTGCGATCCCGGGTAGTGGACTCCTCGAGCTCCCTCGCCCAGGACGCCCGACGTTGCGCCTTGACGGCCATCACAGTGGCCTGTAAAAAGGAAGGAGTTATATAGAGAAAGGTCAGAAGATAGGTCTGGGAACAGCAAAGCGGCCAAACCTGTTGAAGCTGCCAGACTAGGAAGTCTGACAGTGTGTCGGTGGGAGCTCTCTCCAGGAGAGATCAGTCCCTCGGGAGGACGGAGCCATGCGCCAACTGGTTGGCCACGGTCCGATCGATGAATACCGAGTCCCTGGGGGTAACCTCGGGGCCCGCCAAGACATTCGACAACACACCGCCGGCTCCCACCAGGGAAGGCTCGACAGAGACGGCGGGAGTGACCACCAGGGTCAGCGGGAGACTTTCGTCGGAGGCCGTCGGCACCTCGGGGGCCACCGGAGTGCGGGTCTTCCCACCCTCCTTCCTCCTTTTCCTCTCGCTGGGGCCGGCAGAGGTCGGGGGAGAACACTTACACCCCGCATCACGACCACCCATGGGCACACGGGGGGTCAGCTTGGCTCCCGCGTCGCCTCCCTCGGCTTGGGCAGGGCGAGGGAGTTCAGCCCCGGGGCCTCACCCTCAGGGAGGTTCTCCGCAGCCAAGGGGGGAGGCATCACCACGACCGTGGTCTCCACTCTCCCCATGGCAGGCTCGGCCTGACGCACCTCTTCGTCGACGGTGCGACGAGGCGCCTGGCCCGATGGGTTCCCTCGGCTTCGGCTGGAACCCCTCTGGATGAGTTCGTTGACATTGCGGGTAAATTCGCACCCGGCCATTTCTGCAGAAGGAAAGAAGATCAGGTCAAGCAAGAGGGAAAATAGAAAGAAAGGAAGAGTCTACCAGGAGACCACAGAACGGTTTGGAGAAGCAGGTCGTCCAGCAGAGGCCAGATCGACCGCTCCTCTAGGTAAAGAGACGACAGCAGCCGGACGGCCGTCTGGTCAGCCTCGGAGAGGGTCAACGTCAAGTTGTATTGACATAACCCTCCCCAACCTGTCAAGAGCTCGGTGTCCTCAGGAAAGACAACAAAGACATAGCTCGAGCTCCAGTCCCCCACCCAGCAAGAAAGACCGAGCAAACACTCCCTCCCCGCACAGACCCGGAGGTACTGCCATGACCCTTGGCCGACCGTATGAACCCGATAGTAATGAAAAAGAAGAGGAAGAGACGGCTCTAAGACATGGTCCCGGCAAAGCATGATGAACCTGGTTAGCACCGCGACGGAATACGGGGTCAACTGGCACAAAGACACCATCAGGGATTCCATGACCTGGATGATGAAGGGATGGAGGGGGAAACGGAGGCCCAAGCGAAACATCTCGACCTAGACACCGACCTCATTACTCCGAGGGAAGCAGATCCGCTCATCGTTAAAGGGAATCCGGACGTCGTACGGATGACATAAATACTTCTCCCGGATCTCCGCAACTGCCAGGAAAGAGGCCTTGGACGGCGACCCAAGGACCGCTGGGGGGACGTCGAACCTCTCGACAGCCTGAGCCACATCATCACCGACGGGGTTCGTGAAAAGCTTTCTTTTCCCTTGTCCCGAACAGGACAAGTCCCTGAAGGGACTCCTGATCCCGAAGGTCGAACATTGCCAGACTCGGGCACCGGGGGGTCCCTTAATCCCGACGTCGAATCGCCTATTCTAAGCGTAGCCATGGGGAAAAAGAAGAACATGGGTTACCTTGAGAAGGAGCTGAAGGAAGAAAGACGACGGAGAGAAGGAGCTTGCAAAACCAAGATCAGAAGGAAGAGCGCAAAAGAATCGAAACATGGGAGGCCGGCGTCTTTATATGCAAGGCAATCGAGGAATTCAAATCGCCCGGGAGGGAGCACGTGGCAACATCAGAGGATCGGCGGTGTTTCGAAACCCGCACCAAGAGAAGATCAAACGGGCCGTATCATGATGACCCCCATTTAATGGGCAAGCCTCCACTAACGTGCCTGTCAAACCCCCAACAGTCACATCGCCCGAACCGAACCGGCTGAAACCGAATGGCCCAGACGATGGGGACAATTGATACGAATGTTTTTGAGAAGCTCAAGAAGTAGAGACCCGAGGCCTGGCCATGAATGGGAAGCCCACGAGCGAGATTGGGCCTGCCCGACGAGGCCCACAGATAAAAATCGAAGGCAGACCAGTCTGCTCCCGGGGATGCACGATCAGCTCGTGCTCCTCAGAAATGTCGTTCCCTTGAATCCGCGGCCCCTTAATGACCATTAAGAGGCCCGTTAATAAATGCCTCCCTACGATGCACGTAAGTGCAGGAAAGGAGGTAGATCGCGGGGGCATGAAGGGATGCGTATGGAGGACGTGGATCGGGGGGCAATTGTGGCAGAGACCCCATAAAAGGACCGGAG
The DNA here is from genome assembly GCA_030789695.1 of Scilla litardierei. Lineage (NCBI taxonomy): Eukaryota > Viridiplantae > Streptophyta > Magnoliopsida > Asparagales > Asparagaceae > Scilla > Scilla litardierei. Next base: position 30,941,493 of record CM061133.1, read on the forward strand.
GACGACTAAGAAAGGGATCGAATCCCAGGTATCCAGATCTGAGGTATTCCATCAACGACTTTGGTTTCCGCCATTTCTCTCCCACCCCATGCTCATGCCGAGGGTCAGTGTATTGATCTCCTCTCGAGTCATACCTACCCCGTCGAGTACTCTTCAGATCCTGATCTGACTTAGGCATCGGAGGGGATTCGACCGGAACCAAGGTCCGGCCACCCTGACGAGTTTCTCGTCTATTCAGGACGAAGCTGATCGAGGCACCGAGGCTACCCCTCAGCGCCAGACGACCACCCCCGCTTCTTGCAGGCATGGCAATCGACCGGAGACCAAGCAGCAAACGAAGCACCGAGGCTACCCCTCGACGTACGTCCAACGGAGACCGAGGCCAAGCCCATCTCGCAGAATCGAGGCTTCCCCTCTGCTCTGCTTCAGCTGAGGACCGATTCTCTATCCAGATCTCATCCTCGACCTCGACTCCACCTTCGGCCCATGCTGAGTGCACGTGTGCTTGGCGCGCCCAAGGGATCTCAACCGACCCCTTGACCACGTTAACCGTCCAGTCGTCGGTCAACGATTCAGTGGTGAGAAAACACCCGTAAACAGTAGCAAAATTTTATAAGGACGATCTCGACGAGGTCAGCTCCCTTAGCAGCTACGCTCCACATGGACGACCTCCACGAGGTTTGATCCCTTAACCGCCATTCTCCGCAAGGGCGACCTTCATGAGGTCGGCTCCCGGACAACATCAGCTAGCCCTATGAGGATTAGTGACGGCCTGTATCCGTCAATATATATATATATTCTAAGTATTTTCCATATTTTATGTATTGTTATGGATTTATATATAATTATTTGAGTGAGTTGTATTATTATATAATTAAATAATATTATTTTAATACTATTCATGGCTGATAAATACGTATATACGTTAACGTCGTCCAGACGACTTCAAACTCTGTCACCACGATTTTTAGGTCGTAATAGACCATCGAGACACGTTTCGTGCGATTCCAAAGTCGGATCGATTAGGGACCCGCAGACTCGACACCGATGATCGAAGCGACCTTTTTATTTTTCATGAATTGTTTATAGCTCTACCTGAGATACGGACCAAGTATTTTGTGATCCCCGCATCGTCAGGAACGTGCCCGTATTTTTTAATAATTTTTTCGGTATATTTCAAAAAACTATTTTTTATTAATATAATAATAATATAATAAAATATAATATAATGAAATCAGAATTGAAAAAAGTGGGAGACAAAAAAAATTAAAAACCTAACCCAATCTTATCATCCTATTTCCCCTTTTTGACTAAGTATTAATGTGGATAATAAAAAATTAATTTGCTAAACCTATAAATAACCCCCCTAATCACCTTCTTCTTCTTCAGTTCCTCCCCATCTCCGGTGCAACCCTGTCATTCTGGCGAGAAATTCGACGAGCTCCTTTCCTCCAGTGAGCCTCATCATCCTCTCCATCCTTCTCCATTCTCCTCCTCCATCTTCCCCAACTTCAATCTCTCTCTAAACCTCTCCATTTCTCTCTCAAAATCCCCAAATCAACAACCATGAACACCCCCAATCTGAAAATAATTTCAGATTTCTCCCCCCAAATTAGAAATCAAAACCCAATTCACTCCTTCATCCTCCATCAATCCATCATCTCCATCTCCCCATTGATTTCCATCAAGGAAACCAATCAATCAAACAAAAAAAACTGGGTAGCAGTTCGGCCGGCGCAACCGGCAGGGTGGCCGGCCGTCCAGCCTTTCCCCTCTTGGCTTCCCCCTTGGTCCCTTAATCCATTGCTCTACCTACAAATGATGAAGAAGATGAAAAAAAAAGAAAGAAAGAAAGAGAAGTTTTGAAAAGTTCACAGTTTTGTGAATGAAAAAGGCTGCCAAAATTTGTAAAGGGATTATGTAAAGGAATTTGTGAAAGAATTTTGGGAAGGGATTTAATTTGTAAAGAGAAAATGAAAATTTGTAAAGAGAGAATGAAAAATTGTTAAGTGTTGTGAACGGTTTTAAACCGGGTTGGTTGAGATTCTGGGCTATCCTAGAGATAGGCCCATATCTTTGTAAACCCATTTTGTATTCTCCCTTTTGCCTATAAATACAGAGTTGGGGGCTCCTCCCCAAATAGTTGATTCATAACACGTTATCAGCACGAGCCTCTAAAATTTTTTTCCTCAAATTTTTTTCCGTTCGTTGCGAAGGCGAAGGCGAGAGGAGACGGGAGATCCACGAGCGCGGTGCAAGGCTTCTTCAAACGAGCGTCTTCATCCGTGTAAGGGCTTCGCGCAACCGTCGCTATATCCGGAGGACGGATATAGAGGTTTAAACAGTAAAAACGATGTTTTTAATCATACGTATGATTGCCGCTCCCCTTGATCTCACAAGATCGACATGGAGATTATTTGTCGCCTTGAAAACGACGGATCGTTCATCCCAAAAATACAATTTTTTAGGGGTTAAACCCTAACTTTTAGCCCGCCGACGTCTAGCCGCCGGCCCCTACCCCCTCGCCTCCCCTGCCCGTAGCGGAGGGAGTGACCGCCGCACCGCCCGAAAGGGCGGCTGCCGCCACCTATCTCGACCCGCGCCCCCTCCCCGCCCGCAGCGGAAGGGGGGGCCGCCGGTCTCCCCCCCGCCCGCAGTGGGGGGGGGGCGCCCTCGCACCGACGCCCCCCCCGCCCATAGCGGGGGGCCGCCGGTCTCCCCCCCCCCGCCCGCAGCGGGGGGTGCCCTCGCACCGACGCCCCCCGCCCGCAGCGGGGGGCCGCCGGTTTCCCCCCAGCCCGCAGCGGGAGGGGGCCGCTCTCTCACCGATGCCCCCCGCCCGCAGCGGGGGGCCGCCGGTGTCCCTCCGCCAGCAGCGGGGGGGGGGGGGGGCGCCCCTTCGCCCCCCCCATCGGGGGCCCGCCGTCGGAAATCACGGAAGAGGAGGAGGCGGCGAAAACCCTAGCCGCCGACGCCCCCCAAAGCCCAAATTGGGCTTTTCTACGGCCAAATATCAAAAACAAGGGGGGATTTTTTCGGCCTGTGGGCTTCGGCCCGCAGGCCGATTTCACTATAAAAAATGATTTTTTTCTTTTCGGCTTGCGGGCTTCGGCCCGCAGGCCGATTTCACTATTAAAAGAAAAAAAAAAGATTTTCGGCCCGAAGCCCGCAGGCCAACTTCTCTATTAAAAAAATTAAAAGGAGGGGGGCATCCAAGGGCTACTAAATTCGTGAAAAATCACGGTAAATTATAGGGCGATTACCTGGCAGATTAGGGCTTTTTGGGGATTTTTGGGAGATATTTGGGATGATTCAAAAGGAAAAACCTTCTTCCTTCTTCAACGAAAATGTTTATTTTGGGCTCTTAATCAATTTGATTGATTAAACCCAATTTACTTTACAACCCATGCATCATAATTTTTCTTTTACATGTTGTACATCTCTGGCAAATTATGTGGATATTATATGCGTGGTTGTGCATCATATTTAAAACTTAATAATTAGGAAGATCCTGCGACCGTTCTGCCGTTAGTCACCTAACCTAACGGTGCATGGCGTTGCCCAGTGGTCCAATAATTATTAAGTGATTAAATATTTTTATCCTCATCAGAATATAACTGCCTGTGATGTTTGAAAATGTTGATGATCACAATATTTCTGCATGAATTGCTAAATGTGGTTTTTGGATCGACCGTTTAGTCCCATAGTTTATTTCCTGTAATTTTCTTTTATTTTTGAGAGAAATTGTAGTGAGGAACCTATGTAAATGTCAAAGAAAGAAGACCAACTTCCATGGAGTCGGAGGCCACGCTTGAAGCTGGAGATCTCTTATGGGACCCACGGGGTTTCCAAAGTTGTATTTTCATTTTTAAAGCTGCAAATTTGTATAATTTGGACTGTGGACTTTTTGGACTCTTTCTTGTGGGACTGGCCGATCCACACATTTAGCCTTTCATTAAATATTGCCTCAGCATGAAAATGTTTTTCTCTGATTAATTATTAATTCATGCATGTTTGTGCTCTGCTAGATAAATGGCTAAAATTGCAAGCGTTGACTTCGAAGTGCTGGATGCATCAGGTAGAAACTATCTAAGCTGGCAGCTAGATGTAAAGTTTCACCTGCGGGCTAAGTCCCTCATCACTGTTGTGACTGAAAAAGAAAATGTTAGCGATATAGAGAAGGCGCAAGCCATCATCTATATTCACCGCCACGTGGACAAGACCTTAAAGGCTGAGTACCTTACGGTCGAAGATCCACTGGAGCTATGGACCGCCCTTGAGGATAGGTATAAACATCAGAAAGATGTTATACTACCAAGGGCGAGATACGAGTGGGAGAACCTGAGACTACAGGACTTTAAGTCCATTGCTGAGTACAACTCAGCACTTTTTAGCATCACCTCACGCCTGAAGTTGTGTGGTGAAAAAGTCTCAGAAGATCGCATGCTGGAAAAGACGTATATGTCTTTCCATGAAAAGGATGCGATACTCATGCAGCAATACCGTGAACGTAAGTTCACCAAGTATTCAGAGCTGCTGTCCTGCTTGCTCATGGCCAAGCAAAACAGAGAGCTTCTCCTCGCCACTCACAACATGCGCCCTCCCGGCACTGCCCCCCTACCAGAAGCTCACCATGCCTCTTCCTCCAAAAGGAAGAGGGACAATAAAAGAAAAGAAAGACCACAGAAAGGGGGACAACAGAAAAGAGCCAAGGGCCCACCACAGCAGAGAAAGAATGAAGGGAAGCACAAATTCACCTGGCGCAGGAATGATAATAAGAAAAATGATGCACCCCTACCCAAGAGGGATTGGGAAGACCAGTGCCACAGCTGTGGCATGAAAGGCCACTGGTCCAGAGTGTGCAGGACCCCAGTGCATCTCCATGAGCTTTATAAACAAAGCAAGAAAAAGAATGCTGAATCAAACCTGATGGCTGCAAACAATGCAGTCAAGTTCACAGCCAAAGACTTCGAGTCAGATGATATGCTTGATTAGCCTGTTTTCATTTATCTTAGCATTTTATTGTATGAACAATTTATTGAGAGCTTTTATGTATTTTGAATTCCATTGAATAAAATTTAGTTTTTCTAAATGCAAATGTTTACTCATCTTTTTAGATGGGATGCTCTCATGACTGCTTAGTAGACAGCGCATCGACACATACGATCCTTCAGCACAAATGCTATTTTCATAGCATTACTCCGTATAAGAGCCCTGTAAACACAATTTCAGGGCCATCGGACATACTTGAAGGTTCTGGGAATGCAACATTGTTGCTCCCCAATGGAATAGAAATAATAATTAAAGATGCACTTTACTCTCCGAATTCCAAGAGAAACTTACTAAGTTTCAAAGATATCCGTCTTAACGGATTCCACTTGGAAACAGCAAATGTAAAAGAAAATGAATTACTATATGTAACGTCTCAAGAAAATGGAGTCAAAACCATACTTGAATGTTTTGAGAGCCTCTCATCAGGCCTCTACCATACAAAAATTCGGAGAGAGGAAGCAAACCTGACGGAGCACCTGAAGTGCCCGACATCGGCCAACTTCTTACTTTGGCACGATAGACTTGGCCACCCCGGATCTATGATGATGCACCGCATTATATCAAAAACCCACGGGCATAACCTGAAGAACCAGAATATTCTTCAGAAGGGAGAATTCCCTTGTGTACCCTGCTTTAAGGGAAAATTAATAACAAGGCCATCACCACTTAAAGTGGATATCGAGTCTCCTAGCTTCCTTGAAAGAATACATGGAGACATATGTGGACCTATCCATCCCCCTAGTGGGCCCTTTCGGTACTTTATGGTACTGATCGATGCATCTTCGAAATACTCGTATGTGTGTCTACTTTCAACCCGCAACTTAGCTTTTCCAAAGCTTTTGGCACAAATAATAAAGTTGCGGGCGCATTTTCCAGACAATCAAATCAAAAAAATACGTCTGGACAATGCGGAGGAATTTACCTCTCAGTCATTCCAAGAATATTGCCAGGCAACGGGAATTGAAATTGAACATCCAGTGCCGCATGTTCACACCCAGAATGGGTTAGCTGAGTCGCTAATTAAAAGACTCCAATGGATCGCACGTCCATTGCTGATGAAATCCCAGTTGCCGGTGGATGCATGGGGACATGCAATCTTGCATGCTGCATCACTAGTAAAAATAAGACCCTCAGGAGGTCAGAGTCTATCTCCAATGCAACTTGCATATGGAACGCCGCCGAACATCTCTCACTTGAGAACCTTCGGCTGCGCAGTTTATATCCCCATTGCACCACCCCAGAGGACTAAGATGGGCCCTCAACGTCGCCTAGGTATCTATGTAGGGTATGACTCGCCCTCCATTATAAGATACCTAGAACCCCAAACGGGGGACACTTTTAAGGCACGCCTTGAAGACTGCGACTTTGATGAGACGTATTTCCCCAAAATGGGCCTAGACATTGAAAAGTCTAGCGCAAAGCAAATGTTAACGTGAGATACAAAAAGTCTGACCCACTACGATCCGGTAACAAAACAATGTGATGATGAGATCCGGAAGATCTTGCACATCCAGGACACAGTCCATAGACTACCGGATTCGTTTATTGACAACCAGAAGATTGTCAGATCACACATCCCTGCTGCGAATACTCCAGCTAGGATTGACATCCCAAAGGATGGATGCAATCCACCAGCAGCAGAAGTGGCTGCACCTCAACAGAAAAGAGGCAGGCCACCAGGCTCCAAGGATAAAAATCCAAGAAAAAGAAAAATATCCGGAGACCTTGGGACGATACCCCCACAGAGAAACGAGCTCGTGTCCATACCCTCTCCCCTCCCGGAATCCACTGCAGAGGAACTGCCGGGAGAAACTGAAATATCATTGAATTATGTACGTACAGGGGAGGTATTGGACAGAAAGAGTACATTCGTCGACGATGACTTCGCGTTTCACATTGCCATTCACGTCGCCGGAAGCGACGATGATTATGAACCACACTCCGTTGCTGAATGCAAACGTAGAGATGGTTGGCCAAAGTGAAATCAGGCAATAGAAGCCGAGCTGGACTCGCTTCAGAAACGAAAAGTCTTTGGGCAAATAGTCCAGACACCTACTGGTGTCAAACCTGTGGGATATAAATGGGTATTCGTCAGAAAAAGAAACGAAAATAATGAGATCGCACGCTACAAAGCTAGACTTGTAGCGCAAGGATTTTCCCAAAGACCGGGAATAGACTATGACGAAACATACTCTCCGGTCATGGATGCGATCACTTTCAGATTCCTGATAAGCTTAACAGCAAAGGAAGGCCTAGATATGCAGTTAATGGATGTTGTGACTGCATACCTATACGGCAATCTCGACAAGGAGATATACATGAAACTTCCTGATGGCTTTTCTATGCCTGCTGAACTAAAAGATAGACCTCGTGATGTCTATTCTGTTAAGCTACAAAGATCATTGTATGGTCTCAAACAATCAGGAAGAATGTGGTATAACAGACTCAGTGAGTTCCTTGTTCAACAAGGATTCACAAACAATGAAGTCTGCCCTTGTATCTTCATAAGAACAAAGGGAAAAGGATTCGTAATAATTGCTGTCTACGTAGACGATCTGAATCTCATAGGATCTCCTGAAGAGATCACTAAGATATCTATAAGCCTAACAAAAGAATTTGAAATGAAAGACCTAGGCAAAACAAAATTCTGACTGGGCTTACAGATTGAACATCTAAAAGATGGAATCCTCCTACATCAGACCACATACACGAATAAAATGTTGCAAAGATTCCATATGGACCAATGTCATCCACTAAGTACACCTATGGTGGTACGCTCTCTGGATGCACATAAAGACCCCTTCCGGCCGTTGGAAGAGGGGGAGGATATACTTGGTCCAGAAGTTCCATATCTGAGTGCCATCGGAGCACTACTATATCTGGCAAACTGCACGCGTCCCGACATAGCGTTCGCAGTAAATTTGCTAGCCAGATACAGTGTAGCACCCACATAGCGCCACTGGACCGGGGTAAAGCACCTTCTACGCTACCTCCAAGGGTCTACAGATTTGGGACTCTTCTACAAAAATGGAATATCCTCTACACTTACAGGTTATGCTGATGCAGGCTACTTGTCTGATCCCCACAAAGCGAAGTCACAGACTGGGTACGTGTTTACCTACAGAGGGACAGCCATATTCTGGAGATCCATCAAGCAAACCTTGACGGCGACCTCATCCAATCACTCTGAGATCATTGCCATCCATGAAGCGAGCAGAGAATGCGTTTGGCTACGCTCAGTTGTCCACCACATCTTGTCTACCACCGGACTGAAGACTGGAGATCTCAGACCTACTACAATGTTTGAGGACAATGCTGCTTGCATAGCTCAGTTACGAGGTGGCTTCATCAAAGGTGACAGAACGAAGCACATTTCACCAAAGTTCTTCTGGACGCACGAGCTACAGAGAGATGGCAAGATCGACATCAGACAAGTACAATCATGTGACAATCTGGCAGATTTGTTCACCAAAGCCCTTCCTACTGCCACTTTTAGGAAACTTGTACATAGGATTGGAATGAGACGCCTAAGAGATCTGTAAGCTTGAGGGCTTGTACAGATCAGGGGGAGTTTGGCAGAGTTTGTACTCTTTTTCCTTAACTATGGTTTTTCCCACTGGGTTTTCTATAGCTAAAGGTTTTAACGAGGCAAATCTCACCAACTCAGGATCCTGAAGTATCCACCCCATGTGAGACTCTCCTAAGCTCGGAATCCTGAAGCATTCACGAGCAGAGTCCACACCCATGGCTAGATAAGGGGGAGTGTTGTGAACGGTTTTAAACCGGGTTGGTTGAGATTCTGGGCTATCCTAGAGATAGGCCCATATCTTTGTAAACTCATTTTGTATTCTCCCTTTTGCCTATAAATACAGAGTTGGGGGCTCCTCCCCAAATAGTTGATTCATAACATGAAGGGATTTTTGGTGAAATTGTGTAGGGAATGAAAGAGAGTTAGAAAGAATATGAAGAGATTAGATAGAAAGAGATTAGATAGAAATTATTTCATTGTTATTATATTTTTCCTACGTATATACGTATACGTGCGTACGTGCACGTATTACAGATTTTTGTAATTTTGGTTATTAATTAATAAAATATGGGTGTGTGCGTGTGGTGTTTGTAAGTAGACGTCCCGGGAAGACACCAACTCCCGGACGCAGCACGAGACTCGCCCAAGGAACCGGACTGCAACCGGTTACGACCACAGGAAAGTAATTACCATATATATGTGTGTGTTGCAAGATATTAACTGATTTATATGATTGGTGTACACGTGTTGGGTGTACGAAATGATGGGCATATAAGGCCATACGGATACGGATACGGTTAATGTGATACGACACGGGTTATGGGGTAGTCTTGAGCTACGAAGTGTGCAGGAGTGACCGGGTCCACCCTTATTTAGTAAGCTGTACCATCACCCTGCAGGGGATGGTAAGTAGATATTCCACGGGTTGCTCTGTGTGATGGGTGCACTTCTGGTTGCATATCGTGCACTCGGGCTAAGGCTGATGCACTAGCTTGTTTGTTTACTATGCCACTATTGCTGACTTGATACCACTGTTCTACTGACTAAGTCGAGACTACTCGAACGTGGCAGAGCGGTATAGTAATAAGCGGTCTTAAATTACTACCGGATCAGTGTCTAGAAAGGAATGGGAAGGGGGTTGTCAACCAAAGGACGTGTCCTGCGGTCATAGAAGTGACCTGTGCATTCAAGCCCTGACTGCCTGGCTGGTTCAAGAATTAAGCTAGACTTCTTATTATTTGGCCAGCAACACTATTAGAGAGTCAAGCGATGTTTGTTTCCTCTTGCTTGCCCATTACATTTCTACCTTTACTTTCTGTTGGTTTTTTACATGCCGCTTAGCGCTGATGTGTATGTCATTGTTTTCTTTGAAATGCATGTCAGACTACGAGCCGACGGAGTACGTGGAGTATTACACTGAGGACGATCCTACAGACGAGGGATCAAAGGACGTTACTGAGCCCGCACCTGCAGAGGAGTAGGAGTCTCTGACTCGACCACAACATCCGCTTCCCTTACCGTCAGTGTGCTTCCCTTACCGTTAGTGTGCTTCCCTTACCGCCAGGCTTCCATTACCGCCAGTATGCTATTTACTTTCGAGTGATGTACTTTACTTTTCTGTCGAGTCGATGTAGGCCGTACTATAAAGCCCAGTCATGTGCTACTTATCATCTATTGGATAATAAAGATGTGTGTTGTTTCTCTGCGTTTGCATGACGAGAACCTACCTTCGATGGAATTACTACAGACGCTTATTGTGCATCGAACAAGGAAGAAAAAAAATTCCTCCTTGTTTTATGCACATGCGGACCTTCGTTGCGTCCTCGCTCCCGGGTATTATGGGAAGCGGGGCGTGACAGGTTTCTGTGGTGGCCCATGCAGGTCATGCAAATACTCAGAGCAATATACGCATCTTTACGATCCTAAGCTGACTGAGTACATATCGACTCTGGTTTATTGTTTTGTAGCATGGTAGGAAGACCAAACACCCGTAACGGAAATGGCGCCAATGGAAATGGCGCTAATGGAAATGGTGCCAATGTAAATGGTGCCACCGAGATATCTGCAGTCATTGGAGTGATAAGAGAAATGTTGGAAATACACCACCAGATGCTGCAATGGGGACCACCAGCACCACCACAACCTGCTGAACCTGGGGTTAAGCAATTCCATAAGCTTCGTCCGAAGACTTTCTATGGAAAGAAAGGGCCACTGGAAGCTGAAGAATGGGCCCTAGCCACTGAAGACAAGTTGAGCGCTGCTCGCATCTCTCAAGCAGGATGGGTTGAAGTTGCAAAACTGTAACTGACTGACAATGCTTGAAGCTGGTGGGATCGTGAAGAACGACGTCTAGTTAAGCCTATCTCTGGCATGTTCCGAGAAAGGTTCAACGCCCAATATTTTCCTCCATCAGCCAAGAGAGAACTCCAACGGCGCTTTGCTAATTTGAAACAAGGCAATAAGACGATTGATGAGTATAAGGCAGAGTTCTCAATGCTCAGTCGTTTCGCTCTGCACATGGTCCTATCAGTTTTGTCAAGGCCTAAACCCCGTGTTCAAGCCTCGATGACTGCAATGAAGCTGACTACTCTTGAGGATGTTCTGGAAGCTGCATGGAATCATGAAACCGTTGCACGACTTGACAGGGGATTTCAAGTTAAAACAGGAAAACGCCCGATGGAACCTACCAAGAACAACTTCCGTCCGACTCAGACCACCAATTTCAAGAAGCCAGCAACTCCGGCCAATACCAAATCCACTATGGTATGCGACTACTGCAACCGTGTTGGACACATCAAGAAGGACTGACGTGTGTTCTTGAACCTGTGCATAGTGTGTGGGGCTTCTGACCATCTTGCCAAGGACTACCCTCGTCGCACTATCAAACCAGCCAACCATGTGATAGCTTCAGGATAAGCTCAGCAAAAGTAACCCATACCTCCTCAGCAACAAGCTTTTCAAAATGCCAAGCCGGATCCGCCAAGGCGTCAGGCATTTACTATGTCTGCTGCTGAAGCCGAGACCACTGATCAAGTAATCTCAGGTAACCCCTAGACCACAGTTTCATATAGCATTTTATATCATGTGCTTAGTTAGTGAGTATCTCTTGCTAAGACGTATCCAATCTTGACCTAGGTATTATCTTAGTATCTGCATCTCCGGCTTTAGTTTTGTTTGATTCAGGAGCTTCACATAACTTCTTGTGGCAAAAGTTTACGACAGATCATTCTATTACTATCTGTGATCTTCAGAGATGTTAGAATGTCAACACTGGAAATGGCATAGTAAAGGTCTTTACCGGATGCAAATCATGTCCACTAGAGATTTATGGACGTGAACTATTCGCTGATTTCATGATCATCAGCATAGCCAACTTTGATGCGATACTCGGCATGGATTGGTTAGGAACTTTCTATGCTAACATCGACTGTCACCAGAAGAGTGTAGTGTTTAAAATTCCTGAACATCCTGTGTTCGAGTTTATGAATGGAAGTCGTTCGCTTGGTCCTATCAAGTTTCAGGCCAAGTCGAATGAAGCAATAGTCACATCAATACAGGTTGAGCCTGAAAAACCTTTAGTAGTTCGAGACTTCGAAGATGTATTCCCTGAAGATATTACGGGATTACCACCAGATCAAGATCTCGAATTCACTATTGACCTCATACCAAACACTCAACTTGTCTCCAAGGCTCCTTACCGCATGGCTCCTGCTGAATTGGAAGAACTTTGAAGTCAGCTCGACGACCTGTTACAGAAAGGATTGATACATCCCAGTGTGTCTCCTTGGGGTGCGCCTGTCTTATTGGTCAAGAAGAAGGATGGATCGAGAAGAATGTATGTAGACTATCGAGAACAAAACAAAGTGACTGTAAAGAATAAATATCCATTGCCTCGCATCGACGATATTTTTGATCAACTCGGTGGATCACGAGTCTTCTCCAAGCTGGATCTCAGAAGTGGTTATCATCAAGTGAAGGCCAGGAAGGAAGATATTCCTAAGACAGCTTTTCGGACCAAGTATGGACACTACAAATTCGTAGTCATGCCTTTTGGTGTGACTAACACCCCAGCAGTATTCATGAATCTCATGAACCTTATATTCTATGAGTTCTTGGATAAATTCATAGTTATCTTCATCGATGACATCCTGGTCTACTCGAAGAGCGAGGAAGATCATACCAAGCATTTACAGATAGTTTTGGAGACTCTGCGTCGTCATCAGCTCTATGCCAAGTATAGCAAATGTGAATTCTGGCCGGATCGAGTCGCCTTTCTTGGACATATAGTTTCAGGAGATGGTATTTCCGTTGATCCTGAGAAAGTCACATCTGTTAGAAACTGGCCGACCCCCCAATCAGTTTCTGACATCCAAAGTTTTCTCGGATTAGCTGGTTATTATCGTCGATTCTCAAAGACTTCTCAAAAATTGCTGAGCCGATGACTCGACTGATTAGGAAGGATGTTAAGTTTGTTTGGTCTGAAGCTTGTGAGCAAGCATTCAGATGATTGAAGATGAAGCTGACAGCCGCACCAGTTCTAACTATTCTGGATAGAACTGGAGGGTTCGAAGTTTACTGTGATGCATCTGAAAAAGGTCTTGGAAGTGTGCTACATCAACATGGTCACGTAGTTGCATATGCTTCTCGGCAACTGAAGAATCATGAGAAGAATTATCCAACACACGACTAAGAGTTGGCAGCCGTTATCTTTGCTCTGAATATTTGGATACATTTTCTGTTGGGAGAACAAGTAAAGGTATTCACTGACCACAAGAGCTTGAAGTATATTTTCACACAGAAGGAGCTCAACATGAGACAACAAAGATGGTTGGAACTCATGGCTGATTATGACATCGACCTCCAGTATCATCCTGGGAATGTGAATGTCGTGCCTGATGCATTGAGTCGACTACCAACAGTCATGACTCTGACGACTCAATGGAGACTTCAACAAGACTTGAAAGAGATGGGAATCGAAGTCGTCTTTGCCAAGATCTACATCATCATTGATGAACATGCATATTCAGTCTACCATCATCGATCGGATTAAAGCTGCCAAGTTTGGAGACGCGAAGCTGCAGAAGATCAAGTAATAAGTTGAAGCTGGTTTACGAACAGAATTTTGTATTCATGAAGATGGGTCTTTGAGGTATGGAAGTCGCATCTGCGTACCTTCAGAAGAGATCAGGGAAGAGCTGCTGAATGAAGCACACAACTCTCTTTACTCCATACATCCAGGTGGTACTAAGATGTACAAAGATCTGCGACTAAACTTCTGGTGGATCGGAATGAATAGAAGCGTGTCCCGAAGCATCGCCAAATGCCTCGTATGTCAGCAAGTGAAGGTTGAACATAATCGAGCCGCTGGATTGCTTCAACCTATGCCTATTCCAGAGTGGAAATGGCAACACATCACTATGTACTTCGTGACGGGACTACCTCAGAGCTCAAAGCAAAATGATGCCATCTGGGTGATCGTTGATCGATTAACCAAGTCAGCACATTTCATATCATTCTGAGTTGGACAATCCACAGAAATACTCACAAAGAAGTATATGGAGGTAATGATATACATCATATCTTTAAACTCCTTGCAGTATACATAGTGATATCTGATCATCATGCAGGAAATTGTGAGGCTGCATGGAGTTCCAGTGAGCATCGTCTCCGACCGAGACACGAGGTTCACCTCATATTTCTGGGAGAGCCTGCACTCAAATCTGGGTACACATCTCAAATTCAGCACTACGTATCACCCCCAGACTGATGGTCAATCGGAGTGTACCATTCAGATTCTTGAAGATATGCTGAGAGCCTGCATGCTGGATTTCAAAGGATCATGGGAAGATCATCTGTACTTGGTAGAGTTTTCTTACAACAATAGCTACCAAGCCAGCATCGGCATGGCCCCTTTTGCGGCACTCTATGGAAGGAAATGTCGATCTCTATTAAGTTGGGATGACATTGGCGATCGAGAACTTTTAGGTCCCGAGATAATCATGGAAGCTGTTGATGTAGTGTGTACTATCAGAGACAAGCTGAGAATCGTACAAGATCGCTACAAGCACTGGGCTGACGCCAAAAAACAGAGGAGTGATACGCTTTGAAAAACGAGGAAAGCTCAGTCCGAGATTCATCGGGCCATTTGATGTGCTAGAGAGAATATGAGAAGTAGCTTATCGTCTGGCCCTGCCACCATCATTAGAGGGAGTTCATGATGTCTTTCATATCTCCCAGCCGCGTCGTTACATCAGCGACCCCAAGCAGGTAATCGACCACTCAGAGATTATTGTTCGTCTGGATCTCACCTATGAGCAGCAACCTGTGCAGATCATAGACCGTCGACAGAAGACTCTCAGGAACAAAGTTGTTGAGCTAGTGAGAGTTATGTGGCATCATGATTCGCCTGGTGAATCCACCTGGGAACGTGAAGAGGAAATACACGAGCGTATCCTCATCTCTTTCCTTAAATTCCGAGGATGGAATTCTTATAAGGTGGGTAGGATGTGACGGCATGTATCCGTCAATATATATATATATTCTAAGTATTTTCCATATTTTTATGTATTTTTATGGATTTATATATAATTATTTGAGTGAGTTGTATTATTATATAATTAAATAATATTATTTTAATACTATTCATGGCTGATAAATACGTATAATGTGAACGTCATCCAGACGACTTCAAACTCCGTCACCATGATTTTTAGGTCATAATAGACCATCGGGACAAGTTTTGCGCGATTCCGAAGTCGGATCGACTAGGGACCTGTGAACCCGACACCGATGATCGAAGCGATCTTTTTATTTTTCATGAATTGTCTATAGCTCAACCTGAGATACGGACCACGTATTCGTGATCCACGCATCGGCAGGAACGTGCCCGTATTTTTAAATAAATTTTCCAGTATATTTCAAAAAATACTAATTTTTTAATAATATAATAATAATATAATATAATATAATATAATGAAAGCAGAACTGAAAAACATGGTAGACAAAAAAAATTAAAAACCTAACCTACTCTTATCATCATATTTCCCCTTTTTGACTAAGTATTAATGAGGATAATAAAAAATTAATTTGCTAAACCTATAAATAAACCCCATAATCACCTTCTTCTTCTTCAGTTCCTCCCCATCTCCGGTAAAACCCAGCCATTCCGGCGAGAGCTTCGGCGAGCTCCTTTCCTCCGGTGAGCCTCATCATCCTCTCCATCCTTCTCCATTCTCCTCCTCCATCTTCCCCAACTTCAATCTCTCTCTAAACCTCTCCATTTCTCTCTCAAAATCCCCAAATCAATAACCAAGAACACCCCCAATCTGAAAATAATTTCAGATTTCTCCCCCCAAATCAGAAATCAAAACCTAATTCACTCCTTCATCTCCATCAATCCATCATCTCCATCTCCCCATTGATTTCCATCAAGGAAACCAATCAATCAAACAAAAAAACTGGGTAGCAGTTCGGCCGGCGCAGCCGGCAGGGTGGCCGGTCGTCCAGCCTTTCCCCTCTTGGCTTCCCCATTGGTCCCTTAATCCATTGCTCCACCTACAATTGATGAAGAAGATGAAACAAAAGAAAGAAAGAAAGAGAAGTTTTGAAAAGTTCACAGTTTTGTGAATGAAGAAGGCTGCCAAAATTTGTAAAGGGATTATGTAAAGGAATTTGTGAAAGAATTTTGGGAAGGGATTTAATTTGTAAAGAGAAAATGAAATTTGTAAAGAGAGAATGAAAAATTGTGAAGGGATTTTTGGTGAAATTGTGTAGGAAATGAAAGAGAGTTAGAAAGAATAGGAAGAGATTAGATAGAAAGAGATTAGATAGAAATTATTTCATTGTTATTGTATTTTTCCTACGTATATACGTATACGTGCTTACGTGCACGTATTACAGATTTTTGTAATTTTGGTTATTAATTAATAAAATATGGGTGCGTGCGTGTGGTGTTTGTAGGTAGACATCCTGGGAAGACACCAACTCCCGGACGCAGCACGAGACTCGCCCAAGGAACCGGACTGTAAACGGTTACGACTACAGGCAAGTAAATACCGTATATATGTGTGTTGCAAGATATTAACCGATTTATGTGATTGGTGTACACGTGTTGGGTGTACGAAATGATGGGCCTATAAGGCCATACGGATACGGATACGGTTAATGTGATACGATACGGGTTATGGGGTAGTCTTGAGCTACGAAGTGTGCGGGAGTGACCAGGTCCACTCTTATTTAGTAAGCTGTACCATCATCCTGCAGGGGATGGTAGGTAGATATTCCACGGGTTGCTCAGTGGGATGGGTGCACTTCTGGTTACATATTGTGCACTCGGGCTAAGGCTGATGCACTAGCTTGTTTGTTTACTATGCCATTATTGCTGACTTGATACCACTGTTCTACTGACTAAGTCGAGACTACTTGAACGTGGCAGAGCGGTATAGTAATAAGCGGTCTTAAATTACTACCGGATCAATGTCTAGAAAGGAATAGAAGGGGGTTGGTCAATAAAAGGACTTGTCCTGCGGTCATAGAAGTGACATGTGCCTTCAAGCCCTGACTGCTTGGCTGGTTCGGAAATTAAGCTAGACTTCTTATTATTAGGCCAGCCTACACTATTAGAGAGTTAAGCGACGTTTGTTTCCTCTTGCTCGCCCATTACATTGCTACCTTTACTTTCTGTTGGTTTTTACTTGTCGCTTAGCACTGACGTGTATTTCATTGTTTTCTTTGAAATGCATGTCAGACTACGAGCCGACGGAGTACGTGGAGTATTACACTAAGGACGATCCTGTGGACCAGGGATCAAAGGATGTTACTGAGCCCGCACCTGCAGAGGAGTAGGAGTCTCGGACTCGACCACAGCATCCGCTTCCCTTACCGTCAGTGTGTTGTAATACCCTGAAAGCTACTGCACAAGTACTAGGGGGTGAATAGTACTTTAAAATAACTAAGAGGATAATTCCTAATTATTTTGCAAACACAAACAGGAATGCGGAATAGAAGTAACAACAAGAAGATCACAATGCAAATAAGTGATGTAACGGGTTCGGATCCACCCAAGTCTCCCCGACTTAGTCCCGGTGATCCTACGTCCCAGACACCCGGATCCTTTCCGGCTACTTGAGTTAGAATCCATTAACTCAGGCTTTCACTAAAACCCCTCTTGTAGATAATACTACAAGACAAACCAATGCAAAGATTGAAACGTGACTCCCACAAACCGGGATCACGAACCTCTCATAAACCGAGAGCAAAACTCAAATAACAAGATTACTGAAATATGAAATACTCACCACAAATTCATATGCCTTGAGAGATACTTACAGTATTAGGGCAAGGAAGGATGATGAGAAGAGATCACGAAAGATGAATGAAAAACCTAGCACCACTGAGATGAACAGATGGAGATGGCTAGGATGATGATCGTGATCCTTGAATCCTTCTGGAGATTAAACGCACGAGAATCAAACGATCTCTAGAAAGGATTAGGTCGGGGAGAGAGAGAGAGAGAGAGAGAGAGAGAGAGAGAGAGAGAGAGAGAGAGAGAGAGAGAGAGCCTTCTTTTTCGAGAGCAATAGTTCCTTTTAAATTGATAATTGATTTCACTAAAACTAGATCTGAAATCTCTCTCATAATAGAAGAATTTCCATGTTTGAATCGCATCAAACAGATATGGAAAGAATCGAAACAAATCACACAAAATTGTGGAAATAAAATCTCCAACGTCTGAAAAATTAAAGCAACTTAATTGGTCTAAGAAGGATCATTAACCGATTAGATGGAGAACTAGTCGGTCGGTGAGCCTTCTTGGACCGACTGGTTTGAAACAGAGATTATAGTAAAGAAGTCACGATAATCTAGTCGGTCTAAGAAGAAACAATAACCGACTAGTTTGATAACTAATCGGTCGGTGAACCTTCTTGGACCGACTAGTTGCAAACATAGATTTGTGTGAAAGAAGAAAGATAATCTAGTCGGTCTAAGAAGAAACACTAACCGACTAGTTTGAGAACTAATCGGTCGGTGAACCTTCTTGGACCGACTAGTTGGTCATTAGAGATTAGTCTAAGATTCAAAGGAAGGCTAGTCGATTCAAGAAGAATTCCTAATCGATTAGATTGACATTTTATTGATTAGTTCTTCAACTTGAACCAACTAAGATGCACCAGAAGCCAGGTAGAAGAGCGATAGGCTAAGGGACCCTATCTAATGGCTTATACGACATTCCTAGTAAGTAGATAAGATAGTTAAGAGGGATACTAAGCAAATATGAATCAATACTTAACATTCTATAAAGTAGAGCTAGAAGACAAAGAGATAAACAAGAAAAACCGTCTTCAAAGCTATAACATGATGAGTCTGAATCTCTTGACAACATCAACAAGTCCTTGAGCTTTAACGAAGCTTCAGGCACAACGATCACGTGCTCTAAAGGAGTTTTGAGATGTCGCTTGAGATCTACAGAGTAAATTAGGGACGATCTCCATAACTACGCTCAAATAGAATTAGTACACGATATTTATGTTTGTTCATCATCAAAACCAAATCTGGGGAATCATTACTCAACATTCTCCCCCTTTTTGGTGATGACAAACCAACATAAATATAAATCAATAATAATAAAATAAATGAAATTTACTTACTCTCCCTGCATTGATGACACGTTAGTTCCATATTAAATAATGAACAGAAGCATCAAGCAGCAGAGAAAAGAATAAAACATGATCCAACTATCGAAATATAGGATCGGAATCCATATATTTTTATATCTTCACTCCCCCAGTATCTAGCATATGAAATTGATTCACGGTAATGTTTAAATTATCATTTAGCACGAAGTCCTTTATATGTTCTCTTCCCCTTTGGCATTATCCAAAAAGAGCGGGATAAAAAACAACGACATACAATAATGGCTAATAGAAGTTCAAACACGAGAGTCGAAAAACATGACGACGGTCCAAATGGCACCAATGAAAATATCAAAGTCAAAATAAGGTGTGTCAACTGGACCATAGTCGAAAAACGGAAAGCGAAAACAGCAAAATTAATATTAAATCATATGGTTGAGTAAAGGAACAATTTCTCCAATATCAACATTTTAGCGAATTGAGTGCATGGAAAACATTTCATGTTTTCATACATCCAAAGCTAGATAACAACATAGTCGATGAGCGACGAAAAGAGTCAGTAGAGACACATCACAACATGCACAATGATACGAACTGCAACAGGATATATATATATATATATATATATATATATATATATATATATATATATATATATATATATATATATATATATATAACCAGTAAATGGCATACATCCAGGCAACAAAAAATATCTAACAACAGCAGGGAGTAGCATAAAGTGCAGGAACACATATCAATACAACATCATATCATATACCAAAAGAAAATAGAACAACCACCCAACTATCCTAACCTCACTCTCTCACAACTAGATGTATCATCTAAAGTGCTCAAAGGAGAGTCCTCCAAGGTAGGCTCAAGAGGCAGAGGCAGGAGATGCACCTGCGCCAGGCTGTGCAATCGGAATGGCAGACTCTGAAGCAACAGAAATATCTACCGAAGGGATGGTGGCAGCAGGAGTGCCCTCGGGGGCACAAACAGGAGAGGCAGCACTAGACGACGGAGGAGGGACAGAAGGGGTCGCCCGCTGAACATGTCTCAAGACAGCAAGAGATTTCTTGACAACGGTCACGTTCAAGGGAGGACCCAAAGGACGGTGATCGTCATAAGGAAGGGGAACTCCAAAATGACGGAAGACCAAAGTCAAGATGCAAGGATATGGAATATGCACGGCCTTGGAGGACTTCCTGATGCACTCAAAAGAGTCCATCTTGTCCAGAATGATACGAGCCCAATTTATTTTGCTCCCATCAAACAGGGCATAGATGAACTTCAGAAAGGGCTGGGATGGAAGACTAGAAGAGCTGTACTTCGGAAGAAGACACGACTTCAGAATCAGATTGAGAACACATGCATTCGGCTTGAAAGATTTGGAGGGGATTCCTATCATGGCAGGAGGAATGACATGAAACATATCTGCCGGTAGAGATTGATCGAGATCATGGATCTTCTCCACAGAAATGTCAGACAGAATCAGACCAGAAGACGAAATCCCAAGAATCTGTCCTAAGACCTCTGCAGTGAGGACAATGGGCATCCCCAAAACAGTGCTCTCAATATAGTGCTTTTCGTCATACTCACCCCTAACTCGATTGGCATAGAAAAGCTTAACGAGTCGTGGGTAAGGATGAGGATTCGCCTTGGGATCGTGGCGAAGATAGTCAGGAAGCCTTCTATAAGATAAAAGATCGGCAAGCTCAGGGAAATCAGCAAACTTGACGTAGTGTTCGAGAATCAAGGGGCAATGCTCAATACGATTATAAGCGGCAAGACATAACGGATCATTGTGATACATAGAAATATCGACCCCACTAGAGAGCATAGGACCCTTTCCCTTGGACTGTCGCGGGGTAGTGCGAGCAGTCGGGATAGGTTCTTTCTCGACAGCCTCAGACTCTGGGATATAATCCTCGTCGGAGTCAGAGTGCACTGAAGAAGCACCATAGGGTCCAGAGGTCAACGTCTTTTTGAATTCTGGTTGGGACTGGGGTTGAAATGTTGGCTTAGGTTGAGGGAATGTTGCCTTCTTCTTTTTGAGTGGAGGCGAAGAAGAAGAAGATGAAACCGGCGACGAAGGAGGCGGACGAGTTGATTTTGATCGATGTTTGGATGGATTAGGATTAGAGGGAGGCTCGACGGTCATCTCAGAGGGACCGGAAGAGGGGATATGAATTCTCGTTCTCGCCATGAAATCGAGAAGAGAGACGCAGCAAATTCGAAAGGAATTTTATGAGCGAACCCTAATGATCACAAAAATAGACGAGAGGAGAGGAGGAGATACCCTAGAGGAGGAAGAGGATGGCCGGAGACGACTGAGGCGGCCGGAGACGACGAAGGACGGCGAAGGATGGCGTAGGACGGTGATGGCTTAGAGAGGAAGAAAGAGATGCATCGATTAATATGAAAATGAGTCGGTAAGATGAGTTTTAAAAACGATTGAAATCGGCCAAAGACAACTTTGCCCTTGCCCAACTAGTCGGTCTGAGTTCAGTAGCCGACCGACTAAAACGTATTCTAGTCGGTCGGTGATTGTGATTGGACTGACTAAGAGGCAAACAACAAGTTAGTCAAGAAAAAAAGGCATAAACTAGTCGGTCTACGTTCAATGTCTAACCGACTAGAAGTCAAACTAGTCGGTCTGAAGATCAACTTGAACCGACTAAATGAGTCCAACAAGTTTATAAAAGAGAAATTTTGAGATCTTTCATACAAGCACTTGGACTAAACATCTAAACACTCACTTAATCACCTTAATTATCACATTAGACCATAAAACCATAAATACGATGCGCAAATCGAAAAAAACCACTCATAAATCCAGCATGAACAGAGAATATCATAATAGATGTATGCATGAGTCTATGACAATCACTATCATGCAAACTTTATAAACAGTATGAATCCTAAATCTCGGATTCACCCATAATCCCCAATTCTCGACGTAACCGCACAAAGGAATCTTCCTTAAGTGGTTTCGTGAAAATATCGGCGATTTGCTTCTGGGTTTCAACGTACATTAATATGATGTCCTTTTTGGCTACATGATCATCTAGAAAATGGTGACGGATATCTATGTGTTTTGTACAGAAATGATGTACCGGATTCTTAGAGAGACATATCGCACTTAGGTTGTCCACCATGATAGGACAAGTATCACAGTGTATACCAAAGTCTTTCAGTGTGTGTCTTATCCAAAGAACCTGTGCACATGCAGCACCGACGGCGATATATTCCGCCTCGGTGGTTGAAAGAGATACGGAATTTTGCTTCTTGGAAAACCAAGAGACAAGGGAATTTCCTATAAAATGGCAAGTGCCACTAGTACTTTTCTTGTCGGATTTGCATCCAGCATAATCTGTATCACTATATGAGATTACCTCATATGTGCTTGACTTTGGATAGAATAATCCGTAGTCTAGTGTGTGACTTAAATAACGAAAAATACGTTTAATCGCTATTAAGTATGATTCCTTATGTTGTGACTGATACCTAGCACAAACACATACGACAAACATTACATCTGGCCTACTAGCAGTAAGATATAATAGACTACCTATCATACCTTGATATAGACGAATGTCTACATTTTTGCCGCTCGTATCTTTCTCAAGATGTGTTGTGGTGCTCATCGAAGTCTTCTTGCTAGAAGCACTCTCCATTCCAAATCGCTTTAGCAGCTCCACCGTGTACTTGGTTTAGTGGATAAAGATCCCATCATTTGGTGAATTTGGAGTCCTATGAAGTATTTGAGCTCACCCATGTGGCTCATCTGAAACTGATCCTTCATAACATTAGAAAACTCTTCGCAGAGAGTGAAGTTAGTAGCACCGAAAATGATACCATCTACGTAAATTTGAACTAGAATAATATCATGATTAGCATATTTAATAAAGAGTGTTGAATCAACCTCACACATTTTGAAACCCAAATCCAAAAGAAAGTTCTTTAAGCGGTCATACCAAGCTCTAGGAGCTTGTCTCAAACCATAAAGTGCTTTCTTAAGTTTGAAAACGTGATTCGAAAATTTTTCGTTTATAAAACCCGAAGGTTGAGAAACATATACTTCCTCAACGACATCTCCGTTTAAGAACGCACTCTTTACGTTCATTTGAAAAAGTTTGAAATCTTTATGGCATGCAAATAACAATAATAGTCTAATAGATTCTAATCTAGCTACATGTGCAAAGGATTCCTCGAAATCAATACCTTCCTCTTGCCTGTAGCCTTGAGCAACTAACTAAGCTTTGTTCTGGATGACATTTTGGTTCTCGTCTGTCTTGTTCTTGAAAATCCACTTCGTTCCTATAACGTTGTGGTTCTTCTAAGGCAACGGAACGAGCTCCCAGACCTCATTCCTCTCAAATTGAATGAGCTCCTCTTCCATGGCTACGATCCAAGAACTATCTTCGCACGCCTCGTTGATATTCTTTGGCTCCACGGAAGAGACAAAGGCACAATGAGCGAAGAAGTTGACTTGAGACCTTGTTTTGACACCATCTTCCATGTTGCCAATAACTTGATCATGAGGATGGTCACGAACAGTTGGAAGCTTTCTGGGAACACCCTGGTCACTAGGAACATTATCAAGGGATTCATTAGTAGGGTTAGTTTCAATAGAATCAATAGCATTAGACTTATCAACAGAATCACAAACTACTTCCATAGAGTCATCGTCATCGATAATTCTAGGAGAGACAAAGTCTTCATTAAATGATACATGAAGTGATTCGTCGATCGTTGAGGTTCTCTTGTTGTATATCCGGTAGGCTTTGCTACGGGAGGAATATCCAACAAAGATCCCATCATCGGATCTTGGGTCAAATTTGTCCAAACTACCATACGTGTTCTTGATAAAATATTTTGCACCAAAAACTCTAAAATGTTTAACTTGAGGTAACCTATCAAATAATAATTCATAACAAGTTTGTTTAGTGCCGGGCCTTAAGAGTATTCTATTAAACACATAGCAAGCGGTATGTACCGCTGCTGCCCAAAATTGATGGCCAAGGTGGCTATCATCAAGCATAGTGCGAGCACATTCCACTAGCGTCCTATTCTTTCTCTCAACCACACCATTTTGAGGGGGTGCGCGAGGAAAAGAAAAGGTGTGAGTAATACCAACCTCATCACAGAAGTTTGAGAAAGACTCGTTCTCAAATTCCCCGCTATGATCACTACGAATAATGACAATGGTGGTTCCAATGAGATTTTATACTTTCTTAGCAAATACTGTGATGTTTTCAAAAGCATCATTTTTATTAACTAAAGTAAATACCCAAGTAAAACTAGAAAGTCATCAACGATGACAAGTCCATATCGGGCATTCCCTAATGAAGCAACTCTAGTTGGCCCAAAAATATCTAGATGTAAAAGCTCTCGAGACCGTTTAGAGGATATGCTTTTCTTAGGTTTGAATGACGATTTTGGAAGTTTGCCTCGTTGACACGAGTCACAAAAGCTTTTCTTTTTAAAAGAAAGCTTACGAAATCCTTTTATAGAATCTAGCTTGAATGGTTTGAAAAGTGTTCCGAAATTCGCATGACCAAAACGTCTATACCATAAGTGTTGCTCACTTGTGTTGGCAATAAGACATTGTTCATGGGAATTTGGAATATCTAAGATATATATGTCCTTATGGCGTGTGCCAGAGAACAACAAACTATTATTATCAGTCCTTAAAATATGGCACATTCCTTTCTCAAAGCTAACTTTGTAACCATTGTCACAAAGTTGACTTCTAGAGATTAGATTGTGATTTAAACATTTAACAAGGTAAACATCATTTATAAGAGGTTTAGAAGGGTTACCAACTTTCCCAACACCTATGATGGTTCCACTCTCGTTGCCTCCAAAGACCACTCGGTTTCCACTTTCAATGGGTACCACTTCGGATAGCAACAGAGCTTTACCAGTCATGTGTTTTAAGCACCCGTTATCAAGTATCCAACCGTTCTTGGAGCCAAATTTCGATTTGTTGCTCCTTTTCTTTTTCTTGAGTACCTGAAGATAAAAACATAGTATCATGGTACCCAAGGTCATTGGGTCCTAAAAGATTAGACCTTTGGAAGCCAAGTCCAATTGGACTTAGACTTTCCGATATAATCATCATTGTGCACAACATTCATAAAATACGAGTTTATATATGCTTGTTTCTCATGCATGCTAGTGTCCTTCGGGCTCCAAATAGAGAATGTCTTGGGAGCCCTATTCCTATTGGGAACATGCACATTTTGTTGATTTCTACGTGATGCATGTGTTCTACGTGGAAGTGGCCCAGTGTATGCATGACGTGGATAAGCATGCGGCGCATGATGAAATGGTGGTGGCAACATATGATACGGTGCATGATGGTAATCATTCATGTAATAATGATGAGGGTGAACATATGCATGTGTGGGAACACGTGCGTGAGTGTGTCTCATTTGGTGTGCACGTGCTCGTGGACGTGGAGCATAAAAATCATCATAAGTGTGAACATATGGAGTATGAGGTGTGTCCCTACGTGGTATAGCATTTGTGTACATAAATACATGACCCTTCTTTGGAGGTCCACCCAAAATGGGTTTCTTTCCAAAAGGGGATGTGAACTTAGTGGAAGTACCATTGGAAGATGAACTACCCATAGGGTGTTTACTCCCACTAGTTGTGGCATCGGAGGATGGCCTCACAAAGGTGGTGGAAGATTTGGATGAATTTTCCTTATTATATCCCAACCCAATGCAATGATTGGCCGGAAGTAAGTCATTCAGAATATTATCCAAACGATCCTTGCCTTTGTTGAATTTCTCAACACGGCCTAATGTGAACTCATATTTCTCAGTGAGAGAAAGTATTTTAGCATCCAAAGTAGACACTTGTGTGGTGAGTTCATAAACACATGACTTGGGATTCTCATTCTCAATACTCAAAGTTGAGTTTCGAGAAAACAAATCTGCTATCTCATTTTCATCCGGATCCTCAATGTTAACATGCTCAAGTTAAGATTTGAGATTTACAATCTCAATTCTCAAGGCTTCAACAACGGTGTCATTGTTGGTGATGACAGGTTTAGGTGTGATTAGAAGACTAGTTAGCTCATCTTTGATTTTAGTATATCTATTCACTAACTTAGAATACTTAGACCAAATTTCTTCATTAGCTAATCTACGGTCATCCATAGTTACCTCTTCACCTTCATCCTCGCTTTCATCTGAAGTGGTCTCTTGATCATATTGTTCTCTTGCCATGAAGCACATGTGTGCTTTCTCCACTTGTTCTTCATCTGACTCACCGCATAAAGAGTCCTCTTCAGAGTCGGTGAATGTACCAATAAGCCATTTCTTGTACTCCTTCTTGTACTTTCTTGACTTGTCGTACTTAGGTGCCTTCCATTTATCCTTTTGTTTGTTGATGGGACAATCGACCTTGATGTATCCTGGCTTATTGCATTTGAAACACAAAGAAGAAGAGGCATTAGTAGAACCAACTTTGTATTTGTTCTTGAAGCTACCTTTTCTGAAAGACCGGTTGAACTTCTTTGACATGAGGGCCAAAGATTCCATGTCCAACTCAGCTTCTGATTCTTCACTATCGGTAGGTGTGGTAGGGGCGGCCTTGAAAGCAATCGCCTTTTTCTTCGGCTCTTCTTGCTTCAAGAACGCCTTCATCTTGTCATGCATCTTAATCTTGATGTCCTTTCATACCTCATAAGACATTAAGGTACCCATTAGTTGAACAACAGTATACTTAGACATATCATTACCTTCCTCGATAGCATAGGTTCGCTTTTTCCAACTCGAAGGAAGTCCGTCATTAATCTTTGCGACTTTCTCTTCTTGGGTATATGTCTTCCCAAGAGCTTCCAATTTGTTGGTTAGATCCACGAAGCGAGCATAGTATTCCTTAATTCTTTCACCCTGTTCCATATGAAATAACTCGAACTCTTTATTAGCAACATTGAGTTTAGAGTATTTTACCCTACTCGTTCCCTCGTGCATGATGAGAAGTTGATTCCAAATCTAATATGTACTCTTACATGTGCATATCTTATTGAAGTCTTCAGGCTCCAATGCACACTGTAAATCATTCATTGCCTTGTTATTATTCACCTCCGCGACGACCTCTGCGGCAGTCCATTTTGAGAAGTCTTCTTCAGTGGGCTTAACATACTCCGTTAACGTGGTTCTCCAAAGAGATGCACTCCGGAGGAAGGTTCTCATCTGGCATTTCCATTACCCATAGTTGGTACCGTTGAAGTGAGGAGGCCTGTGTGAGGAGTGACCTTCGAGCACTGAAGAGGCTCCTTCACGATTCTTGTAAGAGCTGTAGTCGGGAGGTGGTCGAACGGTCTTGTTGTCGTTGTTTGTCATAGCTATAAACAAAGCTCTGATACCAAATGTAATACCCTAGAAGATACTACATAAGTACTAGAGGGGGGTGAATAGTACTTTAAAATAACTAAGAGGATAATTCCTAATTATTTTACAAACACAAACAGAAATATGGAATAGAAGTAACAACAAGAAGATCACAATGCAAACAAGTGATGTAATGGGTTCGGATCCACCCAAGTCTCCCCGACTTGTTCCCGGTGATCCTACGTCTCAGACACCCGGATCCCTTCCGGCTACTTGAGTTAGAATCCATAACTCAAGCTTTCACTAAAAACCCTCTTGTAGAAAATACTACAAGACAAATCAATACAAAGATTGAACCGTGACTCCCACAAACTGGGATCACGAACCTCTCACAAACCGAGAGCAAAACTCAAATAACAAGATTACTGAAATATGAAATACTCACCACAAATTCCTATGCCTTAAGAGATACTTACAGTATTAGGGCAGGGAAGGATGATGAGAAGAGATCACGAAAGATGAATGAAAAACCTAGCACCACTGAGATGAACAGATGGAGATGGCTAGGATGATGATCGTGGTCCTTGAATCCTTCTGGAGATTAAACGCACGAGAATCAAACGATCTCTAGAAAGGATTAGGTCAGAGAGAGAGAGAGAGAGAGAGAGAGAGAGAGAGAGAGAGAGAGAGAGAGAGAGAGAGACGTCTTTTTCGAGAGCAATAGTTCCTTTTAAATTGATAATTGATTTCCCTAAAACTAGATCTGAAATCTCTCTCATAATAGAAGAATTTCCATGTTTGAATCGCATCAAACAGATATGGAAAGAATCGAAACATATCACACAAAATCGTGGAAATAAAGTCTCCAACGTCTGGAAAATTAAAGCAACTTAATCAGTTTAAGAAGGATCATTAACCGATTAGATGGAGAACTAGTCGATCGGTGAGCCTTCTTGGACCGACTGGTTTGAAACAGAGATTTTAGTAAAGAAGTCACGATAATCTAGTCGGTCTAAGAAGAAACACTAATCGACTAGTTTGATAACTAATCGGTCGATGAATCTTCTTGGACCGACTAGTTGCAAACATAGATTTGTGTGAAAGAAGAAAGATAATCTAGTCGGTCTAAGAAGAAACACTAATCGACTAGTTTGAGAACTAATCGGTCGGTGAACCTTCTTGGACCGACTAGTTGGTCATCGGAGATTAGTCTAAGATTCAAAGGAAGGCTAGTCGATTCAAGAAGAATTCCTAATCAATTAGATTGATGTTTAATTGATTAGTTCTTTAACTTAAACCAACTAAGATGCACCAGAAGCCAGGTAGAAGAGCGATAAGCTAAGGAACCCTATCTAATGGCTTCTACGGCATTCCTAGTAAATAGATAAGATAGTTAAGCGGGATACTAAGCAAATATGACTCAAGGCTTAACATTCTATAAAGTAGAGCTAAAAGAAAAATAGATAAACAAGAAAACCCGTCTTCAAAGCTCTAACATGATGAGTCTGAATCTCTTGACAACATCAACAAGTCCTTAAGCTTCAACGAAGCTTCAGGCACAACGATCACGCGCTCTAAAGAAGTCTTAAGACGTCGCTTGAGATCTATAGAGTAAATTGGCGACGATCTCCATAACTACGCTCAAAGAGAATTAGTACACGATATTTATGTTTGTTCATCATCAAAACCAAATCTGGGGAATCAATACTCAACATGTGCTTCACTTACCGTCAGTGTGCTTCCCTTACCGTCAGTGTGCTTCCATTACCGCCAGTGTGCTATTTACTTTCGAGTGATGTACTTTACTTTTCTGTCGAGTCGATGTAGGCTGTAATATAAGGCCCAGTCCTGTACTACTTATCATCTATTGGATAATAAAGATGTTGTGTGTTGTTTCTCTGAGTTTGCATGACAAGAACCTGCCTTCGATGAAATTACCACAGACGCTTCTTGTGCATCGAACAAGGAAGAAAAAAATTCCTCCTTGTTTTATGCACATGCGGACCTTCGTTGCGTCCTCGCTCTCGGGTATTATGGGAAGCGGGGCGTGACAGGTTGTCTCTGAGTTTGTACTTTCTAGATGTCTATATGTTATTTATGATTATATTTGTGGAACATTACAGGTACTACCCTAGTAGTGCACAGTGGACCTGCTGCTTGTGTTTTTAATTTTGTATTTCCTTCGTAACACTCGCTGCTTCCAGAATACCTGATACGGATTCGTACTTATCGGGTAATCTGGGGAGCGGGACGTTACAGGTGGTGGTCCATGCAGGTCACTGCACTGCGGCTGTGTAAGAGTAGTGCGTGTAGTGTTCCAGAGGGAATCCTTAAGTATTTTATTTAATTTTTGTCAAGCTAAAAATTATTTTTAAATAATTTTGTATGACATATGATTTTATTAATAAAATATATGGTTGGACTACTAATGGCTTGATGAGTATTAAGTATTGTAGGTGTATTAAGTGAGTATAGTTATTTTTCTAAAAAAAACAAAATCCTAATTTTTCCTAAGGGACACCTCCACCTTTGATGTGTCAAGATATCCTTGATCCTTACCTAACCCAAGGCTTCGTGGCTTGCTTAGAGGATTTTAGGGAGATGAGGTGGCTACTCTAGGAATTAGAGGGAAGGTTTTCATTTACTCACACTCTCTCCCCAAGATCAGGCCGAATTCATCATTTCCCCTTACTCCCTCTTAGACTTTAGGGAGGCTGAGCACCCGTAGGGCTACGCCACCCTCACTCTGCACACCCCCGTAGCATCCCTGTCGTCGTTTGGGTGTTGTTGCTCATTCTATGACCTTGTGGAGGAGAAGAATGATTTAGAGAAGAATGAAGAGGGCTTGGAGAGAGAAAAGCTTGAGGCTTGGAGGATAAAGCTAGAAGAAAGAAGGACATCTAAGGTAGTATTTCCATCTCAACTAGTATTAGAGTTGGATGTTTAGTTCAAAGGAAAGCTTGCATCTTTATTTATCCAAGTGAACTCATGCATAGTTCTTATAAAATCCTCTCTTCTTGTTGTTGTTGTGGTTTTAGCTCTCTTTAAGTAAATCATGAGTTTGTATGGCTGTGTGCGGTGAGCAATTCTGAGTTTGTATGGTTGTGTGCGGCGAGCAATCCTGAGTTGTATGGTTGTGCGCTGTGAGCAATCCTGAGTTTTGTCTAGAATTAAATTCTGGAAAAATATATTCGTGTAGTCCTTGAAATTCTATCCCAAAATCATATATAATATGTCATATGTTCAGTACAGTACTTAGGAGTAAAAATTCCATCTTTACAACATGTCGGAATTTCATCCAGTCTGGACACGGTTTGGCAAAACATAGATCCGTCCCTACACACTCCATAAAAATTGATGATCTTGGTCTCGTTGGAAACATAACAACTTTTTCTACAACTTTCCATGTGTGCACATTTTTGAGATTCTAACTGTAACATGTCCCAAACTAGCAATCTTTACAGCTCTTAGAATTTGTCTGAAAAACAGATTCGACATGTCTCACAAAATAATTCACCATAAATCACCCAGTTCATATTTCTGCACAAAAATTTATAGGTGAATCCAGCACAACTATATCTACAACTTCCATTTGTATTGTATGAGCATGTTTGATACAAAATTATGGAGAAATATGCTTCTTAATCTAACTGTTCTGCTTTTCCAGCAAGTTGAAAGATTTGAATGTTGTTTTAAGTTCTTTTGGGGTTAGTCTTGCCATTAGTGTTTTTAATTGTTGCTGTTATATGATGAGATGTGGTTTATGTTCTTGACACATGCAAATGATGATGAGAAATTGTTTATATGTTTCATGTATATTATGAGAAATGAGAAAGGGAATGCACAAGGCGATGCATGTCCCAAATGTGTGGTGAAATGTGGAAAGAAAAGAAATGAAAAATGTTATGTTTCATGAAAATGACTAAGTCCTCTTAAATGAGGGTGACACGGGGTTTGGGGGAAACACGTGTAAATTATAGGAGTTAAGGAGTGGACAGATGATATGAATTCTCACTCGATGTGTCACTCGCAGAAGGGGGAGTTTGAGAGGGTTGAAGAGGCTGCTGGTGTACTCGTGATGCACCATGACGGTAACTGATGGGTTTCTCCGTTTGTCCTAAGAAAAATCGTGATGAGTCTCACTCCTACCTTGCCAGTCAGGTACGGAGTTATGAGAGGCTCCTCCAGTGCTCGTGTCGCTGGTTGAGGTACCATTTTTCACCCACCTTGGGTGAAGTCCGACTCCTTAGCGTCCTACGATTTATCCGGGTTCTAAAATGCTAACCAATGAATTAATTGTTAACCTCATTATTCTCGTAGCAATGGTAAATGTATGTGTTGTTTACTTGTGTTTCTTTACTATGGTTTTTTATGCCGTATACCATTGTTATGCACCTTGCCTGTTGTACGTGCACTTTTCTCACACTTGTGTAGCTGTAGTTCCTTACGTTACTGATATAGCTCTCTTATGTCATGTTTAGTTTAGTGGCCATATTAGATGTCATATCATATCTTTTCCATGCTAATATGCTACTAATGTCACCTTTGTATGCCATGCTTCATCCAAGATGTTAGAATGCATATGTGTAATATTAACAGGTTGGCTTTATTATGTTTCTATGTTTAATCCGTGGCATAACACCTATGATAGCTTCATCATGTTTAACTTGTGTCATAACACCTATGTTAATATGTTAGTTGTTAGTACGTTAACATGTCAACCTATGCTTGTACGCCATTCCACGTAATCAGGTTCATTATGTTGGTATGTGGTTCACCATGGTATGCCAATATGCCATTTCATGTTAATATATTTGTTTATGCTTATACCTACGTCCATGCTCACATGCCATGTTATATGCACTGTACCGCATCCATGTAAGGACTAGTTGAGATATGGAATTCCTACTGGGTCACGCGTTGACGTGCCCCACCGTTGACTATTTCAGGTGTAAGGGTTGCTTAGTTGGATTAGAGGCAACAGCTGGAGTTGGGATAAACAGATAGTCGATAGTTGAGTGTGGGCTGGGTGGTGAGACGAGTTGGAGAGACACTTGTACCCTTTGGAGTTGTTTAGGGGTGTTGATTAGTGAGAATTGTAAACTTGTATAAAAGATGTACAATTGATATTGGATATATATAAGTTTGTTCATTGGTTGTCTCTGAGTTTGTACTTTCTGGATGTCTATATGTTGTTTATGATTATATTTGTGGAACATTACAGGTACTACCCCAGTAGTGTGCATTGGATCTGCTGCTTGTGTTTTTAATTTAGTATTTCTTTCGTAACACTCGCTGCTTCGGGAATACCTGACACGGATTCGTACTTATCGGGTAATCCGGGGAGCGGGGCGTTACATGATGTTTATATCTTTCCTAAAGAGAAGTCCACAGCTCAAGTGGATCTTCGACCGTAAGGTTTTCAGCATTTAGGGTCTTGTCCATATGGCGGCGAATATAAATAATGGTCTGCGCCTTTTTAATGTCAGTCGCCTTTCCATCTTTTGTCACAGCAGAAATAAGGGACTTAGCCCGCAGGTGGAATTTAACATCATGTTGCCAACTAAAATAATTCCTGCCAGATGCATCCAGCACCTCGAAATCGATGCTTGCGATTTTTGCCATTTTATCTAGCACAACACAAATTTGCATGAATTAATAATACATCAAACATTTTCATGCGGAGGCAATTTTTAAATGAAAATATTTGCGTGGATCGGCCAATTCCACATAAATAAAAGAGTCCAAAGTCTATATTACAGTCCATATTACACAAATGAAAGCGAAAAAAGGAATTACAACTTTGGAAACCCCGTGGGCCCCATTTATAAATTCTTCAGCTTCAAGAGTGGCATCCGCCTCCATGGAAAGTAGTCATCGGTCTTGAACATTACATAATTTTCTCACTATAATTTCTCTCAAAAAGATAAGAAAATGCAGAAAAAGTAAAATGTGGGACTAAACAGTCGATCCAAAAATACAATTAGCCATTCATACAAAAATTTGTGCTCAACAAATGTTTTCATCACATGCATCACATACATCACATGCATCACAGCTTCGTAGAAGGACAAACATAACAATTTAAATACTTAATGATTATTGGACCACTAGGCAACGTTATACACCGTTAGGTTAGGTGACTAATGGCAGAGCGGTCACAGGATCTTCTTAATTATTTAATTAATGCCACACAACCAAGTAAAGTTTATCCGAATGATGAGCCATAGAATGTGATGCAATGCATATAAGTATGATCCTAAAAATGGTATCATATTATGCAATATGTTATGCTATTTGGGCTAGTTCAAATAAATTTGAATGATGCCCAAAAATTACTTTTTTCGTGAGAAAGGAAAAAGTTTTCCTTTTTATATATCTCCAATTAATCCCCACAAGTCCCAAAATATCACCATAATGTCCCATTTTAGTCCCACTTTTTTATCAAATTTTCTGCAATTTTAGGCCACCGAAAGCCTATTTATTCATATTTATATCTCCCTTCCCTTTTCATTTTCAAATTCTTTTTCTTTTTCTTTCTGTTTTTTTCCAGATTATTCGGCCTGCGGGCCTGAAGCCCTCAGGCACGCGCCATTTTTTATTTGTTGCGGGCCTGAGGCCGGCAATGAAGCTGCGGGCTTCAGGCCTGCGGGCTTCTTGTTTTTTCTATGTTTTCGAATTAAGGGGGGAAAGGGGGGGCTGACATGCGTTTATATTTCATATATTCACGCACGTATTCTCTTGTGTTTTTCCGTTATTTTCCGCCGTCTCGTATCCGTTTTCTCGTATTTTCTTGTTTTCTTTCACCTTTCCGTGTTTTCGCGTGTTTGCAGGAGTTTGCCAGCATAGGAGACACATAACGAAGATATCACATATCCCCGGAGCAACGGGAGGAGTCACGCGTGATCCGGGGGTCAAACGACAAAGATTTCTATCTTTCAGCCCCCCACCCGATCGGTTGGATACAGCCAACCGATCGGGTGATGCACGCGTGCACGACTCGGACAGCAGCTGAAGCAGCGCAAGCATCAACCGACCGGGTCGGAGACCGGTTTAGCCCGACTGTCTTCTCTGAAAATTGAAGCTGAATTCCAACCGATCAGTTCGTGTCCGTAATGGAAGGTGAAACGGCCATCGGGTCGGAGACAAAAAAACCAGAAAAAACAAGAAAAAACAAAAACAACAAAACAACAAAAAACAACAAAAAAAATAAACAACAACAACAAAAAACAAACAAAAACAAACAAAAAAGACAAAAATGACGCACGAAGTGCGACTCCTCCAAGCTCCAACCGGCCTCGATCTCCCCTTAACCGACCACAAAACCCCCTAGATCGATTCCCCCACTCTCCATCTCCTTCCCTCCATCGATTTCCCTCTCTCCATTTTCGTTTTTACCCCACAAAACCCTAATTTTCACACTTTCCCCCCATTTTCGAAATTTGCTGAAAAGAAGCGCCTGGGCTTCACACTCCATCCCATTGCGGTGCGTTGGGACATCTACGAGCAAGGATCTTCATCTCGATTGGGTAACTTTGCTCCTTAGCTCAATTTTATATTTTGCCCTATAATTTCATTTTGCTCGATTGCCTGTGTTAGTGTGCATTCATTACATCTTGCATACATTCACACACACACACTCACATGGCCAAAGATAAAGATAAGGGTAAGGGTATTATGCGAAAGTAGGTGTCGTATCGCAAGAGACGCAAGACCACACATCCACCACACTCACGCCCTCCTCCTGCACAGCATGCACAACCCCAACCCTAACCCCAACCCCAACCAATCATCCCAGCTGAGGACCCACTGATGGGCCCGCTTGGCTATCGCTTTAGGAATCAAGAACAAAAAGATTTCTATCATAGACTTGATGCAAGGGGGCACCTATCGACCAAATTTGCCCACACCCAAACGCTTATCGATCTCGGTGTATTCACCGAGGTCGAGACTCTTTTCGCAAATTTAGGTAGGTTAGCTTTCCTAAACGACACCGCGGTGTCCTACCCCTCCCTCACACTTGAATTTTTATCCTCACTTGCTTCTGAGTCGGGGTCGGTCATCATCTTCTGCATCCGTAACAAAACCATTCGCACCCACCTCGATACCATCACTAACATCTTTGGTTTCCCCATCCTTGGGGATGGCGCTATCCGCCCCTACGGGTATCCCCCCAAATTTGACGTCGATCAGTTTCGGTTTCGCCTCACCCTTCACGCTCACTACCCCCAAGGTAAGGCCAAGGACTCCTCAATCATTCACCCCATATTCCGTCTGGCCCACCGGATCATTTCTTGCACTTTCTTCCCCAGGGATGAGTCCGATACCGTGACCATCCCTAATCTTTTCATTTTGTGGGCCATGACCTTTCCTTTCGTTCACGGGGATGACGGGATTTCTTTTAGGGCCCCAGTTGTTCCCGTCCATACCGGTGCTTGGCTTGTTCAAAAGCTACTTAAGATTAGCCGCACCGACAAGGGCAAGCTTTGTTGCGGGGGCCTTATCACGATCATAGATTTTGCTTCCCAGTTCAACATTGTCATCCCCCGAGATTTACCCACTGCCACAGGACCCTCACGTCTAGATCTCGACGTCCTGCGGCATATTCACATGATTAAGCCCCGCCCCGATAGCCGTTTCACCTTCCATTACGGACACCCCCAGCTCCATATACCATTCTGTCCAACCCTGCTCGCATGACCATCCAGCTTGTGGTAGACTGGACTTTCCCTCCTGATCCTGAGTTTCTTGGGGGTTGCGTCTTCCATTTATCCCAGGCGCACCCAGACCACCTTCCCCTGCCGCCCACTTAGGCCAGCAGGACATCCCTGCGTCCCGTGGAGACCCTGGGGCTGGGCCTAGTAGTGCCCTCCCTGCCTCTGTTCACACCACCACCGTCACCACCTCTCTGGTCCGTACTACCACCACCACCTCCTTTCGTCGAGCCACATCCGCTCGCCTCGGTCTCGAGACTGAGCTGGCTTCACTTTGCGCTGTCATTTCGTCCTCCGCCCCCTCGGACCCATCCTCTTCGATCTTCACTCACCCACGTTTCCTCGCGCTTGAGAGGGACGTAGCCACCATCCTCCACATTCTCACTCATGTCTACGGACCACCCCCTCCCCACCACACCCCTCCCCACCACCTTCACCCCCACGACGATTTTCCCCTCCACCATCACATTCTTCACCTCCACCATCACCCCCTAGGTGACCATCCCCTCCTATCACCACTTCCATATTCACGCACGTCTTCTCTTGTGTTTTTCCGTTATTTTCTGCCGTCTCGTATCCGTTTTCTCGTATTTTCTTGTTTTCTTTCACTTTTCCGTGTTTTCGCGTGTTTGTAGGAGTTTGCCAGCAGAGGGGACACATAACGAAGATATCACATGTCCCTGGAGCAACGGGAGGAGTCACGCGTGATCCGGGGGTCAAACGACAAAGATTTCTATCTTTCAGCCCCCACCCAATCGGTTGGATACAGCCAACCGATCAGGTGATGCACGCGTGCACGACCCGGACAGCAGCTGAAGTAGCGCAATCATCAACCGACCGGGTCGGAGACCGGTTCAGCCAGACTGTCTTCTCTGGAAATTGAAGCTGAATTCCAACCGATCAGGTGACCTTCACCCGATCGGTTCATCTGTAGCCGATTCCCCAAATAGGTGACCCGACCCGACTACTCGCTGACTGTGCGAAAACGTCTGAAGTTTCTGTTTATTTGGACGATGTTTCCAACCGATCGGCTGACGGTTCACCCGACGACACCAAGATCCAAACGACGAGCTACTTCCTCCAACCGATCGTGTCATCTGACCGGGTGATGTTTCTGAAAATCGCTGCCGAAGTTCGCAGCAGGTCATCCGATCGGTTGATTCTTCACCCGATCGGGTGACATCGTTTTCTATATATGTATTAGCCGTAGGTTTTCAGAAACGAGAGCTGAGTTGTATTTTCTGTTTTTTCTCTATTGCGACAACTGGAATTTTATACTTATTTGTAAGTGTTCCGATCTTAGTAAAACTTTGATATTATCTTAATTGCATTACTACTACCCGCGTTTCTATTGCCCGATTATGTTTTTAACGGTCGATTTCATTTAGATCACTTTTAGCTATAATGTGTGAGTAGTTCCCAAATCTGGGATTTTGGTGGAAACCCCTTCGTGCGTTCTCCTTAATGTGTCCATAGGACTAGGATATTGATAGGGAATATGAATCTATTGGTTACGCGGGGTGTTTTATTGTCATCGGCGGGAAAAAGACCGCCTTTGACCATTAGGCCAAGGGGGAATAAACTTGGCGGTTGACTCCCTAGCCATAGCTCACGCCCTTAGCGTAGACATCGAATCCTCGTGCGCGGGAGCGGCAGGATGAGATGTTAGGAATTATCGTTGCGAGCTTAGTGCTCCAGGAGTCGGTCAGTGTTAATGGACATGGGAATGCCCACTGACCGAACCCGACAGTCCTGCGTGCTGGGCACCGACCGGAATATCGGGCCCATGGGATGCTGGTATCACCCTTAGAGGCAACGTCTCACCATCAGACCCTAATCCCGATCGTTGTCCTATCCGCCGGTCGTATTAGCGAGAATCATATGATAGGGTGGAAACCGAAGTCCCGGGTTTCCCCTTATATTGTTTATCCCTCGCATTCTATTTCTGTGACAACCCATCTACCGATTCGGGCTAGCTCACCCCTAGGGTGAATTCGGTCCCTTCTGACACAAGCACAAACACGCCTCTCTGTGTTCGACCCCCAAGCCACACTACAACACCGTGCGCTTGCGGTTATAAATATTTAAATCTCGCGCCCCCAATCCTATTGCACACCTTGCACATGATGCTACAAAACCGTGGGGACGTCAGGGGCGACTAGGCTTTATCGCTGCCGCCCCCTTCGGTGCCGCAGAGCGGCGGAACGGGAATGGGCCACCGTGAGGCGGGGGCGGTAGGCAGCTGCACCGTGAGGCGGGGTCGAGATGCAGTAGCCCCGCTATAAGGCGGGGGCTGTGTGGAGGGACAACCCTGCCATAAGGCGGGGCGGGTTGTAGGAGGATCTCGTCGTGAGGCAGGGGGGACAACCCCGCCATGAAGCAGGGGGCTGATGGCGGCACCGCTTGTAGGCAGGGTGCACGGGGGAGGGGGGCGGCGACACCGCCTGCAGGGCGGGCGTGGATGACCCACGGCGGTCGGCGACAAGGTCGTCGGCAGAGCTGTGGGATGGGGTTCGATGTTCGTTTTCTTTGATAAGTTTTGAACAATTTCATATAAAACAACCCTAAAAACAGGGGTTTAAATGATACGAAAATGACGATTAAACATCGTCATTTTATACTATTAGCCGAATATTTCACTCCAATCTTGCGAGATCGATGGAAAAACAAATC
This sequence comes from Scilla litardierei, assembly GCA_030789695.1. Lineage (NCBI taxonomy): Eukaryota > Viridiplantae > Streptophyta > Magnoliopsida > Asparagales > Asparagaceae > Scilla > Scilla litardierei. The sequence goes on from CM061133.1 coordinate 30,980,452, forward strand.
ATGATCATGATTTAAAAATTGAATTATTAGGGATAATACCTCTAGATCCGTCCTCCAGATCTAGCGACGGTTGACGAAGCCTACGTGTGGATGACGACGCCCGTTTGAAGTAGACGAAGCCGCTCGCGTGGATTTACCGTCTTTCCTTCGCTTTCACAACGATCGGTTTTTGTGGAAATTTATTAGAGGCCCGTGCTGATAACGTGTTGTGAATCATTAATCTGGGGAGGAGACACCAGTCCTTTATTTATAGTAGAGAGAAAAGCGTACAAAGATAGAGATAATAGATATGGCCTTATCCTATAGATAATACTTAATCCCAATTCAAACACTGGGATGTTTACAACAATTGACAAGATATGAACAAACTATAAGTAAATTGATGTAACTTTATTTTCAGTGAGAAATTCAAAATTAAGACACGTTCTATTATCACTGTTCCATGAACAAAGAATAATTAGGAAAATAAACAGATCATACATTTGGGAACGTTACCCGTAATTACGAAGGCATCAGTGGAAATAATATGAAACAAGGTTTTAAAAAAGCAAATCTCACAATTATATGCACAAAATCTCTACCATGAAAGTCTCATTAATTCTTTATAATTGTAAATATTCATTGCCAAATGTAAGGGCCTCCCATTTCTAGCATCAAATCAATTCTAATATATGCACAATTATTTCAAAGAGCATTACTATATATTATTTTCATTCTTTTAATTTCCAAAGATTAGCAAGCAAAAAAAAACCAACCATGGCTTTCATTTTTATAGCCATCTTCTTCCTCGCTTCTACTTCTCTCGCGGCCGGCCTCGAACCGGACCGGTTCGACGACTGGACCGGAAACCTCCTCCGACACGGCCACAAAGAGAACCGAGTGGACCACCTCCACTTCTATTTTCACGACACGGTCAGCGGGAAAAACCCCAGCGCGGTTCGGGTCGCCCAAGCCGCCGACACAGACCGGTCCCCAACCTCCTTCGGCCTGGTGATGATGATGGACGATCCGCTGACCGAAGGGCCCGACCCAAACTCGCCGTTATTGGGCCGGGCCCAAGGGATGTACGGCTTTGCCGGGCAGAACGAGTTTGGACTGATCATGGCGCTCGGCTTCTGGTTCACCGACGGCAAGTACAACGGGAGCTCGCTTAGCATCGTGGGCCGGAACCCGGTATCGAACCCGGTTCGGGAGTTGCCGGTCGTCGGGGGGACCGGGCTGTTCCGGTTGGCCCGAGGGGTGGCAAATCTCAAGACCTATGCCTTCAACACAGCCAGCGGGGATGCTATCGTCGAGTATAACGTCACCGTGGTGTATTAGTTAGCGTATAATACTCCCTGCCTCTTACTGCATTTGCATCAAATGTAGCCTTTAATGTTTGTGTTTCTAATTGACTGATCCTGGGTTTGATTCTCGCATAACAACACTCGGGAGTTCGTATTGTATGACGCATTCATTGAGATCATAACATGACAACAGCAAGATATATTTTTACAATGTAGAAATTTTAAACGGCATAAAATTTGCTCACATAGACACTCACAATCATCACACACTTCAATTTCCAAAGAAAACATCGAGACACACACACACACACACACACTAGGGAAGATCAGAAATGTACATAACAGTAGTGGTACCAAGGTATGCTTGTTGTCTACACCACATGAAACCAAATGAAAGCAAGAGCATAGCCAAGCACACTCCATCCCATCCTTGAGCTCCCACTGTCATAAGGAGTATTGTCAACCAGTGGCTGTGCTCCAAATCCCAGGGCCTGTTGCCCTTGTCCTAGCCCTTGGACTTGCCCTTGATCATCATCTCCATTTGGCTGCACCCCTCCATTAACCAATCCAACAGGCTGCACCCCAGCACTGGAACTAGGCCCAAGCCCTGCAATAGGAACTCCAATTGGCTCTTGATCTTGATCCTGATCATTTCCTCCACTCACACTGTCACCCAACTGCTGCTGCCGCCGATTCTGTCCACTGACTGGTGCAATAGCAGTTGGCTGCTGCTGCTGCCCGAATGGCTGATTCGGACCGCTCCCAGGTGCAGCAGCAGTTGGCTGCTGCTGCTGCTGCCCGAATGGCTGATTTGGACCGCTGACTGGTGCAGCAATGGTTGGCTGCTGCTGCTCTCCGAATGGCTGATTTGGACTGGCGATGGATGAATCTACGGGTGGTGCGGCTGGGGCCGCAGCCGGTGATTCCGAGAACGGGCAATCTGATGGTGATGGCGAGGAATTTGGAAGAGGCTGCGGAATCTGTGGGGAGTCTACGTGTGTTGTCACTGGGAATGAAGACGAGAAGTGGAGGGATGAGATGAAGAGGAAGAGGAGCAAGAATGCCATTGCTTTGAGATTTGATTGAATCAGCTGCGTTTTGTTTCTTGGATGAATAGTGCATGAGAGAGTGCATGGGGTTTTAAAGGAGTTTTTGTCAAGAGGGAGTTGGTGCAGTTTGAAATGGAGTAGGAACTCAAATGGAAGAGCAAGTAGGGAAATGGAGCAGCTCTCTTTGTGCAATTCTGGATATGGAACGGACAAAGGAATGAAAAGTGATACGTTTTTCTTAAACCATACATCTATTCCTCAATCATGTCACATGTCTTAACAAATCCAACTAGAGCTAGCCCACCATGTTGCTAAGAAGAGTAAGTACTCATAATGATACTCGGATTTAAAATGGACAGCAACCAAATTCAAAATCATCTTCTATAGATATTACCTCTTTCCCATCCTTAGCCTGTAGGGCTGTAAAAATGCTCGAAAAGCTTGGTATGTGTTCACTCCATCAAAGCTGGTAAACGATGGTTTACGTTCGTTCCACAGCTAAATATGAACGAACAAACACATCAAAGAATGACAGGGCCCAACTTGTTCATTAAAAACAGCAGTCCATTTAATATTTATCAACAACAATCATCATATTCCCCATAACGCAGACGCTATCCAAGCAATAAATATAAGATATTTCATCATTATGATGCCAATACAAACATTTTTTTGTGCTTCCACAATTTCTGTGGACAAGTATATACATGTACGTCGATAAAGATTATGTTATCTATCAACTCTATACAAGAGAAAGAATGAAAAGCATCAAGCAAAAAAATGTACAATTAGCGTAAAAATGTCTCATACTGTATCCAACCCATCTAATATATCCAAAACCTTAGTCCTTGCAAGATCAGATTCCAATGCCATATTAAACTCCCTGGATGGTGAATTGCCAAAACTCCTACTCAACCCTCTGATAGTCTTTTCCGTCTTCTCTTCAGGGAATTTGATCTCCTCGCTTTTGCTTCTTCCTAATACCATCCTCTTCGAGCTAACATGTTCGAGCATCTCTCTGTCCTCTTCAGAAAGTTCAAAGACGGCCCTAGATTTGTCACTGATGGTCAAGGACCCATCTGTGTTGTTCTCTTGCAGTACCACCCCCCTGCGCGACCTGCTGCGAACTGGTTTCATGAGCTTGTACCCATAACCCTTGTTCCTAACCTGCACTACCAGATGGTGAAGCCAAACTGCCAGTTCAAGTATGTGCTTCTCTGTCTTCTCTTTGTCCGCATGATACAGCGTCTGTATGCGGGTAATGCTATGCTGTGATGTAGGCTTCCTATTCATCTCATCGGTACTGTGAAACACCTTAGCGTTAGAATCTAAAGGACTGTTCTACGATGAATATTTGAACAACTATCAAGTTGAAGATACAAGGGAAAGAACAATGAATATGAGACGCTTTTGCCCCCACTAAGTATATGTATTTGGGGAGGAAAGTATGCAGTGTTATTGTTTGGTCTTCTTGTCTGTTCAGTAATGCACATGCTCAAACTAATATAGTCATAATCAATTTATATATGTATAAGACAAACGGGCCAAGTTTCACCTATCAAAACCCAACACTTCCTCATTTAGAATAAGAAATGCATCAAGAATATAGGTAACTACGTTCTTAGCTGTGAAGTAATCCATGGACTTGAAATCCAGTTAAATAAAAGCGCTTAACATTGTTTTGCAATATTCGTGAAACTACTTATATATAGCCTCAAAGATTTCTAATAAATATAGATATTTGTTTTATTTTTTTTGGAACATAAATCCTGGACCAGTATTAAACATGGTACCCATAACATGTTATTAAGTTCATTCTCTATCAAGAATTGTTATGAGGAAAATAGTTATAATCTTTATTCCATTATCTTTTCCCAATGCAATCAAAAATAATGTGCAACTGTGGTTATTGTCATATCTACCTCATTCTGGTCTAAATTCCCGTATGAGTGAAATTTGAACATTCCCATCTCATGTCTATCTTGTTATGTTCTTGCATGATCAATTAGAATATAAGACATTATAGTCCTTTCATCTCTTAATCCCTCCTCAATTCATTAAAAATCCATGCTACATTAGCAAATTTGAAAAGTAAATAGGTTCCTTTTTATTTTTATTTTTTTGAAATGGTTGATAGTCTTCTTGAAATATGATGTATGAGAACTTCTCTCATCTTTTTCATAGTAATATAGAATAGAGGGTAGTCCTCTGAAAAAAATTAATTTTTCTATTTTCTTGAAAAGTCACTGTTTAGTGATGAACATTTTGGATGGCGAAAAAATAAATTATCAATATCTTATTAGAAACTAAAAACTGGATATAATTCTCAAGGAAAAAAACTAGATATATAATATTTATAGGTATACATATTTAAAGGATTTATATGTAAGTTTCATTATAATCCTTACATTAAATTAGGGGTTTTATGCCAACTCCATGCACATGAAGGGCTCTCCTAGAGCATAACAGGATTACACATTTTTAAACATGGGACCTACATACACCTGTGTTTAAAAAAGTCTGTGTTATGGTTAGGGGAAAAATTTTTGACTTCTCAATGCACCTTCAGCAGAACGTGGACCCTCGTCCTCAGATAAATAGGGCAGTATCGTAATATCAAGAGTGTGAGACATATCTAGACGCATTAGATTGTTCCAGACTCCCAAGGGGTTCACCGATTTTTTTTAAAAATATGTTTTTCTCAAAATGTCACATGCTCATGTTTAAGCATGGGAGACAAATGCATAGCCCCAAAAAAGGATAGAAAGATAGATTTAACTTCTATGACCCACTTGAAAAGGGATGGTATTTTGAACAGCAGACTCGTGTGTTTTGAATTTTTCTAAAATTTTCAATGTTGTGCCAAATTTTGGAGGATGTCATTATCACGAGGACAGGGCAAACACTCATCCCATAGTATTTGCTTGGTACTATAGAGTAGAAGACGATTCAATTTCAATTATTGATGTCAACTAAGAAGAGATTAAGTTAAATCAATGTAGAACATGTACTTCTATCATGCAGCCGTACCATTACCGGACATGCCGAAACCTGTACCGGACACTGATACCTTTTGAACACTTCTCGGCCGTATGTCAGACATTTCTCAATACTTGTCAGACATTGACTTCTATATTTGTAATTTTTTTTCCTGACGGTTACAATTTTATTTTTATGAGGTACATGTAATTTTGTGGGGTTATACCAGTTTCTGTATGCTTACGGCAAATAACAAGATGAAGTGAACTTAATCTAAATAATGTGTTTTAAATTATATTGTTTGATGTCAGCTTTTGTATTTTATTTGTTCTGTATGCATTACTATACATACACTATATGTTATATTATATTATAATAGACATATCCCCATACCCCTAACGTTTAATAAAATTTACCGTGTCTCGTACCCGTTCCAGTATCCACATCCATGTCTATGCTTCCTAGGTATAAATTAAAATTTGCAAATTGGTATTTTTGTTGACATGTGAAGCATATCTATTTTCGAAAATTTCTTTTTTATAGCAATGCATATGAATAGGCAAAAAGGATGGCAATGTTTTTTTGCAGTTAAGTAAAATTAATGTATGAAAAGTATAAATGATAAAAAGAAAATCTTGAGCTTATACATAAGTTTGTAGATGTAGAAGTTAAATTTTATTTTGAATTTTTTATAGATAAAGCAACTAGAAAATTGTTGTTGTTTTTCGAAAATAGTCCAGACTTAATCTTGAGATGAGATGCAACTTATATTGAAGGTATTGGGGTGTTTTGTGAAAAATACCCGTTCATATGTTCTTTCTGTAAAAAAGAATTAGCTTTCAAAGAGTGGAATAGAAATATGAATATGTGGGTCCTGCCTCTTTTTTTAACTTGAAAAGCTTTGTTTGAACTATGAAGCTTCTCCTTACAGAAGCGTTCCAAGCTGCGATTTCTTGGCCCCCAGTGTGCCGCATGGCATGCAACTATGGGACCCAAAATAGATAGAAGTACACGAAAATATATAGAGATTTTTTCTTCACACTTTTCAAAATTTTTGAATTGAGGGGTGGGACATTATGCACAATAATAGAAGGATACTTTTCGCAGTAATGGAGAGGGGCTCTCTCTCCCAATTTTGATTAGTACTATAGACTAGATGATTGGAAACAAGCATGCTAGTATGCAGTGAGCATAGAGTCAGATTTAAAGGAAAAGAAGGGACTAAACTAACCATATGTTAGCCCATTCTCCAACCCATCCAAAGCCTTGATGTGCCCTGTTGTATTCAAGACACAGAAAAAAGAGAATTTTTAAGTTCATTGCTGCAAAACTTGCAAGTATCAAGCAGAACGCAAAAACTAACAGAACACAGAGGAGGAATGCAAGCACTAAGAAATGATATTTGTAACTTTTACCTTATTGTATTTTCAGCCAAGGGAACTATCCATCTGAGCGTTTTCTGCATTTCAGCCTTGATTTGAGCAGCAGTGTACTGCAAAACAATATCGGTGTAAAGATTTCCCAGTATAAAGTATAAACAGAGTATAAAAACAATTATATATTATAAGAGCAAAGTCTAACTGACCATAACCCTGATGAACCACAAAAATCCGACAAGAGTACAAAATTTTCATTTGTGATTCTGATGCGGACCCGCATCCGCATACCCAAGGGCCGGCGGCTACATGGGTGGGACCCACCCACCTTTAGTGACCTACGTGCGGCGTAGGAGGGTTAGTCTAGGGGTATTCTAGTCTTTGTGGACTAGATTAGTACTTCCCCGGCTTTTTCTATTTATTAGGGCTAGCCGTCTTTTATTTCTTTCATGCTTATTTGTGAAGAACAACTAGGTATCGATTGTGAAGGTTATTAGGCTTTGATCCGTTCATCCAAAGCTAGGAGATAGGGATTCGTCTCGAAAGATGCCCAATTTATCTATTGTTCTTCGCTGAAATTTCTATAAAAATTCCTCTTTTTTCATATTTACCACCTTTAAACGCTGATTTGATTGATCGATCGACCGGATCGTATCAAATTGGTATCAGAGCATTGAGATAAGATGGCGACAAGCACTAGGTCAAAGGCGGATGGCGTGGATAAGAAGGTGCAAGGGCTTCGGAAAGAATTCAACCGGGAGATTGAGGGGTTGAAGAAAACCCTAGGAGAATCCATCAAAGACCATGCGCATTCACAGGAGGACATCCAAATCGAACTTCGGGTGATGAGGAGGGACGCCGGGCAAGCGGGACGCGACATCCAAGGGCTAAAGGAGGCAACTTTAGATCTGAAAGAGGCAACTTCAGATCTGAAAATTTTGAGGGAGGCCACGTCGTCGATTCCGGAGATTAAAGCTATGCTCCAAGCCCTAACAATGGAGAGGGGAGGAGATCGGAGCAAGAAGACTCAAGGGGGAGACAACCAAGGAGATTCAACACTCGAATCGGCCAATCGGGAGCAACCGGAGGAGGCGACGGCTACAACGACAACTCTGGAGGCCGCCGCAGCCGTCGCAAACCCTAATGGGTCCGGACAGAGGCGGGGAGGGGCCGGAAGCCCCTGGAAAAGGACGGCAGGCCCATCCGGGCCCGCAGCAAGCTCGGCAGGCCCATCCGGGCCTGCGCCGAGCTTGGCAGGCCCTGCAGGGCCTGCGGCACCCTGTGCAGGCCCCGTCGGGCCTGCGAAACAGCAGCCTGGCCCGACAGGGCCTGCCGCAGCTGCGGCAGGCCCCGCCGGGCCTGCTGTGACATCGGCAGGCCTGTTCGGGCCTGCCGCTGTCCTAGCAGGCCCAAACAGGCCCGCGAGAGATCCTTGGGGGCCTGCCGCAATGCAGGCAGCCCCCTGGGGCCCCGCAGCGACGCAACCAACCCCCTGGGGGCCCGCAGTAGCACAAACAGCCCCGTGGGGGCAAGACGGAGGCGGATGGGCTCGAGACGCGATGATTGGGGCTCCAGTAGCCCAATTTTGGGGACCAGAGGCTCATCCATAGGTACTGAGACCGCAGGTTGATCCCAGGCATGCTTTTGATGGCTTTCCGGGGCGGGAACAAGGCCCGAGAGGCTATTTTGGAGGACGGACAGCACCAGTACAGCCACACAGAGGGGCAGGAGGGCCCGTGTGGGCACGACAGCAGGGCTTCCCGGGGTACCATTACCAGCCGGAGGCGTGGGAGAGACCCGTTTGGCCCGAGGAGTTGTACGGGATGGACAGGGGAGGACCAGCAGAGACAGTCGGCGGAGGATTCGGCCGTGGGGGTAACCGCGGTAGAGATGGGGGACCTCAGGGGGACATCAATGCAGATCGCCGCCTTATGAAGCTGAAGATGCCGATTTTTGACGGCACGGATCCGGATGGGTGGATCTATCGGGCGGAGCGTTACTTCCAGGTGATGCGGTTGATGGAGGAGTAGGTTCTGAGGACCATCGGAATCTACTTCGAGGGCAAGGCGTTGGCCTGGTACAGATGGAAGGTGGCGCGGACCCCCTTTCGCACTTGGGAGGAGCTGTCCGCACTGATACTAGACCGGTTCTAGGAGACTCCAGGGGGGAGATTTCTACGAGCAGTTATCTGCTCTGAGGCAGGAGGGGACGGTCAGGGATTATGTGGAGAAGTTCGAGATGCTGAATAGTAGGGTGAAGGGGGTGACCGACGAGGTGATGATCGGAAACTTCATGAGGGGGCTGAAGCCCTCCATACGAGCAGAGAGCTGAGGATGCAGAGCCCGGGGACGTTGGAGGATGTCCTTCTCCTGGCCCATAAGGCGGATGAGAAGCATGCAGAGGAGAGACGCATTCGGGGGACTTGGGGAGCCCAGGGCCAGCGTAGTCAGACAGCACTGGCCCCACTTCCGGGGGTTACAGTAGCACCAGTGGACACTGAAATGAAGAGAGAGGAAACCCGACCAGTGATCCCTGATAAACGAATGACAGAGGCTGATATGAGGGCGAGGCGTGCTGCATGCCTCTGTTTCAGATGCGATGAGAAGTTCAGCCCAGGTCATCGATGTGCGAGCATGCTGATGCAGATTGTGCTAGTACCGGACGAGGGGGAGTATGCCGATGATGGGGAGCCAGTGATGACGGAAGAGAGCGAGGTTGAGCACGCACATCTGGATGTAGCGGAGGCGTCCCTGAACTCCTTGGTGGGGGTAACCACGAACCATACCATAAAGTTGACAGGACGATTGGACGACGCGCCGGTGACGGTACTCATAGACAGTGGGGCTACCCACAACTTTATCTCTCGACATTTGGTAGATCGTCATAGGTTGCAGGTGAGCACCTTAGAGACGTTTACAGTCCTCTCAGGGACAGGGAGGAGGGAGGAGAGCAGTGGGATGTGCAAGGGGCTGAGTCTGACCTTACAAGGAGTGCAGATCGTGGAGGACTTCTTGCCCCTAGAGTTGGACAATATCGATGTGATTTTGGGCGTGCAGTGGCTGAGGGGGTTGGGCAAGGTGAAGATGAATTGGAAGCAGCTTAGGATGGAATTCCAGGAGGGGGGTCGCACGGTGGTTCTGACAGGTGACCCTAGCCTCTGTTTTCCCTCGGGGGCCTTCAAAGGCATATCTCCACCTTGAGGACAAGGTGGCTCTTTTAGGGGGCGGTATTGATGCGGACCCGCATCCGCATACCCCAAGGGCCGGCGGCTACATGGGTGGGACCCACCCACCTTTAGTGACCTACGTGTGGCGTAGGAGGGTTAGTCTAGGGGTATTCTAGTCTTTGTGGACTAGATTAGTAATCCCCGGCCTTTTCTATTTATTAGGGCTAGCCGTCTTTTATTTCTTTCATGCTTATTTGTGAAGAACAACTAGGTATCGATTGTGAAGGTTCTTAGGCTTTGATCCCTTCATCCAAAGCTAGGAGATAGTGCTTCGTCTCGAAAGAGGCCCAATTTATCTATTGTTCTTCGCTGAAATTTCTATAAAAATTCCTCTTTTTTCATATTTTCCACCTTTAAACGCTGATTTGATTGATCGATCGACCGGATCGTATCAGATTCCATCCACTTAAGCTCACACCCATGTACTCAGATTTTAGGTGAACACTCTCATGGCCATGAATATTATCTCCGATGATGTGTCATTTAAAGCAGCCAGAAGCATGTAGAACAATGCAAATCATGGGCATATGAACCTCATTAAGGTCCTCTATGCGTAAATTTTCAATTACCTTAACTGAAAGCCTAGGGTATACTAGCAAATTTATATAAGTTATGAAGCTCTAAATGCTATCTCAAAAGAAAAAGATAAAGATCAAGATAAATGGAAGATCTAAAGGCTGCTAGGAATTTTGCGTCTCATGGTTCTATAAAGAAGCATGTCACTTCACAGATTGTGTTCTAATTACCGATCTCTAACCAATCGGCCTAGGTAGATGGACCACTACCCAAGGCGCCAGGAATCTGTCCATGGCCATATACGACCAAATAGACATGCGGTGGAAGTTCTTCAACAATCATTGGATCATTTCGTTCCATTGCCAAGCGTTTAACATGGGGAAAAAGTATTCACCTTCTAGCAGATATAAACTATCCAATGTCTTTCTTAATTAATAAAGGATAATTGCCCTCAAACCCTTGGACTATGGGTAGCGTGTTAATAATACCCCCTAATCGATGATATTAGCACTCAGACCCCATCACCTAACAGAAAACGTTAAAGTTTATATTTTTCTTCCAGGGTTGCCTTCTTTTCTTCCTCCTTTTGCTGATATCATTGCTCTCTCTCCTCCTCCTCTCTCTTGCTTCTTCTTTTTCTCTGTCATGTTGGAGATAAGAGGGAAAGGGAGCATGAGAGAGAAGTAAGGCATGATAGATGGATAGATGAGAGAGAAGATTAGAGCAACGGCAGTAGTGAAAGGAGAAAGGACAAAACTGGAAGAAAATTTTGTTGCTTAACGCTTTTCGTTAATTGAAGGGGTTTTAATGCTAATATCTTATATCAGGTTATATTAATGACACAATGTCCATTGTTTAAGGTGATCTGAACGGAAATTACCCATAAATCCAACAATAAATATAACTTCACTTTGAAACAGTTTTATCAAAAAAAAAAAGAACTCTCGATACATCCTTAGCATCCCAACCAGGAGAGGATGCTATATGGAAAAAGTGATTTAGGCAATTAAACAGTCTATTTTTGTGTGTGTGAACAATAAATCACCTTTTTAGTTATTTCATTTACAAACAAAAAGCACATCGTGTTTCCGGCTTTCAGCTCTTGTGTAATGGAAAAGTAGATTAAGCATGCATGTGTTGGTTATTGCATCATCCCTAATTAGTTTTGATGATATGCTAACAATTTATGTTACTAATATGTTTTATGATATTTGTGAGTCTAGGAAAGTTGAAACAAAGTCAACATGGTCAACTTACTCACTCAAGCTTGCAAAGAATGATGACATTGAGTCAAAGCTTAAAAGTGAAAAGTCAATGGATATGGAGCTCAATATGAAGATCACAACGTATCCAAGGACTCATTGATATGTACAAGCTTCTCAAGACAAGTCAAGAGCCAATGAAGATACCAAGACTCCAAGGTTTGTGTGAGTGGTGTTTTAATTTTGTAAACTTGTCTCAGAATTGTAACATCAATAGTTTGAAACTTGCACACACGTAGAAAAACATTTTTATCACTTAGAAAAATATTTTAAACTGATAAAAATATTTTGAAAACATTTTGAAAGCATTTAGATATAGTATCATACCCTCTTGTACTCTCTTGTGATACAATTCTTGTATCAGAAAAGTAGTTGACTCTCCATACTATATGAATCGACTACTTAAGCTTAGCTGCTTCAGAGTAGTTTCGGCCACTGCCAGGATAGTCGACTCTTGTTACCAGTGTAGTCGACTCCTGAGGAAGTAGTTGACTCTCTGGGGAACATGAGTCGACTCTCAGGGCCCAATGGTCATATTTTGATTATTTTCTTGATTGACGTTATTGTGATGATTAAAGCAGTTGAACGATTTAGAGGGTCTGTGTTGTGTAGAATTCCTCTATATATATCGAGAGCTTTTGTAAGGTTTTATATAACAATTGTATAAGAATTATTGATCATTTCCAAAGCAATTTTCAACGGTTTGCAAATATTTTTCAATCTCTCTTGCCCTCTATTATTTTCAAGGCCATTTGTTTTGATTTTCTTATACAAGTTTTAAAGCAATTTTTGGCCTACTTTGATTTCAATCTCTAGAGCTTAATCTCTATCATTTTGGTATTGGATCAAGTTATTTTTATTCTCAAGTGTTTTAATCGTCAATTCTTTCTTGAAATTAAAAAGATTATTCATAGCTACTTATACACAAAAGTTTCAACTCTTTGGCAATAGAAAGGTTGTACCGCATCATCTTCAAAAGCGAAAGTGTAAGTTAAATCCACACAAGGGTGTGGTGATAAGTCTTTGTACTTAAATATTGTACTTGGTGAAAACCCTCCTGCGTGAGGTGCTCATTTGGTGAGGTTATTGTTGTTGTACAAGTCCTCTTATTGGAGAAGATGCACGAGTGTAAAAATCCTTGTATTGAGACAAGGCGTTAGGAAGCCCTCTATTTTGAGGCAAGGTAGTGAAACTCCGAGCGGTGCTTGGGACTGGACTAGCCCACTGGTGGGTGAACCAGTATACTTGTGTGTTTGTGATTGTCTCTTGCCTTTATTATTCTCATTACTTGCTTTGTTATCATTTATTTCTGTTATGTACTATTTTCTGATTGCGATTGCGATAACCTGAGTAGTTGACAAAGTATTTAGCAAGGTTACACTTGTAGGAGACTTAAGCAATCTTTTAGAAGAGTTTGATAATTTTTTATTAGCACTTATTTTTGACAATACCATTCAACTCCTCTTCTAGTATTGATTACTATCTACAAGATCCTAACATGTGATATCGGAGCCAAGTTACCTCTAGCCGAACGTGATACCAGTATTTCCCAATACGTGGTATCGGAGCAAAGGTACCTCTAGCCGAATGTGACATCAGATTGAGGAAGATTAGATGGCATCAACTTCATCCACTCCGAAGGACTCTCCCCCACTCGCCTACCCCTATTCGACGGAACCAACTAAGCAAGCTGAAAGACAAGGATGTTGGTCCATCTCCAATCCATAGACATCGATATTTGGAAGATTACCAAAAACGAATACACTGTACCAGACACTCCAATTGAGACTTGGGAGAACGACGTCAAAAAGAATGGCACCTGCAATGCAAATGAGATGAATGTGTTGTTATGTGCCTTTCTAGTAAATGAATTCAATCGGGTCTCTCAATGCACCACTGCACACTAGATCTGGCTTACACTGGAGGTAACATATGAAGGTACAAATAAGGTAAAAGAATCCAAAATTAATCTCTTGAATGGTAAATTTGAAAGCCTTAAAATGAAAGATGACGAGTCAATATCAGATATTGAATACTCGTTTCTCGGAGATTATACGGTCTTGCAGGATTATGCAAGAAAATCTCTATGTATGATCAGGTTATGAAAATTCTCATATCTCAGTGGAAGCCTAAATGACAACAATCCAAGAAGAACCTTACCATGGAACAACTCATGGAAAATCTCATAGTGTTTGAGATCGAGATTGAGGAAGAGAACGAGACTCAACCCAAGAAGAAAAACTTGGCATTCAAGGCCAAAGCCAAGGACTCCGATTCTAAAGATTCCAATAAAGGGGAAGACAACATGCCTCTCATCTCAAGAGCTTTCAAAAGGATGTTGAAAAGTAAGTTATCTAAACACAAGTCTAAATTATCTTAACGACATCATTTGCTTTGGTTGCAACAAGCCAGTGAATGTTAGAAGAGACTGTCCCCTGGAGAAGAGAAAGAACAAGGACAAAGGCACAACCAAGAACAATGAGAAAAAAGAAGCTACAATGAAGAAAAATTCAAAAAACCCAAGAGGAAGGCGTTTCCAGCTTGGAACCAGAGCGATAACAAAGATAGCTCAGAAGATTCATCCCCCTCCTCGGATGAAGAAGAAGAAAGGGAAGAGAAGACTCATGTGCTTTATAGTCTCGACTTCCTCAAAGTAAGTGTTTCAAATTCTCATATAGATAACGATGGTAATAGTAATAGCGATGATGACAATGATGACGACTTTGATATTGAGAGTGCTTTTGATGATTTCTGTGCTCAACACGATAAGTTTCTTAGAGACTAAAAAGGTTAGAAAAGACTTATAAAAATTGTATTAATTTAAAAAATGTAGTCGACGAAGAAAATTCTAAGTTAAAATCGGAATTAATTAAACTAAAAGAGACACTTGAAGAATTAACCTTTTTTATCAAGAATTAGATAACGAAAATAAAAAGCTTAGATATGAAAACCAACACTTAAAATTGGAGAATAAAAGACTCAACGATGATTCTAAAATAATAAATACTAGGATAGAAAACCTAGGTAATGGGATAAAGGGAATTAAAGCGAATTATAATGAATTATACAATAATGTTCAAAAAATTACTAAGGAAAACGAAGAATTAAACTATTTAATAGGATCTCAAATAGTTAAAAACAATAAAAATGAACTAGGTTGCACCTCAAATGCTAACACTAGAAATACTAGGACCCATAAAAATCATATTAAACAAATGAATTTAGAAAGACAACTTCTATCAATGCTAACTATAATAAAGAAAATGATTAAAATTTGGATACCAAAATATTTAAATCAAAAAACTTCTAATGATTATGCAATTAAGTTTAAACAAGTATCCACCGTTCACCTAACTATATATATGTAAAAGATGAGAAAATCAAACCCAATTGGATTTGGTTTCTAATGTGAGTAGTTTAGGGTTATAACCTAAGTGAGATACCACAACATAATTCTAGGTATCTCACACTAATAGGGTTCATTAATTGCATGCATGTCTTATTATGTTTGTGCACGTAGGATAGCTTTGAAATCCTTAGGACTTGATTTGAGAGCGTCTAGGATTTGTTTGAGATTGAACTTCATATGTTTCGGCATATATATCAGCTAACTCGAAGTGAATGATCCACATTATAATTCAAGATGCTCAAAGATGGTCATAATGGCAAAAGGCATATCCAGTAGATACCGAATATATCATATAAAGGATACCTCTTCTTTAGTGTCGAATGATTGTAACTTGGAACGTAGAGCAGCTTTAACCCCTGTTGGCAATCCTTGATACAATGTGTTCCTTGTATTAGGAGGAAGAGCAAGCGGACGAGACACCTGGGCATAAGGATTTAAAATTTCACTGAAAATTCTACTTACTATGAGAAACTTGGTATGAGAAACTTGCTATCTGGATGTAAATAGAACCACGCTTTTAGAAAGAGATATTAGTTTTCTATGTCATACTTTGTAATATAAACATGGCGCGGGTTACCAACTATTGAAAGATAATATATGGAGGGAGAAAATTGCACCTACAATGTTGTTAGTTAAGTAAAGCAGTAGCCATGATTATTTGTAAAACATGTAAAAGTAGATAAAAATAACAACACCAACAACAATACTGGAAAAAACGTGAACATGTTTTTAGTTTTTGAGTGCGTAAGTTCGATGAATAATATGCTTGCTTTTATTAAAAGAATACAAAAAGGTATATCGCCATTAACAACAGTCAATAACATATAAAATTCAAGACTATAGAATATGGACAACTTCAACTCATGAATGCACATTGCAGTTCTAGAGGGTAGAGTTGGTAGCATGATTCACACTTACATAAAGTTGGTGGACACAGACAGATGAAAAAGAAGAACGAGGTTGAAACAACCTTAAACGCCGTGATTACTTGGCATCTGTGGAACAACACAAACTTCTAAAAATGAGGTTGAGAACAACCTTAAAGGACGTAATTACATGTCCTCTGTGGAACAACACAAACTTCTATTTATATTCTTCTTTGCATAGTTCCTAGGGTTGTCCCCGTACTCCATATGAGCACGAGAGCTTGCTTTCTGAGAATAATTGTCTCTTAGTCCAAGAAATGCCGTCAATAATGCAGGAATGAGTTTTCTCAGAAAAAAGACAATCCAGGAATGGCATTTCAATCCTACCACCTGCGACCCAACACCCCCAAATCAATATCATATGTACTTATGTGGAATTAATTATATGTTTGAATCCATCTGTGTTGTTAGGAAGATTGTAGCATAATAAACATGTATGGAGAATAAGTTGAAATTTAAACAACATGAATCCGACATGAAAATATAAGTTGTTAGAAATCACTGGCTATCAAACAAACTATAACCAATACTTAACACAAGTGTGCTAATGATATATAGGAAATTCTTGGCTGTTGCTCCATGATTCCAATCTGCTGAAGTTGTGACTCGAATCCAGTTCATAAGCACTCATGATATGGAGGGGGGGGAAGAGACAAGATGCAAAAACGTGGAGTTTAGTCCCACGTCGTAAAGGAAAGGAGATGGGTATACGTTTAAAATGACTGGACCCAAGATTACAATAGGGGTCGGGTCTCTTCTTTTGGGTTAAATTGGGTTTCATGATTGTTTATCCATGTATCCAGAAAGTTAATATGCCTTTGTCCTAACACAATCATGATGCAGGCATATTATATTTATGTTTAAGCAGGCCAATAAGTTAAATTATATGCTTTCATTGTTTGGTTCTATCCTATATCTTAAACAGTACACTCAAATACAAGATCACAATACTCGATGGAATGCTCTGATACCAAGCCATGATGAAAGGACAAGCCTCGCCCACAAATTGGATACAGGTACAGAGTTACAGTTTATATGTATGAAAACCCCCACTACAATTACAGACATACCCTTTCATCATGGCAATTTCTGAACATGAGCAATTCAGCTATAAGTTTGTTTAGCTATACTTCTTTCACTTCTAAAATTTGTTTTCAAAGTGGTTATCCTATTGCAGTGTGCCCGTGGTCAATATAAACTACATAAACAATGCACTTGCATGTCAGTAAGCATGTGTTCTGAGTCTTCTAACAGTAAACATGGTCATAAGCTCTTGCAAATACTACCACTCATAAAGTATATCAACATACATATTATAACCCATGCATGCCTACTTTCATTCAAGACAGTACAACATAGTTCCACCACTAGTAGATGATATTTGGTCCAAACATCTCTTATATACCATAATAGAATTTGACCTTCTAATTCTGATTCCAATCAAGATGAGATTCACCGTCTGTATGAGAAATGAAGATTATAGATACTTCACGTCATACAGACCAAAATAACCAATGAAGATTATAGATATAGAATAATTTCATGTTATAAGCACTAAAATAAATACATCTACACATGAGAAGGATTATAAAAGTAACCAAACCAGCTCTCCCGAAAACTTGTGCACTTACAATATTGTCAATCTGATTGATGATGTTAGCGTAATGCAAAGCAAGGCCAGACACACCCAATCTTTGATTATGATTAGACCCATGTTCAACGAAGTTAGAATCTGCAGTAAGTAGTTGGATTGACATTAACACCCATACGATACATGGAAAATATAGTGCAGCGTCTAAGCATTAAGATTTTGAAAAACATTTATCTCCAGAAAATTAGAAAAAAGAGAAAAGAAAAGAAAACAAGATTACAAATGCATGGTTACAGAAGATGTGAAGTCGCCACCAGAGGTCTAGACATATAAATCCTTGGCAATGTTTAGCAGTAATCATTACTGCAGTCAAATATTTACAAACATGATTTTTGATTCATAAGTTTATAACAACATAGTTTACGAATGCACAGGATAAATCTCATGTGATGGCCAATTACTTGAGTATGTTCAATATCATCTAACACATCTGCCAACATGGACCGTGTATTGATCACACCAAATGTGACCATCCACCTGTTTTTCCATGACCAGTTGCGTCCTCACCAAATGTCACGTTAGCTCCTCTAACACCATATCCATCTCATTCAAATTGTGCTCACCCTATGACACTTATATGGAACTATGGCCATAGTGCGGTTGGTGTGGAAGATCTTGCCCATACATGATCTTAAATGGGATTGTCTCAGACGCGTGTGATAAGAAGTGTGATAGAACCCGAAAATAATCTGAAATTTTATTGAATAAATCTGAAAGTAAAGAAGATAATTTGGCTACAATCAACGGGGAAACCTCCCTCTCAAGACGCCAATTGATAAGGGACGTCCGCACCTTCCCGAAGAACTAGGAGATCTCTCCTCTCAATCACACTTCTAAAAAATAGCATACTCTAGGGCCGACGGCTAATCCCCCTTCTAATACTAATCTCCTCCACAACAAATTACAAGTATACCGTTATTAGAATTAAAATAATAGAAATAAAGCCAAAGAATTGCGAATACGCCACTTAATCATGCTTGTGGGCCGGTCCTTTCCTTGGTACACCACCGAGCATAAGTGATAAGCCCATCACTACTCCCCCAAAAGAGCCACTTTGTCCTCAATGTGGAAGACAGGAAATTGATGTGCCATGACGCCCACTAAGGGCCTGTTCTTTTGCATGGAAAGTGAATGGAAAAGTTGGGAAAGTTACTATTCATGCATTGTAGCAGTACTTTCCCTCCCAACTTTTCCAAATCCCGTTCTTTTGCTTGAAAGTAAAAAGTGGAAAGTTTGCTGACATGGCAGATGAATTGACCGGTTTTGGGAAAGTTTGTAATCCATGTGAATTGTTGGGAAAGTTGAGGATTCCACAAATTTGTGGGTCCCACTATCCCATCTCTCTCTCCCCTCCAACTCGCCAACTTTCCACTTTATCATTCCAACTTTCAAAACCCAAAAGAACACATGAATGGAGAGTGGACCCCACTTTACTTTCCAAACCCCACTTTACATATAACTTTCCACCCAAAAGAACACAAAACTCCATTTTCTCTCTCCTCAGAATACAAACTTTCCCAACTTTCCCATTTCTCCTTTCCAGCAAAAGAACAGGCCCTAACTCTCAGGTACTCTCGTGCTCAGGCAAGCTCTTCCACCGCACCAACACCTCCCGCTCCCCAGTGTTCCATCTGCGAACCCCCTGCAACTCCTCAGGCTCCAAGATCACCTCCATATCGTATGTCGATGTCTCCGGAAGTGATGGAGAAGGTGTATGTTCACTAATCGCCTGGTGTGGCTGGGACACATGAAATACAGGATGGATGACAGATCCTGGTGGCAATTTCAACCTGTATGCAACTGGTCCCACCTTGGCATCTACCTCATAAGGCCCAAAATATCTGGGGATAGCTTTTCATTCCTTCTATGGGCCAAGTATTTCTGTCTATAAGGGCACAGTTTCAGATACACCATGTCGTCCACCTCAAACTGCATGTCCCTGTGATATGAGTCCGCCCTAGCCTTCATGATCTGCTGGACTCTAGCCAGATGGAGCTTAAGCTCCTCCAAAACCTGATCCCTCTCCGCCAAGTACGGCTCCACCTCCGAGACTGAGGTCGTCTCCTGCCCATAATGCAATAAGTGTGGAGGGTCCCGACCATACAATATCCTAAAAGGAGTTGTCTGAGCTGCTGTTTGATATGATGTATTGTACCAATACTCTGCCCAAGCCAGCCAACGGGTCCACTCCTTTGGGCTCTCTGAAATGAAGCACCGTAAGTAAGTCTCAATGCTCCTATTGACGACCTCAGTCTGACCGTCAGTCTGTGGATGATATGAAGTGCTCTGCTTCAATACAGTACCTGTAGCACAGAGTCAATGTACTTCAGTGACCCGTGTAAGCGGATGATCTCCCTCAGAAACACGTCTACTACTAAGACTGCGCTGTAAGGATGCCTAAGCGGTATGAAATGTGCATACTTGCTGAGGCGGTCTACTACAACAAGTATCAATGTGAACCCTCCAGACTTAGGCAACACATCAATGAAATCCATGGATAGATCCTCCCAGACCCGCTCTGGCAAGGATATGTGATGTAAACCTCCTGGGGCCATCACCATATACATGTGACGCTGGCAAACGTCACACTCTGCCACCATCTTCGAAACATCCTTCTTCATACACTTCGAATAGACCTCCCTCACTCATCTCTGATAGGTCTTGAGGACCCCAGAATGGTCGTTCATTGCACTGCTGTGAAACTCCTGGAGAATAGCTGGAATGTACGTGGAAGACCTCGATAGCACCAGGTGCCCCCAATATAACAATCTCACGTCTTGCAAAGTGTATCCTGGATGATCCGCTGACCACTGCAACAATGCTGTCCGAATGCCTGCCAATTCATGGTCCTCCTCAACCTCCCGCTGCAATGGCTCTCAGTCCTGTAGCAACGAAACCGACAAGGTTGCCAAGTGTATATCCTCATCCTGTCGTGATTGTGCATCTGCAGCCTTGTTCTCCATCTCCAGCAGATACTCTATCTCAAATCTGTACCACATAAGCTTCCGTAGTCACTTCTAATGCCCCTTTGCTACCATGCGCTACTCCAACAGGTATTTGAGACTCCTTTGATTTGTGCGAACCAAGACGCTCCTCCCCAGTAAATATGGCCTCCACTTTTGAACGGATAGGACTATCGCCATCAGCCCCCCTCGTAAACCGATATCAATCTGGTCCTCGCTATCAGTACCTGGATATAATAGGCAATAGGTCGTTGATCCTGCATAAGTATAGCCCCTAGTCCATGTCCCGAATCATCTGCCTCCACAATAAATGGCCTAGCGAAGTCTGGTAAGGCCAACACTGGTCGGTAGTCATGGCCTTTTTCAAGGCCTCAAAGGCAAGCGTCGCCTCGCCCTCCAAACAAATTGATCTTCTTTAGCAGCTCCATGAGTGGCCAAGCGATCGTACTATAAAATTGCACGAACCTCCGATAGTAGCCTGTCAGACCAAGAAATCCACTCAGCCCCCCTAAGAGTGGTGGGACGCGGCCAATCCAATATCGCCGCTATCTTTGTTCTATATGCCGCTATACCCTCTGAGGATACCATATGCCCCCAAGTACTCCATATGTGGCTGCCCAAATAAATACTTCTTCATATTTGCATACAGATGGTGGTACTGCAACTCCTGAAAGATTATCTATAGATGGTCCAAGTGTTCCTCCAAGGAACGACTGTACACAAGGATATCATCGGAAAAAAACAGTACAAATCGTCTAAGGTAAGGACGGAATACCTTGTTCATCAAGGCCTCAAAGGTGGCAGGTACGTTAATCAAGCCAAAAGGTATGACTAGGAACTCATAATGGCCTTCATGTGTCTGAAAGACGGTCTTGGGCACATCCTTCGCTCGCATCTTGATCTGATGGTAGCCTGATTTGAGGTCGATCTTTGTAAAAATGGCTGAATCCTGCAACTCGTCCAGGAGCTCGTCAATCACAGGTATATTGAACTTATCAGGTATTGTCTCCTTATTTAATGCTCTATAGTCTATGCAAAAGCGCCAGCTCCCATCCTTCTTCTTCACTAGCAGTACATAACTGGAAAAAGGACTCACACTGGGCTGGATAACACCAGCCTGGACCATCTCTGCCACTATCCCCTCGATCTCATCCTTCTGTGCTTGTGGGTAGCGATAGGGCCTCACGCTGATGGGAGACACGCCCTCGCGTGCTTGCGGTCTCCAAACAGTGGGAGGCCCCAAGGCTCCTGAAAAACCTCCTCAAACTGCTCCAGCAACGTCTACACCTCCCCTGGAATCGGCTGCCCACTATCGGCCACAGCGCAACCCTCTCCTGCCAACGTGTGTAGCTCCACCAGAAAACCACCCCCTCTGCCTGGATGGTCATCACTATGGTCTTCGACAAGACCAAGGCTCTGCATACACTGGGGTCCTCCTTAGGACCACTGCTCTCCCGTCCTCCTAGAAAACCATCCTGAGAAACTCCAGTTCACCTTCATCTCTTCCAGCGTCTGTAGCCACGTCATACCCAAGATGACGTCTGTACTCTCCAAACCTAAGGGTAGTAAATCTGCGAACACCTGCACCCCCTGCAGCGTCAGCACCAGCCCACGGTACACTCCACGGCTACTCTCCTTCTTTCCCATCCTCATCATGATGCTGAAACTACCACTGTCTGTCAGCTGAAGTCCCTGTTGTGCCACCACTCTCCTGTAAATGAAATTGTGTGTAGCCCCACTATCAATAAGAACCGTCACCTCCTGATCACCGATATGCACCCTCAACTTCATGGTATGGTTCGGTGTGAACCCTACCAGGGAGTTAAGGAAACCTCCGTCACGTCCAGCTGGTGGTTCTCTGTATCCTCCTCTTCATCGGCGGTCTCATCCTCAATATCAGCCTCATCGTCCTCATCCTCAAGTAACAGCACCTGGAGCTTGTGCCCTACGCACCTGTGGCCTGGTGTGAACCTCTAATAGCACCTGAAACAAAGACCCTTCTCCCGCTTCTCCATCATCTCTGCGTCAGTCATCATCCTAAACTGTCCCCCAACCTGCGGTGCACTGCTCTTCTCTCCTCCCTTCTCCTTGGTGGTCTGATATGCTCCTGTAGCCCCCTTCTGCCCTCCTATCGACGCCTGGCTGCGGGAAACTGGTCCACTCCAGCCGCCTCTCGCCCTCCGGTCCTCCATCTGGCGGTCCTAAACCATTTGAGCATACTCCATGGCCTCCATCAAGTCCTGAGGCTTCTGAATGCGGACCTCTGTGCGAATAGTAGACTTCAGCCCCTTCATGAAGGTGCTCTCCATCATCTCATCAGACACACCATGCACATGTCCTGACAGTGCCTTAAACCTATCTAGGTAACCCCTCGATGTGACATCCTGCCGGAGTGACAGTAGCTGCTCCCTCAAATTCCCCAAATGAGGATCTTTGAATCTCTCCACCAGCACATCCCTGATCTCCTCCCACGAGCAAAACAACCGCCTCTCATCTGGTATGAAGCAAGGGCCTTCCCATCTAAACATATAGCAGCCACCTCCAACTTCTGATCATCCGTCATGCGAGAGACCCTAAAAAATCTCGCCGCCCCTATAAATCTAAGCCACCAGATCCTCTCCTCGAATACAGGCATCTTCAGCTTCCGCAGCCTGTCCAGCATGTATGTCCCATGGTCTCATCGCCCTCCTACGTGCCTGGGCTGATGATAGTGCTGACACCTCTCCTGATAGGTCTTTTAGCCCCTCTGCGGGCCCCTCTCACGATCTCCTTGGCCCCCTCATGGGCCTCCTCGGCCTCCATAGTCTCCCCGACCGCCACACCTAGTCGCACCACCACGCCCTCCTCATCGTCTCGATAGCCTCTGCCAGTCTCCCTAGGGTACCCCTCATAGGTGCAGGGTGGGTGTCGTCGCCTGTCATCATCATACCGGGGGTCTAGAGGATCTCGAAACCCTCCTCCATCGTAACCGTACTCCTGAAGATCCCACGGGTAGAAATCATCGTCGAAACCACGTGCCTGATAGTTGGAATAAGGCTGAAATCCTCTGTTGGGGTCAAATCCTCGTCGCCGTAGACCCGAAGATCCTATGGGACTCGTCGTGGGTCGACGGGGCCCTGGTGGCCCTGGGACAGGGCCACCTGGCCCTGCCGGCTGCTGTCGGGGGCCTAGCGGCCTGCCGGTGGTCGGCATGGCCGGCCGAGGGCCCAATCCATGTCACCAAGGCCTGGCGGCCATGTGGGAGGGTCCCCAGGCCCTACAAAGGGCCCTGGTGGCCCACGGGAGGTGCCCCGTCCCCCCGGGTGGCTACCACTGTGATGGGAAGGCCGGCT
Source organism: Scilla litardierei (assembly GCA_030789695.1). Lineage (NCBI taxonomy): Eukaryota > Viridiplantae > Streptophyta > Magnoliopsida > Asparagales > Asparagaceae > Scilla > Scilla litardierei. The sequence goes on from CM061133.1 coordinate 31,004,427, forward strand.
AGGGCCACTGGCCTCCCGGTTGTGCTCCTCAACCTCTGGGTCGCTGCTGTCGAGATTTGTGAGTCTCCCGTCTTCCAAATCCTTCGCTATGTGCTTCTCCTTGTCCAAAGTGACGCCTTTGTCGCTGTTTTAGGGTGCTTCGGCACTGTTCAATTTCAACGAGATCTCTCCAAGTTGAAAGATGATTTTTGATAAGCCTTCATTGTGTTGATTCAAGGTCTCCGCTTGCTTCGTTAATTGATCACCATGCACCGTTAGAGTTTCCTTCATGCCCACGATATCGCCATTGAGCTTCTCCTCCACCTCATCGATACGATCTTTGGATCTCGTCGCCGTCGCCATGGATCGACGTACTCTGATACCCAATTGGTAGAACCCAAAAATAATCTGAAAATTTATTGAATAAATCTGAAAGAAAAAAGATAATTTGGCTACAATCAAAGGGGTATCACTCCCAAGATGTCAATTGATAAGCGACGCCCGCACCTTCCCGAAGAACTTGGAGATCTCTCCTCTCAATCACAATTCTCAAAAATAGCATACCCTAGGGCCGACGGCTAATCCCCCTTTAATACTAATCTCCTCCATAGAAAATTAAAGTATACCCTTATTAGAATTAAAAAATAGAAATAAAGCCAAAGAATTGAGAATATGCCACTGAATCATGCATGTGGGCCGGTCCTTTCCTTGGTGCGCCGTCGAGCATAACTGATGAGCCCATCAAAGTGTTGACCAATACGCTGCCCAAGCTAACCATCTTGCCTATTGTTTGGGTGTCTCAGACACAAAACACCACAGATATGTCTCTATACTCCGGTTAACCACATCGGTCTAACTGTCCGTTTGAGGGTGGTATGAGGTGCTTCGCTTCAAAACCGTCCCCTGCATCATAAACAACTCCCTCCAAAAATAGCTCAAGAAAACGTAGTCTCGATCTAACACTATCAACTCAAGAATCACATGCAAGCGTACCACCTCACGTGTAAAAGCAGCGGCTACTATCACAGCAGTGTAAGGGTGTCAAAAGACCACCAAAAGCGTATATTTACTAAGGCGACCACCATTAAAATGACAGAGGATCCTTTCAACGAAGTCCATCGTGACTTCCTCTCAGACCAGGTTCGACAAGGCCAACGGCTGCAGCAATCCTCCAGGTACCATCGACATGTACTTGTGATATAAGCAGACATCACAACTAGCCACGTGCCAAATATAAGGGCAGATAGGTGATTTCGAGAAAGTTCAAGGGCGTTTTTGTAATAGTTAGGATCTAAGGGTAGTAATTTGCTGAAAATCTAATTAGTATTTATATCGGGCATATGTGGATTATGAATTTCATGTTGAATCTTGAGCGAAAACTTGTGAGGTTGAGAGATTTCCTCTTTTGTGGAGAGTGCGTCTTCCTCTCGAGTAGAAACTTGGGAGAGCGGTCAACCTCTCGAACGTGACCACTATCTTTGTTCTTTTCTTATTATTTCCTATAAAAATCAGATTTTTATCTTTCAACCCCTAGCAGATTCTATCAATTTGGTATCAGAGCACTACGATCTATGACGAAGACGGCAACGAAAAAGGTGAAACTTTTGGATGATAAACTCAAGGTTATTTAGTACCGGCACCATATGGTTTCGCCGTATTTAGCAACACCCCCTGATGTATTTTTATTTAGGGAGACCCCCCCTGATGTATCCAATTTGGACTCCCCCGCCCCCTCCAAACAGGGGGCGGGGGAGTCCAAATTGGATACATCAGGGGGTGTCTCCCTAATATTGCATACATCAGGGGGTGTTGCTAAATACGGCGAAACCATAGGGTGCCGGTACTAAATAACCCTGAACTCAATGGTGTCATGGCTGATCTTAAAAATCCATGGAAGAAAACTTAGCTCGTTCAGATCTGATGTTAGGGCATCGATCGAAGAAGAGTTAAAGGCGTCGGAGGCAATGATGGATGCGAAGATGGCGATTTTCATGCAAACCCTAGCGCAATAGCTATCTCAACAAAATCTGGATTCAAAGGCGGTAAAGAACTCGGATTTGGACGACAAACAAATCACGGACAAAAGGCAAAAACTTTGGAGAAATGGAAAGAAAAAGTTAATGAATATATCGAATGATTGCTCTCCGATGTGGACCACTACTTCGAGGAAGCGACGGACGAAAAGGAGAAGGGCGACAAGCCGTCCCACCCATCCCAGGGGCTCACCGACCCTGGGGCAGCCCTGCCTAGGGCTGGCGAGCCCCAATAGGGCCGCCACGGCCTAACGGCTCCCTGGCAGCCCGCCTAGACCCCGACAACTTTGTGCTTCTCACGGGACCTGAGGATGATGTGGAAGAGATCCAGGGACTTTGTGGACATCGGTTTACTGCAGAGAGGCAACGAGCACTTCTGTCCTATTAGGAGTTTCGAGATGACTATTACGAAGACCCGTGTTACGAGGAGGAACGTAATGACCTAGATTGAGATGATATTGACTGGGGCAGAGAAGATAATGGAGGCGACAACCCATTGAGGGGTTATAGGTGACCCCGAGAGATACGACGGGACAATTATCATCCACTCTACTATAGGCAAACCAGAGGGTGAGCGGGCCATGCGAGTCTTGGAATTGATGATAATGTGAGGAAGCTGAGAATGCCACTGTTCGAGAGGGATGATTCATACGGTTGGATCTACCGAGCTGAGAGGTTCTTTGCAATGACACGTCTGACGAAGAGACAAAAATTGGAGGCGGCTGGCATCTGCTTCAAGGGAAAGGCACTCTCCTGGTTCCAGTGGAGGAACCACGATGATGTTTCCGTTCATGGAAGGAGCTCGAGAACTGCTTGGTGGACAAGTTTCGAAATACCCAGAGAGGAAACTTACTGGAGTAGTTGCTTGCACTCAGACGGGATGGGTCCGTCAGAGAGTATAAGGAGAAGTTCAAGGCACTCTTAGGACGAGCAATGGACATACATACCAGAGGAGTCATTGGAGTGGAGCTTCTTGAAGGAGCACAAGGTGAACTTCCGCGTAGTGCTCTGTGTACAGCTACCTAGGGGATTGATGGAGACGATGGCCTGCCTCAGCTGATAGAGAACCGACTCACTGAGGAGATGCGGTTCAGGCGGACTTGGAGCGGATCCACGTTCTGCAACCACGAACCGACAGGGGGCATAAGGCACCAGTGGAAGGAGATCAGCCCAGCAAAGAAAAGAATGGTGAGACATGACCTGACGGACAATTCAGGTGACAGATGCTAAACCGAGGGACAAGCGGTCAAAGGGATTATGTTTTAGCTGTGATGAAAATTTCACCCCAGGGCATTGTTGTCACTATCGCAACCTCCAGTTATGACAGCATGCAACGAGGATGCGGTGGAGGGAGATGAGTCAGGAGGAGACGAGCATCTCCACTTGAAGTATCATGCACATGGTTTTTATGAGACCACCTTGAGAACGTGGTTCTTCGGAGGCAGAGTAATGCTGATGTGCCCTATATAATGGCAAATATGTAATTTCTAGGAAGCTCAGGGGCGTGTTTGTAATAGTTAGTGTCTTAGGGTATTTATGTAATTTGCTGAAAATCTAATTAGTATTTATATGGGGCTTAAGGGGCTTAAGGATTTTATGCTGAATCTTGATAAAAAACTTGTAAGAGGTTGAGAGATTCACTCTTTTGTGAAGAGTGTGGTTTCCTCTTGAATAGAAATATGGGAAAGGGGTCCACCTCTCAATTGTGGCCGCTATCTTTGTTTTTTTCTTATTATTTCCTATAAAATCAGATTTTTATCTTTCAAACCCTAGCGAATCATATCACGTTTCTGCCACATCCTTCTCCATTCCCACCCAAAACAGCTCTGTTGTCAAACACCAGTCTGTCTTAAGGGCCCTCGGAGTGTCCCCCAATGGCGCTCCCATGGAACTCCCGTAGTAACCTCAAATGTGGGTAGATGTTCGAGGTAATACGAGCAGTTCCTGATATAATAGTTGATGCCCATCTAGCGAGTAGCCCGGATACTTCATCGAACCATGCAATAGTGCAGCCCAAATATTCGCTAAGTCCTCGTCTATCTCAATCTCTCGTAACAAAGATTCCCAATCAAGCACTACAGAAACAGACAAAGCTGTCAACTGTGGTTCCTCTCCCCATCTGGAGAGGGCGTAGGTCGCCTGCTTTTCTAACCCTGTCATGTACTGGATCTTAAAGTCATATCCTAACAGCTTAGAAATCCAGTGTTCCTACATCACCATACGATGCTCCAATAAGAACTTACGACTCCTCTGGTCAATCAGTATAACAAAATGCCGTCTAAATATGTATGGCCACATTTCTACACCGCCAAGATGCTTGTCATGGGCTCGCGCGTATGGACTGACTTGAGCCGAGCACTCACAGTCAACACGATGCCATTAGCCATTGGTCATGCATCAATACCGCCCCTAAACCATAGCTCGAAGCTTCTGTCTCCACAATGAAAGACCGACTGAAATCGCGTAATGCCAACACCGAAACGTTGGTCATGACTCGTTTAAGGGACTCAAAAGACTGAGTCGTCTCTTCCCCACAATGGAAGTTGTCTTTCTTCAGTTGTTCTGTCAGTGGACATGCAATCGTACTATACCCCTTAACAACCTTCCTGTAATACCCTGTGAGCCCCAGGATTCCTCGTAGCTCCTTCAGTGTCGTGGGGTGTGGTCAATTTAACATCGCCGCTACCTCGGATATGTGCACTATAACCCCCTTTGCCAAAGCAACATGCCCGAGATACTCCACCCATGTCTGTACAAACAGGCATTTCTTCCTATTAGTGTACATCTGATGATTAGCTCCTGTAACACTAACTCTAGATGCTCCAAGTGTGCCTTTATAATCCAGATGTACACCAAAATATCATCAAAGAAAACCAGCACAAACCTCTACAAATATGACCGGAATACATTGTTCATACGTGCTTGAAAAGTGGTCAGGACGTTGGTCAAGCCAAAAGGCATGACAAGAAACTCGTAGTGCCTCTCGTGAGTCCTGAATGCATTTTTTTGTCACGTCTTCTGCCCGTATCCAGATCTGATAATATCCTGAGTTCAAATCAATCTTCGAAAACATTGCCACTCTATGCAACTCATCCAGCAACTCCTGAATCACTGGGATGCGGAACTTATTTGGGACGGTGTCCTTGTTCAAGGTCCAGTAGTCGATAAAAAACATACAGCTGCCATTTTTCATCTTGCCCAACAGGATCGGGCTCGAGAATCGGATCACACTGGGTTAAATGGACCCCGATTTGTAGCATCCCACTAACCAACCTCTATATCTCATCCTTCTACACCTGAAGATACCAGAATCGTCGCACACTGATAGATGAGAATCCCTCTCTCAAGACAATAGCATGTCCTGTTGAGTATTGGTGTTTCATACCAATCTTATTTTGATGATGATCACAACATTATGTTGTTGCTAATGAATCTCTTGTTTTAGTCTCTCAGTTTATTTCAAGGATATCTTTCTTGGAGACTAATCACTTGGTGTAAGGATGGACATCATGTGAAGAAGAGCCAAAGTTTGGACTCAAGGAGTGCCAAAGCTTGGAGATGATGGAGAGCAATCAAGGCATCAAGATTGAAGACTTAGACTCTTATGAAAGCATTGTAATCCATGTAATTTACTTTATTGCTTTCTCTCTCTTTTGAGTCTAGGGTTGATGTAATGCCTTGCTAGATGGTTTGCTCATTCATGCACATGCATTTAACCATCTTAGTGAACCTTAGGATTATCATAGAATCCAACCCAATAGGTTCACTCTTTCGGTCAGTCGTCTGTTGAAGGAAACACAGCCGACTGGGTGATTTCCAGTCGCCTGTATATCCTTCTACAGTCGCCTGATTTGCACAGCTCAAGTCAACATTTCAATTGACTCAAACTTGAGCTTTACGCACAGTCGCCTGTCGATCAGATTTTCAGTCGCCTGTATATTTACAGTCGCCTGATATTTGGCCATCAGTCGCCTGTCTAGCGTAAGTGCAATCTCTGCATCTCTCGGTCTTCTCTCCATACTTTACAGTAGTCGACTGATGAAGAATGTACAGTCGCCTGACTATTCGACAGTCGACTGTAGTATTAACATCAGTCGCATGTGCGAAGAATTGGAGAAAGAGTGCAGCTCTCTGTTTCGTTCCATCCCCTGCAGCAGTCGTCTGCTGAAGGTTTAACAGGCGCCTGTCTTGTTTGTCAGTCGACTGTATTGACTTCGTCAGTCGACTGTCCTGGCTCAGATTATAGCCGTTGGATATTTTCTAGCCATTGATCAGTCGACTGTCTTATGATCATCAGTCGACTGTTTCTGTCGTTTTCACCCAGTTTCTAGCCGTTGCAGATTTGCTTATTTGGCTGTTTCTTTGGGTTTTTGGGCTTGATATAGGATTCCTATATATATGAGTGTGCTGTCTTTGATTAACCTTCTTGATTGATTCTTGATTACTCTTGATTCTATTGAAAATCTCAAGAGATCTTTAAGCCACTCTCAAGCTCCCTCATTTCCCTTCTTTGAGCATTCATCTTCCTTCATGCATTGAAGTCCAGCTCAAGGGAAATCATCCAAGTGCTCTCAAGCATATTCCAACACTTGGAGATCCTCTTCCATGCCTTGCATTCATTCATGAGTAAGCATCTCAAGGCATAGGTAAGAGTATTTACTTTACAGGGTGTAATTTGTTTTCCTATTTCTCTTTGTGGGATTAGGATACTCTCTTTGTGGGAGTTTCTCTCTTTGTGGGAGGTTGTCTCTTTGTGGGACTAGGGAATTCTCTTTGTGGGAATTAACTCTCTTTGTGGGAGTTCTAGTGTCCTAGTGTAGGGCTAACCCTAATTCTCTGAGTGGGAGTTAGTGATTCTCTGTGTGGGAGTCTTGATCCTTGTGTAGGATTGGTTGGATCCTTGTGTAGGGCATAAATCCTCTTTGTGGGGTATCTCCTTGTGAGATTTGTATTCACTTCTCTGTTTGGGAATATAGTGAATATTGGTGTGGCTGGATGTACCCAAGTTTGGGGAACCAGGGTAAATCTTTGTGTTTGCGTTTGGATTGATTGTGCCATTTAATTCCTCTTGCATTTATAATTCCGCATTTGCAAGTTAAATTTTATTTGGACTTTTTTATTGCCATTACACTATTCACCCCCCTCTAGTGTGTGTTGTTAGTATTGCAAGGGTTAGACGATCCCTACATGCACATGGTCCCGCAGTGGGGAACGCCCATGTGGTATCTACAATACCTCCTCGAATCGGACTAGGAGCCGCTATACTGCTACAGGAATATCCTGCTCCTCCTTAATGGTCGCCATTGTTAAGCCCTACAACTCCATCAAGAATTAGTCCCCTTCAATCTGTAACATCTTCACCATGGTCCTCAAAGAAACAAAGGTACAACATGCTCGGATCCCCTGAAGTGTCACTGGTCAGTTTCCACTTGAAATTCCATGCATAACGCTTTCAGTTAACATTCATCTCTCCCAAAGATTGCAACTATCTCATCCCCATAATCACGTTTGTGTTGCCCAGATCTAGTGGTAGAAAATCCCCAAGTTTATGAAATCCGTGTAGCGTAAAGATCAGCCCGCAGCAGATTCCTCGACTGTTCTCTACCATCCATGTCCCCATAACCACACCAAAAATACATATGTCCTTCAATCACAACTTCTATTGCCCCACTACCCTGTTGAAAAAATTTGTGGGTGTCCCTATATCAATTAGTACTGTGACGTTCTGCTCCACGATCATTCTCACTAATTTCATGATGTGCTTCGGTGTAAATCCCATCACGAAATCTAGCGAGACTTCAACCACATCCAAGTGAAGGTGCGCATCCTCTAATACTTCTTTTTTCTCAACTTCAACACAATCGTTCTCTTTATCACAGACAGTCAAAACCTAGAGGGTGTGATCCTGACATCGATGTCCGGGAACATACTTCTCATCATAGCAAAAGCACAACCAGTTCCCTCGTTTATTATGTATCTCTGTCTTTGTGAGACGTTTGAACTTGCCTTCTAGATGCATCTCACTATTTTCGTCTCGGGTTATCTGCACCCCTCTTGACTCTGTCTTCTGTCCCCCGGCGTAGTAATGGGTACAGAAAAAGAACCCACTCGATATCCCATTGACATGCCGCTCTGATATGTTCATGTCATCTTTAATCTCTACCAACTCCACCGTCTCACTTAGCCCCTAGGCCTCAAAAGGCATAGTTTGGCTCGAATGTCGGCCTTGAGCCCCTTCATGAAGCTTCCTTCCAACACTGCCTCCGAAATTCACCTCACTTGGTCTGAGAGCAACTCGAACCTCTCCATATACTCTCCCTGACTGTCCCCTTTTGCTTGAGTGTGATAGTTATTCGTGTAGATCATCACTTTGAGTATCACGAAAACCGTTCCAGAAGACAATCCTTAAACTCCTCCCAAAATCGCATGGTTTCTCTCTGCTCTCTCCATTGGAACCAAGCCAGTGCCTTCACTTCCAAACATAAGGCCCTCATTATCATCTTTTCTTCCTTTGTAAGTATTTTCGCTGCAAAGTATCATTCAACGCGGTACACCCATCTATAGGCGTTCTTCCCCTCAAAGATTAGCTTCTGAATTCACGAGTCAGCTCTAATTGTCCATGTCCGGCTTGCATTCAGGGCTGTGCGAAATGGAATTATTAGTAAGCGTTCAAATTTGGAGCAATGTGGCTCCCGAAACCACCCATCGAAACTCTCCTAGCCGCGTCGTCGCGCCCCTATGGAAACCTGCCCCCATTGGGCCCACTGGGCCTTTTGTCACGCCCATCTAGAATCCCTAGGATTCGCCACCGGTTCCCCAGGTCACAGGCCCTCCCACACATTTGGTCTCCCCTTGGTTCACAGCCGAGGCTTGCCGTCGCCCCAAAAGGCCATCGGCCCCTTCGTTTTCGGACGACCACAAGGCTCGCCACCGCAACCAAAAGGCCCCCGGGCCGCCTTGCTGTCGGGCAACCCCCAAGGCTCGCTGCCGCCCCCAAAAGGCCCCAAGGCCCATGCTGCCACTGGCTCCGTGCCCCATGCACACGGGACGGGTGTGCTTTCACTATTCCAGGGCATGTGCTGTCGAGACGCCCTCATTGGTGCCTTCCTCAGCTCTTGTCGGCCCCGATCTGGCTGGAGCCGGCCATATCGGTCCGTCCCAAGGCATGGCAAGCCCACACGACCTCCAGGGCTCGCCCGTGCTTGCTTTTGGTCCCCCAGCCGACGCCGGATCTAACCAGAACGGGTCAAATCCACCCTCCCAATGGCCGTGGTGGCCCATCGGCCTCCATCACCATTGATACGTGAGGATCCGGTGACAGGGTCCATTCCCATTGCCAAACGTGGTCCATCTTCATCTTTTTCGGTTTCTGGATTTTCCTTTGAGATTTGGTCTTTCTATCAATGTGCCGTCACATCTCCCCCACTCTATTCCATCTCTGTCCGAACAACCGTCAATAGTAGACGGCGATTCATCTCGATCAATTGCTTCATCATAGTTTCCAGCGATGAAAACTGTTAAAGGATTGTGAATCGTTCCTCCATCATATTATTAAGCATTTCCACCTTGTTCTTCAATTTCTCTTCCAAAGCATCTTTTTTCCACCACTGGTCCCAGATTCAAGTGCTCTAATACCAATTTGATAGAAACTAAGGCAAAATTAGGACAAAAGAGGGATTTTTATTTATAATAAAATAAAACTAACCTCCAATTCAAGCGGAAGGTCAATTCTCTCCCAATAATCTAAAGTAACTAATTATCTACTAAACTCTCTCAATATTTAACATGACCCTAATATCTTTCTCCCTCTTATTTATAACGAATCCCTCCCTAATTAGGTAATTAGCAGAAATTACCAAACTACCCCTCCCTAGGTTCACCTTGTGTTTTGTGCTGCCGCTCATACGTAATTAGCGGCCTAACATATCCATGGCCATTCATGGTATCAGCCCAGCCAAGCTGACTCCTCAGTTCCAACAGTGCTCAGTTTAGGTTCCAACATAAATTTCAGATTTGGTGTCAAGAAGGGAGTTTATATTTCTCAGATTCATGTGCAGCACAAATTAAATTATAAAAATAGGAAGACCTTTGGCTGATTCATGCATGTCGTCAACGGGGATTTTATAGTTAAAGAAAAGGACTAGCATTAACTTTTTATTACATGGACCTGCACGAGACTTAGCTGAATATCTGCATCCATATCAGGAAAACAGGAAGGCGGAAGAAGTTGTTAAAGCCTAAATTTCTATATAAAAAGGATTGTTATTTTACTTTGTTGTATTTTGAACATCATGTAGCCTGCCCTATAGATGAAAACATATTGAACTTAATATATCTTTCCATACATTGACACCTAGGCTGGTTAGTTTTGAAATCGAGTGAAAAGCAATAAAATTAAATTAAAAATAATGTTATTTGGTGGTGAAAGAATAATGGAAAGGAGAAGAAAAATCGTGAAAATATTAAAGATAATTTTCTTTCAATTTTTCTGACTAATCAAATGAGAGAATTATGGAGGTCTACTACTAGCGGGATCTCAGCCCTCAACCAACTACCTAGGCACCTCATCTATGCTTGGCTGACCAACATAAGAGTTCCCAATAGACATTGCAGACAACATGAGATTAAAATTTTAGCTGTATTTCCATTTTCCTTTTGCTATGACCCTGTGTCTTTTCTCCATATGCCATACTGTCAGACCATGTTGCTTTTCTTCTCCTTTCTTTTGTTTTGTTCTTCTTTTCCATTATATTTTTCTTTCGATCATTTTCTGTAATTTTCTTATGAACCAAAAACAGCATCGCTGCTCGATTCATGTAGTTGTTGTCTTTATAAAAGAATTCTTGTTTTAGTATGTTACCTTTAATATCTTAACCTATCTTATAAAGGCAAGTATATTAGAGTCATGTTCTGTTCTTTATTTGAATTTATTGATACTCAAGTGTAGCTTTATAAACATGCTTTCACCTCGTTCAGAAGAGGAATAAAAGAGAATTTGTTGTTTCAGATTATTAAATGAAAAGGGTAATTTTGCTTCCTCTATTTTTGACAATTGATGCATTGTTCGACGTGACATCCAAATTCTTAGGTGAAAACTTGTTGTGTCTTGTTCTTTGTTTTATTCATCAGTTCTTTTTTTATTGGATCAGCCGGGTGGAAGACTCAACAGAGATTATGCATCAGTTCTTGTTAGGCTCTTGTTATTTTTCTCCTTCTAAAAGCCCTGAACCTAGGTTTTTTTACCCATCCCAAATCTGTCCCCTACTCGGAATCAAGCAGTTGAGTGGTAGCTGTGACAGGACACAAGGCTATGCAGACCAATGAGTGAAGGAAAAAGGCAAAGGGCTTAGAAATAGGAGGCAGATTCAAGCCCGGTGCAATAATTTGAGGACAAGAATTGCCATCAATAAGATCAACAGGAGTTCATTGTATACTGGAAGAGCTGTTGAGGTCACAAAGCTTTTAAGAGAAAAGAGTAAGATGAAGATTTCCAAAAAAAACAAATGGCAAAATAATGGTCATGCCAGTGCAAGATAGCAACAATGGAAATGCAATGCAAGGTAGCTGACGCTGGAAGCACATGAGCTTGATTCTATGAGCTTGAGAATAATGAGACAACAATACCGGTAATGTTTTGTAATATGGTGATGGAACTCAGATAGACAACATTTTGTGCAAACCTAAACATGTTACAACTACTACTCTCAGAAAGTACAGAAAATTCACAAGAACAAATGAAACATGAAAGTCGGCAAAGTGCATTAAGGGCAACAACCCAAATACCGGGGGGAGGGGGGGCAGTATTTCATAAGTAAATGCCGCATCAGGTACCTGTAACACTAAATGCCTCCAAAATCACTTTATGCATATAGACAACGACATCTACAATTACCTCCACGACCTACAAAAAGAATTCAATTGTACATAAATATTCCAAAAATATGAAAAGTAATGATAATAAGTAAAAAGGGAGGATAGGTTTTGAGCACCCATCGACGTGATCGTTCGAGAAATTTTGGAACAAGAACATAGTGGGTCCAAATGAAAATAGATTCCTTAAAGAAATTTCAAATTTGAGTCACATACCTCTTCCAAATTCCTGGACCAAAGGGATTTTTTCTTTAAACCCTTGACAAGTTTTCTTTGCCGCTTAAGTTCACTGTGTAAAATCATAAGATTCTCTGCGCGGAACAAGGAATCAGGGTTATTTTTTATGCCAAAAAAATCAATAGTATGATGTATGTGAAAAAAAAATATGCTCTAAATAGATTTTAAAAAGGAGAAAGATAAGCCCTTTGATATTGAAGAACCACCATCTGGAATGTTGCAGTCATCTAGGCCATTTCACATCAAAATGGGGTCACTTATAGAAGACAAATATTTGACAACATTTCACCAACAGCTATTAACCATGATTTCCCTTTAAATTCAGTCCCATATTCCTCGTCAAAGAGGGATTCCTTATATTATGGATGGCCGGTTGCAGATAGCATTAATGAATAATATGTTTCATATTTAAAATTAGTAAAATAGGATGGAACAGTTTCAGTTTAGCGATATATATTATAGTTTTCAGTTTTAGAATTAAAGTCAAATAAGCAAACAAATATGAATCATGTTTTTCATTGTATTCATCTTGTATTTTCCTATATTAACAGCACTAATACTCAATTTGAGGTGCGGCAATTATTTAAATAATATTTTCTCATTCGATTTCCAACATGGTATCAGAACCCCAGCCTAGGATTTTCCCTTCATTTTCTACTTAGATTACATTGACCTTTTGATATTTAGAGAAAATATTTTGCTTCAATCTACAGTTTCTAATCATAATCGTGGAACCCCAAAACCCCAACCATAGCTTTTGATTTCTCCCTATTTCTCCCTATACTCCTAAAAAAGAAAAAGGAAAATTTATTATGGCTCTACTCTAGCGCTACAGTAACACAAGTTATTGAGGTTTATAATGTTGGGTTAAAAAGAAGAAAAATAAAAAAGCAAAAGGGTTGGTTTATATCTTCGTAGATTGTTGTTAACTGAAATTAAAAGTTGCATTAGTTGTCTTTGATCGAAAATGTCATCGATTAAGATAAGTCGATAATCGTTGTTGGTTGTAGGTCTCCATGGCCATTGTTGAGGATTAGTTATCGTTAGTTGGTTAATCATTGATAATCATTGATTGGTGAAAGTTATTGATGGTTGTCATTGGAGATTTATCGTCGATTGTCATCATGAAGACATTGGTTGAAACTTATCATCATCGTTGTCATTGAGTAGTCATTGGTGTGGAAGTTGTTATTATTTGTTGTTGGTTAGCTTCGAGAGTTCGGTTTGCTTCAAATTGGTTTTGGGGGGGAGGTTTGTTTCAGGATTTGTGGTGCAAGAAAGTTTGGTTTGTTTCGAGAATTGGATAGCAATTTTGGATTTTAGAATTTAGAATTTGGTTTGAAGAATCTGAAGAGTGAGTTTAGTTTACTTTTTGAGAATTTAATTATCTTTCATTTCGTTTTCGAGAGATCAATTTGATCATTGTAACTGTGAAGTTTAGATAGCAAGTTTGGTTTCAAAAGTTAGGATTTCAAAATTTAGTTTTCAGAATTTGAAAAACAAGTTCAGTTTGTTTTTGGGATTTGTTTTTCAAGAATTTGGTTTGATTTAGTTTGGTTTCAAGAGTTTGGATTTTGACATTTGATTTAATTTGGCATTCACTTTTAAAGACTGGATTTGGTTTTCGAAGACCAAGTTTGCTTCAGTTTTATGAGTTTGTTTAGTTTGGTTTTCAGGATTTAGTCAGAGGACCCGGTGGATGTTGAGATGGTCTAGTCGAGGTTGTAGTCAAGGGCGACACTTTGGATGCGAATGCAAATGATTTGGAGATCAAGGTACAACAAGTTCTAAAAGTACGATGGTTTTTCAAGAATTTAAAAGACCAAATGTTCAAGCGATTTCAGGCGGTTGGTTCAATAGTTTTAGACAATTGGTTCAGCAATTTCAAGACATTGGTTTAGCATTTTTAGATGCTGATTTAGCAGTTTCAGAATATTCAAACACGCCAAACTATTGCACATAACATGAAAAGTTTGAGTTTAATTTATTTATGACAAGTTAGGCATAATATTTCTATATAAACAGCACAAGTATCTCAGTTTAAGGTGTGATCTTTATTTTGAATAATATTTCTATTTCGATTCTTAACAGAAAGAAAAAACATACCCCATTACAGGTACTACCTACAATATATGTATGTGGGATAAGCATGTGCAATTAGTGAGATCTCCAAAATGCCAGACTAAGAAACTTAGAAGAAGCATGAAGATCACAGATTACCGTATAAAATTGCATTCAATTCCAAGCCACCATAAAGCCAAAGAGCCAGATATACAATTTAGTTTTGATGATCCATTAAATGATGCATAATCTTCATATGAAATTTTTTCATATGTGCACACTTGGTAAGAAGCTTAAAACCCAAATACACACATGACAGGTTTTAAACTATTGATGTTGTATCCATAATAAACAAAAAACTGGGTGGCAATATAAATCAATTGCCCGCTATATGAAAACAAAAACATGCCATCCATGTAGCTTAAATATAGTCTACCAGGAAATGTAAAGGGTGTAAAGAGATGGAAGGAGGGGGAAAGACAGCGAGCACGCAAGGGGGGAGGTCGGGCAGGAGGGAGGGAGGGAGGGGACGTGAGTGAGAGCGGGGGGGGGGGGGGGGGGGGGGGGGAGAACAAAGAAAAGTTAGTCCATTATTTGGTGAGGATTAGTGGACATTGGTTGTTATCTTTATTATTCACTTCTCTTTTCCTTTCACTATTTGCACATAACTTAGTATTATTAGTTTCTTTTGCTACAATTGCATATCAATTTTGTGAAAGAAATCATCAACATCATATCCTTCAATTACCTTTCTGGTGTCCTAAAAAAATAAATTAACTACAAACTATATACACACACTAAATGTAAGTTTGTAAACATATAAATGGAGCTCAGGATCAACAATATTTTCGCCTTGATTTAATAAGTATTCTTAGTTTCTTACAATCCTAAATAGAATTAAGACACCACTGTTACAGTCCCGTAAATAGATAAGTCCAGCCCGGATATTTAGTATAGAAAGTGAGCCATATAGCATCCATACATATGCTTATAGTTGAACAGTGGGAATGTTGTAGACAATTTATGCAGACTTTACACATCCAAATTTCAAAAGGGCCAAGTATGGTATCTTAGTTTGGGTAAAACCAAGGTAAAATTTCTGGCTCCATCTCTGCCTAGTCAGCATTGCTCCTTTATCTACATTGCCACTTTATCTACATTGCCACTTATCTAAACTACTCATAAGGTACCTTCTCGAGCATGTCTAGACCATCTTAAAGAGTTCTCCTTTATCTTAAGCTACATGTAGCTACCTCTAGCATCTTGGCAATGCGATTATTATAAATGAACATTCCTCCTCAATCTGGCATCATCATGATTATTGAAAAAAGTAACCAATGCATGTTAAATAAAATATTCACATGCAAATGACAGAACAAACAACCTTTCTTGCTTGTTCCTTCTTTCCTGAGTTCATGAGACCAAGCTTTGTACATTTTTTTCTGATGGACACTTACCAGACATAAGAATGTGTATGTCCATGTCACAATGAGTAACACTAATAATATTTAAAAATTATTCTAGTGCATGAATAGTTGTGGGCCTCAAAGGAACATGTGTTCCTTATGTTACTCAAGATTGAACCAAGTACTTACAATATGTTTGTCATAAGGTGATGACTATAGAATATCCCATGGAATTTGTCGCTAGTCAAAATTGAAATACCTATCATTCAGGTTAAAAGAGAGAGCAAATAAAATATATGCATTTACCGCGCCTAGTTGCCGGTAGTGCCACTTCTTCCTGTAGCTTACGCTGGTAATCCTGTTCAAATCTGTCCAATGCATGCAACTCATGATAGAGCTCCTAAACACGTAAAATGAGTTAAGTTAACTATGTGCAAATAATGGATTGCTAAGCAACATGTTGATAGAAAAATAGTGTAAGTTGAAGTCTTATTGAAGAAACTTTCCATTCTAGTTAACTAGTTAACAAAATCAAAAACATAAATAAATAATAGTTTAGATGAAAATTGTGAATAAAAAGAAAATATTGAAAGGTATAACAAGAAAAGTTCCTCAGTTAATCAGGTATTCTTCAATGCAATACTTAGTTATTCATGTGAAGCAGATTATAGACATATCAAGATTCAAAACATAACCAGCATACAGGGGTATGGTGTCCTCACCCAAAGTTCCATATCAAATAGTTTAACATTAAAAACATCCTCCAACAATTATATAAGTGAAATGGATGCATTTTGTATCCCTATGTGCTCGAATGATGGCAGTGATCATGAGGCAAAAGTACCTTTTTCAGTCCATCTATAGCAACTTGAATAACTGAAATGTATGCATCTATCAACGCTTTTATCTTCATGGGTTATTATCATCTAAAAATTTTTTTAGAGAGTTGATAGGGAAGTTACTTAGATATGGAAGGGAGTGATACATCAAACAAGAGAAATCAACTTCATATTCCTTTGCAACCATAAATCTTTATTGTTTCTGCTACTTGCTCACCCTTTAGCTAGCCTTTCATCCTGTTGCAGCATGGATTAACTACAAAATTGATGTATGACGGGATAGATTTTAGGGATTTGGTGTAGGATTTGTGAAAGACTTGGGGAGGAAGTGATAACTTAGGATTCTTGGCTTCTCACCAAGGATTTCCAAGGCTTCTCACCAAGGCGGGGGAACCTTTCTCAAGTTTGTAGAAATTTTTTCCATTGAACCATTCATTGATACCTTGATTGATTGATTGAAAACAAGTCTAAGGCCTTTTATAGGCTTTACAACCCAATACATCTCTTCCCCAACCAATGTGGGACTAAAACCCCTAAATACTAAAAACTCTCAAAACAAATAAAATACCCCAAATAACTAAAACTCGAAAATTAAAGTCCAATATTAAAATTAAAATTAAAAAATAAAACTCCTATATAAAAGCAGCACAGCTAGGTAGCAATCAATAGTCCTTGCAATTAGAAAAGACATGTCCACGAACACTAAAGTGTAGCAGTATACAGAGACTTGCTGATGGACATCTTCCAAAAATTTCTCCCAACTCACAAAATATAAAAAGCATTTAGGACATGTTTGTTAAGTGGTGAGTATCTGAGATAACAATCTTGATATGCTCAATCAACTCCAGTGACGCTTCTATCTGAAGTTCTGGTGCGCATTCAACAGATGGCTCTACATAAGGCTCTAGCTCGAAATGCGTTATTGGAACAAGCTTTGGCTCTGGCACGAAATGCGGCATTGGATCAAGCTCTGGTTCTTGTTTTGACTCTTGCTCGGACTTGGGCTCTTGTTGTGACTCCAATATTGGCCCGGTGTCCAAGTCAGGCTCAGGCTCCAATTTAGACTCGGTCTCAATTTTTATCTCAATATCTTCATCAGGATTTGGCTTCACACTCTGCCTCAGCTGTTGAATCAATCTCTAGTGCAGACTTTGGCTTGAGTTTACTCTGCTGTTCCATTTCCTATTGGTCAATCCCTTAAAGAATTCATTTTGTTGATCTCACTTAAGTCTTCATCTGATCACATCTTTGCTTTCAAACTTGAAGTTTGTTGGGGTGCATGTGGAACATATTGATGCTTGAAAGAATAACGATTTTAAATACGGATTTTGAATACTGACCATCGACGACTATGACGTGGAAGTTGCATGTACCAGGATCACGCTTCTCCTTTGAATGTGTGATGTGCATAAATATTTCTTTTCTTCTAAAAAATCAAAAGGAGAAGAAAATATTCTAGATGGGACTTCCAATCCATGCATGTATTCGAAGCCATAAAGGTATGAGACCCGAGCATACATTGTTTGAGGAGAATAGCACTTGTAGCCTTCATCGTAATAATCGGTATGTTATCTTATCATTTAGAATAGATCGTGTATGGAGGTACTAGTGCGTACGTGGCTGAGTCAGCTATCCACTGACATGAACATCATTGAATTTGTGGCTTCAAATGGAACCAGTATCTTTAAAATAGTACAACTGCCTAGAAAATTCATCAAAAATCTAGCCAAAATTCCAAAAAAAAATCAAACGGCTATTCATCGAAAATCCAGCAAAAATTCCTTAAAACCCATACGGCTTGCTATTCCGAGCCATGGCTGGATGGGCAGCTCTGCTGAGGACTGAGCTGACCCGAAAATGTGCACGTAGGCTTGGTCGGCTCGGGGTCGGCTCCGCCTGAACCGATGAACGGTACCGGCTGAGCCGGCAGCTCGGCTCGACCGAGTCGACACAGTAGCGTCGTCGGTTTGGTCGGTCTCGACATCAAATTTCGGTGAATCCGACAATGGTTGGCCGCCCAATTAGTTCATATAGCCTCACCAGGGAGTGGTGAAGATTTTTAGGGGTCATCGGCTCTGGTCGTCGTCGATGGTGGCCCCGACGGGCATCAAAGAATTTGCCATTGTGGTTTTTGCAAGCTTTGCATGATACGTGGCTGTGTTGTGGGCCTTGGGGGAGGCGTCGATGGTGTGGAAGCATTGCTTGAGGGTGTCGATTGACGATTTGAACGGCGGTGGTGATCTTTGGCAACGGTAAGGTTAGGGTTTGGTGACAGAGGTGAACTTTTGACTGCGGCTGACTGCATGGGAGTCTTGTGGATGTGATAGCGTAGGTTGTAGCTGCGGCTTGAGGTGGCAGCAAACAAGTGGAACTAGGGCTATGTGTTAGGATTTTTTTGGATTTTAAAATTCGGAAAGAGTGAAGATGGGATCTTCGGCTCTGATACCAAATTGATATATGATAAGATAGATTTTGGGGATCTGATGGAGGATTTGGGGAGGATTTAGGAAGGAGGTAATAAATTCGGGTTTTTGGCTTCTCACCAATGGTTTTCGAGACTTCTTACCAATGCGGTGGAACCTTTCTCATGTTTGTGGAAAAAAAAATTTCCATTGAACTATTAATTGATTCCTTGATTGATTAATTGAAAAAAGTCTAAGGTCTTTTATAGGCTTTACAATCCAATACATCTTTTTCCCAACCAAAGCGGGACTAAAACCCCTAAATACTAAAAACTCTCAAAACAAATAAAATATTCCAAATAACTAAAACTCTAAAACTCAAAAATTAAAATTAAAATTAAAAATTAAAACTCATGTCTCAATCGGAATCAGATCCCTATCAAAAATTCACCGCATTCATCATATTATGAGTATTTGCTTTGTCCATGTTGGTACTGGGTTCATTCTGCTGCCTACTTGGGCTACCATTTTCCCAAGTGCAATATAATTATGTATTTGCAACTTGTGCAACCCACATCATTAGAGCACTCCAAATATATGCTATAGCAATGGTGTTCTCAACTATTGACACTGCAACTATAATTTTGACCTCCCTAAGAAAACATACTGCATTATTCTTGATTACACGAAACATAAAGCAGTTATGGGCACCTAAGGAATATGGCCATACATGAAAACTCTACAGGCCAATGAATTTTTTTCTGGCAATTCTACCAAAACACAACTTTAGAAACTATAAACCCAAGATTGGACCATGGAACCCCACCAAATGACGACGACGCGATGATGATGAATCTACATTCTGCAGTACGCACAAAACTACTTCAGAGACAATCAGTCAACTAAATGCACCAATTCAGGGACATTAACATTGGAATGCAAACAACAAATAATAAATATAATGATGATGATGATGAATCTATTTTCTGTGGTACACACAAAACTACTTCAGATACAGTCAGTCAACTAAATGCACCACTTCGGAGGCATTAACATTGGAATGCAAACAACAAATAATAAATATAATCTCAAGAAAGTGTACTTCTGGTATGCTATCGTTTGCGTTTAATGGGACAGTCACGTGTCCAGAGCAGTATGCTGAATTTCTACACCACATAGAAGGCATGGGCTATCCACTTAATATATCCAAAGAATTTAAGAAAAAGGCCGGAGGAGAATTTCAACATGATATAGAATTCAATTCGCCATTGCCAAGGCCTGGCATTTAACCAGGAGTTATACTAGACAAAGGCGTCAACAAAGTTACACTTACAGAAGTATTCTGAGCCAGATCTATCAATTGCTGCATTGATGTCTCTACCTCTTCTTTAAGTTGCTCCTGAGGTGTCAATTCTGAACCCAATCTGGACATACCAACAAATCCTAAGTTATTCTTAGCTAATTTAAGGAGTAATTTGCTTCTGTAAAGAATAGTAATCTTACTTGTGAAAGTAACGGTCCAAATTATGCCAAACAGGGTCTTTACATAGGTTCCCAAATCTAATTACCTCTGCAGAGAAAACGACGAGTTCGTCTCTGTAGAAGAAAAACAAGTGCATCATGATTATTAATAAGATGACACACAAGAACGGATTAAATTTGAGGGTAACTAAAACGTTATAATTCTGAGTATTTTGCCGGTTTTCCAACTAAAGCACCTCTTGTCAGCAGCTGCAATAATCATTAGATCTCGGAAATTTGAAGAAACAAGTTCTCTTATGCCATCTGATTTTAAAAGTTCCTCTTTCAAGAATTGGATATTCTCTTCTGAAAGAGATCTCAGCAAATTAGCACCCTTAGCAATTGTATTCGCGACTTCGAATGCCAATATAGATATTTTATGGCCTCGGGGTGCAACACCGGAGATAAATCCACTAGCGTTCAGATTCGACATGCTACTTCCAAGTGTATCTAACACCTCAACAGCCTTCTCTAGGCTAGCCATGCCGGCTCTTCCAATAATTGAAGTCATTTCTGGAACCTAAGGAGCATCACAATAGATGTTAATTTACATTATAAAATGCATATCACAATACATCTTGACATGTCAGTATCAACTCTCCTTCAAATGAACCCACCAATAACCTGTGAGTTCTCACACTAACTGAGTCAAAATAAAAGAATATGAACCCCACATTTCTTTTTTACACAGCTTCCATGATTGCATCATTCTGCCACACACGGAGAGAGAGGGGGGAGCGAGCGACAGGCATCAGAAAAGGTATTTCTTCCTTTTGCTTCCCAGGAAATGGAAGCAGAAAGGATAAGGTTGTGCAACATTTCAATTCCTGGATGACTTTGCAGATTTTGACAATGTGGTAATAATATTAGGTTATTATCAATCAAAATTGTTGCATTGTTGCTGGATTTCGAAAACTTAGGACATATCCTGGATAAAATACAGAAAAATCAGCACGGCAATTTTGTTCTAGAATACATACGGTAACAAACCATCCCGCTGTTAAAGTTAAGATATCAGTATTTCACATCTAGATTACTCGCAT
This sequence comes from Scilla litardierei, assembly GCA_030789695.1. Classification (NCBI taxonomy): domain Eukaryota; kingdom Viridiplantae; phylum Streptophyta; class Magnoliopsida; order Asparagales; family Asparagaceae; genus Scilla; species Scilla litardierei. The sequence goes on from CM061133.1 coordinate 31,025,818, forward strand.
TCCTGTAATTGAATGGAAGTAGATAACCTAGAATTGTTTTTGTTTCCAAAGGCCGTAAGAATTAACATATAAGCAAGTTAAATGCACAAAAAGTACGCTTTTTCATCCTTTAGGAAACGATATGCAAGTGACGATAGTGAAGCTTATCCCAAAAGTTCTTCAAACTCGAAGCTAATCATTTAGGTAGATATTAAAATATCTTCATATAGACAGCAAAATGTTCCCAGTGTCGTTTGAAATTGAAGTTCCAAATTCTATCAATTCAAATATTAGGATTTGGTGGAAGCATAGTTAGCGTTTCCTTGTATTCACAGCAGTTAACTTTAGCTCTCTTTTGCTTAGAACAAACTCCAAAAAGCTAAAAAAATAAATAAATAAATAAATAAGAAATGAAATGACCTTTCCAGTTCCTGTCCTCGCCGGCGTCCTTCGGAGCTCGCCGGAATCGTAGCTACGAATCCCGCAGTATTCATCGGAAATCGATCGGAACTCGCTCTTCTCCGCCTTCCCGGACGACCAAACGCACCCCATCTCCTCCTTTTTCCGTCAATTTCCCCCGAAAATAAATTCAACCCCCAAATTGTTTCTGCTCGGGCGATTTAGAACAAGTCCACGGCCTCAGTCTCTTTCTAGGGCGTGGAACGAATGAATCAGCCTCGAATAATAAAGTCATCGGCCTTTTATTCGCCCTCATCGCCATCAATGCGTGTACACTTGCAGCTAAGATTGACTCGCCTCTTTGCGATGTATGAATGCGATTACGGGGGTGGATTTGGCGGGCGAGTTGGATGGATTAACGGAAATGCCACTGCGTGGGATACACGGCACTGGGTTTTGCTGGCCCGCGTTAGTTGAGAGGCCGCGGACTCCGGGATCGATCGGGGGCCGTTGATTTGTTGGGCCGGGATAAGGTGTTGAGCCCAGACGTCGGGGTGCGGGTCCCGCGAGACTAAAACGGTTGTTGTTGATGAGAAATGTTTGACCCCTGCCGGCCTGAGTTATGACGTGTCGGTTCTTTTTCGTTGAAGATAATGTATTTATTGTATTCGTGGCAACCTGCCTGAAACGAGAAGATGAATCAGAATTCAACCGAGGGACAGGGCAAGAAACATGACCATCGTAATGTCTAAACGTGGCCATTTTTTGCAATAAAACAAGTTTTTAATCCAAAATTTGGACCTTGACTCTGAAGCCTTCATTCAAGCAAATGCCAGAGAAGAAAGCAGATGCTTTGTCTACATTGAAGGTGTAAAAAAAGTAGAAGAGGCGCGTTAGTGAGGACAAAGGTTGAGGGTGGCCGGGACGGTTCTACATGGAGGCCGGAGGCATGTGTAGGGACGGAATCATGATGAGATGACGGGAGGGCCAATGGCAAAATATATATATAATCGGATATACATACTAAATTGATACTTCATGATCAACTTGATACCTATATTATTGATGTCTGTGGTAATGATGAGTTCTCTACTATTAAAGTCGTTGTTGGTCTTGCAGAGAAAATGATAAAAACGAAGAAGAATTTGGTATTTCCATTAGTATATAGGCTTATCAAATTGTCATTACTTTTAACAGTTGCAACTGCTACAGTGGAGAGAGTTTTTTCTGCTATGAATATTGTTAAAAGCAAATTACGGAATATGATGGGAGATAAGTGGATGAATGATAGTTTGGTTGTATACATTGATAAAGATATTTTCAATGAGATCGATAATGAAGTCATTATGAAGCGGTTTCAAAATATGAAAACTCGAAGAGAACAATTGTACTGTGAGTTTTCTTCTTTTGCTTTCTATGTTTTTAGATGATCTTCATTTTGTTGGGCTATTTGCATAATGATGGTTTTCTTTTCTGCAGATATATGATGACATGGATTCACATTTTGCAAATCTACAGTAATTATCAAGAAAGTGGACATGAAGTTAACGATAGGTATTTTATTCTGTTCTAGCTCTTTTATTTATAGAATATATTATATTGTGACGTACTTAATAAATTTAATGTGTACGTAATTTGATGACTTTTTCTTATTGGTTTTTATTGTACGTAGAATTTATTTTTTATTAGCTTATAATTTGCCCCCTAAATAAAAATTTACTGGCTCCGCCACTATATCAAGTTGATCATGAAGTATCATAAGGTCCACTGCAGAGAAATCCTCAAGATAGAATTGAGCAAAACGAATAAGCCTTTCTTTATTGAAAGCAGAGAAAGAGTCATTTGGGTTTAAACATGCCACACCAAGAAGTAGCTCTGTACTGGACTCAGTGAAACGATCATCCAATTCATTAAGTTGCATGTCAATTATATCGTTGAATAATTCATAACGAAAATGATGCATGTTTGTAATCCACTGAGATTTTCTTCTTGAACGCCCATGAAGTTTATACTCATCATTCATGTTTGGAATATCAATACCATGTTTGCTGCAAAAGGATGACACATCTCCTAACAAAGAATCCCATCCACACTCTCTCATCATCTTCAATCGATCTTTTGATGTTCTCAATAAATCCATAGCATTTTCTATATCCTGATCTTTTCTTTGTAATGCTTGTGATAACTTATTGGTAACTGCTAATATCCTTCTCAAGCAATGAAGCATGAACACGAAATGAAATGATTCCATAATATCTGTTAAGGCAGCTGCTTCTGTTCTCTGTTCCGAGTTCACCCCGTCCTCCCTTACAATCTCAAGAACATCAAGCACCGATGAATACATCAAGAGTAGACGGAAAATTGTAACATAATGAGAGCCCCAACGTGTATCACCATATCTTCTGAGAGATGTTTCTTGATTTAGACCTCGTCCACTAGAAATTTCTCCTTTTACGAGCCCTTCAACAATTCTAGCATATTGTTTTTCTCTAATCACCTCCATCCTTTTACATGATGCTCCAACTATGTTCAGAATGTTAGAAATAAAATTAAAGAAATCTCCAACTTCATTATTATTTTTTGTGACAGCCACGAGAGTCAACTGAAGCCTGTGAGCAAAACAATGTATATATTATGCACTTGGATTGTCATTCAAAATAAGTGCTTTCAAACCATTGAATTCACCTTGCATATTACTTGCTCCGTCATAACCCTGACCACGCAACCTTGATATGCTTAACTCATGTGTAGAAAACAAAGATTCAAGTGCTGCCTTAAGTGAACTTACAGCGGTATCTGTCACATGTTGAATGCCAAGAAAACGTTCAATAATATGCCCATTAATATCTACATATCGTAGAACAACTGCCATTTGTTCCATTATCGATATATCGCGTGACTCATCAATTAAAATTGAAAATAATAAGTCACTAATATCTTTAATAATCACATTAGTAATCTCCTCTGCAGCAGCTTGAGTAATGTCCTTTTGAATATCTGGAGATGTCAATTTGTTGTGGCCGGGAGCTTGACTGAAAGTAACTAAGTTAATATCTTCATTATTTCTAGAAAGAAATCTCAAGAGCTCTAGAAAATTTCCTTGGTTGCTTGAACTTTCACATTCATCATGTCCACGAAAAGGAAGCCCTTGATGCAACAAAAAACGAGCACCCTCTATTGAAGCATTCAATCGAGTTCGGTATTCACTTTGACTCTTCATTGTCTGCTTAGATAACAAAGGTATGATACTTTGTTTTTCGTTCATTAAATTCTCACATTTTATCCGAGCTACATTGTGATCACTATTGGGCTTTCCAATGTGAAGATCAAATCTCTCCTTCTTCTTCCAATTTGAAAATCCATCACACACAAACGAATCCTTACCCCATGGAGACTTGAAAAGATAACAATACAAGCAAAAAGCGGCATCTTTAGATATGCTGTAATCTAACCAAGTTTGGTATGCACCAAACCAAGACGGATTGAAGCGTCGAACTGATACATTTCCAAATTGCTTTTGAGGAAAATCATGTTGTAAAGGCTGACAGGGGCCCTTTTGTAGATATGCTCTTCGAATTTCATCTCTAACATTCACATCATATTCGTATATTGGTCTTCTTAGGCCAGGGTCAGCAATGAGTTCGTCGGGATTGATTTCGATATGACTTTTCTTTGAACTTGGTTGAGCAATATTGCTCAAATCATTGGATGACTCTCCAACCCCAAGAGATTTGCGTTTGAATACTTTTCTAATGACATGATAATTCAGTTTATAAACCTGCATGTTTCAAAATTAAAATTTTCTAATAAAATTTTCCATCGAAATACTTAAAGTGATATTTTCTATCCACCTATAGGTACCCAATTTCACAAAAATGAAAACACAAATACATGCAATTGAAACTAAACTAGATCTATGAAAAAAGATATCACCTTGGAATAGCAACACAAATTGCTAAAGCAACAAAATTTCAACTTGCTTGAACTGCAAATTCAAAATGAGAACACTAAACAAATGAGAACATTAAACAATTTCAACACTAAACAAAAATACGTGACTTTGGATGAATTATGGAAAAAGTAGCTTGCTAACGGGTTGGGCCTCCAAAGCCCGTTTATAACACTTCCCCTCCCCTTATCCATCCATTGTTGTAAGCCGTGATGAACGCTTCAGGGTTCATAGAGCTTATCTGATCATGGGTCTATGGATACTTCTGGATCCCAAGTTTAAGAGTACTTGCCTCGTTAAAACCTTTGCCAAGGAAAACCCAGTGGGAAAAACCAATGGCTAGGGGAAAAGAGTACAAGTCTCTGTAACTTCCCCTGATCGATGGATATCACTAGAGGTGGATACTTCTGGATCCTAAGTTAGGGATAACTGCCTCGTTAAAACCTTTAGCTATGGAAAACCCAGTGGGAAAAACCAATAGCCAAGGAAAAAGAGTACAGTTTCCGTAACTTCCCCTGATTAGTGGAAGTATTTAGGGGGTGGATACTTCTGGATCCAGAGTCAATGAGTTTGCCTCGTTAAAACCTTTAGCTATGGAAAACCCAGTGGGAGAAACCAATAGCCAAGGGAAAAGAGTACAACACTACATTTGACTCCCCCTGATCTGTACAAGCTGCAGGCTTGCAGATCTCCTAGGCAACTATACATCAATCTCTTACAGTGTTCCGATAATAAGTACAAAGTACAAGGCATCGCTCACCTATACAAGACATCGCTCATCTATACAAGTATCGCTCATCTATGGCAGCTACTGAATCTGAGGGATCTCTTCTGAGGAGGAGTGGTCTGCAGACTCGGTAGGTAGCATCACGTCTCTGACCCAGTCTTCACTGTGTCTACGAGGTACTGCAGGACCTGGCTGTGCGTACTTATGATTTGCTTCTTGGATTGATGAGCCTCTCGGGATGGTGGGATTGATGTTGCCTTGGAAGTATGCTTTGCTGGTCTCCAGGAGTTGGTCGCTTCTTTGTTGCAGTCATCGCGATGATCTGTAACCTGTATCTGCAAATACATTTAACATGTTGTATGATCCTTGACCCTTGGAGATAGCGCAGAAACTACATATCTCTGGTCCAGTGGTGCGCTGCAGGCGCTGCACTGTATCTGGTTAAAGTGTTTACTGCCAGATAAAGGAGTGTACAAAAGACATTTGAGTAAGGCACTTCAGGACCTAGGATATCCTTCCCCTCTTCCAGCGAACGGAAGGGGTCTTAATGTGCATCCATACAACCAGTAGGTGTATTGGTGGATTGCAATTTTCCTTGTTTCTTCATCGACTGGATGATAATTTCATCTTCTGGATGGTAATTCATCTTCGGGATGATTATTCATCTTCGGGATGATGGTTTCATCTTCGGGATGATTATTCATCTTCGGGATGATGGTTTCATCTTCAGGATGATTATTCATCTTCAGGATGAAGGTTTCATCTTCAGGATGATAATTCATCTTCGGGATGATGGTTTCATCTTCGGGATGATAATTCATCTTCAGGATGATGGTTTCATCTTCGGGATGATAATTCATCTTCAGGATGATTATTCATAAGGGTATGTTGTCACATCATCCATAGCAACATAGCCTAAAATTATCTTTGCTAATCGCATGGGTTTCGTAATCATGACCAAGGAGCCTGATGCATCAGTTCAAATAATTTTGTAAGTGAGTTAAGCTCATCTTACATGGTTACTTCCTGGTTTCTGCGAAATAAACCTTTAAGCTATAGCATTTTGCTTATAGCATACGATTTTATTTATTTATACAATACTCGGTAGCCCACAGGTTTGATATCTTTTGATATCAGGACTTCAGGTCCAAACACTTCACATTTCATAAGTGAGTCCAGCTCAACTTATTATTGCCTCGTTTCACATAATTTGGCCAAATTTCTGCGTTTGCTTCAGGAAACGGAGATTGTGAACGATATCAATGGCAAAATGAAATGTGAGTAATTGTCGACAAGTGTGTTTTATCCAAATACCTCTCCGTGTACGTACATTATTCAATTTATTCCAGATTTATCTCTTCTGGAGGTTCTGGAAAGGGAGAGGATATGGAGATGAGCTCACTTTCCTGTGGTGGTATTGTTTTAGGGTCTCGTGGTATGTCCTCTCATCCATTGAGGATATCCACTTCTGCTACTGGTAGATTGCATCCATTATAGTTGGTATGTCAATCCTAGCTGGATTTTTAGTAGCAGGGATGTGTGAATTTGACAATATTTATATTGTCAGTAGCTATGTCTGATAACTGTTTAACAGTTTCATAAGTGTGGATCTTCAGGATCTCATCACTATTCATGATAATCAGATCATAGGTATTAATGTTTTAAATGGTCCATAGTGGTGATATGGGGATGTAAACTCATCATGACTCCATCGATAAGATGTGCACTAAACGCTTCCCCCGTTAGGGGTTCTCGGAAACTGTTTATATGAGGTGATCAGGCTCATATAAATAGTTTCTAAGGAGGCGTTCTGATGGTTTGCATGCTCCCACGTGGTCACCTACAACTGGATTTCTAGTGGACAAGTAATCCGTTTAAACCATTTTAATGATTTACATATAACCCATTACTGGGTGTGAACACAAAGCTTCAGGGTGTTCAATTTTCTTCCAGTTGTTAAATTGATTTCCCAGTGTTATCCCAAAAATCCGCAATAGGCTCGACTTCAATGAAGTTGAGCATAGAACTAGGGATATGAACCCGTCAAGGCTCCATCTATAAGATGTGCTCTAATGCCTCCCCCGTTTGGGGATCTCGGAACATATTCATCTAGGAGGGTTAGTCCCGATGAATAAGTTCCACTGCGGCATTTTTGAGGGTGGTATGAGGGTAAGTAAAAGCCCAACCAATATCCCAGTAATGTAATATGTCAGTTGTGATTAATAATAATCTGGACTGCGGTTGGATAACAAGGTTTTGATTATGACCATTTTAAGAGGATATATAGATGAGTACTCTAAGGTACATCATCAGCCATATGTAGGGAGTGTGTGAGTCCACCTTTATCCCTCAAATACTCTCAAGAGGCCTAAAGGTCTCATTCTTCTAATGATAGTATATCATCTTAAATTCGTTTGAGGAAGTGAGGAGAGTCAATGTCCACGTGAATGGAGATGATCTCGTAATCATTTTTCCCTTTTGAATGGGATAATGAGAGTTTCATCCTTTTTTGAAGAATCTTCGGGTTCTTCTGGTTAATGATGTCTTGCATCATCAATCCAGGGTGACATCGATCCAAAGTTGGTCGATTCTGGACACTTCTGGTGTTCCAAATTAATTCCTCTGTTCGAATTTATGTGGGACTTTTGAATGTCCATTAAAATGCTCAAGTTAATATTGTCCGGTAATAGGTGAACTCTGTTCAAACTGTGAAGGTTTACATCTTCACAATGACTATTATGCGGATCATAGTTGGATAAAGCTTCAGGCTTTATTGGTTTCTTGAGTCATTAGGGATTTCATTTTGACGAATATCCTTTGAAACTTTATAAGTTTCAGAGAGTACATGGCATCCTCATTTTAGGAGTATTCAGGATGACAAATCATTTACAGTAAAATAAAATGCGTAAAAGGCACATATATACTGCAAGAGAATACTACTAATAATTATGTTAGAGCAACAAGTTTCATAGTATGATGTGGGTTCTATAAAATATACGTCCACAATTGTGCTCATTTTAGACTCATATTATGACAACAGATCAAATTTATTTTCAAAATTTATTTGTCCTCGGGGAGTAGCGAATTATACATACAGTCAATTTGACTTTCGTCGTTTAGACTAGATATGTATATATTTTTATATGGCATACGTTAATGCCCATTAATTTTGCAAAAAGCATTATGGGTCTTGTCAGAACTTCTGGTCTGATATTGGGTTGCCATTGCATACTCCATATCGAGGTACATCATATCTTCCCTTTCTCATTTTTATTCAAGACTTCCCCTGTTTTCAGTCGTCCTTATTGTCGTTTATAAGGAAAATGAATATTGGTCTTATGAAGTAGACATATACAAGGGAAATGAGTTAGTTTCTATATTTCCACTTTTCCAATTTATGAGGGACTTTTAAAAGTCTATTAGAAAACTCAAGTATGGTCTTCAGGCCATTTCTATTGAGTCGTTCAAGTATTGTGTGGATATAGAATCATGCTCTAGGGGAAACAATTACGTGGGTACGAAATTTATAATTTCTCTATTAAGCCACGACTTCGGGCGTACGCTTAAAAAATAAGGTTAGATTCAAAAATCATACCTTGTAAAGTGAGATTACTCAAAAGAGTTTGGCGGTGTTATGACAACTGCTGGTGTCAATATTGGTTTATACAAACCATAGATCTGAGAGATCTATTTACCGCGAAATGCGTATTTCTAAAAGAAATCGCATAAATGTTTTTCGTATAAGCCATCGTACTTGTTAATTTTTATTAGTGTGAAAGGGTGTTGACTTTTGATTGGATTTTGAACTTCAGGTTCATTTTGTCAACTAGGATATGATGTTAAACTTTTTGAAATCATTATTGGTTTGTTGACATAAAATGTTGTCATATCATGAGCACATCATACATATAATATAATGTAAAGCTTGTAAACTAAAAAGTTGTGCTCAATTAACCTGAATTGAAATAAGTGTGATGTATTCACATGCTATTTATATGCTACAGGCATTTAAATAATCTCATCGCAGACATACAGTTTTGCTACAGGCATTAAACTATGTCATAGTGATTTTAGCATGCTAAGAAAAATGTACATCACAGAATCATTAAATATGCGGCAGGCATATAATTTTCTACACATGCATTTAATCATCACAGAAATTTTATAATGGAAATGAAAATTTTTCGTTTAATAATTATTGGACCACTGGGCAACGTCATACACCGTTAGGTTAGTTAACTAACGGCAGAGCGGTCGCAGGATCTTCCTAATTATTAAACGTGTAATAATCAAATAATCCAAGAAAAAATTGCGATGATTTATAAAGCATTAATCAGATTATAGCGAAGGAAAATCGAATTTAAATCTGAAAATCGTTTGAAAATAGTGAATTTTCGGGGTGAAACCCTAGTTAGGGTTTTTGGTCGCGCGGATTGCCGCTTCAGGCGGCTAGGGTTTCCGGGCATGAGCGCGCACCGGGGGGGGCCCGATACGAGCGGCTGCCGGGGGGTTGGGGGCCCGCCGCTGCCGGCGGCGGGGGGTGGCTCCCGCCGCTGCGGGCAGCGGGTCTGGCCCGCCGCCGGCGGCGGCGGGCCGCCCGCCGCTGGGCGCGGCGGGTCTGGCCCGCCGCTGGGCGCGGCGGGGCCGCCCGCCGCTTCTGGCGGCGGGTCGGGCGCCCGCCGTTAGTAACGGCGGGGGTGGGGGGTTCCGCCGCTTCGGGCGGCGGGGGGGGGGGGGGGTTTCGCGCGAGTTTTTGGGGGGATTCGCGTTCCGGCGAGAAGATCCCATAGGGTTTGATGGTTTTGGGGATAAAAATCCAATTTTTAGTGGAAAAAATCCATTTTTAATCTCCAAAAAAGCGTTTTTATTGTAAAAAGTTGATTTTTAATCAATAAAAACGTTGATTTTCATTAAACAATCGATCCAAGAATTTTGGATCTAGACATATGCGCATACGAATTTAGATCTAGTGAAAAGAATTACCTCTAGATCCTACCCGCCGGATCTAGCGACGTTCGGTGAAGGAAGCCCGTTCGCGTCGCGTTCGTCCGTCGGCAGGGGTTCGGCTTAGCTTCGAGCGTGCTGATAACGTGTTGTAAACCATGGCGGCTACGGAACCCCGTAGCCCTGTATTTATAGTAATAGGGTTACATAATGGGTGGATACCCACTAACGGGTTGGGCCTCCAAAGCCCGTTTATAACAGTTCTATATATTATTGGAGTGAGTATTTCTATTGGTGAGAGAATATAGAAATGTCCTACACCTGTGATATTGAAAATTTCTATTAGGAAATATATTTTTAAAATTTGTGATTAACTTTCTTATGCACATAATTTTATTGCCTATTTTTGACTCGGTAACTTTTCAGCAAACCAAACAATCAATATAATGATTCTATAAAATAATGTAAATTACACATATATGAAATCAAACGAAAAATTAAATAAAAATTACCATAAAAATTAAAAATCAACATGCGTTTGTCTCTGCTCCTTTACATTGCATTAATTTCTGTAAATGGGTATTACATTCTGTTTGTTCTTAATTTTTATTCATTGGTACTTGATCTTAACAAGAATTGAACAGGAGAGAACCGATTCGGCGATTCAACACAAATTTTAGAAAAAATTCAACACAAATTTCAGAAAAAATTCAACACAAATTTCAACAAAACATCTCACCAGCAGACGGCAGTTGGGGGAGAACCGAACTGGGGCACGCCCCACGGCGGCACGCGTGCTGGGTGAGTGGGTCCGTCGGAGTTGGAGACTCTGCGAGTCGGAGGCGTGCTGCACAGCTGCGTCCTGACTCCTGCGGTGATTCCTCGGAGTAGAACTGTAGAAGGGCCGGGCGAGAGAGGAGTAGAAGGGCCGGTCAATTCCTCAGCGTGCTGCGCAGCTGCGTGTTTCTGTTTCTTCCGATCGAGGGAGGAGAGCGGCGCCGGCGCTAATTAAAGGGGTTTCCAATTCCGATCGAGTCTCGAGAGAGGAGAGGTCCGCTGATTAAAGGGGGCTGCGCTGCGCTTCGTGCTTAGTTAGGGTTTTTATTTTTAAATGGGCTGGGCTGTTGTATATTGGGTTCTATTTTTTAAAAAATCCTTAGGGGGCAACGGCCCCCTAAAGCCCCCGTTTGCCTCCGCCCTTGGTTAGTGAGGACAAAGTTTGAGGGTGGCCGGGACGGTTCTACATGGAGGTCGGAGGCATGTGCAGGGGCAGAACCATGATGAGAAGACGGGAGGGCGAATGGCAAAAAAAAAATAAAATCGGATAAACATACTAAATAAATTCATATGGCGTATATTACATCAAATAAAATTTAAACTCTCATTTAAATATATCAAGATATGAGATTACATTCTAACCATGTTAAAATACAGAAAGTCTTTCTTCCATGTCACAAAAATCATTTACAATTGAATCTACATGAAATTTTTCAGCAATTTCTTTCTCAATGTACACGAGCAAACAATCAGACAAGAAATCATCTCCCATCTTGTTGCGAAGTGTAGTCTTGACTATATTCATCGCTGAAAAAGAACGCTCTGTAGTAGCTGTAGAAACTGGAGGTATGAGAATAAGAGTTATCACTCTATACACAAGAGGATACATTTCTGCTTTCCTTGTTTTTACCAACCATTGACATAGATCAGAAATTGTTATTAATGCTTTAAAATCTGGAAGTTGTCGGACATGATCAAAATGTTGAAATTGTATTTGCAACTGTGTCATCTCATTATTCTGTAAAGTCTTATTGGTAATTTTTTGTACCAATGTGCAAATATCATCAATTCTGAATGATACATGCATCTCTATTGGATCTAAAGCTGAACTGGAAATTATCAATTCCACTGTGTTATCATTGAATTTGTTATTCAATTCCTGCAACTGAGAGTCTATCACTGCATTGAAAACATCAACTTTATAATAATGGTCCACTGTAATTTCATTTTGTTGATGTCGAGCTCTTCCTCTTCTTGCAATATGACGATCGTTAAAATCTGGTACATGTATACTGACTGCTTCACAAAAAGATCTCATAGTTGTACCCAAATTGTCCCAGCCATCATCTCTTAACTTTTGAATGAGCATTTTAGTATATGAAACGAGATGCATTGCATTTAAGATGTCTTGAGATTAGAGTTGCAAAGCTTGACAAAGCATATTAGAAATCTCTAAAACTTCTCTCATAAAATGCAAAATGAAAACAAAGTCAAAAGTACTCATTCCCTCATAAGCTGAATCTGCATCATCCCGCTGAGTAGAAGTAGCTACATCCTCAATAATGTTCAATAAAACTTCACATGTTGCACTAAACATCTTCAACAAACTAGAAATTGATTTCAAGTGAGAACTCCAATAGGTATCACCAGCTCTTTGCAGAGAACCTATTTGATTAAGTCCTTTTCCACTTTGAAGCTCATCAATCTCAAGTAAATGAGCAAAATTTGAAGCATAGCAGCTTTTAGTTGGTCATTGTGTTTACATGATGCACCAACAATATTAATCATGGAATTTAACTTGGTAAAAACATGATGGACATGAATAATTTCCTTGGATGCAACAAATAATGCCAATTGTAAACGATGAGCAAAACAATGAACATAATAAGCATGTGGACATTCATTTGAAACCAAGGCTTGCAAACCATTCCATTCTCCACGCATTTTACTTGCACCATCATAACCTTGCCCTCGGATAGATTGAACAATAAGATTGTACTGAGAGAGCATCGAAAAAATCCCGTCTTTTAAAGTTAATGGTGCAGTGTCTTTGACATGATTAAGCCCAAAAAGCGCTCTTGAATGTCGCCATCTTTGTCCACAAATCTCAAGACAATTGACATTTGCTCTTTTTTTATTCATCCCGAGCTTCATCAACAATTTAAAAATACTTTGAATCGCCAATTTCTTCACGAATGTCCTTCCTCACTTTAGTTCCCAAGACATGCAAAATTTGTTTTTGTGTTTTTGGTGATGTATATCATGCATTTTGTGGAGCTTTATCCAAACCTGCTGCTATTTTATCATTATAAGAGGCGATGAAGCTCAACAATTCTAAAAAGTTTCCACGATTTATTGATGACTTAGACTCATCGTGGCCCCTAAAGAGCAACCTTGAAATGCAAGCCACCTAACTATCTCAATTGAAGCTTTCAAATGAATTCTGTTTTCCATGACTTCCTGTTATGTGAATTTCTCAAACCTTCTCACGATATGAGATGATTGATTGATAAGGTCTGCACACGCTTTCTCAGCATTTCTATGAGGTGAATTGAGATCTTTTCCAATATGTGCACAATTTTTTCCATCCTTTACCATTTTCCATGATCGAAATCTATTAACAGTGAATGCATCAGATCCAGAAGGTCCATTTTGTTTATGAAATAGAAAACATGGTAGACAAAATATAGCATCTGTTGTAGGAGAATATTCTAACCAAGAAGGAAAATGCTTAAACCATGATGCTTGAAAACTTCATGGATGTTTTTTCACCAGATGTTCGATACTTTTAAAGTGTACACTGATAAGGACCAGCTTTAATATAAGCTCTTCGAACTTCGTCACGTTTCTCAATTGGATACTTCCATATTTGTGGTCATAATCCCAAATCGCATTCTAATGTGTTGCTATCGAACTCTGTGAAATTTTGGAGCAGGATCATCAGAATGCACATGACTCTTTGTCAATGAAGTTTCAATACTTTTTCTTTTACAGAATGAATCGATTGTTGTTGACTTTTTCATCTAAAAAATAGGATAAAGTGTGGATAAGCCGATCTGAAACAACAATCAATATCATAGTCGAATGACTACAACTTGGTCTTAAATATTTTCATCCAAGATTTACGATAGCTCACAATTCTAGATTCCCACACAATTGTTAACTATAACAACACCATTCATGTAAATCAACACAAATCAAACATATACAAAAAAAGAATCCTCAAAAGATGATGCGAATTAAATTAAAAATGCATAGAAAACTAAACAATTTAACACATTATGTACAAAAATAATAATTTAACATGTTAAAAGACTTAAGACAAACATGAGTTTGTTGTTTCACATTTAACTGATTAATTGGCATGTATAGTTTAAAATCCAACCATGTTAAGGCCAAGAGAATTCATGGAAGTTGCATTTGTTGGATCCTGTAGATGGAAAACAACACTAGAAGGGGGGTTGAATAGTGTTGTATAAAAATAAATTTTTTCTTTCTAATAGATTAGCACAATTCAAAGCCTTCTAATGTTGCCTAAGAAACCAAGTAGAGCGATCTACAATTGGTTCTTAATCAACTTATGTAATCTCAAAAATAGATCAGAGATAAAACTCTTCTAGTAGTCGACTCCCTAAGAACAGTAGTCGACTCCCAGAGGGAAATTAGGCACAGCTTAGTAAAAAGAATGAGATATATGCAATTGCAGATAATACCAATGTTATATTTATATTCACAACTTATATCAGAAAGTTAATCTTTGCAACAATAAGCAAATAATAATATGAGTGCAAGAATAAACAAACACAGAGAGAATCAAATGCAAACACAAGGATTTTTATCCTGTTTCCCCACAACCCTGGGTACGTCCAGTCCCCGACCAATTCGGTACGAGATTTTCATTATCTGCCTTGGCAAATACAAGCACCTAACTCCACTCGTTAGGATTTTCTCACACACCTAGACTTGACCAGGATTTCCGATTGCAACCCTGCAATATCTCAACACCTAGACTTGTCAAGGGTTTCCAACACCCTTACAACAAAGGGCAAACACAAAATGAAAAAAAAAATTTCCAACTCTCCACAATATTTGGTGGAGTTTGAATTTACACCCAAATTCTATAGCCAATAGTAAGGATAACATTGTGTATTCGTGGCTTAATAGAATATGATTTTAGATCACACAAAGATATGAATTAAGTCTTTGTGATCTAAATCAATGTTTTCAAAAAAAAATCCTTTCAAATAAAATCAGAGAATAGAGAACATGGATTTTTGAAAAACAATAGCCAAAATAAAAGTTGATCTCAGAAAAATAATAGCTTAAACAAAAGAGATCATGAATATAAAAACAGATTTTGGCTAAAAGAATGAGAGCTGAAAATTGAGATCGTTTAGAACTTTTGCACAAGAGAGAATTTTGATTTTTCAAGTAATGTGTTTTTGATCTCTCAAAATAGTCCTCTATTTATAGGTAAAAATATGAGGATTCAAAATTCAAATTCGTTTGACTTTTGTCCCGATAATCATGGGAGCAATAAGTTAGAGAGATATCAAAAATCAGATCAAATGTTTAATTTCGACAGCTGGTAATCGACTCCCTAGGATTGGTAGTCGACTGCCAGTGTGTTTCAGGAGAAAACGATTCTTAGTTGGTATTCGACTCCCACTCCTTGGTAGTCGACTCCCAGAGGAGTTTCTTCTGAAACTCTGCTAGTAAGACATGTAGTTAGCTCCAGGGTGTAATGGAGTTTAACTACCAAGATGATAAGTGACTAGCAAAAGCTCTCAATAGTTTTGAAAATGATTTTAAAAGTATTAAAATATTTAACTTCGAAATCATTTGTGTGTGTGTGTGTTATCTATACTTTTGGCTTTAACATATCCCTAAGATAGACACAACTCACACACTGTAGACTAGGACACGTTCTCCCGAAGCTTGACCAGATGATGATGTAGACGCGAGCTTCTCTTGAGCTTCTATTCCATTCGAGCTTGGGTTTCATCATCGAGCTAGCAACATTCATCATTGTCTTTGCTAAGTGAGAGTAGATTGTGTTTCTTCGGAGCATGTATAATGCTTTCCATTTATCGCATAGTCTGCACACTTAATTGTAGTGTAATTAGTACATTAACATCATTTGGTGTGCTCATCATCAAAACCACTTGGGGTGGAATTCAATTTCCATCACTCTCCCCCCCTTTTGATGATGACACCCAAATGAAAAATGAAGTAAGTTGACATAAATAATATGACATAGAAACAAACTTACTCCCTCTGCTTTGATGCGATTCTCCCTGCATCGAAGCCATTAGCAAAACAATATGCAAACCATTATAACAATATAAGATAATGTATTCTGCATTTCAAAGCTTTCTCCCCTTGTCATCAACAAAAAAATGACATAAAGCAATTAATCCTTACTTGATTCTTTTTCTCAAACAATACCCAATTCTCTACGAAGTTTAGAGAATGTATCTTTTTGTAGAGGTTTTGTCAGATTATCTGCAACTTGATATTCAGATGCGACAAATTTAAGTTCAACATCCTTTTTGACACAATGATCGTCTATAAATCTGTGTCTAATGTCAATATGCTTTGTTCTAGGATGAAGAATAGAATTTTAGTGAGATTAATAGTGCTTTTATTATCACAATAAATTACACATGTAGATGTACTAACGCCATAATCTACGAGGACTTGTTTCATCCAAAGTATTTAAGCACAAGCAAGTCTGGCAGCTATATACTCTGCCTTAGTGATTGATAGTGAAACTGAACTTTGCTTTTTGCTAAACCACGAAATAAGGGAATGTCCAAGAAAGTGACATGGTCCATTTGTACTTTTTCTTGTGGCTTTACAACCAGCATAGTCTGCATCACTAAAAGAAGTTAAATTAAATGTGCCGCCTTTGGGATAAAATAGTCCAAAGTCAGAAGTGGTTTTAAGATATCTAAATATGTATTTTTACCGTTTTAAGATGTGATTCTCTAGGATCACATTGAAATCTATCACATGCACAAACACTGAACATAATATCAGGTCGGCTAGTGATTAAATAAAGCAGAGAACCGACCATACCTCGATATGTTTTCTGATCGACCTTTTTACCTGTTTCGTCTTTGTCTAAAGAAGTGGATGTTGCCATATGTATGTTCTTCCCTGATGCGGTTTCCATCCCGAACCTTTTGATCAAGTCTTTGGCATACTTCGTTTGATGAATAATGGTTCCTTCTTTTCCTTGTTTGATTTGCAATCCGAGAAAGTATATGAGATCGACCATTTAGCTCATTTAGAATTCCTCCTGCATTAACTTAGCAAACTGTTGACAAAGATCTTCATTAGTAGATCCGAAAATGATGTCATCTACGTAAATTTGGATAAGAATAATATCATCGTGAATTTTCTTAACAAATAAAGTGGTATCTATTTTTCCAACAATGTAACCTGAGTCAATTAAGAATTTTCTTAATCTTTCATACCAAGCTCTTGGAGCTTGTTTTAGGCATACAATGCTTTGTTTAACTTGTAAACATATCCTATTTTCTTATCATGTTCAAATCCGGAAGGTTGTTCAACGTAGACTTCCTCCTTTATGAATCCATTCAGGAATGCGCTTTTCACATCCATCTGGTATAATTTAAAGTTTTTATATGATGTGAATGCAATTAGCATCCTAATAGATTCTAATCTAGCAACATGAGCGAAAGTTTCATCGAAATCTATACCTTCTTCTTGTAAGTATCCATGTGCTACTAACCTTGCTTTATTTCTTACCACATTACCATCTTCGTCTAGTTTGTTTCGATACACCCATTTAGTGCCGATAACTAGACGATATTCCGGTCTCTGTACTAACTCTCATACTTGATTTCGCTCAAATTGTAGAAGTTCTTCTTGCATGGCTTCAATCCATGCTTCATCTGCAAAAGCCTCTTCTACCTTTTTCGGCTCAATGTTAGAAACAAATGCAACATGTGTCAAGTGTTCTATTTGAGATCCAGTTCTAATCTCTGCATCAATATCACCTATAACTTGTGTGTGGGTGGGTGATGTGTAACTTCAGGAAAGGATTTTGGCAATAAGCTAGAAGTGTTATTAATAGTGATAGATTCATTATCAAGAGTAGTTTCAGTGATTATGTTATCGTCATCATTATGAGCATTATGAGAAAGGGATTCATCAAATGTTACATGTAGAGTTTCAACAATAGTTTCGGAACTTTATTGTAGATTCTATAAGCTTTACTACGTAAAGAATAACCGATAAATATGCCTTCATCTGCTTTGGAGTCAAATTTTTCTAAATTATCTTTAGTGTTCAGAATATAGCATTTACAACCAAAAACTCTAAAATAAGATACTTTTGGAATTCGTTGGAGCAATAATTCATACGGAGTCTTTTCAAAAGGTTTTCTTATTAAAACTTTGTTTTGTATATAGCACGCAGTTGCTACGGCTTCTGCCCAAAAACTTTTTGGAATGTTGCTTTCACACAACATTGTTTGTGCACACTCTTGGAGTATTCTTATTTTCCTTTCAACTACTCCATTTTGAGGAGCAGCTCTAAGAAAAGCAAAAGTATGAGAAATTCCTCGTTCTTCGCAAAATCGTTTAAAATGTTCATTTTCAAATTCTCCACCGTGATCACTCCTTAGAGAAATAACTTTTAAAGAGTATGCACGTTCATTTTTTGAAAAATATTTCGAATTCACGGAAGGCATCATTCTTATGTGTTAAGAATAATACCCACGTATATCGAGTATAATCATCAATTATGACAAATACGTATTTAGAGTTACAAGAGATGGAGTTCTAGTTGGGCCAAACAAGTCCGTATGAAGTAGTTCAAGTGGCATGTTCGAACTGAGGGCTCCAATATTCTTAAATGAACTCTTATGCATTTTGCCAAATTGACATGAATCACATATTTATCCAATTTAAAATTTATTTTGGGAAGTCCTTGCACCAACTCTTTCCTAGAAATCTTATCCATGTTTTTGATGTTCACATGACCAAAGCGTCTATGCCAGAGCAACGGGTCATTTGTTGAAACAATCAAACATACATTTGATTCATATTCATTTAATCTAAGTACATAGATATTTTCTACTCGCTTACCTTTGACAAGAATTTTTTTATATCCTTGTCGTATACTAAACAAGAGTCAAGTGTAAAGAGAACCTTTATACCTTTTGTCGCATAATTGGCTTATGCTCAATAAATTATGCTTTAGCACATTTACCAAGCTTACGTCTTTGATGAGTAATTTTGAAGGACTGCCGATGTTGCCTATTCCGATAATTTTACATTTCTTGTTGTCGCCAAATGTTACGGTCCCGCCGTCATACATTTTTAGAGCGCTAAGTAGTTTGCGTTCCATGTCATGTGTGCAGAACATCCACTATCCATTATCCATATGTCCTGAAAGAAGATAATTTTGACACGTTTGGTACCCACTTATGATTGGGTCCGATTTGTTAAGGAGGAAAAATTTCTATCATTATGTATAGTCTTAAATGTTGGGTATCAAAGGAATATACATGAAGCATGCAGATACCCTAATATATGCACATATGGGAGGATCATTCATTAGGAACCCAAATTCGATTTGAATTTGATTTCATATGTACAATTTCTAACATGGTGGAAACATAAATATTCTTTTCATGTTTGCTTAAATGCTTTGGTACCCAAATTGTATTATTAGCAAAACTATTAGAACCATGTATGTGATGTGCATTGTGTGTGACATGATTGTGACGAGAGACTTTGTGGTAGGATTTGTCACAGTGATAATGCTTGGCATTTTTGCTATAAACAAGAGTATTTTGTCTCACATTTTTATGAACAATATTTTGAACTGTTTTATCATGAGAGGTGGATGCACACATACAGGATATGATAGCTTTTGCATTTGGTTTGCTCTTAACCTTTTCTAGTCGTAGAACAAGTTCCTCATGTTTGAGCTTACTTGAAGATAAATCACTTGTAAGAATGTTGAATTTGTCATTCAAGATAGAAACATATAAAGCAAATTCAGAATTCAGATCATCGTGATTACACACTAATTTATCATACTTGTTAATCAATTCTTTTTTATTATTACAAGAGAGTTTTAGAGACTCATGTTCATTAGCAAGAGAGTCAAATTCATTCTTAAGTTTATCATGTTTTTCATGTAGAGTCTTATGCTTTTTGTCTAGAGTTTTGTGCTCCTTTGACAGACATTCATATTCTCTATAAAGATTTTCATATGCGCTTGCAATATCAAATTCATTTTCTTCATCGGAACTAGAAGCACTTACCTCGTTCTTGTCGTTCTGACGAGCCATCATGCATACTTCTTCTGAAAGTTCTTTATCATTGGCTTGAGGTGTCTTCATGAGTGTTTGGATCTCATTAGATCTTGATCCGGATCTTCATCCAACAAGTTTAAGATTTGGTGTGCGGTTTCCGCCTTTTCCACAAGATCTAGCATTTGATCAGTTAAGCCAGTGTAAAGTAAATGCATTACCTTTATATTGTTGAAATAGGCTTTCTTTTGATCCGAATTCCATTATGTTTGAGGAATGGTTGGAATCTCGTAAGATTCTCTGAGAGATCTTGAATAATTCAAATCTTGTGCTTCCAAGAAGATCCCTATTCTCCTTCTCCATTGGCAATAAAAATTGCCGTCAAAGATTAGAGGAGTATGAGTGTTGCAGACGTTTGTTGATGCCATCGCTTTTATAACCTCGATATGATACCAAGTGTTGGATCCCGTAGATGGCAAACAACACTAGAAGGGGGTTGAATAGTGTTGTATAAAAATAAACTTTTTCTTTCTAATAGATTAGCACAATTCAAAGCTTTCTAATGTTGCCTAAGAAACCAAGTAGAGCGATCTACGCTTGGTTCTTAATCAACTTATGTAATCTCAAAAACAGATCAGAGAAAAACTCTTCTGGTAGTCGACTCCCTAAGAACAGTAGTCGACTCCCAGAGGGAAATTAGGCACAACTCAGTAAAAAGAATGAGATATATGCAATTGCAGATAATACCAATGTTATATTTATATTCACAACTTATATCAGAAAGTTAATCTTTGCAACAACAAGCAAATAATAATATGAGTGTAAGAATAAACAAACACAGAGAGAATCAAATGCAAACACAAGGATTTTTATCCTGTTTCCCCACAACCCTGTGTACGTCCAGTCCCTGATCAATCCGGTACGAGATTTCCACTATCTATCTTGGCAAATACAAGCACCTAACTCCACTCGCTAGGATTTTCCCACACACCTAGCCTTGACCAGGATTTTCGATTGCAACACTGCAATATCTCAACACCTAGACTTGTCAAGGGTTTCCAACACCCTTACAACAAAGGGCAAACACAAAATGAAAAACGATTTCCAACTCTCCACAATATTTGGTGGAGCTTGGATTTACACCCAAATTCTATAGCCAATAATAAGAGATAACAATGTGTATTCGTGGCTTAATAGAATATGATTTTAGATCACACAAAGATATGAATTAAGTCTTTGTGATCTAAATCAATGTTTTCAAAAAAAATCCTTTCAAATAAAATCAGAGAGTAGAGAACATGGATTTTTGAAAAACAATAGCCAAAATAAAAGTTGATCTCAGAAAAATAATAGCTTAAACAAAAGAGATCATGAATATAGAAACAGATTTTGGCTGAAAGAATGAGAGCTAAAAATTGAGATCGGTTAGAACTTTTGCACAAGAGAGAATTTTGATTTTTCAAGTAGTGTATTTTTGATCTCACAAAATAGTCCTCTATTTATAGGTAAAAATAGGAGGATTCAAAATTCAAATTCATTTGACATTTGTCCCAAGAATCATGGGAGCAATAAGTTAGAGAGATATCAAAAGTCAGGTCAAACGTTGAATTTCGACAGCTGGTAGTCGACTCCCTAGGATTGGTAGTCGACTCCCAGTATGTTTCAGGAGAAAATGATTCTCAGCTGGTAGTCGACTCCCACTCCTTGGTAGTCGACTCCCAGAGGAGTTGCTTCTGAAACTCTACTAGTAAGACATGTAGTTAGCACCAGGGTCTAATGGAGTTTAACTACCAAGATGATAAGTGACTAGCAAAAGCTCTCAATAGTTTTGAAAATGATTTTAAAAGTATTTAAAATATTTAGCTTCGAAATCATTTGTGTGTGTATGTGTGATCTATACTTTTGGCTTTAACATATCCCTAAGATAGACACAACTCACACACTGTAGACTAGGACACGTTCTCCCGAATCTTGACCAGATGATGATGTAGACGCGAGCTTCTCTTGAGCTTCTATTCCATTCGAGCTTGAGTTTCATCATCGAGCTAGCAACATTTGTCCTTGTCTTTGCTAAGTGAGCGTAGATTGTGCTTCTTCGAAGCATGTATAATGCTTTCCATTTATCGCATAGTCTGCACACTTAGTTGCAAACACAATTCTATTTTTTCCTACAAAAACAAAAGCTTTTAATGCCATTGACAATTTGACATTATAATTTAAACATGACAATGCTTTGAGCATAAATCATGATAGTCGGTTTACTCATCAGAAATAAAAAGTAAAATCAAAATATTGCTCACAGAATTATAGAGAGATGGGGTCTCTTAAGCTAGCAGTCCAGCAGATAATCCAAAGACAGAATCAACCCAGGAACGAGAGCGTGTGGCGACAATAGCGTGACCTAATTTTCAATCTAAATCCAAAGAGGGAATTTGTCACGCCCCGCTTCCCATTGTACTTGGGAGTTAGGACGCGAGCGGGTCCGCATGTGCAAGTAAGAAGGATGTACTTTTTCTTTTCTTTCCTCCTTAACTTAACACAATAAGCGTCTGTGTGAATTATTGCAGGTTCTTGCATGCATACTCAAAACACCGCAGATAATTTATATTTATAATCTCAATCGTCTCAGAAATGGAATACAACAATAATGAAAGGAAGAGAGGCCTTATGGCTCTTACAACACATATTACATAAATTTAATACAATGGAACTACAAGGAAAAGCAGCCTAAGAATATCTTCCTGGGAGAATCCTGTTACTAAGGGGTCACGCTACGCTGCAACTAGGATCTGCAAAAATACCATCAAAACCTGACAGACATTGCATTAAAACACAAATACAATGCCCGTTAGTAAGGGTTACTCATGTAGGTTCCCAAGCATCAATCTCATTTAAACAATTAAAAATATATCTCAGAGTAATGGCACTGTCTACTAACGGAAATACAAACATGTGAGCATAATATGGTGTAGTGCACAAAGTAAAGCGTGGTGAGCATGACAATTATACATAAGAATGGTAAGAGAGAAGCTAACAGGTTACACAATTTATGGTAGCAATTAGCAGTTCTAATGTCACAGTTATACATTTAACCAGCAGTACAATTATGAACATGGCAGTTCTAAAGAATTTAAAACAACGCAATTATGAGCATGGCAGTTTTAAAGATATCAAAGCAAAACAGTTATCAACATGGCAATTCTAGTGTGCAAGTGGAGTAACGACAATCAATTCAAGTTCCATGCATATGTTTTCTATCATGCCTAGTGTTCACGCCTTTAATTCATGGGGAGTGAATCGATCCTTCTCATGGGGGTATAATCGTGATTGACACCACCCACCGTATAAGTGGTGCTCTTGAAGGGGACCCTTTCACGCATGCTTAGTTGCCGTGCAACCATAAACACACCCAAATGTTATGCTGGAACACGAGCCAGCCTAATCAAGTTCACGAATTCACGAATTCAAGATTTCACCATCGAGGGCACACGTTCACGAATGTTCTGCTGGAACACGAGCCAGCCTATCAGTATGCAGGAATTCATGAATTCAAGTTCTTTCAAGGAGTTCCATCAATGTCCAGAATACTAAGCAGTTTTAATCTATCAAAAGATTAAATTCTAACAATGCGTACAAGCATGATGTGAGGCATGATGTCATGTTAATTATCAGCATAATAATTTATGACATTTAAGGTATTTCAGAGCAAGAAATTAAATGGTTAATTAATGAACATGTTGCATATGTGTTTTTCATTAACAAGTCCAAATGTGATTTAACATGTATTAAACTGTAATGATTCGCACACTTGCATTAACACATATTATTTTATTTAAATGAAAGAGATGTGTGAAACCTACTATACGATGCATAGATCAGAAGAGGAGGCGGGCATTGGGTGTCCAAGTGATCGTAGCGTAAGGTGTGTTTTATCTGCGTCATTAAGATTCTTATTATCGGCCTAAAAGATTTTTAACCAATTAAAATAATGCTAGAGCTAACTTATATAATTTAATATAGAGCTAACTCTTTAAAACATATAATGTAAAACATTTAATTTGAAATTCTGTTTAAAACATAACTTGAAATTTAATTTAGATAACTTAATTAACTTAATAGCCCAAAAATTTAATAGCTTGATAATTTTAAAACTTAACTTTATACCTTAAAACTTAATAACTTTAATCATTTTACAAACCTAATAAGCTTAACTTAAACCCAAAACCCAATAAGCTTACCCAATACCCAATATGCAATACCCAATTTAAAACCCAATAAGCTAATATGTATAACTAAAGAACAAAAAGGAAGTCATTCCCAATAACTAATCTGGCTTCTTCTCCTCCTCCTCTTCTTCTATCTTTCTTTTCTTTCTTCTGTCTTTTTATTCCTTCTTCTTTTTATTCTCTTCATCTTTCAATTTTTATTTGCAGGAAGAAGGGGAGCTTGGCAGGGCGGTTCGGCAGGGGCGGCGCACGGCACGGTGGTGCAGCGGCCGACAACGCGCTGGGGTGCGGCAGCGCGCGCAGGCGGCGCTCCGGGGTGGTCACCGCCGGGAGGAAGGGGGGATGCGTGCTAGTTGTTCTTCTCCTTCCAGTGATGCACGCTAGTGGCTACGTCTCGATCCATTTGGTGAAGTAGTCAATGGTGGTGATGAGGTACTTCCTTCCTCCTGATGCATGTGGGAATGGTCCGAGGATGTCGAGGCCCCATTTGGCGAACGTGACCTAACTGATGATTGGAATCAAGCCGGCTGGCGGGGCAGTGGTATACTTGTAGAATCTTTGGCACTCCTCGCATCGCTTGACATACTTGGTAGCGTCGTCAAACATGGTTGGCCAATAATAGCCCTGACTGATTGCCTTGTGTGCTATGGTGCGGCCACCATAATTATTCCTGTAGAAACCCTTATATATCTCGCGGACGACCTACTCAGCTCTGGTGGGCCCAAGGCATTTTAAATAAGGCAAAACGTCGTATCTCATGCGACTCTTCCGATAAAGCACACCGCCGAAGATCACGAATGTCAAGGCCTGACTTTCGATCTTCCGTGCTTCTAGCCGGTCTTCGGGCAAGGCCCTGTTCTCCAAGTAGGCTATGATCGGGCTTATCCACGTTGGCTCCTGGCCAACACATAGCAGCTCGCCTTCTTCAATACTTGGTGTCAGCAGGTTTTCGACGTAGATGGCCTTTCCTATCTCGACCGGAGAAGAAGATGCCAACTTTGAGAGTGTGTCGGCCCTGCGATTGTTCGATCGGGGCAGATGTTGGATCTCCGCTCTTCTGAACTTTAGGAGCTCGACACGGGCGCATTTTTGATAACGCTTCATCCGGTCCTCCTTATCTTCAAAGTTGCCTTGTATTTGTTGGACGACAAGCCTCGAGTCGCTAATCAGTAGCACATTCATCACACTAAGCGCTCTACAGAGCTTCTGCCCATTGAGGGTGGCCTCGTACTCCGCCACATTATTGGTCGCTGAAAAATTGAATCATAGTGCATACTCCAGCAAGTTCCCTTCGAAGGTCTCTATCATGATGACGGCTCCGCTCCCCGAGCACGTGGCCGATCCATCTACGTGGACAATCCATCGCTCGCCTTCAGTTTTGGGTGGATGTTGAGGGGTGTCCTCGACGGTGGGCTTCTGTTGTTCCTCGCTCAGCTGAGCATCCGGTGAAGCTCCAGTAAGCTCTTCGATCATGCATTTTGCTATGAAGTCCGCCAGCACCTGACCTTTGCTCGTTGCTCTAGGCTTGTAGATGATGTCGAACTCGCTAAGTTCGATGCTCCAATTCAACATCTGGCCTAATCTCTCTAGCCTCTTCAGATTCTTCTCGAATGGCGAGTTGGCGTAGACCAAGATGGCATGCACCTGGAAGTAGGGTCGAAGCTTCCTTGCCATTAGGGTCAAGCTGTATGCGAACTTATCTATAGGGTGGTAGCAGGTTTTCGCCTCCCAGAGCACTCGGCTGGCATAGTAGACCGGCCTCTGGATGCCTCCATCTTATTTGATTAGGACCGAGCTGACGGCTTCCTCGGTGGCGGCGAGATAGAGACCGAGCCGCTCTCCTTCCCCCGGCTTCGTAAGCAACGGTGGGCTTTACAGATAATCTTTCACCTCGTGAAAGGCTTGGGCGTAAGAGTCGTCCCAATCGACTTCCTTCGTTGCACCTTTCTTCATAATGAGGGCATTCCGCAAGACCTTAAAGAACGGAAGGGACCTCTCAGCGGACTTTGACATGAATCTCCCCAGTGCGACGATCCGCCCATACAGCCTTTATTAGTCTCCGATCTTCCTCGGCTCGCTCATGTTGATGAGGGCAGATATCTTGTCGAGGTTTTCCTTAATCCCTCACTTGGTGATCATAAAGCCGAGGAACTTCCCAGACTGGACGCCGAATATGCACTTGGCCGGGTTGAGTCATAGGTTGTAGCGTCGCACCTTTGGAAGGTCTCCTCAAGGTCAGTGAGGTGATCCTCGGCCTTCTTTGATTTAACCAGTATATCATCAATGTATACTTCAAGATTCATTCCGATCTGAGGATGGAAGATCTTGTTTACCATCCATTGATAAGTCACCCCGGCATTCTTTAGTTCAAACGACATCTTTGTGTAGCAGAATATCCCTCGATTGATGATGAATGATGTTTTCTCCTCGTCGTGCAGCACCATTTGAATCTGATTATAGCCAGAAAAGGCGTCCATGAAGGTCGTTAGTTCGTACCCGGAGGTGTTGTCCACCAAATGGTCGATCTTCGGCAGAGGGAAGCTGTCCTTTGGGCATGCCTTGTTGACGTCGGTGAAGTCCACACACATACGCCATTTGGCACTGGGCTTCTTCACCATCACCACATTAGCAAGCCAGTCTGGGTAGTTGACTTCTCAGATAAATCGGGCCTCACAGAGCCGATCTACCTCCTCTCCAGTAGCCTGCATCTTTTCTCCTCCCATGCTCTGCTTCTTCTGCCTGATGGGATGAGCATCTGTATCTACATGTAGCTCATGGGCGATCACCGCTGGGTCGACTCCGGGCATATCTGTGGGTGACCATGCGAAGATATTGCATTCGCCCTAAGGAAGTCTACAAGCCCCACCTTCAGCTCGGAGGGCAGCTTTGTGCCTATAGACACGATTTTGCCCACTTCCTCCGTGACTAGCATGTCCTCTGCTTCCTCCACTAGAGATGGTCGTCGATCAACAAAAACCTCCTGATCGTCATAGAGATCGATCGGCAGGGCTTGCTCGGTCCTTTTGTGCTTGGTGGAGCCGACGTAGCAGCTTTGGGAGAGCTTCTGGCATCCTCGCACCTGCCCAACTCCATGCAGAGTCTGGAACTTCACCATCTGATGCAGTAGCGAGGGGAGAGCTTTGATGTCGGTTATGTAGGGCTGCCCAATAATGCCATTGTATGCCGAATCAACTTCGACGACAACGAACTGTGTCATCCGAGTGACGACCTTTTGTTTTCTCCCAGGGTCACGGGCAATAGCACTCCAACAATGGGCTTCAAATTCCCGGTGAAGCCGACGATTGGGCCCGAGCATGGCTTCAAATCTGCATCCTTCAGCCACATCTTCTAGATCGTGGACAAGAACAAGATGTCGCACGAGCTATCGATGACGATTAAGAGTCTTCTTAGGATGGCCCGCCCAATAAAAGTCTTGATGACGGTTGCATATTCATGTGGTAGCTCAATCCCCTCCAGGTCGTCGTCAGAGAAGGAGATGGGGGGATGGGCTACCCTCCTTCGCTTTGCCCCTGCACCAGTGTCCATCGTCATGACCTATTGAGTGTAGGCCTTTCGAGCCGATGCTGAGGTGCCACCTGAGGCCGGTCAACATATTACAATCACACGCATGACCGGCTCGGTCATTTGGTGGCCAATTTGCTCGGCGGTCTGGGTCGGGGTTGGTCGGACAACTCCTGTGGGTGCTTCTCCATTGTGCCCCTACCTTCTTTTGCTGACGAATATTCTGAGATGCCCATCCTGAATTAGTCGCTCGATGTCCAACTTCAAAGAGTAGCACTCGTCGGTAGCATGATCATGGTCTCGAAGATACAGACAGTACTTTTGTTGATTTCTCCTGTCGGGCTTTATCCTCATCTCCGGGGGTACATCTCTGAGAATCCTGGCCGCCAGAGCCGTCATCGTCACTTCCATAACTGGAGCATTGAGCCTCGTATAGTGAGCCTCTGGTGCTCTCTTGAACTTATTCCTCGGAGCGGGGTTCCTGGGGTCGGGGAACCCCCTTAGCAGGCCAGGATGGTCCCGCTCTCGAGGGCCTCCTAGATCGTGTCCTTGGTCGCCTCCTTAATCGCCTCCTTAATCGCACCCTCGGGGGCGGTCTTGGTGACGCCCTCAGGGGCTGCCTGTTGAGTATTGATTCCCCTGATTTGGTTTTGATGATGAACAAACATAAATATCGGGTACTAATTCTCTTTGAGCACAGTTATGGAGATTGTCATCAAATTACTTTGTAGATCTCAAGCGACGTTCCAAGACTTCTTCAGAGAGTGTGATCATTGTGCCTGAAGCTTCGTTGAAGCTCAAGGAGTTATTAATGAAGTCAATGGATTCAGACTCATCAGGTTTAAGCTTTGAAGACGGTTTGTCATGTTTATTTACATTGTCTTCTAGCTTCGTCTCATAGAATGTTAAGCCATGAGTCTTACTCGCCTGTTTAATCTCATATCTATCTTAACTTATCACTAAGAATGCTCTAGAAGCCATTAGATAGGGTTCATTGCTTATCGTCCTTGATTTGGCTTTCTTGTGCATCTTAGTTGGTTCAAGAAGAATGATTAATGGATTAAAAGTCAATCTAATCTGTTAGGAAGTCTTCTTGAACGGACTAGTCTTCCTTGTGAATCTTGGCCTATTCACTGTTGATCAATTAGTCGATCCAAGAAGGTTCATCGATCGACTAGTTGTCAAACTAGTCGGTTAGTGTTTCTTCTTAGACCGACTAGTTTACCCCTCTTATTTCACTAAATTCTCTGTCGACCATCTAGTCGGTCCAAGAAGGTTCACCGACCGACTAGTTCTCAAACTAATCGGTCAGTGATCATTCTTAGACCGATTAAACTACTTTAATTTTCCAGCCGTTGGAGATTTTATTTCCACGATTTTTCTGATCTGTTTTGATTCTTTCCATATGTGTTTGATTCGTTTCAAGTATGGAAATTTTTCTAATATCAGAGAGTTTTCAGATCTGAGTTTCAATCAATCAATTATCAATTTTCAAGCGCTCTCTCCTACGAAAAAGCTCTCTCTCTGATTCTTGACCTATTTCTCAAAGAGATCTTGAGCTTTGTTCGTTCATACTCCTGAGAGGTTGAATCACGACCATCATCATCATCCTAGCCATCCTCTTCTATTCAACTCAGTGGAGCTGGGGTTTCGTGATCATTCTTTCTCAAAATCTCTCCTTGCCCTAATACCGTAAGTATTTCTCGAGGCGTAGGATTTTGTGGTAAGTGTTTTATATTTCATTAAATCTATTATTTGAGTTTATCTCTCAGTTTGTGGGAGAAGTTTGTGATCCCGGTTTGTGGGAGTCACGATTCAACTGTTGTATTGATTTGATCTTGTAGAAGTTTCTACAAGAAGTTTCTTAGTGAAAACTTGAGTTAGTGGATTCTAACTCAAGTAGCCGGAAGGGATCCAGGCGTCTGGGATGTAGGATCATCAGGAACAAGTCGGGTGAGACTTGGGTGGATCCGAACCCATTACATCGTTTGTTTGCGTTGTGCGTTTCGTGTTGTCAATATTTATTCCGTTTAGTTGTTTGTGATTGCAAAATAATTAGGAATTACACTCTTGGTTATTTTAAAGTACTATTCACCCCCCTCTAGTACTTGTGCAGTAGCTTCCAGGGCATTACATTTGGTATCAGAGCCAAGTTCATAGCTATGACAAACAACGACAACAAGGCCGTTCGACCACCTCCCGACTATAGCTCCTACAAGAATCGTGAAGGAGCCTCTTCAGTGGTCGAAGGATACTCCTCAACTAGGCCTCCTCACTTCAACGGTACCAACTATGGGTACTGGAAATGCCGGATGGAAACTTTCCTCTGGAGCGCATCACTTTGGAGAGCCACTTTAACAGAGTACGTTGAGCCCACTGAAGAAGACTTCACACAGTGGATTGCCGCGGAGGTCGCCGCAGAGTTGAGCAATACCAAGGCAATGAATGCCTTACAATGTGCACTAGAGCTTGAAGACTTCAATAAAATATGCACCTGTAAGAGTGCATACCAGATTTGGAACCAACTCCTCATCTTATACGAGGGAACGAGCAGGGTAAAACACTCTAAACTCACTGTTGCTAACAAAGAATTGGAGTTGTTTCACATGGAACAGGGTGAAAGAATTAAGGAGTACTACGCTCGCTTCGTGGACCTAACCAACGAATTGGAAGCCTTAGGAAGACCTATACCCAAGAAGAGAAAGTCGTAAAGATCATTGATGGACTTCCTTTGAGTTGAGAAAAGCGAACCTACGCTATCGAGGAAGGTAATGATATGTCAAAATATAATGTTGTTCAACTAATGGGTACCTTGATGTCTTATGAGGTACGAAAGGACATCAAGATCAAGATGCATGACAAGATGAAGGCGTTCTTGAAGCAAGAAGAGCCGAAGAAAAAGGCGATTGCTTTCAAGGCCGCCCCAACCACACCTACCGATAGTGAAGAATCGGAAGATGAGTTGGACATGTAATCTTTGGACCTCATGGCAAAGAAGTTCAACCGGTTCTTCCGAAAAGGTAATTTCAAGAACAAATCCAAAGTTGGTTCTACTAATGCCTCTGCTCCTTTGTGTTTCAAATGCAATAAGCCAGGACACATCAAGGTCGATTGTCCTCTCAACAAACAAAAGGAGAAGTGGAAGGCGCACAAGTTTGACAAGTCAAGAAAGTACAAGAAGGAGTACATGAAAGGGCTTGTCGGTACATTCACCGACTCGGAAGAGGATTATTCAAGTTGTAAGTCAGATGAAGAACAAGTGGAGAAAGCACACATGTGCTTCATGGAAAGAGAGCAACATGATCAAGAGACCGCTTCAGATGAAAGAGAGGATGAAGGTGAAGATGTAACTATGGATGATCTAAGATTAGCTAATGAACAAATTTGGTCTAAGTATTCTAAGTTGGTAAATAGATATACTAAAATCAAAGATGAGCTAACTGTAATGCCCTGATAGCTACTGCACAAGTACTAGGGGGGGAGAATAGTACTTTAAAATAATCAAGAGTATAATTCCTAATTATCGTGCAAACTCAACCAACAATGCGGAAAGGAAAATAGACAACAATAAAAGACAAGCGCAAACAAGCGATGTAACGGGTTCGGATCCACCCAAGTCTACCCGACTTGTTCCCGGTGATCCTACGTCCCAAACACCCGGATCCCCTCCGGCTACTTGAGTTAGAATCCTCTAACTCAAATTTGCACTATGAAATTCTTGTAGAAAACCTCTACAAGATCAAATCATACACAAATGAAAATGTGACTCCCACAAACCGGGATCACACACTTCTCTCACAACCGAGAGATAAACTTGTAATATCAAAGTAAATGAAACAATGAAATACTTACCAACAAAATCAATCCTATGCCTTGAGTAAAACTTACGATTTTAGGGCAAGAAGGATTTTGGGGAAGAAGCAAGCAACAAACCCTAGCTCCACCAAGATGACCAGCAATAGGTGGCTAGGGAGAAGTTGGTGGCTTAAATCAAGCTCTTGGCTTGATAGGCTCACAATGAAGAGAATCTCTCTTGAGGAAATTAGGGCTCAAGGAGTTTGGAGAGATTCTTTGTGAGAAATGAGTGAGCTTGAAAATGAGAATTAAATGCTCTCTCTTTGATCTCTAAAACTCAATAATGGCAGCCTTGAATGCTATGAAGAAGCATCACAAGATTATATAGGAGTTAGAGAAGAGAGATGAAAAAGTCGTGCATTAAATGCTCCAACGGATCTATTTCTGAAGCAGTCTAATCGGTCTAAGAAGGATCACTGACCGATTAGTTTTGCAACTAGTCGGTCGGTGATTCTTCTTGGACCGACTAAGAGGTTGACAGCCAAGAAAGATAGTTCAGGAGATAAAGAACTAGTCGGTCTAAGAAGACTTGCCAACCGACTAGTTTGACAACTAGTCGGTCGGTGAGTGTTCTTTGACCGACTAAGCAGTTGAAAAATAATAAGCTGAACACAAGAGAACTAGTCGGTCTAAGAACAAATTCCAACCGACTAGTTTCACAACTAGTCGGTCGATGGTTGTTCTTGGACCGACTAACGAGTCAACAGTAACTCATGCTGAAAAGTGAAAGTATAACTAGTCGGTCTAAGAAGGATTCCAAATCGACTAGTTTGACAACTAGTCGGTCGGTGAACCTTCTTGGACCGACTAATTGGTCAACAGTGAAGATGCTGAATTGAGCAAGGAGATCTAGTCGGTTCAAGAAGGATTACTGACCGACTAGATGACAATCTAGTCGGTTGGTCCTTCTTCTTGAACCAACTAAGATGCACTAGAAGCCGCGAAATGAAGCGTGAAGCTTCGGGAAAGATTCTATGGGCTTCTAAGATAATCCTAGCTCTAAGATATGAGCGTTATGAAGATTATAAAGTAAGACCTACTCAAGGCTTAACATTCTACGACAAGAAGCTAGAAGACTATAAAATAAGCTAGACGACCCGTCTTCAAAGCTTCAATCCGAATATCTTAACTTCAATAATGCTCCTAGAGCTTCAACGAAGCTTCAGGCATACGATCACGTGCTTTGAGAAGTCTTGAGGCGTCGCTTTTGATGTACGTAGAATTTTGGCGACGATCTCCATAACTGCGCTCACAAAGAGTTAGTTCACGATATTTATGTTTGTTCATCATCAAAACCAAATCCGGGGAATCAATACTCAACATTCTCCCCCTTTTTGGTGATGACAAACCAACATAAATAATAATCAATAATAATGATTCAAATGAAATTTACTTACTCCCCCCCTGCATTAATGACACGTTAATTTCGAATTAAATAATAAACATAAGCATCAAGCAGACGAGAAAAGTATAAAACATGATCCAATTATTGAAATATAGGATCTAAATCCATTTTTATATCTTAACTCCCCCTGAATCTAACATATCAAATTAGATTCACGGTAAATTGCTTTAAATTATCATTTAGCATATCGTCATTATTAATTCTCTCCCCCTTTGGCATTAGCAAAAAGAGCGGGAGGAGATCAACGACAACAACAATGGCTAAAAATAAAAGCACGAGAGTCGTAGAATACGACCACGGTCCAAATGACACCAAAGTAAAATCACGAAGAAAATCAAAGTGTGCCAACGAGACCATAGTCGAAAATCGAAAAATGAAATCATCAAAACTTAAATCAATTTCACGTATTGAGTTATGGAACATACTCTCTAATATCAACAATCTTAGTGAATTTAGTGCATGGAAAACAATTCTATATTTTCATAGAATGAATTCTATTTAATCAATATAATCATCGAGCGCCGAAATCAACATCAGAGACAAAAAATATAAAGTTCACACTGAAGTAAATGGCAACACGATGTATATATATATATATATATATATATATATATATATATATATATATATATATATATATATATATATATATATATATAAAACATGGTACAACAAAAGGTATACATCTGCCAACATAAATATACACGATCATCAGATCGGAGCACAACATACAACATATGTCTCATCAGACATCAAAACGAACATACATCAGAATGAATCATCAAAACATCCAAAAATACATCAAAATATACATGACCACCTAACTATCCTACCCCACTCTCTTACGACAAAATATATCATCCAAGTGCACATGGGAGAGTCCTCCAACGCAAGCTCAGGAGGCAGAGGGAGGATCAGCAGCAGCAACAGGCTGTGCAGAAGGGGTGGTGGTCTCTGGGTCGACTGGAGTGTCCACCGAAGGGAGAGGGCAGCAGGAGTGCTCTCGGGAGCACGAGCAGAGGAAGTGCCAACTGAAGTACCCTCGGGGGCACGAGCTGGAGAATCATCTTGCTCCTCATCCTCATCCACGTCCATGACCTCCTCATCAGAAAGCGTCGGGAGGAACGTCAATATCCAGATAC
This sequence comes from Scilla litardierei, assembly GCA_030789695.1. Lineage (NCBI taxonomy): Eukaryota > Viridiplantae > Streptophyta > Magnoliopsida > Asparagales > Asparagaceae > Scilla > Scilla litardierei. Next base: position 31,060,038 of record CM061133.1, read on the forward strand.
TCGCAGATGTGAGCAAGCATCTCCTCACAACGAGAAATACAAGACTCCTGACGTCTCAGGGAAACAGAAAACTCAGCGAGTGAAGGAGGAGGAGGAGGAGGGGCAGCAGCAGCTGAAGGGGTAGTCCGCTGAATGTGATGCAAAGCCGCAAGAGACTTCTTGACGGCAGTCGCGTTCAGGGGAGGACCCAAAGGACACCGATCATCTGGAGGGAGAGGGACGCCAAAGTGACGAAATACAAGGGTCAGTAGGCAAGGATAAGGAATATGGGCAGACTTGGTGGATTTCCTTATGCACTCAAAGGAATCCATCTTGTCAAGGATAATACGAGCCCAATTTATCTCGCTCCCTATAAAAAGAGCGTAGATAAGCTTGAGAAACGGCTGGGAGGGCAAGCTAGAAGAGCCGTACTTTGATAGAAGACACGAATTCAGAATGAGATTGAGGACCCAAGCATTCGGCTTAAAAGATTGCGAAGGGACATCATGGCGGGAGGGATGACATGGAACATCTCAGCAAGCATCAACTGGTCAAGATCATGGATATTATCCATGGAGATATCAGATGGAAGCAGGCCAGAGGATGAGACACCAATCAACTCCCTTAAAATCTCTATTGCGAGGACAATAGGTGTCCCCAAGACAGTGGTCTCAATGGAGTGGGTGTCATCATACTCACCCCGGACTCGATTGGCATAGAATAATTTGACGAGTCGGGGATACAGATGAGGGTTCGCTTTGGGGTCATGGCGAAGATAGTCTAGTAGGCCGCTATAGGAGAGGAGATCTGCAAGCTGAGGAAAGTCGGAAAACTGGACGAAGTGCTCCAGAATCAAAGGACAATGCTCAATACGATTGTATGCCGCTAGACACATCGGGTCATCGCGACACAACAAGATATCGACCCCACCCAAAGGCATGGGAGCCTTCCCCTTAGACGGACGAGATGAAGTACGAGGAGGAGGAGTAGGAGCCCTGTTGGTAGGCTCAGACTCAGGAATATACTCATCGTCGGAGTCATCGGGAGACGTGGGAGCACGGAAGGGGCCTGGAGTCAAAATCTTTTCTTTGGCCTTGGTTCGGGGCTTGGGCTGAGATTGAGATTGGGGTTTGGGCTTGGAAGTCCTCTTCTTCTTGAGGGGAGGCGAGGAAGAGGAGGGACGAGTGGGTTTGGCTCGACATTTGGGTTGAGGAGGGTCGGTAGGAGGAGACTCGACGGTCATGGGAGACGGAGTGGTAGGACGGATAGGGATGCGAGTCTTAACCATGATCGTGAGACGAAACCGAACGAACAAAAAAGAAAGAGATCGAAAACCCTAATACAAACCCTAAAACGAACAGAAACTGAAATAGAACGAAAATGAGCACTAAAAACCTTAGAGAGAGGGAGGAGATATACCCTGGATGCCCTAGGACGGAGGAGAGATGGTCGGCGATGGCAGACGGTGGCCGGAAACGACGACACATGGCGGAGGAAGGAGAAGGGTCGCGGGGTTAGGAGGTTTGAGAAGAGGGATTGCACCGATTATAATAAATTCTAATCGGTGCGGGGAGATATAAGTCGACTTACGGAGACAAAAGACAAAAATGCCCCTGCGCAACTAGTCGGTCTAAGTTCAAGTGCTGACCGACTAGAATGCAATCTAGTCGGTCGGCCAATGAGCTTGGACCGACTAAGTGCAAACAGTAACAGATAGTCAAAAATATGGCATGAGTTAGTCGGTCTGAGTTCAATAACTGACCGACTAGAACTCAAACTAGTTGGTCGGCTAATGAACTGGGACCGACTAAAAGAGTCCAAAAATTTGATAATTCGAAATTTTGAGTTCTCTCCTAAGAACACTTGGACGAAACATCTAAATACTCTCAAAAATCATTATTCTACCCCATAAAACGTAGAAATTCATAAATACGACGTGTAAGAACATATCTAGCATAAATTCTGAAAATTCAATCAAAAATCCAGAAAATCCCAACAAATCTTAGCATGAACATATAAGAATAACATTATCATGCGAGATTTTCGAAAATATGAATCCTAAATCTCGGATTCACCCATAATCCCCAATTCTCGACGTAACCGCACAAAGGAGTCTTCCTTGAGTGGTTTCGTGAAAATATCGGTGATTTGCTTCTGGATTTCAACGTACACTAAAATGATGACCTTTTTAGCAACATGATCATCTAGTTTATGGTGACGGACATCTATATGATTTGAACGGGAATGGTGTACCGGATTCTTAGAGAGACATATTGCACTTTGGTTGTCCACCATGATAGGGCAAGTATCACAGTTTATACCAACGTCTTTTAAGTGTGTGTCTCATCTAAAGAACCTGAGCACACGCAGCACCGGCGGCAATATATTCTGCCTCGGTGGTTGAAAGTGATACGAAATTCTGCTTCTTGAAAAACCAAGAGACAAGAGAATTTCCTATAAAATTGCAAGTGCCACTAGTACTTTTCCTGTCGGATTTGCATCCCGCATAATCTGCGTCACTATATGAGATTAACTCATATGTGCTAGACTTTGGATAATATAATCCGTAGTCGAGGGTGTAACTTAAATAACGGAAAATACGTTTTACCGCTACTAAGTGTGAATCCTTAGATTGAGATTGATAACGAGCACATACACATACAACAAACATAATATCAGGCCGACTGGCAGTAAGATATAGTAAACTACCTATCATACCTCGATATAGGCGAATGTCTACATCTTTGCCGCCCGTATCTTTATCGAGATGTGTAGTAGTGCTCATTGAAGTCTTCTTGCCAGAAGCATTTGTTGGATACAACGATCTAGGATTTATGGTTTGATGATGACAAATATTTGGGAACGTTTTAACGTGTGTGTTAAGTGTTTCAGGAACATCGATCTTGCGACAAAATTCTCGGAGGGACTTGGTCAATGTGCAAAGGAGAACAGGGAAGTATCAAGTTTTATTATTTACTTATATATGATTGGTGATTTTGCAAGGTGTACCAAGTTTTGTTTTTAATAAGCAAATTCTCTCTGATTGAATTCTTTTTGACAACTTCAAAAGCCCAATGCCATGGGTTGTGTCAGCCGAATTCTTTTTGTGCCTCTCCAAAAATTTTGAGTGTGTGCATTGAAACCAAAAAAAAAGATGCTTTATTATTTGAAACAAAAAAAGGGGTAAACTCAAAATGCATGCTCACGTGATATGCAAGTGGAGTTAGTTCAATTTTAAAGTCTAAAACAAATAATTTGTTGAAACCTAAATCAAATGACGTGTGGTCATTTTTTTTGTGCTCACACATCAACCGAGATAAAGAGGCCGGCCCATTCTCTGTTTGCTATTGCATTTCCTAGGGATCAAATCAATAAAGGGTATCCAATAAAACTTAGAGGCCTGTGTTCTTTTTTGCTTTGAAGAGCAAACACAAGTTACTGATTAATTTCCCAAGCCCAGGCCTATTTAATAACCCCTAGAGCTAACATCTCCAGTGCACACAAAACCCTAAAAAAAAGAAGAGGCGGCCGCAAGTTTTTTTTGCATCTTTATCACGGTTTGTGAGTATTTGCACCTGCCACAACTTCTACCCATGTGCTACTGCAAAGTCTAGAGAGAGAACCATGGGTTTTTGGATGCACACATAAACCTGAGAGAACTGCCGAATCTTTGATTCTTCATCAACTTTTTTTTTAATCAAATGAAGGCCGCACCTTGGAAAAAAAAAGCACAGCCGAAATCAAAGAGCACCTCTCTCATTTTATTTTTCCCAAGGCCTCTTTCTAATTTCCCCTTGCATTGTGATTGCAGGTTGAAATCAAGGAGTTTTTTTTGTTATTTTTTTTGCGAAATCACACAGGGCCATTCTTTTTCCATCAATTTCCCAATGCCGAATTCTTAAGAGGGCTCATTGTTTTGTTTTTTCTTTGAAATTGCCACAGGGCCGCACAATTCATCATTGCTTTGATCTCTGAGTGTCGCACTTCTCAGAATTCCCCAAGAAGCCGAAATTTGTTGGACCGAAGATTTTGAAGGGGCCATTGATATCTGATTCCAATCAAAATATTGCAGAACGCACCAAGGGAGAATCCAAGGCCGTGACATGTACATGCCGCAACATTCAAGTGCAAGGCTACAACTTTCAGAGAGCTCAATTGCCGCAACTTGAGTTGCCGTTGTCGAGAGACTACTACTACTTGCCAGACGACGTCCGGCCCATGCTGATTGACGAAGACGACACCGCTACATGATCTGAGCATTCTAAACTCTCTTGTTTATTATATTGTGTAGTATTTGTGTTAGTTCTTCGTAGGGGAAACTTTACCTTCTGTGTCACTTTTTGGGGACCTGACGACTTGGGAGTCGTCACGGAGGGATAGCATCTGACTAGATTGATAGTGTAGAGCACGTGGTGTGCGTACGAGCTAGGTGAGAGTAGATTTGGGATCTTGACTCATTGTAGCTGTACTTGATTACATATCTATCTAGTAGTTGCTTTCGGGGGCTAGAGTAGGTCGTGGGGACGACCGAACCAGGGTATATCTGTGTGTATTCTGTGATTGCTATTTTATTGTCCTATCTGTGCCTATAACTGTGTGGGATTGTTCGTGGGTTGCACGAATATTTTTATTAGCCTATTCACCCCCCTCTAGGCTACGATCCAGATCCAACAAGTGGTATCAGAGCCAGTTTAGAGGATCTAGTCTAGATTTTTAGATGACCATGAATATATCTGTGAAGGATCCTGCCCAAAACAGAGTTAGGATCGATAATATGAAGTTTAGACTTACTCTTGCGTACGCGGCACAGTAGTCTACGAACTTCGCCTTCGGATTCGCCACGACGGATCGATTCTACTCACGAACGGAGTAAGGCTACTAATCCACAATCTAAATCTCTATTTTAGATTTAGAACTTGGATGGAGGGAGAGGAAATATTTCTGCAGAGCTTCGCTATGAAGAAGATGCATGCATGAATTTCATGCAAAATGTGTAAGGAAAAATGGCTACCCTTGGGTCTTATTTATAGCCCCCAAGGTAGTTATTTTAGGGTAAGTTGTTCCTTTGGAACAACTTAATTAAGGTGTACCATGATACATGGCACATTATAAGCTTAAGTTGTACCATATGCATGGTACAACATAAGCTTAAGATATTCCCCCTTTATTAGCCATATGTCGCATGCACTTATGCATATATAATGCGACTTTCCCGCTCATACAGAGATCCTCTCCGCAAGGGAACAGATTCCCTTTGCACACGACTTCGTGTACGCGACGTTCGAGGTCCGTATTCCCTCGTACATCCCCCACAAGGGTGTACAAACGTCTTTCATATCCAACATCTCCCACTCACACTTGAGGGGATTGTAAGAGAACGTCTTTCCCTTAGTTCTTTCATCTATCATACCGAGAAATAGACCGTGCGACCGTCATGCGCGTAGAGTCTGTTGTTGTGCACTTGTTAGAGATACACAACGACCTCGAAGGTGCAAAGTTGAGTAGTTCAACGCATGCTTTACCCTAGATTATTTCTTCACATTTCTTGTACTTTATATTCAACAATTGAATCCCATCTGGATTACAATTGGATGGCCAGCTTTGAATCATTAAAGTCCAGATGCGAATATGAAATCAATCTTCCTCTTCTTGCGAACCTTATGATCTTGACTTGATTCGCTTTTCTAACGTGCCCCGCCGAGCCGAATTACCATAGCCCATTAGTAACACGCTAAGATAGCGATCATCTCGTCAAATCTAAAGGAACCAATTGGAGTCCTTGAGGGTAAGAGTTAAGACCCGTATGGCCTTTGAGTCTCACATAATAGCAAACACTATTGCTACTAACTCAGTGGTCGAAATGCATACGTGGTATGAACACGTATTACAACATCACTCCTTTCCCAGGGAGAGTATGTCTTAATGATGTTGTACGGATGAAAGATCAGACACCACAGTGCCTATCTTTTGAGTCCCCTTACTACTCAGGAAATATTCCCGGACTCTCATCCTGCATAAGACAGATAGGATTAAAAAATCCAATGAGATCTTTATATCCTTGTGATACAGATCTCAGATCTTTTGTAAGCATCCATATGATGCAGATCTTTCATTCGACTATCTTGTTAAAGTCATGACTCTAAATCATTCGTCTAATGATTTTGACTTTAAACTAGTCTCATCTCTATCTTATCCATCTGATAAGATAAGGCGGTTGCTCATGTGAGAGAGCCAACCTTAATCTGTCCGACATACACACAATTCAGCTGAGATTTCAAAAAATGTACACAAACATTTCTTAAGAAATTCAGATGCAATGTTGGAAAAAGAACTTATTCTTTTATTAATTTTGATCATTTCTTAGACATGGGAATATATATTTGGTACAACTCAGCCCATACGCAATCATTGAGATGATAAGTGTTTATAAAACACATTTCTGGGGATCGCTTTTGTAAGCTGATCCTCTATCATCTCATGCGTAGATATGTACCTTATGTCTACCTTCTTGGTTTTATCATAGTCTTTTGCAAATCTGCAGTTCCTTTAAGATACTGCATTATCCTCTTAACCGCTTTCCAGTGTTCTTGCCCTGGGTTGGATTGGTAACAGTTTACCATTTCCAACGGCAAAACAGATGTCCAGTCTCGTACACACCATAGTGTACATAAGACTATCAACTGCACTGGAATATGGAACTTTTTCCATAATTTCCTTTTCCTTTTGGTTCTTTGGACATGATTCCAGATATAAATTATCGCATATGCTTATATGAATATCAATGGACTTGTAGTCCTGCATATTAAATCGTTCTAGAACCTTCTTTATATAAGTCTCCTGTGAAAGAGAAAGAAGTTTCTTCGAACGGCTCCTTGAAATCTTAACTCCAAGGATATATGCGGCTTTTCCTATGCCTTTCATCTAAAATACTGATGAAAGCCAAGCCTTGATACTCATCACAAAGCCCTTGTCATTTTCGGCTATTAAAATGTCATCTACATATAGAGACATAATAACATGCTTGCTTTTAATCCTCTTGATATATACGTAGTTATCTTTATCAAGTATGGAAAATCCATTTGATAAGACAACTTCTTGAAATCGTATATACCATTGCCTCGAGGATTATTTAAGACCATATATGGACTTACGAAGTTTACAAACCTTATGTTTGTTTCCTTCTTTTACAAACCCTGTTGGTTGTTCCATAAAGATCTCCTCGTCCAATTCTCCATTGAGAAAGGCAGTCTTTACATCCATCTGATGTAATTTGAGGTATAAGCAAGCTACCATTGCCAGAATCATGCGAATCAAGGTAAAACGCACAACAGGTGAGAAGTTTTCTTCGTAGTCTATCCCTTCCTGTTGCGTAAAACCTTTCGCGACAAGGCGAGCTTTATATCTATCTATAGAGCCATCAGCCTTATGCTTGATCTCGAGAACCCATTTGTTCCCAATTGCTCTATGTCCTCTGGGTGAGTTAACTAAGTCCCAGACTTGGTTAACTTTCATGGATATCAATTCCTCCTTCATCGCTTCCATCCATTTGTCTTTTGCAGGGCATATTTGAGATTCTTCAAGTCCTTGTTGACTCGAAATTAGATCAATTCTAATATCACTCCCACTTGAAATGATGTTAGAATTGCTCCCACTTGGATCATTATTCCCGTATGGAATAGGATAATCGTCATTCGTATAATCCATTGGTGAAGGTTAAAAAGAATTTTCGTTTTCACCAAGAATTTCTCCCACTCGAATGAGGTAATCCTTTTTGATCATAAATCTCAAAATAGAGATAAGTCCTGACTTATCTCGCCCTGTCTTGGAAACTCGTTTTCCAAGAAAGTGACAACCCTCGACTCAAATTCAATTAGCACACCATTGTCTTCCTGACTAACAAAAACATAACCTTTGGAGTTTTATGCGTATCGTTTAAAGATACATTTCCTTCTCCTTGGCCCAAGTTTGCCATACTTATGGGAGGAAATATGTGCGTTGAATGCACAAACTCAAGGAAAAAATGTTTAAGTCAGGAGACCTTTGGTTCCACAACTCATAAGGAGTGGAGCTAACTGATTTCGAGGGTACGCGGTTCAAAATGAAAGTGGCCGTCAATAATGCATCACCCCAAAAGGTGATTGGCAAGTTAGCTTGCTCCATCATTGAACAGACCATTTTTCATTAAAATCCTATACCTCCTTTCTGCAACACCAATTTGTTGAGGAGTATAAGGCATAGTTACCTGATGTACTATGCCTTTTTCATCACAAAGTTCCTTTAAACTTGTTGACTGATATTCACCGTCCCTATCGGTTCGCATGACCTTAATCTTGCGATCTAATTGATTCTCCACTAAACTCATATAGTTTTTAAAGCATGTTTAGTGCTTTCACTTTGTGGGATATCAAATAGATATGACCGAATCGGGTGAAATCATCAAAAAAAATGATGAAATAGGACTTCCCGCGTCTTGTCTTGACATTCATCGGACCACATATGTCCGAATGGATAAGCTGTAATGGAACCTCGGCCCTTGTGCCGGTTCCAAACGGCTTGCGACAAGATTTCCTCACAAGGCAATGTTCGCAGGTCGACATTTCAACCTTTGAAACATTGGATAGAAAGCCACGTTTGGCAAGTCTATCTATACGCATTGGTCCAATATGACCAAGCCTTGTGTGCCAACAAATTATATTAGACTCATTAGTCAAAATATTTGTCACAAGGAAATTTTCATTACATGAGGAAACACATTGTACTTATTACAATAAATCCTTTGAATTCATAACCCAGAACCAATAAAGGAATTATTACAAAAATAGGTCCATATTACAAACATGAAGGAACCAACTATTAACCAAGACCCAATAAATTTGACCACAGTTTTAATATTCCTTTGAATATATGGAATGAAGAGAACATCATGAAGTAGGATAGTGCGGCCGTTGTCCAAGACAAGCTTGCGAGTCCCAACGCCTTTCACTTCAACACGTGTGTTGTTTCCTACATTGATCCACTTCATTCCTTGAGTATCCAGTGATACTCCACGAAGGACCGTCTGTCCTTTGCTATGTGGTCGGTGGCACCTGAATCAATTATCCCAAAATGGATTAGATTCCACAAGAAATAGTGAACTAGAAACACATATGTAACTAGTATTACAAGTTACCTCGTCACTTCCACTCGTACACGAACGAGCATAGTGACCGAGCTTGTTACACTTGAAGCACTTGATCCTTTTCAAGTCTTTCTTCTTGTGCCATTTCTTGTGCCCACCCTTATGTTTGGGTTCCTTGGTAGACTCAGGTTGCTTATTACGTTCATTAGAAGACTTCGAACGATCTTTACGTTTCTTTTCCCCGTGTGAGGAACTAGCAACCATGTGCACTTCTGCACTTGGCTTGGCAGCCGCAAGCCGCTCTTCCTCTAATTCGAGGTGCTTGGAAACATCGTTGAAGGTCTTTATGCTCTCATTATGAGTGAGATGCATCTTCATCTGATCCCACCCATTTGGTAGGGAACGTATGACTGCTTGGATTTGTTGCTCATCTGTGAGCACATGACCTGCGTCCTTTAACTCCGAGATAAGGTTCGCCATATGTCGCAGATGTTTCCCTATGGAATGATCTGGACGTTTCTTATATGTATCGAACCTTATAGTTAAGGCGCGAAGTTTGGACACCGATTGCCACCGAACTTCTCCTCTAGCTTAGACCATATGTCCATGGCTAGGTCATGTTCCCGGAAGATGCGCATTATGTCATCAGCCATACTGCTTAATAACGTAATGCGCGCTATCTTATTCTTCCGAGACCAAGCATCAAAAGCTTCCTTGTCTCTTCGGTGTTGGGCCGTAGTGCCCAACTCGGGTTCAATCATTACGTTCTTTAGAGTTTCGAGCACTTCTTGCTCCTCTAAAACGTATTGTATCTTAATGGACCAAAGTTTGTAATTATCGCCGTTGAGTTTTTCACCTTTGTTTAACTCAGCGACGATATTCTTTGAAGCGGAAGACATTTTACTTTTAAAATGCTGCAAAAGACACAAAACCGAAGGTTCGATCAAAAACATTGCATAAAAAATTCTTAAAATATAACTCCCACTTGAAATGATAATAGAGTATCCCATTTGGATAGTTTCTAAAAATTCAAATCCCACTTGGAATTATATTATATTTGATAAGTTACTTTCGAAAAATATTGAAGATGTTGTTCTAGAATCGAAAAGGTCTCTATGATTTCAATCACCATCTAGAACAACTTTCAATATTCCCCCATCACTTATCAAACAATAGTACTCTTATAGTACTAGCAGCGGAAAACGAGTATTTGATAAGTTACTTTCGAAAAATATTGAAGATGTTATTCTAGAATCGAAAAGGTCACTACGTTTCCAATCACCATCTAGAGTAACTTTCAATATTTCTCCCTCACTTTATCAAATGTTAGTACTCTTATAGTACTTTGCAGCGGAAAAGCGTTTTTGAAAACGTATTTTTCAAAACGAATTTAAAATACATTGGCTAATCTCCGTAGAGTAGAGCACAACGTCACAAGTTCATTGGCTAATCTCCGTGGAGTAGAGCACAATGACATGGCTAATCTCGCATGAAGTAGAGCATTACGGCTAATCTTCAAGGAGTAGAGCACAATTACATAAGTACATTGGCTAATCTCCGTAGAGTAGAGCACAATGACTTGGCCAATCTCGCATGAAGTAGAGCACTATGGCTAGTCTTCAAGGAGTAGAGCCCAAGTTAAAAAAAACTTCATTAAAATGTTAGTCCCGTATGAACTAGTCGGCACTGTGGTTAGCCCCGTATGGGCTAATCGACACATTCGAGTTTGACCAATGCCCTTTGTCACCCCGTATGGGTCAGTTGACAAATTTGCAGTCGACCCGGACCTTCTGCCAGATTGGTCGACCAAAAACACAAAATTGGTCGACCAATATTCGAACTGCAACTTCTCCCGGCCAGGGCCTCTGCCCTGGCCGGTGCTTGGCCAAGGGCCGGCCAGGGCCTCTGCCCTGGCCGGCCAGGGGCCCTGGCCCCCTCGGCCAGGGCCGGCCAGGCCCTGGCCTCTGCCAGGGCCTGCCGGCCAGGCCACTGGCCGGGGCCAGGGCTCCTGCCCTGGCCTCGGCCAGACCCTGGCCTGAGGCCAGGGCGCCGGCCCTGGCCTCTGCCAGGGCCGGCAGGCCGCTGGCCGGGGCCAGGGCTCCTGCCCTGGCCTCGGCCAGGCCCTGGCCTGAGGCCAGGGCACCGGCCCTGGCCACTGCCAGGGCCGGCCTGGCCCTGGCAGTGGCCAGGGCGCCGGCCCTGGCCACTGCCAGGGCCGGCCTGGCCGGCAGGCCCTTGGCCAAGGCCGGCCACTGCCGGCCTGGCCTTGGCCGGCCATTGCCGGCCTGGCCATGGCCGGTCATGGCTTGGCCATGGCCGGCCATGGCCAAGGCCATTCGGCGTTGGCCGGCCATGGCCCCTTTGGCCATGGCCGGCCACCCCCTTTGAATGGGGTTGCCGCACTCATTCCTCCCCCTTGATGGGGTGGTCGCCGGTGGTTATTGGCCGTAGCCAACCCCCTCCGCATGAGGAGAGGGGGTGCATGGCCTTCATGGCCCATTTGGCCATGGTGCACATGCACCAAATTTTCCTCTTACCCGATGGAAATAACTTCCATCATCTTCCTCGATGAAGCACCCATTCGTCGAAGAAATTAGTTATCTCTTAATGGCCGTGTGCCAAAAATGAATAACGTACTACGTGAACGGTCGGTTCTTCCCGTCACGGAGAGTTCCTACCATATCCGTAATGATAGGAGACCCTAACGTGAAAAGAACAACCGCTGCGTTCTCTCCGTCACGAAGCGTTCCTACTATATCCGTAATAGTAGGAGACCCATTCGTGAAAAAGACAACGACTCGTTCGTAGTTTCGACGGGGCGGTGGATTGACCGGGGCGAACCCATATGGCTCCGATACCAATGAAGGATCCTGCCCAAAACAGAGTTAGGATCGATAATATGAAGTTTAGACTTACTCTTGCGTACGCGGCACGGTAGTCTACGAACTTCGCCTTCGGATTCGCCACGACGGATCGAGTCTACTCACGAACGGAGTAAGGCTACTAATCCACAATCTAAATCTCTATTTTAGATTTAGAACTTGGATGGAGGGAGAGGAAATATTTCTGCAGAGCTTCGCTATGAAGAAGATGCATGCATGAATTTCATGCAAAATGTGTAAGGAAAAATGGCTACCCTTGGGTCTTATTTATAGCCCCCAAGGTAGTTATTTTAGGGTAAGTTGTTCCTTTGGAACAACTTAATTAAGGTGTACCATGATACATGGCACATTATAAGCTTAAGTTGTACCATATGCATGGTACAACATAAGCTTAAGATATTCCCCCTTTATTAGCCATATGTCGCATGCACTTATGCATATATAATGCGACTTTCCCGCTCATACAGAGATCCTCTCCGCAAGGGAACAGATTCCCTTTGCACACGACTTCGTGTACGCGACGTTCGAGGTCCGTATTCCCTCGTACATCCCCCACAAGGGTGTACAAACGTCTTTCATATCCAACAATCTGATTGTGCTTTTGCTGAAGGTCAGTCTATAGCCCGTCCCCCTAAGTTTAACGGTGTAGACTTTGCTTATTGGAAGGCTAGGATGAAAATATATCTAGTGTCTGTAGATTATGATGTGTGGGATATTGTTGAAAATGGTTATAGTCTGCCCACTATTAAAATTGAAGACACTGTTATAATTAAGCCTAAAGACAAGTGGGATTTAGCTGATAAGAAATTTTATACTCTTAATGGTAAAGCTATGAATGCGCTTATATGCTCTCTTGATAAATCTGAATTTAATCGTATCTCACATTGTCTAACTGCGCAGGAAATCTGGCACACTCTGGAGGTGACACACGAGGGAACATCACAAGTAAAGGAATCCAGACTTGCGTTGCTTTGCACAGAATACGAGAGCTTCCGCATGCTACCAACAGAATCAGTTAAAGACATGTTTGCGAGGTTCACGGACATCGTCTACAAATCCAGTTCCCTCGGTAAGCCATACTCTAGCCATGAACAGGTACGAAAGATCTTAAGGGCGCTACCAAGCTCGTTCAGGCCTAAAGTCACCGCTATTCAAGAAGCTAAGGACTTGTCAACAATGAAAGTGGAGGACTTGATAGGCAACCTAATGTCACACGAGCTTGAGTTGCAGAGTATAGAAGCCAGAGAGAAACCTGCTGAGAAGACCAAAGCTTCCACACCATTAGCTCTTCAAGCTAACGACGACGATCTTGATGAGGAGCAAGCTTTAATGGTCAGAAATTTCAGGAGATATATTCAGACTGATCAAGGAAGAGCTGAGATGAGAAAAAGGTTCATTCGTTCTAATAACTCTAATTTTGGTAGAAATTCCTATGATCAGAAAGCTATTAATAGAAGTGAATGTTTTAAATGCATGAAGAAAGGGCACCACATAAAAGACTGCCCACAACAACACACAGCTCAAGTTGCAAAAGGAAAAACGAAAGTGTTGACGTGGGATATGGATAGCGAAGCTGAAGAGGAGGAAGAGGAACATGAAGCCCACTCCTGCATGGTATTAATGGCCAAACACAATGAGGTAGAATCTCCCACTAAAGCTGAATTCTTAGAAATCTGTAAAGGAATGTAACATAGAATTGATGAGCTAGAAGCTGATGTGGAATGTTATAGGAATGATAATTTTGATATGCAACAATCTGAGTATGACATGTCTAAGGAAATTGAAAAACTGAAAACTGAAATTGTTGCATGTAACACTACAATTGACATGTTAAATAAGGAGAAAGCTAGCTTGCCTGAAAAAACTGATTGTCTTTCATGTCCCTCTTTATTAAATGATATTAGCATGTATAAGCTTGATAAGATAAAGTTTGAAGTTGAAAATGAATTGCTTTCTGAAAAGATTAACATACTAAATCTTGAACTTAAAGAAAAAATGAGGGATTTTGAAAAGAAAGAAGAGGAAAACAAGCAAGCTTTCATTAATAAATGCACTGTGCTTGTGAACGAAAATGCTCATTTGAAATCCAAAGTCGCTAGTTTAGAATTGTCATTAAAGAAATTTTCTATTGGAAAACAACATTTGGACATTATTCTTGAAAATCAACTTTATGGCAATAATAGGCGAGGACTAGGATATGATCTTAAAAATGTTGAAAAATCAAAATATAGAAAAGTTCACATTGAATCAACAAAGGTTGGAAATTTTCATGCTAAGTGCTTTACATGTGGATGCGTTGGTCATACTTCATATCATTGCAAATATAGGAACAAAAACATTAAGTTCAAACAAATATGGGTTCCTAAATCTTTGATGACTAACGTGAGTGGACCTTGTTGGATTCCAAGGTCACACACGACACCTCTTTTGTAGGTGGATTGAAATTTGACGAGGAGCAATAAATTGGATGTCTCATTATTTTTTAGCTCCTTAGTCAAACGGCGACGCGAAGGTATATCTCATTCTTTGAACTTAATGCACACCTTCATAGCATTTTTTCTTCTAAACATCTTTGTGTGCTTGGATTTTCTTTGTGTTTGTTTTTGTTTGCTTGATTGTTTTTAGTGTGTTTATTTCATTATAAAACCAAAAAAAATGAAAAAAAAAAACAAAAGCAAAAAAAAAGAGCTTATTTCATATCTTCCTCTTTGCATCGTTCTAGTGCTATAAATGAATGATGATCATATCCTTGTAGAAATTGTAGTATTATTATTTTTGGCTACATGCGTATGTTTTATTTCAATAATAGCCATGCCAAGTTCAATTCTTTAATAATATGATTTCTACACCTACTTTCACTTCCACGAATGTTAAACTATGTCGTACTTTTGGAGATACTATTTATGAATACTGGAAAGTGAATGTAGGCTGATTATTAACTGAAAAATCTAAGGGATATGATGTGATTTGCCATGAATAAAAATTGAGCACAAAACAAATGAAATGAATATGGAAAAAATTGAAAATTGCTCCGTATGAAAAATGGATACAATTCATGGCAAATACACTACCCACGAGTATCCAACATAAGCTTTATGGGTAATCTTTAGCGTTGGTGTTTTTACTCGTCAAGCAATGTCACCCCCACATCTAAGAGTCCTTTTAGGCTATGTTTTGGGGTGTGGTACCTTGAACTCATTTTTAATGATGTGGGAAAAATCAATCCTAGGTGATATGAAGTTATTTGGAAAATGATGGATTGGTTGTGGTTGAAATTTGTAAAAGTATCTCCATTTGTACCTCTATGTTTAATAATTGCACTTACACGATGGTGTTGAATTCTAATTATTATTATCGTTGGATTTGAAGTGCTAATTATAGAATGACAACATGCAAATGCTAGTTGTAGTTAATAATGCTCTCTTTTTTTGCATGTGATATGTTTTAATCTTCATGAATACTCTTTTGATGATGACAAAGAGGGAGAAAAGTGTTGAAAGATTTGTGGTATCAATGTTGGTTCAAAATACAGTATTATTGATTGAAGGGGGAGCAATGAAATTCATGAAAATGGGGAGCTTGGAAAAAGGGGGAGTATGCTAATTATATTGTTATATTGTGCATGCCAGTAATGTTTGATACCATCTCATTGAATATATCATATTGCATTACATCATTTACATCATTCATCACATGTCACACACGTACACTTATTTGTGCAAATCCTTTATGGGGTTGTCATCATCAAAAGGGGGAGATTGTTCGATACAACGATCTAGGATTTATGGTTTGATGATGACAAATATTTGGGAACGTTTTAACGTGTGTGTTAAGTGTTTCAGGAACAGCGATCTTGCGACAAAATTCTCGGTGGGACTTGGTCAATGTGCAAAGGAGAACAGGGAAGTATCAAGTTTTATTATATACTTATATATGATTGGTGATTGTGCAAGGTGTACCAAGTTTTGTTTTTAATAAGCAAATTCTCTCTGATTGAATTCTTTTTGACAACTTCAAAAGCCCAATGCCATGGGTTGTGTCAGCCGAATTCTTTTTGTGCCTCTCCAAAAATTTTGAGTGTGTGCATTGAAACCAAAAAAAAGATGCTTTATTATTTGAAACAAAAAAAGGGGTAAACTCAAAATGCATGCTCACGTGATATGCAAGTGGAGTTAGTTCAGTTTTAAAGTCTAAAACAAATAATTTGTTGAAACCTAAATCAAATGACGTGTGGTCATTTTTTTGTGCTCACACATCAACCGAGATAAAGAGGCCGGCCCATTCTCTGTTTGCTATTGCATTTCCTAGGGATCAAATCAATAAAGGGTATCCAATAAAACTTAGAGGCCTGTGTTCTTTTTTGCTTTGAAGAGAAAACACAAGTTACTGATTAATTTCCCAAGCCCAGGCCTATTTAATAACCCCTAGAGCTAACATCTCCAGTGCACACAAAACCCTAAAAAAAGAAGAGGCGGCCGCAAGTTTTTTTTTGCATCTTTATCACGGTTTGTGAGTATTTGCACCTGCCACAACTTCTACCCATGTGCACTGCAAAGTCTAGAGAGAGAACCATGGGTTTTTGGATGCACACATAAACATGAGAGAACTGCCGAATCTTTGATTCTTCATCAACTTTTTTTTTAATCAAATGAAGGCCGCACCTTGGAAAAACAAAAAGCACAGCCGAAATCAAAGAGCACCTCTCTCATTTTATTTTTCCCAAGGCCTCTTTCTAATTTCCCCTTGCATTGTGATTGCAGGTTGAAATCAAGGAGTTTTTTTTGTTATTTTTTTTGCGAAATCACACAGGGCCATTCTTTTTCCATCAATTTCCCAATGCCGAATTCTTAAGAGGGCTCATTGTTTTGTTTTTTCTTTGAAATTGCCACAGGGCCGCACAATTCATCATTGCTTTGATCTCTGAGTGTCGCACTTCTCAGAATTCCCCAAGAAGCCGAAATTTGTTGGACCGAAGATTTTGAAGGGGCCATTGATATCTGATTCCAATCAAAATATTGCAGAACGCACCAAGGGAGAATCCAAGGCCGTGACATGTACATGCCGCAACATTCAAGTGCAAGGCTACAACTTTCAGAGAGCTCAATTGCCGCAACTTGAGTTGCCGTTGTCGAGAGACTACTACTAATTGCCAGACAACGTCCGGCCCATGCTGATTGACGAAGACGACACCACTACATGATCTGAGCATTCTAAACTCTCTTATTTATTATATTGTGTAGTATTTGTGTTAGTTCTTCGTAGGGGAAACTTTACCTTCTGTGTCACTTTTTGGGGACCTGACGACTTGGGAGTCGTCACGGAGGGAGAGCATCTGACTAGATTGATAGTGTAGAGCACGTGGTGTGCGTACGAGCTAGGTGAGAGTAGATTTGGGATCTTGACTCATTATAGCTGTACTTGATTACATATCTATCTAGTAGTTGCTTTCGGGGGCTGGAGTAGGTCGTGGGGACGACCGAACCAGGGTATATCTGTGTGTATTCTGTGATTGCTATTTTATTGTCCTATCTGTGCATATAACTGCGTGGGATTATTCGTGGGTTGCACGAATATTTTTATTAGCCTATTCACCCCCCCTCTTGGCTACGATCCAGATCCAACAACATTCTCCATTCCAAATCTCTTTAGCAACTCCACCGTGTACTTGGTTTGGTGGATGAAGATTCCATCGTTCATTTGGCGAATTTGGAGACCTAAGAAATATTTGAGCTCACCCATGTGGCTCATCTCAAATTGGTCCTTCATGATATTAGAAAACTCTTTGCAAAGAGTGAAGTTAGTAGCACCGAAAATGATATCATCAACATAAATTTGAACTAAAATAATATCATGATTCGAATACTTAACAAATAGTGTAGAATCAACTTCACCTATTTTAAAACCCCAATCCAAAAGAAAGTTCTTTAGGCGGTCATACCAAGCTCTAGGAGCTTGTCTCAAACCATAAAGTGCTTTCTTAAGTTTGAAAACGTGATTTGGAAACTTTTCATTTATAAAACCCGGAGGTTGAGAAACATAAACTTCCTCAACGACATCTCCGTTTAAAAACGCACTTTTTACAACCATTTGAAAGAGTTTAAAATCTTTATGGCATGCAAAAGATAACAACAACCTAATAGATTCTAATCTAGCTACAGGAGCAAAGGATTCTTCGAAGTCTATACCTTCCTCTTGCATGTAGCCTTGAGCTACTAACCGAGCTTTGTTCCGGATGATATTTTGGTTCTCGTCGGTCTTGTTCTTGAAAATCCACTTCGTTCCTATAACGATGTGGTTCTTCGAAGACAATGGAACAAGCTCCCAAACCTCATTCCTCTCAAACTGAATGAGTTCTTCCTCCATGGCTAGGATCCAAGAGCTATCTTCGCACGCTTTGTTAATGTTCTTTGGCTCTATTGAGGAGGCAAAGGCACAATGAGTGAAGTAGTTGACTTGAGATCTAGTCTTGACACTATCAAGTATGTTGCCAATGACTTGCTCATGGCGATGGTCACGAACTGTATGAAACCGTTTGGGAATTCCCTGATCACTAGGAACATTCTCAAAAGAATCATCAGTAGGGTTAGATCAATAGAATCAATATAATTATAATTACCAATAGAATCACATAAAATATCCATGGAGTCATCATCATTGATAATTCTAGACGGGACAAAATTTTCATTGAATGAAACATGAAGTGATTCCTCGATCGTTGAGGTTCTTTTGTTGTATATCCGGTAGGCTTTGCTACGGGAGGATTATCCAACAAATATCCCCTCATCGGATCTTGGATCAAATTTGTCCAAACTCCCATACGTGTTTTTAATAAAATATTTTGCACCGAAAACTCGAAAATGTTTAACTTGAGGCAATCTACAAAACAACAATTCATAACAAGTTTGTTTGGTACCGGGCCTCAAGAGTATCCTATTAAACACATAGCAAGCAGTATGTACCGCTTCCGCCCAAAATTGATGGCCAAGTTGGCTATCATCAAGCATAGTACGAGCACATTCCACTAGCGTCCTATTCTTTCTCTCAACAACACCATTTTGAGGGGGTGCACGAGGGAAAGAAAAGGTGTGAGTAATACCAACTGCATCACAAAAATTTAAGAAAGACTCATTCTCAAATTCCCCTCCATGATCACTACGAATATGACAATGGTGGTTCCAATGAGATTTTGTACTTTCTTCACAAATATTGTGAAGTTTTCAAAAGCATCATTTTTATTACTTAAAGAAAATACCCAAGTAAATCTAGAAAAGTCATCAACGATGACAAGTCTATATCGAGCATTCCTTAATGAAGCAACTCTAGTTGGCCCAAAAAGATCTAGATGTAAAAGCTCTAGAGGCCGTTTATATGAAATGCTTTTCTTAGGTTTGAATGACGATTTTGGAAGTTTGCCTCGTTGACACGAGTCACAAAAGCTTTTCTTTTGGAAAGAAAGCTTAGGAAATCCTTTAATAAAATTTAACTTGGAAAGCTTAAAAAGTGTTCCAAAGTTCACATGACCAAACCGTCGTTGCCATAAGTGTTGTTCACTTGTGTTGGTAATGAGACATTGTTCATGTGACTTGGGGATATCTAGGATATATATATCCTTATGGCGTGTGCCAGAAAATAGCAAATTATTATTATGTTTACTAAAAATATGACACATTCCTTTCGCAAAGCTAACTTTGTAACCCTTGTCACAAAGTTGGCTTATTGAAATAAGATTGTGATTTAATCCTTTAACAAGGTAAACATCACTTATTAGAGCTTTAGATGTGTTACCAACTTTACCAACACCAATGATGGTTCCACTCTCGTTGCCTCCAAAGACTACTCGGTTCCCATAAGTAATGGGCACCACTCCGGAGAGCAATTGAGCTTTACCCGTCATGTGTTTTGAACACCCGCTATCGAGTATCCACCCATCCTTGGAGCTAAATTTGGATTTGTTGCTCCGTTTCTTTTTCTTGAGTACCTAAAGATAGAAATATCATTCCATGGTACCCAAGGTCATTGGGTCCTAAAAGATTAGACCTTTGGAAGCCAAGTCCAATTGGACTTAGACTTCCCAACATAATCATCATTGTGCACTACATTTATGAAATAAGAATTTATGTAAGCTTGTTTTTCATGCATGCTAGTGTCCTTCGGGCCCCAAATAGTGAATGTCTTGGGAGCCCTATTCCTATTGGGAGCATGCATACGTTGTTGATGTCTACGTGATGCATGTGGCCTACGAGGTGGTGGCCTAGGAAATGCATGTTGTGGATATGCATATGGCACATGATGAAATGGTGGTGGGATCATATGATATGGTGCATGATGGTAATTGTTAATATGATAGTGAAGTGGATGAACATATGCATGTGGAGGAACACGTGCGTGATGGTGTCTCACTTGGTGTGCACGTGCTCGTGGACGTGGAGCATAGAAATCATCATAATTTTGAACCGGTGGAGTAGGATGTGTGTTCCTACGTGGCATAATATTCGTGTACATGAAAGCATGACCCTTCTTTGGAGGTCCACCCAAAGTGGGTTTCTTTCCAAATGGGGGTGTGTACGAAGTGGAAGCACCATTGGTAGAAGAACTACCCATGGAGTGTTTACTCCCACCAGTTGAGGTATCGAAAGTTGGCCTTACAAAGGTGGTGGAAGATTTGGATGAGTTTCCCATCTTATACCCCAAGCCAATGCGATGATTGGCCGGAAGTAAGTCATTTATGATATTATCCAAATGGTCCTTATCTTTATTGAATTTATTAATTCGGCCTAATGTGGACTCATACTTCTCGGTGAGAGAAAGTATAGAAGCATCCAAAGTGGACACTTGAATAGTGAGTTCACAAACACGAGACTTGAGATTCTCATTCTCAATACTCAAAGTTGAGTTTCGAGAAATCCAATCTGCTATCTCGTGTTCCTCCGAATCCTTAATATGAACATGCTCAAGTTGAGATTTGAGATTTACAATCTCATTTCTCAAACCCTCAACGACGGTGTCGTTGTTGATGATAATAGCCTTAGGTGAGGTTTGGAGACTAGTTAGCTCATCTATAGTCTTAGTATATCTATTTACTAATTTAGAATACTTAGACCAAATTTGCTCGTTAGCTAATCTAAGGTCATCCATCGTTACCTCATCACCTTCATCCTCGCTTTCATCGGAGGAGGACTCTTGATCATGTTCCTCTCTAGCCATGAAGCACATGTGTGCTTGCTCCACTTGTTCATCATCCGACTCTCCACTTGAGGAGTCCTCGTCGGAGTCGGTGAAAGTGCCGACAAGTCCTTTCTTGTACCCTTTCTTGTACTTTCGAGACTTGTCGAACTTTGGCGCCTTCCATTTCTCCTTTTGTTTGTTTTGAGGACAATCCGCTTTGATGTGTCCTGGCTTGTTGTATTTAAAACACAAAGGAGCGGAGGCGTTAGTAGAACTAAATTTAGATTTGTTCTTGAAGTTACCTTTCCGGAAGAATCGGTTGAACTTCTTTGCCATGAGGGCAATGGATTCTAAGTCCAACTCTTCTTCCGATTCTTCATCATCGGTAGATGTAGATGGAGCGGCCTTGAACGCAATCGCCTTTTTCTTTGGCTCGTCTTGCTTCAAGTACGACTCATCTTGTTCTGCATCTTTAGTTTACTGTCCTTGTGTACCTCATAAGACATCAATGTACCCATTCGTTGTACGATAGTATACTTATTCATATCGTTACCTTCCTCGATGGAGAAGGTACGCTTTTCCCAACAAGAAGAAAGTCTGTCAATAATCTTTGAGACTTTCTCCTTTTGGGTGTAGGTCTTTCCAAGAGCCTCCAACTCGTTGGTAATGTCAACGAAGCGAGCATAGTAATCCTTCATCTTCTCACCCTGTTGCATATGAAATAATTTGAATTCTTTATTGACAACAGTGAGTTTGGAATCTCTTACCCTACTCGTTCCTTCATGCAAGATGATGAGTGAGTTCCAGATTTGATATGCACTCTTACATGTGCATATCTTATTGAAGTCTTCAGGCTCCAACGCGCATTGCAAGGCATTCATTGCCTTGGCATTGTTTACCTCCGCGGTGACCTCCGCGATAGTCCACTTGGCGAAGTCTTGTTCGGTGGGCTCGACATACTCCGTCAACGTGGCTCTCCATAGTGAAGTGCTCCGGAGGAACATTTCCATCCGGCATTTCTAGTACCCATAATTGGCACCGTTGAAGTAAGGAGGCCTAGTTGAGGAGTGTCCTTCCATCACCGAAGAAGCTCCTTCACGGTTCCTGAAGGTGCAATAGTCTGGAGGTGGACGAATAGTCTTGTTGTCGTTGGTAGACATAGCTATGAACTTGGCTCTGATACCAAATGTAATGCCCTGATAGCTACTGCACAAGTACTAGAGGGGGGTGAATAGTACTTTAAAATAATCAAGAGTATAATTCCTAATTATCGTGCAAACTCAACCAACAATGCGGAAATTAAAATAGACAACAATAAAAGACAAGTGCAAAAAAGCAATGTAACGGGTTCGGATCCACCCAAGTCTCCCCGACTTGTTCTCGGTGATCCTACGTCCCAAACACCCGGATCCCCTCCGGCTACTTGAGTTAGAATCCTCTAACTCAAATTTGCACTATGAAATTCTTGTAGAAAACATCTACAAGATCAAATCATACACAAATGAAAATGTGACTCCCACAAACCGGGATCACACACATCTCTCACAACCGAGAGATAAACTTGCAATATCAAAGTAAATGAAACACTGAAATACTTACCAACAAAATCAATCCTATGCCTTGAGTAAAACTTACGATTTTAGGGCAAGAATGATTTTGGGGAAGAAGCAAGCACCAAACCCTAGCTCCACCAAGATGACCAGCAATAGGTGGCTAAGGAGAAGTTGGCGGCTTGAATCAAGCTCTTGGCTTGAGAGGCTCACAATGAAGAGAATCTCTCTTGAGGAAATTAGGGCTCAAGGAGTTTGGAGAGATTCTTTGTGAGAAATGAGTGAGCTTGGAAATGAGAATTAAATGCTCTCTTTGATCTCTAAAACTCAATAATGGCTGCCTTGAATGCTATGAAGAAGCATCACAAAATTATATAGGAGTTAGAGAAGAGAGAGGAAAAATTCGTGCATTAAATGCTCCAACGGATCTATTTCTGAAGCAGTCTAATCGGTCTAAGAAGGATCACTGACCGATTAGTTTTGCAACTAGTCGGTCGGTGATTCTTCTTGGACCGACTAAGAGGTTGACAGCCAAGAAAGATAGTTCAGGAGATAAGGAACTAGTCGGTCTAAGAAGACTTGCCAACCGACTAGTTTGACAACTAGTCGGTCGGTGAGTGTTCTTTGACCGACTAAGCAGTTGAAAAACAATAAGCTGAACACAAGAGAACTAGTCGGTCTAAGAACAAATTCCAACCGACTAGTTTCACAACTAGTCGGTCGATGGTTGTTCTTGGACCGACTAACGAGTCAACAGTAACTCAGGCTGAAAAGTGAAAGTATAACTAGTCGGTCTAAGAAGG
Organism: Scilla litardierei; assembly: GCA_030789695.1. Classification (NCBI taxonomy): domain Eukaryota; kingdom Viridiplantae; phylum Streptophyta; class Magnoliopsida; order Asparagales; family Asparagaceae; genus Scilla; species Scilla litardierei. The sequence continues at coordinate 31,083,535 of CM061133.1, forward strand.
ATTCCAAACCGACTAGTTTGACAACTAGTCGGTCGGTGAACCTTCTTGGACCGACTAATTGGTCAACAGTGAAGATGCTGAATTGAGCAAGGAGATCTAGTCGGTTCAAGAAGGATTACTAACCGACTAGATGACAATCTAGTCGGTTGGTCCTTCTTCTTGAACCAACTAAGATGCACTAGAAGCCGCGAAATGAAGCGTGAAGCTTCGGGAAAGATTCTATGGGCTTCTAAGATAATCCTAGCTCTAAGATATGAGCGTTATGAAGATTATAAAGTAAGACCTACTCAAGGCTTAACATTCTACGAAAAGAAGCTAGAAGACTATAAAATAAGCTAGACGAACCGTCTTCAAAGCTTCAATCCGAATCTCTTGACTTCAATAATGCTCCTAGAGCTTCAACGAAGCTTCAGGCACACGATCACGCGCTTTGAGAAGTCTTGAGACGTCGCTTTTGATGTACGTAGAATTTTGGCGACGATCTCCATAACTGTGCTTACAAAGATTTAGTTCATGATATTTATGTTTGTTCATCATCAAAACCAAATCCGGGGAATCAATACTCAACAGTAACTGTCTTCAAACTACACCTAAGCCTGTCATCACCAACAATGACACCGTTGTTGAAACCTTGAGAACTGAGATTGTAAATCTCAAATCTCAACTTGAGCATGTTAACATTGAGGATCCGGATGAACATAAGATAGCGGATTTGATTTCTCGAAACTCAACTTTGAGTATTGAGAATGAGAATCTCAAGTCACGTGTTTGTGAACTCACAACGCAAGTGTCCACATTGGATACTAAAATACTTTCTCTCACTGAGAAATATGAGTCCACTAAATGACTTACTTCTGGCCAATCATCGTATTGGCTTGGGGTGTAAGAAGGAAAATTCATCCAAATCTTCCACCACCTTTGTAAGGCCATCCTCCCATACCTCAACTAGTGGGAGTAAACACCCCATGGGTAGTTCAATGGTACCTCCACTAAGTACACATCTCCTTTTGGAAAGAAACCCACTTTGGGTGAAACTCCAAAGAAGGGTCATGCATTTATGTACACAAATACTATACCACGTAGGAACACACCTCTTACTCCACTTGTTCACACTTATGATGATTTCTATGCTCCACATCCACGAGCACGTGCACACCAAGTGAGACACACTCACACACATGTTCCCCCACATGCATATGTTCACCCACAACATTATTACATGAATGATTACCATCATGCACCGTATCATATGTTGCCACCACCATTTCATCATGTGCCGCATGCTTATCCACAACATGCATACACTAGGTCACTTCCTCGTAGAACACATGCACCACGTAGAAATCAACAAAATGTGCATGTTCCCAATAGGAATAGGGCTCCCAAGACATTCTCTATTTGGGGCCCGAAGGACACTAGCATGCATGAAAAACAAGCTTATATAAATTCATATTTTATGAATGTTGTGCACAATGACGACTATATTGGGAGTCTAAGTCCAATTGGACTTGGCTTTCAAAGGTCTAATCCTTTAGGACCCAAAGACCTTGGGTACCATGATATAATGTTTTTATCTTCAGGTATTCAAGAAAAAGAAAAGGATCAACAAATCTAAACCTAGCTCCAAGAACGGTTGAATACTTGATAGCGGGTGCTCAAAACACATGACTGGTAAAGCTCAGTTGCTATCCGAAGTGGTACCTATTGAAAATGGAAACCGAGTGGTCTTTGGAGGCAACGAGAGTGGAACCATCATAGGTGTTGGAAAAGTTGGTAACCCCTCTAAACCCCTTATAAGTGATGTTTACCTTGTTAAATGCTTAAATCACAATCTAATCTCAATACGCCAACTTTGTGACAATGGTTACAAAGTTAGCTTTGAGAAAGGAATGTGCCATATTTTAAGAACTGATAATAATAATTTGTCGTTCTCTGGCACACGCCATAAGGACTTATATATCTTAGATATTCCAAATTCCCATTAACAATGTCTTATTGCCAACACAAGTGAGCAACACTTATGGCATCGACGTTTTGGTCATGCGAATTTCGGAACACTTTTCAAACTATCCAAGATAAATTCTATAAAAGGATTCCCTAAGCTTTCTTTTCAAAAGAAAAGCTTTTACGACTCGTGTCAACGAGGCAAACTTCCAAAATCGTCATTCAAACCTAAGAAAAGCATATCCTCTAAACGGCCTCTAGAGCTTTTACATCTAGATCTTTTTGGGCCAACTAGAGTTGCTTCATTAAGAAATGCCCGATATGGACTTGTCATCGTTGATGACTTTTCTATATTTACTTGGGTATTTACTTTAATCAATAAAAATGATGCTTTTGAAAACTTCACAGTATTTGTTAAGAAAGTACAAAATCTCATTGGAACCACCATTGTCACTATTCGTAGTGATCATGGAGGGAAATTTGAGAACGAGTCTTTCTCAAATTTCTGTGATGAAGTTGGTATTACTCACACCTTTTCTTTCCCTCGCGAACCCCCTCAAAATGGTGTTGTTGAGAGAAAGAATAGGACGCTAGTGGAATGTGCTCGCACTATACTTGATGATAGCCACCTTGGCCATCAATTTTGGGCAGAAGCGGTATATACCGCTTGTTATGTGTTTAATAGAATACTCTTGAGGCCCGGCACCAAACAAACTTGTTATGAATTATTGTTTGGTAGGTTGCCTCAAGTTAAACATTTTAGAGTTTTTGGTGCAAAATGTTTTATCAAAAACACGTATGGTAGTTTGGACAAATTTGACCCAAGATCCGATGATGGGATATTTGTTGGATATTCCTCCTGTAGCAAAGCCTACCGGATATTAAACAAAAGAACCTCAACGATCGAGGAATCACTTCATGTATCATTTAATGAAGATTTTGTCCCTCCTAGAATTATCAATGACGATGATTCTATGGATGTAGTTAGTGATTCTATTGATAAATCCAATGCTATTGATTATGTTGAAACTAACCCTACTAATTAATTGGTCGGCCCCGGATATACACCCGGAGAATGATTGTAGTTTTACCGCAAGCGCACGGTCAATTGGCGAGCGGGTATCGAACACGAGGAGGCGGTGTCGGTTCCAATCTATCCTAGGTTGGTTTGACTACGAATGTTTTATTGATGGAGATGGTTATAGAATGATATAATGGAAATGGTGGTGGATGTCGGTGTCGGTGATAAAGAATTCAGTCAAATATCGATTCAAATAAAATATAATAAAAGTGTCTAGGGCTAGGGAATTCCCACTACGGATCGTCATACTAAATAGTGAATCTCAATATTACTAGACTTGAGTTGAGGTGAACTAGTCGTAACTGAATAGAGAACCAAGCTCTCGCTCTCGCGCTATTGCCGGTCTATAGCAAACCTAGGATAGGGCCCAATCTCTTACAAACCCTAGCCTAAGCCACTAGCATTAGGATCGACATCATCGTTCAATCGCTCCTCGAGCCCACTCTCGTGCAAACTCGAGTTACAATCTAGGTTGTGATAGTTCGTATTCGTCCAATCTCTTGCAAACGAATATGGGTATAGATTTATAATAAAAATCCTAGCTTTGGTCCAATCTCTTGCAAACCAAGTCTAGAGAATCTCGATTATAAACCTAAATCGAATATCTAGGCCTTCCCATCGATTAGAATCCAATCTCTTGCAAACCCTAGATCGATGGAAATCCCTAGCTATCCGTAATAAATCAATCACAACCTAACCTCCTAGCAATTCTAGCAATTTAGAAACTCATTCATCACAAATCTGAAATTAGATCCATAGGGTTCATCCCCATGCCCTAGAACAACAAATCTACTCTAGCATAGCAATAACGATATGAGAATCAATAAAAATCATTGCTTGCATACAAAAAGATAGAAAAACAAAGATTCAAACAATAAGAACAAAATACTTAGCTTGATGAAGATCTTCAATCCAAAATACAAGCTTTTAGATCCAAGAGGGGGCCTAGGGCATGGCCTAACCTCCAAAAGAATCCCTAAAAAACATGTTGGGAACTATGGGAACTCCCTCTCTAATGGTGGCTACAAACCCCTTATATAGTCTCCCAAAACCCTAGCAAATAACTCTAGAAAAAAAACCCCAAAATCGTGCCCAAAAACAGCCCAAACCGCAACTTAAAATCTGGGCCCGCCGCCGACTCGACCGAGTGGAACATGTGACCCGGCCGAGTGGAAATTCCAGCACTGCAGCGTCAACTTGTAGAAATGTTCTAGATTTTATCCGACCTCCGATTGGCACGTTCTTGGCGGCGTTGGAACCTTCATGAAGTCTACTATCCATAAAAAATATGAGAAAAATACTTTGATTGCTGGAATGATAGCAGATTTCAAAAGAGTGGGAGGCTATCTGAAAATCTGGGCGCTGCGTATCCTCGGCATCACTCGGCCGAGCGGCAAACATCACTCGGCCGAGGGGCTTTTGGTACTCGGCTGAGTCAGAGCTCGTAGTCGACTGACGAATTACAGTAAGTCTGGTCTTTTGGATGCCGTCGTTCGTGTGCCACTCGGGCGAGTGGTGTCTCCATACTCGGACGAGTGGGATGTCGTTACTCGGTCGAGTGCACGCTAATCTTCAAGTAATTGCGTGTCCGATCTGGCCGGCCGAGCGGGCTTCTTTACTCGGCCGAGTGACTCCTTCACTCGGCCGAGTGGCATGCTGAAAATGCCCAATCTTCATCATTTCGCTTCCTTGTCGCTCCTACGACGTTCTCTCTTCTTCCACTCGTCTTCTATCGATAAGTCCTCAATAAGTCCATGAGCGATGCTCCGTTATGCGTGCAAGTCCTTTAAGCTCATTTTTGCTTCCAATTGCTCATATTTCCTGAAATCTGACAAAAACAAGAAATAGTGAAAAGTAACACAATATCATCGAATAATCGTGAAAATCGCAATATGAGCAACCGAAATGGCATGCAAATATGCAGAAAAAAGGTGTAAAATATAGAGTGATCAAAATCCCCCAAGCTTACCTCTTACTCGTCCTCGAGGAAGATAAGTAGAGAGACGAACTCGGGAGATGAAAATAAAGAAAATGAAATGAAAAAGAAAGAACACGAGGTGGAAGGGGTCGCTAGATTCTTCTCTCAGATCTCAAGCCATAAGCTACACATCACGATAACTTGGAAAATACAAATCACATGTTATAAGGATTTCATATCTTACATAAACATGGTACTTGCAAGCTTTTAAGAACAACAAAAGGGATTCTCTAAATTCATACAATCAATTCATATCCACGTCACGCATTTCATAGGATTTAATATACAAATGTTGGCAATGCACTTTTCAATCAAAAGTTATAAATGAAGCATATAAGAATCACACCAAACATGCAATGGAGAATGGAATAAATCATGGCATTCACATATTTATGTCGATTCATAAGAAATCTCCATAACTAAAGTATTTTGCTAAGTTTCAGCATTATCAAACTTCCTCATTCGTGCACCTCTCCACTCTAATGTCGTGCTCACTCATATGGTCAAACGAGTTCACCCCCCAAGCTTAGCTTGAGGCATCGCATCTAAAGGAATATGATAGTGGAAAATGTGATTTTTGCCTTGGTTTTCCCAAGTATTTTGTGGCTCCAATAATGAGATAGAGAAATATTTTTTCTTTTGGACTTTGTTTCTCATTTTTCTTCTTGGATTTTTGTAGGAGCAATTTGATTTGTATTTTTGATTTTTGACTCCTTTTTGGCTTTTTGGACTTTTTGGAGCTAAATTTTCTTTTGTGGGGATTTTCGGGAAATAGATGCGATATAAGTAGCTTTAGGAGGTGAACTCAAGTGACATGTAGAGAATAAAAAGATATATGTGGAGAAAGAAATAATGTAACACTCGGTTCACTCTAAGATATGCACGAACGATTCAATAAAATAATACTTCAACTAAAACTCATATGTAAGCATGGATATTCTCAATCATCTCAATAAAGAGTGAAGTCAAGCGGTAAAGTGCACAATCATATCAAGCATACAACAGAAGGTGAATAAGACAATAAAACTGATGCTTCAGATATACTAATGATGCGTGAATCTTGGTGCATTTCCAACAAAAGCATACTAAACACTAATCCATACATTCAGTTTCAATTAATATCATGCATTCATGTAGAGGAATCATCAAAAGAAAGAGATTTGCAAGAACATATGAATAGCAAGACTATGGAATACTCTAAGTAGCATGGCAAGGAATAATAAGCATCGTGATGGCTACTAAAGCAATAAGATATATCATCATAAGGAACAAAACTAGCAAAAGAAGAGAAAGGAAAATAAAGAAATAAAAAATAAAAGAGAGGAAAGAAAAGAAAAACAAGCACACAACATGATGCATGACCACACATAAAAGGAAAATAAGATGGAAAAATCAAAAAGATGATGCAACTAATGCAACTAAAAAAACCCTAAAATAAAGTAAAAATGCAACTAATGCATCTAAATGGCATGGAAATGCACTCCCCCAAGCTTAAACTTCACATTGTCCTCAATGTGATCATAGTGGAAGAATATGAGGAACAACGATAATAATAGGGGGGTGAATGAAAAATGATGAAATGAATGACATGAAATCCTAATGCAACTATATGCACATACAATGATGCATGAGAGCGCCTTCCCCCAAGCTTATACTAAACAATCCTATTCAAATGACTCGATCAATAAAATCACGATTTTGCTAAGCGTGACAATAAAATCACGATTTTGCTAAGCGTGATCAAGTCAAACAAATAAGAAAGTGAGGTTTCACTTGAAAGAAATGCTCGATGGTGGTGAGCAAAAGGATGTGACACACCAAAATATGAAGGGGCAATTAATATATAATGGGTTTGGGGTGTAAAAATTTTGTTGCCGTCATAAGAGGTAATATTTATTCAATCAATCTATACAGTCCTCTCGCTGTCGAGAGAATTCGGGTTTATTGAAAGCATAAAATTTTCTACACTACTGGATTGATATCACCTATAGCAAAAGGCGGATCCAGTATCTTTGCCGGTGCAGGCAACTGCTCCAACTGCTCTTTCCATGGCTCTGCCAGACGCGTGTGTCCACGGACTCCATCAGACTCCAACAATGCGGCTCCCAGCACCTCTCCAAGGACTCCACCTGTACCCTGCAAGAGATAAGCAGCATCAATCTGATGTGGATAATTCTTCCCCAAAATAAATGTATTCCAAAGAGGGTCATCAACATAAGTATTTAAAATTAAAGACGGGTGACAACACTTCCCTGGAAATAAATCTCCACTCTCGTATACCACGTCGATCAACTCCTCATTGTTCGCCTCAGGTTGTTCAGGTAGCTTGGGCATATAAGCGTAGGTCTCATCAGGCAGCTCCTCATCATCGTCAGACTTATCCCATCGCACCTCCTGGTCATATTCAATAGCATCCATGGGTGCTAACTCCTTACTCTCCTCCTCGTATACGTCCCATCGTACCTCTTGATCGTATGTACATGAATCCTGCAAAAGGCACGATGAGTCGCCAAAATCTGAATCATAAAAAACATCATACACGGGAGGAGAATCAAATGTAGGAGACGAGGGAGTAAAGAGATCTCCCTGAAGGGGATCCATAAGCTCTGTGGGATTGTCCTCAACATCAGTGGAAGCGTGGTCCTCTGAGGGATGCTCAGCCTCTGTAGAAGGTGGGGATGACTGCGGTAGCTCGAAAGGAGGGGGGCACAATTCGGGCTCCATCTGTGTGCAGATGTCATCGTCCAAAGTCACGTCCTCCTCGATGGTCTGCTCCACTATTGTATGCATGACCTCCACAATAATATCCTCTGATGGTATAGGCTGCTCTGACTTAGGTGGGTGGCAGGGGGAGGCGACGACGGCATAAGGTGGCTCTATAGGCTCATGTATCTCGACCATGGTGTAAAAATGGGTCTTGTGCCCCTCAATTAGAGCGTAGACTCCATCATCAATTGTGCCTGTGGAAGAGATACAATGAGTAATAAAGTTTTGAAATTCAAGCTCAAAAGGATCACCTACCGTTATTGTCAATGGACCGGAATTTCGAACTATGTCGACAATGTTTCTCAATAGGTCCGTGTACGTGTCCTCCTTTGACAACTCAGATGTCTCTATTTGTGGAGTGTTGATGGTATAAAGGTGGATATGATCACCTTCAAGTGAAGCATACACTCCATCTATGATAGTACCTGCACTAGAGACATTAGCCATAACAAAATCGATGAATGCTTGGTCGTATGGTTTACTTACCGTAACGGTTAGTGAACCATTAGATCGAGCATCATCTATCATTTGCTCCAAGGCTGCTGCCAACTGTAAATCACTGAACTTTCCCACTTGCATCCTCTTCAAAAACTCACGTGAGGGTACCTTTAGCCTTCTAGTGAAGATATCAAATAGCGTGGAGTCATTCCACTCATGGTCTGACTCCGTCTGGAACATTTCTAACATTCCTTCAAATCTAGACAAGGCTTCCTCGAAGGATTCTCCATCAGCCTGATAGAATGCAGCGAGATATATGTAGGATTGTATAGAGCCCGCTCGCATTTTCTTTGGAAGCACCATCGCTGCAACAACTGTACCTGATCAATCAAAGTAAGCAACCTAGAAAAGACGTCAGTGGTACAAAGAGAGATAAAGATAATAATAGCAGGTGGTGGGAAAAAATCTCTTTCAATGTTTTTTTTGATTTTTTTTTGTTTTTTTTAAAATGTAATCTAATCAACCTAATTGTGACAAATTGGCACCCAACGGGAAACACCTCCCCGGCAACGGCGCCAAAAACTTGGTCGGCCCCGGATATACACCCGGAGAATGATTGTAGTTTTACCGCAAGCGCACGGTCAAGTGGCGAGCGGGTATCGAACACGAGGAGGTGGTGTCGGTTCCAATCTATCCTAGGTTGGTTTGACTACGAATGTTTTATTGGTGGAGATGGTTATGGAATGATATAATGAAAATGGTGATGGATGTCGGTGTCGGTGATAAAGAATTCGGTCAAATATCGATTCAAATAAAATATAATAAAAGTGTCTAGGGCTAGGGAATTCCCACTACGGATCGTCATACATCATTGTAAATAGTGAATCTCAATATTACTAGACTTGAGTTGAGGTGAACTAGTCGTAACTGAATAGAGAACCAAGCTCACGTTCTCGCGCTATTGCCGGTCTATAGCAAACCTAGGATAGGGCCCAATCTCTTGCAAACCCTAGCCTAAGCCACTAGCATTAGGATCGACATCATCGTTCAATCGCTCCTCGAGCCCACTCTCGTGCAAACTCGAGTTACGATCTAGGTTGTGATAGTTCGTATTCGTCCAATCTCTTGCAAACGAATATGGGTATAGATTTATAATAAAAATCCTAGCTTTGGTCCAATCTCTTGCAAACCAAGTCTAGAGAATCTTGATTATAAACCTAAATCGAATATCTAGGCCTTCCCATCGATTAGAATCTAATCTCTTGCAAACCCTAGATCGATGAAAATCCCTAGCTATCCGTAATAAATCAATCACAACCTAACCTCCTAGCAATTCTAGCAATTTAGAAATTCATTCATCACAAATCTGAAATTAGATCCATAGGGTTCATCCCCATGCCCTAGAACAACAAATCTACTCTAGCATAGCAATAACGATATGGGAATCAATAAAAATCATTGCTTGCATACAAAAAGATAGAAAAACAAAGATTCAAACAATAAGAACAAAATACTTAGCTTGATGAAGATCTTCAATCCAAAATACAAGCTTTTAGATCCAAGAGGGGGCCTAGGGCATGGCCTAACCTCCAAAAGAATCCCTAAGAAAACATGTTGGGAACTATGGGAACTCCCTCTCTAATGGTGGCTACAAACCCCTTATATAGTCTCCCAAAACCCTAGCAAATAACCCTAGAAAAACCCCCAAAATCGTGCCCAAAAATAGCCCAAACCGCAACTTAAAATCTGGGCCCGCCGCCGACTCGGCCGAGTGGAACATGTGATCCGGCCGAGTGGAAATTCCAGCACTGCAGCGTCAACTTGCAGAAATTCTTCAGATTTCATCCGACCTCCGATTGGCACGTTCTTGGCGGCGTTGGAACCGTCATGAAGTATACTATCCATTAAAAATATGAGAAAAATACTTTGATTGCTGGAATAATAGCAGATTTCAAAAGAGTGGGAGGCTTTCTGAAAATCTGGGTGCTGCGTATCCTCGGCATCACTCGGCCGAGCGACAAACATCACTCGGCCGAGGGGCTTTTGGTACTCGGCCGAGTCGGAGCTCGTAGTCGACTGACGGATTACAGTAAGTTTGGTCTTTTGGATTTCGTCGTTTGTGTGCCACTCGGGCGAGTGGTATCTCCATACTCGGACGAGTGGGATGTCGTTACTCGGTCGAGTGCACGCTAATCTTCAAGTAATTGCGTGTCCGATCTGGCGGGCCGAGCGGGCTTCTTTGCTCGACCGAGTGACTCCTTCACTCGGCCGAGTGGCATGCTGAAAATGCCCAATCTTTATCATTTCGCTTCCTCGTCGCTCCTATGACGTTCTTTCTTCTTCCACTCGTCTTCTATCGCTGATAGGTCCTCAATAAGTCCATGAGCGATGCTCCGTTATGCGTGCAAGTCCTTTAAGCTCATTTTTGCTCCCAATTGCTCATATTTCCTGAAATTCGACAAAAACAAGAAATAGTGAAAGTAACGTAATATCATCGAATAATCGTGAAAATCGCAATATGAGCCACCGAAATGGCATGCAAATATGCAGAAAAAAGGTGTAAAATACGGAGTGATCATGAATCTCTTGAGAATGTTCCTAGTGACCAGGGTGTTCCTAGAAAGCTCCCAACAGTTCGTGACCATCCCCATGAGCAAGTTATTGGCAACATGGAAGATGGTGTCAAAACAAGGTCTCAAGTCAACTTCTTCGCTCAGTGTGCCTTTGTCTCTTCCGTGGATTCAAAGAATATCAACCATGCGTGCGAAGATAGTTCTTGGATCCTAGCCATGGAAGAGGAGCTCATTCAGTTTGAGAGGAATGAGGTCTGGGAGCTAGTTTCGTTGCCTTCGAAGAACCACAACGTTATAGGAACGAAGTGGATTTTCAAGAACACGACAGACGAGAACCAAAATGTCATCCGGAACAAAGCTTGGTTAGTTGTTCAAGGCTATAGGCAAGAGGAATGTATAGATTTCGAGGAATGTTTTGCACCTGTAGCTAGATTAGAATCTATTAGGCTATTATTGTCATTTGCATGCCATAAAGATTTCAAACTTTTTCAAATGGACATAAAGGGTGCGTTTTTAAATGGAGACGTCGTTGAGGAAGTATATGTTTCTCAACCTCCGGGTTTTATAAATGAAAAATTTCCAAATCATGTTTTAAACTTAAGAAAGCATTTTATGGTCTGAGACAAGCTCCTAGAGCTTGGTATGATCGGTTAAAGAACTTTCTTTTGGATTTGGGTTTCAAAATGGGTGAGGTCGATTCAACGCTTTTTGTTAAGTATGCTAATCATAATATTATTTTAGTTCAAATTTGCGAAGATGATATTATTTTCGGTGCTACTAACTTCACTCTTTGCGAAGAGTTTTCTAATGTTATGAAAGATCAGTTTGAGATGAGCCACATGTGTGAGCTCAAATATTTCTTAAGACTCCAAATTCGCCAAATGAACGATGTAATCTTCATCCACCAAACCAAGTACACGGTGGAGCTGCTAAAGTGATTTGGAATGGAGAATGCTTCTAGCAAGAAGTCTCCGATGAGCACCACAACACACCTTGATAAAGATACGGGCGACAAAGATGTAGACATTCGTCTATATCGAGGTATGATAGGTAGTCTATTATATCTCACTGCTAGTAGGCCAGATATAATGTTTGCCGTATGTGTTTGTGCTAGGTATCAGTCACAACATAAGGAATCACACTTAATAGCGGTTAAACGTATTTTTCATTATTTAAGTCACACACTAGACTACGGATTATTCTATCCAAAGTACAGTTAATCTCATATAGTGATGCAGACTATGCTGGATGCAAATCCGATAGGAAGAGTACTAGTGGCACTTGCCATTTTATAGGAAATTCTCTTGTCTCTTGGTTCTCCAAGAAGCAGAATTCCGTATCACTTTCAACCACCGAGGCGGAATATATCGCTGCCGATGCTGCATGTGCACATGTTCTTTGGATGAGACACACACTTAAAGACTTTGGTATAAACTGTGATACTTGCCCTATCATGGTGGACAACCTAAGTGCAATATGTCTCTCTAAGAATCCGGTACACCACTCCCGTACCAAACACATAGACATTAGTCACCATTTCCTAGATGATCATGTAGCCAAAAGGACATCATTTTAGTGTACGTTGAAACCCAGAAGCAAATTGCCGATATTTTCACAAAACCACTTAAGGAAGATACCTTTGTGCGGTTACGTCGAGAATTGGGGATTATGGGTGAATCCGAGATTTAGGATTCATTTTTTTTAATAATTTTGCATGATAACGATATTCATAAGCTCATGTTGGATTTGTTGTTATACTCTCTATTTCTGCTGGATTTATGATAGGTTTTTCGATTTGCGCGTCGTATTTATGGTTTTCTAGCTTTATGGGGTAGAATAAGTACGTATGAGAGTGTTTAGATGTTTAATCCAAGTGTTCTTTGGGGAGAACTCAAAATTTCTAATTCTTAAATTTTTGGACTCACTTAGTCGGTCCCAGTTCAACTACAGACCAATTAGTTCTACATCTAGTCGATCAGACATTGAACTCAGACCGACTAGTTCGTGCCCTATTTTTTGCCTCACTTGTTGTCTGCCATTTAGTCGGTCCAAGTTCATTTACCGACTGACTAGAATGCGTTTTAGTAGGTCAGCTATTGAACTCAGACCGACTAGATGGGCAAGGGCAATCTCGACTTTGGCCCTACTTAAATCGATTAACTCATCCATCAGCCGATTAGATCTCAATCTAATCGGTTCTTTCTCCCATCATAAAACCCTAAAGCACCGACCCACTCATCTTCTCTCGCCTTTCGACGCCTTCTCCGGCCACATCCTGTCGCTGCCGGTCTTCCTCCTTCCTCCAGGGTCGCTCTCCTCTCTTATTGGTATCTCCTCCTTCCATTTTCTCATCAATTAGGGTTCGTTTTCTTTCCGTTTTATCTTTCTTTCGTCTCGATCTTATGGAGAGAATGTGTATCCCTATCCACCCTTCCGGTCCCTCTTCGATGACCATCGATCCTCCATCCAATCCTAATCCACCCAAACGTCGCTCCAAAACCGCTCGTCCGCCCCCTTCGTCGCCTACTTCTCCATCATCATCTTCGCCTCCACTCAAAAAGAGGAAGGCGGCTCCCTCAAAACCAAAACCCCAATCTAAACCCAAGCCACAGCCCAAGTTCAAAAAGATTTTGACTCCTGGACCCTATCGTGCTCCCACTCCACCCTCTGGCTCCAACGAGGACTATATCCCGGAGACTGAGGCTGCCGAGAAGGAACCTACCCCTCCTGCTCGCACTACCTCGTGACAGTCCAAGGGGAAGGGTACTATGCCTTCTGGTGGGTAGACATTTCTCTATGTCGCAATGACCCGTTGTGTCTAGCCGCCTATAATCGTATTGAGCATTGCCCCTTGATCCTCGAACACTATGTCAAGTTCGCTGATTTCCCTCAGCTTACCGATCTTTTATCCTATATCAGACTTGTTGACTATCTTCGCCACGATCCCAAGGCGAATCCTCATCCTTACCCTCGACTTGTCAAACTTTTCTATGCAAATCGAGTTCGGGGAGTATGACGACAAGCACTGTATTGAGACTACTGTTTTGGGGGCACCCATGTAGGAGAATATGTGCCCATAAGGCAATTTATCCTAGATATACGTCTTGTTCATACTGTATATGGTACGTATTATTCTAAGTATAATAAAATCGTTCGTATTAATATACTTAGATAATATCCATAGACTTATAGTTAGGTCCTTACGTATCTAGATGAGATCTCGATTATGAGTAAGTAAGCGACCGAATATAAACATAAGTCTTAAACGGTTCGTGGTCATAGACGTGTCGAGAACTGGATATCGACACATCGGATAGACCATTGTGTCTTAGTCTTACCTTAGGGTAATGATGATCTCATAGTCATTCGACTTGGTGAAGTCGGAGACGAGACACAGGTGCTCATTAGAGAATGAGTTCACTGAACGACCAAATAAGAGTTATTAAATGGTTGACTGATCGCGCCCCGGATACACGTCCCGGAGCGACGACACTGTAGTCTTACCGCAAGCGCACGGTGTAGCGGCGAGCGGGTATCGAACACATGGAGGCCTAATAACAGTGTCTTCTTCAGTCACCTGGCTATAAGAAAAGTCGAGGGATGTTCGCAAATATGCGGTCACAGTCGTTCAAATGTATAAAAGAAATAACAAATTAAAAAATATGCCTAGGGATAGGGAATCCCCGCTACTTGCCGTATCTCATCATTATGACTCATAGGTTTCATAATTGCCAGACTTGAAACTTGGGTGAACTAGTTGCAACTAAATGTGGAACCAAGCTCACACTCTCGCGCTATTGACGGTCTATATCCAACCTAGGGTAGGGTCCAATCTCTTGCAAACCCTAACCTAGGCAAACTAGCGTGAAGAACAACATCATCGTTCAATCGTATCTCGAGCCCACTCTCGTGCAAACTCGAGCTACGACCTAGGTTGGGATAGTTCCTACCCGCCCAATCTCTTGCAAACGGGTATTGGTATGGAATTGCAATCGAAAACCCTAGTTTCGGTCCAATCTCTTGCAAACCGATTCCGGAGAAATTCAATTGCAACCCAATTCGAATATCTAGGGCTTCCTATTGAATTGGGATCCAATCTCTTGCAAATCCCAATCGATATGAATCCCTAGCTATTCGTATTATAGCAATCCCAAACTAACCCCAATCAATCCTAGCAATAGTTTCACCAATTCACCACAAATTCGAAATTGGGCTCGTAGGGTTCATCCCTACGCCCTAAGACGATGAACTACTCACAATTCATAATCAAATTCAATAGAATTCATTGCTATATTCAAAATATCAATAAAAATGGAGTTTTTGAGGGAAAGAGAGACAAACCAATGAAGAACAAGATAGCATCCAACAAAATCTCACTTTTCTCTCCTCCCTAAAAGCTAAATCTAATCCCTAAAAAGTTAATCTAAAAAGGCTGCAAAAAGTTCTGAAAAGCCTCCCTAAACTAGGTTAAAAACTGGGGTTAAATACCCCCCAAAATCGCCCAAAAAACCCTGACGAAAATGCCCCTGCGCAGCCTCAAAATGGCAGTTTACGCTACAGGCAGCGCGGCTCACTCGGCCGAGTGACAAATGTCACTCGGCCGAGTGACGAACCCTGTACAAAAACAGAGAGTTGGGGGTCTCGGGGGTCGTCTCCTCGGAGGTCACTCGGGCGGACGGCCTTTAGTCACTCGGGCGGACGTCATTTGTCACTCGGGCGGACGTCGTTTGTCACTCGGGCGGACCGCGACTCGGAAATTGACGGTATAAAAACATCAAGTCTGGGATTTTTGCTGCCGCCGTCTTGACGCCACTCGGGCGAGTGGTTATCCGTGGTTCGGCCGAGTGACATGGCGATGCTCGGCCGAGTGCATGCTGATATAGCTCTGTTGTGTGTCCGCTCTGGCCGGCCGAGCGGGCTTCCTATGGTCGGCCGAGTGACTCCTTCACTCGGCCGAGTGAAATGCTCAAAGTGCCCAAACTTCATATTTTTGCCTCCTCGTCGCTCCTACGACGTTCTTTCTCCTTCCACTCCTCTCCAATAAAAAAATACCCCTCAAGAGAGTCGTCGGTGACACTCCGGAGAGGGTGCATCTCAGAATCACTCCAAATCGCTCCAAATCTCCTGAAATACGACAAAAACAACAAATCGTGAAAAGCATCGCAATATTGTCGAATAAACGTGAAAAACACGATTTGAACGATCTACATGGCATGCAAACATGCAGAAAAAAGGTGTAAAATACGGAGTGATCAAAATCCCCCAAGCTTACCTCTTACTCGTCCTCGAGGAAGATGAGTAAAAAGCGAACCCGGTGGATGAAGATAAAGAAAACGACGGAAAGGCGGAAAACGGAAAACGAAAAACAAAACGGAAAACGAAGAGGGGAGTTGCTAGATCATTTTTCTCAGGACGTGGGTTTTGTTTACTCATATAGCATGCATCGAATTTAAAACACATGTCAAAGACTTTTATTTTGATACCATAGTATAATGATGCATTTGAAATAAAAAACCCAAGAATATCAATATAGCATGAAAAATGGAATAATCCTAAGATTAACATCGTTTGAAGCATCTAAAGCGGTATACAATATCGTAGATCACACACTTTTCAATTGAATGCTTTCTATAAGGAGTATAAGAGATATCACACGATAGAGTAGAAAGAATAGAAAGAGTGTGGTTTTCATGAAATGAATGCTAAGTGTAGATTTCTGGATTTCGTGAAACTTTAGCAATCTCACCGAGTATAAAAATATTACTTAGCCTAGGTTGTCATGCACCGTCAGGTAGTCACTCTCTCACTCATCATTGGATTCTCTCCCCCAAGCTTATCTATAAGCGTGGTGGCATATACAAAACAATATTTACATTCCCGTTTTTTATGAAGCTCCAAAAGTAAAAGAAAACAAAAATAAAATCTAAAGAGGGAAGAAAGAGAGAAAGTGTATGAGATGGGATCGTTTTCGAACTACTTTTCTCTTTTCTTTTCTTATTCTCAAATCTTTCTCTTTTTTCTCTTTTTTTTTCTTTTCTTCTTTTTTTTTCATTAACATATATACACAATGATCCCAAATCAAAGAGAAGGATATACAAGTATTTTTTTCTTTGGATTTTGGGGAATTTGGAGCATGTGATATAGGGGGGATGCCAATAATAGAATTGCCAAGGGGAGATTCACCAATGAATATAAAATAGAGAAATCATGTTCAAGATATGTGGAGAAAGAAATAAATGTATCTCTCAGTTCACTCTATAGGACGTGCATGACAACTTTAGCAGGGTAATATAATCTACTCAGTTTAATCTCAAAAAGTAAACTAATCCAGATTTATCAAAGCTAGCAAACATTCAATCAACCCGAAGTGAAGCGTACAAATCATGCAAATAGAAGTGATGTGAGAAAGGAAATCAGTACTCCAGATATAAGCATCAATGCGTGAATCTTGGTGTGTTTTCTACGATAGCATACATATGAATCATCAGACATCAGCTAATAATAGAATTTCATCCATTTTCATACAGCAAAAGAGAGTGCGTTACTATTTCTAAATGCAAAGCAGAACATAGCATATGATATCAGAAATAAAAAGCTATGACATGACAAGTATAGCATGCATATAGAGAAAAGCTAACACCACGTCATCATCATCACAGAAAAGTCATCTCTAGCAAAAGTTGAAAGAAATAAAGATAAACGAAAATAAAAACTGTTTACAATGCAGCACACAAGAAAAATAAGAAAAACGTGATGCATGGTAAAAAAATGAAAAAGTGACGAAAAATGGGTGCAAAAGCGGAAAAACGTGAAAAAACTAAAAATAAAAAGTGATAAAAGCGTAAAGTGTGAGAACTCACTCCCCCAAGCTAAAGTTCATAGTGTCCTCAATGTGCGAAGTGTGGCACACCGAGAGACATGTAATGGAAGGGGGTGGGTATGCATGCAAGATAAAAAGAAATAAAAATAACAAAATGAAAAAATATGATGCGAATGTGATGCATGCAAGGATAAGAGTGATGCAGAGATGCGTGTGTCACCAAAAATACTCTCCCTCACTCCCGAAGAAGGATATAGAATGATATGATCAAAATGTGGACAAAAATAGTGATGGGAGGAGGGGGTGCGTAAAAATCATTAGGACCAAGCAGAGAATGGGCAGCATAACGACAAAAAATATCGATGTCATCAAGGGTGTGCCTAAGCTGGTGGTGCTGCGCCATCTCCGTCCTGAGGCGGAGGTGGGGGTGGTGGTGGCTGGGTAACAGTCTGCTGGGTGGCTGGTGGTGGGGGTGGAGGTCATGGAACACTCTGCTGGGTGGGTGGTGGTCGTGGCAGTCGCTCGAGGATCTGGGTCAGGCAAAAGTGAATGCCGAGAAGTAGCTCGAGGCGGTGCTGCATGGCGGTGACTATTGAAGATAGAGCCCTAAAATCGCCCCGGAGTCCACTCATCGCCCCCTCAAGAGCACGAACGCTCTGAACTAAGGCGTCAGGGGGTGGTGGAGCAGAGGGACGGACAGGTCTAGGCTGAGCAGGTCGGGGCTGTCTAATACGTGCAGTGTAGGTGATCAGGACAGCAGGCATGGGTCGAAAGGGTGATGTGCTCACTAGTGGATGCCCAGCCTCAGTGCGAGGCTGGGACGCAGGCTGGTGTGAGGTGGAAGCAGCAGCAGTGGGGGTGGAAGACAAAATCGGTGACGAGGTGGCAAGAGAGGTCAGTGACACAGACGTGGGGACAGACGTCACGACACTCTCAGATAGAACAGCTATGGTGGAGACTGAAGGGTCGACCGCTGGGGAGGAAGTGTGGGGTCCAAAAGGTGAAACCCCAGCGAAGATCAAAGTGGATAGGGTCTCCATGACGGCAGTGAAGGAAGGCTCGCCGCTCTCAACTATAGAAGGTGGACGCTCGGGTAGCAGAGAGGTGAGTGGCTCAACCGAAAGGGGCACATCAGTGGTGGTGGTGGTAGGCGTGGTGGTCGACTGAGCAAGTGTACTCCCGACACTGGCAGAAGTGGGGACAGAAGTGTCGGGAGCGGCAGAGAGTGCAGGCTCAGGCTGAGGGAACACATGGTCTACAGGTGCAGGGTGTGCCTGCTCAGCCTCCTCGGCCTCAAGCACGTAGGCGGCGGGGATCAGGAGATCCATCGTCGGAAGCCAGTCCTCGTGTGCTGGTCCTATGTGTGTCCGAGCGGGACTCGGGAGGATCATGTAGTCAGCACCGAAAGGACCGTGCAACCATACCCAGTGCCGCTGGCCGTGCGGATGAAGCATCTTCATCTGGGCCATGACGTCTATCGAAAGTGAAGTGGGGCCTGAAGGTTGATGCAGGTCGGCCGGTAGGTCCTCGCCGGTCATCAGGGCTAGCAAGGTGATCAGGCCGCCGCAACATATCGGGGAGCGAGCGCCCACCGATACGATGATGCGGTCCAAAAACCAGCTAGCGACGTCGATCTCAACGGCAAGGACCATCGTAACACCATCCCTATCAAGAACTCTAGGGCGAGTCATCGTGTAGAGCATATAGAGCTCAGGCGTCGACATCGTCCCAGGCTCGTACCTCGCTAGAAAGGTGGTCGCCATAAGGCGCTGTGCTATGCGGAGGCAGGGGTGGACTATGGCCGAGGCCTTGGCCCTACTAGGGTCAAAGGCCTGTGGTAAACCTGTGATCTGGGCCCAAAAGGCGTGTGAATCGAAGGATGGGGGAGGGATGTGTGCCCGTGGATGGGGGAGGCTTGGCAGAAGCTCTCCTAGTGCGTGGCCGTGTTCGGGGCGGCATGTGTGCCCCGAGTGATCACCCAACGAATGGAAAAAATGCGGCGTGCTAAAATAAATGGAACGAAGGTACCTGAACATGCCGCGAGAGCAAAACAGCAGATGCGCGCGAAGACGCCGACTCCACAAGGCCAAAAGCGTGCCCCGGAAGCTCCCATAAGCTCCCCACGATAGCCTGCACATCAAACAACGATATCAGCGTGTAAAATTCAAAATACATGGGGGGTTAGGGATATAATAGATAGATAATGAAATTAATTTGATTTAGGGGCTCGATTAGTGCACGGATCGTCAAAAAATAGGAGAAAATGGAGAAATGAGGCGAAATCGGGTTACCGGAGGTCGGCCGGCGGCGAGGGACGTCGCCGGCGGTCGGTGGGTGCGACGGTCGACGTCGGCCGATGGTAGCTCGACAGTCGGACCGGCGGGCACGGCGGTCGGACGAGTGAGAGGTCGCAGCGGGCGAGCGAGGGTTGAAGAGGCGCGGGTTCGGGCGATCGAAAATTGTGACGCTTCGAATTCCGCGTCGAGCCCGCATCAGCTTATATAGGATTAGTTACGACTCAGCTGAGTGACTATGTCACTCGGCCGAGTGATCGTAACGAAATTATTTTTAAAAACTCCTCGTCGCTTACGACTCGGTCGAGTAGGTTTGCCACCCTCGGCCGAGTGGAAAAAGTCCATTCGGTCGAGTGGCACAAGCTACTCGGTAATTCTCGCCCTAGGAGCGTATCAGTTTCACTCGGCCGAGTGAAGATATATACTTGACCGAGTGGAAATTTTGCTGAAATCACAAAAAAGAACAGAGAGTTGGGTGCAGCAGACTTCCCTCGTTGGTGCGCCACTCGGGCGGACGTCGTTGGTTGCTCGGCCGAGTGGCTATGGTACTCGACTGAGTGAGGCTCTGTTTTCTGCTGTGATGCTCCGTTTTGGCTCTAATCTCTGTTTTTCTTCCTTCAGGTGGGTTCTTCCTTCTCCTAAGCGTCGGGCGCGTCCATGGAGCGCTCCTCTTTGCCTTGGTCATCCTCCATATGATAGATATCCCATTCTTCTCTCCTGACAAAGAAAATAGGACCCGTTGTCACAATTTTTTGGGCAAACGACTCAAAAACACTAATAAAGTCTAAAACAAAAATAAAAAATAAAATAGAAAAAATGCGATAACCGTCGGGTTGCCTCCCGACAAGCGCTCGTTTAAGGTCTTGAGCTCGACCCCTTTAAATTTTCAATTAACGTTTGATGTTGGGTGCATACGAGATGCACCCGTCGAACTTGCTTGGAAGACCACTCGGGTTTGGATCATGGTGGTGTGAGGTCTTCCTCAGCGCCCCTTCGTCATGGGCAATGTTGGGGGGTGGCTCCCCCAAGCTAGAGCTTGTTCCGGGCTTCGACTTTGCCGGTGTCACCGATCGTCGTATCGGTGGAGCTTTCTTCGGAGTCCTCAACTTCGAGAGCTTGCAGAGCTCCCGTATTCTTGCGACATCAGCGTTGCTATCATCAATCGCCATGGAGATATCGGAGGAGTGCTCCATCTTATCTTCCTCGGCCAAATCTAGGCCTTCTTCGAAGATATCTTCGTGGGGTGCACCGATGGAGTGAGGGATCGCCTCTTCGATGACCTTATCAAGGAGGTATGAAAGGTCGTCCGGCCGTCCCTTAAGTAGATATATTCTATTTACCTCGCCCATAGGGACTCCTTCGGAGTAATGCTTAAGACGTTGCCCATTCACCTTGAAAGTGGCTCCGTCTTTCCCTTCCAATTCAAATGCTCCTCCCGGTTGTATGCGCTTGATGATGAAAGGTCTGGACCACCGTGACCTCAACTTCCCAGGGAATAGTCGGAGTCAGAAATTATATAGCAAGACCTTGTCTCTGACCTTGAAGTCCGTTACAGTTATGTGGGCGTCGTGGAGAATCTTGGTCCTCTCTTTGTAAATTCTTGAGCTCTCGTAGGCATCTCTTCTAATTTCGTCAAGCTCATTGATGTCCAAGAGTCGCCTCACTGCCGCACTCTTATAGTCATAATTGAGGATCTTGATGGCCCAATACGCGCGGTGCTCCAACTCTACCGGTAGGTGACAAGCTTTCCCATAAACAAGTCGGAACGGTGTGATGCCAATAGGGGTGTGAAAAGCCGTGCGATATGCCCATAGAGCATCGTTTAACTTCATGGACCAATCTTTTCTAGATCGATCTATAGTCTTTTCAAGAATTTGCTTGATTTCTCTATTTGAGACTTCCACTTGTCCGCTCGTCTGAGGGTGGTAGGCCATGCCGATTCTATGGTTTACCCCGTACTTTTTCAACATAGCTTCAAATTTGTTTTCAATAAAGTGGCTTCCCCCGTCGCTTATCAAAGTGCGGGACACCCCAAAGCGCGGGAAAATATTATGCTTGAAAAACTTTGAGACAACCCTTGCGTCATTGGTAGGGGTGGCGATGGCTTCTACCCATTTGGAGACGTAGTCCACGGCCAATAAGATATACTTGTTACCCTTGCTTGACGGAAATGGTCCCATGAAGTCCACTCCCCAACAATCAAAGAGCTCAATCTCCAGAATGGGCTTCATTGGCATCTCATTTCGTTTCGAAATATTCCCGGTCCGTTGGCATCTATCGCACGCCTTGACGAAGTCGTGGGTGTCTCTGAACATGGTTGGCCAAAAGAATCCACTCTGCAATATCTTAGCGGTAGTCTTAGAAGCGGCGTGATGTCCCCCGCATGGCATACCATGGCAATGCAAGATGATGGAGGTGGCCTCCTCCTTAGAGATACATCTCCAGATAACCCCATCCTTGCATATCTTAAAGAGGTACGGGTCTTCCCAGAAATAGCTACGGACCTCAAGCATAAATCTCCTCTTTTGCTGTGTGGGCATCCCGCATGGTTTAATCCCACAAGCCAAGTAATTGACATAGTCCGTATACCAAGGAACTTCTCCGGGCCTTATGGTGTATAGCGTCTCATCAACAAAGGAGTCATCGATGGGCAAACTGTCGTCCTCCTTGTCACGAATAAGCCTAGACAAATGATCCGCCACAACGTTGTCCGTACCCTTCTTATCTCTGATTTCCAAATCAAACTCTTGCAATAGAAGTATCCACCTAATCAACCTAGGTTTGGCCTCTTTCTTGTTTAGAAGATACTTCAATGCCGCATGGTCGGTGTGGACAATTACCTTGGATCCAAGGAGGTAGGAGCGGAACTTTTCAATGGAATACATGACCGCTAGAAGCTCTTTCTCCGTAGTTGTGTAATTTTTCTGTGCGTCATCCAACGTTTTGCTTGCATAGAATATTGCTTAAAGCTTTCTATCTTTCCTTTGCCCCAATACCGCTCCAATGGCTTGGTCGCTCGCATCACACATGAGCTCAAAGGGAAGACTCCAATCCGGTGGTTGTATGATGGGCGCAGAAATTAGTGCTTCCTTCAATGTGTTGAATGCCCACAAACATTCTCCTGAAAAAACAAATGGAGTATCTTTAGCAAGCAGGGAGGTAAGGGGTCTGGCAATCAAGGCGAAATCCTTGATAAAGCGGCGGTAAAACCCCGCATGACCAAGAAAGCCCCTAATTCCCTTAACATTGATAGGAGGAGGGAGTTTCTCAATTACCTCAATCTTCACCTTATCAACCTCAATCCCTCTTGAGGAGACAACGTGCCCAAGCACTATCCCTTCGATGACCATGAAGTGACACTTCTCCCAATTAAGAGTAAGATTATTTTGTTGACATCTTTTTAGAACTTTGGTAAGATTAGGCAACCAAGAATCAAACTCACTTCCATAAACTGAGAAATCATCCATGAAAACTTCCATAATATTTTCAGTATAGTCAGAAAGATGGAGGTCATGCACCTCTGAAAGGTGGCGGGTGCATTACAAAGACCAAAGGGTATTCTACGGTAGGCGTAAGTGCCATAAGGACAAGTAAATGTGGTCTTTTCTTGGTCGTCTTCATGCAAAGGGATTTAGAAAAACCCCGAATACCCATCCAGGTAGCAAAAGTATTTATGTTTAGCAAGCCGTTCAAGCATTTGGTCTATGAAGGGTAGTGGGTAATGGTCTTTTCAGGTGGCTTTATTCAGTTTTCGATAATCAATACACATCCGCCATCCCGTGACAGTGCGTGTAGAAATGGGCTCTCCTTTTTCATTTTTTGTAACGGTCATCCCCCCTTTCTTAAGGATGACGTGAACGGGGCTAACCCATCTACTGTCAGAGATAGGGTAGATAATTCCGGCCTCGAGCAATTTTAGGATTTCCTTTTTGACTACCTCTTTCATATTCGGGTTCAACCGCCTTTGAGGCTCAATAGAAGTGGCTTCAGTGTTTTCCAAGTGGATCCTATGCGTGCATAGCCTAGGGCTTATTCCCTTAAGATCAGAGATAGTGTAGCCAAGGACATCCTTGTGAGCCCTAAGGACTTCTAATAGTTTTTCAAGTTGATCTTGGCCAAGGTGGGCATTAACAATCACCGGGAATGTCAATTTACTACCCAAGAAAGCATACCTTAGATTCGGCGGTAATTGTTTAAGCTCTACCTCAAAGGGTGCCGTACCCTCTGCTTCGTCACCTTGTGTGAATTTGGCTTCTCCTTCAACATCCGAGTTTAGCTCACTCCCGATTGGAGGCTCAGATTCGCTTCCTAGTGAGGACGGTGCATCTGAATAGACGCTCTCCAATTCTGCACTTGCATCGATAGGACCACCACCTTGCTCCGGTTCATTCCTGAGATCAAGAAATACGTCAGCAGATTCATAAATGCAAGAGTGGGGGTCATAGAGTGTATCTCCCTGAATATCAGTTTGTTCGAAGTATTCCTCGGGAGTGTAGTATTCTTCGACACATGTTCTATCGCCTTCAAAATATAGCTTGTCGTCCCTCACATCAACTCTGATATTGCCCCCAATAGTCCCATCTGGGGAGATTTGATCCATCACGAAGCTAGCAAACAGTTGTTCGACGAGGTCCTCGATATTAATAGCAAAAGCTCCGGTAGCGTAGACCTCATCAATAAGTTCCTTAAGGAGCTCCGCGAAAGATTCATCATCTCCCTGGCCAGACTCAGTCATTGGAGTTGCATCCCCCATTTTATCTGTTAAGATCTTGTGAAAAATTTCGGGAGGGCGTGCAAAATAGGGCTGTAAACAGAGTTAGAAAAGAATGAAGAAATAAAGAAAGAAATTGAAGAGAAATAACCGGGTGATCCAAATCGAACTCCGTCAAAATAGCCTCTCCGGCAACGGCGCCAAAAACTTGATCGTGCCCCGGATACACGTCCCCGGCAACGGTGCCAAAAACTTGATCGCGCCCCGGATACACGTCCCGGAGCGGCGAAACTGTAGTCTTACTGTAACGACCCGATTCCTGGGCCCGTTACTTTTTGGTATTTGCACAGGTCCTGCAGTTAACCAGTGAAAACAAAATAGCCACGATGCAGAGATGTACAAAAATACCTAAATAGCATCCAATTATTACATCCATATTGTACAAAAATTGCCCAACAATCGTACATGGAGGAAAGTAAGTACAACGGGAACAACTCTGAAAGCTGCAGACTTATGGACAAATTCTGGCGCTATTAACTCTAGAGCATCTGCTTCCATATGTACGTCGTCTGCGGTGCCACAGAGATGGAACCGTAGGTAAGTCACAACAATTCTAGCAATAGAAACAAAGTAGTGCAAAAGTATAGAACAGACTATAGTAAACAAAAGATGATCAGATAGGTACAAAAAGTAAAGTATGAGCTGACAGGTATGTACAGATGTGGTATGTAATGCGTAAAGTAAGTGCAAAAGTAGCGACTGTGGCGTGGCATGTGGTAGTAACAATATTTTGACTAATGGCAATAGTAAGACAACCAGGTTAACAATGTTTTGACCAATCGGTAATGAGATGACAATAGGTAGATGTAGTAATACTTAAGTAAGGATGAGCGTCGCTTGACTATCTAATGGTGTAGGATGGCCTAATAATAAGAAGTCTAACTTAACTTCAAAATCAGCCAGTCAGTCAGGGCTTGAAGGCACATGTCACTTCAAAGACCGCAGGAACAAGTCCCTTGGTTGACCAACGCCCTTCCCATTCCTTCCTAGACACTGATTCAGTCGTAATTCAAGACCGCTCATTATTAACCATTCTATCACGTTTGAGTAGTCTCGACTTAGTCCGTAGAATAGTAGCAGTCGTGACTGAAGCAATGGCATCAATCAATTATCATTTAGTGCAACATCAATCAAACTAGTGCATCAGTCTTAAATGTCGTAAGGCCCAATAGTGTGCTTTCGTAAATGTGCTCCGTAAATGCCCGAAGGCCCAATATTGTTCTCAGTAAATGTGCTCCGTAAATGCCCGAAGGCCCAATAGTGTGTTCCGACAATACAAACAACCATGAGTACAATACAGCAATCAAACTAGTGCATCAGCCTTGGCTCGAGTGTACGATATGCAACCAGAAGTGCACCCATCCCACGGAGCAACTCGTGGAATATCTACCTACCATTCCTGCAGGGTGATGGTACAGCTTAACTAATAAGGGTGGACCCGGTCACTCCCGCACACTGCATAGCTCAAGACTACCCCGTATCCTGTGTATTATCATAGTCCAATGTTCATATCAGTGTTTGTATCAATATGGCATCATGGGCCCTGTATCAATCAGCTAGTGCAACAGTCTTAGCTCGAGTGTACGATATGCAACCAGAACTGCACCCATCCCATGTAGCTACTCGTGGAATATCTACCTACCATTCCCTACAGGGTAATGGTACAGCTTAACTAATAAGGGTGGACCCAGTCACTCCCGCACACTACGTAGCTCAAGACTACCCCATAACCCATGTTGTATCACATTTCACATTTATATCAGTATCCCTGTATGTATCCATATCCGTATCCGTATGGCCTCATAGGCCCATCATTTCGTACATCCAACAATGTGTACAACAATACATCCATCAATGAGTACATCAAATACATTTATATGGTAGTTACTTGCTGAAAAGTCAAGGCAGAAGCCTCAACAGAGAATATCAGTCCTGAGCAATGCTTTGAAGTCCAACAACTATGATATCTAATTCCATAAAAGTGTACTATCCTAATCAATGCTTTGAAGTCCAACAACTATGGGTTGCTTCGGTGGCGACTCGGGGAGCTCGGAGCGGCGTCTGTCGGAGTCGGGGGACGCCGGAGATGGCAGCGGAGTGCACGGCGCTCCGGTCGAGCTCCGGTGACCGTGGGTTGCTGCAATGGGGTCGTCGGTGACACGAGCGGGCATGGGCAGCGGCGCTGTGGGTGGTCGGGTCCCAAACAGCGGTGCTCGGGGGTTCTCGTGGGCGGAAGGCGGCATGGGGCGGAGCATCGACTGCTCTCGGAGCGGGGGTCGGTGCTCGGCGAGTTGGCGGGTGTGCAGTCGGAGACGGCCGGCACTGCTGCTGGGGGTCGAGGCGCTCGGGGCTCCGGTGGGTTCTCACAGACGGAGGAGGCATGGCGGAGCTCGGGGTTGCCGGTGATTGTCTGGGGGTCTTTGGGCACGTCGAGAGAGGCGAGACGGGACGAGGCAATGGCGGGGCACGGGCTGAGGGTACGGTGGGCATGAGCGGAGGTGGGTTTGATCGAGTTGATCACGACGGCGGCGGGGTGCTCCAGAGCGTAGCGGTGGAAAGCTTCGTGGGCTCGCCGGAGTAAGGCGGAGGCGTGGATGTTGGGGGTGAAGCTTGAAGAGGAGAGGCGAGATTGGGAGGTTGTGTGCGTGAGTGGGCTTAGAGTCATGTGAACGAAGGAGATCGGGGATGAGGGTAAGAATTAATGTAATATTAGGGTACGGACCTGGGTCTGCGAGAGAGAAGATGGGTTAGGGTTTAAGTAGAGATTAAATTTGTAGTTAGTCAAAGGAAATTTAATAGGTTGGGTGGGTATTTAATGAAACTTTAGACTAAAACTTTAAAGTAGGGAATGCATGCACCACGTTTAAACGTGGGGGGTGGTTACGTGTAGGTTAGATAGGGATTAAAGTATATTAAAATAGTTAATAGGGTAATTAGTAATTAAGTAAAAAGGTTAAAACCTGATTAGTAGATAGAGTCAAAAATACAAAATTACGAATTTGCCCCTACCAGTAAACGTGTCCGCAAAATTACGAAAACATACCCACGGGATCGTATCATCGCGAGGATCGCGAATACCAAGTCCGTTTCAGGGTTTGAGCTACAGAGATACTATTTTTAGGCCAAAACGTTTAGGAAGCGGGTGTGCGGGTTCTCTATTGATTTGACTTCAGAAAATTACGAAATTAATGTGGGAAGCCCTAAATGATCATTGAATGTTACTGTAAAAGTTTGAAATCGTTTTGATGATGTTTGTATAGAAAATAAATTCATTAAGTCAAAACGGTAAAAACTGAAAATGAATTTTATCAGAAATGTTTTGAGCATTTGATGAAATCCGATCTTACTAAAATACTCCATAACTAGTCTGGTACTTCAAAGTATTTTTATAAGAAAATTTTGAAATCAGTAAAACTCCTGACAAACCAATATAAAATAATTTAAAAAAATTGAAAAATTGGTCAAATTCGTAAATAGTTTGTCTTGATGAAAACATGCCGTTACATCCTACCCTCCTTAAAATAATTCCGTCCTCGGAATTAATTAAGAAGACCGATCAATGCCAAAGCAATTTAAACGATCGAAAGGAAGGCTTGATAAACGATCATGATATATGAAAATAAGTTGTTAATAGCATGAAATATAATGTGACATCATAGCATCAAGAAAACAAGAGATGTTTGTAATATACTATTAACATCACTATAGTTTTCGTAACTATTCCTGAGATTAGTACCATAATAATTATCAAGTAATGAAATGATAGTTATGATAATATTTGTTCGAACTTGGAACCTGAGGTGATATAACTATATAAAAAGGAGGATCATAAAGTTTAAGGCTTATACTTGAGCTAATAGTGACTAACAGAGTCGAGCTAAGGACGTCATTGCCTCGGTAAATTTGTCCTGGTCTCCACTGGTCCTTCTGATCTGATTCGGTTGAACTCAAACATCGGATGGTTAAGAGTTAGAATGCTACCCTCCTTAAAATAAATGTAGCTAGAGTATGGGTGAGCTAATCAATACTCCAAGACTAAGAAGGACAATCGAGTGGTCATTACCAACCGAAGGATGAGTGATGTTGATGAAGTGAGAGAATGGTTCAAAAATCATTCTAACTGTTATCAAAGGAGGTTACTAGGGAAGGTATATCCGAAGAACAGGATACAGATTTCTAGACAAGAGTTAAGAGTTCAAAGAAAGTGATGAGGATCAAGGAGGTCCTAATGAAGATGGCAATAAGGACGCTTCACCCGTATATCCAATACGGGTGAACACTCGAGACATCCTGTACTCGAGAGTTCTATTTGAGTATTTTATATTGTACACCCTGATCTTGCTATATTGTTCACGAGGTAGTTAGCGTGGACCTGCGTGGGCCACCAAAGCTGTAACGACCCGATTCCTGGGCCCGTTACTTTTTGGTATTTGCGCAGGTCCTGCAGTTAACCAGTGAAAACGAAATAGCCACGATGCAGAGATGTACAAAAATACCCAAATAGCATCCAATTATTACATCCATATTGTACAAAAATTGTCCAACAATCGTACATGGAGGAAAGTAAGTACAACGGGAACAACTCTGAAAGCTGCAGACTCATGGACAAATTCCAGCGCTATTAACTCTAGAGCATCTGCTTCCATATGTACGTCGTCTGCGGTGCCACAGAGATGGAACCGTAGATAAGTCACAACAATTCTAGCAATAGAAACAAAGTAGTGCAAAAGTATAGAACAGACTATAGTAAACAAAAGATGGTCAGATAGGTACAAAAAGTAAAGTATGAGCTGACAGGTATGTACAGATGTGGTATTTAATGCGTAAAGTAAGTGCAAAAGTAGCGACTGTGGCGTGGCATGTGGTAGTAACAATATTTTGACTAATGGCAATAGTAAGACAACCAGGTTAACAATGTTTTGACCAATCGGTAATGAGATGACAATAGGTAGATGTAGTAATACTTAAGTAAGGATGAGCGTCGCTTGACTATCTAATGGTGTAGGATGGCCTAATAATAAGAAGTCTAACTTAACTTCCAAATCAGCCAGTCAGTCAGGGCTTGAAGGCACATGTCACTTCAAAGACCGCAGGAACAAGTCCCTTGGTTGACCAACGCCCTTCCCATTCCTTCCTAGACACTGATTCAGTCGTAATTCAAGACCGCTCATTATTAACCGTTCTATCACGTTCGAGTAGTCTCGACTTAGTCCGTAGAATAGTAGCAGTCGTGACTGAAGCAATGGCATCAATCAATTATCATTTAGTGCAACATCAATCAAACTAGTGCATCAGTCTTAAATGTCGTAAGGCCCAATAGTGTGCTTTCGTAAATGTGCTCCGTAAATGCCCGAAGGCCCAATATTGTTCTCAGTAAATGTGCTCCGTAAATGCTCGAAGGCCCAATAGTGTGTTTCGACAATACAAACAACCATGAGTACAATACATCAATCAAACTAGTGCATCAGCCTTGGCTCGAGTGTACGATATGCAACCAGAAGTGCACCCATCCCACGGAGCAACTCGTGGAATATCTACCTACCATTCCTGCAGGGTGATGGTACAGCTTAACTAATAAGGGTGGACCCTGTCACTCCCGCACGCTGCGTAGCTCAAGACTACCCCGTATCCCGTGTATTATCATAGTCCAATGTTCATATCAGTGTTTGTATCAATATGGCCTCATGGGCCCTGTATCAATCAGCTAGTGCAACAGTCTTAGCTCGAGTGTACGATATGCAACCAGAAGTGCACCCATCCCACTTAGCAACTCGTGGAATATCTACCTACCATCCCCTACAGGGTGATGGTACAACTTAACTAATAAGGGTGGACCCAGTCACTCCCGCACACTGCGTAGCTCAAGACTACCCCATAACCCATGTTGTATCACATTTCACATTTATATCAGTATCCGTGTATGTATCCATATCCGTATCCGTATGGCCTCATAGGCCCATCATTTCGTACATCCAACAATGTGTACAACAATACATCCATCAATGAGTACATCAAATACATTTATATGGTAGTTACTTGTTGAAAAGTCAAGGCAGAAGCCTCAACAGAGAATATCAGTCCTGAGCAATGCTTTGAAGTCCAACAACTATGATATCTAATTCCATAAAAGTGTACTATCTTGATCAATGCTTTGAAGTTCAACAACTATGATATCCAATTCCATAAAAGTTTACTATCTCAATTTAGTCCGAGCAATGATTTGAAGTCCAACAACTTTGATATCAAATTTCATAAAAGTGCAATATCCCAATTTAGTCATTTGGTCATTCCACTATTGATTAGTCCTCAAGTTAATTAGGTCTCTATTCAATTGTTCAAGTCAAAAGCTATTCTAAGACTAGGTGACATGTCCTAAGTTCATACGAGTACACTATCCAGATTTCCAAAGTTAGAATTAGAGTGACTTACACTGTTTGAGATCGTCGTGGTAAGACGAGATTGGAGCTAGAGCTTATAAAGATGCTGGTGTAAGAAAATGGGTACCCACAAATACAAGAAATCGTTAGTTACAGGCTACTCAATTTTCCATCTATTTGATTTGGTCGTTTCGATTTTATAATCGATTGAAACGTCGTCAAAAAGTGTTCTAAATTTTTATATAGCCAAGATATAAGGAAAATAAGTTTATCGTAGGAGGAAATATTTTTCCGAAGTTTATACTAATTTTTATAATTTTTAAAAGCTTAAAATCAATTTAAAAACTAATTTTTAATTAAGTACGTAATTATTCAATAAATTATTCTGGATGCAATCTGCATCAGAAAGTTGCAAATGAACTGTCAAAATGGCAGTCTCGGAGATTATTTTAACATATATTTTTCTCACACATTAGTGTACGTGAAAATATCAAGTTACGAATTTTTGAATGAAAATAACATATTTATCTTTCAGGCTTAAAAATTAATTCTGGAAAATCTAAGCGTCGGATTGAGACGAAACTAGTGCCATTGGGTCCAGAATGTCATTTCTGATTTTCTAAAGCTAGTCTTGTAATTTTCTGACCCCTATATTATTTACTACTAATTTTAAACCATTAAGCCCATATTATTTAATTTATAAAATACGTAAATACGTATGTAAATAAAATACGTATCGCATATTTCCTTCTTCGTTCTCACCGTTGCACAGCGAGAAAGAGGGGGCGAGCGGCTTGTCGTCGGCGATGGTGGCGGAGAGGCGAGGCACGGCGGCGGAGTTCAGCGAGCGGTCGGGGTGGCGGAGGCAAGTCGCCGCACGGGGTGGCGCCATTGGAGGCGGTGCTGTCAGGTTGCTCTGGTGGCGACTCGGGGAGCTCGGAGCGGCGTCTGTCGGAGTCGGGGGACGCCGGAGATGGCAGCGGAGTGCACGGCGCTCCGGTCGAGCTCCGGTGACCGTGGGTTGCTGCAATGGGGTCGTCGACGACACGAGCGGGCATGGGCAGCGGCGCTGTGGGTGGTCGGGTCCCAAACAGCGGTGCTCGGGGGTTCTCGTGGGCGGAAGGCGGCATGGGGCGGAGCAGCGACTGCTCTCGGAGCGGGGGTCGGTGCTCGACGAGTTGGCGGGTGTGCAGTCGGAGACGGCCGTCACTGCTGCTGGGGGTCGAGGCGCTCGGGGCTCCGGTGGGTTCTCGTAGACGGAGGAGGCATGGCGGAGCTCGGGGTTGCCGGTGATTGTCTGGGGGTCTTTGGGCACGTCGAGAGAGGCGAGACGGGACGAGGTAATGGCGGGGCACGGGCTGAGGGTACGGTGGGCATGAGCGGAGGTGGGTTTGATCGAGTTGATCATGGCGACGGCGGGGTGATCTGGAGCGTAGCGGTGGAAAGCTTCGTGGGCTCGCCAGAGTAAGGCGGAGGCGTGGATGTTGGGGGTGAAGCTCGAAGAGGAGAGGCGAGCTTGGGAGGCTGTGTGCGTGAGTGGGCTTAGAGTCTTGTGAACGAAGGAGATCGGGGATGAGGGTAAGAATTAATGTAATATTAGGGTACGGGCCTGGGTCTGCGAGAGAGAAGATGGGTTAGGGTTTAAGTAGAGATTAAATTTGTAGTTAGTCAAATGAAATTTAATAGGTTGGGTGGGTATTTAATGAAACTTTAGACTAAAACTTTAAAGTAGGGAATGCATGCATCACGTTTAAACGTCGGGGGTGGTTACTGGTAGGTTAGATAGGAATTAAAGTAAATTAAAATAGTTAATATGGTAATTAGTAATTAAGTAAAAAGGTTAAAACCTGATTAGTAGATAGAGTCAAAAATGCAAAATTACGAATTTGCCCCTACCAGTAAACGTGTCCGAAAAATTACGAAAACATACCCACGGGATCGTATCATCGCGAGGATCGCGAATACCAAGTCCGTTTCAGGGTTTGAGATACAGAGATACTATTTTTAGGCTAAAACGTTTAGGAAGCGGGTGTGCGGGTTCTCTATTGATTTGACTTCAGAAAATTACGAAATTAATGTGGGAAGCCCTAAATGATCATTGAATGTTACTGTAAAAGTTTGAAATTGTTTTGATGATGTTCGTATAGAAAATAAATTCATTAAGTCAAAACGGTAAAAACTGAAAATGAATTTTATCAGAAATGTTTTGAGCATTTGATGAAATCCGAACTTACTAAAATACTCCATAACTAGTCTGGTACTTCAAAGTATTTTTATAAGAAATTTTTGAAATCAGTAAAACTCCTGACAAACCATTATAAAATAATTTAAAAAAAATTGAAAAATTGGTCAAATTCGTAAACAGTTTGTCTTGATGAAAACAGGCCGTTACACTTACCGCAAGCGCACGGTGTAGCGGCGAGCGGGTATCGAACACATGGAGGCCTAATAACAGTGTCTTCTTCAGTCACCTGGCTATAAGAAAAGTCGAGGGATGTTTGCAAATATGCGGTCACAGTCGTTCAAATGTATAAAAGAAATAACAAATTAATAAAGACGCCTAGGGATAGGGAATCCCCGCTACTTGCCGTATCTCATCATTATGACTCATAGGTTTCACAATTGCCAGACTTGAAACTTGGGTGAACTAGTTGCAACTAAATGTGGAACCAAGCTCACGCTCTCGCGCTATTGCCGGTCTATAGCCAACCTAGGGTAGGGTCCAATCTCTTGCAAACCCTAACCTAGGTAAACTAGCGTGAAGAACAACATCATCGTTCAATCGTATCTCGAGCCCACTCTCGTGCAAACTTGATCTACGACCTAGGTTGGGATAGTTCCTACCCGCCCCATCTCTTGCAAACGGGTATTGGTATGGAATTGCAATCAAAAACCCTAGTTTCAGTCCAATCTCTTGCAAACCAATTCCGGAGAAATTCAATTGCAACCCAATTCGAATATCTAGGGCTCCTATCGAATTGGGATCCAATCTCTTGCAAATCCCAATCGATATGAATCCCTAGCTATTCGTATTATAGCAATCCCAAACTAACCCTAATCAATCCTAGCAATAGTTTCACCAATTCACCACAAATTCGAAATTGGGCTCGTAGGGTTCATCCCTACGCCCTAAGACGATGAACTACTCACAATTCATAATCAAATTCAATAGAAATTCACAATCAAAATCAATAGAAATGGAGTTTTTGAGGGAAAAAGAGACAAACCAATGAAGAACAAGATAGCATCCAACAAAATCTCACTTTTCTCTCCTCCCTAAAAGCTAAATCTAATCCCTAAAAAGTTAATCTAAAAAGGCTGCAAAAAGTTCTGAAAAGCCTCCCTAAACTAGGTTAAAAACTGGGGTTAAATACCCCCCAAAATCGCCCAAAAAACCCAGACGAAAATGCCCCTGCGCAGCCTCAAAATGGCAGTTTACGCTACAGGCAGCGCGGCTCACTCGGCCGAGTGACAAATGTCACTCGACCGAGTGACGAACCCTGTACAAAAACAGAGAGTTGGGGGTCTCGGGGGTCGTCTCCTCGGAGGTCACTCGGGCGGACGGCCTTTAGTCACTCGGGCGGACGTCATTTGTCACTCGGGCGGACGTCGTTTGTCACTCGGGCGGACCGCGACTCAGAAATTGACTGTATAAAAACAGTAAGTCTGGGATTTTTGCTGCCGCCGTCTTGACGCCACTCGGGCGAGTGGTTATCCGTGGTTCGGCCGAGTGACATGGCGATGCTCGGCCGAGTGCACGCTGATATAGCTCTGTTGCGTGTCCGATCTGGCCGGCTTAGCAGGCTTCTTATGGTCGGCCGAGTGACTCCTTCACTCGGCCGAGTGAAATGTTCAAAGTGCCCAAACTTCATATTTTCGCCTCCTCGTCGCTCCTACGACGTTCTTTCTCCTTCCACTCCTCTCCAATAGCAAAATACCCCTCAAGAGAGTCGTCGGTGACACTCCGGAGTGGGTGCATCTCAGAATCACTCCAAATCGCTCCAAATCTCCTGAAATACGACAAAAACAACAAATCGTGAAAAGCATCGCAATATTGTCGAATAAACGTGAAAAATACGATTTGAGCGATCTAAATGGCATGCAAACATGCCAAAAAAGGTGTAAAATACGGAGTGATCATTGACTTTAACTGAACTGTCTTTAATAACTCTAGAGTGATGATAGGTTAGCTGGTCCTTTAGACCTGAAGTCATTTGTATAAACCTGTGAGTGAACGGTGTAGCTTAGACCTATGATCTAGCTTCGAGGCCGGGCCTACTGAAAGATCTTAGGTTTCGCTACACCCGAAGCTCACGAGGCAAGTAGATGACTAAGATGGGATTCGTCACTTCCGTTAAAGGGAAGTTAGTGTTACAGGCTCAGTACGGTCTTTATGTTAATCCTCGGCCGGGGTGCGTTGTAAGAAGTACAACGTATATATAATAAAGACCGCCGTATACTGACCAATGTTGTCTAATAGGGTTGACAGTAAACCATACCCTAGGCCAACATAAACACAGTCTTGACGAAGTGACTACGGCTAACGAAGTTCATCACTGACACAGCCAATGTAAACCCAATGATGCTTTTTGTCAAAGGGTCGATCACGTTATGATGATTCTGAAACAGGGACGACAGCTACTGCTCGTAGTGACCGCCGTCTAGGGGTTCCGAGCCCCAACCTATAGTAAGGTCAGGCTGTAGGATCTCACACCGAGTCGTGTTCGTGTCTTAGTAATAGGAAGATTAATTGAGAGAAAATCATTTGGTGATATTCACAAGTCAAGTTGCGAAAGTTACTCGCAATAGCAATAGGGACAAACGTTGCATTTGATGCAAACTATGATTAAATTTGTCATAAATTGGTTACGACAAATTTATTAGGAACAAACATGTTGGAAAGGGTTACCTGGATGACGGGATCATTCCGGTCTAAACACAGGTTCAAACCATGTCCAAATCGGAGCTCAAACGAGCCCGGAAACGCGGGAAAACGGTCCAAGGCGAAGTGGGTTAGACCCACAGGGCTAAAAGGCCCATAGGTAAGGGCAAACGGGCGCAACCCGCTGACTGCAGCTGGCGTACGCCCGCTGACTGCAGCTGGCGTACGCCCGCTGCAGTAGCTGGCATGCCACCCGCCTTAGCCCCCTTGGGCGGGCGCGCCCGCTAAGCTTAGCGGGCGGCCGCAACTTAAGTCATTTTAGGGGTTTTTGAAACCCCAAATGACGGCTACGAATTTTGATAATTTGCTAAACTTTAAGCAATTGTTTGAGGGGTCAAACGAAGTCGAAATTCATCGCCGTCGGTTCCTATGTGTTCACCATTCGAAGCTCTTCGGATTGATAGCTTGTTTGGTGTCTAAAGTTTAATGTGCAAAGAGAATTAATTAGTTAAAGTTTGCTTTTATGAAAAGCTCACTTTAACTTGAAATTAAGCCAAATTGGCTTAATTGATTTTTCTCTCTTTTGCGGAATGTCCCACATTGCTCGCAACGAGAGAGAGAGTGCCGACTCCCTATATAAATAGGGGTGCACTCTCCTCGTTGAAAGACATACCAAGCCATCGATCGAGTAGCTCCAGACTTTTAGAGCAAGCTCGATCGACTACTAAATTCTCTCTCTCTCTTCCTATTCTCCGGAGTAGTCCTAGCAAGACTACGAATGGGGTTTGGATTTTGATCCGGACGTCTAAGACGCGGGTTCTTCTTAAGTGAAACTTTCTACCGTGTGTGATCGGCTCGGAGGCGAAAGTCAGCTCGGGCGGATCGGTGCGAGGGTGCGAGGCGGCTCAGGCGGATCGAGTCAAAGCGGCTCGGCTATGAGGAGCTTCTGAAGACGGTGCGGTACATCTTGCCTGCTCCAGGGCCAAGATTCCGGGTATGTGGTTAAGTAATTTATAGTGTAGATTTAATCAGTCGCTTTAGAGTAGATCCCTCTTGGGGTGGTCAGATCCACCCCAAGTTGGCATAGATCGGGCTAGGTTCTGGCTCCCCAGAGCCTAGCTAAATAGTTTAGCTAGTGTAGAAATTTTGAATTTCTGTTTTCCGATGCGCTTTTGTGCCCCTGTAGTCCGTCCGACTTAGGACGGACACAGATCCGAGCTCTAGGGGTCCGCCAAAACCCCAACAGCCCATTGTCCTCACTGCAGAAATCTTAGGGTAGATTCTTGGGGTCTCATCGTCTGGGCTGCTCCCGTCTGACATCTCTATGGATAATATCCACGATCTCGATCAATCCCTCTTAGCTGAGATGTTTCACGTCGTTCATCCCGCCATGATTGGCGTTCCATCCAAATCTTTCAAGCCAAATGCATGGGTCCTCAATCTGATTCTGAAGTCGTGTCTTCTTCCGAAGAACGGCTATTCCAGTCTACCTTCCCAGCCCTTCCTGAATCTCATCTATGCCCTGTTTGATGGGAGCAAGATAAATTGGGCTCGCATCATTCTGGACAAGATGGACTCATTTGAGTGCATCAGGAAGTCGTCCAAGGCCGCGCATATTCCTTATCCGTGTCTCTTGACTTTGGTCTTTCGTCACTTCGGATTTCCCCTCCCTCCTGACGATCAGCGTCCCTTGGGTCCTCCCTTGAATGCGACCGCCATCAAGAAGTCTCTTGCAGCCTTGCGACACGTTCAGCGGACCACCCCTTCTGTTCCTCCTCCGTCATCTCACACTACCTCTTCAGCTTCCCTGAGCCGTCAGGAAGCTCATCTCTTGCGATGTGAGGAGATGCTCGTGCGCATATATGATCATTTGTGTATTGAGATCCCTCTGACAGTCTCTGATGAGGAAGACATGGAGGCTGCTGAGGATGAGGAGCGTGCTGCTGCTTCTCTTGTTCGTGCCCCCGAGGGCACTCCTGCTGCTGCCTCTCCTGTCCGTGCTCCCGAGAGCACTCCTGCTTCCACCATTCCTTCGATGGATACTTCTGTTGCTCCAGAGTCTGCCACTCCGTCTGCACAGCCTGCCACTGGTGCAGATCCTGCCCCTGCCTCCTGAGCCTACCTTGGAGGACTCTCCTTTGAGCACTTTGGATGATACATCTAGTTGTGAGAGAGTGGGGCTAGGATAGTTGGGTGGTTGTTTTGTATGTTTTGTGATACATTTTGATGTATGTTGGATTGTTGTATGTTGTGCACTTTATACTGCTATCTGCTGATGTTCGATATTTTTGTTGTCTGGATGTATCATTTTTTGTTGTATCTATATATGTATCTACATCCTGTTGCAGTTCGTATCTTTGTACACATTGTACTTTGTCTCTGTCGTTAACTTTGTCGCTCTCGACTATGTTGGTTATATAACTCTGTTTGTATGAAAACATAAATTATTTTCCATGCACTCAATTCGCTAAAAATGTTGATATTGGAGAGTATGTTCCTCTAATCAATCATATGATTTGATGGTGTTTTGATGATCTCTTTATTCTTTTTTCGACTATGGTCTAATTGACACACCTTGTTTTCTTCGATATTTTCCTTGGTGTCATTTGGACCGTTGTCATATTCTTCGACTCTCTTGTTTAGATTTTTGTTTAGCCATGGTTGTTGTCGTTGACTTCCTCCTGCTCTTTTTGGATAATGCCAAAGGGGGAGAGAATTAATAATGACTTAGTGCTAAATGATAATTTAAACATTACCGTGAATCTAATTTCATATGTTAGATTCAGGGGGAATGAAGAGATAAAAATCTATGGATTCCGATCCTATATTTCAATAGTTGGATCATGTTTTATACTTTTTTCTTCTACTTGATGCTTATGTTTATTATTTAATATGGAACTAACGAGTCATCATCAATGCAGGGGGAGTAAGTAAATTTCATTTATCTCATTATTATTGATTTATAGTTATGTTGGTTTGTCATCACCAAAAGGAGGATAATGTTGAGTATTGATTCCCCTGATTTGATTTTTTATGATGAACAAACATAAATATCGGGTACTAATTCTCTTTGAGCGCAGTTATGGAGATTGTCGTCAAATTACTTTGTAGATCTCAAGCGACGTTACAAGACTTCTTCAGAGAGTGTGATCATTGTGCCTGAAGCTTCGTTGAAGCTCAAGGAGTTATTAATGAAGTCAAGGGATTCAGACTCATCAGGTTTAAGCTTTGAAGACGATTTGTCATGTTTATTTACATTGTCTTCTAGCTTCGTCTCATAGAATGTTAAGCCATGAGTCTTACTCGCCTGTTTAATCTCATATCTATCTTAACTTATCACTAAGAATGCTCTAGAAGCCATTAGATAGGGTTCATTGCTTATCGTCCTTGATTTGGCTTTCTTGTGCATCTTAGTTGGTTCAAGAAGAATGATTAATGGATTAAAA
Organism: Scilla litardierei; assembly: GCA_030789695.1. Lineage (NCBI taxonomy): Eukaryota > Viridiplantae > Streptophyta > Magnoliopsida > Asparagales > Asparagaceae > Scilla > Scilla litardierei. The sequence continues at coordinate 31,122,905 of CM061133.1, forward strand.
GTCAATCTAATCGGTTAGGAAGTCTTCTTAAACCGACTAGTCTTCCTTGTGAATCTTGGCCTATTCACTGTTGACCAATTAGTCGGTCCAAGAAGGTTCACCGACCGACTAGTTGTCAAACTAGTCGGTTAGTGTTTCTTCTTAGACCGACTAGTTTATCCCTCTTATTTCACTAAATTCTCTGTTGACCATCTAGTCGGTCCAAGAAGGTTCACCGACCAACTAGATCTCAAACTAATCGGTCAGTGATCCTTCTTAGACCGATTAAACTGCTTTAATTTTCCAGCCGTTGGAGATTTTATTTCCACGATTTTTCTTGATCTGTTTTGATTCTTTCCATATGTGTTTGATTCGTTTCAAACATGGAAATTTGTCTAATATCATAGAGTTTTCAGATCTGAGTTTCAATTAATCAATTATCAATTTTCAAGCGCTCTCTCCTACGAAAAAGCTCTCTCTCTGATTCTTGACCTATTTCTCAAAGAGATCTTGAGCTTTGTTCGTTCATACTCCTGAGAGGTTTAATCACGACCATCATCATCATCCTAGCCATCCTCTTCTATTCAACTCAGTGGAGCTGGGGTTTCGTGATCGTTCTTTCTCAAAATCTCTCCTTGCCCTAATACCGTAAGTATTTCTCGAGGCATAGGATTTTGTGGTAAGTGTTTTATATTTCATTAAATCTATTATTTGAGTTTATCTCTCGGTTTGTGAGAGAAGTTCGTGATCCCGGTTTGTGGGAGTCACGATTCAACTGTTGTATTAATTTGATCTTGTAGAAGTTTCTACAAGAAGTTTCTTGGTGAAAGCTTGAGTTAGTGGATTCTAACTCAAGTAGCCGGAAGGGATCCGGGTGTTTGTGATGTAGGATTACTGGGCACAAGTCGGGAAGACTTGGGTGGATCCGAACCCATTACATCGTTTGTTTGCGTTGTGCGTTTCGTGTTGTCAATATTTATTCCGCTTATTTGTTTGTGATTGCAAAATAATTAGGAATTACACTCTTGGTTATTTTAAAGTACTATTCACCCCCTCTAGTACTTGTGCAGTAGCTTCCAGGGCATTACACTGCCCTCCTGCCTCAGCTGGTCCTTCGGTCGAGCTTCAACGCGGGGTTCTTGGACCGGTGCAACCTCCTTCATAGCCTCCAAATCCTCCTCACTAAGCATGAACTTCTCTGCCTGGGAGAAGAGAGCATCGAGGTTGACCATCAGATCGTGGATCAGATATTTGAGAAGACTCCGATTGGCCAGCCCCTTCTTGAAGGCAGCCATGACGAGATCATCTCCGTAGCTCATCACGCTGAGCGTTTCTTCGTTGAAGTGCTTCAAGAACTTTTGGAGAGTTTCCCCCTCATACTGGACTACTGTGAATAGATAGTCTGATGCTGTCCTCCTTTGCCTGGCCAAGAACTGCTGGTAGAAATTGCGGGACAGATCGTTGAACGAGTCGACGGATCGGTCACGCAAGCCGTTGTACCACGCCACAGCCGACTTCTTCAATGTCGTCTGGAAAGCCCAGTAAAGGAGCATGTCATCCGCTTCGAATCTCTATGACTCCCTGGTACCACTGAGCATTCTCTAGGGGATCGCCCGAATCATCATACAGTTCGAACTGGGGGATTTGGAACTTATAAGGCACTGGGGTTGAGATCGACCTCTTGGTCAGCGGGTTGGCCTCTTTGGGGTAGAGGGGAGGTGTAGGCGACCTCCGGGTAACGTTCAGGCCACCCTGGGCTTCTCGCCACTGATTGGAGCCACCGGATGAGCTACCTCGATGCTCAGGGGTCTCTCTCTCTCTCTCTCTCTCTCTCTCTCTCTCTCTCTCTCTCTCTCGCGTTCCTTGGGGGTTATACTCCGGTCGCGGCTTCGCCGCCATCGACCATTATGCCTAGGAGAATGGCGTCCTGACCGACGGGGGCTTCTGCTCCGATGCAAGTGTTCTTCTTGTCTCGGGCTCCGTGACCTCCCGCACTGATGACTTTCAGCAACGAGATTCGTCCTAGGGGAATTTCTTACTCCCTGGGCCGCCTCATGGGGGACTCATCGACTCCGCTCTTGGATCCTCTCCCTCGTGGTGACGGTCAGCTGTCGTGGTCGAACAACATCTTCCTCGCCGAGCTGCCTTTGTCGAACGGCTGTGTAACGGCCTATTTTCATCAAGACATACTATTTACCTATTTGACAAATTTTTCAATTTTTTAACTATTTTATAATGGTTTGTCAGGAGTTTTACTGATTTCAAAAAATTTCTTATAAAAATATTTTGAAGTACCAGACTAGTTATGGAGTATTTTAGTAAGATCGGATTTCATCAAAAAACTCAAAACATTTCTGATAAAATTCATTTTCAGTTATTACCGTTTTGACTTAATGAATTTATTTTCCATACAAACATCATCAAAACGATTTCAAACTTTTACAGTAACATTCAATGATCATTTAGGGCTTCCCACATTTATTTCGTAATTTTCTGAAGACAAATCAGTAGAGAACCCGCACACCCGCTTTCTAAACGTTTTGGCCAAAAATTAGTATTTCCGTAGCTCAAACCCTAAAACAGACTTCGTATTCGCGATCCTCGCGACGATACGATCCCGTAGGTATGTTTTCGTAATTTTTCGGACACATTTACTGGTAGGGACAAAATCGTAATTTCGGTTTTGTATTTCACTAATGACTTTCACTAATGGGGCTTTACTTATTACTAATTACCTATCTAACTATTCTAATTACCCCCTAATTACATATCCTAATTACTTACGTAACCCCCCACGTTTAAACGTGGTGCATGCATCCCCCCACTTTAAAACTTAGTCTAAAGTTCCATTAATTACAACCTAACGTATTAATTAGGGTTGACTAAATACCCTAATAGATTACTAATTTAACTTAACATATAAATACCCCCCCAAACCTATCTTCCCTCAGGCCCGCACCCTAAGCCCACTCACGCAACAGGCAAACCTATCCCCTAAACACAAACACACAGCTCCCTCACTCTCATCTCTCTCCAGGGTTAACCCAAACCCATCGTCCCTTCTCACTTGAGCAACCCAAGCAAACTCCCGCTCTCAGCTCGCATGCAAACCAAGCCATGCACACACAGCTCTCTCTCCCACTCACGACTACCGCACCGCCGCTTCACCGGCGACCCTCACCTCCCCTACGGCCCCTCCGAAGCAACCTCCTCGCCTGTCCGCCGCTCCGCCGCAGAACCCGAGCACCTCCGTTGCTCGAACCCAGCCGCTGCCGTGACCAACTCGAACCCACACAGCCCGCTCGAACCCCGAGAGCCCCGACCCCCCAAGCAGCAGCGCCTGAGCCCCTCGCCGTCGCGCTGTAGTGTTCTTCGCAGCCTCCCTCACTCCGCTGCCACCGCCTCTCCCTCAGCCCTCCGTACCGCAGATGCCGCCCGAAGCCTCTCCGCCACGGACGCTACCCTCCTCCGTCGCTCAAAGCCACTACGAGCATCGCCCCGACAGCCCGGAGCTCCTCCGTTCTTCGCTCGCCGCTGGCGCCTGTCCCACCTTCCTCCGAGGCCGCATCACTGCCCTGCACACCCCCACGACCCCGCCCGGCGAGCTCCCGCAGCTCCGAGCACGATGCCGTCCGCCTGTCGCTCAGCCCACTCGACCCACCGTCGCCTGCCGTTGTTGCTCCGACCCAGTCGCCGTCGAGGAGCACATTGCTCATCGCCTCGAGTCGTCGCCGGCCACCACGTCGAAGACATCCGAAGCCCGCCGCCTGCACACGAAATCGAACGAGAGGGTGAGGTTATTTTAATAACGTATTATTTTTATATATACTTATACGTATTTAAGTATAATACGCGTATCTGTATTTCGCAAATTAAATAAAATAGGTTTATTGGTTTAAAGTTAATAATAAATAATATAGGGATCGAAAAAATACGAGATCACCTCTAGAAAGTCAGAAATGACATTCTGGACCCAATGGCACTAGTTTCGTTTCAATCGGACGCTTAGATTTTCCAGAATTAATTTTTAACCCTAAAAGTTAAATACGTGATTTTCGTTCAAAAATCCATAACTTTATATTTTCACATATATTAATATATGAGAAAAATATATGTTAAATATTCTTCAAGACGGTCATTTTGACAGCTTATTTGCGACTTTCCAATACAGATTGCATCCAGGAGAAATTATTGAATAAATACGTTACTTAATTAAAAATAGTTTTTAAATTGTTTCTGAGCTTTCAAAAATTATAAAAATTGCTATGAGCTTCCAAAAAATATTTCCTCTTACAGTAAAATTATTTTCCGTATATCTAGGCTATAGAAAAATTTAGAACACTTTTTGACAATGTTTCAATCGATTATAAAATTGAAACAACCAAATCAAATAGATGGAAAATAGAGTAGCCTGTAACTAACGATTTCTTATATTTGCAGGTACCCATTTTCTTACACCAGCATCTTTTTAAGCTCTAGCTCCAACCTCGTCTTGCTACGACGATCTCGAGTGTAAGTCACTCTAATTCTAACTTTGGAAATCTGGATAGTGTACTCGTATGAACTTAGGACATGTCACCTAGTCTCAGAACAGCTTTTGACTTGAACAATTGAATAGATACCTAATTAACTTGAGGACTAATCAATAGTGGAATGACCAAATGACTAAATTGAGATAGTGCACTTTTATGAGATTAAATATCATAGTTGTTGGACTTCAAATCATTGCTCGGACTAAATTGAGATAGTAAACTTTGATACCATGGTTGTTGGACTTCAAATCATTGCTCGGACTAAATTGAGATAGTAAACTTTTATGAAATTTGATATCATAGTTGTTGGACTTCAAAGCATTGCTCAGGACTGATATTCTTTGTTGAGGCTTCTGCCTTGACTTTTCAGCAAGTAACTACCATATAAATGTAATTGATGTACTTATTGATGGATGTATTGTTGTACACATTGTTGGATGTACGAAATGATGGGCCTATGAGGCCATAAGGATACGGATATGGATACAGACACGGATACTGATATAAATGCGAAATGTGATACAACATGGGTTATGGGGTAGTCTTGAGCTACGTAGTGTGCGGGAGTGACTGGGTCCACCCTTATTAGTTAAGCTGTACCATCACCCTGTAGGGGATGGTAGGTAGATATTCCACGAGTTGCTCCGTGGGATGGGTGCACTTCTAGTTGCATATCGTATACTCGAGCTAAGACTTTTGCACTAGCTAATTGATACAGGGCCCATGAGGCCAAATTGATACGAACACCGACATGAATATTGGACTATGATAATACACGGGATACGGGGTAGTCTTGAGCTACGAAGTGTGCGGGAGTGACCAGGTCCACCCTTATTAGTTAAGATGTACCATCACCCTGCAGGAATGATAGGTAGATATTCCACGAGTTGCTCCGTGGGATGGGTGCACTTCTGGTTGCATATCGTACACTCGAGCCAAGGCTGATGCACTAGTTTGATTGATGTATTGTACTCATGGTTGTTTGTATTGTCGGAACACACTATTGGGCCTTCTGGCATTTACGGAGCACATTACAGAAAACACTAATGGGCCCTTGGGCATTTACGGAGCACACTATTGGGCCCTTGCAGCATTTAAGACTGATGCACTGGTTTGATTGATGTTGCACTTGATAATTGATTGATATCATTTCTTCAGTCACGACTACTACTATTCTACGGACTAAGTCAAGACTACTCAAACGTGATAGAACGGTTTAATAATGAGCGGTCTTAAATTACGACCGAATCAGTGTCTAGAAAGGAAATGTGAAGGGGGTTGGTCAACCAATGGACTTGTTCCTGCGGTCTTTGAAGTGACCTGTGCCTTCAAGCCGTGACTGACTGGCTGATTTGGAAGTTAAGTTAGACTTCTTATTATTAGGCCCGCCTACACTATTAAATAGCCAAACGACGCTCATCTTTCCTTAAGAATTACTAGATCAATCTATTGTCAACCCATTGGTCAAAACATTGTTAACCTGGTTGTCTTACTACTGCCATTAATCAAAATATTGTTACTACCACATGCCACGCCACAGTCGTTACTTTTGCACTTGTACAATCATCTTTACTTTATGCATCACTTCTGAATAGTTACCAGTATTTTAATTATCACTCTTACATACCTGTCAGCTCATACTTTATTTTTGCACCTGCATAATCATATTTTGTTTACTATAATTTGTTCCATACTTTTACACTACTTTGTTTCTATTGCTAGAATTGTTGTGACTTACCTACGGTTTCATCTCTGTGGCACCGCAGACGACGTACATATGAATGCAGATACTCTAGAGTTAATAGCGCCAGAATTTGACCATGAGTCTGCAGCATTCAGAGTCGTTTCCAGTTATATTTACTTTCCTTCATGTACGATTGTTGGTCCATTTTTGTACAATATGGATGTAATAATTGGACACTATTTGGGTATTTTGTACATCTCTGCATCGTGGCTATTTTGTTTTCACTGGTTAACTGCAGGACCTGCGCAAATATCAAAAAAGTAACGGGCCCGGGAATCGGGTCGTTACAGCTTTGGTGGCCCACGCAGGTCCGTGCTACCTACCTCGTGAACAATATATCAAGATCAGTGTGTACGGTATAAAATACTCAAATAGAACTCTCGAGTACAGGTTGTCTCGAGTGTTCACCCGTATTGGATATACGGGTGAAGCGTCCTTATTATCATCTTCATTAGGACTTCCTTGTTTTCCATTTCATTAACTTGATGACCTTTCGATTGACCTTGAAAACTCGCTACGTCTATTTTAAGGAGGGTAGCTCGACAACAGAAGTAAATTGAAGGACACTCAGAAGTACTGGAGGATGATGCTAAAGGATTTGAGACGAGCCAAACCTGACGTACACGTGTAGGTTGATTCGTCTTCTTGGGATCGTATTTCTATTCTAACCCCTACTTTCTATCTTATGCCCGATTTTCCATAAGTTTGAATTCCTTTCCCACCTACCACCTGCCCCTCGTTATTGCTTTTGTCCTCATCCTCTTCTCGAGCCCCGTTCATGCCTAACCCTACCCCACCCTACCGACGACTTTCGGTGCCCCTCTTTTTCTTTTAAAGACCCCCTCTTCTTCCTCACCAAGCCACCCCGTAGTTTCCCCTACGCCGTATCGACTTCCACTCCTCTTCCCGGCCTCTTCCCCAAGCGAACTCAACTCATCTCGCCTCAAGCTCCTTCGACCTCACCCGAAGCTCCACCACCCCACCCTACTCCGGTGACACCCGCCACGTCAAGCAGTCGCAGCCACGATCGACAACCACCGATGGCCCTCCGACGATATGTTTTGGTATTTTTGGCCTTGGCAACAACCCTCGCCACCACTGTGTGGCTGAGATCTTGGGAAGCCATGATCCTTGGGCTTCTCTTGAGCTCTCTGCCCTGGGTCTCACCCAGATTGATGTCCCGTTTAGGCTTCCTCGTGCGACTACTCCTTTTGGTTTGCGGACAAGTGTGCTTTTGGTTGTTTATTTGTTGGGTAATGTTGGGTGTTGCGAATGTCACGTATTGGTCTACGGAAGGAGTGATGGCGATGCTTATTGGCATGATATTGGCCTTGGGAGTTGAAGTTGGATGTAGGCCTTGTGCTTGGCTCTGGATGAGAGCTTGGATCTTGCCTTATTGTGGGATATTATAGAGATTGATGGAAGGAATACTGGAAGTGAGTACTGATTTTGGGTGTTGGCCCTGAACTTACCTTTGGGCGTTGATCTGGACATTAGCATGTGGTTGGGCATTATGGAGATTGATGTTGTTAGTACCCGTGGATTGATCGTTACATGCTATGTTATGAACGACATCTGTGGCTAGATCCAGTTAGTCACCAGTAGCACGAATAAACTTTATGGTCTTCCGGTTTATGAGGTTTAAATAGCTTGCTACTGGCTTATCACCTCAGGTTCCAAGTTCGAACAGATGTTGTCATCATAATAGCCCTCATTTTCATGTGATGTTATCATCTCATGATAATTTTTGACCACTTGAGAAGTCAGAGTAACTATTGTAATGATACTAATCTCAGGATTAGTTACAGAAGCTATGGTGATGTCAATAATATGTACTCATACATAACAACTCTTGTTTTCTTGATGCTATGATATCACATTATATTTCATGTTATTTACAACCTATTTTACTAGGTTACTATCTTTTCTATCATTTATTTGCTTGAGCTTCTTCATAACATCAATTATTTGTTTCAAAAAGATTTTTAAATTCCGAGGACGGAATTATTTTAAGGAGGGTAGGATGTAACGGCCTGTTTTCATCAAGACATACTATTTACCTATTTGACAAAATTTTCAATTTTTTAACTATTTTATAATGGTTTGTCAGGAGTTTTACTGATTTCAAAAAATTTCTTATAAAAATATTTTGAAGTACCAGACTAGTTATGGAGTATTTTAGTAAGATCGGATTTCATCAAAAAACTCAAAACATTTCTGATAAAATTCATTTTCAGTTATTACCGTTTTGACTTAATGAAATTATTTTCCATACAAACATCATCAAAACGATTTCAAACTTTTACAGTAACATTCAATGATCATTTAGGGCTTCCCACATTTATTTCGTAATTTTCTGAAGACAAATCAGAAGAGAGCCCGCACACCCGCTTTCTAAACGTTTTGGCCAAAAATTAGTATTTCCGTAGCTCAAACCCTGAAATGGACTTTGTATTCGTGATCCTCGCGACGATACGATCCCGTAGGTATGATTTCGTAATTTTTCGGACACATTAACTGGTAGGGGCAAAATCGTAATTTCGGTTTTGTATTTCACTAATGACTTTCACTAATGGGGCTTTACTTATTACTAATTACCTATCTAACTATTCTAATTACCCCCTAATTACATATCCTAATTACTTACGTAACCCCCCACGTTTAAACGTGGTGCATGCATCCCCCCACTTTAAAACTTAGTCTAAAGTTCCATTAATTACAACCTAACGTATTAATTAGGGTTGACTAAATACCCTAATAGATTACTAATTTAACTTAACCTATAAATACCCCCCCAACCTATCTTCCCTCAGGCCCTCACCCTAAGCCCACTCACGCAACAGGCAAACCTATCCCCTAAACACAAACACACAGCTCCCTCACTCTCATCTCTCTCCAGGGTTAACCCAAACCCATCGTCCCTTCTCACTTGAGCAACCCAGGCAAACTCCCGCTCTCAGCTCACATGCAAACCAAGCCATGCACACACAGCTCTCTCTCCCACTCACGACTACCGCACCGCCGCTTCACCGGCGACCCTCACCTCCCCTACGGCCCCTCCGAAGCAACCTCCTCGCCTGTCCGCCGCTCCGCCGCAGAACCCGAGCGCCTCCGTTGCTCGAACCCTGCCGCCGTCGAGACCAAATCGAACCCACACCGCCCGCTCGAACCCCGAGAGCCCCGACCCCCCAAGCAGCAGCGCCTGAGCCCCTCGCCGTCGCGCTGTAGTGTTCGCCGCAGCCTCCCTCACTCCGCTGCCACCGCCTCTCCCTCAGCCCTCCGTACCGCAGATGCCGCCCGAAGCCTCTCCGCCACGAACGCTGCCCTCCTCCGTCGCTCGAAGCCACTGCGAGCATCGCCCTGACAGCCCGGAGCTCCTCCGTTCTTCGCTCGCCGCTGGCGCCTGTCCCACCTTCCTCCGAGGCCGCAGCACTGCCCTGCACACCCCCACGACCCCGCCCGGCGAGCTCCCGCAGCTCCGAGCACGCTGCCGTCCGCCTGTCGCTCAGCTCACTCGACCCACCGTCGCCTGTCGTTGTTGCTCCGACCCAGTCGCCGTCGAGGAGCATATTGCTCACCGCCTCGAGTTGTCGCCGGCACCACGTCGCCGACTGCACATGAAATCGAACGAGAGGGTGAGGTTATTTTAATAACGTATTATTTTTATATATACTTATACGTATTTAAGTATAATACACGTATTTCCGTATTTCACAAATTAAATAAAATAGATTTATTGGTTTAAAGTTAATAATAAATAATATATGGATCGAAAAAATACGAGACCACCTCTAGAAAGTCAGAAATGACATTCTGGACCCAATGGCACTAGTTTCGTTTCAATCGGACGCTTAGATTTTCCAGAATTAATTTTTAACCCTAAAAGTTAAATACGTGATTTTCGTTCAAAAATCCGTAACTTTATATTTTCACATATATTAATATATGAGAAAAATATATGTTAAAGTATTCTTCAAGACGGTCATTTTGACAGCTTATTTGCGACTTTCCGATACAGATTGCATCCAGGAGAAATTATTGAATAAATACGTTACTTAATTAAAAATAGTTTTTAAATTGTTTTTGAGCTTTCAAAAATTATAAAAATTACTATGAGCTTCCGAAAAATATTTCCTCTTACAGTAAAATTATTTTCCTTATATCTAGGTTATATAAAAATTTAGAACACTTTTTGACAACGTTTCAATCGATTATAAAATTGAAACAACCAAATCAAATAGATGGAAAATAGAGTAGCCTGTAACTAACGATTTCTTATATTTGCAGGTACCCATTTTCTTACACCAGCATCTTTTTAAGCTCTAGCTCCAACCTCGTCTTGCTACGACGATCTCGAGTGTAAGTCACTCTAATTCTAACTTTGGAAATCTGATAGTGTACTCGTATGAACTTAGGACATGTCACCTAGTCTCAGAACAGCTTTTGACTTGAACAACTGAATAGATACCTAATTAACTTGAGGACTAATCAATAGTGGAATGACCAAATGACTAAATTGAGATAGTGCACTTTTATGAGATTAAATATCATAGTTGTTGGACTTCAAATCATTGCTCGGACTAAATTAAGATAGTAAACTTTGATACCATGGTTGTTGGACTTCAAATCATTGCTCGGACTAAATTGAGATAGTAAACTTTTATGAAATTTGATATCATAGTTGTTGGACTTCAAAGCATTGCTCAGGACTGATATTCTCTGTTGAGGCTTCTGCCTTGACTTTTCAGCAAGTAACTACCATATAAATGTAATTGATGTACTCATTGATGGATGTATTGTTGTACACATTATTGGATGTACGAAATGATGGGCCTATGAGGCCATACGGATACGGATATGGATACATACACGGATACTGATATAAATGTGAAATGTGATACAACATGGGTTATGGGGTAGTCTTGAGCTACGTAGTGTGCGGGAGTGACTGGGTCCACCCTTATTAGTTAAGTTGTACCATCACCCTGCAGGAATGGTAAGTAGATATTCCACGAGTTGCTCCGTGGGATGGGTGCACTTCTGGTTGCATATCGTACACTCGAGCCAAGGCTGATGCACTAGTTTGATTGATGTATTGTACTCATGGTTGTTTGTATTGTCGGAACACACTATTGGGCCTTCTGGCATTTACGGAGCACATTACATAAAACACTAATGGGCCCTCGGGCATTTACGGAGCACACTATTGGGCCCTTGCGGCATTTAAGACTGATGCACTGGTTTGATTGATGTTGCACTTGATAATTGATTGATATCATTGCTTCAGTCACGACTACTACCATTCTACGGACTAAGTCAAGACTACTCGAACGTGATAGAACGGTTTAATAATGAGCGGTCTTAAATTACGACCGAATCAGTGTCTAGAAAGGAAATGTGAAGGGGGTTGGTCAACCAATGGACTTGTTCCTGCGGTCTTTGAAGTGACCTGTGCCTTCAAGCCATGACTGACTGGCTGATTTGGAAGTTAAGTTAGACTTCTTATTATTAGGCCCGCCTACACTATTAAATAGCCAAACGATGCTCATCTTTCCTTAAGAATTACTAGATCAATCTATTGTCAACCCATTGGTCAAAACATTGTTAACCTGGTTGTCTTACTACTGCCATTAATCAAAATATTGTTACTACCACATGCCACGCCACAGTCGTTACTTTTGCACTTGTACAATCATCTTTACTTTATGCATCACTTCTGAATAGTTACCAGTATTTTAATTATCACTCTTACATACCTGTCAGCTCATACTTTATTTTTGCACCTGCATAATCATATTTTGTTTACTATAATTTGTTCCATACTTTTGCACTACTTTGTTTCTATTGCTAGAATTGTTGTGACTTACCTACGGTTTCATCTCTGTGGCACCGCAGACGACGTACATATGGAGGCAGATACTCTAGAGTTAATAGCGCCAGAATTTGACCATGAGTCTGCAGCATTCAGAGTCGTTTCCAGTTATATTTACTTTCCTTCATGTACGATTGTTGGTCCATTTTTGTACAATATGGATGTAATAATTGGACACTATTTGGGTATTTTGTACATCTCTGCATCGTGGCTATTTTGTTTTCACTGGTTAACTGCAGGACCTGCGCAAATATCAAAAAAGTAACGGGCCCGGGAATCGGGTCGTTACAGGCTGCTTCCTCTTCGAACTGGGGGAGTAGGTCTCGCCTCATATTCGAGGGTCTAGGGGGCCTTCAAGCGGAGCGGGCCCCCGGATCTTGCGGCAACCCAGTTTTCCATCAGCTTGGTGAAGGCCGCGAAGTTCGCATGGATGTTGCGAGCCGCGACCTATGACAGCCGCGGACCCCTCAATGGGCAGATCCAACGGGGGAGTCCTCCTGGTAGAACGAGGCTCCTCGGCCAAGGGCAGCCTCAGAGTGTCATTGATTAGTGCCTCCAGCCGTCCCGGCTTTCTTGGTGGTGGCGGTGGGGTGACGTCGGGCGACTTTCCATGGCGGAAATTGCGGCGAATATATGTGGAGCCTGACATGGGTGTAACCCTTCTATCCCACTGACGGCGTCAATTGTTGTGGGTCAAATCCGCCTAACAATGAGATTTATACAAAAGGGGAATCAATGGTACAGTGATTACATGTTAATTGGGTTTTAGTATTGGCTAAAACACCGGATTCAAGATATCTCGAAGGTCGCCGACTGTTTGGAAGAATGGCTGAGCTTCTTGCACAACGAGCAGCTCGTCAGAAAGGCTGGGTTGGCTGGCAACCTGTGGCCTCTCCGATGGTAAAGTCAGTACGCAACTTGTTAGAAGGAGGCGGAACACGCTGGCCGATCTTAGTGTAGATCGACCTAACGTGACGAGCTTGCGTGGAAGGCACAAATATGTGGACGATATCTAGCCTTGTGTATAAATGAGAGTTTAAGATTTCTACTAACCAACCCCCTCATTGATGGCTGGAGGGGGTATTTATAGTAGAGAAAGTCGGTTGATCGCCGTCCAATCAGCTGTCGCTTCTGCTTAGCTGGGGTCCAGCTGGCGCTTAGTTAGAGTATTAATGGGAATGCGATGGGTCTGTGAGAGTGTGAGATATATTTTCGCACCGCCTTAATCGAGCATTAATGGGGATGCTACGGGCGGCCATCAGTTATCGTCTTTAACCTTCAGCATTAATTGGAGACGTAGATGGCCCCACGTCATTCGGTCAAAGATATTTATGGGCTGCCAGGTCGCCAAGGGTCACCCTTGGAGAGAGTCGAACTTGGCGTCCGAGCTCAGCGTCCCAAGCTTCCTCTGGTCGATCTTCCTACTTCGGTCAGCAGAGCCAACGTCGATGTCGCTAGACGATCTCAACGCTTGGCTGGCGATTTCCCAGCTTGACTAGTGGCGCGGGCTTCCCGCTCGGTCGAGCGAGCTTCTTGCTAGCGGGGAGAGCTTCCTATTTGGGCTCGCTCTTGTACCGACTGGCTGGCGAGCTATGTGCTTGGGCTTCAGCTATTTGGGCCTTTATTTTCGGGCCGGCCATCAGGACGTAACATGAGGGTTAGATTAGAGATGCTCTAAATAAAACCGTCTGTATTAGGAATTATGTTTAAGAGCAAATACGGAAGGATGCTTGGCAAAAGGGATATATTCGTTCTTAGCTTGGAATCTAAGGAGAAAAGTCGTATGCTCAGAAAAATGTCCAGAAAAACGCAACTCTTATTGGATTTTGGTCCAAAGTGCACAAAAGCACCAAGATGCTGAGCTTCTATTTCACGCGCTATTCGTTGCGAAAAGAAAATTGCTGCCTTTTTAGGACCGTAATTAAGATGTTTTATTTTTTTGGGTTAAAACTGTGGCTTTTAATATTATTTCGATCAAAAAATTTCCGTATCGTGTCAATTAAATAATATAAAATAAAGATATTAATGTCCCGTGCCAAACATATGGGCTTGTACTTGGGTGTTTTATGTGCGCCCTCTCACATAAAGCATCCAAGTACAATCAAGTACTTGTACATAAAGCATCCATGTGGACTTGTACTTGGGTGCTTTATGTGAGAGGGCGTATGAGAAAAGCTCTTATATGGCGTATGATACCCATTAATCCCTTTTAATATTGGGGTTAATTTCACTATAGCCTCTTGAGTTTTGGCTTACGTAGAAACACTTTTGTCCTGTTTTCATATACCCCTTCATAAATTTTTTGATCATGAAGACTCTTAACCCGTTAAAAAAACTGATGATTAACTTTGCTACTAGAGACGATTAACTTTAAAGGAATTGCCATCATATTTAAAATTGCGGATAAAATTTATATGCAAAATATTTCTCTTGCACGTTCATAGAATATATTACAAAATCAAGATCCATTCCATCTTAAGTTGACACCATATTGATGCATCATCATCTCATTATTATTATTATTATTATTATTATTATTAAGAAGCACTTTTTTACTCTTGGGTCGGATCCGGCTCAACAACCTGCCCACAATCCGCAATCACGACACGTTTCTTCGTCGTCCCGCTCCTGGACCCCACCTTCTCGATCGCCTCCACGACCTCCATCCCCTCCACCACTTGACCGAACACCACGTGCTTCCCGTCGAGCCACTCCGTCTCGTCCGTACAGATGAAGAACTGGGACCCATTCGTGTGGGGGCCGGCGTTGGCCATCGACAGGACCCCCGGCCCCGTGTGCTTCCTCACGAAGTTCTCGTCCTCGAACTTCGACCCGTATATCGACTCGCCGCCGGTCCCGTTTCCGGCGGTGAAGTCGCCGCCCTGGCACATGAACCCCGGGATCACCCGGTGGAAGTTGGACCCCTTGTAGTGGAGAGGCTTGCCGGAGCGACCGGTTCCCTTCTCGCCGGTGCAGAGCGCGCGGAAGTTCTCGGCGGTCTTCGGGGTAACGTCGGCGAACAGCTCCATCACGATGCGGCCCGCCGGAGCGCCGCCGACCGACATGTCGAAGAACACTTTCGGGTTCGGGTTGGGGTTCGGGTTTGTGGGTGGTAATGCTGCAGCTGTGTCCGCTTCTGCGGCCATTTTAGGGTATTGGGTTAGGCTCCGGATCCGATACGGTTTGGGCTGCTGATGGGAGAAGAGATTAATGGGGAGGTTTATATAGAGGGGGAGGGTAGATCTGGTCCGTCGTATTTGTACACGTGGAGACAGATGGAGATGGGGAATAAAGTTCTTCGGGGAGAAGCGGCATATGCTTATTATCATGTGCGGATGCCGTTGGTGGGCCCCATGTGCACAGGGATTGGGTGCGGATTTGTTTTCATTGGGCGAAAAAATTGCTCGCTTCTTTTGAAGCGATGAGAACTCTTTAGTTTTAAACCACTTGTATGAGCCGTATCGGTGTCTGTTGTTTTTTTAATTTGAAGAATAATAATGATCCATTAACACATAAAATAGTACAAAATGCATTAGAGATAGGGGTACATGGGTGGTAATTTTTGGTCCGGCACGATAAGCTTTTGAGGGGATGCAAACTCTTTAGTTTTAAACCATTCTGATACGACCCGTCCAGGATGGGCCAAGACTGTCCCAAGCCCGTGCCGCGATCCTACGGGCCTGGGAAGAACGAGGCCCACACGAAGACTCGGAATCAGGCCGGCCTCAGACCGATACGAATACAGCCGCTGACCCACGCCAGCAGGAGTTAATCACTTCCCTTAAACTGCGCTCCCTTAATCACCATTAAAGAGCCACATTACTCACACCTTCATGACCCATGAAGGCACCATCAAAGTGGCGGATAGTCGGGACGAAATAGGGGGACGTGGAGGGGACGTGGCTGTGGAAGATTCTTATAAAACAACTCGAAGAACAAAAGGACCTTCTTTTTGGATACCAAAACTAAGGTATTCTTGCTAAACGACCTTATCCCCCACCTTATAATTCTCCTCCACAGCTCGGCACGATGACTCGCGTATCGGCCACTCCGTGAGCCATACTGATCACACCGAGCATCCTTCAGATCGGTTCTGACTTAGGCATCAAAGGGGACTTGGTCGGAACCAAGCTCCGACCCCCTGACGAGCTTTCTCGTTTGTTCAGGTCAAGGAGATGCAGCTGCGCCGAGTCTACCCTTCGGCGCTCTATCAAGCCCGGAGCCGAACACACCCGCCCCCGAGCCCGTTCATCTCCATACGTATGGAGGCCGTCGCTTGACCGAGAACTCCCTTCGGCACGCCGATGCTCGGACCCGCGCGCTCTTCACCAAGCCGAATGAGTTGCATCTTGCTCCCAGAGGCCGCATGTGTCCCGCGTGATCGCGTGGACCTCCGGCCCTCCAGTCAACCAACCTGTGGTGAGAAAACACCCTGAAACATCTAGCGCCGTCTGTGAGAATATCAACAATGCCCAAGACAAAATAACCACATGACCAATATGGAATCAACTTTCAATGGAATAGGACGCATGCCCCCCCATCCAGGAGGTGGGCGACTACGTCCCGCCCGAGAACGGGCACAGCCACACCACCGAGGGCACCATCGACTTACGCTTGGTGACCCAAGAACAGCTTCGTCTCTTCGCCCAAGAGACTAATGCCCACTTTAAACACTGACAGCAGCCATCCAACAACTCGCGGGCCACCCACGCCTCCCGGAGGGAGGCTCGGCGGCCATCCCCAACCGTCGGGAGCTCCACCCCCCGCTACGCTCGGCCGTGGTTGCCAACCACGACGACGTGGGCATCAACCCGGAGCGAGGGTTCACCATGTCGAAATTCATCCCGGTGCGATCTCTCACCCCTACCTCACGCCAGGATGAGGCAGATGGAAGGGCCTAATGGACCATGGACGAGTCAACCACGGCCTCGTCCAGGCGACCACGCTCAACGCATCGGCGGTCGCCCAGCCATCTAACCACCGAGGATTGACGGGGTCGAAGCGAAAGCCCCCGTTAGAGAAGGCGTATGGATCGGGAATACCGCCCCGGAAGGAGGAGAACTCGGTGACCGACGCCTATCCCCAGACGGGATGGTCGTCGAGTGGACTCCCCCGAACCCCCTGCCAACCTGCCAGGGCAACCTGGCTCTTGCGTCGATGCGACAACAGGTCAGAGAAACCCAGGAAGCCCCAGGGATGACCGTTGCCCCTTAGCAAGGAGCATCACCGACACACGGGTACCGTCCAGGTTCAAGGTGACGACCTTAGAGAAGTACGACGACACGAGATATCCAGAAGATCACGTGATGGACTATGAGGGAGTCATGACGTTCCAGGGAGCCGACGATGAACTGTTTTGTCGTGGCTTCTACTCCACCCTCCGTAAATCTGCCAGGAATTGGTACAACAGCCTCTCTAATTGGTCCATCAGCAACTTCTAGGATCTCACACAAAATGTTTGCAAGCAATTCATGGTCGGCCGTCAAATAAAGCCGGATTCAGAGCTTTTGTTCAATGTGATACAGAGACCGAACGAAACCCTAAGGAGCTACATGCGACGCTTCAACATCGAGAGACAAAACGTGGAGAGCTGCCCCGAGATGGTCGTGAAAACGGCCCTGAAGAAAGGGCTCCGACACAGGGGCATAAAGAAGTTGTTACACAACGAACCCGCGAAGGACCTCACTGATGTAATAGCCCGAGCAGAGCGTTACATGCTGACGGAAGAGGCCTTAGCAGCGGAGGAAGGAGGTCCCCCGCGGGAACCAAACAGAGCTCCAAACAGGACGAAAGCGAGTGCCGCGAGCCGGAGGATCACAAGCAGGAAAAGAAGGCAAGGGGAAATAGTGCAGGGAGGAAGCGCGGCCTCCCAAGCTGTATGTGACTCATGACGTCGTCCTGACGCATGCTCAGAAAGAGGGCCACATCGACAAGCCGCCCCCAAGGATGAAGGGTGGCCGAAGGGACGAGGAAAAGTACTGCAGTTACCACAAGGACAATGGTCACGACACCGACGAATGCTGGCAGTTGAAGAAAGACATCGACCAGCTGATCAGTTGCGATCACCTGAAGAACTTTGTCGACACCCCAAAGGCAGCCCCTGGAGAAGGGATGTCCAAACAGATAGACAAAGAAAAGAAGGTAAACATTGTCCAGACCGCTCTACGCATCATCGAGTGAGAAGGCGGGACAATCAGCCACAACTCCTCCCCCTAGGCAAGACTAGCTCGCCATTATCTTCCCTGCTTTTTCTTTCGAATGTGTTCCCAGTTCTAAAAATGAAATGCAAGTTCGCATAAAGCAACCATGTTTTTTTCCGTTCCACCACACTAAATCTCGTGACCAGCCGTAAGGCTGGGGACAACTCTCCCAGCAGGCCGACCGCTTCGATCGATCGTAAGGCTAGGGACAACTCCCCCAGCAGGCCGATCATCCAATCGGTCGTAAGGCTGGGGGAAACTCCCCCATCAGGCTGATCATTACGATCGACCATAAGGCTGGGGGTAACTCCCCCAGCAGGCTAATCACTCCGATCGACCGTAAGTCTAGGGGTAACTCCCCCAGCAGGCTGATCATTCTAATTGACCGTAAGTCTGGGGGCAACTCCTCCAGCAGGCCGATCATTCCGATCGACCGTAAGTCTGGGGGCAACTCCCCCAGCAGGCCGATCATTCCGATCGACCGTAAGGCTGGGGGCAACTCCCCCAGCACGCCGATCATCCAGTCGGCCGTAAGGCTTGGGCAACTCCCCCAGCAGGTCGATCATTCCGATCGATCGTAAGGTTGGGGGCAACTCCTCTAGCACACCAATCATTACGATCGACCGTAAGGCTGGGT
This sequence comes from Scilla litardierei, assembly GCA_030789695.1. NCBI lineage: Eukaryota > Viridiplantae > Streptophyta > Magnoliopsida > Asparagales > Asparagaceae > Scilla > Scilla litardierei. The sequence continues at coordinate 31,141,869 of CM061133.1, forward strand.
CAACTCCTCCCACAGGCCGATCATTCCGATCAGCCGTAAGGCTGGGGGAAACTCCCCCGGCAGGCCGATCATTCCGATCGATCGTAAGGCTGGGGTAACTCTCCCAGCAGACCAATCATCCAGTCAGTCGTAAGGCTGGGGGCAACTCCCCTAGCAGGCCGACCATTCTGATCGATCGTAAGGCTGGGGGCAACTCTCCCAGTTAGCCAATCGTTCCAATCGACTGAAAGGTTGGGGGCAACTCCCCCAGCGGGCCGATCATCCAGTCGACCGTAAGGCTGGGGATAACTCCCCCAACATGTCGATCGTTCCGATCGACCGTAAGGCTGGAGACAACTCCCCTAGCAGGCTGATCATCCAATCGGTCGTAATGCTGGGGGCAGCTCCCCCACCAGATCAACTATTGCGATCGTCCGTAAGGCTGGGGATAACTCCCCTAGCAGGCCGATCATTCTGGTCGACCGTAAGGCTGGAGGCAACTCCCCCAGCAGGTCGATCACTCCGACAGGCCGATCACTCCGACAGGCTATAAGACTATGGACAACTCCCCTAGCAGGCCGATCACTCTGACAGGCTATAAGACTAGGGGTAACTCCCCCAGCAGATCGATCATTCCGATCGGCCATAAGACTGGGGGGAACCTCCCCCTGGCATGCCGATCACCCAATCGACCGCGGGATCGGGGACAACCCCCCGACAGGCTAGTGACTCTGTCGACAAAAAACCTTCTGCTACTCAAACCAGCAAACTACCTCGACATGAACATCGGGAGGGGGGAACACCGAGTCAATGACACAAACCCAAAAAACACTTGACAAAAGTATAACGGCGCACAAAGAGGTGGAAGTTTCAAAACTAAACTATTGCATTCAAAAGGTTACTTTTTACATATAAGGAGGGGGACAAAAAAGGGGATACACTGCCTAGAGTGCTGGGGCCCGGGAAGAGGCATCCCCAGGGACCTCGCCTTGCCCTGATCGAGCATGCTCCTCGGTACCGACTGGAGGACGGGAAAGCATCTGTCGGACCCGTTCCTTGAACCTCAAGAACCCTTCCCGAAAGGCCCCCACGATCCTCGTGACCAGGATATCCTCATATGCCTGGAACACCCCCCGGAGGGATTCCGCGATCCTCGATGCCAGCACCTCCTCGTAATCACTCTCGATCTCCTCGACGAGTCGAGTAGGGTCCACCTGTCGCAGGGCACCCAGCTCGGCCCAGAGCCCGCTTCTCTCTCGGTGGAACGCCTCCTCCGCCTCCATAGCAGACCTTTCGGCAACCGCCTGAGCCTCCCTCAAGCTCCTCACATCTGAGGTGAGCCCGTCGATCTGACGTCGCGAAGACGAACCTTCGAACGAGCATCTTCAGTTACCTGCTCGGTCGCCTCAGCCCTCAGGTGTTCCTGTGCCAGGGCCACCTCGAGACCGTCCACCCGCTCCGCGCGGCACTGTGCGTCTATGGCCATCGTGGAAGCCTGCAGGACAGAAGGGATAAGTGACGACCACAACAAAACAAAGTTATAGGCAAGAAAGGGACCGACCCGCTAGATTTTCCACACCAGGGAGTCCACCTGACCCTTGTAATGCACTGATAGCTACTGCACAAGTACTAGGGGGTGAATAGTACTTTAAAATAATCAAGAGTAATTATTCCTAATTATCGTGCAAACTCAACCAACAATACGGAATGAAAATATGACAACAAAGAAAGACAATTGCAAACAAAAGATATAACGGGTTCGGATCCACCCAAGTCTCCCCGACTTGTTCCCGGTGATCCTACGTTCCAAACACCCGGATCCCCTCCGACTACTTGAGTTAGAAACCACTAACCCAAGATTTGCGCTATGAAATTCTTGTAGACAACCTCTACAAGATCAAATCATACACAAAACGAAATGTGACTTTCACAAACCGGGATCACAAACTTCTCTCACAACCGAGAGATAAACTTGCAATAACAAAGTAAATGAAACAACGAAATGCTTACCAACAAAATCCTATGCCTTGAGTAAACTTACGATTTTAGGGCAAGAAGGATTTTGAGGAAGAAGATGTCACCAAACCCTAGATCCAAGAAGATGAACAACGATCAAAGGCTAGGATGGAGTTGGTGACCTTGAATCAAGCTCTTGGCTTGAATGGCTCACAATGAAGAGAATCTCTCTTGAGGAAATTAGGGCTCAAGGAGTTTGGAGAGATTCTTGTGAGAAATGAGTGAGCTTAGAAATGAGAATTAAATGCTCTCTCTTTGATCTCTAAAACTCAATAATGGTAGCCTTGAATGCCATGAAGAAGCATCACAAGATTATATAGGATAGAGAAGAGAGAGATAGAGAGAAAAATCGTGCATTTAATGCTCCAACGGATCTATTTCTGAAGAAGTCTAATCGGTCTAAGAAGGATCACTGACCGATTAGTTTCTCAACTTGTCGGTCGGTGATTCTTCTTGGACCGACTAAGAGGTTCATAGCCAATAAAAATAGTTCAGGAGATATAGAACTAGTTGGTCTAAGAAGACTTGCCAACTGACTAGTTTGACAACTAGTCAGTCGGTGATTGTTCTTTGACCGACTACGAGTTGAAATCAAATAGGCTGAATTCAAGGAGAGCTAGTCGGTCTAAGAACAAATTCCAACCGACTAGTTTCACAACTAGTCGGTCGATGAATGTTCTTGGACAGACTAACTGTAAACAGTAGCTCAGGCTAAAAAATGAAGGCTTAACTAGTCAGTCAAAGAAGGATTCCTAACCGACTAGTTTGACAACTAGTCGGTCGATGAACCTTCTTGGACCGACTAATTGGTCAACAGTGAAGATGCTGAATTGAGCAAGGAGATCTAGTAGGTTTAAGAAGGATTCTTAACCGACTAGATGACAATCTAGTCGGTTGGTTCTTCTTCTTGAACCAACTAAGATGCACCAGAAACCGCGAAATGAAGCGTAAAGCTTCGGGAAAGATTCTATGGGTTTCTATGATAATCCTAGCTCTAAGATATGAGCGTTATGAAGATTATAATGTAAGACCTACTCAAGGCTTAACATTCTACGAAGAGAAGCTAGAAGACTATAAAAATAAGCTAATCGAACCGTCTTCAAAGCTTCAATCCGAATCTCTTGACTTCAATAATGCTCTTAGAGCTTCAACAAAGCTTCAAGCACAAGATCACGCGCTGAGAAGTCTTGAGACGTCGCTTTTGATGTTCATAGAATTTTGGCGACGATCTCCATAACTGTGCTCACAAAGAGTTAGTTCACGATATTTATGTTTGTTCATCATCAAAACCAAATCCGGGGAATCAATACTCAACATTCTCCCCCTTTTTGGTGATGACAAACCAACATAAATAATAATCAATAATAATGATTCAAATGAAATTTACTTACTCCCCCTGCATTGATGACACGTTAGTTCCGTATTAAATAATAATCATACGCATCAAGCAGACGAGGAAAACATAAAATATGAACCAATTATTGAAATATCGGATTTTAAATCCATTTTTATATCTTAACTCCTCCTGAATCTAACATATCAAATTAGATTCACGGTAAATTGCTTTAAGCACATCGTCATTATTAATTATCTCCCCATTTGGCATTAGCAAAAAGAGAGGGCGGAGATCAACGACAACAACAATGGCTAAAAATAAAAGCACGAGAGTCGAAGAATACGACCACGGTCCAAATGACACCAACGTAAAGTCACGAAGAAAATCAAAGTGTGCCAACGAGACCATAGTCGAAAATCGAAAAATGAAATCATCAAAACTCAAATTAATTTCACATATTGAGTTATGGAACATACTCTCCAATATCAACATTCTTAGTGAATTTAGTGCATGGAAAACAATTATATGTTTTCATAGTAAGAATTCTATTTAATCAATGTAATCGTCGAGCGACAAAATCAACATCAGAGACAAAAATATAATGTGCACACTGAAATAAATGGCAACACGATGTGTGTGTGTGTGTGTGTGTGTGTGTGTGTGTGTGTGTGTGTGTGTGTGTGTGTGTGTGTGTATATATATATATACTAGAAATCACCCGTGCACTTGGTGCACGGAGCAAAAATAACCCATACGAACACAGCAGCGGTACACGCGCGAAAACGGGAAGGAGCGGAAAAACATGAGTGTGCGTGGCGGCAGCGTCGGAGGTAAAAAAGGACCAAACACACAAATTCGCATGCAAAAGGACCAAAATGCAAAAAGGGGAAGAAGAGGGGGGTTTTGTGCAATTTAATGGAAGGGGGGAGTGGCAATGTTTTTGGGTGTGTTTTTGGGTTCTTTTTTTGGGTGAATGTGTGTTTTTTTGTTGTTTTTGGTGTTTTTTGGGTGTGGGGGGTGTGAGGTGGAGGGCTGTCTCATGTGGCGATGGGACATTGCCACATGGGACAAAGATTCAAAATCTTCCCTCTTTTGTAATAGAGAGAGATATATATAACATAATACATCCAAAAGTATACATCCGCCAATACAAATGTAAACGATCATCAGATCGGAGCACATCATACAACATATGTCTCAACAGACATCAAAACGATCAAACATCAAAAAGTATCATCAAAACATCCAAAAATACATCAAAATACATCACCACCCAACTATCCTATCCCACTCTCTCACAACAAATATATCATCCAAGTGCACATGGGAGAGTCCTCCAACGCAAGCTCAGGAGGCCGAGGGAGGATCAGCAGCAGCAGCAGGCTCTGTAGAAGAGGTGGTGGTCTCGGGAAGGACATGAGTGTTAACCGAAGGGAGAGTGGCAACAGGAGTGGTCTCGGGAGCACCAGCAGAAGTATCCACCTCAGGAATGGTGGCAGCAGGTGTGCTCTCGGTAGCACCAGCAGAAGTAGCAGCACCAGACGTACCCTCGGGGGCACGAGCAGGAGAACCAACAAGCTCCTCGAGATCAGCATCATCCATTTCCTCCTCGTCAGAAACTGAAGGAGGAACATCAATATCCAGATACTCGGAGATGCGAGCAAGCATCTCCTCACAACGAGAAATACGAGACTCCTGACGTCTCAGGGAAACTGAAAACTCAGCGAGTGAAGGAGTAGGAGGAGGAGGAGGGGCAGCAGCAGCAGCAGGGGTAGTCCTCTGAACGTGACGAAGCGCTGTAAGAGACTTCTTGACGACAGTCGCGTTCAGGGGAGGACCCAAAGGACGCTGGTCATCTGGAGGGAGAGGGACGCCGAAGTGACAAAAAACGAGAGTCAATAGGCAAGGATAAGGAATATGGGCAGACTTGGTGGATTTCCTTATGCACTCAAAGGAATCCATCTTGTCAAGGATAATGCGTGCCCAATTTATCTCGCTCCCCATGAAAAGAGCGTAGATAAGCTTGAGAAATGACTGGGAGGGCAAACTAGAGGAGCCGTACTTCGGTAGGAGGCACGACTTCAGAATCAAATTTAAGACCCACGCATTAGGCTTGAATGATTTGGAGGGATCGCCAATCATGGCGGGAGGGATGACATGAAACATCTCAGCAAGCATCGACTGGTCAAGATCGTGGATATTATCCACGGAGATATCAGCGGGTAGCAGGCCAGAGGATGAGACACCAATCAACTCCCCTAAAATCTCTGCTGTGAGGACAATAGGTGTCCCCAAGACAGTGGTCTCAATGGAGTGGGTGTCATCATACTTACCCCGGACTCGATTCGCATAGAATAATTTGACGAGTCGGGGGTACGGGTGAGGGTTCGCCTTGGGGTCATGGCGAAGATAGTCTAATAGGCCGCTATAGGAGAGGAGATCTGCAAGCTGAGGAAAGTCAGAAAACTGGACGAAGTGCTCCAGAATCAAAGGACAATGCTCAATACGATTGTATGCCACTAGACACATCGGGTCATCGCGACATAACGAAATATCTACACCACCCATAGGCATGGGGGCCTTCCCCTTAGACGGACGAGACGAAGTACGAGGAGGAGGAGTAGGAGCCCAATCGGTAGGCTTAGACTCAGGAATATACTCTTCGTCGGAGTCATCGGGAGGAGTGGGAGCACGGAAAGGGCCTGGAGTCAAAATCTTTTCTTTGGCCTTGGTTCGGGGCTTGGGCTGAGATTGAGATTGAGGTTTGGGCTTGGAAGTCCTCTTCTTCTAGAGGGAAGGCGAGGAAGAGGAGGGATGAGTAGTTTTAGCTCGACGTTTGGGTTGAGGAGGGTCAGTAGGAGGAGACATGATGGTCATGGGAGACGGAGTGGTAGGACGGACGGGGATGCGAGTCTTAACCTTGATCGTGAGACAAAATCAAACAAACGAAATTGGAAACCCTAGAAATAACCCTAATACAAACCCTAAAAACGAAGGAAACCGAAATAGAACAGAAATAAGCCCTAAAACGGAGAGAGAGAGAAAGAGGGGAGATATACCCTAGGAGGAGGAGATCGACTATAGGAAGGCCGGCGGCGACTGTCGGCGGCCGGACACGGTGAAGCACGGCGGAGGAGTCGAAGGGTTTGAGGGGTTTGGGGTTTTGGAAGAGATCTCGCACCGATTAGAATGAGATCGAATCGGTGCAGATGAGAATTAATATCGATTGGGAGAGTCAAAGACGGAATTGCCCTTGCGAATTAGTCAGTCTGAGTTCAAGTGCTGACCGACTAGAAGGCAATCTAGTCGGTCGGCCAATGAGCTTGGACCGACTAAGTGCAAACAGCAACGAAGTCAAAAAAAAATAGGGCAAGAATTAGTCGGTCTGAGGTCAATAACTGACCGACTAGAACTCAAACTAGTCGGTCGGCTAATGAACTGGGACCGACTAAAAGAGTCCAAAAATTTGATAATTCGAAATTTTGAGTTCTCTCCCAAGCGCACTTGGACGAAACATCAATATACTCTCATACATCGTTATTCTACCCCATAAAACATCGAAAATCATAAATACGACGTGCATGAACATATCTAGCATAAATTCCGAAAATCCAACCATAAATCCAGAAAATCCCAACAATTCTAGCATGATCATAAATAAAGAAAATTATTATCATGCAAGATTATTGAAAATATGGATCCTAAATCTCGGATTCACCCATAATCCCCAATTCTCGACGTAACCGCACAAAGGAGTCTTCCTTGAGTGGTTTCGTGAAAATATCGGTGATTTGCTTCTGGGTTTCAACGTACACTAAAATGATGTCCTTTCTAGCAACATGATCATCTAGGAAATGGTGACGAACATCTATGTGTTTAGAACGGGAATGGTGTACCGGATTCTTAGAGAGACATATTGTACTTTGGTTGTCCACCATGATATGGCAAGTATCATAGTTTATACCCAAGTCTTTAAGAGTGTGTCTCATCCAAAGAACCTGAGCACACGCAGCACCGACGACAATATATTCCGCCTCGGTGGTTGAAAGTGATACGAAATTCTGCTTCTTGAAAAACCAAGAGACAAGAGAATTTCCTATAAAATGGCAAGTGCCACTAGTACTTTTCCTGTCGGATTTGCATCCAGCATAGTCTACGTCACTATATGAGATTAACTCATATGTGCTAGACTTTGGATAATATAATCCGTAGTCTAGTGTGTAACTTAAATAACGGAAAATACGTTTAACCGCTATTAAGTGTGATTCCTTAGGTTGAGACTGATAACGAGCACATACACATACTGGAAACATAATATCGGGCCGACTGGCAGTAAGATATAATAAACTACATATTATACCTCGATATAGACGAATGTCTACATCTTTACCGCCCGTATCTTTATCAAGATGTGTAGTAGTGCTCATTGGAGTCTTCTTGCCCGAGGCATTCTCCATTCTAAATTGCTTTAGCAACTCCACAGTGTACTTGGTTTGGTGGATGAAGATTCCATCATGCATTTGGCGAATTTGGAGACCTAAGAAATATTTGAGCTCACCCATGTGGCTCATCTCAAATTGGTCCTTCATGACATTAGAAAACTCTTCGCAAAGAGTGAAGTTAGTAGCACCGAAAATGATATCATCAACATAAATTTGAACTAAAATAATATCATGATTTGAATACTTAACAAAAAGTGTAGAGTCAACTTCACCCATTTTAAAACCCAAATCCAAAAGAAAGTTCTTTAGGCGGTCATACCAAGCTCTAGGAGCTTGTCTAAAACCGTAAAGTGCTTTCTTAAGTTTGAAAACGTGATTTGGAAATTTTTCATTTATAAAATCCGGAGGTTGAGAAACATAAACTTCCTCAACGACATCTGGTGGGCTCCGAAAAGGGTGCTCTCTCTCAAGTGCAAGAGTCCGTACAAGTAGTAAAATCTGGGAGTCCAGATGTGAATCCACGGGAAGAAATCTGTTGCAACCACAATTCAAATCAAATAGAAATCCTACGAAGAGAAACTAACCACTTCAACAATGATGGCGATGGTGGTGTGAAAGTGCGTGATGGTGATGTGCGAACAAAGAAATTCGTGTATGAAAATATCTATAAAAAGTATGCACATGGTATGGGTTCGTTAGGATCAATGATTCGTATTAATTTGGTTGATGAATATATCACAATGAATTCTCTTTTTGAGAGCAATTCACCGGGAAAATATCCAATATAACTCAATGACTTCTCCTTTTGGGAGCAATTCATCGGAAGATGCCCTTTTGGGGGTTCAAGCAAAATATTCAATAAGATCGTCGCTAAAGTTATAATACGATATGAAAATCTCTTTTGGAGAGATCAAAACTACGGTATGAAACTCCCTTTTGGGGAGATCAAAACTCACCCTTTTGGGGCGATCATCAACTAAATCAATTCTTTTGGAATATGAAAAAGTCGATTTACGAACAAAGATTACAATTTTAACGACGTTTAACGATTTAGCACAAGGATATTCAACCAAACTAACACAAATCACATCCCCTAACTACTCCATACCATGCACAAATAAGTTTTAGCTACTCATCATGCAATAATAAACAACTTCCATAGCAAAATACATCAACTTTATAGCAAAATACGCTAGAAAACATCAAAATACGGGGTAGAATTTTAGAAATATATCACCAAATCTCCAAGTTTCGACTTCAAACTCTCTGAAAATAATAACAATAGCCTCTGGAATTTTTCAGAATTTTACAGAGGGGAAATGCGGCTCCTAGAGCCTCCAATACACTCAAAATACGCCCCAATCTGCTTGTATCCCTCAAAAAACCCTAGAATACGCTTAAATAAAGAGATTGCGGGTTTACTGTGCGTATCGGGTTGAAAACCCGCACCAATATCGCGCCCGAACTCATCTCAGCCGCTCATCCTGATCGGAGCAATTCGTGGCCGTCCATCCATGCGGGATTCATCCTCGTCGCGACACGTGGCGTAGCTGATCGGAGTTTCGAACGCGCATCCGATGTTAAGCATCCGAGTTCTGATCGTGATTCATCTGGACCGTTCGATCACGAGATCGAATGCCTGTGCTTCAGCTCGCTCCGTTGCGTAATCAAAACGAGCGGGACTCATTTCGTCCGTCCGATCGAGCGGAGGACCGTCAGATTCTCGCCACGTGGCCCGTTAACTTTCGCCCGCTTCACTCGTTTCCGCTTCATGCTCAACCGTTCGATTAAAGCTAGTGTTGGATATTGGACTCCCCGGATTTGGTTTTGGATGATGAACAAACATAAATATAACGTGAACTAACACTTTGTGAGCGCAGTTATGGAGATCGTCGCCAAATTCATATGAATATCAATTACGACGTCTCAAGACTTCTCAAAGCACATGATCGTATGCCTAAAGTTTCGTTGAAGCTTATGGACCTTTTTAGAAGTCATGAAGATTCGATTGAAGCTATTGAAGACGGTATCGTCAAGTTTTATTTATAGTCTTTAAGCTTCTTTCGTAGAATGTTAAGCCTTGAGTAATGCTTACGAATTAGGGCAAGGATGATTTTGAGGAAGAAGAAGTGGCACCAAACCCTAGCTCCAAGATGTAGATCAGCGATGGAGAGCTATGTGGATGTTGGTGACCTAGAATCAAGCACTTGGCTTGGAAGGCTTCACACTCAATGAATCTCTCTTTGGAAGTAAGAGTGAGGAGAGATTATTGAATGGAATGAAAGAGCTTTGAATGAGCTTGGAATGATTTCTCTTGATCTCTAAACTTGCAATAATATCAGCCTTGACTGCAATGAATGCAGCCCAACAAGTATTTATAGGATAGAGGAGAGAGAGAGAGAAAAACGTTTCAATTAAAGCTCCAACGGCTCTTTTCTGAACCTAACTAGTCGGTCAAAGAACAACCACCGACTGACTAGTTCATCAACTAGTCGGTCGGTCAATCAACGTATACCGACTAATGAGTGAACAGAGAAAAGATCAAAGCACAGACAAAAGGAACTAGTCGGTCCAAGAAGAGTAGTTGACCGACTAGTTTCACAACTAGTCGGTCGGTTACTCAACTGAGACCGACTAACAGATAAAGCTGAAGTCTGAGCATAAATAGACTTAGTCGGTCCAAGAACAAATGTTGACCGACTAATTCACCAACTAGTCGGTCGCCAAATGAGCATAGACCGACTAACGATAAACAGTAAGTTAGGTGAAAAATTGGCATGTACAGTAAAGCTAAACTAGTCGGTCCAAGAAGGAAAGTTGACCGACTAGTTCATTAACTAGTCAGTCGATCAATGAACACAGACCGACTAATGATAAACAGTAGCTCAGGCTCAAATGTGCATGTACAGGGAAAGCTCAACTAGTCGGTCACAAAAGCATCACTGACCGACTAGTTCACAAACTAGGCGGTCCAAGAAGGAAAGTTGACCGACTAGTTCATCAACTAGTTGGTCGATCAATGAACACAGACCGACTAATGATAAACAGTAGCTCAGGCTCAAATGTGTATGTACAGGGAAAGCTCAACTAGTCAGTCACAGAAGCATCACTGACCGACTAGTTCACAAACTAGTCGGTCGGTGAGTCAACTTAGACCGACTAACTGTAAACAGTAAAGAGCTTAGAAATGACTGACAAAAACTAGTCGGTCCAAGAAGCTTTGCCGACTGACTAGATCACCATCTAGTCGGTCAGTTCTTCTTCTTGAACCAGCTAACATGCACAAGAAGTCGCGAATCGAAGCGCGAAGCTTTGGGAAGGATTGTATGGACTTCTACTAAGATCCTAGAGCTAAGATATGAGCGTTATGAAGATTTAAACCGTAAGACCTACTCAAGGCTTAACATTCTACGAAAGAAGCTTAAAGACTATAAATAAAACTTGACGATACCGTCTTCAATAGCTTCAATCGAATCTTCATGACTTCTAAAAAGGTCCATAAGCTTCAACGAAGCTTTAGGCATACGATCACGTGCTTTGAGAAGTCTTGAGACGTCGTAATTGATATTCATATGAATTTGGCGACGATCTCCATAACTGCGCTCACAAAGTGTTAGTTCACGTTATATTTATGTTTGTTCATCATCCAAAACCAAATCCGGGGAGTCCAATATCCAACATTCTCCCCCTTTTTGGTGATGACAAACCAACATAAATAATAATAAAAAATAATACTTCAAATGAAATTTACTTACTCCCCCTGCATTGATGACACGTTAATTCCAATTTAAACAATAATAATACGCATCAAGCAGACGAGTGAAGTATATAAAATGAGAATCGATTATTGAAATATCGAATACCAAATGTAGGTAATTGAAATATCGGAGTTGAAAATCTTTTTATATATCTTAACTCCCCCTGAATCTAACATATCAAGTTAGATTCATGGAAAAATGCTCTAAATTATCATTTAGCACATCGTTATTATTATATCTCTCCCCCTTTGGCATAAGCAAAAAGAGCGGGAGGAGAACAACGACAACAACAATGGCTTCAAAATAAAAAGCATGGGAGTCGTAGAATACGACGACGGTTCAAGTGACACCAAAGAAAAATACGAATGAAATCAAGGCGTGTCAATGAAACCATAGTCGATAATCGTAAAACGAACTCATCAAAACTCAACTCAATTAATACGGATTGAGTTATGGAATATACTCTCCAATATCAACATTCTTGGTTAATTTAGTGCATGGAAAACAATTCTATGTTTCCATAGAAGAAATTTCTATTAAACCAAGGTAATATCGTCGAGCGACGAAATCAAACATCAGAGACATAAAAAAAATACTCATTCAAAGCTCTTTCATTCCATTCAATAATCTCTCCTCACTCTTACTTCCAAAGAGAGATTCATTGAGTGTGAAGCCTTCCAAGACAAGTGCTTGATTCTAGGTCACCAACATCCCCATAGCTCTCCATCGCTGATCTACATCTTGGAGCTAGGGTTTGGTGCCACTTCTTCTTCCTCAAAATCATCCTTGCCCTAATTCGTAAGCATTACTCAAGGCATAGGTATTTTGTCGGCAAGAAGTTTCTTATTTCATTTCAATTTCATATTGTAAGTTTCACTCTCGGTTGTGAGAGTGTGGTTGTGATCCTGGGTTGTGGGAGTCACAAATTACTTTGTGTATGATTTAACTTGTGAAGGTTTTTCACAAGTACTTCATAGTGGAAATCTTGAGTTACGGTTGCTAACTCAAGTATCCGGAGGGGATCCGGGTGGTTGGGACGTAGGATCACCGGGAATAAGTCGGGGAGACTTGGGTGGATCCGAACCCAGTAATATTGTTTGTTTGCGTATGTTCTAATTCTTGTTGATAGTTGTTTAATTCCGCATTGTCGTTTGTTTCTTGCACAATAATTAGGAATTAGCCTCTTAATTATTTTAAGTACTATTCACCCCCCCCTCTAGTATGTGTGCAATAGCTACCACAGGGCACTACAGCTAGGGCGCTCGAATGGATGCCGCGTGGCCGCTGATCGAAGCGAATTCAGCTCCTTCGCTTTAATTTGAATCCAATCGCGGGCTCGTCCTCAGCCGTCCGATTGAAGCGGAGAACGGCTAGATGGCGCCACGTAGCCGCTACTTCAGCCCACTTCCGCTGCGTCTGATCTCGAATGCGGGCCGTTCGATTGTGATCCAACGACGGAAATCTGGCCGCGTCGCCCGCTTCAGCGGTCGTTCGATTCGGCGGGGAACGACGAGATGTTGCCACGTGGAGGCGCTGGGGCGCTCCGCAGCTCGCGATTTGTTGCGTTCCTGTCCTCGTGCGGGCCGTTGGATCGAGATCCAACGGTCACTAACTGGCCACGTCGACATCGTTTTTGCGCTGATAATATCCGTTCGATCGAAATCGAACGGTGTACGAATTGCCATGTCGCCCGTATTCGCCCCGCCTCTAATCGCCGTTCGATGCGAGCAGGAACCGCTCAGATGCTGCCACGTGTCGGCTTATGATTCGCTGGCGACCGTATTTTCGTATTTCCTTGCGTATTTCCCCATTTAATTGGTATTCTGCATTCAAAAATACACAGTAATTAGCACAGATATCAAAAAAATACAAATAAATAGTCGTTGGAATTGTGAGATCGAGACCAAGCTATGAAAAATATAAAAAGTGCAGAAATACTTTGTTAATTGCTGTTTTGTGCTCAAATAGCGTGTTTTCTCTAATAAATAAATGTGTAGAAAATACGTATGAATTAGAGAACAATGTAGCATCACATGAGCACAAAATAGGGCTAAATGGGGGGTTAAATATGTAATATTGAACCCGAATCAACATCTCCATTTAAAAACACACTTTTACATCCATTTGAAAGATTTTAAAATCTTTATGGCTTGCAAACGATAACAATAACCTAATAGATTCTAATCTAGCTACCGGAGCAAAGGAATATTCGAAATCTATACCTTTCTCTTGCCGATAGCCTTGAGCAACTAACTGAGCTTTGTTCCGGACGACGTTTTGGTTCTCGTCGGTCTTGTTCTTAAAGATCCACTTCGTTCCTATAACGGTGTGGTTCTTCGAAGGCAATGGAACTAGCTCCCAAACCTCATTCCTCTCAAATTGAATGAGTTCTTCCTCCATGGCTAGGATCCAAGCACTATTTTCGCATGCTTCGTTAATATTCTTTGTCTCTATTGAAGAGGCAAAGGCACAATAAGCGAAATAGTTGACTTGAGATCTCGTCTTGACACTATCAAGTATGTTGCCAATGACTTGCTCATGGGGATGGTCACGAACTGTATGAAGCCGTTTGGGAACTCCCTGATCACTAGGAACATTCTCAAACGAATCATTAGTGGGGTTAGTATCAATGGAATCAATAGAATTAGAATTAGCAATAGAATCACATAAAACTTCCATAGAGTCATCATCATTGGTAATTCTAGGAGGGACAAAATTTTCATTGAATGAAACATGAAGTGATTCCTCGATCGTTGAGGTTCTTTTGTTGTATACCAGGTAGGCTTTGCTACGGGAGGAATATCCAACAAATATCCCCTCGTCGGATCTTGGATCAAATTTGTCCAAACTACCATACGTGTTTTTAATAAAACATTTTGCACCGAAAACTCTAAAATGTTTAACTTGATGCAATCTACCAAACAACAATTCATAACAAGTTTGTTTGGTGCCGGGCCTCAAAAGTATCCTATTAAACACATAGCAAGCGGTATGTACCGCTTCCGCCCAAAATTGATGGCCAAGTTGGCTATCATCAAGCATTGTGCGAGCACATTCCACTAGCGTCCTATTCTTTCTCTCAACAACACCATTTTGAGGAGGTGCGCGAGGGAAAGAGAAGGTGTGAGTAATACCAACTTCATCACAAAAATTTGAGAAAGACTCGTTCTCAAATTCCCCTCCATGATCACTACGAATAGTGACAATGGTGGTTCCAATGAGATTTTGTACTTTCTTAACAAATATTGTGAAGTTTTTAAAAGCATCATTTTTATTACTTAAAGAAAATACCCAAGTAAATCTAGAAAAGTCATCAACGATGACAAGTCCATATCGAGCATTCCCTAATGACGCAACTCTAGTTGGCCCAAAAAGATCTAGATGTAAAAGCTCTAGAGGCCGTTTAGAGGAAATGCTTTTCTTAGGTTTAAATGACGATTTTGGAAGCTTGCCTCGTTGACACGAGTCACAAAAGCTTTTCTCTTGGAAAGTAAGCTCAGGAAATCCTTTAATAGAATTTAGCTTGGAAAGTTTGAAAAGTGTTCCAAAGTTCACATGACCAAAACGTCGATGCCATAAGTGTTGTTCACTTGTGTTGGCAATGAGACATTGTTCATGTTATTTTGGAAGATCTAGGATATATATATCCTTATGGCGTGTGCCAGAAAATAACAAATTATTATTATCTTTACTAAAAATATGGCACATTCCTTTCGCAAAGCTAACTTTGTAACCTTTGTCACAAAGTTGGCTTATTGAAATAAGATTGTGATTTAAACCTTTAACAAGGTAAACATCACTTATTAGATGTTTAGATGGGTTACCAACTTTACCAACACCAATGATGGTTCCGCTCTCATTGCCTCGAAAGACTACTCGGTTCCCATTTGCAATGGGCACCACTCCGGAGAGCAATTGAGCTTCACCCGTTATGTGTTTTGAACACCCGCTATCGAGTATCCACCCATCCTTGGAGCTAAATTTGGATTTGTTGCTCCGTTTCTTTTTCTTGAGTACCTAAAGATAGAAATAGCATTCCATGGTACCCAAGGTCATTGGGTCCTAATAGATTAGACCTTGGAAGCCAAGTCCAATTGGACTTAGACTTCCCAACATAATCATCATTGTGCACAACATTCATAAAATAGGAATTCATGTATGCTTGTTTTTCATGCATGTTAGTATTCTTCGGGCCCCAAATAGTGAATATTTTGGGAGCCCTATTCCTATTGGGAGCATGCATACGTTGTTGATTTCTACGTGATGCATGTCGTGGATAAGCATATGTCACATGATGAAATGGTGGTGGCGACATATGATATGGTGCATGATGGTAATTGTTCATATGATAGTGATGTGGATGAACATATGCATGTGGAGGAACACATACGTGAGGGTGTCTTACTTGGTGTGCACGTGCTCGTGGACGTGGTGCATAGAAATCATCATACGTGTGAACATGTGGAGTAGGAGGTGTGTTCCTACGTGGCATAGTATTGTTGTACATAAAAGCATGACCCTTCTTTGGAGGTCCACCCAAAGTGGGTTTCTTTCCAAACGGGGGTGTGTACGAAGTGGAAGCACCATTGGTAGATGAACTACCAATGAGGTGTTTGCTCCCACTCGTTGATGCTACGGAAGATGGCCTAACAAAGGTGGTGTACGATTTGGATGAATTTCCCATCTTATACCCCAAGCCAATGCGATGATTGGCCGGAAGTAAGTCATTTAGGATATTATCCAAATGGTCCTTACCTTTATTGAATTTATTAATTCGGCCTAATGTGGACTCATACTTCTCGGTGAGAGAAAGTATAGAAGCATCCAAAGTGGACACTTGAGTTGTGAGTTCACAAACACGAGACTTGAGATTCTCATTCTCAATACTCAAAGTTGAGTTTCGAGAAATCAAATCCGCCATCTCGCGTTCATCCGAATCCTCAATATGAACATGCTCAAGTTGAGATTTGAGATTTACAATCTCATTTCTCAAACTTTCAACAACGGTGTCGTTGTTGATGATGATAGGCTTAGGTGAGGTTTGGAGACTAGTTAGCTCATCTTTAGTCTTAGTATATCTAATTACTAGTTTAGAATATTTAGACCAAATTTGCTCGTTAGCTAATCTAAGGTCATCCATTGTTACCTCATCGCCTTCATCCTTGCTTTCATCGGAAGATGTCTCTTGATCATGTTCTTCTCTAGCCATGAAGCACATGTGTGCTTGCTCCACTTGCTCATCATCCGACTCTCCACTTGAGGAGTCCTCTTCGGAGTCTGTGAATGTGCCGACAAGTCCTTTCTTGTACCCTTTTTTGTACTTTCGAGACTTGTCGAACTTTGGCGCCTTCCATTTCTCCTTTTGCTTGTTTTGAGGACAATCCGCTTTCATGTGTCCTGGCTTGTTGCATTTAAAACACAAAGGAGCGGAGGCGTTAGTAGAACTAAATTTAGATTTGTTCTTGCAATTACCTTTCCGGAAGAATCGGTTAAACTTCTTTGCCATGAGGGCAATGGATTACAAGTCCAACCCGTCTTCTGATTCTTCATCATCGGTAGATGTAGATGGAGCGGCCTTGAATGCAATCGCCTTTTTCTTTGGCTCGTCTTGCTTCAAGTACGACTTCAGCTTGTCTTGCATCTTTAATTTACTATCCTTACGTACCTCATAAGACATCAAGGTACCTATTAGTTGAACGACGGTATATTTATTCATATCATTACCTTCCTCGATGGCGAAGGTACGCTTTTCCCAACAAGAAGGAAGTCCGTCAATGATCTTTGAGACTTTCTCCTTTTGGGTGTAAGTCTTTCCAAGAGCCTCTAATTCATTGGTAATGTCAACGAAGCGAGCATAGTACTCCTTCATCTTCTCACACTGTTGCTTGTGAAATAATTTGAACTCTTTATTTACAACAGTGAGTTTGGAGTCTCTTACCCTACTCGTTCCTTCATGCAAGATGAGGAGTGAGTTCCAGATTTGATATGCACTCTTACATGTGCATATCTTGTTGAAGTCTTCGGGCTCCAAAGCACATTGCAAGGCATTCACTACCTTGGCATTGTTTACCTCTGCGGCGACCTCCGCGGTAGTCCACTTAGCAAAGTCTTGTTCAGCGGGCTCGACATACTCCATCATCGTAGCTCTCCATAGTGAAGTGCTCCGGAGGAACGTTTCCATCCGGCATTTCCAGTACCCATAATTGGCACCGTTGAAGTAGGGAGGCCTAGTTGAGGAGTGTCCTTCCATCACCGAAGAAGCTCCTTCACGGTTCCTGAAGGTACTATAGTCTGAAAGTGGACGAACGTTCTTGTTGTCGTTGGTAGATATAGCTATGAACTTGGCTCTGATACCAAATGTAATGCCCTGATAGCTACTACACAAGTACTAGAGGGGGGGGGGAGGGTGAATAGTACTTTAAAATAATCAAGAGTAATTATTCCTAATAATCGTGCAAACTCAACCAACAATGCGGAATGAAAATATGACAACAAAGAAAGACAATTGCAAACAAACGATATAACGGGTTCGCATCCACCCAAATCTCCCCGACTTGTTTCCGGTGATCCTATGTCCCAAATACCCGGATCCCCTCCGGCTACTTGAGTTAGAAACAACTAACCCAAGCTTTGCACTATGAAATTCTTGTAGAAAACCTCTACAAGATCAAATCATACACAAAACGAAATGTGACTCCCACAAACCGGGATCACAAACTTCTCTCACAACTGAGAGATATACTTGCAATAACAAAGTAAATGAAACAATGAAATGCTTACCAACAAAATCCTATGCCTTGAGTAAACTTACGATTTTAGGGCAAGAAGGATTTTGAGGAAGAAGATGTCACCAAACCCTAGATCCAAGAAGATGAACAGCGATGGAAGGCTAGGATGGAGTTGGTGACCTTGAATCAAGCTCTTGGCTTGAATGGCTCATAATGAAGAGAATCTCTCTTGAGGAAATTAGGGCTCAAGGAGTTTGGAGAGATTCTTGTGAGAAATGAGTGAGCTTGGAAATGAGAATTAAATGCTCTCTCTTTGATCTCTAAAACTCAATAATGGCAGCCTAGAATTCTATGAAGAAGCATCACAAGATTATATAGGATAAAGAAGAGAGAAAGAGAGAAAAATCGTGCATTTAATGCTCCAATAGATCTATTTCTGAAGAAGTCTAATCGGTCTAAGAAGGATCACTGACCGATTAGTTTCTCAACTTGTCGGTCGGTGATTCTTCTTGGACCGACTAAGAGGTTCACATCCAATAAAAATAGTTCAGGAGATATAGAACTAGTCGGTCTAAGAAGACTTGCCAACCGACTAGTTTGACAACTAGTCTGTCGGTGAGTGTTCTTTGACCGACTAAGAGTTGAAATCAAATAGGCTGAATTCAAGGAGAGCTAGTCGGTCTAAGAACAAATTCCAACCGACTAGTTTCACAACTAGTCGGTTGATGAATGTTCTTGGACCGACTAACTGTAAACAGTAGCTCAGGCTGAAAAATGAAGGCTTAACTAGTCGGTCAAAGAAGGATTCCTAACCGACTAGTTTGAAAACTAGTCGGTCGATGAACCTTCTTGGACCGACTAATTGGTCAACAGTGAAGATGCTGAATTGAGCAAGGAGATCTAGTCGGTTCAAGAAGGATTCTTAACCGACTAGATGACAATCTAGTTGGTTGGTTCTTCTTCTTGAACCAACTAAGATGCACCAGACACCACGAAATGAAGCGTAAAACTTCGGGAAGATTCTATGGGCTTCTATGATAATCCTAGCTCTAAGATATGAGCGTTATGAAGATTATAATGTAAGACCTACTCAAGGCTTAACATTCTATGAAGAGAAGCTAGAAGACTATAAAATAAGCTAATCGAACCGTCTTCAAAGCTTCAATCCAAATCTCCTGACTTCAATAATGCTCCTAGAGCTTCAACGAAGCTTCAGGCACACAATTACGCGTTGAGAAGTCTTGAGACGTCGCTTTTGATGTTCATAGAATTTTGGCGGCGATCTCCATAACTACGCTCACAAAGAGTTAGTTCACGATATTTATGTTTGTTCATCATCAAAATAAAATCCGGGGAATCTATACTCAACAACCCTTGGAGCGGACCCCCTCAAATAAAGAGCGGTCTCTCGGGAGGACGGAGCTCTGTGACAGTTGGACGGCCACATCACGATCGGTGAAAACCGATCCTCTGGACGGGACCTCTGGGCCAGCCCCAAGCACAGACAGGGTGCCCCCTGCACCAATGATCACTCCATATTTTACACCCTTTTTTCTACATGTTTGCATGCCACTTTGATCGCTCATATCGCGTTTTTCACTATTATTCGACAATATTGCGATGCTTTTCACGATTTCTTGTTTTTGTCGTATTTCAAGAGATATGGAGTGATTCGGAGTGATTTTGAGATCAAGAGGATTTGCACCCACTCTGGAGTGTCACCCAAAGCTCTTTTGAGGGCTATTCGGCGATGGAAGACAAGCGGGAGAAGAAGGAACGTGGTAGGAGCGACGAGGAAGCGAAAAGATGAAGATTGGGCATCTGCAGCATCTCACTCGGCTGAGTGAACCATCCACTCGGCCGAGCAAGAAGACCACTCGGCCGACCAGACCGGACACGCATCAACAGAATGAAATCGGCGTGCACTTGGCCGAGTGACGATAGTCCACTCGGCCGAGCATGGAAATCCCCTCGCCCGAGTGGCATGGGAAAATCCACTTCAAAAGAAGCCGACTTACTGTAAATGTACATGCTTTCGACGGTTCCGACTCGGCCGAGCAAGAAATGCCCCTCGGCCGAGTGAGTAAATCCACTCGGCCGAGTCACTCCCGAAGACAGACCCCCGAAAAGTCCCAACTTACTGTAATTTTACAGGGTCTGTCACTTGGCCGAGTGAGCCGCCCCGCCTGCTGCGTAAACTGCGATTTCTGGGCTGCGCATGGGCATTTTTGTCATGATTTTTTGGGCGATTTTGAGGGGTATTTAAACCCAGTTTTTGCCCTAGTTAGAGAGAACTTTTTGATACTTTTTGCAGCCTTTTTAGAGAGCTTTTTAGATAATTAGATTTAGGCTTTTGGAGAGATTAGAAAGGGGACTTTTGTTGGATGCTATTGGATTCTCGTTGGTTTGTCTCTTTTCTTGTCAAAAACTCTATTTTTGTTGATAATTTCTCTATTGCAATGAATTGTGTTGATTTTGCTATTGAATTTCTTATGAATTGCATGATGATTAGTGAGTAGTTTTATCGTCTTAGGACATAGGGATGAACCCTATGAACCCTATTTCTGAATTGTGATGAATTGGTGAAATTCTTGCTAGAATTGATTAGGGTTAGGTTGGGATTGATAAATTACAGGTAGCTAGGGATTCATATCGATTGGGATTTGCAAGAGATTGGATCCCAATTGATAGGAAGACCTAGAAATTCGATTTAGATTTACGATTGGACTTTTCTAGAATTGGTTTGCAAGAGATTGGACCAAGGCTAGGGTTTTCAATCGTAATTCTATACCAATACCCGTTTGTAAGAGATTGGACGGGTAGGAACTATCTCAACCTAGATCGTAGCTCGAGTTTGCACGAGAGTGGGCTCGAGATACGGCTGAACGACGATGTCATTCTTCACGCTAGCGGCTTAGGTTAGGGTTTGCAAGAGATTGGGCCCTAACCTAAGTTTGCTATAGACAGGCAATAGCGCGAGAGCGTGAGCTTGGTTCTACATTTAGTTGCAACTAGTTCACCTAAAATTCAAGTCTAGCAATGATGTAACCTATGAATCACAATGATGAGACATGGTTTGTAGCGGGGATTCCCTATCCCTAGGCGCTTTATTTCATTGATATTTCTATCGATATATGAACGATTGTGACAATTTTACCCCAAATTATTCTCGACCATTTTGATAGCTAGGTGATTAGAAGAAGACACTGTCATTTTTCCTCCCTGAGTTCGATACCCGCTCGCCACTACGCCGTGCGCTTGCGGTAAGACTATGAGTCGCTTGTCCCGGGTGCGTGTGCATACCGGGACGTGATCAAGTTTTTGGCGCCGTTGCCGGGGAGGCGACAGTGTTTTATTCTCTTTACTTAGTGTCTTCTTTTTCTTTTACTACTTTTATCCTTTTTACTCCTTATTCGTGCTAACAATTCCTTTGAAAGTCTGTTTTCCTTTGCATGTACACGAGATCTACGGCGAACCCCGAGGAAATATTATTTGATCCGGAGATCGAGCGTACCGTGAGGAGGATCAGAGTCGAGAGAAGGCACGCTATGGAGGACAATTTTATGAACCGTGCGGAGACACCGGAGGAGCTAGCCGCACGTATGGCGAGGATCATATCCATTAGAGATAGGCTTCGGCCTAAGACTTCTTCCACCACATCATCCATCGCCATGCCGGAACTAGCGACGGACAAGAATTTTGAGCTAAAGACGGGATTGGTAGTATTGATGCAACAAGACCTGTTTCATGGGAATGCCCATGAGAATCCGCATTATCACATCCAGCTTTTCTTGTCCAAGTGCGCCACCTTCCAAATGCCGGGCGTTTTCGTTGATGCAATCCGACTGCGACTCTTCCCCTTCACACTCAAAGATAAAGCTTTATATAGGTTGAGGATGCAAGCGGAAGGGACATTCACCACTTGGGATGAGTTGGCGAGCGCCTTCGTTGACAAATTTTACCCTCCTTCCAAGACGGTGAAGATACGGAGTGCTCTCATGTCCTTTAAGCAAGGACCGCAAGAAACCCTCTATGAAGCATGGGAGCACTTCAAGGACTTACAACATCAATGCCCCCATCACAGTATAGAAGATTGGGAGCTTGTTCACAGTTTCTACAATGGACTCCAACCGAGCACGAAGCAAATTATTGACGCAACCGCCAATGGAGCCATACTATCAAAGATCCCGGATGAAGCTATGGCCTTGTTAGAGGAGATGGCATCTAATAACCAACAATGGAGGGACGAGCGAGGACATTCTTTGTCCTCTTTGAAGCCCACTAGCATTTATGAGGCCAAGGTCGTGGCGGAGCTTTCAAGCAAATTTGACTCTCTCCACAAGGTGGTGGAGAGATTGGAGAAATATATCACCGAGCCACATGGAGCACCCTCTACATCTACACCTATAAGCAATATGAGCGATTGGCAAGACCAATCCCAAGCCATGTATGTAGGAGGGGGCAATGGAGAAAGAGCCTTGGAGCAAGTACAATTTGTCACGGGGAACTCCGGATATTGGGCCAACCCGACCGCTAGAAACCATCCGGGCTTTTCATATGCAAACAATGATGGTGCTTTGAACCCCCCGCCACAACAACTTCCTCAAGCTCGGCCTCCACTACCACAACCTCAATATCAACCGAGGGGGCCACCGCAACAAAATTACCCGTCGAGGCAACAAACGGGACCATATTGACCCCCGGGTACAACCAAGGTTGGAGAGCTTCCAACCCACCTCAAGCTCAACCACGATCGGACCACGAAGCTAGGGTGGAGCAAAGAAAGATCAACGCTAGATTAACGACGGGACAAGAGTCACTAAATACCATCATCGCTCAACTTGCAGAGCAACTTGTGTTGCTCACCAAGAACGCCCAACAATTATCGGCTAAATCCGAGCCCAATCCACGGAGAAACACCGGACACATCAATGCGGTGGTTGCGGTTACAACAAGGGGCGGGAAGGATACCACTCCCGCTATGACCCAAAGCAAGCAACCCGTGGTGGAAATTTTGGAAGAAAAAGAGACGGCGATTGAGGAGGAGAGCCAAAAGAAGCCAATTGGAGGAGGAAATTCTAAAGTTGTGGAGCCACTTGATGAGCGCTGCTACATGCCACCGGTGTCGTTTTCACAACGGCTAGCTAGAGCCAAGATGGAGAAAAGGCTCGCCAAGTTCCTAGAATACTTGAGGGGAGTAAGCCTCAATATTCCTTTCTTGATGCAATTGTTGAGATCCCGTCTTACGCGAAGTTCTTGAAGGACTTGATTTCGGGAAAGAAAAGGAAGGAAAAAATCATGCTTGCGGAGCAAGGAACTTGGTTTACCCGGAAGGAGAAGGAGCCGACGAAATTGAAAGATCCCGGGAGTTTCCGCATCCCTTACACACTAGGAGGCGTCCCTTTGCAAAAAGCTCTAGTTGACTTGGGCGCTAGTGTGAGCCTTATGCCCCTTAGTATGCTTCGGAGATTGAACACGGGCACCGACTTGAAGCCGACCGACATGAGGATTCAACTTGCGGACGGTCGGATTACTAGGCCGGTAGGGATTGCAGAGAATATTCCACTCCAAGTACCGGGAGGTATATGCTTGCCTTGTGATTTTGTCATAATGGACATCAAGGAAGAGGGCGACACTTCGCTCATACTTGGACGCCCGTTCCTCGCAACCGCCGGTGTTATCGTCGATGTGCGTGAAGGAACTCTATCCTTGAATGTCGGGAACATAGAAGTCGAGCTTCATATACCCAAGGCCATGAAACATATGCCATATCACGAGGAGTTAGATTATGTGGATCTCCTCGATGAAGTGATTGAAGAAGCAATCCCCCACTCTATTGGTGCTCTCCATGACGACGGCTTCGAAGAAGGCCAAGCTTCGGGTGAAGAAGAGAAATTGGAGGACCCTCCAGATAGCTCCACGGATGGTGATGAAGGTGACGCTGATGTCACAAGAATACGAGAGCTTTGCAAGCTCTCAAGGGCCAAAAATCTGAAGAAAGCTCCACCGAATGGAAGATTGGTGTCACCGGCCAAGAAGAAGACAGGAACAAGCTCTAGCTTGGGGGACTTATCCCCCAACATTACCCATGATGAGGAGGCACCGAGGAAGACCAATGATCATCACGACCCAAATCCAAGTGGTCTTCCCGGCAAGTTTGACGGGTGCATCTCGTATGCGCCCAATATCGCGAGCTAAACGAATATCTTAAGGGGTCGAGCTCATGACCTTAAACGAGCGCTTGTCTGGAGGAAACCCGACGGTTTTTGCATTGTTTTTATTTGATTTTCATTTTTGGTTTAGCCTTTGTTAGTTTTTAGAGTCTTATGTCCATGGAAATCGTGACAACGTGTCTTAATTTTCATGACAGGAGAAGGAGAAAGGGAGATCAATCATATGGAGGATGATCGAGGCAAGGAAGAGCGCTCCAAGAACGCATTCAGGCCTTAGGAGGAGGAAGAAATAGACTGGAGGAATAAAAACAGAGACCAGAGCGAAAACAGAGAGCCGATGCAGAAAACAGCATGTCACTCGGCTGAGTAGCTTATGCCACTCGGCCGAGCAAAGACTCCACTTGGCCGAGTGGAGCACGAAACAGGGAAGTTTCTGCAGACCAACTCTCTGTTAATTTCTGTAAGTTTTAGTTTTAATGCCACTTGGGCGAGTGACTTGTCACTCAGCCGAGTGAAACAGATACCCTCCTAGCTCAAACAAATTGCTGAGTGGCAGAGCCACTCGGCTGAGTGGAGTTTCTCCCTTCAGCCGAGTAAGCCAAAGCCACTCGACCGATTCTTAAGTGGAAAGGAAATTTTTGAAATTTTTTTTGGTTTACGCACTCGACCGAGTGACATTGTCACTCGGCCGAGTCATAACAATTCCTATATATATTCGCTATGGGCTGCGCGAAAATCGAAACAAAAAAACCCCAAATTCTCAGCCCGAGCCGCTGTCGCTTGAGCTTCCTCGCCCGACGCACGCCGCTGCCTCACCCGAGCTGGACCCCTATTCACCGGCGATCGGCTTTTCCTCCCCTCGCCGACGATCGGCCCACCACCCCCCTCACCGGCGCCGGCCTCCACCGTCTCAGTTCACCCTGCTTTGCCCCAAAACGCCCTGTTTCTCCCTATTTCTCTTGATTCGTATGCCCATTGAGCCCCTAACCCAAATTAATTTTTATATCTATCTATTATCCCCCATCTCCCCCATATATATTGAATATTATTCGTTGATTTGGTCGTTTGATTTGCAGGCTAGCTTGGGGGAGCTTTGTGGAGCTTTTGGACGCGCATTGAGCTTCGCGGCGGAGGCGTCTCTTCGCACACACCACTTATTGCCCTCACGGCGTGTTCAGGTACAGTTCCATCATTTAGCACATCGCTGTATTTATTTAGTTGGGACACGTCTCGCGGCACACATGCCGTCGCGCACTAGGCCACGTACACGGGGAGCCTCTTCGAAGCGGAAGAGGACCGATAATCCCGGTCCCTCTCACACTAGGGAGGACTCCCCTCCACCTAGTCCACCACCACCACCACCACCACCACCGAGCCTATGTTCGTCAAGCCTATCACCTCTCTGAGCCCCGAGCATCCCACCACCATTTTAGAGAGCGACGAGACCTCCTTTACCGCCGCAGTGGCGGTTCTGTCCTCACTTTTGTCCACGGCCACCCCGGTCGTTGGCCCGTCTGACCCCACTGCCGCTGTCTTTACCGAGAGTGTCGTGACTTCTGTCCCCACTTCTGTGTCACTGACCTCTCCTGCTGCCTCGTCGCCCATTTTGCCTTCCACCTCGGTTGCTGCTGCTTCCGCTTCGACACAGCCTGCATTCCAGCCTCACACCGAGGCTGGGCATCACTTACCGAGCATAGCACCCCTTCCACACTACCCTGCTGGCCCCATCCTATACACTGCCTGTTAAGTATTGATTCCCCGGATTTGGTTTTGGATGATGAGCAAACATAAATATCGTACTAACTGTTTGTGAGCGCAGTTATGGAGATCGTCGCCAAAAGAACACGTACATCAAAAGCGACGTCTTAAGACTTCTCAATACGCGTGATCGTGTGCCTGGAGCTTCATTGAAGCTCAAGGAGCAATATTGAAGTAAAGAAGAATGAAGATTGAAGCTTTGAAGACGGTTCGTCATGTATTATTTATTGTCTTCTAGCTTCATAGATTAGAATGTTAAGCCTTGAGTAGGACTTACATTATTATCTTCATTTCGCTCATATCTTAGAGCTAGGATTATCATAGAAGCCATTAGAAACTTTTCCGAAGCCTATCGCTTCTTCCCTCGGCTTCTAGTGTATCTTAGTTGGTTCAAGAAGAAGAACCAACCGACTAGATGACGATCTAGTCGGTTGGCAACTCTTCATGAACCGACTAGATGTCTTTGCTCATTTCAGCCCATTCCCTGTTGATCAATTAGTCGGTCAAAGAAGGTTCACCGACCGACTAGATGGCGATCTAGTCGGTTAGGAATCCTTCTCAGACCGACTAGTTATCATTGCCTCATTTCAGCCTGAGTTACTGTTTCGAGTTAGTCGGTCTAAGAACGATTGTCGACCGACTAGTTGAGAAACTAGTCGGTTGGAATTTGTTCTCAGACCGACTAGTTCAACTTGCTTTCAGACTATTTGTTTTGACTCTTAATCGGTCTAAGAACACTCACCGATCGACTAGTTGTGAAACTAGTCAGTTGGTAAGTATTCTTAGACCGACTAGTTCTTTATGTCTGAACTTTCTCTTTTGGCTGTCGAGCTGTTAGTCGGTTCATGTTGAATCACCGACCGACTAGTTGAGAAACTAGTCGGTCAGTGATCCTTCTTAGACCGACTAGTCCGCTTCAGAATAGAGCCGTTGGAGCATTTATTGCACGAATTTCTCTCCTCTCTTTTCTCTATCCTATATATACTTGGAGGGGTTCTTTCATAGGATCCAAGGCTGCCATTTTAGAGGTTTAGAGAAATCAAAGAGAAGCTATTCAACTCCATTCTAAAGCTTTCTCTTCCTCACAAGAATCTCTCCCTCAACTCTTTGAGCCATATTCCTCAAGAGAGATTCTCTCCATTGTGAGCCTTCCAAGCCAAGAGCTTGATCCATAGTCACCATCCTCCATCCTTGCCTTCGATCGCTGATCTTATTGGTGGAGCTTCGGTTTGGTGACATTCTCTCCTCAAAATCCTTCTTGCCCTAATTTGATAAGTTATACTCAAGGCATAGGATTTTTTGGTAAGTATTTCTTTATTTCATTTCAATTGATATTGCAATTGTGTCTCTCGGTTGTGAGTGAGGTTGTGATCCCGGGTTGTGGGAGTCACATTTATATTGTGTATGATTTGGTCTTGTGAAGGTTTTTCACAAGAATTTCATAGTGCTAAATCTTGGGTTAGTGGTTTCTAACTCAAGTATCCGAAGGGGATCCGGGTGTTTGGGACGTAGGATCACCGGGAACAAGTCGGGAAGACTTGGGTGGATTCGAATCCGTTACATGCTTTGTTTGCGTTTGTCTATTCTTGTTGTTTGTAGTCTATTCCGCATTGTTGTTTGTATGTTTGCACAATAATTAGGAATAACTCTCTTGATTATTTTAAAGTACTATTCACCCCCCCTCTAGTACTTGTGCAGTAGCTACCACAGGGCACTACAATTGGTATCAGAGCCAAGGTTCAAAGCTATGACAAACAACGACTACAACATCTTCAAGGATCGTCAAGGATCTTCTTCCGTTATGTAAGGACAATCCTCTGTTAGGCCTCCTCACTTCAACGGTACCAACTATGGGTACTGAAAATACCGGATGGAAACCTTCCTCCGGAGCGCTTCACTTTGGAGAGCCATGATGACGGAGTATGTCGAGCCCGCCGAAGAAGATTTCGCGAAGTGGACTACCGCGGAGGTCGCCGCGGAGGTAAGCAATGCCAAGGCCATGAATGCCTTGCAATGTGCGTTGGAGCCCGAAGACTTCAACAAGATATGCACATGTAAGAGTGCATATCAAGTATGGAACCAACTCCTCATCTTGCACGAAGGAACGAGTACGGTAAAAGATTCTAAACTCGTTGTCGCTAACAAAGAATTTGAGTTGTTTCACATGGAACAGGGTGAAACTATGAAGGACTACTATGCTCGTTTCGTGGACATATCCAACGAATTGGAAGCACTTGGAAAGATCTGCACCCAAAAGGAGAAAGTCGCGAAGATAATCGACAGACTTCCTTCTTGTTGGGAAAAGCGTACCTTCGCCATCGAGGAAGGTAATGATATGAATAAATATACTGTCGTACAATTAATGGGTACCTTGTTGTCTTACGAGGTACGCACGGAAAGCAAGATAAGGATGAAGGAAAATATGAAGGCGTACTTGAAGCAAGACGAGCCAAAGAAAAAGGCGATTGCATACAAGGCCGCTCCATCTACCGATGATGAAGAATCAGAAGAAGAGTTGGACATGGAAGCTTTGGCCGATATGGCAAAGAAGTTCGACGATTCTTCCGAAAAGGTAAGTTGAAGAGTAAATCAAAATTTATTTTGAATAATGCTTCTACTCCCGTGTGTTATAAATGCAACAATCCAGGACATATCAAGCCAAATTGTCCTCTCTACAAACACAAGGAGAAGTGGAAGGCATCCAAGTACGACAAGTCGAGAAAGCACAAGAAAGGACTTGTCGGTACATTCACCGACTCCGAAGAGGACTCCTCAAGTGGAGAGTCGGATGATGAACGAGTGGAGAAAGCACACACGTGCTTCATGGGAAAAGAGGAACGTGTTCAAGAGACCTCCTCCGATGAAAGCGAGGATGGAAGCGAGGATGAAGGCGAAGAGGAAACTATGGATGAACTTAGATTAGCCAACGAACAACTTTGCAATAAGTTTTCTAATTTGGCTACTAGATTTATGAAAACTAAAAATGAGCTAGATAGTCTTAAAACCTCGCCTAAGCCTATCATCGTCAACAACGACACCATTGTTGAAGGGTTGAGAAATGAGATTGTAAATCTCAAATCTCAACTTGAGCATGTTCATATCGAGGATTTGGATGAACATGTGATAGCGGATTTGACGTCTCGAAACTCAACTTTGAGTATTGAGAATAAAAATCTCAAGTCACGTGTTTGTGCACTCGCATCGCAAGTGTCCACCTTGGATGCTTCTATGCATTCTCTCACCGAGAAGTATGAGTGCACATTAGGCCGAATCAATGAATTCAATAAAGGTAAGGGCCATTTGGACAATATCCTAAATGACTTACTTCCGGCCAATCATCACATTGGCTTGGGGTATAAGTTGGGAGACTCGTCCAAATTGTCCGCCACCTTTGTTAGGCCATCTTCCGAAGCTTCTACTAGTGGGAGAAAACACTTCATGGGTAGTTCTTCTACCAATGGTGCTTCCGCTAGGTACACACCCCCGTTTGGAAAGAAACCCACTTTGGGTGGACCTCCAAAGAAGGGTCATGCTTTCATGTATACCATGCCACGTAGGAACACACATCCTACTCCACATGTTCGCACGTACGATGATTTTTATGCTCAGCATCCACGAGCACGTGCACACCATGTGAGACACACTCATGCACGTGTTCCTCCACATGCATATGTTCACCCTCATGACTATATGAATGATTATCATCATGCATCTTATGCCTATCCACGACATGCATCACATAGAAATCAACAACGTATGCATGTTCCCAATAGGAATAGGGCTCCCAAAATCTTCACTATTTGGAGCCCGAAGGACACAAATATGCATGAGAAACAAGCATACATGAATTCTTATTTTATGAATGTCGTGCATAATGATGATTACGTTGGGAAGTCTAAGTCCAATTGGACTTGGCTTCCAAAAGTCTAATCTCTTAGGACCCAATGTCCTTGGGTACCATGGAATGATATTTTATCTTTAGATACTCAAGGATAAGAGAAGGAGCATCAAATCAAATTTTAGCTCCATATTAAGTTTTCTTGGTTCAATCCACCGTGGGATACCAATCCTACCAACTCCGTGATTTGCAAGGATTTTCACCCAAATGGAGTTGATGGTGCTTAAAGCGATGCACCAAAGTAGGGGGAGCATAATGGTGTAAGTATATTCTTACACTTGATATACATTTGGTATCAATGTATGTTGAATGCATGCATTGTTAGAATATTTGCATTGGTATCAATTTGTTAGAATGTTGATTTCGTCGCTCGACGATTATCTTGGTTAAATAGAAATTCCTTCTATGAATTCATAGAATTGTTTTCCATGCACTATTTAACTAAGAATGTTGATTTTGGAGAGTATGTTCCAAAACTCAATACGTGAAATTGATTTGAGTTTTGATGATTTCGTATTTCGATTTTCTCCTATGGTTTGATGATTTCGTATTTCTATTTTCGCCTATGGTTTGATGATTTCGTATTTCGATTTTCGCCTATGGTTTGATGATTTCGTTTTTCGATTTTCGCCTATGGCTTGATGATCTCGTTTTTCGATTTTCGACTATGGTCACGTTGGCACGCTTTGATTTTCTTCGGTATTTTACATTCGGTATTTTACATTTGGTATTTTACATTGGTGTTATTTGGACCATGGTCATATTCTTCGACTCTCATGCTTTAATTTCTTAGCCATTGTAATCTTGTCGTTGATATCCTCTCGCTCTTTTTGCTAATGCCAAAGGGGGAGAGAATTAATAATGACGATGTGCTAATTAATAATTCAAAGCAATTTACCATGAATCTAATTTGATATGTTAGATTCATGGGGAGTTAAGATATAAAAATGGATTTAGATCCTATATGTCAATAATTGGTTCATATTTCATATCTTCCTCATCTACTTGATGCGTATGATTAATATTTAATACAAGACTAACGTGTCATCAATGCAGGGGGAGTAAGTAAATTTCATTTGAATCATTATTATTGATTATTATTTATGTTGGTTTGTCATCACCAAAAAGGGGGAGAATGTTGAGTATTGATTTCCCGAATTTGGTTTTGGATGATGAGCAAACATAAATATCGTACTAACTGTTTGTGAGCGCAGTTATGGAGATCGTCGCCAAAAGAACACGTACATCAAAAGCGACGTCTTAAGACTTCTCAATACGCGTGATCGTATGCCTGGAGCTTCATTGAAGCTCAAGGAGCAATATTGAAGTCAAGAAGAATGAAGATTGAAGCTTTGAAGACGGTTCGTCATGTATTATTTATTGTCTTCTAGCTTCATAGATTAGAATGTTAAGCTTTGAGTAGGACTTACATTATTATCTTCATTTCGCTTATATCTTAGAGCTAGGATTATCATAGAAGCCATTAGAAACTTTCCCGAAGCCTATCGCTTCTTCCCTCGTCTTCTAGTGCATCTTAGTTGGTTCAAGAAGAAGAACCAACCGACTAGATGACGATCTAGTCGGTCGGCAACTCTTCATGAACCGACTAGATGTCCTTGCTCATTTCAGTCCATTCCCTGTTGATCAATTAGTCGGTCAAAGAAGGTTCACCGACCGACTAGATGACGATCTAGTTGGTTAGGAATCCTTCTCAGACCGACTAGTTATCATTGCCTTATTTCAGCCTGAGTTACTGTTTCGAGTTAGTCGGTCTAAGAACGATTGTCGACCGACTAGTTGAGAAACTAGTCGGTTGGAATTTGTTCTCAGACCGACTAGTTCAACTTGCTTTCAGACTATTTGTTTTGACTCTTAGTCGGTCTAAGAACACTCACAGACCGACTAGTTGTGAAACTAGTCGGTTGGCAAGTATTCTTAGACCGACTAGTTCTTTATGTCTGAACTTTCTCTTTTGGCTGTCGAGCTGTTAGTCGGTTCATGTTGAATCACCGACCGACTAGTTGAGAAACTAGTCGGTCAGTGATCCTTCTTAGACCGACTAGTCTGCTTCAGAATAGAGCCGTTGGAGCATTTATTGCACGAATTTCTCTCCTCTCTTTCCTCTATCCTATATATACTTGGAGGGGTTCTTTCATAGGATCCAAGCCTGCCATTTTAGAGGTTTAGAGAAATCAAAGAGAAGCTATTCAACTCCATTCTAAATCTTTCTCTTCCTCACAAGAATCTCTCCCTCAACTCTTTGAGCCATATTCCTCAAGAGAGATTCTCTCCATTGTGAGCCTTCCAAGCCAAGAGCTTGATTCATAGTCACCATCCTCCATCCTTTCCTTCGATCGCTGATCTTATTGGTGGAGCTTCGGTTTGGTGACATTCTCTCCTCAAAATCCTTCTTGCCCTAATTTGGTAAGTTATACTCAAGGCATAGGATTTTGTGGTAAGTATTTCTTTATTTCATTTCAATTGATATTGCAATTGTGTCTCTCGGTTGTGAGAGAGATTGTGATCCCGGTTGTGGGAGTCACATTTATATTGTGTATGATTTGGTCTTGTGAAAGTTTTTCACAAGAATTTCATAGTGCTAAATCTTGGGTTAGTGGTTTCTAACTCAAGTATCCGAAGGGGATCCGGGTGTTTGGGACGTAGGATCACCGGGAACAAGTCGGGGAGACTTGGGTGTATCCGAACCCGTTACATGCTTTGTTTGCGTTTGTCTATTCTTGTTGTTTATAGTCTATTCCGCATTGTTGTTTGTATGTTTGCACAATAATTAGGAATAACTCTCTTGATTATTTTAAAGTACTATTCACCCCCCCTCTAGTACTTGTGCATTAGCTACCACAGGGCACTACACTGCCCGCCAGAGACAGCCCCGCACCTCACCTGTTAGACCTGTGCGTCCCTCCACTCCACCACCCCCTGACACTCTAGTTCAAAGCCTTCGCGCTCTTGAGGGGGCTGTTAGTGGACTTCGAGGGGACTTTAGGGCTCTCTCCGCCACGGTCAGTTCCGTGCAGACCCGCGTCGCTATCCTTCCCAATATTCAGGCTTGCCTGAATCAGATTCTGGCGCGTCTGCCCCCCACTATCCACACCCACCCAGCAGACACCCCGCCCACCACCTCCACCACCACCCCCGCCACAGGACGGTGCTGGTGCAGCGCCACCACCAGCTTAGGCACACTCTTGATGCCTCTGATATTTTTTTTCGTTTTGCTGACCGTTTGTTCCTGGGCCTGGTGATTATTTTTTTTGCCCCCCCTCCTCCACGTATTACTTTGGTGCCTTCCTGATCATATCCTTTTTGTACCTTTTTGGGAGTGAGTGAGAGACTTTTTGGGGACACTTATATCTGCACCATCCCGATCTTTGCATGCATCACATTCATTCATATCTTATTTTCTCTTTCTTCTTCTTTCTTTTTCATCATGCATGCATCCTCACCACCCCACCCATCTCACGTCTCTCGGTGTGCCACACTTTGCACATTGAGGACACTGTGCACTTCAGCTTGGGGGAGTGAGTTCTCACACTTTTTCATTTTTTCCATCCTTTATTTTTGATTTCTCACATTTTCTTTCCACTCTTGCACTTATTTTCACCACTTTTTCGTTTTTTATCATGCATCACGTTTTCTTTTCCTTTTTTTTGAGTATGCTGCATTGTATATAGTTCTATTTTCTTTTATCTTTGTTTCTTTCATCCTTTCTAGAGATGATTTTTCTGTGATGATGATGACGTGGTGTTAGCCTATCTCTATGTGCACGCTATTTTGTCACGTCATAGCTTTTGTTTAAGATATCATATACTATGTCCTGCTTTGCATTTTGAAATAGTAACCCACTCTTTTCCTGTACGAATATGGATGAAATTCTGTTATTAGCTGATGTCTGATGATTCATATGTATGCTTTTCATAGAAAACACACCAAGCTTCACGCATTGATTGCTTATATTTGGAGTATAGCTTTCCTCTCTCATGTCACTTCTTATTGCATGAATTGTACGCTTCACCTTCAGGTTGATTGAATGTTTGCTAGGACGATATATCTGGACTAGTTTACTTTTTAAGATTAAACTGAGTAGATTATATTACTTTGCTGAAAGTTGTCGTGCACGTCTTATAGAGTGAACCGAGCTATACATTTATTTCTTTCTCCACATATCTTGAGCATCATTTCTCTATTTGATATTCATTGGTGAATCCCCCCTTTAGCAAGTCTATTATCGGCATTTCCCCCGCTATTAATTTTCATGCTCCAAATCCCCAAAATCAAAAAGAAAAAAAAATACCTGTATATCCTTCTCTCTTTTGATTTGGGATCGCTTATGTATATATGTTTATTCAAAAAATAGAGAAAAATTGAGAAAAAGAAAAGAAAAGAGAAAAGAAGTTTATAACGATCCCATCTCATACTCTTTCTCTCATTCTTCCCTCTTTTGTTTTATTTTTTACCTTTTTTTGGAGCTTCAAAAGAAATGGGGAATGCACATATTGATTTGTTTATGCCACCACGCTTATGGATAAGATTGGGGGAGAGGATCCAATGATGTGTGAGAGAGTGACTACCTGACAGTGCATGACAACCTAGGCTAAGTAATCTTCTAAACTCGGTGAGATTGCAAAAGTTTCACGAAATCCAGAAATCGACACTTAGCATTCATTTCATGAAAACCAAACTTTTCTATTCTTACTATTCCATATCACGTGATATCTCTTATACCCCCTATAGAAAGCATTCAATTGAAAAGTGTGTGATCTATGGTTATGCATACCTCTTTAGATGCTTCAGACGATGCTAATCCTAGAATGATTCCATATTCCATGCTATATTGATATTTTGGGGTTTTCTATTTCGAATGCA
Organism: Scilla litardierei; assembly: GCA_030789695.1. NCBI lineage: Eukaryota > Viridiplantae > Streptophyta > Magnoliopsida > Asparagales > Asparagaceae > Scilla > Scilla litardierei. The sequence goes on from CM061133.1 coordinate 31,176,838, forward strand.
TCAATTATACTGTGATATCGAAATAAAAGTCTTTGACGTGTGTTTTATATTCGATGTATGCTATATGAGTAAGCAAAGCCCACGTCCTGAGAAAAATGATCTAGCGCCCCCTTCTTCGCTTTCTATTCTATTTTTATTTTTATTTCTTTTATTTTTCCCTCTTTTCCATCATTTTGCCCGTCGGGCTCGCTTTTTACTCATCTCCTCGAGGACGAGTAAGAGGTAAGCTTGGGGGATTTTGATCACTCCATATTTTACACCCTTTTTTCTGCATGTTTGCATGCCACTTTGATCGCTCATATCACGTTTTTCACTATTATTCGACAATATTGCGATGCTTTTCACGATTTCTTGTTTTTGTCGTATTTCAAGAGATATGGAGCGATTCGGAGTGATTTTGAGATCAAGATGATTTGCACCCACTCTGGAGTGTCACCCAAAGCTCTTTTGATGGCTATTCGGCGATGGAAGACAAGCGGGAGAAGAAGGAACGTGATAGGAGCGACGAGGAAGCGAAAAGATGAAGATTGGGCATCTGCAGCATCTCACTCGGCCGAGTGAACCACCCACTCGGCCGAGCAAGAAGACCACTCGGCCGACCAGACCGGACACGCATCAACAGAATGAAATCGGCGTGCACTCGGCCGATTGACGATAGTCCACTCGACCGAGCATGGAAATCCCCTCGCCCGAGTGGCATGGGAAAATCCACTTCAAAAGAGGCCGACTTACTGTAAATGTACAGGCTTTTGACGGTTCCGACTCGGCCGAGCAAGAAATGCCCCGCAGCCGAGTGAGTAAATCCACTCGGCCGAGTCACTCCCGAAGACAGACCCCCAAAAAGTCCCAACTTACTGTAATTTTACACTGTCTGTCACTCGGCCGAGTGACATTTGTCACTCGGCCGAGTGAGCCGCCCCGCCTGCTGCGTAAACTGCGATTTCTGGGCTGCGCAGGGGCATTTTTGTCACGATGTTTTGGGTGATTTTGAGGGGTATTTAAACCCAGTTTTTGCCCTAGTTAGAGAGAACTTTTTGATACTTTTTGCAACCTTTTTAGAGAGCTGTTTAGATAATTAGATTTAGGCTTTTGGAGAGATTAGAAAGGGGACTTTTGTTGGATGCTATTGGATTCTCATTGGTTTGTCTCTTTTCTTGTCAAAAACTCTATTTTTGTTGATAATTTCTCTATTGCAATGATTTGTGTTGATTTTGCTATTGAATTTCTTATGAATTTCATGATGATTAGTGAGTAGTTTTATCGTCTTAGGGCATATGGATGAACCCTATGAACCCTATTTCTGAATTATGATGAATTGGTGAAATTCTTGCTAGAATTGATTAGGGTTAGGTTGGGGTTGATAAATTACGGGTAGCTAGGGATTCATATCGATTGGGATTTGCAAGAGATTGGGTCCCAATTGATAGGAAGCCCTAGAAATTCGACTTTGATTTACGATTAGACTTTTCTAGAATTGGTTTGCAAGAGATTGGACCAAGGCTAGGGTTTTCAATCGTAATTCTATACCAATACCCGTTTGCAAGAGATTGGACAGGTAGGAACTATCTCAACCTAGGTCGTAGCTCGAGTTTGCACGAGAGTGGGCTCGAGATACGGTTGAACGATGATGTCATTCTTCACGCTAGCGGCTTAGGTTAGGGTTTGCAAAAGATTGGGCCCTAACCTAAGTTTGCTATAGACCGGCAATAGCGCGAGAGCGTGAGCTTGGTTCTACATTTAGTTGTGACTAGTTCACCTAAAATTTAAGTCTAGCGACGATGTAACCTATGAATCACAATGATGAGACACGGTTCGTAGCGGGGATTCCCTATCCCTAGGTGCTTTATTTCATTGATATTTCTATCGATATACGAACGATTGTGACAATTTTACCCCAAATTATTCTCGACCATTTTGATAGATAGGTGATTAGAAGAAGACACTGTCATTGTTCCTCCCTGAGTTCGATACCCGCTCGCCACTACGCCGTGCGCTTGCGGTAAGACTATGAGTCGCTTGTCCCGGGTGCGTGTGCATACCGGGGCGCGATCAACTAACCGGGGTCTGCTCAATACGGCGGGTAGAGGAGTCCACCTCCACCACCTAGGGGATCTCCCCAGAGACAATCGACGAGTCAAGCACGCTGAGGGTCCGCTCTCCCTTTCCTCTTCTTACCTTCGGGCCTCCCAGAATCCGAATGGGAGCGTTTCTTCGCTCCCCCTGACTCTCAGTCGGTGCTTGAGACCCCGCTCAGTGCCCCCTGTGGACCTCTCGCCATGTGCAAAACTAGGGTAGGAACCGGTCAAGTCCCCCACCGCAGGGGGCTCGATAACGATGTGGGGCGGTGGCAGTGGAACATCTGTCGGTTTCAGCGTCCCAACCACAGCATCGGCCATGCAAATCTCTTCTTCCACCAAGCACCGAGGCACGTACCAGAAGGAATTCCATGCCCTCCAGGGGTTCCCTGACGAATGAGTTCACACACGTCGCGGCTGAACTCTCGACCCGCCATCTATGCAGAAGGAAGGAAGATCAGGGTCAACAAAGGAGAAGGGCAGAAGGAAAAAAGAGCCTACCAGGGGACCACATGACATTCTTGAAGAGACTATCGTCCAGCAAGGGCCAGACCGACCTCTCCACCAGTAGCAACGCCGACAAGAGCCTGACCGTAGCCTGATCGGCCTCGGAAAGGGACAGTGTCAAGTCATATCGACACAAGCTCTCCCAACCTGTCAAAATCACAGAGTCTTCCAGAAAGGTGACAAAAATGTAGTTTTTACTCCTGTCACCAACCCAGCAGGGCAGATCCAGCAAACACTCCCTCCATGCCTGGGCACGGATATGCTGCCATGACCCCTGGCTGACCAACTGGACCCTGAAATAGTTGAAGAAGAGAGGCAGGGTCGGCTCCAACCTATGTGCATTACAGATCACGATGAATCCGACCAAAGCCGGGATCAAGTAGGGGTCAACTGACACAGGGCTACCACCAAACACTCTAGAACCTGGATAATGAAGGGGTGGAGAGAAAAGCAGAGCCCCATACAAAACATCTCATACGTACACACCGACCTCGCGACTCCCTGGAAAGAAAATCCTATCGTCGACAAAGGAAACATGAACGTCATACTGTTAACAGAGGTATCTCGACCTAATCTCCTCGACAGTAGAATAGGGGACGGTGGATGCTGATCGAAGGATCAACGGAGTGACGTCGAATTCCTCCACCGAAAGGGCATCATCCCTACGGGCCGGGTCCTCAAATAGCAGACCCTTCCCCTTATCGAGGAGCGACCAAGGCTTGAAAGGACTATCAGACCCAGAAGAGGGGGTTCATATCCTCAACGCCGCCATTAAACAAATCAAAGAGCAAAAACGGAAGAAGGAGATTACCTTAAAAGAATTTGATGAGGGAGGCAAAGAGGAATTCGTTAACAATCGAAGGATCGAAATCAGATTAGGAAGCGTAAAGAAAAAATCTGAAAGAACAGCGATTTTATATGAGAGACAATTTTGAATCCAGGCCGTCCAAGGAAAGACGCGTGGCAACATCCTGCGGCAAGCGACACATTAAAATCTGCTCCAAGGGGTGGGAGAGGTCCAACCAGGCAATGTTTTGATGACCCTCATTTAATGCCACTACCTCGACTGACGCTCCTGTCAACTCCACATGGATCACATCCCCCGGACCGAACCGTCAGAATTCGAACGGCACGAGCGATGGGGGCAATGTCTACGACCCTCCTAGGATGGGCCAAGACCGAACGGCCCAAGCTCGTGCCGCGAGCCTCTAGGCCTGGGGAGAACGAGGCCACCATGAAGACTCGGAGTCAGGCCGGCCTCGGACCGATACAAATATAGCCGCCGACCCACGCCAGCGGGAGTTAACCACTCCCCTTTAACAGCGCCCCCCTAATCACCATTAAAGAGCCCCATTACACCCACCTTCATGACCCATGAAGGCACCATCAAAGGGGCGGATAGTCGGGGCAAAATAGGGGGACGTGGAGGGGACATTGCTGTGGAAGATTCCTATAAAACAACTCGAAGAACAACGTACAAAGGACATTCTTTCTGGATACCAAAACTCCGAGGTATTCTTCCTAAACGACCTTATCCCCCACCTTATAATTCTCCTCCACAGCTCGGCCCGAGGACTCGTGTGTCGGCCTCTCCGTGAGCCATACCGATCCCACCGAGCATCCTTTAGATCTGTCACGACCCGCTTCCCTAAAATGGAGGCGAGACGTGAAAAGGTCCGCACGAGAGTGGAGCTGTGAAGCCCCAAACCCGATAAGCGTCAATAAAACATAAGCAGGTCCCTGTAACCACAACGGAACAACAATAATAACACAAGGAGAGACTGAAATAAAAATCTCACATCTCATAAATTGTCCAACATGAAAATAAGTCCAACATCCAGAAAAGCCACCAGGCTAAAGAAAAGAGTCTAAAGGCCCAGAACAAGGCCAACAAAAGCAACGACATAACAAAGTATAGGTGCTACGCACCGATGACAAAACAACTGTCTAAACAAAAGGGAAACACAACGAAAACACTAGGACTGGTCCCCAGTGTCCATGTACTCCCCGTCAAACACAAGCTCGAGCTCGGCGTCAGCAAACACCTCGTCCTCAACAAGGTACTCAGGCTCAGGATCTAACATGTGTCACCCAAAAGAGTAAAGGGGCACATGTCAGCAAGTCTAAAAGACTTGGGCAAGGAAACTGAAAGTAAGGCAACTAGCAACCTAGCAGTTTTAGTATGCATGACATGGCAGTTATAACATGAGTGCACAATTAGGACATGGTGAACAGTAAGTACAAGAGAACAAGTATCGGGACACGACAAGAGTAGCCAAGCTACTAACAATCTCAAACAATTCACTATTCACGTTTCACGTTGTTTTGTAGATGTTTACGCCCTTCAGCTGAATGGTACAACATTCACACCGATCGGCACTAAACACTACCCCACCCCAGAGTTTACGTCTCACAACTGCAGTTGCGGATCAGGCAGACCCCCAGTTGAATGACCGCTTAACCCTTACCCCATCCCACACGTAAACAAGCCAGGGTCCCTGCACATGAGCCCAGTAAGTGAGCCAGGGTTGCCCCGCACGGGAGCTTGTTTTCCTATTTCACAATTCAATTTCGAGCGTTGGGGTTTCCAACTACAGGGCTCGCTTCTGGAACACGAGCCAGGAACACTAGCATTGTAGCGAAGCTACGCAATCACAGCAACACTTAAAGAAATGCAATACATGACAATTAATTCGTGTACCGTTAATGGAAAGTAAACATGACATGGTAATTGTGCAACATGATATATGTCGGAACTAGCTTCGTTGTCAAGCTAGTTCCCCAATTTGCGCCTAGGCGAGTATCATTTCGTCGCCTAGCCTCTTTTACGCCTACAACAAGCAAATGGCCTAAAACATGGCCTAAACCCTAAGTGGCAAGTTTCACTTGCCTAGCACCGGGGATGACGATCACGAAGGTTCGTCTCGCGGATGCTAATCTACGGGGAAATCGCTGTTATGGGGAAACAATCATCAAACAACATGAAATTTCATTAGGGTTTCATAAAAATACAAATAGGTTATGAAAACATCAAGAGATCGATTTCTCACCGAGAGGAGGCGGAAGAAACACTCGGGAGAACCCTAGGACCAGATCTGGAAGCAAATGGAGAAGTTTGGAGAGTTAGGGCTTTTGGGGGATTTTGGGGATTTGATGAGATTTTGGGGAAGATGAGAGGTAGGTAGAGTTGATGGAGGGTTTAGATGATGGATCTAGGGCTTGGGATGAAGGAATAGAGCTTGGAGGAAGATGGGGGCTCAATGGGGGAGATTTTAGGGTTTTGGGTCGAGTGGAGGAGGAAGAAAACGTTTGGGAGGGGTATAAATAGGTTAGGCTGGCGGCTGCCCAGAAATTATGGTTTTAACACAGATTAGTCGGTCAAAGAGCAACCACTGACCGACTAGTTTGGCAACTAGTCGGTCGGTCGACCAACGTAGACCGACTAAGTGTAAACAGTAACTTCTGAACGAAAATAGGATTTGGATTTAGTCGGTCCATGAACAAATACTGACCGACTAGTTTGATATCTAGTCGGTCGGTGAACGTTCGTAAACCGACTAAGAGTAAACAGTAACTCGACTGTACAGAAGAACCAAGAATTAGTCGGTCTGAGTACAGAACTTAACCGACTAGTTTAACAACTAGTCGGTCGAAAGATGAACTTAGACCGACTAAGAATGAACAGTACTGATACTAAAATTTAGATGATGTGTTAGTCAGTTAAAGAAGCATTGCCGACCGACTAGTTTGCAACCTAGTCGGTCAACCAACGTTCTTAGACCGACTAACGATAAACAGTAACTCATGAGAAATTTAGAAAGCCAACTAGTCGGTCCAAGAAGGATTGCCGACCGACTGGATCGTCATCTAGTCGGTCAGTGCCCCTTCTTATACCGGCTAATTAGCACCAAAAGTTCCGATACGGAGCGCGGAGCTCCGGGATCGATTCCTAAGACTCCTAGGCTTGATCTAATAGTAAGATACGACCATTATGAAGCCTGTCACGAATGACATACTTCGAAATCGACAATCCTAAGGAAGAAACGAGAAAATACGACGAATCGATCGAAAATGAAAGCTACGGAGACGAAAACCACACACGAGGAGAAAATCCACCAAAACATATATTATACTATAATAAATCCAGATACATAAAAAGCAGTCGTTACATCCTCCCCAACTTAAGAAAAATTCCATCCTCGGAATTTCCGAATACTCACGAGTCCGGAAACAAAAGTGGGAAACGCTCTCGCATCTCATCCTCATTCTCCCAAGTAGACTCTCCAGGTGAGCCGTGTCACCACATCACCCTCACAAGATTGACAATCTTGTTCCGAAGCGATTTCTGACGCCTGTCCAGAATCTGCACTGGATGCTGGTCATACGTCATATCGGGGCGAACGGTAATCTCCGAAAAATCCACAGCATGAGATGGATAGTTAATGTATCGACGAAGCTGCGACACATGGAAAACATTGTGAACTCCTTCCAAAGATGGCGGCAAGGCCAAGCGATAAGCTACCTCGCTAACCCTCTCCAAAATGTCAAACGGTCCAATATATCGCGGGCTCAACTTCCCTCGCTTCCCGAAACGAATCACACCACGATTCGGGGAAATCTTCAAGAACACATGGTCGCCCGGCTGAAACTCCAAAGGACGACGTTTAGCATCCGCCCAATGCTTAAAACGGTCCTGAGTAAGCCTCAACCTCTCCCGAATATTCCTGACGATATCCACGGCCTCCACGATCATCTCAGGTCCTAACAACTCCCGATCACCAACGTCATCCCAACTCAATGGCGATCGACATTTCCTCCCATAAAGAGCGGCGAAAGGCGCCATGCCAATACTCGCCTGGAAGCTGTTGTTGTCAGAGAACTCCACCAAATGTAGATGGTCCTCCCACGAACCCTTGAAATCCAACATGCACGCCCTCAGCATGTCTTCCAAAATCTGAATCGTCCTCTCGGACTGGCCATCCGTCTACGGATGGTACGCCGTGCTAAAACTCAGACGCGTACCCAAGCTCTTCTGCAAACTCTGCTAGAACTGAGATGTGAACCTCGTGTCTCTATCCGACACGATACTCACGGGGACTCCATGAAGTCGCACGACCTCCTGCACGATTCACGTCACATCACTATCCAAACTAGGAAAAGGAAATAAAAACGGAGAGTAAAAGAATTTTACCTCCATATATCTCCTCGCTAGCGCCTCAGTGGACTGTCCCACTCGGAACGGAATAAAGTGCGCGGATTTGGTCAATCGATCTACGATCACCCAAATCGCGTCATTCTGCTTCGGACTCCGAGGTAGTCCAGTCACGAAATCCATAGTGATGTGTTGCCACTTCCACTCCGGAATCGGAAGCGGTTGTAGCAACCCGGCCGTACGCTGATGCTCCGCCTTCACTTGCTGACAAACCAAGCACTTGGCTACACTCCGAGCCACACTCCTCTTCATACCATGCCACCAATAATTCAGACGAAGATCCTGGTACATCTTGGTGCCACCAGGATGCACAGAATACGGCGAACTGTGTGCCTCCACCATCAACTCCTCTCTAATATCCCCCGCGGGCACACACAACCTGGCTCCAAACCTCAGCGAGCCATCCTCATGAATCAAAAAGTCAGTCCGCAGACCGGCTTCCACCTGCTCCCGAATCTTCACCAACTTCGGATCCTCAGCCTGGCCAGCCTTAATCCGATCCACGAACGTCGACTGTACCTGCATGTACATCAACGATGAATCCTTCCCAGGAAGAACAATCTCCACACCAGACTCGCAAAGATTCTGCTGCAATCTCCACTGCGAGGTAAAAATCATCACCGCTGGAAGCCTACTCAAAGCATCTGGAACCACATTCACCTTGCCAGGATGAAACTGCAAATCAATCTCATAATCCGCCATAAGCTCCAACCATCGACGCTGTCGCATGTTGAGCTCCTTCTGGGTAAAGATATACTTCAAGCTTTTGTGATCGGTGAAAATCTTCACTTTCTCACTCAGCAGGAAGTGCCTCCAAATCTTAAGAGCAAACACAACGGCAGCCAACTCCAAATCATGCGTCGGGTAATTCTTCTCATGAACCTTAAGCTGACGAGACGCATACGCCACAACATGCCCATGCTGATGCAACACACAACCGAGACCCTTGCCAGAAGCATCGCAAAAGATCTCAAATCCACCGCTGCGATCAGGCACAACAAGAATAGGGGCAGTCGTCAACCTCTCCTTCAGAATACCAAAAGCACTCTCACAATCACCCGACCAAACAAAAGCAACATCCTTCCGTGTCAACCTGGTCATCGGCTCAGCAATACGAGAAAAGTCCTTAATGAATCGCCGATAGTAACCAGCAAGTCCAAGGAAACTCCGAATCTCAGACGCAGACGACGGAACAGGCCACTCTCTGATGGCCCTAATCTTCTCGGGATCCACTGAAATACCATCTCCAGTCACCACATGCCCGAGGAAAGCAACTCGATCCAGCCAAAACTCGCACTTCGAAAACTTAGCATACAACCGATGCTTCCTCAAAATCTCCAACACCGTCCTCAAGTGCGAGGCATGCTCTTCCTCCGACTTTGAATAGATCAGAATGTCGTCAATAAAGATAACGACAAACTTATCCAAAAAGTCATAGAAAATCAGGTTCATCAGATTCATGAAAACTGCGGGTGCGTTAGTTACGCCGAAAGGCATAACCACAAACTCATAGTGTCCATACTTCGTCCTGAACGCTGTCTTCGGAACATCTCTCTTCTTCACCATCAACTGATGGTAACCACTCCTCGAATCCAATTTAGAAAACACCCTCGAACCTCCAAGTTGATCAAAAATATCATCGATGCGAGGCAACGGGTATTTATTCTTAATGGTCACCGCATTCAACTCCCGATAGTCCACGCACATGCGACGCGAACCATCCTTCTTCTTCACTAGCAACACCGGTGCTCCCCACGGAGAAACACTAGGATTAATATAACCCTTCAGCAGAAGCTCATCCAACTGCTTCCGCAACTCCTCCAGTTCTGCAGGTGCCATACGATACGGCGCCTTCGAAATCGGCTGTGCACCTGGAATAAGATCAATAGAAAATTCCAAAGCTCGATCAGGTGGCAAACCAGACATCTCCTCGGGGAAGACGTCGCCAAAATCTCGCACCACAGCTGGCCACTCCAGCTCCATCTGCAAAGCCACAGCCTCCACCGGCCTGGCCTGAAATCTGACAGGACCAAGCGAACTGCTACCACGACTGAACTCAAATACTGGGTGTCCGGGAATCTCGAACACCACCTTCTTCCTCCGACAGTCGATCGTGGCATAGAAGCTCGCAAGCCAGTCCATCCCAAGGACCGCATCATAGTTGATGATGTCGTGGACAATGAAATCAGCGAAAAGCTCATGTCCACAGACCACCAACGAGCAAGAATTGCAACCACGATGCACCGAGACCACGCCATTCCCTGTAACGATGTTCCAACTCTTGGGAAGAGGGGACGTCGACAAGGAATGCCTCTCCACGAAGCTCCGAGAAATAATGCACATCGATGCACCCGAGTCAAAGAGGACTCGTGCAGGAAATGTGCAAACCAAAACCACACCTAACAAGCAATTAACAATCAAACCCTATTCTAGCAAACAATCATGTTCAAGCAAACTACACAATCTAACAATCAAAACCAGCTAGGAAAGTAACAGCTAGATTGAGGATTACCTGCGATAACCTCATCTACAGCCTCGCTCTCCACAGCGGTCATCAGAAAAGCCTGCCTCTTCGGCGGAACAGCCTGCCGAAAAGCATGCCCCTGTGGAACAAGAGCCGCTCCACGTCCAGCAGGAACAGACGCTCGCTGCTGCAACGGCTGTGCTGCAACAGGTGCCCTCCGCAGCGGACCCGCATGCCGACAATCCCTCGCGGCATGGGAAGCATCACCACAAACCAGACACTGGCCCAAAAACTTTCGACACTGATCCTTGATGTGGCCAGGCTTGCCGCAGAAATGGAAAGTCTTCATAATATGCCCTCCTGGCCTCTTAAACTGAGCAGACTGATTAGGCCTGAATCCAGGTCTAACCACAGCTCTCGCCTGTTCCACAGGCCTCTTCCCAGCACCAACAATAGACCCCATCCTCTGGTTCACGAGCAGCTCCTGCCTCTTGGCTGCTACTAGAACCTTCTGATAAGACTCCCGGTCAGAAGAGGTCACAAAACTCTGGAGCTCCGAAGCAAGTCCCTGCAGGAACCTCTGAGCTCTCTCCTCAGCGTCCTGCACCATCTTTGGTGCAAACTGACTCAGCCTCATGAACTCCTGGTGGTATAGGTCCACCGACGAGCTCCCTTGCTTCAAATCGATAAAACGCTGCAGCATCTCTTCCCTGGCAGCTTTCGGGAAGAACTCACCCTCAAACCTGGCCTTGAAGGTAGCCCAAGCTATCGGCTCCACCAACATCTTCTCTTCCGCATCCCACCAATTCTGAGCATTATCCTTGAGTTGCCTCTTCACCAAATCAACCCATCCAGTCGGGGTGATCTTGGCCATCTTCAGATGTCCTCGATGTTCCGAATCCACTCATCGGCAGCCAGAGGACCCTCAGACCCATCAAAATATGCGGGACCCAGCTCCCGAAATTGCTTCGCTCCCGGCTCAGAGCGAGGGGCATCCGGAAGAGCCCGGGCAGCTCGAGCTAGTGGAGCATTCTGGACTTGCAGAAGCACACCCTGCTGCACTTGCATCATCTGCAGCATCATCCGCATCATCTCACCGCTGGTGGGTTCCCGCTCAGGCTCCTCATCATGAGGGAGCGCACCACTACCCCCACCACGGTTGAAACATCTTCTTGCCATCTAGTGACACAGAAAACGAAGCAGATTAGACTCATAGCTTATGACTCGGACGTCGAACTTAGTTTATTGGACATTCTAATATTATTATCGCTATTCCGATATTCGCAGTTACAGAAGGACCTGCATGGGCCACCAACAAAACCTGTCACGACCCGCTTCCCTAAAATGGAGGCGAGACGTGAAAAGGTCCGCACGAGAGTGGAGCTGTGAAGCCCCAAACCCGATAAGCGTCAATAAAACATAAGCAGGTCTCTGTAACCACAACGGAACAACAATAATAACACAAGGAGAGACTGAAATAAAAATCTCACATCTCATAAATTGTCCAACATGAAAATAAGTCCAACATCCAGAAAAGCCACCAGGCTAAAGAAAAGAGTCTAAAGGCCCAGAACAAGGCCAACAAAAGCAACGACATAACAAAGTATAGGTGCTACGCACCGATGACAAAACAACTGTCTAAACAAAAGGGAAACACAACGAAAACACTAGGACTGGTCCCCAGTGTCCATGTACTCCCCATCAAACACAAGCTCGGGCTCGGCGTCAGCAAACACCTCGTCCTCAACAAGGTACTCAGGCTCAGAATCTAACATGTGTCACCCAAAAGAGTAAAGGGGCACATGTCAGCAAGTCTAAAAGACTTGGGCAAGGAAACTGAAAGTAAGGCAACTAGCAACCTAGCAGTTTTAGTATGCATGACATGGCAGTTATAACATGAGTGCACAATTAGGACATGGTGAACAGTAAGTACAAGAGAACAAGTATCGGGACACGACAAGAGTAGCCAAGCTACTAACAATCTCAAACAATTCACTATTCACGTTTCACGTTGTTTTGTAGATGTTTACGCCCTTCAGCTGAATGGTACAACATTCACACCGATCGGCACTAAACACTACCCCACCCCAGAGTTTACGTCTCACAACTGCAGTTGCGGATCAGGCAGACCCCCAGTTGAATGACCGCTTAACCCTTACCCCTTCCCACACGTAAACAAGCCAGGGTCCCTGCACATGAGCCCAGTAAGTGAGCCAGGGTTGCCCCGCACGGGAGCTTGTTTTCCTATTTCACAATTCAATTTCGAGCGTTGGGGTTTCCAACTACAGGGCTCGCTTCTGGAACACGAGCCAGGAACACTAGCATTGTAGCGAAGCTACGCAATCACAGCAACACTTAAAGAAATGCAATACATGACAATTAATTCGTGTACCGTTAATGGAAAGTAAACATGACATGGTAATTGTGCAACATGATATATGTCGGAACTAGCTTCGTTGTCAAGCTAGTTCCCCAATTTGCGCCTAGGCGAGTATCATTTCGTCGCCTAGCCTCTTTTACGCCTACAACAAGCAAATGGCCTAAAACATGGCCTAAACCCTAAGTGGCAAGTTTCACTTGCCTAGCACCGGGGATGACGATCACGAAGGTTCGTCTCACGGATGCTAATCTACGGGGAAATCGCTGTTATGGGGAAACAATCATCAAACAACATGAAATTTCATTAGGGTTTCATAAAAATACAAATAGGTTATGAAAACATCAAGAGATCGATTTCTCACCGAGAGGAGGCGGAAGAAACACTCCGGAGAACCCTAGGACCAGATCTGGAAACAAATGGAGAAGTTTGGAGAGTTAGGGTTTTTGGGGGATTTTGGGGATTTGATGAGATTTTGGGGAAGATGAGAGGTAGGTAGAGTTGATGGAGGGTTTAGATGATGGATCTAGGGCTTGGGATGAAGGAATAGAGCTTGGAGGAAGATGGGGGCTCAATGGGGGAGATTTTAGGGTTTTGGGTCGAGTGGAGGAGGAAGAAAACGTTTGGGAGGGGTATAAATAGGTTAGGCTGGCGGCTGCCCAGAAATTAGGGTTTTAACACAGATTAGTCGGTCAAAGAGCAACCACTGACCGACTAGTTTGGCAACTAGTCGGTCGGTCGACCAACGCAGACCGACTAAGTGTAAACAGTAACTTCTGAACGAAAATAGGATTTGGATTTAGTCAGTCCATGAACAAATACTGACCGACTAGTTTGATATCTAGTCGGTCGGTGAACGTTCGTAAACCGACTAAGAGTAAACAGTAACTCGACTGTACAGAAGAACCAAGAATTAGTCGGTCTGAGTACAGAACTTAACCGACTAGTTTAACAACTAGTCGGTCGAAAGATGAACTTAGACCGACTAAGAATGAATAGTACTGATACTAAAATTTAGATGATGTGTTAGTCGGTTAAAGAAGCATTGCCGACCGACTAGTTTGCAACCTAGTCGATCAACCAACGTTCTTAGACCGACTAACGATAAACAGTAACTCTTGAGAAATTTAGAAAGCTAACTAGTCGGTCCAAGAAGGATTGCCGACCGACTGGATCGTCATCTAGTCGGTCAGTGCCCCTTCTTATACCGGCTAATTAGCACCAAAAGTTCCGATACGGAGCGCGGAGCTCTGGGATCCATTCCTAAGACTCCTAGGCTTGATCTAATAGTAAGATACGACCGTTATGAAGCCCGTCACGAATGACATACTTCGAAATCGACAATCCTAAGGAAGAAACGAGAAAATACGACGAATCGATCGAAAATGAAAGCTACGGAGACGAAAACCACACACGAGGAGAAAATCAGCCAAAACATATATTATATTATAATAAATCCAGATACATGAAAAGCAGTCGTTACAAGATCCGTTCTGACTTAGGCATCAGAGGGGACTTGGTCGGAACCAAGGTCCGACCCCCCTGATGATCTTTCTCGTCTGTTCAGGTCGAGGAGATCCAGCTGCGCCGAGGCTATCCTTCGGTGCCATATCAAGCTCAGAGCCGAACATGCTCGCCCCCAAGCCTATTCATCTCCACTCGCATGGAGGCCGTCGCTTGGCCGAGGACTCCCTTCGGCATGTCAACGCTCGAACCCGCGCGCTCTTTGCCAGGCCAAACAAGCTGCATCCTGCTCCCTGAGGCCGCACGTGTCCCGCATGATCGCGTTGACCTCTGGTCCTCCAGTTAACCAACCTGTGGTGAGAAGACACCCCGAAACTGGTTATTTGACGGGAGGACCAAAGGTCAACGCGATCACGTGGGACACTTGCGGTCTTCGGGAGCAGGATGCAGCTCGTTTGGCTTCGCGAAGAGAGTGTGGGTCCGAGCATCGGCGTGCCGAATGGAGTCCTCGGCCAAGCGACAGCTTTCGTGAGAGTGGAGATGAACGGGCTTACGGGCAAGCATGTTCGGCTTCGGGTTTGATAGGGCACCAAGCATAGTCTCGGCGCGGCTGGATCTCCTTGACCTGAATAGAAGAGAAAGCTCGTCAAGGGGGGTAGGACCTTGGTTCCGACCAAGTCCCCTCCGATGCCTAAGTCAGAACGGATCTGAAGGATGCTCGGTGGGATCGGTATGGGTCATGGAGAGGCCGATATGCGAGTCCTCGGATCGAGCTGTGGAGGAGAATTATAAGGTGGGGGATAAGGTCGTTTTGGAAGAATACCTCGGAGTTTTGGTATCCAAGAAAGGTCATTTGTACGTAGTTCTTCGATTTATTTTATAGGAATCTTCCACGGCCATGTCCCCTCAATGTCCACCTATTTCGTCCCGACTATCCTCCACTTTGATGGTGCCTCATGGGTCATAAAGGTGGGCGTAATGGGGCTCTTTAATGGTGATTAAGGGGGTGCAGTTTAAGGGGAGTGGTTAACTCCCACTGACGTGGGTCAGCGGCTATATTCATATCGGTCCGAGGTCGGCCTGACTCCGAGTCTTTATGGGGGCCTCGTTCTCTCCAGGCCTGTAGGATCGTGGCACAGGCTTGGGTCGTTCGGCCTTGGCCCATCATGGGAGTGTTATATCAATTGCCCCCATTGCTCAGGCCGTTCGGATTCTGACGGTTTAGTCCGAGGGATGTGATCCGTGTGGAGTTGACATGAGCGTCAGTCAAGGCAGTGGCATTAAATGAGGGCCATCATAACGCTGCCTGGTTGGACTTCTCCCACCCTTATGAGCCGAATTAGATGTACTGCCTACCGCAGGATGTCGCCACGCATCTTTCCTTGGACGGCCTGGATTCGAAATTGTCTCTAACAAATTCCTTTTCGCCTCCCTCTTCAAATCCTTTTAAGGTAATTTTCTTCTTCTGTTTTTGCTATTTGATTTGTTTAATGGCAGCATTGAGGATAGGAACCCCCTCTTCTGGGTCTGATAGTCCTTCCGAGCCTCGACTACTCCTTGAAAAGGTGAAGGGTCTGCTATTTGAGGACCCGGCCCATCGGGATGATGCCCTTTCAGCGGAGGAGTTCGACGTCCCTCCGGTGATCTTTCGATTGGCATCCACCATCTACTATTCCACCGCCGAGGAGATTAGGTCGAGATACCTCTGTCACACGTATAACGTTTAGGTTCCCTTTACCGACGAATGGATTTGCTTTCCAAGGAGTCGTGAGGTCGACCTGTATGTCGAGATGTTCCGTATGGGGCTTCGCTTTCCTCTCCACCTATTCATTATCCAGTTTCTAGAGTTTTTGGTGGTAGCCATGTGTCAGCTTACCCCCTACTCGATCCCGGCTTTGGTCGGATTCATCATGATCTGTAATTCGCATGGGTTGGAGCGAACCCTGCCTCTCCTCTTCTACTATTTCAGGGTCCAATTGGTCGGCCAGGGGTCATGGTAGCATATCCGCGCCCGACGGGGAGGGAGTGTTTGCTAGGTTTACCCCATGGGTTGGCGACTGGAGTAAAAACTATGTTTTGTCACCTTTCTGGAAGACACTGTGATTTTGACAGGTTAGGGGAGCTTGTGTCGGTATGACTTGACACTGTCCCTTTTCGAGGCCGATCAGGCTGCGGTCAGGCTGTTGTCGACGTTGTCGCTGGTAGAGAGGTCGGTCTAGCCCTTGCTGGACGATATTCTCCTCAAGAATGTCATGTGTCCCATGGTAGGCTCTTTTTTCCTTCTGCCCTTCTCCTTTGCTTACCCTGATCTTCCTTCCTTCTGCAAAGATGGCAAATCGAGAGTTCAGCCGCGATGTGCGTGAACTCATTCGCCATGGAGCCCCTTGAAGGTGTGGAAATACTTTTGGCCACACACCTCGGTGCTTGGTGAAAGAAGAGATTCGCGTGGCCGACACCACAGTTGGGACACTGGAATCGACAGACGTTCCCCTGCCACCACCCCCATGTCGTTGCCGAGCCCCCAGCGGCAGGGGACTTGACCGGTGCCCGCCCTGGGTCCGCCCGTGGCGAGGGGTCCGTAGGGGACACTTAGCAGGGCTCTCGAGCACCGACCGAGAGTCAGGGGTAGCGAAGAAATGCTCCCATTCGGAGTCCGGGAGGCCCGAAGGGAAGAAGAGGAAGGTGGAGAGTAGACCCTCGGCGGTGCCTGACTTGTCAATCGTCTCTAGGGTGATCCCTCAGGTGGTGGAGGTGGCCTCCTCTGCCTACCGTGCTGAGCAGACCCCAGTTGGTATGGGGGTGCCCTGACTGTGCTTGGGGCTGGCCCGAAGGTCCCGTCCAGAGGGTCAATTTTCACCGATCGTGATGTGGCCGTGCAGCTGGCAAAGAGCTTCATCCTCCCGAGGGACCGCTCTTTGTTGGAGGGTGTTTGCTCCAAGGGTCTGGAGGACTCCCTGGTGTGGCAGATCCAGTAGGTCAGTCCCTTTCTTGCCAGTAACTCTGTTTTGTTGTGGTCGTCACTTATCCCTTCCGTGCCACAGGCTTCCACGATGGCCGTAGAGGTACTGTGCCACGCGGAGCGGGTGGACAGTCTCTAGGAGACCCTGGCACAGAACACCTGAGGGCTGAGGTGGTTGAGCAAGCCGCTGAAGATGCTCGTTCAGAGGTTCGTCGTTCACGACGTCAGATCGACGAGCTCACCTTGGAGGTGAGGAACTTGAGGGAGGCTTAGGCGGCTGCCGAAAGGTCTTCTATGGAGGTAGAGGAGGTGTTCCACTGGGAGAGGAACACGCTCTGGGCCAAGCTGGGTGCCCTGCGACAGGTGGATCCTGCTCGACTCGCCAAGGAGGTCGAGAGGGGTTACGAGGAGGTGCTGCCATCGAGGATCGCAAAATCCCTCCAGGTGGCTTTCCAGGCATATGAGGATATCCTGACCCCGAGGATCGTGGGGGCCTTTCGAGAGGGGTTCTTGAGGTTCAAGAAATGGGTCCGAAAGATGCTTCCCCGTCCTCTGGCCGGTCC
This sequence comes from Scilla litardierei, assembly GCA_030789695.1. Lineage (NCBI taxonomy): Eukaryota > Viridiplantae > Streptophyta > Magnoliopsida > Asparagales > Asparagaceae > Scilla > Scilla litardierei. The sequence goes on from CM061133.1 coordinate 31,194,459, forward strand.
TGAGGAGCCTGCTCGATCGGGACAAGGCGAGGTCCCTGGGGATGCCTCTTCCCAGGCCCCAGCGCTGTAGGCATTGTATCACCTTTTTTGTCCCCCCTCCATATATGTAAAAAAGAACTTTTTTGAATGCAAGAGTTTAGTCTTGAAACTTCCACCTTTTTGTGCACCGCTATACTTTTTTGAAACTTCCAGCGCTGTAGGCATTGTATCACCTTTCAAGTGTTTTCTGGCTTTATGTCTTTTACTCAGTGTTGCCCCCTCCTGCTATTCATACCAAGGTAGTTCGCTTGTTTGAGTAGCCGAAGGTTTTTGTTGACGGAGTCACTGGCCTGTCAGGGAGGTTGTCCCCGACCCCACGGTCGATTGGGTGATCGGCCTACCGGGGGAGGTTCCCCAAGTCTTATGGTGATCGGAGTGATCGGTCTACTGGGGGAGTTGCCCCTAGTCTTATGGCATGTCGGAGTGATCGGCCTGCTGGGGGAGTTGCCCCCAGCCTTACGGTCGATTTCAATGTTCGGCTTGTTGGGGGAGCTGCCCCGAGCCTTACGACCGACTGGATGATCAGCCTGTTGGGGGAGTTACCCCAGCCTTACGGTCGATCGAAAAGATCAGCCTACGGGGGGAGCTGCCTCTAGCCTTACGGCCGAATGGATGATCGGCTTGCTGGAGGAGTTGCCCCCAGCCTTACGGTCGATCGGAATGATCGACCTGCTGGGGAAGTTGCATCCAGCCTTACGGCTGATCGAAACGATCAGCCTGTTGGGGGAGTTACCCCCCAGCCTTACAGCCGATCATAATGATCGGCCTACAGAGGGAGTTACGCCCCATCTTACGACCGACTGGATGATCGGCTCGCTGGGGTAGTTGCCCACAGCCTTTCGGTCGATCGGAATGGTCGGCCTGCTGGGGGAGTTCCCCCAGCTTTACGGCCAACTGGATGATCGGTCTGCTGGGGGAGTTGCCCCAGACTTACGGTCGATCGGAATGATCGGCCTACTGGGGGAGTTGCCCCCTAGCCTAACGGTCGATCGAACTGATCAGCCTGTTGGGAAAGTTGCCCCCAGCCATATGGTCGATCTAAATGATCGGCCTGCTTGGGGAGTTGCCCCCAGCCTTACAGTCGGTCGGAATGATTGGCCTGTTGGGGGGAGTTGCCACCAGCCTTACGGTTGGTCTGAATGATCGGCCTGCTGGGGAGTTGCCACCAGCCTTACTGTCGAGCGAAATGATCGACCTGCTGGGAGAGTTTCCCCCAGCCTTACGGCTGACTGGATGATCGGCCTACTGGGGGAGTTGCCCCAGCCTTACGATCGATCGTAATGATCGGCCTGTTGGGAGATTTGCCCCAGCCTTACGACCGATCAGAATGATCGGCCTCTGGGGGAGTTGCTCTCAGCCTTACGACCGATCGGAATGCTCGTCCTGCTTGAAGAGTTACTTACGGTCGATCGGAATGATCAGCCTGCTGGGGGAGTTGCCCCCCCAGCCTTACGGTCGATCATAATGATCAGCCTGCTGGGGGAGTTGCCCCCAGCCTTACGATCGATTGTAATGCTCGGCCTATTGGGGGTGTTTCCCCCAGCCTTACGGTCGACTGGATGATCAACCTGCTGGCGGAGTTGCCCCTAGCCTTACCGTCGACCGGAGCGGTTGGCCTGCTGGGGGAGTTGCCCCCAGCCTTACGACCGGTTACGAGGTTTGGTGTGGTGGAATGGTAAACAACATGGTTGCTCTGTGCAAACTTGCATTTCATTTTCAGAACTGGGAACACATTCGAAAGAAAAAGTAAGGAAGATAATGGTGAGCTAGTCTTGCCTGGGGGAAGGAGTTACGGCTGATTGTCCCGCCTTCTTACTCGATGATGCGCAGAGCGGTCTGGACAACGTTCACCTTCTTTTATTTGTCCATCTGTTTGGACTCCCTTCTCCGGGGGCTGCTTTTGGGGTGTCGACAAAGTTCTTCAGTTGACCGCGACCGATCAGCCGGTCGATGTCTTTCTTCAAGTGCCAATATTCGTCAGTGTCATGACCATTGTCCTTGTGGTACCTGCAGACTTTTCCTCGTCCCTTCGGCTACCCTTCATCCTTATGGGCGGCTTGCCGATGTGGCCCTCTTTCTGAGCCTACGTCAGGATGAGTCCTGAGTCGCATTCAGCTTGGGGGGCCGCGCTTCCTCCCTGCGCTGTTTTCCTTTTTCCTTCTTTTCCCGCTTATGATCCTCCGGCTCGCAACGCTCGCTTTCGTCCCGTTTGGAGATTCGTTTGGTTCCCGCCGAGGGACCTCCTTCCTCCGCTGCTAAGGCCTCTTCCGTCAGCATGTAATGCTCTGCTCGGGCTATTACATCAGCGAGGTCCTTCGTGGGTTCGTTGTGCAACAACTTCTTTAGGCCCCTGTGTCGGAGCCCTTTCTTCAGGGGTCGTTTTCACGACCATCTCGGGGAAGCTTTCCACGTTTAGCCTCTCTGCGTTGAAGCGTCACATGTAGCTCCTTAGGGTTTTGTCCGGCCTCTGTATCAAAACTAACAACATCTCTGAGTCTGGCTTTATTTGACGGCCAGCCATGAATTGCTTGCAAAATTTGATGGTGAGATCCTAGAAGTTGCTGATGGACCAGTTGAAGGAGGCTATTCTACCAATTCATGGCAGATTTTTAGAGGGTGGAGTAGAAGCCACGACAAAGCAATGCATCGTCGGCTCCCTGGAACGCCATGACTCCCTTATAGTCCATCACGTGATCTTTTGGATCTCCCGTGCCATCGTACTTATCTAAGGTCCGCTCCTTAAATCTGGACGGTACCTGTTCGTTGGAGATGCTCCTTGCTAATGGGCAACGGTCGTCCCTGTGGCTTCCTGGTTTCCTCTGGCCTGTTGTTGCCTCGACGCGAGAGCCGGGTTGCCCCGACAGGTTGGCAAGGGTTCGGGGGGAGTCCGCTCGATGACCATTTTGACTGGGGATAGGCGTCGGTCGCCGAGTGCTCCTCATTCCGGGGTGGTCTTCCTGATCCCTACGCCTTATCTTACGGGGGCTTCCGCTTCGACCCCGTCGATCCTCGTCGGTTAGATGGCTGGTCGACCGTCGACGCATTGAGCGTGGTCTCCTGGACGAGGACGTGGTTGACTCATCCCTGGTCCATTCTGCCCTTCCATCTGCCTCATCCTGGAGTGCGGTAGGGGTGAGGGACCACACCAAGATGAAGTTTGGCATGGTGAACTTTTGCTCCGGGTTGGCACCCTCGCCTCTGTGGTTGACGACCACGATCGAGCGTAGGGGGCAGAGCTCCCGATGGTCGGGGATGGCTGCCAAGCCTCCCTCTGGGAGGCATGGGTAGGGGTGGCAAAATGAGCCCGATCCGACCCGACCCGACTCGAACCCGACATCCTTAACCGGGTATGGGTAGGGGTCAATCCGGGTCAAGTAGGATACGGGTTGACCCGATCCGACCCAGATAAATTCTGGGTCGAGTATGGAATGACCCGAATTCGACCCGGTTTACTTTCTCTCTATGTATAAAAATTTATATAATAACTTCAATACACAGTTGCAATGGTGAGTTGTGCTTATGCGATTGAGTTTTTGTCCTCTTTTTTAAAGAGGTCTTGTATTCAATTGCCTTTACATACACTTTTTAGTTAATTTTATTACTTTCGTTAATAAAATAGTAACGTTAATTATACTTCCTTAATGTCATCAGTGCGGTTTAAGCGACGAGCTGTTGGAAATTATGCAACACTTAATAAATTGTCGGTGGCTCTTAATAAATAACTGGATATTGAAAAAGGAGCAGTTGTGTATAAGTCAAATCTTAACCCGACGGGTTAACCCAAATCCGACCCGGAAATTTTTTGAGTCACGCGAACCCGACCCGGATTCAATCCGGGTCGGGTTAGGTTCTAACCGGGTCGGGTCAAATCTGACCTGACCCGAACCCGAACCCACCCGAACCGTTTGCCACCCCTAGGCATGGGTGGCCCACGAGTTATTAGATGGCTGCTGCTGGCGTTTGGAAGTGGGCATTAGTCTCTTGGGCAAAGACACGAGGCTGTTCTTGGGTCACCGAGTGTGAGTCATTGGTGCCCTCGATGGTGTAGCTGTGCCTGTTCTTGGGCGGGACGTAGTCGCCCTCCTCCTGGATGGGGGGCATGCGTCATATTTCATTGCAAGTTGATTCCATGTTGATCATATGGTTGTTTTGACGTGGGCACTGTTGATATTCCCACAGACGACGTTGGATGTTTCAGGGTGTTTTCTCACCACAAGTTGGTTGACTAGAGGACTGGAGGTCAACACGATCACGAGGGATAGGTGTGGCCTCTGGGAGCAGGATGCAGCTTGTTCTGCTTGGCAAAGATGCACGGTCTGAGCATTGGTGTGCCGAAGGGAGTCCTCGGCCAAGCGACAGCCTCCATGCGAGTGGAGATGAACGGGATCGGGGGCGAGCGTGTTCGGCTCCGGGCTTGATAAGGTGCCAAAGGGTAGCAAAGGGTAGCCTCGGCACGGCTGTATCTCCTTGACATGAAAAGACGAGAAAGCTCGTCAGGGGGGTCAGACGTTGGTTCCGACCAAGTTTCCTCCGATGCCTAAGTCAGAACGAATCTGAAGAATGCTCGGTGGGATCGGTATGGCTCACGGAGAGGCCGATACGCAAGTCCTCGGGCAGAGCTGTGGAGGAGAATTATAAGGTGGGGGCATATGGTCGTTTTGGAAGAATACCTTGGAGTTTTGGTATCCAGAAAAAAGGTCCTTTGTACGTTGTTCTTCGAGTTGTTTTATAGGAATCTTCCACGGCCACGTCCCCTCTACGTCCCCCTATTTTGCCCCGACTATCTACCACTTTGATGGTGCCTTCATGGGTCATGAAGGTGGGTGTAATGTGGCTCTTTAATGGTGATTAAGGGGGCACAGTTAAGGGGAGTGGTTAACTCCCGCTGGCGTGGGTCAGCAGCTATATTCGTATCGGTCCGAGGCCAGCCTGACTCCGAGTCTTCGTGGGGGCCTCGTTCTCCCCATGCCCGTAGGCTCACGGCACGGGCTTGGGACGTTCGATCTTGGCACATCCTGGGAGGGTCATATCAATATCGTTCTCTATTGTTTTTTTAATTTGAACAATAATAATGTTCCATTAACACAAAAAATAGTACAAAATACATATCAGAGGTAGAGGTGGCAATTTTTGGCTCGGCACGATAGCACGGCACGGGCATGACACAATAAGACCATGCCTGGGCTAGCAATTTTGGCCCGAAAATCTTTATTGGGCCGGTATGGCACGTCACGGTTCATCTTCGTGTCGGGCCCGTGCCAAGCTATTCTGCCCATTGGGAGGCACGTCACGGCATGGAATCCTTTTGAGTTTGCTTGATTCAAACAAAGTAGCTCGATTCAAAAAACAAAGTAGCTCAATCTACAAAACAATGTAGCTCGATCATAAATCAACCTTTGAACCCTACAATTATCACACAAAAAAGTAGCTCGATTCAAACTTGCAGACAAAAAATAAGCTAGCTGGACATCTTATGGATAGCTTGAGTTCATATTCTAAAAATTCATTACACCAGAATTTAATCCGAGGAAAAAGCTCATATGATGAACTATCAATTTGCTCTAGAATTTGAATATAGTTTTCATTCTAAATTAAATTCTAGTAGCATTTAAAGATACATCATTAACAGAGGAGGTATGGAAATCTAATAAACAACATATCCCAATAATTCTTTCAACCATATTGGACCACACCGGGCAGCTCAAATTTTTATCGGACCGTGTCCGGGCTGCACCAGAATGGCCCGAAGTCTTATTGGACCGGGCTGACCCAGTCCATTAAGAAAATCGGACTGGGCTGGGCCGAATTGCCACCCCTACTTAGAGGTACTATAGTGACCTAAACTATTCTTGAATATAGAGAGGAGAGAGGATACAAGCGTCGTCATCCCCAACTAGCCAATCCTAGGCCAGATCAGCTATATACATTAATTACAAGCTAATATTACAATACAGACTAAGACCAGTTCCCTAAATCTATGCAAAATTTTTGTCTTCCTTCCTCCTATTTGATAGAAGCACTGAAAACGTGAATGTCTTTTTAGATATCCCAAAAGATAATGCCTTTTTGTTTATAATGTTATTAAACACTCGTCGATTCCTTTCATGCAAAGAATGCCAAATTACTGAGCATAAAGCAAGGCTGGCTTTATTAGCAATCTTAACATTCTTCTTGAAGTGATTCCGAATTAGTAGTGCTTCATTTATAAGCGTCCCAAAAGGTCTAGTGGGAAGGCCAAGCTTCAGTCGACATAACTCCCATAAGTAAGCAGTGAATTGACACTCGGAAAAAGATGGTTCATGGACTCCAAAGGATGCTAGCAGAGGACACTGGAGCTGTTGGAAACTTGAATATTTCACTTTTGCTAGTTCTTATTTGTTAGCAACTAATCATTAAGTGTTGTTAGCAGACATACAAACATTTTTGGTCAACATTGATGAAACCAGACCACGTCATAAAATGGAATAACTGGAGACAATGTTCGAACAACACTCCCTGCTGAGCTGAGCGAAAAGACATGGGATGGTTTCCAACAGAGGGATAGAACTACAGGGTCACTACTCACCTCATAGAAAGAGTTTGCCAAGTCCTTGGAAGATATGATAAAATTCCAAGTACCTGAATGAACTAGAGATAGAGGAAGGTCAACTCCATATTTGGTGTATGTGTGTCACATAAAAGTAGCCTAAAGAGAATCAGAGTGCATGAATCTTTAAAAAAGACGGATTTATGTAGCTTTGTTGATGTCTACTAGTCTACATAGTCCTAGCCCACCCTCCATTTTAGGTCTGCAGATATGATCCTAACTCCATACATGAAGCTTGTTATTCCAATGGAAAGAGGCACATAACTGCTCAATGGTCTGAATAATAGAGAAGGCAGCTTGAAACAGAGACTACAATAGGAAATCAGATTATATATAATTGATTGAATTAACTCCATTCTGCTTGCCATCGATAAGCGCTGGGAAGTCCAGCCCTCTAGATACTTCTTGCACTTATCAATAAGTGAAGAGAAGTGCCTTGCCTTTGGCTATGAAATAGATAGAGGAAGGCCCAAGTAGCGAATTGGGAGAGAACCAATAGGCACACCAATAATTACTGAAATCTCATGAGGCACAGGGCATCCATTGCTGCGAAAGATCTTAATTTTTTCCTTGTTAATCTGTAAGCACGCTATAATGTTCATTCAGTCAAGAAGGCTATTCAAATTTTTTGCATACTTCAAATCTCCATGACAAAAAATTAGTAGGTCATCAACAAACAAAAGATGAGATGGAGTCAGAATAGGGTACCTCTTCATAGATTGAACTAAACCATCATGCACAGCCAAGTCTATCATAATAACGAAATATTTCATAACCAATACACACAAATAAGGGGAAAGTGGTTCACCTTGCCTTATGTTTCGATTGCTAGAGAAAAATCCAGATGACGAAACGTTAATAAGCACAAAAAAGGTAAGACTGGAATCCAATCTATCCAGATATCATGGAAACCCATGCGATGCATCATGAAATATATAAATTCCATGTTGACAAAATTAAATGCTTTTCGTAGGTCTACCTTAAGGCACATGCGGCTTCAAATGGGTTTATTAAAAACTCTGACGAGTTCATGGGCCAATAATGAACAATCACTGATGAGGCAACCCTTCAAAAAAGCCGATTGATGAGGAGATATAAGCTCGAATAATCCTTTTTGGAGTCTGTTGCAAAGAACTTTAGAGATAATCTTTTAAAGGACGTTGCAACAAGAAATAGGCATGTAGACATTTAGAGTTGAGGCTGAATCTATTTTTGACACCATGAAAAGGAATGTATGATTGATTTCCTTTAACCTTCTCCCAGAGGTGAAGAATGATTTCATAGCTTTTATCACATCACAGCCCACAATATCCTAGTTTGATTGAAAGAATAATGCATTGTAATCGTTCGGTCCTGTTGCTTTATCAGATCCTAACTGAAAAACCCATATCTTAATTTCCTCGGAGGAAACCAGTCGAATAAGCCAAGAAGCTTTTTTTATTTTTCTTTTTAAGTCGATGACCACATATTCATACCACATAGGCTTGAACTTGGAGTTGTTCGTTCTTATAGTCTAACTCAATTGTTATGATCTAGCTCAGCGATAAAAGAGGGAATTTAGATTATCCAATGCTCTTATTATACGATATGTGCTTTATTTTTCGTCACTCGTGTATAAACAAAGACTTCGATGGAAAAAAGAATTATGTGTTGAAAAATGCTCTTACTGTTACAGTACTGGGCTAGCCCAATGACCACTCAGTAAATTATTTGGATGAACAAGCCCGCTAAAGCCCACAGTTCCGGCCCAACAGCCTGGATGCCCCCGTGCAAGGCCAACCGTCTCCCCATTCAAAGCGACATCACGACTAACCATTAGGCTCCTTCACTTAATGCTTTAGCTCATAATCTAGGTATTCGATGACCAACCATTAGCATGTCATCAATGATGACAACTCAAGCCCAAATCCATAAAAGGGGCATTAAAGCTCGGCTGATACCCTCTAACGTCCCTTAAAAGCCACTACCTATAAATAGTCTCTTAAACAACAAGAAAAAGTATTTCCTTTTTGACATTCCAGAGACATTCTCCCAGGCATTCTCTAACAAGCAGATTTCCTTACATCGGTATCTTCTCCACCTAAACCTCACATTTTCGCCATAGCTCAGTGTGATAACTATCGGTGGATCTCCCAATAGATCGGCCATTGTTAACCCGAGCCGTGATCGGCCCCCGGATACACACCCGGGGGACAGTCGTAGTTTTACCGCAAGCTCACTGTGTAGTCTCGAGCGGGTATCGAACACGAGGAGGTGGTGTTGGCTCCAATCTATCCTAGGTTGGCTTGAATACTAAGGTTTATTGGTGGAGATGGGTATGATGTGATGTAATGACAATGGTGATGGATGTCGGTGTCCGTGATAAAGATGTTGGATAAATATCGATTGAAATTCAATATAATAAAAGTTTCTAGGGCTAGGGAATCCTCACTATGGATCATCATACATCTCTGTGCATCGTGAATTTCAATGTTGCAAGACATGGATTAAGGTGAACTAGTCGTAACTGAATTGAGAACTAAGATCACGCTCTCGCGCTATTGCTGGTTTATAGCAACCTAGATTAGGGCCCACTCTCGTGCAAACCCTAACCTAAGCCATTAGCAAGAAGATCGACATCATCATCCAATCGCACCTCGAGCCCACTCTCATGCAAACTCGAGTTTTGACCTAGATTGTGATAGCTCGTATTCGTCCAATCTCTTGCAAACGAATATGGGTATAGATTTATAATAAAAATGCTAGCTTTGGTCCAATCTCTTGCAAACCAAACCTGGTGAATCTCAATTATAAATCTAAATCGAATATCTAGACATTCCCATTGTTCAGAGCCCAATCTCTTGCAAACTCCGGATCAATAGAAATTCCTAGCTATCAGTACTAAATCAATCACAATCTAACTTTCTAACAATTCTAGCAACATAGAAATTTATTCATCACAAATCTGAAATTAGATACATTGGGTTCATCCCTATGCCCTAGAACAACGATCAACTAAGCATAGCAATAACAATATAGAAATCAATAAAAAACATTGCTTGCATATATGAAGATATCAAATCAAAGATTCAAATAATAAGAACAGAGATACTTAGCTTTGATGAAGAACTTCAATCAATTACAAGCTTTTAGATCCAAGAGGGGGCCTAGGACATGGCCTAACATCTAAAATAGTCTCCAAGAAAACTAAATGGAACTCCCTCTAATGACGGCTACAAACCCTATATATAGTTCCCCCAAAAACCCTAGCAAATAAATCTAGAAACCCTCTGAAAATCATGCCCAAAGTCATCTCTAGCCGCAACTTAAGTTCTGGGCCCGTGCTCACTTGGCCGAGTGAGATTCTCACTCTGGCCGAGTGGCAGTTTTAGCGCTGCAGTGTCGACTTGCAGAAATTCTCCAGATTTCATCCGACCTTCGATTGGCACGTTCTTGACGGCGTTGGAATCGTCATGAATTATACTATCTATAAAAAATATGAGAAAATTACTTTGCCCACTAGAATGATAGAAGATTTCAAAAGAGTGAGAGGTTGTCTGAAAATCTGGGCGCTCGTGTCACTCGGCCGAGTAGAAATGTGAATTGGTCAAGTGAAAAGTGTGACTCAGCCGAGTACGTCAATCTACAGATCATACAGAAAAATATAGAAGTCGGCCTGGCTCTCTTCGAAACCTTGGCTTCCACTCGGGCGAGTGGAGTTCTTACTCGGCCAAGTGGAATTCACCACTCTGCTGAGTACATGATGGTACGCAGATGTCATCGAGTAAGCTTTGCTCGGCCGAGTAGGCTGTGTCACTCGGTCGAGTGAGCAGCCTTACTCGGCCGAGTGGCCTGTTTCAGAGCTCTTTTCTTCTCTTTCTTTCTTCCTTAGCGATCCTTCCGATCTCCTTCTTTTTCCACTCATCCCCAGGGCCGTTAGCTCCCTGATATGGTCATGTGCAATGCTTCGACACGCGTGCAGGTCCCTTAGGCTCATTTTTGCTCCCGATTGCTCCATATTTAATGAAATCAGACGAAAACAAGAAATAGTGAAAAGTAACGAAATATGGTCGAATAATCATGAAAATCACACTATGAGCAATCGAAATGGCATGAAAACATGCAGAAAAAGGTGTAAAATATGAGCCAATCAAAATCCCCTATGCTTACATCTTACTCGTACTCGAGGAAGATGAGTAGGAAAGCGAACTCGACGAATAAAAACAAAGAAAAAGGGATGAATGAAAAGGAAGAAGAGGTGGAGATGCAAGATTATTCTCTCAGATCTCAAGCCGTAAGCTACCCATCACAATAACTCGAAAAATATGAATCACATGCTATAAAGATTTCATATCTTACTTAAACATGGTACTTGCAAGCTTTTAAGAACAACAAAAGAGATTCTCTAAATTCATACAATCAATTCATATCCACATCACACATTTCATAAAATTTAATATACAAATATTGGCGATGCACTTTTCAATCAAGAGTTATAACAGAAGCATATAAGAATCACACCAAGCATGCAATATAGAATGGAATAAGAGACATGTCATTCACTAATTTTCATATAAATTCATAAGAATCACTCCATAGCTAAAGTAATTCGCTAAGTCTCAGTATTATCAGACTTCCCCATTCGTGCACCTCTCCATTTTAATGTCGTACTCACTCATATGGTCAAATGAATTCACCACCCAAGCTTAGCTTGTGGCATCGCATCTAAAGGAATATGATAGTGAAAAATGGGATTTTTGCCTTGGTTTTTCCAAGTATTTTATGACTCCAATAATGAGACAGAGAAATATTTTTCTTTTTATTTTTGAACTTTTTGTTTCTCATTTTTCTTTTTGGATTTTTGTAGGAGCTACATGATTTGTATTTTTGGTTTTTGGCTCCTTTTTGGCTTTTTGTACTTTTGGGGCTAACTTTTTCTTTTGTAGGGATTTTTGAAAAATAGATGTGATATAAGTAGCTTTAGGAGGTGAACTCAAGTGACATGTAGAGAATAAAAGATATATGTGGAGAAGGAAATGATGTAACACTCGGTTCAGTCTAAGATGTGCACAAATGGTTCAATAAGATAATACATCAACTAAACTCATACGTAAGCATGGAAATTCTCATTCATTTCAATAAATAGTGAAGTCAAGAAGTAAAGAGTACAATCATATCAGGCATGCAACAGAAGGTGAATAAGCCAATAAGGCAGATGCTTCCGATATACAATTGATGTGTGAATCTTGGTGCACTTACAACAAAAGCATACTAAACACTAATCCATACATTCAGCTTCAATTAATATCACACATTCATGTAGAGGAATCAGCAAAAGAATATATAAGCAAGCACATGGATAGTAGGATACTGAAATACTCCAAATAGCATGGTAAGAGTAGTAAGCATCGTGATGGCTACTAAAGCAATAAGAGATATCAGCATAAGGACTATATCTAGCAAAAAAGGGACAGAAAATAAAGAAATAAAAATAAAAGAGAGGAAAAGAAAAACAAGCATACAATATGATGCATGAACACACATAAAAGGAAAATAAGATGGAAAAAATCAAAAGGATGATGCAAAAATTTTGGAAAATTCTAAAAACCCTAAAAATAGAGTAAAAGTGCAACTAAATGGCATGGAAATGCACTCCCGAAAGCTTAAACTTCACATTGTCCTCAATGTGATCATAAAAGGAAAAATATGAGGAACAATGATAAATATGAGGGAGGTGAATGAAAAATGATGAAATGAATGACATGAAATCGTAATGCAACCACATGCACATGCAATGATGCATGAGAGCGCCTTCCCCCCAAGCTTATACCAAACAATCTTATTCAAATAACTTAATCAAAAATGTCACGACTTCACTAAGCGAGATCAAGTCAAATGAATAAGAAAGTAAGGTTTCACTTGAAAGAAATGCTCGATGGTGGTGAGCAAAAGGATGTGGCGTATCAAAAAATGAAGAGGACAGTTAATATATATAATGGGTTTGGGGTGTAAAAATTTTTTTTTGCCGTCATATATGGTAATATTTATTCAAGCAAATCTATACGGTGCTCTCACTGTCGAGAGGATTCATGCTTATTTAAGGCATAAAATTTTACGCTATTGCTATACTACTGGATTGATATCACCTATTTTTGGCGGATCCAGTATCTTTGTGGTGCATGCAACTGCTCCAACTGCTCCTTCTGTGGCTCCGCTAGGCACGTGTGTCCACGAAGACCAACGAACTCCAGCAATCCAGCATTCCCACAAGGACTCCACCTGTACACTGCAGAGAATAAGATGCATCAGTTTGCTGCAAAAATTTTACTCTCATAATAAAAGTATTCCAAAGAGGATCGTCTATAGAAATATATGAAATAAATAGTGGTGGACGATACTTCCCTAGAAATAATCCATTATCCTCTTGTGATGTGACAATTGTCTCCGTGGTGTCCTCTCTTAGTTACTCAGGAAACTCTGAATCATATGTGTGGACTTCCTCGACAGGTTCGTTTAGATATGACACGTCCAAGCATACCTCCAATCCATAATCGTGCATGTGCTGCAAAAGGTACGACGTGTCAAAAATATCTGAATTAAAATAAATATCGAATGGAATACACGATTCAGAAATGGAATGGGTAAAAATATCCCCCTGAGTGGGAGCAGTAAGCACTGTGGGATAGTCCTCGGCGTCAGTGAAAGGATGAGGTGGTTGCGGAAGCTCTAATGGAGGAGGGTAGTACTCGGGATCCTCATAAATGGCTGTGTCCTCGTCCCGATGCACGACATTCTCGGTGATAAGCTCTGGCTCCATGTGTAAGGCCTCCTCAAAAGCATCCTTTGGCTCCACATGGTGCGCTTTTGCCTTTTCATCAACTATCACTGTATGCTCTCTCTGGAATGGTGATGTTGGCTGCTCATGTGTGTCAACTTGTGGGGATGTATCATGTGGAGGAGAATGCCCGCAAGCAATCCAAAAATTTAGTCTATCCCCCTCAAGACCGACCTGGATGTCCTCCTTTATTGTTCCGGCAGCTGAAACACAGTTCATAACAAACTCTGCAAATCGTAGCTCAAATGCATCACCTGCTGTAATGCTAACTGAACCGGTGAACCTCACTAACTCCAAGAGGCCCCCAATAGGTTCTGAAATGTGTCCTCCTCTGGCGGTGCATATGACTCAATTTCTGCTTCCTCCACTGCCTCTTCGTCCATCCACTCTTCATATGCAATAGCTCTATCGTAGGATGTGGGATCGACGACGACACATTCTGGCTCTGGTAATATGACGGGCGATGCTTCTTGCCCATAAGATGAAGAATCAAAACTGATATCTTTGGAAATCATTGCAACCTTAAGCATTAGCGCATTGATTTCAAGGTCTCTTTTCACCAATTCCAATTGAAAGTCGCCCTTTTCAATCCTGGCTTGTATTTCAACCTGTTGTGCAAGCAACTCATCAAGAAGGTATTCTCCCGTCTGAGCACTCTGATCAAAATAATATTCTCCCGTCTGAGCACTCTGATTAAACTATTATTCTCCCGTCTTAGGACCCTGATTTAAATATGTGGTCCACATAGTATAATCCATAACACCTGATCAACAAAGATAAATACTTGAAGAAAAATATCAGTGGTACAAAAGAATATAGAAATGATAATAATGGTGGCGAGGGTGAAAATTTCATTTTGTTAATTTTTTTCGTAGTCTAATCAACCTAATTGTGACAAATTGGCACCCAATGGGAAACACCTCTCCGGCAACGGTGCCAAAAACTTGATCGGCCCCCGGATACACACCCGGGGGACAGTCATAGTTTTACCGCAAGCGCACGGTGTAGTGGCGAGCGGGTAACGAACACGAGGAGGTGGTGTTGGCTCCAATCTATCCTAGGTTGGCTCGACTACTAAGGTTTATTGGTGGAGATGGTTATGATGTGATGTAATGACAATGGTGACGGATGCCGGTGTCGGTGATAAATATGTTTGTAACGACCACTTTTCCGTCATACGTAGTTCATACGTAGCTCTTTATTGTGTAGGATTACGTGTTTTCTTGCACTTTGGTTTTTTTAATATTTTATCCGTAGTTCGGACTCGAGATCGGACCCCGTGTTCACGACCCTCTCAGAGACGCGATCGCCCCTGTATTTTGTTTGCAATTTTTGGATACATATGGATGAATTTGTACCAATCTTATTATTAATATTATTTTTACAAATTTTAATGTAAACTCTAACTTATTATTTAAATGTTACATTTTACTAAACCTAAACTAAACCTGATCGTATTTGAGTTTTAAAGAAAAACAAAACTGATATTAACAAATCATAACTAATTACTAAATCCTAACTTAATAACTAATTATAACTTTATATTTTTAATCCTATCTTGTTATGAGTTGAGGGAGGCCCTTTGGCTCCCTCCTCATTTATCCCTCCATTTACACCACCACCCCACTAAGCCTTTAGTGGGTGACTCTTGGGCTACTACAATGAAGATATGAATAAAGGTAGAGCCATGGTGCTTGGCAATGGTACTCATTCCTATTGCAAGAATATTTCGTCTATCTCTCAACACATTATCAGCACCGAAGCTCTCATCATTTTGAGCGTTTTCTCCCGTATCTCCTCAAAAAATTAACCTCCTACACACGAAGGAATCTATTGTTGCGACGATCCGGCTTGCGGCAAACCGTTGCGACGAACCGTTGCGGATATTTTTAGGCGTATTGGGAGCGGGATTTCGATCTACAGATTTTTCTTATTACGACCGTCCCTAGATCTTCGATCTAGAGATTAAAATGGAAAAATTGGCAAGCGTCAATTTCGAAGTTCTTGATGCATCGAGAAAGAACTATCTTAGCTGGCGAGTGGACCTGAAGTTCCATTTGAGTTCGATGGCACTTCTCCACTCAATTCTGGCCCCCGCAGTGGCCGAGACACCTGCTAGCAGTGCCCTTGAAGTGGCACAACCATCTAGCAGTTCTCATACCGTTGTCTTCGATATAGATAAGGCGAAAGCCATTATCTATATCAAGAGACACATAGATCGGACTTTAAAGGCCGAATACTTAAAGGTAGAAGACCCTTTGGAGTTGTGGCAAGCGCTGGAGGCACGTTATAAACATCAAATTGATGTAATATTACCCCGTGCCAGTTATGAGTGGGAAAACCTCAGACTTCAGGACTATAAGTCCGTTGCTGAGTATAACTCTGCACTTCATAATATCACCTCAAGCCTGAAGTTGTACGGTGAAGAAGTGACTGAGCATCGCATGTTGGAAAAGACATTTACCTCGTTTCACGAGAAAGATGCAATCCTCATGCAGCAGTATCGTGAACGTAACTTCACGAAGTTCTCTGATTTCATCTCTTGCCTTCTTAGGGCAGAGCAGAATAGAGATTTACTGCTTTCCACTCATAATTTGCACCCTGCTGGACTGCCCCTATCCCTGAAGCCCACCATGTTTCTCCCCAGAAGTGGAAAAATAAGAAGAAGGCTAGAAAGAACAAAGGGAAAGATGTAATGAAGCCAGCAAGAGGAGCACCACCCCAGACCAACAACAACAACAAAGGGAAGAGAAACTTCACATGGAAGCGTAAGAACACTGATCCAGTGTCAGTTCCTAAGAAGAACTGGGAGGATAAATGCCATAGATGTGGCATGATTGGACATTGGTCCAGAAATTGCCGCACTCCTCGCCACCTCCAGGAACTGTATCAGGCGAGCCAGAAGTCTCTGCCTGAAACAAACTTGGCGGCTGTTCAGCCGCAAATGAATTTCACTACAAAAGACTTCGAGAATGGCGACCTGCTCGATTTAGCCCTATCTTTATATCTATGCTCTTACAATTACATGTAGCTTCATCTTTAGTTTGCTTTTGTACGAACTTTTATTTGAATGTCATTTTTCATTTACTTAAATAAAATTTCGTTTTGCTTATAAAGATGAAGTATGAGTGCCTAATGGACAGTGCCTCGACGCACACAATCCTTCGCGAACATTGCTATTTTAATAGCATAAATAAATATGACGGTCATGTTATCACAATTTCAGGACTGTCCAAAATAATCGAAGGATCTGGTGAAGCAATAATATTGCTCCCAAATAACACAAGACTTCAAATAAAGAATGCATTATTCTCTCCTAAATCAAATAGGAATCTCGTAAGTTTCAAGGACATTCGTTTATACGGATATCACTTAGAAACTAGAGATGAAAATAAAGTTGAATATCTGTATGTAACTCGTCAAGAAGATGGCCTGCAAACGATTCAAGGGACTCCCATCAGGTCTCTACCATATATACATTCAACCAATAGAAGCCAATATGACTGAGCACCTGACGTGCCCATCATTGCCAGAGTTTCAATTCTGGCACAACAGACTTGGTCACCCTGGATCAGCTATGATGCGACGCATCATCAATGAATCCCGTGGACATAATTTGAAGAACATGAAGATTCTTCATAAGGGTGAATTTCTGTGTCCCCCTTGTTTCAAGGAAAAACTAATAACGACACCCTTCCTCCTGAAAGTGGGATTAGAGTCTCCTGGCTTCCTTGAGAGAATTCATGGTGACATTTGCGGGCCTATTCACCCCGCAAGTGGCCTATTTCGGTAGTTCATGGTACTGATTGATGCATCTACTAAATGGTCTTATGTGTGCCTCTTGTCCACCCGCAACCTAGCTTTTCCAAAGCTATTGGCACAAATAATAAGGTTGCGGGCTCATTTTCTCGATAACCATATCAAGAAACTACGTCTTGATAATGCGGACGAATTCACTTCACAAGTCTTCGAAGACTATTGCCGGACAACGGGTATTGAAGTTTAATATTGATCACTCCATATTTTACACCTTTTTTCTGCATGTTTGCATGTCGTTTTGATCGCTCATATCGCGTTTTTTACGATCATTCGACAATATTGCGATGCTTTTCACTATTTCTTGTTTTTGTCGTATTTCAGGAAATATGGAGCGATTTGGAGCGAATTTGAGATCAAAGGATTTGCACGCGCTTAGGAGTGTCACCCACGGTTCATTCGAGGACTTATCAGTGATGGAGGATGAGCGGAAGAAGTACAGATACGCACACGAAGTTTTCAGCGTATACTCGGCCGAACAAAGGAAACCCACTCGGCCGAGTGAGAAAGTTCACTTGCCCGAGTGGTACAGGGAATTTCGTCCAGAGAAAAGCCAAGTTAATGGAATTTTCAGAGATCCTGAGGAGGCCCACTCGGCCGAGTATGAATTCTCACTCGGCCAAATGAAGAAGTCCACTCGGCCGAGCCACCCCCCCGAAGACAGACCCGGAAACCTCCGAAGTTATTGTTTTTCTACAGGATTTGTCACTCGGCCGAGTGACAAGGGTCACTCGGTCGAGTGACCCTCTCCGCCTGCTGTTAGGGTTGCGATTTCTGGGCTACGCAGGGGTAATTTGGTCACGATTTTTTGGACGATTTTAGAGGGTATTTAAACCCAGTTTTTGTGCTAGTTTGGAGAGACTTTTGAACTATAATTTTTAGACTTTCTTTTAGGATTTTGACGGCTACTCTTTGGTGAATTCTCAGCTGTAGATCGTTGGCATCTACATTGGTTTGTCTATTTTTATTAAAAACTCAATTTTTATGCATTATTTCTCTTTTGCAATGAATTGTGCCGCGATTATTGTTATTATTTCTGAGATTTGCATGATGTCTAGTGAGTAGTGCCGTCATTCTAGGGCATGGGGATGAACCCTATGGACCCTATCTCTGAATTGTGATGAATTTGTAGATTTGTTGCTAGAATTGATTAGGGTTAGGTTGTGATTGATTGATTACGGGTAGCTAGGAATTCATATCGATTAGGATTTGCAAGAGATTGGATCCTAATTGATAGGAAGGCCTGGATATTCGATTTAGATTGACAATTGGATTTCTCTAGATTTGGTTTGCAAGAGATTGGGCCAAAGCTAGGATTTTTAATTGTGAATCTATACCAATATTCGTTTGCAAGAGATTGGATGAATAAGACCTATCATAACCTAGGTCATAGCTCGAGTTTGCACGAGAGTGGGCTCGAGATACGATTGAACAATGATGTCGATCTTCACGCTAGCGGCTTAGGCTAGGGTTTGCACGAGAGTGGGCCCTATCCTAGGTTTGCTATAGACCGGCAATAGCGCGAGAGCGTGAGCTTGGTTCTACATTAAGTTGCGACTAGTTCACCTATATTCAAGCTTAGCAACAATGAAATTTAGAAATCACAAGGATGAGAGACGGTCCGTAGTGGGGATTTCCTATTCCTAGACGCTTTTTATTATATTGATATTTTCTTGATACTTGAACGATTGTGACTATTACACCCAACTATTATTGTTCTCTTGATAGCTAGGTGATTTGAGTAAGACACGGTCATTTGTCCTCCATGAGTTCGATACCCGCTCGCCGCTACACCGTGCGCTTGCGGTAAAACTATTAGTCATATTTCGGGTATACAACCGGACGCGATCAAGTTTTTGGCGCCGTTGCCGGGGAGGCGATAGTGTTTTATTTTCTTTACTTAGTTATTTCTTTTTGTTTTATTATTTTTATCTTTTGTACTCCTCTATCGTGCTAACAATTCAATCGAAGCTCTATTTTTCTCTGCATGTATACGAGATCTAAGGCGAATTCAGAGGATATAATATTTGATCCGGAGATCGAACGTACCGAAAGGAGGATTAGAGCCGAGAAGAGACTCAACATAGAGGACGGTTGTATGAACCGACCGGAGACACCGGAAGAATTAGCGGCACGTATGTCGAGGATTATATCTATCAAAGATAGGCTTCGGCCTAAGACTTCTTCCACCACTTCTTCCATCGCTATGCCGGAGTTGGCGGTGGATAAGAATTTTGAGCTCAAGACGGGATTAGTGGTCTTAATGCAACAAGACCCATTCCATGGAAACTCCCATGAGAATCCACATTATCACCTTCAGCTATTCTTGTCCAAGTGCGCCACCTTTTAAATGCCGGGCGTTTCCGTCGATACTATCCGATTGCGACTCTTCCCCTTTACCATCAGAGACAAAGCTCTATATTGGTTGAGAACGCAAGTGGAAGGGATATTCACTACTTGGGATGAGTTGGCTAGTACTTTTGTTGATAAATTCTACCCGCCATCTAAGACGGTGAAGATAAGGAGCGCACTCATGTCCTTCAAGTAAGGACCGCATGAGACTCTATACGAGGCATGGGAGCGCTTTAAAGATCTACAGCATCAGTGCCCCCATCACAGCATCGAAGCATGGGAGCTAGTACACAGCTTTTACAATGGACTCCAACCGGGCACTAAGCAAATCATCAATGCAACCACCAACTGAGCCATTCTATCCAAGACACCTGATGAAGTTACGGCCCTATTAGAGGAGATGGCCTCTAATAATCAACAATAGGGCGACGAGCGAGGACAATCTTCTACCTCCTTGAAGCCAACGAGCATATATGAGGCCAAGGCCGTAGCGGAGCTTTCCAATAAGTTTGACTCTCTTCAAAGGTCGTGGAGAGATTGGAGAAGTATATCACCGAGCCGCATGGAGCTCCCGCCACATCTACGCCAGGAGGGAATATGAGCGATTGGCAAGACCAATCTCAAGCTATGTTCGTTGGAGGAGAGCACGGAGAGGGTGCATAGAGCAAATCCAATATGTAGCGGGGAATACCGGTTATTGGGCCAACCCGGCCACGAGGAATCATCCGGGCTTCTCGTATGCTAATAATGACGGAGCTCTAAACCCACCACCGTCGCAAAAACCTCAAGCCAGGCCTCCACCTCCACAACATCAATACCAACCAAGGGGGCCGCCACAAAAAAACTACCCGCCTAGGCAACAATCGGGACCATATAGGCCGCCGGGTTATAACCAAGGTTGGAGAGCTCCGAACCCGTCACAAGCACAACCGAGATCGGATCATGAAGCTAGGGTGGATGAATTCATGGCGGAGCATAGAAAAATAAATGCTAGGTTGACGGCGCAACAAGACTCGCTTAATACCGTCGTTGCGCAACTTGAATAGCAACTTGCGTTGCTTAACAAAAACACTCAACAATTTCCGGCTCAACCGGAGCCCAATCCACGGAGCAATACCGGACACATCAATGCGGTGGTGGTGGTTACTACTAGGGATGGAAAGGATACTACTCCCGCCATGGTCCAAACCAAGGAGCCCGTGGTAGAGATTTTGGACGACAAAGAGCCAGCTATTGAAGAGGAGAGTACAAAAGAGCCGCAAGAAGGTGGAAATTCTGAAATGAAGAAGCCTAATGAGGAGCGCACCTACATGCCACCAGTGTCCTTTCCGCAATGGTTGGCGAGAGCTAAAATTGAGAAGCGTCTCGCAAAGTTCCTTGAGTACTTGAGGGGAGTAAGCCTCAACATGCCTTTCTTGGATGCTATCGTAGAGATCCCGTCATATGCCAAGTTCTTGAAGGACTTACTATTAGGAAAGAAAAGAAAGGAGAAAATAATGCTTGCCGAGCAAGGGACTTGGTTCACCCGGAGGGAAAAAGAGACTATTAAATTCAAGGATCCCATAAGCTTTCGCATCCCATGCACACTTGGAGGAGTCCCACTACAAAAGGCTTTGGTAGACTTGGAAGCAAGTGTAAGCCTAATGCTCCTTAGCATGTTCCGAAAATTAAATATGGGGACCGACTTGAAGCCAACGGACATGAGAATACAACTTGCAGATGGTCGGGTTACTAGGCCGGTAGGGATTGCGGAGGACATACCGCTCCAAGTACCGAGGGAATATGCTTGCCGTACGACTTTGTCATTATGGACATCAAGGAGGAGGGCGACACTTCACTTATACTCGGATGCCCCTTCTTAGCCACCGCCAGCGTGATAGTTGACGTGAGAGAGGGTACTTTATCTTTGAATGTTGGAAACATCGAGGTCGAGTTCCATATCCCTAAAGCTATGAAGCATATGCCATATCAAGAGGAGTTGGACTATGTGGACCTCCTTGACAAGGTAATCGACGAAGCCATTCCACATTCTATTGGTGCTCTCCATGATGACGGCCTTGAAGAAGGCCAAACTTCTAGCATTAGAGAAACATTGGAGGACCCCCCAGATAGCTCTATGGCCGATGACAAAGAAGACGACGCTGATATCGTGAGGATTACGGAGCTATGCAAGCTCTCCACGACCAACAACTCAAGGAAAGCTCCTCCGGATAGAAGATCGGTGCCACCGGTGAAGAAGAATATTGGTGCTAGCTCAAGCTTGGGGGACTTATCTCCCAAATCTACCCATGATGAGGGGACGCCGAGGAAAGCCCACGAGCATCAACAACCAAATCCAACTGGCCTTCCTGGCAAATTTGACGGGCGCATCTCGCATGCGCCCACCATCACGCACTAAACGAAAATCATAAGGGGTCGAGCTCATGACCTTAAACGAGCACTTGTCGGGAGGCAACCCGACGATTTTATATCATTCTTAGTTGATTTTTATTTTTATTTTAGATTTTTCTTAGTGGTTAGAGTCTTGCGTCTATAAAAATCGTGCCAACGGGCTCTATTTTTAATGACAGGAGATGGAGAACGAGAGATCATTCATGTGGAGGCTGACTAAGGCAAGGAAGAGCGCTCTAGGAATGCGCTCAGGCCTCGAAAGAAGGTAGAGACTGACTGGAGGAAGAAAAATAGAGAATAGAGCGAAACAGAGAGCCGTTGCAGAAACAGGATGCCACTCGGCTGAGTGACATATGTCATTCGGCCCAGTAAAGACTCCACTCGGCCGAGTGGAGTATAGATCAGGGAAGTTTCTACAGACCAACTCTCTGTTATTTTCTGTGATTTAGAGTATAATTTGCCACTCGGGTGAGTGACTTGTCACTCGACCGAGTGAATCTGATACCCTCCACGTTCTAAAAAGTTGCTGAGTGGCCATGCCACTCGGCCGAGTGGAACTTGTCCATTCAACCAAGTGGGAAAAGCCACTCGGCCGAGTCGTAACTTGTGGGAGATATTTCGAAATTTCATTACATAGTCCCACTCGGCCGAGTGAACGCTTCACTCGGCCGAGTCGTAACATTCCTATATAAGCCCCGAGGCACTGCGCAAATTTCAAAAACGCAAAAATTCCCAAAAAATTTCGCCAGCGCCCGAGCTTCGTCGCTTCGACTCCCGCCCAAATTACCACTTCCCTCGCCCGATCCCTCGCCGCCGCCGGCCGATGACCATCACCGGCCGTCGCCGACGTCGCCCCGCCACCGATCGTCGCCGACGCCGTCGGTCACCCCCATTTCACCCCAAATTCGAATTTCTTCTCCATTCTCCCAATTCGTACGCCCATTGCGCCCCAAATTCAAATTAACTTATATATATCTATTAATCCCCATCTCCCCCCACATTTATTGATATTCTTCACTGATTTTATTGTTTGCTTTTCAGGATAGCTTGGGAAAGCTTGGGGGAGGTTCTAGATGCACTCGGAGCTTCGCGGAGGAGGCGTTTCTTCGCACACTTTAGATTTTGCTCTCGCATCATGCTCAGGTACACTCATTCTATTATATAGGGTGTCACATTTTTATTTGAGTGGGCACGACTCGCGACACACAGCCGCCTCGCCTTAGGCCACGCACCCGGGAGCCCGCTTCCAAGAGGAATAAGTCAGGAGATCCTGGTCCCTCTTCTGCTAGAGCAGACTCCCCGCCACCTAGCCCACCCCCACCTACACAGCCGCCTCCTGCCGCTCCCATTCCACCACCTGCATCGCCCGCCCCCACGTTCGATGTGATGGGGATCACGTTCCGAGATGACGCCCAGCGCCCCAGATTCAAGTGTATCTCCCATCACTCGATCGTACCCTCTAGGTTCGCGCACCTAGCTGACCTAGACCGCCTAGGGGTACTTGAAGGGCTGTTCACATTGTACGACAACGTGGGATGACGTGACTTTCTGTCTGTGTCGGCAGACACCTACATCTGCCCGACGTTAGAGGTCCTTAGTTCCTTTTCCCGGACCCCTGGAGGACGCTCATTTTGACTGATGGATAGAGAGTGCGAGGTCACTATCGACATGCTTAGAGCATTCTTCCAGTGGCCCGCTGTACCTGTCACAGACTGTGCCTATGCTCCCACGCACATCCCACCCCCGTCGTTCGACACGCACGCCTTTTGGACACAGATCACGGATTCACCACTCGCCTTTGACCCTAGTAGGGCCAAGGCATCTGTGATTCTCCACCCTTAGCTCCGCATTGCACAGCGCCTTATGGCGACCACTTTTCTTGCGAGGTACGAGCCCGAGACACTGTCGTCGCCAGAGCTCTACATGCTCTATGCGATGACACGGCCTAGGGTCTTCGATAGGGGTAGTGACGTTCTGGTCCATGCCGTCGAGATTGATATTTACAGTTGGTGCATCGACCGCATAGTTATTTCTGTCGACGCTTAGACGCATATTTGCTGCGGCGGTCTGATTACCCTCTTAGCCCTTATGACCGGCGTCGACCTACCTGCTGACTTGCTTCGACCACCGGGCCCTACTTCACTTTCGATAGACGTTATGGCCTGGATGAGGATGCTGTGTCCT
Source organism: Scilla litardierei (assembly GCA_030789695.1). Classification (NCBI taxonomy): domain Eukaryota; kingdom Viridiplantae; phylum Streptophyta; class Magnoliopsida; order Asparagales; family Asparagaceae; genus Scilla; species Scilla litardierei. Next base: position 31,218,641 of record CM061133.1, read on the forward strand.
CATGGTCATCAGTACTGGGTGTGGCTCCACGGTCCTTTTGCTGCGGATTACATGGTTCTCCCGAGCCTTGCTCGGACACATATAACACCTGCGGGCGGAGAGTGGATTCCAGTGATGGATCTCCTTATCCCTGCCGCATATGTGCTAGGCCTGAGGATGATCAGCAGGAGCCCCTCGTTCCACCCCAGGACCCCGTGATCCCTCAGCCTGCACTTTCTTTGTCTGCACCTCCCGACACCTCTGTCCCCACTTCTGTTAGTGTCAGGAGCACTTCAACTGAGTCCACCCACACCACCATCACTGTGCCCATTTTGGTAGATCCCATTTCTGCAGCTAGCCCCGAGCGTCCCCCCACCATAGTTGAGTGCAGCGAGCATTCTTTTGCTTCCGCGGTAGAGACCCTTTCCTCATTGTTGCCCTCGACTCCTGGGTAGTCATTTTCTGCACTCTTCACGACCTCTCCAGTCGTAGACCTCACTGTCTCCACCGCCACTATATACTCAGAGAGCGTCGTGACGTCTGTCCCCACTTCTGTGTCACTGACCTCTCTGCCTGTCTCGTCGTCCGTTTTCACTTCCGCTTCAGCTGCCGCTCCTTTCTCGTCTACTCTTTCTGCGTCCCAACCTCACACAGAGGCTGGGCATCACTTAGCGAGCACAGCACCCTAGCACCACCCCATAGCTGCACCTATCCTTTATGGTGGCTGTGTGAGACAGCCCCGTTCTTCACCTGTTCGACCCTCTGCTCTGTCTCCACCCGACACCCTTTTTCAGAGCATCCATGCTCTTGAGGGAGCAGTTAGTGGACTCAGAGGAGATTTTAGGGCTCTCTCCGCCACCGTCAGTGCAGTCCAGACCCGCGTCGCTATACTTCCTAGTATTCAAGCTTGCCTGAATCAGATTCTTGCGTGTCTGCCTCTGCCACCCACACCCACCCAGTAGCCACCACGCCCGCCACCACCTCCGCCACAGGACGGTGCTGGTCCACCACCACCCCCCTATACACACACTGGATGTCTTCCACCTTTTTGATGATGCTGCTTTGATGTTGTTTTGAGCCATGCTGATTTTGCACCCCTCTTCCACACACCTTTTTGGTCACATTTTGGTCTGATCTATCTATTTACTTTTGTGAGAGAGGGAGTACTTTTTAGGGACACTCATATCTGCACTATTTTGATCTCCGCATGCATCACCCGCATTCTCATATCATTTTCTTTTATTTTTTTCTTTTCCATCATGCATGCATCCTCGCCCTCCCCACCCATATTTTGTCTCTCGGTGTGCCACACTTTGCACATTGAGGACACTGTGCACTTTAGTTTAGGGGAGTGAGTTCTCACACTTTTTATTTTTTGTCGCCTTTTATTTTTATTTCCTCACATTTCTTCGTTTTACACCTATTTTCACCCACTTTTTTGTTTTTATCATGCATCACATTTTTTTATTTTCCGAGTGTGCTGCATTGTACAGTAGTTTTTCATTTTCCTTTATCCTTGTTTCTTTCATCTTTTTGCTAGAGATGATTTTTCTGTGATGATGATGATGACGTGGTGTTGGCTTATCTCTATATGCATACCATCATGTCATGCCATAGTTTTTATTTCAGATATCATATGCTATGTCTTGCTATGCATTTGAAATAGTAACCCGCACTTTCATGTATGGATATGAATGAAATTCTTTTATTAGCTGAGTCTGATAATTTATATGTATACTTTTCGTAGAAAACACACCAAGCTTCACGCATTGCCTGCTTATATCTGGAGTACTGCTTTCTTTTCTTATATCACTTCTTATTGCATGAAAATTGTCTGCTTCACTTTCGGTTTGAATGAATGTATATTGGGTTGATATAACTGGATTAGTTTACTTTCTGAGATTAAACTAAGTAGATTACATTACTCTGCTGAAATTTGTCGTGCACGTGTTATAGAGTGAACCGAGTGTTACATATATTTCTTTCTTCACATATCTTGAGCATTATTTCTATACTTAAATTCATTGGTGAATCTCCCTTTAAGCGAGATCCTATATTGGCATTTCCCCCGCTATTAAATTCCATGCTCCAATACCCCCAAAATCAAAAAGAAAAATATATATATATGAATACCTTTCTATTCTTTTGATTTGGGATCGCAGATGTATATATGCTATGAAAGAAAAAAAACTGAGAAAAAGAAAAGAGAAGAGAAAATAAGCTTATACATGATCCCATCTCATACTCTTTCTCTCTTTCTTCCCTCTTTTTGTTTTTATTTTTATTGGAGTTTCAAAAACGGGGAATGTACTTATTGATTTATCTAATGCCACCACGCTTATAGATAAGCTTGGGGGAGAGGATCCAATGATGTGTGAGAGAGTGACCACTTGACTGTGCATGACAACCTAAGCTAGGTAATTTTCTATACTCGGTGAGATTACTAGAAGTTTTTACGAAATTCAGGAATTGAAACTTAGCATGCATTTCATGAAAACCATATCTTTCTATTCTTATTGCTTCTCATTGTGTGATACATCTTATACTCCAAATAGAAAGCATTCAATTGAAAAGTGTGTGGTCTATGACTATGTATACTGCTTTAGATGCTTCAGACGATGTTAATTCTAGAATGATTCCATATTTCATACTATTTTGCTATTCTTGGGTATCTATTTTGAATGCATCCATATGATTATGATATCGAGATAAAAATCTTTGGCATGTGTTTTATATTCGCCGTGTGCTATATGAGTAAGCAAAACCCACATCCTGAGAAAATAATCTAGCACTTCTCTCTCTTTGTTTTCTTTCCTATTTCCTTTTTCTTTTTTTCCTCTTCTTTATTTTTTCCATCAAGTTCGCCTTTTACTCATCTTCCTCGAGGATGAGTAAGAGGTAAGTGTCACGCCCCGCTTCCCAAAATGGACGGAAGCGAAACGTGACGAGGCCCGCTTAGGCCAGAGCTTTAGAAGCTCTGACCCAATAAGCGTCTGTAGGGGGTACCATTTTAAAAGATTTTCAGGTTCTTGCATTTTTTATAGTTCGAAACAACAAAAGTACGGGAAAGATATTGCATTCATTAAATTAGAGATATGATATCCAACAAGTACAAAGTTTGAAAGAAGCCTAAGCATGGCAACAGACTATCTAAAAGAAAACTGAAAGTAATAACCTCTGTAAGTGGCGACTAAAAGACCTCAAGGTCTGGTCCTCGTCAGGCACGTGCTCTGGGTCGACGTCCTCGGCTCCTCGTACTCCCGCGAGTCTGCCTCGCCCACGATCTCTGGCTGAACACCTGACGTACATCACCCAAGAAAAAGGAACTGTACGTCAGGTAAAGTCTACAAGAAGGGTTAGACTTTACTGCAAGTGCACCGAACTTTAAACAACGGTTTACTGGTTGATTAGCATGCTGAGGTTCTTTTACACAACAGTTTACTGGTTGATTAGCATGCTGTGGTTATAACAGAGTAACACGACAGGAAGTAACGCAGCAGGAAAGTAAAACGGGACAAGTAGTAGTCGTAGCGTGTGCTACTAACTACGGAACTAGCCTACAGGTGTCAAGACAAGACGTGACGTGACGGAAACAAGGCATGACAAGACAAGTGAGACACGAAAAGGGTTCACGCCTTACGGTTCGAGGGGGATCAGACCCTCTTGCCGTGCGCACGCTCAACCCAACCCCAAATCCCAAGACAAGACATGACATGACACCAGTACAAGGGATCACTCGCTCTAGCTTGGCGAGTGCCCTATTGCCCGCAGGCTGAGAATCAGTACAAGGGATCACTCTCTCTAGCTTGGAGAGTGCCCTATTGCCCTCGGGCTGTGTATCAGTACAAGGGACCGCAGGCTGTGAATCAGTACAAGGGATCATCTTCTCATACCATACCACTCTATAAAACATCATCGCTAAAAAACAATCTTTTAACTCTCTATCTCTTCCCAATATTAATCAATCGCTAAAATGATGTTCTAGTCAATCACCAACCCAAAACAAACTCTGTCTATCTTATAACACCTTCACAAATCAACAATCATCGTGTCCTCAATACGTTCCTTGTCATATCTTCCCATAAATTCATCCGCCAAATAATTGAACTACCAAAATCATATCTTATCCTACTCACTATAATTAATCCCAAGCAATATTAAGTCCGACTACCTAACCATCCATTTATCTCCACACGTCGTGTTATTCTCAAAGTCTTCTCACGTCAATTCATCAATCCGTCTCAATGCTAATATAAGCTCTACTCAATCTCATGATCACCCTAACTCATACTATTCTCCGCAGTTACTCCTATCTACTACCCGTCTAAGCCTCAAGTCTGTTGAGTTCTCATCTCCTCGTATAATTTCATCCGACCAGAATTTCTCATTGAGTCCGTCTCACATCGGTATTTTAAATAGGTCTTGGACAGTTCATTCTTTTCATCCAAAAGATATTCTAATCCATCATCCTTGTGTTCCCAAAATCAATTAATCATTGCCATAATAAAACTCATCTCACTCCAAGCCTACCAACAAACAAAATCCTATAACGATAATAGTTAGGCCCAATTAATATAACAATCAAAAACACGAAAATTTTGTTTAAGGAAGGAGGAAGAGAAGAGAAAGAGAGGCTTAAGGCCAAAGAAATATTTTAAAAAACATTTGAAAAAAAAACGTGTGGTGTTGCGGTAATGGATGTGGGAAGTTAAGTGATTTGTGATCTTGTGAGCTAGTTTTAAAACTTTAAAGATTTGGTTTAAAGAAAACAAGGGTTTTTTTTGATACAGTCACATACAACCAACATAAACCATTCATTAAAACTAAAACTAAGCCTAAGGATCTGCCTGCGATGACGCCATTCTTATAAGTATGATTACCGTCATTCAGACAACTTCCAGCATACCATGGTTAACACTGGGTACACATTCAAGACACAGGAGACAAACATCAGGATCCTAAAGATGACACACTCATACAGGTCTACACACTCTACCTATACTCAAGCACTGCTACGACATCACCTACCAGAGGGCCTACTCCTAAACTGGAGATAGCATGGATAACTACAAGGTCTAATGTCTAGATAAAAGAAGGAAAGAAAACTAAATCAAAAGCGGAACGAAATAAGATCGGAAGGAACGAGTTCAAATAAGGCAAGATAAGGAGGTAGTTGGTTGGGTGGAAAACGATTGTTTTGCAAATGGAAATAAGTTTTCACAAAGATTTTGAAATGTGGTCACGAGGAACATAGATCAGATATGATAATAATAATAAAAATAATTGAAGTTCCACCTAGTCCAGAAAATATTTTAAAAGTATGAACTGTAAGTGATTTAGAAATAGATCGGGTAGCCCAGAAAAATATAAATTGAATTATCAAAATGTTAACACGTTTTTAAAAATGAAAATATGAAAGATACCGATTTGAAATAATTTCCAGATAGTAACTTGAAAATTGACGACCAAGGAGATTTCAAAATCTAAGAAGGAACTTTTAATCGAAAAGCAATAAATTTTAAATATATATAATAAAGGGTTTTCACGGAAGTTAAACCGAGCGAAGAATTTAATAATGGGTTTCGAAAACAAGAAATAAAGGAAATAAAAGTGGGATGAGGTAGCGATTGTTTTGTAAATGAAAATGAATTTAAACAAAGGTTCTTGAAGTATGAGCACGATGAACATAGAGATGTTTATATGTAAGAAATTTAAAATCCCCCTTTGTTTTAGAAAAATATTCTAAAGTACGTACGTAAATGGTTAAAATAAACTTCGTAGGTAGAAAAAAAATGATATATTGAATTCCCGAAATGATAACAAAGTTTTAAAACTAAAATTCGATGGATACTGATTCGAAAATAAGTACGAGGTCGTAACTTAAAACTTTTACGACCGAAAGGTTTCAAAATTTGCGAAAGAATTTTAACTTAACCGCAAATAAGAAATTTTAAATAATTAATAAAAGTTTTCAAAGAAGTCAAATTCGGCGGAGAATTTAATAATGAATTTCGAAAATACTTTTAAAGGAAGCAGGTTTTGGGAAAGGGGAAATTTTGAAAATAAATACAAGATAGTAGAAATATATTGTGTATTTTATAAAAGTAATATATATATTTTGGAAACAAGGCAAATAATGCGAGATATTGACTTAAAACATTTACGTCCAAGAAAGCTCCAAGTCAATTAAAATTTTTAACTCGATCCAAAACAACAAATTTTAAATATATAATATAGGGGTTTTCAAAGAAATCAGGCTAGAGCGAAAACTTAATAAGGAAAGTCAAAAATAATTTTGGGGAAGGTAGAATTGGTCAGGGAAGGGATTCGAAGGATCAATGATGATCATTAGGAAACGATCACGAGAATCGAGAGAAAGGAAAAATGATCGCATGAAGATTACGCGTAAGATGTGAATCATGAGGAGCTACGATGGGACCCTATGGTCGATAGCATAAAAATTTGCAAGGATCAGAGGGATGCTAGAGGACAAGGGTTCTAATCATCGGGTCGTCTAAAGATTTAGGATAACTCAGCTCTAAGACTTCCTATGAGGTAGAATATAATCAGGATCTAAAGAGAAGGTTCCTAAGAGAATCGAGGTTACGTTCTGCTGGGCCCGAAGTCGATGGAGCTGGGCGAGCGACTAACTAAAGAAGGACTCTGGAAAATTTAACACGGTCAGAGTCAAGTGGCTACTAAAGTATTCTAGGACGAGGATGACTAATTCCTAACCAAGTCGTCAGATTATCAACCTGGGACGTCTACTTAAGTCTTCCTACTACCTAAGACTGGGAAACTAATTCAGACTTGTACGTGGATATCAAATGAATGCGGTACTTTTACTGTTCCGAACTTTTGCAAGACCTGCATGGGCCACCACTAAAACCTGTCACGCCCCGCTTCCCAAAATGGACGGAAGCGAAACGTGACGAGGCCCGCTTAGGCCAGAGCTTTAGAAGCCCTGACCCAATAAGCGTCTGTAGGGGGTACCATTTTAAAAGATTTTCAGGTTCTTGCATTTTTTATAGTTCGAAACAACAAAAGTACGGGAAAGATATTGCATTCATTAAATTAGAGATATGATATCCAACAAGTACAAAGTCTGAAAGAAGCCTAAGCATGGCAACAGACTATCTAAAAGAAAACTGAAAGTAATAACCTCTGTAAGTGGCGACTAAAAGACCTCAAGGTCTGGTCCTCGTCAGGCACGTGCTCTGGGTCGACGTCCTCGGCTCCTCGTACTCCCGCGAGTCTGCCTCGCCCACGATCTCTGGCTGAACACCTGACGTACAACACCCAAGAAAAAGGAACTGTACGTCAGGTAAAGTCTACAAGAAGGGTTAGACTTTACTGTAAGTGCACCGAACTTTAAACAACGGTTTACTGGTTGATTAGCATGCTGAGGTTCTTTTACACAACAGTTTACTGGTTGATTAGCATGCTGTGGTTATAACAGAGTAACACGACAGGAAGTAACGCAGCAGGAAAGTAAAACGGGACAAGTAGTAGTCGTAGCGTGTGCTACTAACTACGGAACTAGCCTACAGGTGTCAAGACAAGACGTGACGTGACGGAAACAAGGCATGACAAGACAAGTGAGACACGAAAAGGGTTCACGCCTTACGGTTCGAGGGGGATCAGACCCTCTTGCCGTGCGCACGCTCAACCCAACCCCAAACCCCAAGACAAGACAAGACATGACACCAGTACAAGGGATCACTCGCTCTAGCTTGGCGAGTGCCCTATTGCCCGCAGGCTGAGAATCAGTACAAGGGATCACTCTCTCTAGCTTGGAGAGTGCCCTATTGCCCTCGGGCTGTGTATCAGTACAAGGGATCACTCTCTCTAACTTGGAGAGTGCCCTATTGCCCGCAGGCTGTGAATCAGTACAAGGGATCACTCGGCGAGTGCCCTATTGCCCAGCGGGCTGTGCAAGACGGGACGGGACGTGACAAGACAGGAAGGGTTATTCTAGGGTGTCCACACACACGCACACACATGATAGCCCTACAGCATTAAAGTTGTTGTTGTCAGGTTCAGACTTCGTCGTCAAGTCTGAGCCGTCAGGAGTCGTCCCGGACGCTATCATTTCACGTCCGGTTCTATACATTCACAGTCTAACAGTTCTAGCCATCTAATACCAAAGCACAGTCAAAACGCAAGTGGGTACACTTGCCTGCGAAGGCGAGTGTGTCGTCCTCTCGAAGCGTCTCGTCCAAGCGTCTCGTCCGTAGAAGTCCGTCTGAAATATCGCCACGGCGATGATGTCAGGCCTCGTTTTCAATAAATCCTATTTAGGTTCGTTTCTAGGTTATCGGGACTATCCTATTCGTCAAAAGTCACCTTTTGGTGTTCTTGTTCAGCCTAAATCGACCACTACCCTATATGCACAGAAAGTTGTCCGATGGTCGATTTTCTACAGTGACAACATTTTACTGATGCGAAAAAGTAAATTTAATTGTAGTTGTCCAGTTTTAGTTTAGGGTTCAGTTTTGTTACGGTGTGGGTTTTACTACTCGTTAGGGAACTAACCTCGTAATGTCGTCCAACAAGCGGAAGTCGGGTCTGAACGGCGAAACTTCGACGTCGTCTGGAACTCCTCGGCCGTGGGTAGCGCAGCAAGGTACCTCTGGACAGCGGGGTGGTGGCGTGAAATCAGCGAGCTAATCAGCGATCCTCCTCCCGTTGCGAGTAGCGCAACGGTTCTTCACGATAACGGCGACGTCGGCTAAAAGTACGTGCGTGCGGCAACACATGTGAAATCTGAGAGTCCAAGGGGGCTGTTGATAGATAAAGTGGGACCAAAGGAAGATGCTCGGCCCGGTGGATGGCCGACGGCGTGAGCGCACGGTGGTGGGCGGTCGTGAGAAGCCGGGGAGGACAGATTCGTGCCACGTCCGTTGTCGCGCGTCTCAGTGAAATTTCAGAGATGAACAGCGGAAACGGAAATTTGCAGTTGGTAAAGGACTTCAAGACGAAGCCAACGGCAGTGGAGTTGTCACCGGGGGTGGTCGGAGGTGGCCGGTCGGTGGTGTTTTCCGGCGGGGCGCAGTTCTGGCCTGGGCTGTTAATACTTGGTGTTTTTGATGGGTTTTGGAGGTCTTGGAATGGAGGAGATGGAGGAGGAGGAGGAGGAGGAGAGGGTGGTGGCCGGTGATGGGGTGCTAGAGGTGGCCGTCGGCGGCTGGAGGAAGAAGAAAAAATCGGCCAAATGGGTTGTTTGCGTGGGTTGCGTGAGGTTAGGGCTGGTTGTGTTTTTGAAGAGGAGATATTGCTAAAGATTGTTTTATAGAGGGTATAAATAAGGGGTGACTAGGAGAGAGCGTGAGTGAGGGAGTGTACAAAGTGGGGAAATGTTGGGTGAGGGTAGTGGCAGAATATATTCTCATGATACGTTCAAATCCTATCAAGATTTGATTAGCAATTTGAATTTTGGATTTGATTAGAGGCTAATCAACGGTTGGAATTGATTAGTGGATATCTTCCACTACGGGCATCAGAAAAATATTCCGAAAATACAGGGACGATCGTGGAGACGAGAAGTACGGGGCTACGGTGTCCGATCGTGCATAACACCTACCAAAAATTTACGTAAAATTGGAAACGGCGTTTTGAGTCAAATGACTAAAACGTCCTTATCTTTCAAAATCGTTTTACGAGAAAACGAGCCGTGAAAAGACGTTCCCAAAAATTACTATAAAATTCTACACTCCCAAACGATCGCAACGGCATATCGCATCGCTCATGCCGGAGCTCAGAAATAGCCAAATAGAATACGTGCATGATAAAGCACGTGCACGCAGGAAATACGAACGGTCGGAAAGCGGCCGTTACATTCTACCCACCTTAGAAATGATTCCGTCCTCGGAATCACTCATACTATCAATAATAACCTCTATATAACCTTATACCCCAAAACTCTCATGACTACGCCTATAGATCGCTAATCTTATAACTTCAACCAATGTTCTTTAATTAATCCTTCATAACCCTTCTTTTCACTGAATAATGCCGCGACTAATCTCACATCCTAAGACTTAACCATAGACCCATCATTGCTGTTGAAATTTCCAACTCCAAGTCCTCACAAAAGAATAATAATCATCTTCTCATACCATACCACTCTATAAAACATCATCGCTCAAAAACAATCTTTTAACTCTCTATCTCTTCCCAATATTAATCAATCGCTAAAATGATGTTCTAGTCAATCACCAACCCAAAACAAACTCTGTCTATCTTATAACACCTTCACAAATCAACAATCATCGTGTCCTCAATACGTTCCTTGTCATATCTTCCCATAAATTCATCCGCCAAATAATTGAACTACCAAAATCATATCTTATCCTACTCACTATAATTAATCCCAAGCAATATTAAGTCCGACTACCTAACCATCCATTTATCTCCACACGTCGTGTTATTCTCAAAGTCTTCTCACGTCAATTCATCAATCCGTCTCAATGCTAATATAAGCTCTACTCAATCTCATGATCACCCTAACTCATACTATTCTCCGCAGTTACTCCTATCTACTACCCGTCTAAGCCTCAAGTCTGTTGAGTTCTCATCTCCTCGTATAATTTCATCCGACCAGAATTTCTCATTGAGTCCGTCTCACATCGGTATTTTAAATAGGTCTTGGACAGTTCATTCTTTTCATCCAAAAGATATTCTAATCCATCATCCTTGTGTTCCCAAAATCAATTAATCATTGCCATAATAAAACTCATCTCACTCCAAGCCTACCAACAAACAAAATCCTATAACGATAATAGTTAGGCCCAATTAATATAACAATCAAAAACACGAAAATTTTGTTTAAGGAAGGAGGAAGAGAAGAGAAAGAGAGGCTTAAGGCCAAAGAAATATTTTAAAAAACATTTGAAAAAAAAACGTGTGGTGTTGCGGTAATGGATGTGGGAAGTTAAGTGATTTGTGATCTTGTGAGCTAGTTTTAAAACTTTAAAGATTTGGTTTAAAGAAAACAAGGGTTTTTTTTGATACAGTCACATACAACCAACATAAACCATTCATTAAAACTAAAACTAAGCCTAAGGATCTGCCTGCGATGACACCATTCTTATAAGTATGATTACCGTCATTCAGACAACTTCCAGCATACCATGGTTAACACTGGGTACACATTCAAGACACAGGAGACAAACATCAGGATCCTAAAGATGACACACTCATACAGGTCTACACACTCTACCTATACTCAAGCACTGCTACGACATCACCTACCAGAGGGCCTACTCCTAAACTGGAGATAGCATGGATAACTACAAGGTCTAATGTCTAGATAAAAGAAGGAAAGAAAACTAAATCAAAAGCGGAACGAAATAAGATCGGAAGGAACGAGTTCAAATAAGGCAAGATAAGGAGGTAGTTGGTTGGGTGGAAAACGATTGTTTTGCAAATGGAAATAAGTTTTCACAAAGATTTTGAAATGTGGTCACGAGGAACATAGATCAGATATGATAATAATAATAAAAATAATTGAAGTTCCACCTAGTCCAGAAAATATTTTAAAAGTATGAACTGTAAGTGATTTAGAAATAGATCGGGTAGCCCAGAAAAATATAAATTGAATTATCAAAATGTTAACACGTTTTTAAAAATGAAAATATGAAAGATACCGATTTGAAATAATTTCCAGATAGTAACTTGAAAATTGACGACCAAGGAGATTTCAAAATCTAAGAAGGAACTTTTAATCGAAAAGCAATAAATTTTAAATATATATAATAAAGGGTTTTCACGGAAGTTAAACCGAGCGAAGAATTTAATAATGGGTTTCGAAAACAAGAAATAAAGGAAATAAAAGTGGGATGAGGTAGCGATTGTTTTGTAAATGAAAATGAATTTAAACAAAGGTTCTTGAAGTATGAGCACGATGAACATAGAGATGTTTATATGTAAGAAATTTAAAATCCCCCTTTGTTTTAGAAAAATATTCTAAAGTACGTACGTAAATGGTTAAAATAAACTTCGTAGGTAGAAAAAAAATGATATATTGAATTCCCGAAATGATAACAAAGTTTTAAAACTAAAATTCGATGGATACTGATTCGAAAATAAGTACGAGGTCGTAACTTAAAACTTTTACGACCGAAAGGTTTCAAAATTTGCGAAAGAATTTTAACTTAACCGCAAATAAGAAATTTTAAATAATTAATAAAAGTTTTCAAAGAAGTCAAATTCGGCGGAGAATTTAATAATGAATTTCGAAAATACTTTTAAAGGAAGCAGGTTTTGGGAAAGGGGAAATTTTGAAAATAAATACAAGATAGTAGAAATATATTGTGTATTTTATAAAAGTAATATATATATTTTGGAAACAAGGCAAATAATGCGAGATATTGACTTAAAACATTTACGTCCAAGAAAGCTCCAAGTCAATTAAAAGTTTTAACTCGATCCAAAACAACAAATTTTAAATATATAATATAGGGGTTTTCAAAGAAATCAGGCTAGAGCGAAAACTTAATAAGGAAAGTCAAAAATAATTTTGGGGAAGGTAGAATTGGTCAGGGAAGGGATTCGAAGGATCAATGATGATCATTAGGAAACGATCACGAGAATCGAGAGAAAGGAAAAATGATCGCATGAAGATTACGCGTAAGATGTGAATCATGAGGAGCTACGATGGGACCCTATGGTCGATAGCATAAAAATTTGCAAGGATCAGAGGGATGCTAGAGGACAAGGGTTCTAATCATCGGGTCGTCTAAAGATTTAGGATAACTCAGCTCTAAGACTTCCTATGAGGTAGAATATAATCAGGATCTAAAGAGAAGGTTCCTAAGAGAATCGAGGTTACGTTCTGCTGGGCCCGAAGTCGATGGAGCTGGGCGAGCGACTAACTAAAGAAGGACTCTGGAAAATTTAACACGGTCAGAGTCAAGTGGCTACTAAAGTATTCTAGGACGAGGATGACTAATTCCTAACCAAGTCGTCAGATTGTCAACCTGGGACGTCTACTTAAGTCTTCCTACTACCTAAGACTGGGAAACTAATTCAGACTTGTACGTGGATATCAAATGAATGCGGTACTTTTACTGTTCCGAACTTTTGCAAGACCTGCATGGGCCACCACTAAAACCTGTCACGCCCCACTTCCCAAAATGGACGGAAGCGAAACGTGACGAGGCCCGCTTAGGCCAGAGCTTTAGAAGCCCTGACCCAATAAGCGTCTGTAGGGGGTACCATTTTAAAAGATTTTCAGGTTCTTGCATTTTTTATAGTTCGAAACAACAAAAGTACGGGAAAGATATTGCATTCATTAAATTAGAGATATGATATCCAACAAGTACAAAGTCTGAAAGAAGCCTAAGCATGGCAACAGACTATCTAAAAGAAAACTGAAAGTAATAACCTCTGTAAGTGGCGACTAAAAGACCTCAAGGTCTGGTCCTCGTCAGGCACGTGCTCTGGGTCGACGTCCTCGGCTCCTCGTACTCCCGCGAGTCTGCCTCGCCCACGATCTCTGGCTGAACACCTGACGTACAACACCCAAGAAAAAGGAACTGTACGTCAGGTAAAGTCTACAAGAAGGGTTAGACTTTACTGTAAGTGCACCGAACTTTAAACAACGGTTTACTGGTTGATTAGCATGCTGAGGTTCTTTTACACAACAGTTTACTGGTTGATTAGCATGCTGTGGTTATAACAGAGTAACACGACAGGAAGTAACGCAGCAGGAAAGTAAAACGGGACAAGTAGTAGTCGTAGCGTGTGCTACTAACTACGGAACTAGCCTACAGGTGTCAAGACAAGACGTGACGTGACGGAAACAAGGCATGACAAGACAAGTGAGACACGAAAAGGGTTCACGCCTTACGGTTCGAGGGGGATCAGACCCTCTTGCCGTGCGCACGCTCAACCCAACCCCAAACCCCAAGACAAGACATGACATGACACCAGTACAAGGGATCACTCGCTCTAGCTTGGCGAGTGCCCTATTGCCCGCAGGCTGAGAATCAGTACAAGGGATCACTCTCTCTAGCTTGGAGAGTGCCCTATTGCCCTCGGGCTGTGTATCAGTACAAGGGACCGCAGGCTGTGAATCAGTACAAGGGATCACTCGACGAGTGCCCTATTGCCCAGCGGGCTGTGCAAGACGGGACGGGACGTGACAAGACAGGAAGGGTTATTCTAGGGTGTCCACACACACGCACACACATGATAGCCCTACAGCATTAAAGTTTTTGTTGTCAGGTTCAGACTTCGTCGTCAAGTCTGAGCCGTCAGGAGTCGTCCCGGACGCTATCATTTCACGTCCGGTTCTATACATTCACAGTCTAACAGTTCTAGCCATCTAATACCAAAGCACAGTCAAAAACGCAAGTGGGTACACTTGCCTGCGAAGGCGAGTGTGTCGTCCTCTCGAAGCGTCTCCTCCAAGCGTCTCGTCCAAGCGTCTTGTCCGTAGAAGTCCGTCTGAAATATCGCCACGGCGACGATGTCAGGCCTCGTTTTCAATAAATCCTATTTAGGTTCGTTTCTAGGTTATCGGGACTATCCTATTCGTCAAAAGTCACCTTTTGGTGTTCTTGTTCAGCCTAAATCGACCACTACCCTATATGCACAGAAAGTTGTCCGATGGTCGATTTTCTACAGTGACAACATTTTACTGATGCGAAAAAGTAAATTTAATTGTAGTTGTCCAGTTTTAGTTTCGGGTTCAGTTTTGTTACGGTGTGGGTTTTACTACTCGTTAGGGAACTAACCTCGTAATGTCGTCCAACAAGCGGAAGTCGGGTCTGAACGGCGAAACTTCGACGTCGTCTGGAACTCCTCGGCCGCGGGTAGCGCAGCAAGGTACCTCTGGACAGCGGGGTGGTGGCGTGAAATCAGCGAGCTAATCAGCGATCCTCCTCCCGTTGCGAGTAGCGCAACGGTTCTTCACGATAACGGCGACGTCGGCTAAAAGTACGTGCGTGCGGCAATGCACGTGAACTCTGAGAGTCCAAGGGGGCTGTTGATAGATAAAGTGGGACCAAAGGAAGATGCTCGGCCCGGTGGATGGCTGACGGCGTGAGCGCACGGCGGTGGGCGGTCGTGAGAAGCCGGGGAGTACAGATTCGCGCCACGTCCGTTGTCGCGCCTCTCAGTGAAATTTCAGAGATGAACAGCGGAAACGGAAATTTGCAGTGGGTAAAGGACTTCAAGACGAAGCCAACGGCAGTGGAGTTGTCGCCGGGGGTGGTCGGAGGTGGCCGGTCGGTGGTGTTTTCCGGCGGGGCGCAGTTCTGGCCTGGGCTGTTAATACTTGGTGTTTTTGATGGGTTTTGGAGGTCTTGGAATGGAGGAGATGGAGGAGGAGGAGGAGGAGAGGGTGGTGGCCGGTGATGGGGGGCTAGAGGTGGCCGTCGGCGGCTGGAGGAAGAAGAAAAAATCGGCCAAATGGGTTGTTTGCGTGGGTTGCGTGAGGTTAGGGCTGGTTGTGTTTTTGAAGAGGAGATATTGCTAAAGATTGTTTTATAGAGGGTATAAATAAGGGGTGACTAGGAGAGAGAGTGAGTGAGGGAGTGTACAAAGTGGGGAAATGTTGGGTGAGGGTAGTGGCAGAATATATTCTCATGATACGTTCAAATCCTATCAAGATTTGATTAGCAATTTGAATTTTGGATTTGATTAGAGGCTAATCAACGGTTGAAATTGATTAGGGGATATCTTCCACTACGGGCATCAGAAAAATATTCCGAAAATACCGGGACGATCGTGGAGACGAGAAGTACGGGGCTACGGTGTCCGATCGTGCATAACACCTACCAAAAATTTACGTAAAATTGGAAACGGCGTTTTGAGTCAAATGACTAAAACGTCCTTATCTTTCAAAATCGTTTTACGAGAAAACGAGCCGTGAAAAGACGTTCCCAAAAATTACTATAAAACTCTACACTCCCAAACGATCGCAACGGCATATCGCATCGCTCATGCCGGAGCTCAGAAATAGCCAAATAGAATACGTGCACGATAAAGCACGTGCACGCAGGAAATACGAACGGTCGGAAAGCGGCCGTTACAGTAAGCTTGGGGGATTTTGATCACTCCATATTTTACACCTTTTTTCTGCATGTTTGCAAGTCGTTTTGATCGCTCATATCGCGTTTTTTACGATTATTCGACAATATTGCGATGCTTTTCACTATTTCTTGTTTTTGTCGTATTTCAGGAAATATGGAGCGATCTGGAGCAAATTTGAGATCAAAGGATTTGCACGTGCATAGGAATGTCACCACGGCTCATTCGAGGACTTATCAGTGATGGAGGATGAGCAGAAGAAGAAGGAAATCAATAGGAGTGACGAGGAGGCGAGGAGAAGGAAGAATGAGCTCAACAGCACACCACTCGGCCGAGTAGACCACTCACTCGGCCGAGCAAGAAGCCCCACTCGGCCGAACAGAATGGATATGCACACGAAGTTTTCAGCGTATACTCGACCGAACAAAGGAAGCCCACTCGGTCGAGTGAGAAAGTTCACTCGCCCGAGTGGTACATGGAATTTCGTCCAGAGAAAGGCCAAGTTGCTGGAATTTCCAGAGATCCTGAGGAGGCCCACTCGGCCGAGTATGAATTCTCACTCGGCAGAATGAAGAAGTCCACTCGGTCGAGCCACCCCCCGAAGACAGACCCTGAAACCCCCGAAGTTACTGTTTTTCTACAGGGTTTGTCACTCGGCCGAGTGACCCTCTCCGCCTGCTGTTAGGGTTGCGATTTCTGGGCTGCGCAGGGGCAGTTTGGTCATGATTTTTTGGACGATTTTAGAGGGTATTTAAACCCAGTTTTTGTGCTAGTTTGGAGATACTTTTGAACTATATTTTTTAGACTTTCTTTTAGGATTTTGACGGCTACTCTTTGGTGAATTCTCAGCTGGAGATCGTTGGCATCTACATTGGTTTGTCTATTTTTTTAAAAATCTCAATTTTTATGCATTATTTCTCTTTTGCAATGAATTGTGCCACGATTATTGTTATTATTTCTGAGATTTGCATGATGTCTAGTGAGTAGTGCCGTCGTTCTAGGGCATGGGGATGAACCTTATGGACCCTATCTCTGAATTCTGATGAATTTGTAGATTTGTTGCTAGAATTGATTAGGGTTAGTTTGTGATTGATTGATTACGGGTAGCTAGGAATTCATATCGATTGGGATTTGCAAGAGATTGGATCCCAATTGATAGGAAGACCTAGATATTTGATTTAGATTGACAATTGGATTTCTCTAGATTTGGTTTGCAAGAGATTGGGCCAAAGCTAGGATTTTTAATTGTGAATCTATACCAATATTCGTTTGCAAGAGATTGGACGAATAAGACCTATCATAACCTAGGTCGTAGCTCGAGTTTGCACGAGAGTGGGCTCAAGATACGATTGAACAATGATGTCGATCTTCACGCTAGCGGCTTAGGCTAGGGTTTGCACGAGAGTGTGCCCTATCCTAGGTTTGCTATAGACCGGAAATTGTGACTAGTTCTCCTATATTCAAGCTTAGCAACAATGAAATTTAGAAATCACAAGGATGAGAGACGGTCCGTAGTGAGGATTTCCTATCCCTAGACGCTTTTTATTATATTGATATTTTCTTGATACTTGAACGATTGTGACTATTACACCCAACTATTATTGTTCTCTTGATAGCTAGGTGATTTGAGTAAGACACGGTCATTTGTCCTCCCTGAGTTCGATACCCGCTCGTCGCTACACCGTGCGCTTACGGTAAAACTACAAATCGTATTTCGGGTATACATCCGGACGCGATCAAATATCCAGTAGCACATGTTCACACCCAGAACGGATTAGCAGAGTCTCTTATAAAGAGACTCTAATGGATTGCACATCCATTGCTTATGCAATCACAGTTGCCAGTGGATGCTTGGGGGCATGCTATTTTACATGCCGCATCACGATAAGGCCATCTGGAGGTCATACATTATCCCTGATGCAACTTGCTTATGGTGCACCTCCGGATATCTCTCATTTGAGAGTGTTTCGTTGTGCTGTATATGTCCCAATAGCACCACCTCATAGGACCAAAATGGGTCCTCAGCATCGTCTACGTATCTATATTGGGTTTGATTCGCCCTCTATTTTTAGATACCTTGAACCCCTAACAGGGGACGCATTTAAGTCACGTCTTGCTGACTGTGAATTCGATGAGAAAATTTTTCCTAAACTCGGCACACCGTCTAAGAAGCCTAAAGCTACTGAGACCATTAATTGGGACCAGAAGTCTGTGTACCTATATGATCCGCGTACTAATCTGTGTGAAGATGAGATCCTGAAGATCCTTCACATTCAGAATACAGTATATCTTTTACCGGATAAGTTCACAGACAACCAGAAGATTGCCCATTCACACGTCCCTGCTGCTAACACGCCAGCTAGGATTGACATCCCCAAAGATGGATGCAATCCACCAGCAGCAGAATTGGCTGTACCTCAATTGAAAAGAGGACGCCCACCAGGTTCAAAAGATAAAGTTCCTCGAAAGAGAAAGATTCCTGGAGATAATAAGATTATCCCTCCACTGGATGCTGAGCTCAGACCATCTACTTCTCCCCTCCTTATTTCCCCTGCAAAGAAAACAATAGGAGAAACATCATTAAATTTTGTACATACTGGAGAGGTACTGAACAGACGTAGCACAATCGACGACGGCGATTTTGCGTTCACTATTGCCATTCACGTCGCTGAATACGACGATGATGTCGTACCACGATCTCTAGCGGAATGTAAACGAAGAGATGATTGGCCAAAGTGGGACGAGGCAATAAGAGTAGAGTTGGACTCATTCTTGAAACACAAAGTCTTTGGACCAGTAGTCCAAACATCGGTAGGTGTTCAACCTGTGGGATATAAGTGGGTTTTCGTAAGAAAAAGAAATGAAGAAAATGTGATCGTTCGCTACAAGGCACGCCTTGTAGCCCAGGGGTTTTTCCAAAGACCGGGGATTGATTATGATGATACATATTCCCCGGTCATGGATGCGAACACATTCCTATTTTTAATAAGCCTAACTTCTCTGGAAAGCCTAGAAATGTAGCTCATGGATGTTGTGACTGCATTCTATATGGCGATATAGATAAAAAGATCTATATGAGACTTCCTGATGGGTTTAATCTACCCCCAGAGATGAAAGAGATACCTCGGGATGTATTCTCTGTAAGGCTGCATAGATCATTATATAGTCTAAAGTAATCGGGCAAAATGTGGTATAACAGACTTAGTGATTTCCTTGCACAGCAAGGATTCACAAATAATGAAGTCTGCCTGTGTATCTTTATCAAAAGAACGGGAACAAGATTTATCATCATAGCACTATATGTTGATGACTTAAATCTCATAGGATCTCCTAAATAGATCAATGAGATATCTGAAAGCCTAAAGCATACTTTTGAAATGTAAGACCTAGGCAAAACAAAGTATTGTCTTGGCTTACAGATTGAACACCTACAAGGTGGAATCCTATTACACCAATCAAATTATACAAATAAACTTCTACGTAAGTTTCATATGGATAAATGCCATCCTTTAAGTACTCATATGGTCGTCAGATCACTAGATGTACATAAGGACCCCTTCCGGCCACTGGAAGAGGGGGGGAGATACTGGCTAACTGTACGCGTCCCGATATAGCGTTTGCAGTTAATCTCCTAGCCAGATACAGTGCAGTGCCTACAAAGCGCCACTGGAACAGAGTAAAGAATCTTCTGCGATACCTCCAGGGTTCAATAGATCTGGGACTTTACTACCAGAGAGGTGCCTCCCCCCAATTACTTGGTTATGCCGATGCAGGTTATCTTTCAGATCCGTACATGGCAAAATCACAAACAGGTTTTGTGTTTACCTACGGAGGTACTGCTATCTCCTGGAGATCGGTAAAACAAACCACAACAGCTACGTCATCCAATCATTCAGAGCTCATTGCGATCTATGAAACAAGCAGAGAGTGTTATTAGCTACGCTCTGTCATCCAACACATTCTTTACTCCACTCGCCTGAAGACTGGTGATTTGGAGCCTACTATCTTGTTTGAAGACAATGCCGCATGCATTGCTCAACTTCAAAAGGGCTACATCAAGGGCGACAGGACGAAGCACATATCTCCCAAGTTTTTCTGGACGCACGAGCTAAAAGAGGACAAGAAAATCGAAGTTCAGCAGATCCAGTCTTGCAATAACTTAGCTGACCTTTTTACTAAGTCTTTGCCCAGATGTATTTTTTTAAAGCTTGTAAAGAACATTGGTATGCGACAGCTGAAAGATCTACAAGCTTAGGGCTTGTATAGATCAGGGAGAGTCACCTGTGGGGTGTACTCTTTTTCCTTAAGCTGACGGTTTTTTCCATTGGGTTTTCCACAGCTAAGGTTTTAACGAGGCAACCACAGTGGCTCAGGATCCAGAAGTATCCACCCTGCTAGCTTTATGAATCCTGAAGAATTCATAGGCCAAGTCCTAGAGTAATGGATGGATAAGGGGGAGTGTTATGAGTTGAGAGAGGCCCTTTGGCTCCCTCCTCATTTATCCCTCCATTTACACCACCACCCCACTAAGCCTTTAGTGGGTGACTCTTGGGCTACTACAATGAAGATATGAATAAAGGTAGAGCCATGGTGCTTGGCTATGGTTACTCATTCCTATTGCAAGAATATTTCGTCTGTCTCTCAACATATCTACCTCATATCCTACTACCATACTTTCTCTCCCCCCATCACGTGCATGCAGGTACAACCTATCCACGTCGCCTTTCCCACGTCCTCGCCTGCCCACGTCCGTAACCACGCCGCACGGCACTCTTCTTCTGATCTTCTTCTCCTTCCCCTTTCCGTTCTTCTTCCTCTCTTCTTATTAAACCCCTGGGTCGCCGCATCATCCATCGACAACACCCGGAGAGCCCACGCCCAGCTTCACCCCCTTCCTTCGAGCGAGCCCCCTCACTTCGACTGGCACCCTCTGCCCCTCCATTCACGACAACATCTCCCCTTCACCATTCTCGTCGTTCACCTCTGCCAAGCCGCACAGCCCGGGACCTCAGGCCTCCTCCCCGCTGGAACTCGTCGCCACAGCCGCCTTCTCATCACGTCTCCCACTACTCGCCAACCTGGCCTCCACCGTACTCCGACCCAGCACGCCATCTCCATCGACAACCGCATCCCATGCCCTATCACCAGCCCCACGACGACGGCCACCGCATCCTCGCTGTGCCATCATCCTCTCCCCCAGACGACGCACGCCGGTGGCACCTTTGACTGCCTTGCTGTCCTATTCTCCGCTCGCCACCAAACCAACGAGCTCAGCCCTTCTTCGACAACACCTCCAGTCACCCCTCCGATGAACTCCCCTACGGCCTGCGCAACCACCGTTCGCTCTCCGACCTCGCCGGACCAGCTCTCATCCCCAGCACCCTCCGCCACTCAACCTCTGCTCCGCGAGAGCTCCGCCCTGCCGATGTCCCGCTACGGCCCGACGAAACCCGCTGTCGAGAACCACCTTCTTTTGCCACACGCCGTAGACGCCGTCCCTAGGCCGTGTCACCCACCTGCAAGCAACAAGAGCAACTGCACACGTAAGTTTTTACGCATGCAATTAATTAAGGACCTGTCATGTATTTTGTTAGTACAGTTATGTTATAAGTTAGTTTGACACAATTAACTAGTATGTTAATTATTATTATATGTTAGTACATTAATTTCATTTTTACGTTAGTCTTCATAGTATAGGTTGGTATGTGATGTTAATACCTCAGTATGTAAGTTAGAAATATTATTTCAACATGAGTCAGTGTACCTAAGCTATTTGACAGATTATGTGCATACTATTGGATGTTAATACGGTAATAAGTTGATATGATAGGTTTGTTGGATCCTGTGGATGGCAAACAACACTAGAAGGGGGGTTGAATAGTGTTGTATAAAGATAAAACTTTTTCGTTCTTTAATCAATCAACACAAAAACAAATCCTTCTAATGTTGCCTAAGAAACCAAGTAGAGCGATCTACGCTTGGTTCTTAATCAACAATATAATTTAAAGTGCACAGCGAAAATTCACAGCAGGTAGTCGACTCCTTATGAGCAGTAGTCGACTCCCAGAGTATATGTTAGAGCAAATAAAATTACAGATGTAAATCTCAGCGTATAGAAATAGGATTGATATTTGCTGAAGATAGAATAAATGCAAAGATAATCAAACACAGAAAATGCAAGCGCAAAGACAAGGATTTTTATCCTGGTTCCCCGCAACCCGGGTACGTCCAGTCCCCGACCAATCCGGTACGAGATTTCCACTATCTGCCTTGGCAAATACAAGCACCTAACTTCACTCGTTAGGATTTCCAACGACCTAGCCTTGACCAGGATTTCCGAACACAACGCCTAGACTTGTCTAGGGTTATACCCTTGCCTCACAAACCGAGGACTTTCCAACTGGCAACAACTAGACTTGTCTAGTGTTCCAACAAATAGCACAATGAGAAATTTGTTCAATACTCTACAATAAATGATAGAGATTGAAAATACACCCGATTCTATAGCCAATCAAAAGATAGACAATTGTGTAGTGGCTTAATAGAATGATAGTCTAGATCACACAAAGATACGAGATAAGTTCTTTGTGATCTAGAGCTTTTTCAAAAATCCTTCAAATATAATTAAAGAGAAATAATAGAGAGGATTTTGAAAAACAACTTAGCCAATAAAATAATAATATGATCTTCAAAAGAATTGGAAAATATTGCAAGATCAAACAAAACTGAAATTAAAATTGGCTAGAGAAAAAAAATGAGAGAGCTTTGATTTACGAGAGCTTTTGCAAATTTTGATTTTCAATAATCTTGTATTTTTCACAAAAGAATTAAGCTCTATTTATAGGGAAAAAACTGGGATTTGAAATTTGAATTTCGTTTGACTTTTGTCCCAAAAATTTCGGAGTAAATCACTCAAAAGAATTTAAAATTCAAATTCAAAACGTTTGAAAATTTCCAGCAGGTAGTCGACTCCCTCTATAGGTAGTCGACTCCCAGAGGAGTCTAGGAAATTTTCATCCCTGAGAAGTAGTCGACTCCCTACTTTTGGTAGTCGACTCCCAGAGGAGTTTTTCCTGTTGTTCTAGTCAAAAGTTGTAGTTAGCTCCAGGGTGCGTGGAGTTTCACTACGAGAATTATGAAGTGACTAGAAAAATCTTTTGAAAGCTATTTTGAAGATAGTAAAAAAAAATTATTTCGAAATCTTTCGTGTGTGTGTGTGTTGTCTACTTGATATGGCTTTGACAAATATCCTAGAAGACACGACACACTCACACTAGACTCTGAACATGTCTTCGGCAGTTTAGTCAATCTTGATGAAGTGCAGATGAGCTTCTCTTTGAGCTTCTTGCTTTGATTGAGCTTGAGCTTCATCACTTGAGTTTAGCCATGTTCGTCTTTGTCGTGGAGCGTTGATGCGTGCTTCTTGGAGTATCAGTAGAGCTTCACGAAGTCTGTATACTTAAAGTGTAGTGTAGTTAGTATACTAAACATTCATTTGGTGTGCTCATCATCAAAATTACTTAGGGGTGGAATTCAATTTCCATCACTCTCCCCCTTTTTGATGATGACACCCAAATGCAAAAATTTGAAGCAAGACATATATGAATGATATTACAAGTATACTTACTCCCCCTGCTTTGATGCGGTACTCCCCCTGCATCGAAGCTATTAGAAATACAATACACATTTTTGCATTATACATTTTTCTCCCCCTTGTCATCAACAAAAAAAATAAAACAGTAATTTCTATGGATCAATAAGAGGAATTCAATTCCATATGCCTGCAATGAAGATGTTAGTTCATAGAACAACTAAGTTTGGCATAGCAGATAATTTCATAGTAGCTAGCATCACACAATAAAAGTTATTACAAACCATAGTTTAAGAGAACATTGTTTTTGAAAATAAAACCATTGTTTTTGAAGTAGAAGTGCATGAAACTAAGGGTGACCGCTGTTCTTTTTCAGTTCCTTGATCTCTTCAAGGATCATAACAAGCGTCTCCTCAGTCATCTTCTTGCTTTGCACTACGATTTCCTTGAGATCATCCACCTTTTGATTGAGATCTTCAAATCCTTTCTCCTGTGAGATCTTCAATTTTCCAATCCTTTTCAGGAGCATCTCCTAAAGTTCAAGGATGTAAGCAGGAACTTCTTCTTCTTCCTCGCCGCTTCCCTTTTCTTCTTCTTCACTTTCTTCAGAATCTGAAATTACAACCTTCTTACCTCGCCTTGAGGATGATGATCCTCCTTCGGTAGCGATTTGCTCTTCAGGGACGTTCTCATCAAGGTCATGATGGAGATTCATTCTCCCAAGAGCATGAACATCAAAGACACGAGCAGGTTCTAGAATGGTTGTTTCATGATCCAAAGGCACGTTAAAGCTAATGAATAGAATGGTCAGATAGTGCCCATGAGAAAGAGTTGAGGAAGGTCTGTCAGATGAAGCTGAAAGTAGGATGGAATCCATGATGACTTTAGCCCAATTCACACGAATGTTACCAAGAATGGCATAGATGCATTTAGCTTGTTTTTCAGAAAGGATAGCATGACTTCCAGATTTTTGAGTAATGTTATATGACAGAATATTAGCTAAGATTCTCGCCGGATAGCGAAGATGGCTACAAGGAAGTTTGGTCTGAAAGTGTTTACCAGGTAGATACATTCTCTCTAGGATATTCTCGTCAGTCATCTCAATTTTCTCGAGGATCATACCGGAGTATGGGATTCCTAAGGCTTCACCTAGGGATTTTACAGTTATTGCAAGTTTGGTATCGAGAACTTTAGTAATGAAACGACTTTTTACGAGATCATAATCCATGTTTGCATAAAAGAGATGAATAAGCCTATGATAACACATATACACATTTTCTGAGGAGAACAAATTTGCTAAGTTCTGGAAATCTAGCAGACTGTCAATACCGTAATTGATAACATCATTGAGTTTGACAAATCTTTCATGCAAGATAGGTTTCTTAGACACTTTAACAAAATGTTCATAGGTAGTTGATTTGAAGAGATATGGTAGAATGATTTCTTTTTCAGAATCAACATTAGGAGTAGCAATCTTTCTCTTCTTAGGAAAAGCTCCTTTGAAAGGCATCTAGATAGAGTAAAACAACAACAACAAAAAATATTTTACACTACTAGATAACCAAGAGAAATGAAGTAGCAAAGTTCATGAAAGTAAAAAAATTTTTACCTTGGGTAAATTTGAAGGAAGATGAAAAAGAAATTACTCCAAAAAGTCCAAGTCTTCAAGATGAAAACACAAGAGAGGAGAGGGGAAAAGGAGGTAGTCGGCTACCTCTAGGGTTTTCTTGGGGGTTTAATTGAAGAGATGAAGAGATGAGGAGAAATAGGAGCCTTTAGATCTGGATTTGGGTGGCTAGGATGGGTTTTAGACTTTAGTGGGTAAGTTGTCTTAACGGATCTTGACCCAACCACTCAAATAGAACCCAATAGAAGTTAGTCAAAAAAGAGGCAACCCAGAATTTTACGCACTGGTAGTCGACTCCCTCCTGTAGGTAGTCGACTCCCTACTGGGTTGAGTCGTTTTCTCATCCCCGAAAAAAAGTTTGGTCCAGGATGAACGAGCTCTTTTTTTTAAAAAAAAATATTTTAAGCGATAAAACAACAATCATGCATACAAATTTAACTTATTTCAACTTATTTAAATAATTATAAAATAAATAAAAGCATTTGTTCCGATTTAGCCGTTTGACTTCCTGAATTTTCTTCATTGTCTTCCTCCTTTTTAGAGCACCTGAAAGATAAGCGTTTTATGGTACTCTTTTGATTTTGAGTCCGAGGAGTTAGTCTTTAGGAAACCAAACCCAATATGGTTTAGTTCCTTCATGAACAATATACTTATAATTTTTATTAAAATGAATCTGTTGAACAAAGTTAGTAGCGTACCTTTCTTTTTGCTGATCAGATAATCTTTTTGGTACCTAGATGCTTAAAACATTGTCATTAGTATGATGCATCCTAGTGTGCTTAACCCGTTTCTTGGTATGATGAGAGTCATAGCCAAGTCCGGTTTTGCTAGATGATAATTTTTGATTATTTATTATATTATCTAGCTTCCCTTTTCCTTTATTGAAGTTCTTAATAATTTTCATCGTAGCGTCGTATTTATTTTTGACGGTTACGAGAAGATTATTCAGACTTTCAACCTTTTCATTTACTAGCAAAATATCCTTTTGTAAAAGATCATTTTTCTCTTTAAGAAGGCTATTTTCTTTAATAACTTCTTCCTTTTCTTTAGTCTCTCTTTTAGCAATTCTAAGTGTTTTTCTATGTTCTTTAATGAGCTTTTCATGCATTTTGCATAGCTCTTTATATGCTCCCCTATAGTCCAAGTCTTCATCATCGCTTGACGATGACTCATTGTCGCTAGATGAATCATGATGCGAGCTTACCTTGGAGGATGTAGATGCCATGAAACACATGTGTGCTGTCTCTCTTCTTTCATCATTATCTTCGTCTGAGGATTCGTCGGATGAGGAATCGTCGCTCTGATCGAAGGCTGCATAGGCTTCTTTCTTTGGTCGTCTAAACTTGCTTCTTGCATTGTTTCGTCTTTCATTATTCTATTTGTTCTTCCCACGATCTCTGGAATCACGGTTGTTTCTTTCCAATGGACAATCTCTCTTGACATGTCCTGGTTTATTGCAACCAAAACAGATAATACCGTTAGTGGGTCTAAAAGATCGTTTTCCATACTTACTTGTGATGAACTCTTTAAAGTTCTTTGAGATGAACGCGATGTGATCTTCTTTGTCCGTATAATCGGAATCTTCTTCTTGAGCTTTGAATGCAAGATTTTTCTTCTTTGGTTTTTCTTCGATCTTCTTGTCTTCTTCAAGCTCGATCTCATATGCCATGAGATTTCCCATCAGTTCTTCGATGGTGAGATCCTTCACATTGTGAGCTTCTCGAATGGCCGTGGTCTTTCCTTTCCATTCGGGTCGGAGTGATCTTAGTATCTTCATTACCTGTTCATACTCGGAAAGTTTCTTTCCTAGTCCTGCAAGCTCATTTGTAATGTTAGTAAAACGAGTATTCACATCGGTGATACTCTCTCCTTCTTCCATTTTAAAAGTTTCGAATTTTGAATGTAATACATTTATACGAGATTCTTTTACCTTTTCTGTACCCTCGTGACTTACCTGAAGAGTGTACCAAATTTGATGTGCTGTCTCACATTGGGAGACTCGATTGAACTCATTTCCTGTAACAGCGCAAAACAAGGCATTCATTGCTTTTGCATTGAGATTAGCTTTCTTCTTATCATCGATGGACCATTTTCCAAACTCAACGTCGGTGGGTGCGATGTACGGGACTTTGGTGATAGTCCAAGCTATAATGTCCAATGACTCTAGATGAGTCTTCATTCGGATCTTCCAGCTGGCGTAGTTGGTTCCGTTGAATAGAGGTGGTCGCATAGTGTTCAGTCCTTCGGAGTGAAAAGAGGTTGACGCCATCACTATTTGTAGCCTTGCTTTGATACCAAGTGTTGGATCCTGTGGATGGCAAACAACACTAGAAGGGGGGGTTGAATAGTGTTGTATAAAGATAAAACTTTTTCGTTCTTTAATCAATCAACACAAAAACAAATCCTTCTAATGTTGCCTAAGAAACCAAGTAGAACGATCTACGCTTGGTTCTTAATCAACAATATAATTTAAAGTGCACAGCGAAAATTCACAGCAGGTAGTCGACTCCTTATGAGCAGTAGTCGACTCCCAGAGTAAATGTTAGAGCAAATAAAATTACAGATGTAAATCTCAGCGTATAGAAATAGGATTGATATTTGCTGAAGATAGAATAAATGCAAAGATAATCAAACACAGAAAATGCAAGCGCAAAGACAAGGATTTTTATCCTGGTTCCCCGCAACCCGGGTACGTCCAGTCCCCGACCAATCCGGTACGAGATTTCCACTATCTGCCTTGGCAAATACAAGCACCTAACTTCACTCGTTAGGATTTCCAACGACCTAGCCTTGACCAGGATTTCCGAACAAACGCCTAGACTTGTCTAGGGTTATACCCTTGCCTCACAAACCGAGGACTTTCCAACTGGCAACAACTAGACTTGTCTAGTGTTCCAACAAATAGCACAATGAGAAATTTGTTCAATACTCTACAATAAATGATAGAGATTGAAAATACACCCGATTCTATAGCCAATCAAAAGATAGACAATTGTGTAGTGGCTTAATAGAATGATAGTCTAGATCACACAAAGATACGAGATAAGTTCTTTGTGATCTAGAGCTTTTTCAAAAATCCTTCAAATATAATTAAAGAGAAATAATAGAGAGGATTTTGAAAAACAACTTAGCCAATAAAATAATAATATGATCTTCAAAAGAATTGGAAAATATTGCAAGATCAAACAAAACTGAAATTAAAATTGGCTAGAGAAAAAAAATGAGAGAGCTTTGATTTACGAGAGCTTTTGCAAATTTTGATTTTCAATAATCTTGTATTTTTCACAAAAGAATTAAGCTCTATTTATAGGGAAAAACTGGGATTTGAAATTTGAATTTCGTTTGACTTTTGTCCCAAAAATTTCGGAGTAAATCACTCAAAAGAATTTAAAATTCAAATTCAAAACGTTTGAAAATTTCCAGCAGGTAGTCGACTCCCTCTATAGGTAGTCGACTCCCAGAGGAGTCTAGGAAATTTTCATCCCTGAGAAGTAGTCGACTCCCTACTTTTGGTAGTCGACTCCCAGAGGAGTTTTTCCTGTTGTTCTAGTCAAAAGTTGTAGTTAGCTCCAGGGTGCGTGGAGTTTCACTACGAGAATTATGAAGTGACTAGAAAAATCTTTTGAAAGCTATTTTGAAGATAGTAAAAAAAAAATTATTTCGAAATCTTTCGTGTGTGTGTGTTGTCTACTTGATATGGCTTTGACAAATATCCTAGAAGACACGACACACTCACACTAGACTCTGAACATGTCTTCGGCAGTTTAGTCAATCTTGATGAAGTGCAGATGAGCTTCTCTTTGAGCTTCTTGCTTTGATTGAGCTTGAGCTTCATCACTTGAGTTTAGCCATGTTCGTCTTTGTCGTGGAGCGTTGATGCGTGCTTCTTGGAGTATCAGTAGAGCTTCACGAAGTCTGTATACTTAAAGTGTAGTGTAGTTAGTATACTAAACATTCATTTAGTGTGCTCATCATCAAAATTACTTAGGGGTGGAATTCAATTTCCATCAAGGTTAACTTATATCTTCATCCCCAGTGGCAGTATGTGAGCCATACGTTTCATATGTAAACAATGTTTTAGGTATTAACTTTTATCAGTTAAAATCCTTTAACTTTGATGTTTAAAATCCATAACGCATATAATTTACGTACGCCTCATTGCGGGCACCCAAAATCGCATCGCTTCATGCAAGTATTTTACCTTCTACCAATTTTCAAAGGCGCACATATTTACCCCTTGCAAGTATATCGTTTCCTACAACTATTTTGAAAGACGCAAGTTTTTATTACCCACTGACTTTAAAATATGATATGCTCTACCATCTTTAAAACGTACATTACTCTTATTGTTTGTAGTACTACTTTTGTGTCGCCATATACATTTTTGAATTGTCCACCCTCATTGAATTGTGTTATTGGGCCTTCGGGCAATTACAGACTATTGGGCCTTCAGACAATTATGGATATTGGGCCCTCGGGGCATTTACAGAATGTTTGCCATGCAGCAAACATTGAACTACGGATACACTTATGGACACTTTGGATGGGGTAGTCCAATGTAGTAAAGGTCAGAAAGCTGGATTGCACTCTATTGGTGAACTTGATCGACACCTGGCCGGGTCGATGAGTATAGAGCCATGGGTAGCTCCCGTTGGCTTGGGTGTAATGCCAGTCACTCCCCCTCAGACACTGGGCTTGTCACTAGATAGGAGATTGATTAATACACTCTTTTTACCTCTGCTGATGCTATGGTGTAACCTGCTAAACTTATTGTTATGCTTATTGATGTACATTATATATGCCATGCTTATTGCTGTACACACTACACCTTGCCATGTTCGTTACTTTGCACACTACACTTTGCATACTCACTACTTTACACATTACATGTTAATTCTTTGTGTACTATATTATTATCTTACCGAGGGTCCTTTTTGTTACTAACATTTTAATCTTGCCGAGCGACCCTCGCTGACGTATATTTCCTTGTCTATCTTGTAAAATATACGTTAGGTTTTGAGCAGAGTTCACTTGGAGACTGAGCAGAATGACCAAGAGAACCAGGACGCTAAGACCCTCTACTGAGGAACGACGTTCTTTCGCAGCGTTTCATTAAATCAATAAGTGTTGTTTTCCTTCAGGTGTAATTTTATTTTGTGCGATTGTCTGTAATGGCCATGCTAGGCCTTAATTCTTTGTGTACATGTAATCTGGATGTCCGGGTGTAAAAATGATATTCTGTGTTGCTTTGAGATCGCACGTAAGAACCTGCAAATGGTTAAATCACAGACGCTTATTGGGTTGGAGTTTCTCCGCTCCAGCCCAAGCGGACCTGCTCGCGTCCTCGCTCCCAAGTACAATGGGAAGCGGGGTGTGACAATGTTGGATAAATATCGATTCAAATTCAATATAATAAAAGTGTCTAGGGCTAGGAAATCCTCACTACGGATCGTCATACATCTCTGTGAATCGCGAATCTCAATGTTGCAAGATTTGAATTGAGGTGAACTAGTCGTAACTGAATAGAGAACCAAGTTCACGCTCTCGTGCTATTGCCGATCTATAGCAACCTAGATTAGGGCCCACTCTCAATGTTTTTATTACCTACTGACTTTAAAATATGATATGCTCTACCATCTTTAAAAACGTACATTACTCTTATTGCTTGTAGTACTACTTTTGTGTCGCCATATACATTTTTGAATTGTCCACCCTCATTGAATTGTGTTATTGGGCCTTCGGCCAATTACGGACTAATGGGCCTTTGGCCAATTATGGATATTGGACCCTCAGGGCATTTACGGAATGTTTGCCATGCGGCAAACATTTGTAACG
Organism: Scilla litardierei; assembly: GCA_030789695.1. Lineage (NCBI taxonomy): Eukaryota > Viridiplantae > Streptophyta > Magnoliopsida > Asparagales > Asparagaceae > Scilla > Scilla litardierei. Next base: position 31,249,711 of record CM061133.1, read on the forward strand.
GTCGGTTTCCGATCGTAAGTTCTTTGTGCACGTGCGCTTGACTGTGCACGTTTTTACTCTAGACTTTGTTTGTTTCCGAACCCTATCGTGTGATATGTCGTTGTGACTCTCTCTGAGGGTACTACATTTGCCGTGTTGACTTGCAACGTCATTTCACGGGCCGTTCGCCCACGATTTGACCTTTTCCGAGGAGACGTCGCGTATCTCACTTTTGACTTGAGGCGTTTTTATTTTTAATTTTGTTTTCCGTCATCGAAATTGTAATCCGTCTCTTCTGACTTCTTGCTCTCGTCGCCCCGGTCGCCCCGGTATTTTTCTTATAATTTTTGGGCACCGTTTGACCCTTGTGCGCTAGTAGAGCCAGTTAATTACGAGATTGCCCAAACAATTTAACCCTATTAAACTCTAAATAAACCCTAAACCTAGTTAGGTGGCAGCCCCCTCACGTGAACCCTCTCCCTAGTCACGTGGGCCCCACCTCTATAAAGAAAACCCTAGATTTCTAAAAAAATCTTCACATCCGCACCCCATTTTCCCTTGCGCCGGCCCTATGAAGCGCACCCCCCTCCATGCAAAAGCCCTCCCCTTCGACCTGAGCCCCCGCTGACGGCACCTAGTCGTCGCCGACCTACTCCCCGACCTCCCCTCTCTCGCCTGCGTCGCCTCTCGCCGCCGGTAGCCGTCGCAGCCGCCTGAAACCCCGCACAGCAGCAGCAGCAACTCGCCACGGCCGCCGCCGCCGCTGCCGCCACCGCCGAAGCCCCCACGCCGTCGCCGTGAACCCCCTCTGCCTCCTCTCACCGTTGACAGCGACCCCAGGCCGCGAAACCCCCTGTAACAGCGTGGTTGCTCGCTGTTTTGGGTGTTTGGCGACGTTCCGACGCGTCGCCAAGATCTTGCCGTTGTCTCTCACTGTGGGAGTCATCCGACAGCCTCCTGCATCCCCTGGGGGCATCTTCCTACGTCACGAACTCTTCCTATGACTCCCGACGTCGTAGGCGGTGGGTACGACGAACCGTTCATCTCGGTTGTCGTTGCAGCTCTCCGGAAGCCGTAGTACGCCTACCCGACGCACTGCTCGCTGTTCACGCATTTTGCCCGCTGCCAGAACGTGTCTGGCTACGCTGCCCGTAGCCGAGACACCGCTAGAAGACGATCCGTAGCCGTGCCAATCAGATCGGTCGCCGTTCAGACTCTACGTCTGCTCTACCCCAGACTCCGGACAGGTTGGTTCCCCTACCTCGTAGCGAAACCCCCACAGTAGCAAAACTGAAAACCTAACTAAAACTGGCAACTTAACTCAGTAAATTTATTTTCTGCTCTCTTAAATCGATGTGTAACCGTAGACCGACGTTTGGACTTTTGACTGTGCACATAGGATAGAATCGTCGAATAGGCTGATCGGACAACTTGACTCGTGACGGTTAGGGTAGCCATGTTCAACCTAGAAATGAACTTAAATAGGAACTTCTAAAATCACGACCTGAAGCCATCGCCGTGACTGTTTCAGACGGACTACCGCGGACGCGACGACTGGACGAGACGCCCCGGACAGACGACGCACTCGCTATTCCAGGCAAGTGTACCCACTTGCGATTTGACTGTGCTTTAGTTCTAGTTTGTAGAACTGTTAGATTGTGTGTGATGAGAACCGGACGTGAAATGATAGCATCCGGGACGACCCGTGACGGCTCAGACTTGACGACGAAGTCTGAGCCTGACAACAATGAACTGCTGACAACATAGGACTATCTTGTGTGTGCTGAGCAGGTTTTCAAGTCGATTGGAAGATTTTCAAGTCTATGTTCAGGACGAAGTATTTCACCAAGACTACTAGGAGGGAGCTGCTGAGCAGGTTTATAGATCTGAAGCAGGAGAACATGACCGTCGAGGAGTATGAGGCGGAGTTTGAGATGCTGAGTCGCTTTGCTCCGCATATGGTGAAGAAGGAGGAGAAGCGAGCTGGTCGTTTCCGACCGGGACTGCGTCCGAAGATTCAGGCTTCTATGTCTTCGGTGAGTTTCACGACTATGAGGGAGGTGCTGGATGCTGCGAAGAATCATGAGCTTATTTCACTCCTACCTGACCCTCCAGCTGATAAGGGGAAGCGTCCTATGGAGCAGTACCGGCCACCTGCTAGGCCGGAGATGAGGCCAGTTCAGACAGTACCATTTAAGAGGCCTGAAGCACCCATTCAGAGTCAGAGCAAGGGACCGTGTCATTACTGCGGGAAGCCAGGACACGTTCAAAAGGATTGTCGGAAGAAGATGGGACTGTGCCTAGTTTGCGGAGATGCCTCGCATGCTGCGAAGGATTGTCCGAGAGCCCGTCATGCTGTAGTTGGAGCGCCAGCCCCGCTGCAGATGCGAGTGCCCGCTCCAGTTCAGAGAGGACCGGCCGTTCGTGGACCACCCTTGGCGCCACAGAGGCAGGTGTTTCAGAGAGCAGCGCAGCCCCAGAGGCCGGCTTACACCATGACGGCTTTGGAGACTGAGGAGCTGGATGGAGTCATTGCAGGTAACTCCTTGATTCTAGTCTTTCATTTCATAGTTTAGCTTTTAAATTGTTAGTCATGCTTGCCTGACTTGTTTGTTAGAGTAACTTGGTTTGACCGTAGTTTCTTTTAATATCTTAGGCACCATTCTAGTGTCTTATCACCCGGCCTTGGCCTTGTTCGACTCCGGTGTATCCATGTGCATCTTATCCCAGAGATTCGTGACAAGACACTCCATTCCCACCCATACACTTCCCAAGTGTTGGGACATCACCACAGGGAACAGAGTGGTGACAGTGAACTTGGGATGTAGATCGATTCCTTTAGTGGTCAGTGGACACGAGCTCTTTGTAGATTTCATTGTCCACGACCTGCCACATTTTGATGCCGTTCTTGGCATCGATTGGTTGGGAGATTTCCACGCCTCGATCAATTTTCGCAGCAAGAGGGTGGTGTTCCGGATTCCAGGCCATCCAGAGTTCGAGTTCCGCAGCAGAGATGAGTCGCTTGGACCCATCAAGTATCGGGCCACGCCGGTGGTATCGATTGTTGCAGCTATACAGATGGAAATGGAGATCGAGCGACCAGCAGTCATCAGAGACTTCGACGACGTCTTCCCGGAGGATATCTCAGGTTTGCCACCCGACCGAGCTTTAGAGTTCGGAATTGATCTTATGCCGGGAGCGCAACCGATATCGAAGGCGCCGTACCGTATGGCTCCCGCTGAGCTCGAGGAGCTGCGGAAGCAGTTGGATGAGTTGTTGCAGAAGGGTTCATCCACCCTAGTGTGTCGCCATGGGGTGCACCAGTTCTACTCGTGAAGAAGAAGGATGGGTCCCGCAGGATGTGCGTGGACTATCGAGGATTGAATGCTGTCACCGTGAAGAATAAGTACCCGCTGCCGTGCATCGACGATATCTTTGACCAGCTTGGAGGTTCGAGAGTCTTCTCGAAGTTGGACTTGCGGAGTGGATACCACCAATTGAAGGTGAAGAAGGACGATGTTCAGAAGACGGCTTTCCGGACGAAATACGGACATTATGAGTTCGTGGTCATGCCGTTTGGCGTGACCAATGCGCCGGCTGTGTTCATGAATTTGATGAATTTAATATTCTATGACTTCCTGGACAAGTTTGTTGTCATCTTCATTGATGACATTCTTATTTATTCGAAGTCTGAGGAGGAGCACAGCTGTCATCTGAGGACAGTGCTGGAGACGCTGAGGAGACATAAGCTTTATGCCAAGTATAGCAAGTGCGAGTTCTGGCTGGACAGAGTCGCATTCCTGGGACACGTGGTGTCCGGTGATGGCATATCTGTGGATCCGGAGAAGGTCAGAGCAGTCAGAGATTGGCCGACTCCGCAGTCAGCATCAGACATCAGGAGTTTTCTGGGTTTAGCATGCTATTATCGGCGGTTCATCAAGGATTTCTCGAAGATTGCGGAGCTGATGACGAAGCTGACGAGGAAGGATGTGGAGTTTCTCTGGTCAGATGCTTGTGAGGAGGCCTTCAGTATCTTGAAGGCGAGATTGACAACGGCACCGGTGTTGGCAGTACCGGATCGAAGCGGAGGCTTCGAAGTTTATTGTGATGCATCAGGGAAGGGCCTAGGATGCGTCTTGCATCAGCATGGCCACGTGGTCGCGTACGCTTCTCGTCAGTTGAGGACTCATGAGAAGAATTACCCGATGCACGATCTGGAGTTGGCAGCAGTGATTTTCGCACTGAAAATTTGGAGGCACTTCTTGCTAGGTGAGAGTGTGAAGATTTTCACCGATCACAAGAGCTTGAAGTACATCTTCACGCAGAAGGAGCTCAACATGCGTTAGAGGCGATGGTTAGAGCTCATGGCTGACTACGAGATTGACTTGCAGTATCATCCGGGGAAGGTGAACGTAGTGCCTGATGCCTTGAGTAGACTCCCTGCCGCGATGATGCATACAGCCGACTGGAGGATTCAACAGGAGCTGAGGGAGATGGATTTGGAGGTTGTCCTACCTGGTGTAGTTCATTCATTCATGAATCTACAGATTCAGTCCACAATCGTGGATCGGATCAAGGTAGCACAGGCAGGAGATCCGAAGCTGCAGAGGATCAGGAGGCAGGTTGAAGCTGGACTACGGACGGAGTTCGTGATTCATGAGGATGGTTCACTGCGGTACGGCAGTAGACTCTGTGTACCTGCAGGTGATGTCCGCGAGGAGCTGTTGAGTGAGGCCCATAGCTCGCCTTATTCTATACATCCTGGAGGCACCAAGATGTATAAGGACCTCCGTCTGAATTATTGGTGGATTGGCATGAAGAGGAGCGTGGCACGGAGCGTTGCCAAGTGCGTGATATGCCAACAGGTGAAGGCTGAGCACCATCGTACTGCCGGGTTGCTGCAACCGCTTCCTATTCCAGAGTGGAAGTGGCAACATATTACGATGGACTTCGTGACTGGTTTACCTCGGACCCCGAGGCAGAACGACGCAGTTTGGGTGATCGTGGATATGTTGACCAAGTCTGCGCACTTTATCCCTTTCCGAGTGGGCCAGTCTACGGAAGCTTTGGCGAGGAAATATCTGGAGGAAAATTTCGTTTCTACTTTTACTTCCATTTTGATTTTCTCTTTGAAATGGTCGTGATGTAGACCGTGTACGTGCAGGAGATTGTACGCTTACATGGAGTCCCTGTGAGCATTGTGTCTGACCGAGACACGAGGTTCACATCTCAGTTCTGGAGAAGTCTGCAGGGGAATTTGGGTACAAGTCTGAGTTTCAGCACGGCGTACCACCCGCAGACTGATGGCCAGTCCGAGAGGACTATTCAGATTCTGGAGGATATGCTGCGAGCTTGTGCGCTCGATTTGAAGGGATCATGGGAGGACCATCTTCACTTGGTGGAGTTTTCATATAACAACAGCTACCAGGCGAGCATTGGCATGGCGCCGTTTGCTGCCCTATATGGAAGGAAATGTCGTTCACCACTGAGCTGGGATGACATCGGTGATCGGGAGCTGTTGGGTCCCGAGATGATAGTGGAAGCTGTGGATGTCGTGAGGGACATCAGGGAGAAGCTTAGAGTTGCACAGGATCGCTTCAAGCATTGGGCTGATGCCAAGAGGAGACCATTGGAGTTTCAGCCTGGAGATCACGTCTTCCTGAAGATTTCTCCGAACCACGGAGTTATTCGTTTCGGGAAGAAGGGAAAGCTGAGTCTGAGGTATATTGGGCCGTTTGATGTGCTAGAGCGTGTGGGAGCAGTGGCCTACCACCTTGCTCTGCCACCATCTTTGGAGGGAGTTCACGACGTTTTCCACGTATCTCAGCTACGTCGGTACGTCATTGATCCATCGCACACTGTGGACTTCTCAGAGATTACAGTTCGCCCGGATCTGACATATGACCAGCAGCCTGTGCAGATTTTGGACCGTCGACAGAAGCAGTTGAGGAATAAGATAGTCGACCTGGTGAGAGTGATGTGGCGTCACGGATCACCTGGAGAGTCCACCTGGGAGCGCGAAGATGATATGAGGGAGCGCTTTCCGCATCTTTTCCCGAGCGATGCTTGATGTTGATTCCGAGGACGGGATCATTTCTAAGTTGGGGAGGATGTAACGGTCGGTTTCCGATCGTAAGTTCTTTATGCACGTGCGCTTGACCGTGCACGTTTTTACTCTAGACTTTGTTTGTTTCCGAACCCTATCGTGTGATATGTCGTTGTGACTCTCTCTGAGGGTACTACATTTGCCGTGTTGACTTGCAACGTCATTTCACGGGCCGTTCGCCCACGATTTGACCTTTTCCGAGGAGACGTCGCGTATCTCACTTTTGACTTGAGGCGTTTTTATTTTTAATTTTGTTTTCCGTCATCGAAATTGTAATCCGTCTCTTCTGACTTCTTGCTCTCGTCGCCCCGGTCGCCCCGGTATTTTTCTTATAATTTTTGGGCACCGTTTGACCCTTGTGCGCTAGTAGAGCCAGTTAATTACGAGACTGCCCTAACAATTTAACCCTATTAAACTCTAAATAAACCCTAAACCTAGTTAGGTGGCAGCCCCCTCACGTGAACCCTCTCCCCTAGTCACGTGGGCCCCACCTCTATAAAGAAAACCCTAGATTTCTAAAAAAATCTTCACAGCTGCACCCCATTTTCCCTTGCGCCGGCCCGAGGAAGCGCACCCCCCTCCATGCAAAAGCCCTCCCCTTCGACCTGAGCCCCCACCGACGGCACCTAGTCGTCGCCGACCTACTCCCCGACCTCCCCTCTCTCGCCTGCGCCGCCTCTCGCCGCCGGTAGCCGCCGCAGCCACCTGAAACCCCGCACTGCAGCAGCAGCAACTCGCCACAGCCACCGCCGCTGCTGCCGCCGCCGCCAGAGCCCCCACGCCGTCGCCGTGAACCCCCTCTGCCTCCTCTCACCGTTGACAGCGACCCCAGGCCGCGAAACCCCCTGTAACAGCGTGGTTGCTCGCTGTTTTGGGTGTTTGGCGACGTTCCGACGCGTCGCCAAGATCTCGCCATTGTCTCTCGCTGTGGGAGTCATCCGACAGCCTCCTGCATCCCCTGGGGGCGTCTTCCTATGTCACGAACTCTTCCTACGACTCCCGACTTCGTAGGCGGTGGGTACGACGAACCGTTCATCTCGGTTGTCGTTGCAGCTCTCCGGAAGCCGTAGTACGCCTACCCGACGCACTGCTCACTGTTCACGCATTTTGCCCGCTGCCAGAACGTGTCTGGCTACACTGCCCGTAGCCGAGACACCGCTAGAAGACGATCCGTAGCCGTGCCAATCAGATCGGTCGCCGTTCAGACTCTACGTCCGCTCTACCCCAGACTCCGGACAGGTTGGTTCCCCTACCTCGTAGCGAAACCCCCACAGTAGCAAAACTGAAAACCTAACTAAAACTGGCAACTTAACTCAGTAAATTTATTTTCTGCTCTCTTAAATCGATGTGTAACCGTAGACCGACGTTTGGACTTTTGACTGTGCTCATAGGATAGAATCGTCGGATAGGCTGATCGGACAACTTGACTCGTGACGGTTAGGGTAGCCACGTTCAACCTAGAAATGAACTTAAATAGGAATTTCTAAAATCGCGACCTGACGCCGTCGCCGTGACTGTTTCAGACGGACTACCGCGGACGCGACGACTGGACGAGACGCCCCGGACAGACGACTCACTCGCTATTCCAGGCAAGTGTACCCACTTGCGATTTGACTGTGCTTTAGTTCTAGTTTGTAGAACTGTTAGATTGTGTGTGATGAGAACCGGACGTGAAATGATAGCGTCCGGGACGACCCGTGACGGCTCAGACTTGACGACGAAGTCTGAGCCTAACAACAATGAACTGCTGACAATATAGGACTATCTTGTGTGTGCTTGCGTGTGGACACCCTAGAATAACTTTCCCTACACTTGTCATGTCGTGTCCTGTTACACAAAAGCCTTCGGGCGTTTCGGATGCTTCCCTCCGCGGAAGTGATCCCTGTTACACAAAAGCCTTCGGGCGTTTCGGATGCTTCCCTCCGCGGAAGTGATCCCTGTTACCAAAAAGCCTTCGGGCGTTTCGGATGCTTCCCTCCGCGGAAGTGATCCCTGTTACCAAAAAGCCTACGGGCGTTTCGGATGCTTCCCTCCGCGGAAGTGATCCCTGTTACACAAAAAGCCTTCGGGCGTTTCGGATGCTTCCCTCCGCGGAAGTGATCCCTGTTACACAAAAAGCCTTCGGGCGTTTCGGATGCTTCCCTCCGCGGAAGTGATCCCTGTTACCAAAAAAGCCTTCGGGCGTTTCGGATGTTTCCCTCGCGGAAATGATCCCTGTAAATCTTGTCCTGAGTTCCTGGGTTTGGCGTTGGGTTGAGCGTGCGCACGGCAAGAGGGTCTGATCCCCCTCGAACCGTAAGGCGTGAACCCTTTCGTGTCTTACTTGTCCTGTCCCGTCTTGTCCTGTCCTGTCCCGTCACGTCCCGTCTTGTCTTGACACCTGTAGGTTAGTCCCGTAGTCGGTAGCACACGCTACGTCTACTGCTTGCTACGTTTACTTTTCCGGCTACGCTACTTTTCGTTACTCTGTTATAACCCCAGCATGCTAAAACAACCAGTAAATCATTGTTAATAGTTGATACACTTGCAGTAGAGTCTGACCGTTTGTGTAGACTTTGCCTGACGTACAGTTTCCTTCTTTTGGTGCTGTACGTCAGGTGTGGAGCCAGAGTACGAGTACGAGGCGGACTTGCCAGTTGACTTGGAGCCGGAGGGCGCTGATCCAGAGTACGATCCAGAGGACGATCCAGAGGACGATCAGAGTTAGAGGTCTTCTGTTGCTGTTCCAGAGATTATCCATTTCAGTTTGAGTTGGGTGCGTTGCACTCTTACTTTCTCGTCTAGGTTGGGTGCTTGCACCATTAGTTTCCCTTTCAGCAGTTGTAGCCGTTTACGGCATTTTTTTAGACTCTCAGTACTTTGATGATAAATTTTGGAAAAATGAAATGTTTCTTTTCAGTACTTTTGTTATTTCGTACTAACTTGCAGGGACCTGTACTTTCGCTATGGAAAACTACAGACGCTTATTGGGTCTGGGCTCTTAGCCCCGGCCTAAGCGGGCCTTCGTCACGCTTCGCCTCCGTGTTTTTGGGAAGCGGGGCGTGACAACATTGAACTACGGATACACTTATGGCCACTTTGGATGGGATAGTCCAATGTAGTAGAGGTCGGAAAGCTGGATTGCACTCTATTGGTGAACTTGACCGACACCTGGCCGGGTCGATGAGTATAGAGCCACGGGTAGCTCCCGTTGGCTTGGGTGTAATGTCGGTCACTCCCCCTCAAACACTGGGCTTGTCACTAGCTAGGAGATTGATTGATGCACTCTTTTTACCTCTGCTGATGCTATGGTGTACCCTGCTAAACTTATTGTTATGCTTATTGTTGTACACTATACATGTCATGCTTATTGATGTACACACTACACCTTGCCATGTTCGTTACTTTGCGCACTACACTTTGCCTACTCACTACTTTGCACATTACATGTTAATTATTTGTGTACTATATTATTATCTTGCCGAGGGTCCTTTTTGTTACTAACATTTTAATCTTGCCGAGCGACCCTCGCTGACGTATATTTCCTTGTCTATCTTGTGAAATATACGTTAGGTTTTGAGCAGAGTTCATTTGGAGACTGAGCAGAATGACTAAGAGAACCAGGACGCTGAGACCCTCTACCGAGGAACGATGTTCTTTCTCAGCATTGTGTCACGCCCCGCTTCCCTAAAATGGAGGCGAGACGTGAAAAGGTCCGCACGAGAGTGGAGCTGTGAAGCCCCAAACCCGATAAGCGTCAATAAAACATAAGCAGGTCCCTGTAACCACAAACGGAACAACAATAATAACACAAGGAGAGACAGAAATAAAATCTCAAATCTCCGAAATTGTCCAACATTAAAGTTAAGTTCAACATCCAGAAAAGCCACCAGGCTAAAAGAAAGAGTCTAAAGGCCCAGAACAAGGCCAACAAAAGGGACAACATAACAAAGTATGGGTGCTACGCACCGATAACTAAAAGCAGTCTAAAGCAAAAGGGAAAGCTCTATGAGGACACTAAGACTGATCTCCAGTGTCCACGAAGTCCTCGATCAACGCGGGCTCTGACTCAGCGTCAGCAACCACCACGTCCTCAGCGACAAACTCAAGCTCGGGATCTAACATGTGTCACCCAAAAGAGAAAAGGGGCACATGTCAGCAAGTCGAAAGACTTGTGCAAGGAAACTGAAAGAAAAGTAAACTAACAACCTAGCAGTTAAAGTATGGTGCATGGCATGGCAAGTATTGTATGGAAATAACAAGTGAAGTACAAGTAGCAAGTAACAAGTGGTAGGTGTGACATGTATTGTCAAGTAACGAGTACAAGGGGTCACCCACACACATGTGAGCGCCCTATTACCCGCAGGCTGTATTCAAGTACAAGGGATCACTCACACACATGCGAGTGCCCTATTGCCTGCAGGCTGTATTGAGCTCGTTTTCTGGACCACGAGCCAGATTTGCAATTGGCCTAGGGTTGTGCCCGCAAAACGGGTGCCTAGCCGGAACAAGTAGCACTAGTATGTAGCGATGCTACGCAATCACGATGAGTGTTCAAGCATGCAATGACATGAGCAGTTATTCGCGTATTGTTAATTTAATTAAACATGGCAGTTAAAAATGCATGGATGACATGAACAGTTAATACACGTACCGTTAATTGAAATTAAACGTGACATACAAGCATGATGAAGGTGACGGACCAAGCTTCGTTGTCAAGCTAGGTCAATGGCGTCTAGACGACAATCCTTTCACCGTCTAGTCTCTTTTACGCTAAAGCAAGGGAAATGGCCTAAGACATGGCCCAAATCAAGAGATGCAAGTTTCACTTGCCTAGCACCGAGAATGACGATCAACGAGACCGTCACACAAATGCTAACTACGGCGATGAGATCGCTGCCAAGGCAAAACAACATCCAACCTAGTTTTATCAGGGTTTCAAAAAAACACAAATGGGTTATGAGGATATTAAGAGATCGAGTTATTACCGTCCACTTTCTCCAGAATGTCAAACGGTCCAATGTATCGCGGGCTCAACTTCCCTCGCTTCCCAAAGCGAATCACACCACGATTCGGGGAAATCCGCAGAAACACATGATTGCCCGGCTGAAACTCCAAAGGACGACATTTAGCATCCGCCCAATGCTTAAAATGGTCCTGAGCGATCCTCAACCTCTCCCGAATATTCCTGACAATATCCACAGCTTCCACAATCATCTCAGGTCCCAACAGCTCCCGATCACCAACGTCATCCCAACTCAACGGCGATCGACATTTCCTCCCATAAAGAGCGGCGAAAGGCGCCATGCCAATACTCGCCTGGAAGCTATTGTTGTAAGAAAACTCTACCAGATGTAGATGGTCCTCCCACGAACCCTTGAAATCCAACATGCACGCCCTCAGCATGTCCTCCAAGATCTGAATCGTCCTCTCAGACTGGCCATCCGTCTGCAGATGGTACGCCGTGCTGAAACTCAGACGCGTACCCAAACTCTTCTGCAAACTCTGCCAGAACTGAGATGTGAACCTCATGTCTCTGTCCGACACGATGCTCACAGGGACTCCATGAAGTCGTATGACCTCCTGCACGATTCACGTTACGTCACTATCTAAACTTAGGAAAAGGAAATAAAAACGGAGAGTAAAAGAATTTACCTCCATATATCTCCTTGCTAACGCCTCAGTGGACTGTCCCACTCGAAACGGAATAAAGTGCGCGGATTTGGTCAATCGATCTACGATCACCCAAATCGCGTCATTCTGCTTCGGACTCCGAGGTAGTCCAGTCACGAAATCCATAGTGATGTGTTGCCATTTCCACTCCGGAATCGGAAGCGGTTGTAGCAACCCTGCCAAACGCTGATGCTCCGCCTTCACTTGCTGGCAAACCAAACACTTGGCTACACTCCGAGCCACACTCCTCTTCATGCCATGCCACCAATAGTTCAGACGAAGATCCTTGTACATCTTGGTCCCACCAGGATGCACAGAATACGGCAAACTGTGTGCCTCCACCATCAACTCCTCTCTGATATCCCCAGCTGGCACACACAACCTAGCTCCAAACCTCAGCGAGCCATCCTCATGAATCAAAAAGTCAGTCCGCAGACCGGCTTCCACCTGCTCCTGAATCTTCACCAGCTTCGGATCCTCAGCCTGGCCAGCCTTGATCTGATCCACAATCGTTGACTGTGTCTGCATACACATCAACGAAGAAGCCTCCCCAGGAAGAACAATATCCACACCAGACTCGCAAAAATCCTGCTGCAATTTCCACTGCGAGGTCAAAATCATCACCACTGGAAGCCTACTCAGCGCATCAGGAACCACATTCACCTTGCCAGGGTGATACTGCAAATCGATCTCATAATCCGCCATGAGCTCCAACCATCGACGATGTCGCATGTTGAGCTCCTTCTGAGTAAAAATATACTTCAAGCTTTTGTGATCGGTGAAAATCTTCACTTTCTCACTCAGCAAGAAGTGCCTCCAATTCTTAAGAGCAAACACAACGGCAGCCAGCTCCAAATCATGCGTCGGGTAATTCTTCTCATGAACCTTGAGCTGATGAAAAGCATAAGCCACAACATGCCCGTGCTGATGCAACACACAACCGAGACCCTTGCCAGAGGCATCGCAAAAGATCTCAAATCCACCGCTGCGATCAGGCACAACAAGAATAGGGGCAGTCGTCAATCTCTCCCTCAGAACACCAAAGGCTTTCTCACAATCACCCGACCAAACAAAAGATACATCCTTCCGCGTCAATCTGGTCATTGGCTCGGCAATACGGGAAAAGTCCTTAATGAAGCGCCGATAGTAACCAGCAAGTCCAAGGAAACTCCGGATCTTAGACGCTGACTGTAGAACAGGCCACTCTTTGATGGCCCTGATCTTCTCGGGATCCACTGAAATACCATCTCCAGTCACCACATGCCCGAGAAAGGCAACTCTGTCCAGCCAAAACTCGCACTTCGAAAAATTAGCATACAACCGATGCTTCCTCAAGATCTCCAACACCGTCCTCAAATGCGATGCATGCTCCTCCTCTGACTTAGAATAGATCAGAATGTCGTCAATAAAGATAACGACAAACTTATCTAAAAAGTCGTAGAAAATAAGGTTCATCAGATTCATGAAAACTGCGGGTGCATTGGTTACACCGAAAGGCATAACCATAAACTCGTAGTGTCCATACTTCGTCCTGAACGCTGTCTTCAGAACATCATCCTTCTTCACCTTCAGCTGATGGTAACCACGCCTCAGATCCAACTTCGAAAACACCCTCGATCCTCCAAGCTGATCAAAAATATCATCGATGTGAGGCAACGGGTATTTATCCTTGATGGTCACCGCATTCAACTCCCGATAGTCCACGCACATGCGACGCGAACCATCCTTCTTCTTCACCAGCAGCACCGGTGCTCCCCACGGGGACACACTAGGATTGATATAACCCTTCTGCATAAGCTCATCCAACTGCCTATGCAACTCTTCCAACTCTGCTGGCGCCATACGATATGGTGCCTTCGAAATGGGCTGCGCCCCTGGAATAAGATCAATAGAAAATTCCAAAGCCCGATCAGGTGGCAATCTAGACATCTCCTCGGGGAAGACGTCATCAAAATCTCACACCACAGCTGGCCTCTCCAACTCCATCTGCATAGCCACAACCTCCACTGGTCTGGCCTGAAATCTGACAGGACCAAGCGAACTGCTACCACGGCTGAACTCAAACACTGGGTGTCCGAGAATCTCGAACACGACCTTCTTCCTTCGACAGTCGATCGTAGCATAGAAGCTCGCAAGCCAGTCCATCCCAAGAACTGCATCATAGTTGATGATGTCATGCAATGAAATCAGCGTAAAGCTCATGTCCACAAACCACCAACGGGCAAGAATTGCAACCACGATGCACCGAGACCACGCCATTCCCTGTAACGATATTCCAACTCTTGGAAAGAGGGGACGTCGACAAGGAATGCTTCTCCACGAAGCTCCAAGAAATAATGCACATCGATGCACCAGAATCAAAGAGAACTCGTGCAGGAAATTTGCACACCAAAATCACACTACAAACAGTCTAACAATCAAGCCCTAGTCTAGCAACAATCATATGTAAGCAATTAACATAATCTAAAAATCAAACATAACTAAGGAAGAAATAGCTAGGAGGGAAGTTACCTGTGATAACCTCATCCATGGCCATGCTCTCCTCCTCGGTCATCAGAAAAGCCTACCCTCTTGGCGGAACAGCCCGCTGAAAGGCCTGTCTCTGTGGAACAAGAGACGCTCCACGTCCAGCGGGCACAGGAGCTCGCTGCTGCAATGGATGTGCTGCAATAGGAGCCCGCCAAGGCTGCTTCGACTTGGGACACTCCCTGATGGTATGGGCAGGATCTCCGCAGACAATACACTGCCTCAGGAACCTCCTACACTGATCCCTGAGGTGCCCGGTCTTGCCGCAGAAATGGCAAGTCTTCAGAATAGGCCCTCCTGGCCTCTTGAACTGCACCGGATGATTAGGCTTGAAACTAGGCCTAACCACCACCCTGGCCTGCTCCATATGCCTCTTCCCAGCTCCTGAAACTTGTCCCTTCCTCTGGTTCAAATTCAACTCCTGCCGCCTCGCAGCAATCAGAACCTTCTGATATGTCTCCAGGTCAGAAGAGGTCACAAAACTTTGAAGCTCCAAGGCAAGTCCCTGGAGGAACCGCTGAGATTTCTCATCGGCATATTGCACCATCTTTGGTGCAAACCGACTGTGCCTCGTGAACTCTTGGTGGTACTGATCTACCGACAAACTCCCCTACTTCAGATCTATGAAGCGCTGCAGCATCACCTGCCTAACAGCCTTCGGGAAGAATTCTCCATCAAATCTGGACTTAAAGGTAGTCCAAGCTATCGGCTCCACCAGCATCTTCTCTTCTGCATCCCACCAGTTCCGAGCATTATCCTTCAGCTGTCTCTTAGCCAAATCAACCCATCCAGCCGGGTTAATTTTCGCCATCGCCAGGTTATCCTCAATGTTCCGAATCCACTCATCGGTAGCCAGAGGACCCTCAGACCCATCAAAATATGCGTGACCCAGCTCCCGAAATTGCTTCGCTCCCGGCTCGGAGCGAGGGGCATCCGGAAGTGCCCGGGCAGCTCGAGCAAGTGGAGCATTCTGGACTTGCAGGAGCACGCCCTGCTGCACCTGCATCATCTGAAGCATCATCCGCATCATCTCTCCATTGGTGGGTTCCTGCTCAGGCTCCTCGTCATGAGGGGGTGCACCACTACCTCCACCTCGGATGAATCGCCTTCATGCCATCTAGTGACACAGAAAACGAAGCAGATTAGACTCATAGCATATGACTCGGACGTCGAACTTAGTTTATTGGACATTCTAATATTATTATTGTCATTTCGATAATTGCAGTTACAGAAGAGACCTGCATGGGCCACCAACAAAACCTGTCATGCCCCGCTTCCCTAAAATGGAGGCGAGACGTGAAAAGGTCCGCACGAGAGTGGAGCTGTGAAGCCCCAAACCCGATAAGCGTCAATAAAACATAAGCAGGTCCCTGTAACCACAAACGGAACAACAATAATAACACAAGGAGAGACAGAAATAAAATCTCAAATCTCCGAAATTGTCCAACATTAAAGTTAAGTTCAACATCCAGAAAAGCCACCAGGCTAAAAGAAAGAGTCTAAAGGCCCAGAACAAGGCCAACAAAAGGGACAACATAACAAAGTATGGGTGCTACGCACCGATAACTAAAAGCAGTCTAAAGCAAAAGGGAAAGCTCTACGAGGACACTAAGACTGATCTCCAGTGTCCACGAAGTCCTCGATCAACGCGGGCTCTGACTCAGCGTCAGCAACCACCACGTCCTCAACGACAAACTCAAGCTCGGGATCTAACATGTGTCACCCAAAAGAGAAAAGGGGCACATGTCAGTAAGTCGAAAGACTTGTGCAAGGAAACTGAAAGAAAAGTAAACTAACAACCTAGCAGTTAAAGTATGGTGCATGGCATGACAAGTATTGTATGGAAATAACAAGTGAAGTACAAGTAGCAAGTAACAAGTGGTAGGTGTGACATGTATTGTCAAGTAACAAGTACAAGGGGTCACCCACACACATGTGAGCGCCCTATTGCCCGCAGGCTGTATTCAAGTACAAGGGATCACTCACACACATGCGAGTGCCCTATTGCCCGCAGGCTGTATTGAGCTCGTTTTCTGGACCACGAGCCAGATTTGTAATTGGCCTAGGGTTGTGCCCGCAAAACGGGTGCCTAGCCGGAACAAGTAGCACTAGTATGTAGCGATGCTACGCAATCTCGATGAGTGTTCAAGCATGCAATGACATGAGCAGTTATTCGCGTACCGTTAATTTAAATTAAACATGGCAGTTAAAGATACATGGATGACATGAACAGTTAATACGCGTACCGTTAATTGAAATTAAACGTGACATACCAGCATGATGAAGGTGATGGACCAAGCTTCATTGTTAAGCTAGGTCAATGGCGTCTAGACGGCAATCCTTTCACCGTCTAGTTTCTTTTACGCTAAAGCAAGGGAAATGGCCTAAGACATGGCCCAAATCAAGAGATGCAAGTTTCACTTGCCTAGCACCGAGAATGACGATCAACGAGGCCGTCACACAAATGCTAACTACGGCGATGAGATCGCTGCCAAGGCAAAACAACATCCAACCTAGTTTTATTAGGGTTTCACAAAAACACAAATGGGTTATGAGGATATTAAGAGATCGAGTTATTACCGTATCGGAAGCGGAAGAATGATGCCGAGCAAGCACGACAACGGAAGAAACGATCCGGGGAACCTAGGGTTCAGATCTGGAATGGATGGGGAAAATCTGGAGAAATGGGATTTTGGGGATTTTTGGGGGTTGGAGATAACCTAGGGCATGTGGTAGGCCAAAATGGAGAGGGGGAGGAGCTCTAGATGAAGGAGGAAGGCTAGAGGAAGGTTGGGGAAGATCAGAGGTCAAGGGGGAAGGAAAGAGTCTAGGAGAAGAGAAAGAAAGAAAAGAAATGAAGTGGGGTATTTATAGAAAATGACCTGGCGGCTGCCCAGAAATTAGGGTTTCGACACTGATTAGTCGGTCAAAGAGCAACCACTGACCGACTAGTTTGTGAACTAGTCGGTCGGTTGACCAACGCAGACCGACTAAGTCCAAACAGTAACTCCTGTACAAAAATAGGATTTAGATTTAGTAGATCAAAGAACAACTACTGACCGACTAGTTTCGAATCTAGTCGGTCAATGAACGTTCTTAGACCGACTAAGAATGAATAGTACTTGGTATCAAAAATGATCATAGAGCTAGTCGGTTAGAGACCATTTACTGACCGACTAGTTTGCAACCTAGTCGGTCGACGAACGTTCTTAGACCTACTAACGATAAACAGTAACTCATGAGAAATTTACAAAGCCCACTAGTCGGTCCATGAAGGTTTGCCGACCGACTAAATCGTCATCTAGTCGGTCGGTTACCCTTCTTACACCGGCTAACGTGCACAGAAAGTTCCGAAATGGAGCGCAAAGCTCCGGGATCGATTCCTAAGACTCCTAGGCTTGATCTAATAATAAGATATGACCGATATGAAGCCCGTCACGAATGACTTACTCCAAAATCGACGATCAACGGAAGAAGCTAGAAAATCACGACGAAACGATCGAAAATGAAAGCTACGGAGACGAAAACCATACATGAGGAGAAAATCCACCAAAACATATAATATAATATAATAAATCTAGATACATTAAAACCAGTCATTACACGTTGCATTAAATTAATAAGTGGTTTTGTTTTCCTTCAGGTGTAATTTTATTTTGTGCGATTGTCTGTAATGGCCATGCTAGGCCTTAGTTCTTTGTGTACATGTAATCTGGATGTCCATGTGTAATAATGATATTCTGTGTTGCTCTGAGATCACACGCAAGAACCTGCAAATGTTTAAATCACAGACGCTTATTGGGTTGGAGTTTCACCGCTCCAGCCCAAGTGGACCCGCTCGCGTCCTCGCTCCCAAGTACAATGGGAAGCGGGGTGTGACAATGTTGGATAAATATCGATTCAAATTCAATATAATAAAAGTGTCTAGGGCTAGGAAATCCTCACTACGGATCGGCATACATCTCTTTGAATCGCGAATCTCAATGTTGCAAGACTTGAATTGAGGTGAACTAGTCGTAACTGAATAGAGAACCAAGTTCACGCTCTCGTGCTATTGCCGATCTATAGCAACCTAGATTAGGGCCCACTCTCGTGCAAACCCTAACCTAAGCCACTAGCATGAAGATCGGCATCATCGTCCAATCTCACCTCGAGCCCACTCTTGTGCAAACTCGAGTTACGACCTAGATTGTGCTAGCTCGTATTCGTCCAATCTCTTGCAAACGAATATGAGTATAGATTTATAATAAAAATGCTAGCTTTGGTCCAATCTCTTGCAAACCAAACCTAGTGAATCTCAATTATAAATCTAAATCGAATATCTAGACCTTCCCATTGATTAGAACCCAATCTCTTGCAAACTCCGAATCAATGGAAATTCCTAGCTATCCGTAATAAATTAATCACAATCTAACCTTCTTGCAAATCTAGCAACATAGAAATTCATTCATCACAAATCTGAAATTAGATCCATTGGGTTCATCCATATGCCCTAGAACAACAATCAACTAAGCATAGCAATAACGATATAGAAATAAATAAAAAACATTGCTTGCATATAAAAAGATATCAAATCAAAGATTCAAATAATATATATATATATATATATATATATATATATATATATATATATATATATATATATATAAAGATGGAGCCCAGATTTCACGGAAGGGGGGATTCGGGCGACTCGGGTGTCAGGAAGAAGGACGGCGCATCTAGGGCTAACCAAGGAGGCATCAACGCGGAAGGAAATCGGACCTATGGTGATGGGGATCGGGCATCGTTGGATGGTCCTGGTAACGACAGCAAGACTTCGGTTCTTGGAGATCAGTTGAAGGCTTCGATACATGATGGATCATCGAATCCTATTGAAGGAGGATGGCAGTACATAACTGTAACGGTCTGTTTTCGTTGTACTTTGTTTGTGCACGTGCTTTTGACCGTGCACGTATTTATTTTAGACTTTGTTTTTTTTGAACACTTTGGTGTGATATGTCGTTGTAAGCGTCTCAGAGAGTATTAAATTGTGGCACTAATTTGGAACGACATTTCTCGGGTCGTTTTCCCACGATTTGATCTTATTCGAAGAGACGTTGTGATTTTCACTTTTGACGTGAGACGTTTCTATTTTTAGTTTCGTCGCTCGACATCGAAATTGAGATTCGTCTTCTTAGTTTTCTTTCTCTCGTCGTCTCGATCACTTCAATATTTATTTTACAATTTTCGGAGTTCGTTTGACCTATTTTATATTTTTAGCCAAGTTTATAATATTTTTAATAACTAAGTTTTAAATTATTTTTAGCCAAATAAAATTTTTATTAGATTATTATACTTCAAACTATTTTTGAGCCAAATCCTAGCTCATCTTGGCCGCACCCTAGCCATGCGTGGGTTAGGGAGAGAGATTTAAATTTTAAATTATTTAAAAATCTTAATCCTATTAGAATTAGCCCTAGACCAAGTCAACCCCTCTATACTATATAAACAACCCCTAGGAAGACTCATTTTCGCAAGAAATTAACCCTAGCCGCTCCCAAAACCCAACTTCTCGCTTGCGACGATTCGTCGCAACGTTGCAGCAGCCGCCGCCTGCACCGACCGAGGAATTCACCCCCGTTCCCTCGGTCTGACCGAGAGGCAGCCCCGCACCAAGGCCCGCTCCGCACTGCACAGCAGCTGCCCACATCGCCCGTGTCCGACCGAGAGGATCTCTCGGTCTGACCGAGAGATCTCGCACGCACCCGCTCTGCTCCGCACCGCTAGCCTCGCACCGGCCATGCATCCCGCCCACACCGATCGAAGGATCCCCGCTCTCGCCTGCTCTCGCCTGCACCGTTGCAACGTTGCAAGCCCCGCCAAGCACCCGACCCCCCGCATCCGCTGTGTCCGACCGAAGACCCGCTCCGCACCGACCGAGAGCCCCGACCCCGCATCTCCGCTCCGCACTGCACAGCGGCCGTTCGCAGTGTCTGCCCGAGGAAATCCCCTGCACCGATCGTGTCTGACCGAGCGACGTTCGTCGCAATGTCGCAACTCTCGCACCGCTTGCCACCGTGGGCCTCCCAAGTTCTCCAGAGGTATTGTGGGCCTCCCATTGACCCCTAGAACTGCTGTGGGCCCCACCCAAGTGCTTCTTCTTCACCGTTGGACTATTTTGCCGTTGCGAAAAGTTGTAGCTCTTCGTCGCACGTGCTAGCTTTGGGATCTTGGTTCGTTGTTCCGGTTGCTGCCCAAATCATTTGTAACGGCTGGTTTTTTTTGTATGATAAATATTATTTATATCTATATGCAATTGTTCGTCTTCTTTCTTTACTTCTCCGCGCTCACATCTTAGTATAGGATCACCCTTGGAACTCATTAGAATCATCCCGAAGCTCCCCGTTTCATTTTGGCGACTTCCTGTGCAAGTTAGCCAGTTCACGTTGAGGAGCCGACTGACTAGATGTCCATCTAGTCGGTTAACAACTCCTCATAGACCGACTAGTTTTTGTCAGGTTTTTTCCTTGAGTTACTGTTTACGCTTAGTCGGTCTAAGTTCAACCGCCGACCGACTAGTTTAACATCTCTTCGCAGACCGACTAAGTACAGAGATCCTTTTTTGCATCAGGTTACTATTTATCGTTAGTCGGTCAAAGAACGAAAACCGGCCGACTAGTTGACGAACTAGTCGGTTAGGTATCCTTCTCTGACCGACTAACCTTCAAAATATATTGTTGACCATTTTCACCCTTTAGTCGGACTATGAACACTGGCCGACCGACTAGGTTGCAAACTAGTCGGTCGACGAGCCTTCACAGACCGACTAACTCTATAATTTTTCAAACAACCCTGTTCACGGTTTGGGTTTCAGTCGGTCACAGTTATGCGACCGACCGACTAGTTCCCAAACTAGTCGGTCGACAGCCCTTCTCTGACCGACTAGTTGACCCCGAAACCCTAATTTTTGTGCTAGCCGCCGTTTCATTTTCTTATTTAAACGGGGCTTTCTCTTTCATTTCTTCTGATTATTTTCAGTCTCCATCTTCCCCAATCATACTCCCCTACCTCCCACGTCCTCCCCTTGCTCCTCCCTCCATCCTTGCGCCTTCCATCTTCCCCAAAAGTTCTCCCTCTACTCTCTTTTCCCTTTTCTTTTGCCCTAGCACGGAGTTCTCGTCTCAGATCCAGCAGCAACTACGTCGAGAGACGCTGAAACCTTCACCACCATCGGCGATCAACAATCCTCGCTGTGCTACCCACGGCCTAGGAATTTCCGGACGACGCAAAGCTTCCACCCTTCCAGATTCGACGCCGAATCTTCGTGCAATCGTCAATTTCAGGTTAGTGCCCTAAATTCGTAGTAACCCACACCATAGATGATCAAACCATAATTTAAAATCAGCAACCTAATCAAACTAAATTTATTTTCCGCTGATCTTTAAAACGTTGTACAAACCGTAGAAATCGACGAATGGACATTATGCATGCATACATAGGATAGATCGTCGAGTAGGTTAATTATATAAACAAAATGTGATTTTTAATTGAATAGGATAGATCCGATAATCTAGAAACTACCCTAATATGGATTAATGAATCGTGATCTGACACCGTCGCCGTGTCACGATTTTCAGACCCTTTTCCGCCGACGAAACGATTGGACGAGGCATACCAGGGAGACGACGCGCTCGCCACCACAGGCAAGTGTACCACTTGCGTTCTTGGCCATGTTTAGGCCTTCATCTTGTTAGGATTGTTAATTTAGAAACTTGAGAACCGGACGTGAAATGATAGCGTCCGGGACGCCCTTGATGGCTCAGATTTGACAACGAAATCTGAGTCCAACAACAACAATTTCTGACATCATAGGATTGACATGCGTTTGCGTGAGTTGTGGACACCCTAGTATAACCCTTCCTGTTTTGTCGTGTCTTGTTTCTTTCCGTCTGCACAGCCCGCTGGGCAATAGGGCACTCGCCAAGCCAGAGCGAGTGATCCCTTGTACTAGTTCACAGCCCGATGGGCAATTGGGCACCTGTCAAGCTAGAGCAGGTGATCCCATGTACCGATACACAGCTCAGAGAGCAATTGGGCACTTGTCAAGCTAGAGCAAGTGATCCCATGTCTTGTCACGATTCTTGGGGTTATGGGGTAGGGTTGAGCGTGCAAGCGGCAAGAGGGATTCATCCCCCTCGAACCGAACAGGCGTGAACCCTTTCGTGTCTTGTCTTGTCTTGTCGTGTTTGGCTTCCCGTGTTCCGTCTTGTCTTGACACCTGTAGGCTAGTCCCGTAGTCCCTAGCACTCGCTGTGACTACTACTTGTCTTGTTTACTTGTCTGTTGTGTTTTCTTTCTGTTGTTAAGAACCTCAGCATGTTAATCAACCAGTAAAATGTTGTAAGTAATTAGTACACTTGTAGTTTGGTCTAATCTTTTCTTGTAGACCTTACCTGACGTACAGTTCCTTCTTCTGGTGCTGTACGTCAGGGATTGAGCCAGAGTACGTGGAGGAGACTGACTTGCCAGCCGACGTGGAGCTAGAGAGCGTTGATCCCGAGTACGACCCTGAGGAGGATCAGAGCTAGAGACTGTTGGTAGCAGTTTCCAGAGGCGATTTTATTCTTGTTGGGTGCGTAGCACCTTTTATGTTTCTTTGTTTAGGTTGGGTGCTTGCACCATTAGATTTACCTTTCTGCTGTTGTAGCCCTTCGGGCGTTGAGACTTGGTACTTTGATATGTTGGAATAAAATTTGTGATGTCCTTTCCTTCTTGTACTTTTATTGTTCTGTACTAATATGCAGGGACCTGTACCTTCGTCTTGGTACCACACAGACGCTTATTGGGTCAGGGCTCCTCAACTCTGGCCTAAGCAGGCCTCGTCACGCTCCGTCTCCGCTGTTTTGGGAAGCGGGGCGTGACAGGTTTTAGTGGTGGCCCATGCAGGTCCGTCCCATCTTTCTGCAAGTACAGAACAGTAAGAGTAAGGACATTCACTTTTGATATTCAAACATTGTACGAGTCTAACCTTCGTCTCTCTGTCTATAGGATGGCCAGACGACGCGTCACCCGATCGGGAAACTTAGGCGATGGAGTCTCGGAGGACCAGGGCGGAGAGTTCCGTCAGTTTCTGGGTGTGATGAGGGAGATGCTGGATGTTCAGCATCAGCTGGTTCAACGGTCTCAGCGTGCTGCCCAGGCTCCACCTGTTGCACCACCCCCACCTCCGCCTGCACCGCGAGCTGCTCCAGGAGTGAAGCAGTTCAACGAGCTGCAGCCGAAGACCTTCTCTGGGAAGGAAGGACCTCTGGGTGCCGATGAGTGGATCCAGAGCACTGAGGAGAAGTTGGTTGCTGCAAAGATTCCTGATGACACCCGTGTGGAGATAGCAAAGATGCAACTGACGGAGAATGCGAGGAACTGGTGGCGTATCGAGGAGAGGCGTCTTGAGAAGCCGGTGGGATGGAAGACCTTCAGGTCTATGTTCAAGGATAAGTATTTCACCAAGTCTGCTAGGAGGGAGCTGCTGAGCAAGTTCATAGACCTGAAGCAGGAAAATATGACCGTCGAGGAGTATGAAGCCGAGTTTGAGATGCTGAGCCGTTTTGCCCCGCACATGGTGAAGAAGGAGGAGAAGCGAGCTGATCGCTTTCGTCAGGGACTGCGTCCGAAGATTCAGGCTTCGATGTCTTCGGCGAGTTTCTCGACTATGAGGGAGGTGCTTGATGCTGCAAAGAATCATGAGCTCATAGCCCTTCTGCCTGACCCGCCAGCCGATAAGGGGAAACGCCCCATGGAGCAGTACTGGCCACCTGCTAGGCCAACGATGAGGCCAGTCCAGACTGTGCCGTTTAAGAGGCCTGGAGCACCAGTGCAGCAGCAGAGCAAGGGTCCGTGCCATTTCTGCGGCAATCCTGGACATGTTCAGACCAATTGTCGGAGGAAGCTGGGACTATGCCTACTTTGTGGAGATGCTTCGCATGCTACGAAGGACTGTCCTAGAGCTCGCACTGCTGTTGTTAGAGCGCCAGCCCCGTTGCAGATGAGGGCACCTGCTCCGGTTCAGCGAGGACCTGCCGTTCGTGGACCACCCTTGGCACCACAAAGGCAGATGTACCAGCGAGCAGTGCAGCCTCCGAGGCCGGCTTATACTATGACTGCTGTGGAGACCGATGAGCTGGATGGAGTGATTGCAGGTAACATCTTGACCTAGTCTTTCCATTTCAAATTATATGGTATTTCTAGTCTTATTAGTGTGTTTGTCTGTCTGATTGTTAGAGTAGTGTTTGACCTTGGACCCTTGTTTTCTTAGGCACCATTCTTGTGTTTTCTCACCCCGCTTTGGCTTTGTTTGACTCCGGTGCATCTATGTGCATCTTATCCCGGAGGTTTATAACAAGGCACTCCATTCCTACCTATACACTTCCTAAGTGTTGGGACATCACTACTGGGAATGGAATAGTGACGGTGAATCTAGGATGCCGATCGATTCCTTTAGTGGTTAGTGGACATGAGCTATATGCAGACTTCATCGTCCACGATCTACCACATTTCGATGTCGTTCTCGGCATCGATTGGTTGGGAGATTTCCATGCATCGATCGATTGTCATAGCAAGAGGGTGGTTTTCCGAATTCCAGGTCATCCGGAGTTCGAATTCCGAAGCCGAGACGAGTCGCTTGGGCCCATCAGGTTTCGGGCCAAACCGGAGGTGCCGGTGATGGCAGTGTTGCAGATGGAGATGGAGATTGACCGACCAGCAGTTGTCAGAGACTTTGATGACGTCTTTCCAGAGGATATCTCGGGTCTGCCACCCGACAGAGCTTTGGAGTTCGGTATCGATCTGATACCGGGTGCGCAGCCGATATCGAAGGCGCCGTATCGGATGGCCCCCGCAGAGCTTGAGGAGCTGCGGAAACAGTTGGATGAGTTGTTGCAGAAGGGTTTCATCCACCCTAGTGTGTCACCGTGGGGTGCACCTGTTTTGCTTGTGAAGAAAAAGGATGGGTCCCGCAGGATGTGCGTGGATTATCGAGGGTTGAATGCTGTCACTGTGAAGAATAAGTATCCGCTACCGCGCATCGACGATATCTTTGACCAGCTTGGAGGTTCGAGAGTCTTCTCAAAGTTGGACTTGAGGAGTGGATACCACCAGTTGAAGGTAAAAAAGGATGACGTCCCGAAGACGGCTTTTCGGACGAAGTACGGACATTATGAGTTCATGGTCATGCCGTTTGGCGTGACCAATGCGCCGGCTGTGTTCATGAATTTGATGAATTTAATATTCTACGACTTCCTGGACAAGTTTGTTGTCATCTTCATTGATGACATTCTTATTTATTCAAAGTCTGAGGAGGAGCACAGCTGTCATCTGAGGTCAGTGTTGGGGATGCTGAGGCGACACAAATTGTATGCCAAGTATAGCAAGTGCGAGTTCTGGCTGGACAGAGTCGCATTCCTGGGACACGTGGTGTCTGGTGATGGCATATCTGTGGATCCGGAGAAGGTCAGAGCAGTCAGAGATTGGCCGACCCCGCAGTCAGCATCTGACATCAGGAGTTTTCTTGGTCTAGCAGGCTATTATCGGCGGTTCATTAAAGATTTCTCGAGGATTGCGGAGCCGATGACGAAGCTGACAAGGAAGGATGAGGAGTTTTGGTGGTCTGATGCTTGTGAGGAGGCTTTCAGTATCTTGAAGGCAATGTTGACCACGGCGCCAGTTTTGATGGTACCGGATCAGAGCGGAGGCTTTGAAGTTTATTGTGATGCCTCGGGGAAGGGCCTGGGATGCGTTTTGCATCAGCATGGCCACGTGGTCGCGTATGCTTCTCGTCAATTGAGGACTCATGAGAAGAATTACCCGACACACGATGTGGAGTTGGCAGCAGTGATCTTCGCACTGAAGATTTGGAGGCATTTCTTGCTGGGTGAATGTGTGAAGATTTTTACAGATCATAAGAGCTTAAAGTACATATTCACGCATAAGGAGCTCAACATGCGTCAGAGACGATGGTTGGAGCTCATGGCTGACTACGAGATAGATTTGCAGTATCATCCGGGGAAGGTGAACGTTGTGCCGGACGCTTTGAGTAGACTTCCCACGGCTATGGTGTATACTGCTAACTGGAGGTTTCAGCATGAGCTGAAGGAGATGGATTTGGAGGTTGTCCTACCTGGTGTGGTTCATACTTTCATGAATTTGCAGATTCAGTCCACGATCGTGGATCGGATCAAGGCATCATAGGCGGGGGATCCGAAGTTGCAGAGGATCAGGAGGCAGGTTGAAGCTGGGCTGCGTACGGAGTTCGTGATTCATGAGGATGGTTCACTGCGGTACGGCAGCAGACTCTGCGTACCTGCAGGTGATGTTCGGGAGGAGCTTTTGAGTGAGGCTCATAGCTCTCCTTATTCTATACATCCTGGTGGCACCAAGATGTATAAAGACCTCAGACAGAATTACTGGTGGATTGGCATGAAGAGGAGTGTGGCACGGAGCGTTGCCAAGTGTTTTGTATGCCAGCAGGTGAAGGCAGAGCACCATCGTACTGCTGGGTTGCTGCAACCGCTCCCTATTCCGGAGTGGAAGTGGCAGCATATTACGATGGATTTCGTGACTGGTTTACCTCGGACCCCGAAACAGAACGACGCAGTCTGGGTGATCGTAGATCGGTTGACTAAGTCTGCGCATTTCATTCCTTTCCGAGTGGGCCAGTCTACGGAAGCTTTGGTGAGGAAGTATCTAGAGGAGATTGTACGCTTGCACGGGGTCCCCGTGAGCATCGTGTCTGACAGAGATACGAGGTTCACATCTCAGTTCTGGAGAAGTCTATAGGAGCATTTGGGTACGAGTCTGAGTTTCAGCACGGCGTACCACCCGCAGACCGACGGCCAGTCCGAGAGGACTATTCAGATTCTGGAGGATATGATGCGAGCTTGCACACTCGATTGGAAGGGATCTTGGGGGGATCATCTCCATTTGGTGGAGTTTTCTTATAACAACAGCTACCAGGCGAGCATTGGCCTGGCGCCGTTTGCTGCCTTATATGGGAGAAAATGTCGATCGCCACTGAGCTGGGATGACGTTGGAGATCGGGAGCTGTTGGGTCCAGAGAAGATTGTTGAATCTGTGGATGTCGTGAGAGACATCAGGGAGAAGCTCAGAGTTGCGCAGGATCGCTTTAAGCATTGGGCGGATGCCAAGAGGAGACCTTTGGAGTTTCAGCCTCGAGAGCACGTTTTCCTGAAGATTTCTCCGAACCGCGGAGTTATTCGTTTCGGGAAGAAGGGGAAGCTGAGCCCGAGGTACATCGGACCTTTCGATGTGCTGGAGCGTGTGGGAGCAGTGGCCTACCGCCTTGCTCTACCACCATCCTTGGTGAGAGTTCACGACGTTTTCCACGTATCTCAGTTACGTCGGTACGTCAGTGATCCGTCGCACACGGTGGATTTCTCGGAGATCACGGTCCGTTCGGACCTGACCTATGACCAGCAGCGAGTGCAGATTCTGGACCGTCGACAGAAGCAGTTGAGAAATAAGGTAGTCGACCTGGTGAGAGTGATGTGGCATCACGGATCGCCTGGAGAGTCCACCTGGGAGAGAGAGGATGAGATGAGAGTGCGTTACCCTCACCTATTCTGAAAGAAATTCTGAGGGCGGAATTTTCTTAAGGTGGGTAGGATGTAACGGCTGGTTTTTTTTTTGTATGATAAATATTATTTATATCTATATGCAATTGTTTGTCTTCTTTCTTTACTTCTTCGCGCTCACATCTTAGTATAGGATCACCCTTGGAACTCATTAGAATCATCCCGAAGCTCCCCGTTTCATTTTGGCGACTTCCTGTGCAAGTTAGCCGGTTCACGTTGAGGAGCCGACCGACTAGATGTCCATCTAGTCGGTCAACAACTCCTCATAGACCGACTAGTTTTTGTCAGGTTTTTTCCTTGAGTTACTGTTTACACTTAGTCGGTCTAAGTTCAACCGCCGACCGACTAGTTTTCGAACTAGTCGGTCAACATCTCTTCGCAGACCGACTAAGTACAGAGATCCATTTTCGCATCAGGTTACTGTTTATCGTTAGTCGGTCAAAGAACGAAAACCGACCGACTAGTTGACAAACTAGTCGGTTAGGTATCCTTCTCTGACCGACTAACCTTCAAAATATATTGTTGACCATTTTCACCCTTTAGTCGGACTATGAACACTGGCCGACCGACTAGGTTGCAAACTAGTCGGTCGACGAGCCTTCACAGACCGACTAACTCTATAATTTTTCAAACAACCCTGTTCACGGTTTGGGTTTCAGTCGGTCACAGTTATGCGACCGACCGACTAGTTCCCAAACTAGTCGGTCGACCGCCCTTCTCTGACCGACTAGTTGACCCCGAAACCCTAATTTTTGTGCTAGCCGCCGTTTCATTTTCTTATTTAAACGGGGCTTTCTCTTTCATTTCTTCTGATTATTTTCAGTCTCCATCTTCCCCAATCATACTCCCCTACCTCCCACGTCCTCCCCTTGCTCCTCCCTCCATCCTTGCGCCTTCCATCTTCCCAAAAGTTCTCCCTCTACTCTCTTTTCCCTTTTCTTTTGCCCTAGCACGGAGTTCTCGTCTCAGATCCAACAGCAACTACGCCGAGAGACGCTGAAACCTTCACCACCATCGGCGATCAACAATCCTCACTGCGCTACCCGCGGCCTAGGAATTTCCGGACGACGCAAAGCTTCCACCCTTCCAGATTCGACGCCGAATCTTCGTGCAATCGTCAATTTCAGGTTAGTGCCCTAAATTCGTAGTAACCCACACCATAGATGATCAAACCATAATTTAAAATCAGCAACCTAATCAAACTAAATTTATTTTCCGCTGATCTTTAAAACGTTGTACAAACCGTAGAAATCGACGAATGGACATTATGCATGCACACATAGGATAGATCGTCGAGTAGGTTAATTATATAAAAAAATGTGATTTTTAATTGAGTAGGATAGATCCGATAATCTAGACACTACCCTAATAGGGATTAATGAATCGTGATCTGACACCGTCGCCGTGTCACGATTTTCAGACCCTTTTCCGCTGACGAAACGATTGGACGAGGCATACCAGGGAGACGACGCGCTCGCCACCACAGGCAAGTGTACCACTTGCGTTCTTGGCCATGTTTAGGCCTTCATCTTGTTAGGATTGTTAATTTAGAAACTTGAGAACCGGACGTGAAATGATAGCGTCCGGGACGCCCTTGATGGCTCAGATTTGACAACGAAATCTGAGTCCAACAACAACAATTTCTGACATCATAGGATTGACATGCGTGTGCGTGAGTTATGGACACCCTAGTATAACCCTTCTTGTTTTGTCGTGTCTTGTTTCTTTCCGTCTGCACAGCCCGCTGGGCAATAGGGCATTCGCCAAGCCAGAGCGAGTGATCCCTTGTACTAGTTCACAGCCCGATGGGCAATTGGGCACCTGTCAAGCTAGAGCAGGTGATCCCATGTACCGATACACAGCTCAGAGAGCAATTGGGCACTTGTCAAGCTAGAGCAAGTGATCCCATGTCTTGTCACGATTCTTGGGGTTATGGGGTAGGGTTGAGCGTGCAAGCGGCAAGAGGGATTGATCCCCCTCGAACCGAACAGGCGTGAACCCTTTCGTGCCTTGTCTTGTCTTGTCTTGTCTGGCTTCCCGTGTTCCGTCTTGTCTTGACACCTGTAGGCTAGTCCCGTAGTCCCTAGCACTCGCTGTGACTACTACTTGTCTTGTTTACTTGTCTGTTGTGTTTTCTTTTTGTTGTTAAGAACCTCAGCATGTTAATCAACCAGTAAAATGTTGTAAGTAATTGGTACACTTGTAGTTTGGTCTAATCTTTTCTTGTAGACCTTACCTGACGTACAGTTCCTTCTTCTGGTGTTGTACGTCAGGGATTGAGCCAGAGTACGTGGAGGAGACTGACTTGCCAGCCGACGTGGAGCTAGAGAGCGTTGATCCCGAGTACGACCCTGAGGAGGATCAGAGCTAGAGACTGTTGGTAGCAGTTTCCAGAGGCGATTTTATTCTTGTTGGGTGCGTAGCACCTTTTATGTTTCTTTGTTTAGGTTGGGTGCTTGCACCATTAGATTTACCTTTCTGATGTTGTAGCCCTTCGGGCGTTGAGACTTGGTACTTTGATATGTTGGAATAAAATTTGTGATGTCCTTTCCTTCTTGTACTTTTATTGTTCTGTACTAATATGCAGGGACCTGTACCTTCGTCTTGGTACCACACAGACGCTTATTGGGTCAGGGCTCCTCAACTCTGGCCTAAGCGGGCCTCGTCACGCTCCGTCTCCGCTGTTTTGGGAAGCGGGGCGTGACATCATTCGAGCGAGGAATCTATTTTGGAATCTGGACTTAGAGCGCGTTCTTTTATTCCAACCCCTGGCGTCGCTACCCGACGCCAGTGTAGCTTGCGCATCGTGTTGAGGTAACGCTTTGCACCCTTAGGACCCCAACCACAGCCTGATAATTAAGACTAAAAATTGATGCTTTTAAAGTGTTTTAAATGTTTTAGATTCACTAATCAAAGATTAATAAAATTGAATGTAGGCCGGTGGACTTGTGCCCGTAGGTTACTTGTGACCTTGGACCCGTTGGACGGTGTTTTTCAGACGTTTGACTTGCAGGCAAGTGAAACTTGCCAACTTTTGCTTAGGGCCATGTTTTAGGCCACTTTCTCGTTTTTAGCGTAAAAGAGACTGGACAGTGAAATGATAGCTGTCTAGACGCAACTTTAAGATCTAGCTTGACAACGAAGCTAGATCTGTCACCCTGCCATGTCATTCATGCATTGATATCTGTCATGTTTAAATTCCTTATCTGTACGCACCTTTAACTGCCATGCATTGCATCTTACATGTCATCCAAGTTGATTGTTGCATTCGTAGCACACGCTACAATACTTGTACTTCCTTGCCCCGGCTAGGTGCACCCCTATGCCATCATGGAAATACTTCCTGGACTCGTGATCACTCCTTATTTTACACCTTTTTTCCGCATGTTTGCATGCCATTTAGATCGCCCAAATCATGTTTTTCACGATATATCGACGATATTGCGATGCTTTTCACGATTTGTTGTTTTTGTCGCATTTCAGGTGATTTGGCGCGATTTGGAGTGATCTCGAGATGCGCTTACTCTAGACGGTCACCGACGACCTCCCCGAGGGGTATTTTGCTGTTGGAGAGGAGCGGAAGAAGAATGGACGTCGCAGGAGCGACGAGGAGGCCAAAACAATCAGATTGGGCATTTTTTGTGTCCCACTCGGCCGAGTGGAGGAGCCACTCGGCCGACCAGCAAGACACTGCTCGGCCGACCTGTTCAGACACGAGTTACCTGTGCACTCGGCCGAGCACCGAAGACCACATCGGCCGAGTGACGATATCGCGTCCGCCCGAGTGGCGCCCAGACGAAGCCCTTCCAAAACATCGAAGTTACTGTTTTTCGGCTGCCTGAGCTTCATAAGACCCACTCGGCCGAGTGGTAAATCCCGTCCGCCCGAGTGCAGTGAAGCCATCGGCCGAGTGACGACAACTCACTCGGCCGAGCCGCCCCTGAACTGAAGACCCCTGAAAGTCCCGACTTACTGGAAAATTGCAGGGTTTTCACTCGGCCGAGCGACTTTTGTCACTCGGCCGAGTGCGATGCGCTGCCTGTAGCGAAAACTGCGGAAAACAGGCTGTGCAGGGGTCTTTTGGTCACGATTTTTGGACGATTTTTGGGGCTATTTAAGCCCTGTTTTTACCCTAGTTTGAGAGCTTTTTCCTGAGATTTTTTGCAGCTTTTTAGATTACTTTTTAGCTTTATTATTGTGATTGGAGAAGAGGAAAAACTTGGATTTTTGTTAGATTAATTGAAGAACTCCATTGGTTTGCATCTCTCTTCCCTAAAAATTCTATTTTTATTGTTTATCTCAATATTTGTGATGAATTCTATTGCTTATTTCATTGATTATTCTTGTGCTATTGCCATGATTTGTGAGTAGTCTCCACGTCTTGGGGCGTGGGGATGAACCCTACAAGCCCTATTTCCTATTTGTGATGAATTGGTAGAAATTGAGCTAGAATTGCTATTAGGGATTAGATTGGGATCAATTTACTACGGATAGCTAGGAATTCATATCGATTGGGATTTGCAAGAGATTGGATCCCAAATTGATAGGAAGCCCTAGAAATCCAAATTGGGTTGGAGTCAGATTTTCGAAGTATCGGCTTGCAAGAGATTGGACCGATACCAGGATTTCCGATTGCAATTCCATGCCAATACCCGTTTGCAAGAGATTGGACGGGTAGGAACTATCCTAATTTAGATTGTGGACCGAGTTTGCAAGAGATTGGGCTCGGTGCGCAATTGGACGATGATGTTGATCCTAAAGCTAGCTTCCCTAGGCTAGGGTTTGCAAGAGATTGGACCCAAACCTAGGATAGCTATAGACCGGCAACAGCGCGAGAGCGTGAGCTTGGTTCCACATTTAGTTACAACTAGTTCATCCGAATTCTCATTCTAGCAATTTTGATACCGACGAACCACATTTATGAAATACGGTGAGTAGCGGGAATTTCCCATTCCCTAGACGTTCTTTATTTGATTTGATATTTCGCACATTTGTCTGACGATTATGACATGATCGCCCAAGGCAATTTTCTCTATTCTTAAATAGCCAGGTTGATTAGGAGCAAGCACGGTCATTCGTCCTCCCTGTGTTCGATATCCCGCTCGCCGCTACACCGTGCGCTTGCGGTAAAACTACAACCGTTCTCCGGGTGTATATCCGGGACCGACCAAGTTTTTGGCGCCGTTGCCGGGGAGGAGATTGCGTTTGATTCTTTATCACCCTAGCTACTTCTTTCTTTTATTTTTATTTTTTTTATTATTATCATTATTATTTCCATTACTATTCTTACCTAACCCTTCCAAGGTACTAATCATTTCTTTGAAACTCTGTTTCCCCTGTGCATGTACACGAGATCTACGGCGGACCCTGAAGCTTTATTATTTGATCCCGAGATCGAACGTACCGCGCGGAGACTTAGAGCGGAAAGAAGACAAGATCTGGAAGGGAGGTATATGACCAACCCGGAAACTCCTGAAGAATTGGCGGCAAGGATGGCGAGGATAATTTCTATTCGCGATAGGCTTCGGCCTAAAACCTCTTCTACTACCTCGTCCATTGCCGTGCCGCAGTTGGCGGCTGACAAGAACTTCGAGCTAAAGACCGGATTGGTGGTTTTGATGCAACAAGACCCATTTCATGGGAACACACATGAGAACCCCCCACTACCACATCCAACTATTCTTGTCGAAGTGCGCCACATTTCAGATGACGGGGGTCTCCATCGATGCCATCAGACTGCGTCTCTTCCCTTTCACGCTAAAGGACAAGGCACTATATTGGTTAAGGACGCAGGCTGACGGAGTTTTCACCACTTGGGACGAGTTGGCAAGTGCATTCATTGACAAATTCTACCCGCCATCCAAGACGGTGAAGATCCGGAGCGCTCTCATGTCCTTCAAGTAAGGACCACAGGAGACGCTCTATGAGGCTTGGGAGCGTTTTAAGGATTTGCAGCATCAATGCCCGCACCACAGTATAGAAGATTGGGAGCTAGTGCATAGCTTCAACAACGGTCTCCAACCGGGGACCAAACAAATTATTGATGCCGCGGCGAACGGTGCTATCTTGTCAAAGACTCCCAAGGAAGCTACGGCCCTAATTGAGGAGATGGCCTCAAATAATCAACAATGGGGCGATGAGCGAGGACACTCCACGTCCTCCTTAAAGCCAACTAGCATCTACGAGGCGAAGGCCATAGCGGAGCTCACGAGCAAATTCGATTCTCTCCACAAGGTGGTGGAGAGATTGGAGAAGTTTATCACGGAGCCCCAAGGAAGCCCTTCCACCTCCGCTCCAACCAACCAAATGTGTGATTGGCAAGACCAATCTCAAGCCATGTACCCGGGAGGAGAGCAAGGAGAAGGATCCTTGGAGCAAGTACAATATGTTGCGGGGAACCAAGGGTATTGGTCCAATCCGGCCGCAAGAAATCATCCGGGATTCTCCTACGCCAACAATGAAGGAGCTTTGAACCCGCCACAACCACCGCCTCAACAAGCTCGACCACCACCACCCCAACAACAAAACTATCCACCGAGGGGGCCTACTCAACAAAACTTTCAACCGAAGCAACAAGTTCCACCATATAGGCCTCCCGGATACAACCAAGGGTGGAGGAACCAAAATCAAAATCCGCCACAAGCTCCACAACGATCCGACTTCGAAGCTAGAGTGGAGGCGTTCATGGTCGAGCAAAATAAGGTGAATGCTACTTTGAAGGCGGGGCAAGACTCTCTTAATACCGTAGTGGCTCAAATATCGGAGCAATTAGCGTTTCTCAATCGGAACACTCAACGATTGCCGGCGCAACCGGAGCAAAACCCACGAGGCAACACCGGCCACATCAACGCCGTAGTTGCCGTTACTACTAGAGGCGGGAAGGACACCACCCCCGCTATGATTCCTACTGAGGAGGCCGTGGAGAAAAGCTTGGAGCCGATTGAGCCGATAGTTGAAGTTGAAAAGGAGAAGGAGCCACAAGACAAGGAGAAAACTAGGGCGGAGCAATTAATTGAGGAAAGGCGCTTCATGCCACCGGTCCCATTCCCCCAAAGGCTCGCTAGAGCGAAAATGGAGAAAAGGCTAACAAAATTTCTCGAGTACCTAAGAGGAGTTAGCCTTAATATCCCCTTCCTTGACGCCATCGTCGAGATCCCTACGTATGCTAAATTTTTGAAGGACTTGATTTCGGGGAGGAAAAGGAAGGAGAAGATCATGCTAGCCGAGGAGGGCTCTTGGTTCACCAAGAGAGAGAAGGAGCCGGCGAAATTTAAAGATCCAGGGAGTTTTCGGATTCCTTGCACCTTGGGCGGCGTTCCTCCTCAAAAGGCGTTGGTTGATCTTGGGGCTAGTGTGAGCCTCATGCCTCTCTCCATGTTCTTAAGGCTAAACACCGGGACAAAGTTGAAACCCACCGACATGCGCATTCAATTAGCCGATGGACGGATAACAAGGCCGGTGGGGATCGCCGAAGACATACCGCTACAAGTCCCGGGTGGAATATGCTTGCCATGTGACTTCGTTATCATGGACGTTAAGGAGGAGGGAGACACCTCATTGATACTTGGACGCCCATTCCTCGCCACCGCCGGAGTCATCGTCGACGTGCACGAAGGTACCTTAACCTTAAACGTCGGAAACATCGAGGTGGAGCTCCACATTCCTAAGGCTATGAAGCACATGCCTTATCACGAGGAACTTGACTACATGGACCTCCTTGATGAGGTGATAGAGGAGGCGATTCCTCACTCAATTGGCTCTCTTTTTGATGAAGATTTCGAGGAAGGCCCGGATTTAGGCCATGAAGAGAATAAAGATGATTCCCCCGACCTCTCCGCTGAAGATGATGAAGGCGACGCTGATGTCGCAAGGATTCGAGAGCTCTGCAAGCTCTCAAAATTAAAGTCTCCGAAGAAATCTCCGCCGGCACGGAGATCGGCATCACCGGCAAAACCGTTGACCGGAGCAAATGCTAGCTTGGGGGAGCCTCCCCCCAACACTATTCGAGATAGGAGACCACCGAGGGAGAACGCGCCGCCGCCACATCCAAATCCAAGCGCGCTCCCCGGAAAGTTTGATGGGTGCATCTCATATGCACCAAACATCCCGCATTGATTGGAAATTATAGGGGGTCGAGCTCACGACCTTAAACGAGCGCTTGTCGGGAGGCAACCCGACGATTTTTGCTTTATTTTACTTTTCCTTTATTTTCGTTTTAGAAATTTTTAGTGTTTTGAGTCATTCGCCCAAAAATTTTGTGATAACGGGTCCTATTTTTCTTGACAGGAGAGGAGATAGGTAGATCCATCATGAGGAGTAGGAACGAGACGACGAGGAGCGCCCCAAGAAGGCGCTCGACGCTTAGGAGGAGGATGAAATCGACTGGAGGAAGAAAGACAGAGTTTGGAGCCAAAACGAAGACAAACACCAGAACACAAGGCTCACTCGGCCGAGTATACTAGTCACTCGGCCGAGTACACAAGTTCGTCCGGCCGAGCCGCTCACGAACGAGGGAAGTCTGCTGTACCCAACTCTCTGTTTATTTTCTTGATTTCGATACAACTGCTACTCGGCCGAGTATATATATTCACTCGGCCGAGTGAAACGGATACCCTCCTAGGGCAAGTCATGCCGAGTAGCTTGAGTCACTCGGCCGAATGGACTTACTCCACTCGGCCGAGGCTGGCAAAGCCACTCGGCCGAAGCGATAGCGGGGAGGAAATTTTCATTGGCCTCGCTCGGCCGAGTGACCACGTCACTCGGCCGAGTCGTAACTTCTTTATATAAAGGGCGAGGGGGGCGCATTTTTCGAAACGCAAAACCCCCAAAACACCCGCGCCCCTTCAGCTGCCTCGCCCGATCCCCTCGCTCGCGTCCCCCTCACTCGCCCGACCGCCGCTGCCACGCCGCCGCCCGGCCCGCCACCGCCGGCCGAGCGCCGCCGACGCCTCGCCCGAGTCGCCGCCGGCGGCCGCCCGTCCGATCACCTCCGGTACCCCTGTTTTCGCCGTTTTCTCCTCTTTTCATGTATTTCTTGAGGATCCATGTGCTAAACGCCCCCCTAACCCAAATCAATTTCTATATCTATCCATTATACCCCTATTGCTCCATACATTTTGATTATTACTCGCTGATATCGCTTTTTCATGCGCAGGTTGCTTTTTGGAGCTTAGGGGGAGCTCAGGGGAACTTCTACAGGCTGTTTTGGACTTCGTGGAGGCGCGGACTTCGCACGCTTCCACTGCTTAGCACTCGCGGCGTGTTTGGGTATACTCCTTCCATTCTTTTTGCACACGCCACACTTTTTCACTTTTCGGCGCGCTCGGGGCCGACATGCCGCCCCGGACACGGCCTCGAACGAGGAGACCTTCCGCTAAGCGGAAGCGGTCGGAAGATGCCGGCCCCTCCCACGAGGAGGAAGTCTCTCCTCCTCCGTCCCCCACACACCCCGCACAGCCTGCAGGCCCCGCACAGCCTGCAGTGCACCCACAGCCCGCACAGCCTCTCCCCGCCGCTGCACAGCCACCACCACCGGCTCCACTGGTCGGGCCGCTCGGAATTACGTTCCGAGACGACGCACACCGCGCCGTCTTCGAGCGTATCTCCCAGCGCTCGATCATACCCTCCAGGTTTGCACACCTCGCTGACCTAGGACACCTGGGGGTACTAGAGGGGATGCTCACGTTGTACGACAACGTGGGCTGGCAAGATTTTTTTCAGGTGTCGGCGGATACTTTTACCCGCCCGACACTTGAGGTTTTGAGTTCGATCGCCCGGACCGACGAGGGATGCTCGTTTCGGTTCATGGATCGAGAGTGCCAGGTCACTCTCGATATGATGAGAGCGTTCTTCTCGTGGCCCGATGTCCCCGGTGCCGATCGCGGTTACGGTCCTACCCATATCCCCCCACCTTCCTTTGACGCCGGTGCCTTCTGGGCACGTATCACGGGTCTGCACGCTGCCTTTGACCCTAGTAGGGCCAAGGCCTCGGCCATCGTACATCCCTGCCTTCGCATTGCTCAGCGCCTCATGGCGACCACCTTTTTGGCCAGATATGAGCCGGGCACGATGTCTACGCCAGAGCTCTACATGCTCTATGCGATGACTCGCCCCAGAGCTCTATCTAGGGATGGAGACGAGCTTGTCCCCGCTGTCGTGATCGATATCGTGGCTTGGTTTTTAGACCGCATCATTGTATCGGTGGGTGCTCGCTCACCGATATGCTGCGGTGGCCTGATCACCTTGCTTGCTCTTATGACCGGCGAGGACTTCCCTGACGACTTGCGACGCGTCCCGGGCCCCACTTCTCTTTCGATAGATGTTATGCCCCGGATGAAGATGCTTCGTCCGTATGGCGAGCGTCACTGGGTCTGATTGCACGGCCCTTTTGGTGCCGATTACATGATTCTCCCGAGCCCTGCTCGGACTCAGATTGCACCAGCCCACGTCGACTGGCTCCCTGCGATGGATGTTCTCATCCCCGCTGCCTACGTGCTCGAGGCCGAGCAGGCCCACGCTGCCCCTGTTGACCCTGCTGCACACCCTGCCGAGCCCGCTGCTGAGCCCGTTGACCCTGTGGCCCCTCAGCCCGTACCTGCTGATTCCGCTACTCCTGACACTTCTGTCCCCACTTCTGTCAGTGTCACGAGTACCTCTGCTGAGCCCACTTCCACCCCCTCCACCACTTTTGAGGCTGCCACCACCACTCCCACCACCACAGGCCCTCTGTCCGTCGATCCTCTCTGCTCCGCTCTCCCCGAGCGCCCGCAGACCTTTGTTGAGAGTGGAGAGCCCTCTTTTGCCGCGGTCGTGGAGACCATGGCTAGCATGATCTCCGCTGGGGTTGCGCCTTTTGGACCACACACTTCCACCCCAGCGGTAGTCACCTCTGTCTCCACCCCTGTTGTATCTTCTGAGAGCGTCGTGGCGTCTGTCCACACTTCTGTGCCATCGACTTCTCTGGCCGCCTCGCTGCCACTTTTGCACTCTTCTTTCGCTACTGCCGCCTCCACTTCTCACCACCCGCCCCGGCCTCACACTGAGGCCCGGCCCACATTTCCAGGCGCGGCACCTTTTGTTCCCTTCCCTGCTGAGCCCATTACATATTCCACCCGCGTACGCCAGCCTCGCCCTGCGCAGCCTCGACCGGTGCGTCCCTCTGCACCACCCCCGCCCGACACTGTATTGCAGAGCATACGTGCTCTTGAGTTGGCGATGAGTGGTCTTAGAGGTGACCTTAGGACCCTGTCCTCCACCGTCTCTGCGATGGCTGGACGCTTCGAGCTGATCCCCCAGATCCACTACTGCCTTATACAGGTCTTGGAGCGTCTCCCACGCGTACCCCCACCCACCCAGCAGGTTCCCACACACACTTCCACACACACTAGACCTGCTTCCACTTCCACACCCACCCCAGCTCAGCAGCCTACACCACCACCCACACGCCCTCCGCCTCAGGACGGAGACGGCGCAGCACCACCTTCCTAGGCACCCTTGATGCCATCGATTCTTATTGCCGTTGTGCTGCCCGTTTCTGCTGGGTCCTGACGCCTTTTGTCCCCCCATCCCCTCACTTATTTTGGGATTCTCATTTTGTCATATCTTTATATATTTTTTTTTGGGAGAGAGTGAGAGTTTTTGGTGACACTTATATCTATGTATCGCTCCTGTCCGTGCATGCATCATATCAGCATCATATTTCCACTTCTTTATTTTTCTCTTTTTTATTTTCCTTTTTTACTATCATGCATGCATCCTCACTTGCCCCTCACAATACTTGTCTCTCGGTGTGCCACACTTTGCACATTGGGGACACTGTGCCGTTTAGCTTGGGGGAGTGAGTTCTCACGTTATTTTCCGATTTGCCACCTCTATTTTCAGTTTTTCACACCGTTTTTCACTTTTGCACTCATTTTTCATTACTTTTCTTCTATTTTACCATGCATCACGTTTTTCCTATTTTTTTCTGTGTGCCGCATTGTGAATAGCTCTATTTTCCTTTACCTTTATTTCTTTTTTTTCATCTCATGCTAGAGATGACTTTTCTGTGATGATGACTACGTGGAGTTAGCTTATCCTATATGCATGCTATATTTGTCATGTCTTAGATTTTATTTCAGATATCATATGCTATGACTTGCTTTGCATTTAGAGATAGTAACCCACACTTTTTCCACATGAAAATGGATGAAGTTTTACTATTAGCTGAGTCTGAATATTCATATGTATGCTATCACAGAAAACACACCAAGATTCACGCATTGAATGCCTATATCTGGAGTACTGATTTCTTTTCCTATATCACTTCTATATGCATGAATTGTACACTTCACTTCAGGATGATTGAATGATGTTAGCTATGATAAATCTGGACTAGTAGTTTTTTTTGTGATCGAAACTGAGTAGATTAGATTACCCTGCTGAAGTTGTCGTGCATGTCTTATAGAGTGAACCGAGAGTTATATTTATTTCTTTCTCCACAAATCTTGAACATCATTTCTCTACTTTTAAAATCATTGGTGAATCTCCCCTTAGTGATTCTATTTTATGGCATTTCCCCCGCTATTAATTCCTAGCTCCAAATCTCTTATTGCAAAGAAAAAAAAATATAAAAGAGAAAAACATTCTTGTATATCATTATCTCTCTCTGAGTTGGGATCGTTGTGTATATATTGCTTATTGCAAAGAAAAAAAAGAAAAAAAAAGAGGAAAAATCCTCAATAAAAGATCCCATCTCACTTTCTTCTTTCTTTTCATTGCTTTTGGAGCTATATGTATAAAAAATGGGGATGTAAATATTTTTTATGCCACCACGCTTATAGATAAGCTTGGGGGAGGGGATCCATTGATGTGTGTGAGAGTGACTACTTGACATTGCACGACGACCTAGGCTAAGTAATATTCTATACTCGGTGAGATTATTTTTAGCTTTACAAAATCCAGAAATCTAAGCCTAGCGTTCATTTCATGAAATCCATACTTTTCTATTCTCTCTATTCTATAATGTGATACTCTTATACTCCTGATAGAAAGCGTTCAATTGAAAAGTGTGTGATCTGTGATTTGTATACCGCTTTAAATGATTCAGACAACGTTAATTTTAAAATTATTCCGTTTTTCATGATTATACCATTGTTCGTGGGTTTTCTATTTCTATTTGCACTATTATACTATGATATCAAAATAAAATTCTTTGACATGTATTTCTCATTCGGTGCATGCTATAAGAGTAAGTGAAACCCACGTCCTGAGAAAATGATCTAGCATCCTACCTCTTCGTTTCTTTCTTTCTTTCTTTCTTTATTTTCATTTCATTCTCATTCTTCTTCGTTTTTCGTTTTTCGTTTTTCGCCATTTTCGTTTTCCGAATCCACCGGGTTCGCCTTTTTACTTATCTTCCTCGAGGACGAGTAAGAGGCAAGCTTGGGGGATTTTGATCACTCCTTATTTTACACCTTTTTTCCGCATGTTTGCATGCCATTTAGATCGCCCAAATCATGTTTTTCACGATATATCGACGATATTGCGATGCTTTTCACGATTTGTTGTTTTTGTCGCATTTCAGGTGATTTGGCGCGATTTGGAGTGATCTCGAGATGCGCTTACTCTAGACGGTCACCGACGACCTCCCCGAGGGGTATTTTACTGTTGGAGAGGAGCGTAAGAAGAATGGACGTCGCAGGAGCGACGAGGAGGCCAAAACAATCAGATTGGGCATTTTTTGTGTCCCACTCGGCCGAGTGGAGGAGCCACTCGGCCGACCAGCAAGACACTGCTCGGCCGACCTGTTCAGACACGAGTTACCTATGCACTCGGCCGAGCACCGAAGACCACATCGGCCGAGTGACGATATCGCGTCCGCCCGAGTGGCGCCCAGACGAAGCCCTTCCAAAACATCGAAGTTACTGTTTTTCGGCTGCCTGAGCTTCAGAAGACCCACTCGGCCGAGTGGTAAATCCCGTCCGCCCGAGTGCAGTGAAGCCATCGGCCGAGTGACGACAACTCACTCGGCCAAGCCGCCCCCGAACTGAAGACCCCTGAAAGTCCCGACTTACTGGAAAATTGCAGGGTTTTCACTCGGCCGAGCGACTTTTGTCACTCGGCCGAGTGCGATGCGCTGCCTGTAGCGAAAACTGCGGAAAACAGGCTGTGCAGGGGTATTTTGGTCACGATTTTTGGACGATTTTTGGGGCTATTTAAGCCCTGTTTTGACCCTAGTTTGAGATCTTTTTCCTGAGATTTTTTGCAGCTTTTTAGATTACTTTTTAGCTTTATTATTGTGATTGGAGAAGAGGAAAAACTTGGATTTTTGTTAGATTAATTGAAGAACTCCATTGGTTTGCATCTCTCTTCCCTAAAAATTCTATTTTTATTGTTTATCTCAATATTTGTGATGAATTCTATTGCTTATTTCATTGATTATTCTTGTGCTATTGCCATGATTTGTGAGTAGTCTCCACGTCTTGGGGCGTGGGGATGAACCCTACAAGCCATATTTCCTATTTGTGATGAATTGGTGGAAATTGAGCTAGAATTGCTATTAGGGATTAGATTGGGATCAATTTACTACGGATAGCTAGGAATTCATATCGATTGGGATTTGCAAGAGATTGGATCCCAAATTGATAGGAAGCCCTAGAAATCCGAATTGGGTTGGAGTCAGATTTTCGAAGTATCGGCTTGCAAGAGATTGGACCGATACCAGGATTTCCGATTGCAATTCCATGCCAATACCCATTTGCAAGAGATTGGACAGGTAGGAACTATCCTAATTTAGATTGTGGACCGAGTTTGCAAGAGATTGGGCTCGGTGCGCAATTGGACGATGATGTTGATCCTAAAGCTAGCTTCCCTAGGCTAGGGTTTGCAAGAGATTGGACCCAAACCTAGGATAGCTATAGACCGGCAACAGCGCGAGAGCGTGAGCTTGGTTCCACATTTAGTTGCAACTAGTTCATCCGAATTCTCATTCTAGCAATTTTGATACCGACGAACCACATTTATGAAATACGGTGAGTAGCGGGAATTCCCCATTCCCTAGACGTTCTTTATTTGATTTGATATTTCGCACATTTGTCTGACGATTGTGACAGGATCGCCCAAGGCAATTTTCTCTATTCTTAAATAGCCAGGTTGATTAGGAGCAAGCACGGTCATTCGTCCTTCCTGTGTTCGATATCCCGCTCGCCACTACACCGTGCGCTTGCGGTAAAACTACAACCGTTCTCTGGGTGTATATCCGGGACCGACCAACTCGTGATCCAGAAGCGGGCCACATGTGTTGGTCAAAAGCCAATGCCCGACTTCCTTGCTGAGGCTAGGTGCACCCCTATGCCATCATGAAAAACACTTCCTGGCTCGTGATCCAGAAGCGAGCATTCCGTGTTTGGGGGTAAGGCCATGGCTCGATACACGTGGAGGGGTAGGGATAAGCAATCACTTGAGCTAGGAGTTGGCCGTGCAGCCACTCTAGCCAAAAGGCGTAATCTCTGTGCACGACGTGCTTACTATACTTGTACTTGTCCTTGTAATTTTTTCATGAAAAACTTGTCATCCATGCCATGATTTAAATGACATGCTCGTACCTTACTTTACTTTACTTTACTTGTTGCACTCATGCTATATCTGCCATGTCATTGCATCATGCTAGAACTGCTAGGTTGTTTACCTGCTCTTTCAGTTTCCTTGCACAAGTCTCTTGTAGACTTGCTGACATGTGCCCCTTGCTCTTTTGGGTGTCACATGTTAGACCCTGAGCCAGAGGCCGTAGCTGAGGACGAGGTGTTTGCTGACGCTGAGCCGGAGCCTACGTTTGACGAGGAGTTGGTGGACACCGGAGACCAGTCTTAGAGACTGATTTTAGTTGCTTTTGCTTTAGGTTGCTGTCTAGTTGTCGGTGCGTAGCACCATTACTTTGCTTTTGTACCTTGTACTTTTGTTGCCCATGCTGGAGCCTCTTTTTAGACTCTTTTCTTTTAGCCTGGTGGCTTTTCTGCGATG
Source organism: Scilla litardierei (assembly GCA_030789695.1). NCBI lineage: Eukaryota > Viridiplantae > Streptophyta > Magnoliopsida > Asparagales > Asparagaceae > Scilla > Scilla litardierei. Next base: position 31,293,598 of record CM061133.1, read on the forward strand.
TTGGAGTTTATTATTATGGATATTCTGAGATTTCTATTTTGTCTCATTTCCTTTTATTATCTTTGTTTCGTTTCGCGTTGCAAGAACCTGCCATATAATGTTGTTTGACGCTTATCTGACTTGCAGCTTTGTAGCTTCAAGTCTGAGCGGACCTTCTCACGTCTCGCCTCCACGTTTTTGGGAAGCGGTGCGTGACAGGTTTTGTTAGTGGCCCATGCTGGTCTGTCTTGCAACTGCGAATTATCAGAACAACGATAATAACTATGGAATTTCCATTAAATAAATTGCACATCCGAGTCATAAGCCTTGAGTCTAGTCGTTTTCCTAGGTCACTAGGTGGTAAGAAGACTTAGTTAGACGTCTGTGCTTGCTAGTTAGAGGCCCCTGATTGTTAGTTAGACTTCCTACTAGGAATTGATTTAATTGTCTTAGGAGTTACCTTAGTGGTTCTTGCCTAACTCTGACCATATTAGACTCCTAGAATTTCTTTAGTCGTTCGCCTGGGTTCATCGATTTCGGACCAAGCTGAACGCATTTCATTACCGTCTTGTTCCTTAAGAAGTCGTAGCGCTTAGTTCTTAATCTTTAGTTGGTCGACTGTAGGAGTTTTTTTTTGTAGATTTTCCTGGTTCATATCCTAGGCGTATGTATGTTTTGATCATCCGACCATTTTCCTTGCCTCGATTCACGAGATCGCCTCATGACGATCGTCGTCAATTTTCGAATCTCTCCGTAACAAATCTTGAATCTTCCGAAAGTATTTTTCGATTTCCTTTTCCCTAAGTTCAAATTTGTTCAAAAAAAAATTTTAATATATATTGCTTAGACTTCATACTCTTTCATCGACTTAAATTCTTAACACTTTTGTCGAAATTTTGAATACTAGCGTATGATATTTTTCCAGCCTATACTTTTCATACCTATGTAAATACCTTGTCCCTTCATATACTAATTTCATTCTGAACCATACTCTTATTTTGCCCAATTTGACTTATAATTTTCCCTTCTTATTTATACCATTCGAATGATACATCGTGTTTACTTTTAATATACTTTTCAAGTCACATGGAATTTCAGCTTTCAGCAAGTCGATTTTATGCTCATCGTTTTCTCTATTTCAGATTTTTGTAAAATTACTATTTCATAACCACTTCCTGATTTAGACCCTCCATAATTTGGTTTTTAAAGCTTTACTCTCAATTTTGATAATTCTACTACTAAGTTATTATTATCTTTCCATTCACCATGCATACTTTTAGAATAATTTCTAAACTAAGTTGAATTTCAATTATTTTTATATATCCGTATCAGGCCCGTTGTGCTCGTATATTAAGAACTTTGTGTAAATCAGTTTCTTTTTGGCAAATCCTGATTCCTCTAAAAGTAGTTTCAATATCGATTATTTTAAAATTTTCCCTAGCTTAAAGACTTTGAAAGCATTTAACTCGAGCTTAAATTCTTCAGTTACTTTAATTTCATTCTTTGAATTTCAAAACTTTTGCCAACATTATATTAAAATTACTGCTGCATAATATTTTTTAAACTACTTCCTTAATGTTCGTATGAATGAATTGCTTCCTTTTCATAATGATTTTCGATAAGCCAATAAACCGTTTTCTCTTATTATGTATATTCGACTCAAACTTGTTTCAAACAACTTGTTTTATCGATCTCCAAATATTTTTATACAGACGAGAACTCCAACTTTTGAAGTACAGCAGTTTTCAAATTTCATGTATTTTAACTTATGTTATTTACACTATTTACTTTCTCTAGGCTATAAGAGTATCACTACGTCTCCTTTTCCTCTACCTAAACATTCACTAGTGAATCGCTGTTTCACCTAACCAAGCTGTCTCCTTGTATTCATCCTATCTGAACTCGTGCTTATCGATCCTTCCCTCGTCACGCTTTCGACCTCGATCTCCCTCCATTGCTTAGGCTTTAGTGCTCGTCAATATCTGTGACGACACTAATTTGTTAGTAGGCTCTTGGACCTTTGTGATGCTGTCGTGGTGCATGTACATAAGTTGAGTATGTGGGCTTGAATGAGTGTACCCCCTATAGTATATTAATGTTTGCCTATTGTGTGACATATACATACTCAGAGTTATTCGTGATGTTATGAAGTTGTTTGTGTGTTAGTATTTATAGGTATGTGTGAGGATAGCTATACCACTCTAGGGGCGTCTGTGTATAAGAATCAGTGTTGAAATAGCTAATGGGTAGTGGGAGATACTTATAATGGTTGAAATAATATGTCGGTAAAGCTATGTGTTTGATAAGTGTGATGATAATAGGTGTATGTATAGTTAAGTGAGTAGGCCTATTATATGACCTATGTGTTAGTACGTGTGAGTATGTGCTCATACGTAGATACGTATTGTGCTTAGACGTAAGTAGTTATGTATTTGTTGCATAAGTATATAGGTAATATACATATGATAGCAGGATTATAAATTTGATTGGTGTTGCTTGCTTTTACGGGATGTTGTATGCGTGTATTCCATGAGGTATACACGACTATTGCATCTCTTAAATATGTATGAAGTAGATGTGTTAGTATATTAATTATAGGTAGTAGGATATGGTGTGAATATATGTTCTACATGTGTGTGACTATACGGTGAATGCATGTATTAGGGAAGGTATTATAATTATATGTGTGCTGAGGTCTGTATTATTATTACGGTATATAAAGTGATTGAACTATGTGAGTATTACCTGACTAAATATTAAGTGTGATTGACTTATGGTATGTATATGGTTATATTGGTAAATGTGTATACATTAGAGCGGCATTGGTATAGGTATAAATACCGTGTTACGTATATAGAATATTCTGATATGTCATTCGAGTCTCACTCAAGCTTGAGTGGGTATACTCTAAGTATATTGTTATGTATGTCTGTAGTTTGCATATAGCGATATTTGATGTATGTATAGTGATAGGAGTGTTTGTGCCAGGTTGTGTTACGCACATGATTGTGTGTCGCTATACCAGTATATAGTCATAGGTGTCGGTCTCGTGGTATCGTTATTTACTAAGGACTTGCCTGTGTGAACGTATGTGTGCTAGCTAAACTAGGTATGAAGATGTGCTGGATATATAGTGGTGTGACTGGTATGCATGTATGAAATGTTAGCGTGCATGGGTGTGCACCATGCACGGGTAAGTATGTGCTTAGTTATAGGTATTGGTGACTATGGTATGTGTGGCGTGACGTGAATATAGTTATAGGACCGTATGTGATGTGAATATATTGTGAAATATTTGCATGCATATGAATGTCTATATATTGTGAAATTATAGTAGAGGTGAATGTATATTAGATATAGTGAAACTTGATTTAATAATGGTATGGTGTGATTACATGTGTTGATGTGTGGTATTGGATGTATACCATGAAATATTAGGGAGTAGTATACCCATGATAGTTTTGTGCATAGGTAGCTATCTATACGTAGAGCAATGATTGTATTTGCTAGTGTGAGACTAATCTTATGTGAGTATCTGAACTATTGGTTGTCCTAGGTTAGTAGTTATATAAGGGATGTATGCATATATGTATGATTGAAATATGTGCATGAATGAATATATATACATATTAGCAAAATTATTATTTGACTACCTAGTGTTTGTATAAGCATTTGTAATGACTATACGTGGTTGAATTATAGTGTGATGTGATCAGGATAGCTGCTAGACTAGCTAGAGATATGTGTATAGTTAGAAAGTCCGAGGACGGACTTTATTCTAAGGTGGGGAGGATGTAACGGTCTGTTTTTGTTGTATTTTGTTCATGCACATGCTTTTGACCGTGCACGTATTTATTTTAGACTTTGTTTGTTTGTGAACACTTTGGTGTGATATGTCGTTGTAAGCGTCTCAGAGAGTATTAAATTGTGGCACTAATTTGGAATGACATTTCTCGGGTCGTTTTCCCACGATTTGATCTTACTCGAAGAGACGTTGTGATTCTCACTTTTGACGTGAGACGTTTCTATTTTTAGTTTCGTCGCTCGACATCGAAATTGAGATCCGTCTTCTTAGTTTTCTTTCTCTCGTCGTCCCGATCACCTCAATATTTATTTTACAATTTTCGGAGTTCGTTTGACCTATTTTATATTTTTAGCCAAGTTTATAATATTTTTAATAACTAAGTCTTAAATTATTTTTAGCCAAATAAAATTTTTATTAGATTATTATACTTCAAACTATTTTTGAACCAAATCCTAGCTCATCTTGGCCGCACCCTAGCCATGCGTGGGTTAGGGAGAGAGAGATTTGAATTTTAAATTATTTTAAAATCCTAATCCTATTAGAATTAGCCCTAGACCAAGTCAACCCCTCTATACTATATAAACAACCCCTAGGAAGACTCATTTTCGCAAGAAACTAACCCTAGCCGCTCCCAAAACCAAACTTCTCGCTTGCGAGGATTCGTCGCAACGTTGCAGCAGCCGCCGCCCGCACCGACCGAGGAATTCGCCCCCGTTCCCTCGGTCTGACCGAGAGGCCGCCCCGCACCAAGGCCCGCTCTGCACCGCACAGCAGCCGCTCGCATCGCCCGTGTCCGACCGAGAGGATCTCTCGGTCTGACCGAGAGATCTCGCCCGCACCCGCTCCGCTCCGCTCCGCTACAGTGCCCGCTCCGTTAGCCTCGCACCGACCCCGCATCCCGCCCGCACCAACCGAAGGATCCCCGCTCTCGCCCGATCTCGCCCGCACCGTTGCAACGTTGCAACGTTGCAAGCCCCGCCAAGCACCCGACCCCCCGCATCTGCTGTGTCCGACCGAAGCCCCGCTCCGCACCGACCGAGAGCCCCGATCCTGCATCTCTGCTCCGCACTGCACAGCGGCCGTTCGCAGTGTCTGACTGAGGAAATCCCCTGCACCGACCGTGTCTGACCGAGCGATGTTCGTCGCAACGTCGTAACTCTCGCACCGCTTGCCACCGTGGGCCCCCCAAGTTCTCCAGAGGTATTGTGGGTCCCCCATTGGCCCCTAGAACTGCTGTGGGCCCCACCCAAGTGCTTCTTCTTCGCCGTTGGACTATTTTGACGTTGCGACAAGTTGTAACTCTTCGTCGCACGTGCTAGCTTTGGGATCTTGGTTCGTTGTTCCGGTTGCTGCCCAAATCATTCGAGCGAGGAATCTATTTTGGAATCTGGACTTGGAGCGCGTTCTTTTATTCCAACCCCTGGCGTCGCTACCCGATGCCAGTGTAGCTTTCGCGTCGTGTTGAGGTAACGCTTTGCACCCTTAGGACCCTAACCACAGCCTGATAATTAAGACTAAAAATTGATGCTTTTAAAGTGTTTTAAATGTTTTAGATTCACTAATCAAAGATTAATAAAATGGAATGTAGGCCGGTGGACTTGTGCCCGTAGGTTACTTGTGACCTTGGACCCGTTGGACGGTGTTTTTCAGACGTTTGACTTGCAGGCAAGTGAAACTTGCCAACTTTTGCTTATGGCCATGTTTTAGGCCACTTCCTCGTTTTTAGCGTAAAAGAGACTGGACAGTGAAATGATTGCTGTCTAGACACAACTTTAAGATCTAGCTTGACAACGAAGCTAGATCTGTCGCCCTGCCATGTCATTCATGCATTGATATCTGTCATGTTTAAATTCCTTATCTGTACGCACCTTTAACTGCCATGCATTGCATCTTATATGTCATCCAAGTTGATTGTTGCATTCGTAGCACACGCTACAATACTTGTACTTCCTTGTCCGGCTAGGTGCACCCCTATGCCATCATGAAAATACTTCCTGGACTCGTGATCCAGAAGCGGGCCACATGTGTTGGTCAAAAGTCAATGCCCGACTTCCTTGCTGAGGCTAGGTGCACCCCTATGCCATCATGAAAAAGACTTCCTGGCTCGTGATCCAGAAGCGAGCATTCCGTGTTCGGGGGTAAGGCCCTGGCTCGATACACGTGGAGGGGTAGGGATAAGCGATTACTTGAGCTAGGAGTTGGCCGCACAGCCACTCTAGCCAAAAGGCGTAACCTCTGTGCACGACGTGCTTACTATACTTGTACTTGTCCTTGTAATTTTTTCATGAAAAACTTGTCATCCATGCCATGATTTAAATGCCATGCTCGTACCCTTCTTTACTTTACTTTACTTATTGCACTCATGCTATATCTGACATGTCATTGCATCATGCTAGAACTGCTAGGTTGTTTACCTGCACTTTTAGTTTCCTTGCACAAGTCTCTTGTAGACTTGCTGACATGTGCCCCTTGCTCTTTAGGGTGTCACATGTTAGACCCTGAGCCAGAGGCCGTAGCTGAGGACGAGGTGTTTGCTGACGCTAAGCCGGAGCCTACGTTTGACGAGGAGTTGGTGGACACCGGAGACCAGACTTAGAGACTGATTTTAGTTGCTTTTGCTTTAGGTTGCTGTTTAGTTGTCGGTGCGTAGCACCATTACTTTGCTTTTGTACCTTGTACTTTTGTTGGCCATGCTGGAGCCTCTTTTTAGACTCTTTTCTTTTAGCCTGGTGGCTTTTCTACGATATTGGAGTTTATTATTATGGATATTCTGAGATTTCCATTTTGTCTCATTTCCTTTTATTATCTTTGTTTCGTTTCGCGTTGCAAGGACCTGCCATATTATGTTGTTTGACGCTTATCGGACTTGCAGCTTTGTAGCTTCAAGTCTGAGCGGGCCTTCTCACGTCTCGCCTCCACGTTTTTGGGAAGCGGGGCGTGACAATAACAAAAAAATTCAAGGGAAAGCAGCAGGTTACTATTGGTGGTCCTGTACGAGGACAGGGCGGCTACAACAATTTCGGGAGAGGGGGACGGCGGATACCCAATATTCCCCACACCATTCAGCGCAAGGCGCAAGGTGGGCTGGGTCATGTGGGGGCACATCAACAACAAGAAGTATTGGCACTGCACGGTGGGAAGCCTGTGGACGCACACAAGGTGACTGAAAGAATTTCTGTAAGACCAAACATCCCTATAATTATTTACACTTCAGGTTCAAAACCATTGTGGTCGGATGTATGTGCGAATAGGAGATCATATGATGAATCTCTTACGATGACGTTCATTCCACCTCTTATCACAGAGGATGGCTCAACCCTTGGAAGAGTAATGGGTTCGTTGTTAGAAAGGGGATCGGAACGTTGGAAAAACACCCTAGTTGGATATGTATTGGGGGATGTGCCATACTTTGGGCAAGTACGAGCTTGGGTTGATCATTTGTGGAGGCTGAAGAAGGGAGTCCAGATATACAGTCGTGATAATGGATTCTTTTATTTTAGGTTTGAAAGCGAAGAGGAGTGTGAGAAGATCTTATATAGGGGGCCATGGCTCTTTAATGGTAGGCTGATGGTTATACAACGGTGGAGCGCTTCCATTCGGCATGACCGGGATATGTTGGCAACAGTCCCCGTCTGGGTCCAATTTCACAGTCTGCCATTAAATATGTGGACGATAGAAATACTAAATATTGCTGCTTCAGTCGTGGGTAATCCATTGTGTCTTGACAGAGCAACAGGAAAACTCGAGAGATTATCATATGCCAGATGTCTTGTTGAGGTAGACACTAGGAAGGTCCTCCCAAAGACGGTTGGCCTTGTGATGGATGATGGCACTATTACCACTATTGAGGTGAAGTTTCGAGGGAGAACCTCCTAGATGCAGCCATTGCATCTGTTTTGGACATGTAGACTCCATGTGCCCGGATTTAATTAAGCCCCCTTCAATCCAAAATGGGAGTGGTGAGAAACACCATACTCAGGTCGACAAGCTAGCATCATGCAATGGAGGTGGTTCATCATCATCTCCATCAGGGAGAGGTACTACTGAAGGAACAACAATTCTAGAAAATACTGAGGATATGTTGGCAGTGGAAGGGATAAATGAAGCAGGGTCACAATTGCTTGAAAGGGGGGCCGTCAATACTATAGTCATTGACATACCTACTACCGGAAAGATGGATCCAGCATCTATCACTCTTGGAGGAGTTGATATAGGGGTTTTACCAGCGGGGGGTACTAACGCTGGGGTTGCAGCAAATGTAACTGTTCCTGCAGGGTTGAACAAATTACAGCGAGCAGGGCCAATTAATGAAGGGCCTACAGCTGATGGTGGGAATACTTTGGGGTCAACAAGTACAGACAATAGCATTGATGAGGGTTTATTGGGTTCGCCTCCTACTGAGAAGATGCCTGAGGAGATAATCGTAAGCATACCCAGTGCATTGAAATCCAATGGGCGGGGTTATGAAGGGTTCACACTGCCAATTGCTAGCTGCGGCACAATTGTTGGGTTAACATCAGACGTGATTAGTAATGAGCGACTCTCAGGTGAGGTATCTGCCGTTCAGGGTCTTATAGGGGATCAAGAAGAGCCCTCCTCATGGGCATCTGCTGATTGCTCTGCTCTGGGGGCAATATCAATAAATGAAACTAAAGCTAGGCGTGATACGGATCAAGTCCCAGAGGTGATATCTTACTACAACATTGACAGAGATAAGAGGCTGAAAATTTTAAAGTTCAATGCTGAAGCTAATGCCACTGCACCTAAAATAACCCCATCTCAGACTACCGCTGGAGGAGGAATACGGAAGAGTTCCCGTTTAAAGGAAGGAACTGTGGGGAGACAAACGCATTCGGTTGACAAATGAGTATTTTTATATGGAATACACGAGGTCTTAATAATTCCGTAAGACGTAGAGACCTCCATGACAGATTGAAGAGTATTAAGCCGACTATGGTGATTCTGCTTGAGATTAAGTTAAAGGAAAGCCAGAACGTATGGAGATCCTGTTTCCCATCAACCTGGGTCACGTTAAATAATTTTAGCTTTCATAGTGGAGGCCGTATTCTTCTCGGGTTTGACAAGTTGGTCTGGGGAGCAACTATGATATCAATTTCTTCGCAACATATAACAGTCCGCTGCTTGAACAAAGGTGGGCTATTGGTCTTTGTTACTGCCATCTATGGATCAAAGCTTCGCTCTGAGCGCAGTTTGCTATGGAATCAAATTGAGTTTGATGCGGCCACTATCGGCGGAGAGACTTGGCTTATAGGTGGGGATTTTAACACCGTTCGTTACTCTAAGGAGAAGATAGGAGGTAAATGCACTGATCCGACCATTTTAGATGAGTTCAATAACTGTCTACACAATTGCTCTCTCCTTGACCTCAAAAGTGTTGGAAACCACTTTACTTGGTGCAACAAAAGAATGGGTGCTGGAAGAATTAGCGCAATGCTAGATCGGGCACTGTGCAACTCTAGCTGGATTGGTCTCTTGCCTAACTCATACGTTGAATTTTTGGACCCCCTAACAAGTGATCATTCTCCCGTGCTCATTAAGCTCCACTCTAAGGTAAATTCTTACCCAAGGCCCTTCAAATTTTTTAATGCCTGGGTTAAATGGTCAGGGTACAATGAGATTGTTGAAGGTACTTGGAGCCTCCATGTTGATGGGTCCCCAATGTATCGCGCTTGTGCTAAGTTGGGCAGGCTAAAGGCCACCATGAGGGAATGGGCGAAAGTGCAGGCTGCCCAGAACTCTATACCTGAGTCCCGTAGGATGCTTGATGAAATTCGTACTCAACCTAACTTGCATTCAGATTTCGGACTGCAGAAACAAGAGCAGGAATTAAACAACAAACTTGCCAGTTTATTGGGCATGGAGGAGGAGATGCTTCGTCAAAAAAGCCGACAAGACTGGCTAAGCCTAGGGGATAGCAACACTAAATTCTTTCATACTGCAATGAAGACTAGGCAGAGCCACAACAATTTGGGGCACTTGGTGGATGCTGGAGGTAACTATTACAGCTCCTTTGAGGAGCTCAGAAGTAGTGCACCTCTATTCTATGAAGCTCTTTATAATCAAACAGACTACTGGAATATATTTCCTAATGTCATTCCTAAGAGGAAATTGACAATTGATGCTGCTACTTGGCTGGAGAGAAGAGTTTCTAAGGAGGAAGTTAAGGAAGCTGTTTTCCAAATAGGGGTGGATAAATCCCCTGGTCCTGATGGGTTCAATGGATACTTCTTTCAACACAGCTGGAACATAATAGGTAATGATATTACGGCAGCTGTCCAATCTTTTTTCCGCTCTAGTACTATTATGCACCCTATAAATCATACGCATCTTACTCTGGTGCCAAAGAACTCTAATGCGTCTGGGTTGGGTGGCTATATGCCCATTGCATGTTGCAACGCTCTTTATAAAATTATTAGCAAAATTTTATGCAGCAGATTGAAAGTGGTTATGCATGAGCTAATTTCACCTAATCAGTCTGCTTTCCTCAAAGGAAGACTGTTGTCGGATTGCGCCCTGCTAGCCCATGAGCAAGTTAGGGATTTCAGCAATCCAATGGGGGCTAGAGCGTGTCTAAAATTGGATTTAAGGAAGGCTTTTGATACTGTTAATCGTGAATTCATATATTTCATTATGCATCAGATGGGGTTCGGCAGGAAATTTTCAGGATGGATAAAGGAATGTATATCAACTTCCACCTTCTCGGTCATGGTTAATGGTTCACCTGTGGGTTACTTTGAAGGTAACAGAGGGCTGACAAGGAGACCCTCTCTCTCCTTTTTTATTTGTCCTCACTATGGAGGCATTTTCATTATTGGTCGAAGAAGCAATCGTCTCTCGAAGTATTCACCCCATGAGACGATCAGGTTCAATCTCCCACCTCCTCTTTGCTGACGATTTGCTAGTATTCTGCCGAGCTAATTCTCATTCTTTTGGGGGTCTAAGGACACTATTAGTAGATTTTGCAAATCTCACTGGATTGCAGGTAAACTGGGATAAAAGCACATCAATGTTCAGTAAAGGTACTAAGAGGCCATATATATTAGCAAATTTACTTGGGGTTAAGCTGGGCACTTCTATAACCACTTATCTTGGTCTGCCGATCTCCACCAGATACCCAAAGCCTATAATGTATAACAGGTTGATCGATAAGTGCAAGAAAAGACTTTTGGGTTGGTCCTCATCAGTATTATCTATTGCGGGACGGATAGAGTTGGTAAAATCGATGATATATGGTATGGTAACCTTCTGGATGCAAGCTTATCGAATTCCTAACTCTATTTTGCGAAATATTACTTCGGCATGCAGGAAATTTATTCTGGGATCTTCTAACACTTGGGCATGGAAGGATATATGTACTCCTAAGGAGGAAGGTGGGGTTGGTTTGAGATTATTCTCTGATCTTAATTTGGCAGCAGGGGTTAGATTGACATGGAGGATGCTTGCAACAGCAGGACTTTGGGCTAATTATATGAGGGAGAATTACAGGGACAGTGGGAGATTATACGCAGCTAAAGGTAAACCTACTCACTTTGGCACCTGGAAGTTTATGTTGCATTGCAGGACTTTTTCTAAAAAGTTGATTAAGAGGCATGTAGGAAATGGATCCTCGACACTTTTTTGGCATGATAATTGGTTGGTGTCTGTGGTCCTTTGTGTGACTTATATGAAGTCCCACCGGATGCGGACAACAATATGGTTTGTGACTACTGGACAGGTACTGGATGGGTAGATGATCCCTCTATCCAACATTTTCGCCATTTGCTACAGCCCATCAGCCTCTCCCATGGGCCGGATGTATGGGAGTGGGTGCCAGGACCAATTTTCTCCTTCAGGGATGCTTGGGAGGGTACCAGACGCAGGGGTATCCTATTTCCATATTACAAGCTAGTCTGGTATAATAAGCATATCCCAAAAATGACATTAACCCTCTTACGGGCTTTCCACGGAAAATTGCTTACTAGGGATCTGCTTGCTAATTGGGGCATTGATGTTCCAACTCAATGTGTTTTATGCGATGAGGGGGTGGAGGAAAGCATAAGTCATATCTACTTCGAATGCCATTACACTAGCTATATCTTGCGCAGGAGTCTTCTCAAACTTGGTGTATCTGACCCCATTGAGCCATTATTATCTAAAGTAGGGGATCATTTCCTCTTGCATTATGCAAAAAAGGATACTATTAGCTTGCTTGCCAAAACTGTTCTAGTTGGGATCGTTTGGCACAAATGGAGAGAGAGAAACAGGAGGATCCTCGAGGGCAACAAAAAATCCAAGATTCTCTTGTTCGAAGACATAGTTGCTGATATCAGAATTGCGCTCAGAGACCAGGATCCCAATGACCCAAGTGCCGCTCAGGCAATAGCCAATTGGGTTTTTATAGATGCAGGCTAGTTCACCCCTTGTATTTTTTATTGGCAGTAGGGAGGAGGAAATTCTAGTAGAGAGTGACGGCGCTTGTGCCCTCTCCTCCCTCTAGTAATTCCCTCATTCCTTATGCGTCTAGACACTACTTTGTATAGTACACTTTGTAAATTTTGATTTATTAATAAAGATGCACGCTAACTTTTCAAAAAAAAGATTCAAATAATAAGAACAGAGATACTTAGCTTTGATGAAGAATTTCAGTCTAATTACAAGCTTTTAGATCCAAGAGGGGGCCTAGGGCATGGCCTAACATCTAAAATAGTCTCCAAGAAAACAAAATGGAACTCCCTCTAATGACCCATGTTAGCAATACATAATACGCGAAATATTCGGGACGTGAATAAAACGCGTTTAGTTCGATCAATTTCAAAAGACGTTTGGTCAAAAATTCGGTCAAATATGCGCAATACGGGAATAATACATAAACATGTTAAATTGTGTTTAATTCGTTAACCCGGATAAAAAACGCGACTAAAAATACAGATACTGTCAAAATATCATTCATCCAAATGAACTTAAAAATCAATAATATCAATATGAAATAAGAGTATAATAAGTTCTATATTCCAGATTTAAATTGTTTTCATAGTTTTAACCAAAATGACATGATCATACTATTATATTTCATGTAGCATGCACTAAACCAAAGTATGATCATTGAATCGTAGTTTAAAATGATTTAAAAGTGCCCCTAAAACGCGTTTAAAATGGATTATAAAATGCACAATACGAGAATAAAAAGCGTTTTGTTCGTTAACCCCTTAAAAAGCGCATATTTTCCGAATAATTCAAATGGACGGCCATTTAATACGGGAACCATTTTTGACGGGTTTTAAACGTAAAAACATAAAAATTCGCGTTTTTTACTAACAAAGCTAATGACGGCTACAAACCCTATATATAGCCCCCCCCAAACCCTAGCAAATAAACCTAGGAACCCTTTGAAAATCGTGCCCAAAGTCTTCTCTGGCCACAACTTAAGTTCTGGGCCCACGCTCACTCGGCCGAGTGAGATTCTCACTGTGGCCGAGTGGCAGTTTCAGCACTGCAGCGTCAACTTGCAGAAATTCTCTAGATTTCATCTGACCTCCGATTGGCACGTCCTTGGCGGCGTTGGAACCTTCATGAAGTATACTATCCATAAAAATATGAGAAAAATTCTTTGATTACTAGAATAATAGAATATTTCAAAAGAGTGAGAGGCTGTCTGAAAATCAGGGCGCTCGTGCCACTTGGCCGAGTGGAAATATGACTCAGCCAAGTGAAAAGTGTGACTCGGCCGAGTACGTCAGTCTGCAGATCATCCCAAAAAACAGATAAGTCGGCCTGGCTCTCTTCGAAACCTTGGCCTCCACTCGGACGAGTGGAGTTCTTACTCGGCCGAGTGGAATTCACCACTCGGCTGAGTACATGGTGGTACTCAGGCTGGCAGATTTCATCGAGTAAGCTTTGCTCGACCGAGTAGGCTGCGTCACTCGGTCGAGTGAGCAGCCTTGCTTGACCGAGTAGCCTGTTTCAGAGCACATTTCTTCTCTTTCTTGCTTCCTCGTCGATCCTTCCGATCTTCTTCTTCTTCCACTCATTCTCCAGTGCTGTTAGCTCCCTGATATGGTCATGTGCAATGCTCCGATACGCGTGCAGGTTCCTTAGGCTCTTTTTTGCTCCCAATTGCTCCATATTTCCTGAAATCAGACGAAAACAAGAAATAGTGAAAAGTAACAAAATATCGTCGAATAATCATGAAAATCGCAATATGAGCAATCGAAATGGCATGCAAACATGCAGAAAAAAGGTGAAAAATATGAGCCGACCAAGCCTGAGTCATCTTCTAACTTAAGCATTGAATGGGATTAGGTCGGACCCCAGATCCAACCCTCTCTAACGAGCTTCTCGTGTTGCAGGAAGTTGAAGGTAGCCAATGATAGGTTGGATTCGAATCCAACAGCTCGGACTAGGGTCTACCCATCCCAGAGGTAGTTCGCCCAGTGGTCAATCTGTTGCATATGTCATCCTACGTCAATAACAATAACCGTTCTTGCATCCAATTGCATTAGTGGTGAGAAAATGCCCTTAAACACTTACATGAAAGAAAAATAATAATTTTTACTGTTTTATTCGAGTCACAACAAGTTTTCACAAACTATTGTCATACAATATTCGCTGACTACAATAAACATGACTTGTCGATAATACCTGAGGCTTTTAAGAGAATGGAAGGAACAAAGAAAAAACCCTAATCTAATTTATCATTGAGAATAGTGTGTATCATATGATACATGGGGTTAAGCCTTATATACGTATCTAAAACTATACGCTCAGTTATTTATTTTTGGAAGATTAGTATTGTTCATTTTGATGTACATACTCCAAACACCATATATTGAATGAACCAAAGGGTTTTACACATTCATCCATCCGTTGCAAATTTAACGCTTTTGCATGAATAGAACTTTTGTGACAGGTTGATGAACAGGAAAAACCCATTAAGTTCACCCAATATTCAGTATTTTGGGGTTTTGGAATATGAAGATTAAAACATATAGTTCAAATCCTCTAATAATAATAATGGAGCTTTGGGTTTTGGAAATCGTATATGATGCTTAATTCCATATGTCATATGATACTCATTATTCTCTTTATCATTATATAATGAAATTTGAAAGGCTAATGATGGGATATTCTATACACATATGCCTAATTACTATGCACACCCCCCCCCACTTTACACACACATTTTGATGTCATGGTGCATAACTGGATCCGAGCGACTCTTCCTTGACCTCTCTAGAGGCAGTCACATGACCTGTCTACACCATAATAAACAAGAGCATTAGCAAGTCAAACTGAGATGGGGCCCTGGCTTTGGCTTGCCGACACTTAAATATGAACAATATGGAGAGATAATAAAACATGTAAAATGAAAGCGAATATTGAGAATGAGCTCATCTCCCCCCAATTGGAAATGCAATGTAAAGAGTTTATGATGGGGTGTTTCCATAATTTAACCTTGTTAATTGTGACATCCACCATTCTGATTAGGCTTTATATGGCATGCTTTAGCTGATAGGCTCATGGGCCTTCGCTAATGGTGGGCTTCAGGTCACTTTATATTGGGTGGTATATTTTCCCCTTAGTCCTCCCTCGGTCTAATAATAATATGAATAGGATTGTATTAATGAGAGTGTTTATACATACACATTATTCCACCTTGATGTAGGATTATTTGCAACCTTTTTGGGCTAGGATATGAATTCATAGTAACTTTTATTAGATGACAATAGTCATCTTTAATATCTTCACATTTGACTAGAAATCCACTTTGGTTATGATTCCCATAAAGATAAACCATTAGACCATGTGCTTAATAGGAAACTTAACCTACTTTTTAGAACATGATTGGAGTAGTTATATTCTAAAGAAATGTTCACTTATTTCTTAGCAAAAGAAGTATCTCTATTGAGGAGGGCCTTTGTTAATTATAAATTGGTCTTCTTGACCTTTATTTCTTTGTAAAAGCTTTGGCATTGGAAAAGAAGATGACGAAAGGTAAACGTAAGCAATGCTCATTGCATGGAGATGGATGCCTGATAACACATGATCATTGTAAAGGTTCACCTCCAAGCGTTATTGTTTCCCTCTGACAAGTGGTAACTTGCAGAAACAAGACGGGCACGACTCCATGAAGCAAGGCGGGTAGGTCCACCCATACAAGCAATGTTGACTTGTCAATGCACATGGACACAATGAAGGCTCCTTTCAGGTGCATGGAGGGAAGCCTGTAAGATGCTGAGAGTCTGCACACTATGCAATGTATCATGGATGATCAAAGTTACCAAGTAGGTGTATGGATAACAACAGGAGATGATGAGGCATCACTAGGTGAACACGCTCGTTGTGAACATGAGCTAAAGGAAGCATAAGCTAGATAAAAGAAGGAAGATTAAAGCGTCACTGCTCACTTACACATTGGGGGCTAGGGCACACATTCTCACCCTGAACAGAGTACAGGGGCGGATTACCATTGTAAGTTTACATGGATTGGACTCCTAAACTACTTATGAAAAGCAAACGCGATAAATTTTAAAAAAATTATTCCTAACATATCTACTTAAGAATTACAGAAATTATAGATTACTGTTGAAACTAAAAACATACATCTATGTGGATATTCCTACGTGATATACACTCACCAAAACTTAGTGAAGATCTCGGATCACCTTACCAAACAAAAAGTAAGTATCTCTTCACATCCAGAAAAGATGATAGCAACACTGGAACTTACTTTGACGCATTCATTCATTTCTTCTTCCTTCAAAATAGGATCTGGGTTCTGGAGGACTCTTAATCAGAATTATATATGACACATCTTGATAATGAAAACTCTAACAATCCATGAGCTCTCTAATACAACCCGAACTAGATATCAAATATTGCAAGCGTTCGAGAGAAAAAAAAGAAAATTTTTTATACACAAGAGTTGAACCTTACCTTAAGGCTTTTAGGTTGTTCAACTCTTAAATTTTGTAATGCACTTTGAGAGGGGAAGTGGAAGCCTTTATATATTGCTAGCATTCCTTGAACTATTTTATGATATCTTATAGGGACTAAAAGAAAACCACTAACAAACCAATTTAAACCAACTTGACTTATCTTTAGTCAAGTTTAAATCAAGATAAAGGTAGATTCAAAATCATTATTCAATAACTGAAAAAAAACATGCTTTTATTGGTTATTAGTTGGCACCTACTTGCAACCAGTTAATCATTGTCAGATGCTAGTAGCCAGCCACGAGTGATTAGCTGGCTCGACCAGGCAGCCAATAGCTAACCACTAGACATCTATCAACCAGCCACTTGGCCATTGATGGTGTCATTTGGTCATTGATAATGGTTACACATCACTGGTAATAATCCTGGCACATCTTGATATCCAATTGGTCTTAAGGATATTTTATTCAGTCTTCTTATTTTGGAACCAATAGTTTATAACCCTTTACAAACACTTTACACTCACATAATAACTCTTTGTTATGAGTTTTTCTCTCTCTCTTAGTCAAACCGATCAAACTCCTTGTGATCATTTAGCTTATGTATATCTCTCACACACACACACACACACACACACACACACACACACACACACACACACACACACACACACACACACACACACACAGTTTTCTACTTCATTTATCATGATGATTTCATCATCTTTGAGAGATTTTAAAAGCTTAATTCTTACATCAGTATTGATGGGTCATACTCTACGATCAAATATTCAGTACATTGGTGACACTAGCTACATATATGATCACATGGTTCAGAAACATAATTATCTGGTTGGTACGTGACTATGTTCTTATCCAACATATTGCACATGTCAGTAACGGTTACCATGCAGTTCAATCTATTCGTCATGAATATATCGCTAAAATATCTAGGTGTTGACAGCTGGGTTCCGGTCAATAGTAGATGGGACTAACTTGGACTCCTCTGTCGAGGTCGAGCCTCATCAGCTGGTGAAGTGGCACACTCGGTTGGAAGAACTGAGGTCGATGAAGGTTGAGCTGAAAGCGTTGGGCTAGAGCTCGATCGGTCTCATGGTCGAGTATCACGACCGTTCGACCTATCTATTAGGTCAAGCCTCGAACAACCTGTACCACATACAGTCGTTAGGGGGGGTCGGATCTGGGTTCCAACCTAAATCTCCTCTAATGCTTAAGTTAGTATTGACTTAACAGATGCTTGGGGCTGTCAAGATCGACCCAATGGGGTTCGTGTAACGAGCCGCTCTCCAAGATACCTGAGAAGTACGTCAATATTAAATAGCAGCATTTATGAGTTAAAAAGACAATTATTTTTTGTTATCACTTTACATGTTTGGAACCCGTGTAAATCGTAGGACACTTAAGGAGCTAGACTTCACCCAGTGTGGGTTAAAAGTGGTACCTCAACCAGCGATACGAGCACTGGAGGGGCCTCTCGTAACTCTCCACCCGAATGGAACAAGGTACGGGAGTGAGACAATTCTCGGTTTTTCAGTGGAAAATGGAGCAAACCATCATTTACCTAATGGTGCAACACGAGTACACCACCGGCCTCTCTAACTCTGCCCACTCTCCTTGCCTACTTACGGGAGTGCGAGTGAGAATCAAACTATATTCACACATAGCCAACTCCTTCGCTCAGGGGTGCAAGTGGGAGCCTCGGCTGTGTCCGCTCCTTAAGCCTATCATTTACACGTGTCCCCCCAAACCCACTGCCTGGAATCTCACCTATCTCAAGACAGAATGATAGTCCCAGGTTGGTATTAAAACTCAAATTTGCACCCTCAATTTATGGTACAATTTAGCATGTCTTTCATTTCAGCGGTCTTATTACCGCATTCACTTTCACGAATCACATTTCTCTTTCTTTTTGCTTATCATATGGCATATCAAGTGCCATTACCACTTTTCATTCCAACTTTTGTTTTCATACCCTAATAGAGTGATTCATATATACAAAGGAATATTATTTAAAGAGATTAACAACCTATACAATGGCATGGCATAATTAACAAGGAAGTTTACATAATAATAAAGCATGAGTGTATCAATACTGATAAGAAACTTTAATGAAACATCCAATTAAGATCATCATTCTCTTTCGTTGCATAAGGGAATTTAGTATCAACATGGGGAAACATAGCATGCTAAACTAATCTTGAACTTCGAATCATCTCAAGGCATAATCAATGTCATAATTAAGTTAAACATAATGCATGAAGATCAGTAAACAATTCATGGCAATTAAATAACATTAAACATAGACTGGGCCATCCACACGGCCGTATGCAGAGTCTATACGGTCGTATGGACTAGGGACAAGGGGATAAGGCATATGGCTGTGAAGCTGTGTGACCCATACGGTCGTATGATATTTCATACGGCCGTGTGGTGGAAGGAACGGCCAAGGGGGAAAAGGAAAGCATTAGTGAGCATACGGCCGTATGGTTTAGTCCTTCCATACAGCCGTGTGGCATTTAGTAACTTCAGTGACACGGTCGTATGGTTTTTGGCCAAATGGCCGGGTGGAATTTTAATGACTAGTGACACGGCCGTATGGGTTTTCCATACGGCCGTGTGGAAATAGTATGACTATACTGTTATACTTAATACTCAAGGCTTAAGGTGTGACACGGCCATATGGTTTTGGCCATACAGCCGTGTGGTGCTAATTTCCTCTACATGGTCGTTCCTTCGACGGTATGACTATTGAGGACACCGTACGATCGTATGGGAAGAACAATACGGCCATATGGTCTCGTCTGCAGTCAAATTCGACAGCGACGAACTCAAAAACTTTACGTGATTCCAAAAGAATCTTATCTAACTGAGTTAGAACCCTACCTCAGCAGTCTACCTAGAATTCTGGGGCCCTTCTTCTCCTTGAAGACCCTCTGATGCTAAATTTCTTCTCCTCCAATCAGTCTAAGCTTGAAGAGTTGGGGTTTGGTGTTGAGAGTTGGTTTCGATGAAGGAAAGGCAGCAGCAAAAAAGGGGTTGCGTGAGCTGAGAGCTGGAGGGAAAGAGGGAGAGTTCTTTTTCTTTTTCTTGCAATTGTTCTCCCCCTTTTTCTTTCCAATTTCCTTCCCTCTTAATCCTCCTGATGTCCTCATCATCCCCCCTCATTCCATAAGCTTGCCACATGTCCTCGGGGTTAGGTGGGGTTTAGTCTACTAATGGCACCTCGAGCAAGAGGTGTCTTCATTAGGCTATTTTGTGATTTTTAATTTTTTTTGAAAAATAAGTATACCCATATAATACTAAATACAAGTATTTCATGACATATACTCTATTTTTTTATATCCAATGACTTACAAAAATTATTCAAAGATAAATTTTCAACTCCACAAAATTAAAGAAAAATATACAAAATTCCCAAAATTTA
This sequence comes from Scilla litardierei, assembly GCA_030789695.1. NCBI lineage: Eukaryota > Viridiplantae > Streptophyta > Magnoliopsida > Asparagales > Asparagaceae > Scilla > Scilla litardierei. The sequence continues at coordinate 31,313,758 of CM061133.1, forward strand.
TGCATACACTTATAGATCCAAAAATACATATTCATACATGTATAGCAATTTTGGGGTCATTACATTCTACCCACTTTAAAACAAACGTCGTCCTCGGACCTTCTTAGGTCATGAGTCTAGGAATAGATCCAAGGATCATACAACAATAATATAAACACATATCACTATAAGTATCTTACACGAACACATACATTGTACGTATACTACACTCAAATTCATATATGCACCCTAGTACCCATACATTTCAACTCATACCAGGGTTTACAATTATACAAATCAATGCTTATAGATCATATTCACATGACATATCTATATATTAAAACACAACTATTTTTGAATCATAGGGCTGACTGGGACAAGCTGATGTCATGCTGATGTATAAAGAGGTTGATAGAAGAATGGCTAGGATTTAATCTTGGTAAAAGATGAGTGTTTGGAAAACCCACCACTTTTTTCCTTTTGTTTTCAAATCCCCCGCAATCACTACATTTGCGCAGAATACCACTTATTTCCCCTTTTTGCTAAAAGCCCCTCTCATTTCACTTTTTACCCATACACCATACACACACGCACACACTTATGCACTTCCACCCTCCGCGCCGAAGGCGCCCACGCCGAATGTGCCCGCGCAATTTCTTTACGCTAATTTGTTGTTCCGACTCAAGGGCGCCCTCGTCGAATTTGTTGTTCTACGTCGAATTTGTTGTTCTGCACAAATTTGACTGTGTAAATAATGTTTGGGAACAAAGATTTTGCGGGGAAAAATCTTAAATGAACCGTGCCCGCAGGCATGGGTTATGACTAGTCTACTCATAAAATAGGCAATGTAATTCACAGGTTTATATTTATCATAATAGAGACACCACACATATCCATAAAATTACCATACATTTATATCTAACCATGTAATGATACTTCATTCATACTCTAATAGTATCCATCTACCTTTCTCAACTGCACATTTCACTAATGTAATCACATATATTAAATATTCACCCAACTTTATATCATGTAGATAATATGATAATATCAATTCAATACTTAAATCGTCATATATGCCATAGCCATATCCTGTATATAAACTTAACATATACGCTAATGCACACATATGCTTTATTCATATTACTTCAATTTCTATACACACATAATGACCATATATAACTTATTACATACGTAGTATAAACAGATGCACTTATATTTAAACTGCACAATACTCTTATATATACAGGCTTCACTTTATTTATCCAATCACACATATAATTTCTACACCAATCAGATACATATATATACACACCCAAGATGTACATCACCACACACATATTCCTAGATCACTAAAATCCATTAAAACTCTAAATATAACCATACCTATTACATATGTCTATACAAATACTTATACATTAGTTTCATATATTCACACCGGTTCACACATACACACACATACAAATACTGATTCACTATTACATGCATATATATCTATGTTACTCCAAGATACATACAATATGGTTAACACCACTATATATATACATTATAGATTACTTACAATAGTATATAATCATATATCAATACATATGTCAAATGTCAAGACATTTACATACATATCAAAAAATATTGGGTCACATATGTATAGTAGACCATTTTACCAATACATACTCACTCTATATATGTGGATATATACATGTATGTCCATATCCAATATTTTGTACGTTGTTCTATATTCATCCATCTATAAACCCACACCAATATATACATGTAGACAATTATTCATATATCTTACACAGAATATATATATATATATATCTATGTGTGTGTGTGTGTGTGTGTATACATACATATATATATACATACATCTATATATGTGTGTGTGTGTGTGTATATATATATATACATACATATATATATACATATATATATATATAATAGGGGAATATAGCCGGCAATTCTTTAACCTTTTGATAAAACGGCGATGAGCGGAAAAAGTGGAGCTGGCGATTTCGGCGATCGGGATGATGAAGGAGGAGGTGAAGGCATCGTTCACTCCGGTGGAAAAGGAGATCAGCGAGGCACCCCAAACAACCAAGGAGACAGAGGCATTTTCCCCATCAAGGGGTCCATTGGGAGAGTCAATCGGCAGATCAACGGCGGTGTGGGCTTCGGCTTGCTGGGTGTGGGATTGGGTGGATCGGGATCTGGAGCTTCGGGCAACTCAAAGGATAAGGAATCTGCGGATTCGGGGGTGAAGACTTCCGGGGATGAAAGTAGGAAGGTTCATCCTACCAGGGGGCCTGATGATGGTGTGTGGCACAAGGTGGAGGGGAAAAGAAGGTTTCGCAAGCCTCTTGTTCAGCAGGTAAGGACCTTCGCCTCGTATTCAAGGGGATCAGGGAGCAGACGTATTCAAAATGACCTTCGTCCTAGGTCTGGCTTGGGGCAGGGGACCAAGAGGGGAAAAGATAAGGTGTTTGTTAAAATGCCTGTTAGACCTTCTGTTCCTCTGAAGATTGATACTAGTGTAGTTAAACAATCTTGGTTGGATGTTTGCACTAACAGACGTTCATATGATGTATCAATGTCTATGACACTTGTCCCCCCTAGTATTAGAGAAGATGGCCGGCCATTTGCTAAGATCCCTGGGGCTGTGATTGAGAGGGGGGCTGCGGCTTGGAAACATACACTATTTGGCTATGTTCTTGGTGATATCCCCTTCTACGGCCAGGTTGTTGCTTGGGTGGAGAGGCTCTGGAAACTAAGGAAAGGAGTTCAAATCTACAGCAAGGAGAATGGCTTCTTTTATTTCAGATTTGAATCTCCCGAAGATTGTGACAGGATTCTTCGGGGAGGACCGTGGTTATTTGATGGGCGTCTTGTTGTGCTAAAAAGATGGAGCCTCAGTCTCAGGCATGATAGGGACATTCTCACTACTGTGCCCGTATGGGTTCAGCTTCATGGGGTCCCACTGTCTATGTGGAATCTTGAAGCACTAAACATTATCTCTTCGGTGGTGGGCACTCCTTTGTGTCTTGATCGAGCTACTGCTAACCTGGAGAGGATTATCTATGCTAGATGCTTAGTTGAAGTAGATGCTCGGTATCCCCTGCCGAAGTCTGTCGAGGTGGAATTGGAAGAGGGAAATATTTTAACTGTTGAAACCAAGTTTGAGGGAGACCCTCCTCGGTGTAGTCATTGTATCTGTTTTGGTCATACGGACGAACAATGTCCTTCTCCTACGAAGCCCCCTTCAATCCAAACTAAAGATAAGGAGATGGGCGAAACAGATATAGAGGGGTTTTGCCCTCCAATGGGGAAGGATACCAGTGGCCAGAATGGGGGAGAAGCTGAAACTGAGGGGCAGTTGAACGCTCAGGAGACTACGGTAGCTACGATTGGGGTTGCGGATCTTAATGTGGCTGAACTGGAAGTCGGAGGGGCTACTAGTAGCAAGACTCTTTTAGATCCTGAGGTTGCTTCAATTGATGGAGGAACTCCGGATGCTGGGATGATTGACCAAGCCGTGAGTGCCTCAACTCCAGCTCATGAGGGATGTGTTGTGGAATCTGGGAACTCTGGGGACTTTGGCCCTATGCCAAGTGTTGCATGTAATGTTGGACTGGGATTTGATTGCTATCCTAATCCTAATTCTAAGATTATCACCAAGGGAACTGATACTATTTGCGGAGAGGTTTTAGCTACAGGAAGTACAAAGGGAATGGTTACTGTGAATTCTGTGGGTCTTCTTAGTCCCCTTCCACCCATGCTTGATGAAAGTCTGGAGGAGGAGATTGACAGATTGCCTGCTGAGATTGCAATTGATAACCCTGCATGGGATTCAGAGGGAGAAGATGAATTCAAAAAACCGGAAGTTGGCAAGATACCAAAACATAAGCAACAGGGTGATTCTTTTGCCGCAACTAGGAAGAGCTCGTGTTTGCAGAAGAGCTTCCCAGAACGCAAACAACCACCCTCCTGTCAATGACTGTCCTTTTCTAGAATACTAGGGGGCTCAACAATAAGGTACGTAGGCGTGATCTAAGTGACAGAGTTAATAAATTACATCCTTCGGCAATGTTCTTGCTGGAGACCAAGCTCCATTCTCCAAACTATGGGAACCATCCAGTTATTCCTAAAAATTGGAATTATTTGGATAATTTTGACAAAGCTCCTGGTGGCCGCATACTTATGTGTTATGACCCTACGGTATGGAATGTTTCCTTGGTGTCTTCATCGGACCAACATATCACAGTTACCTGCTCTAATACTGGAGGCTTTAAATGTTCTATCACAGGGGTGTATGCTCGCAATACTCAGGTGGAGAGAAAGGATTTATGGGAGCGTCTCAAGCAGGATGCTTCCCTCGTTAATAATGTGGCGTGGCTAGTGGGGGGGATTTTAATAGCGTCCTTTTTGCTAAAGATAAGGTGGGGGTCGTAGACTGGAAGAGAACATGGTGGAGGATTTTGGCAATTTTATTTCAGGCTGCTCTCTCCAAGAGTTAAAAAGCACGGGGGATAGACTAAGTTGGTGCAACAATAGGGTTGGGTTCGGCCGCATTGCTGCTCAGTTGGACCGTATCTTCTGTAATTCAAAGTGGATTGATATTCTCCCCGATTCTTACTTCAGCTATTTGGATGCGCTCACAAGTGACCATGCGCTAATGGCGGCTTATTTTCATGCCCAGGTACCCACAGAATCTAAACCCTTTAAATTTTTTAATTATTGGGTTAAATGTCATAGATTCAATGAACTGTTAGAAGGGAGTTGGGGTGAGTATGTAGCGGGTACCCCTATGTTTCGGATCACTCAGAAGCTAAGGAGACTAAAGCCGCTGCTAAGAGCTTGGGCCGCCAATCACAATGCATCTACTAAAGTGCAGGTTTCTCGATCCAAGCTGGAATGTTTGCGAGGAAATCCAAGCATACATTCTGATGTTTCTCTGCAAATTCAGGAACAATTGCTTATTAAAGAGTTAGCTACTAATTTGGGGTTAGAGGAGGACATGTTCAGGCGGAAAAGTAGGCAAGAATGGTTGACCCTGGGCGACAGGAATACTAAATTTTTTTATACGGCAATGAGAGGGAGGAATATCCGCAACAGCTTGTCCCATCTAGTGGATGCTAGTGGCAACAAAAATACTACTTATGAGGAGTTAAAGAAGGTGGCTCCGGATTACTTTGCAGGTCTCTATAATCAAAATCACTACCATTCCAATTTCTATAATCTGGTTCCTAAAAGAATCTTAACCAAGGAGGCGGCAGGCTGGTTGGGAAGAAGGGTCACTAATGAGGAGATAAAGGAAGCTGTTTTTCAGATTGGAGCTGATAAATCCCCGGGTCCGGATGGATTTAATGGTTTTTTCTTCCAGTACAATTGGAGATTGGTTGGGAATGATGTAACTGCAGCAATAAAATCATTTTTCAGATCAGGTATCCTATTACGTCAAGTAAACCATACCTTTCTGACTCTTGTGCCTAAAAATTCAAATGCTTCAGGACTTGGTGATTATAGGCCTATTGCCTGTTGTAATGTGCTTTATAAGGCCATTAGCAAGATTATTTGCAACAGGCTAAAGATGGTAATTCATGAATTGATATCCCCTAATCAGGCAGCATTTCTGAAAGGAAGACTGCTATCTGATTGTACGCTTATTGCCCACGAACAAATCAGAGATTTTAGTAATCCAATGGGAGGAAGATCTTTACTAAAATTGGATTTGAGGAAAGCGTTCGACAGCGTGAATCATTCGTTTATTTATTATTTCTTACACCAGATGGGCTTCCCGGAAACTTTTATTGGTTGGATTAGAGAATGTATATCCACGCCAACCTTCTCAGTCATGGTAAACGGTGCTCCGATGGGTTACTTTGGGGGGAACAGAGGTATCCACCAGGGTGATCCACTATCCACATATTTGTTTGTAATTGTAATGAAGGCTTTTTCAATCCTGGTTGCTAAAGCCATTGCTAAAAGATCTATTGATCCTATGAGAAGATCAGGTTGCATCTCCCACCTTCTGTTCGCAGATGACCTCCTTGTTTTCTGCCGGGCTAATAAAAAATCCTTTAGAGGGGTACAGACATTATTGCAGAGGTTTGAAGAGTATACAGGTCTTCAAGTCAATTGGGAGAAAAGTGCTGCCTTATTTAGTAAGGGATCTAAAAAGAGGGATGAATTGGCAGGACTGTTGGGCATCAAGATTGCAACTACAATTACCACCTACTTGGGACTACCTCTCTCGACCAAATATCCTAAAGGCCCAATGTTCAGCAGGCTGATTGATAAATGCAAGAAGAGGATGATGGGGTGGTCTTCGTCCATGTTGTCCGTCTCTGGGCGTGTTGAACTTGTCAGAACTGTCATCTACGGAATTGTCTCCTTTTGGATGCATGCCTTCCATATTCCCCTCTCTACATTGCGTACTATTACATCTGCATGTCGACGGTTCATTTGGGGGACTTCCAGGAGCTGGGCTTGGAGGGACATATGCAAGCCGAAGCATGAAGGGGGGCTCGGCATTAGGCTACTGTAAGATCTGAATCTTGCGACAGGGATCAGACTTACATGGAGATTCCTCACCTCAGGAAGCATTTGGGAGAAACACATGGGAAGCAAATATGTTGCTGATTGCGGTTTCTTCGCAGCCAAGGGTTCGGTCTATCACTCTGGTACTTGGAAGCGCATGTTAAATTGTAGAAGTGTGGCTCAGAATCTTATTAAAAGGAAGATCAGAGATGGGAAATCAACACTCTTTTGGCACGACAATTGGCTACCCTGTGGGCCACTTAAAAATATCATCAATATACCCCTTGAAGCTACCTCGAAGAAAGTTAGTGATTATTGGTCCGGAGATAGATGGAGGGATGACCCTACTATTCTACATCTTAAGCCCCTGCTCCAACAAATTACACTCACCTCTGGATCTGACCGCTGGGAATGGATGCCTGGAGAGCCCTTCCAATTTCGGCATGCATGGAATGAAGTTCGAACTCGATGGGCCAGTCTTCACCTATCGGAAGCTGATCCGGTATGGAAACTATATCCCTAAAATGTCATTAACATTATTAAGAGCTTTCCATGGTAAATTGTTGACTAGAGACAGGCTTCGAAGCTGGGGACTTAATACCCCATTGAGATGTTCACTATGTGAAGACAATATTGAGGAAAGCGTCAGCCACCTCTTTTTCAATTGTACCTATTGCAAATACATCCTCAATAGGGCCTTGCACAACCTGAGGGTTAATTCGGCGGTGGAACCCTCCCTGATTGGCATAGGGAACTATTATCTGGCTCACTTTGGGGGTAAAGGCCTGCTGAGTATGCTCGCTAAAACCTCTCTAGCTTCTACAGTATGGCACATCTGGCGGGAGAGGGATAGGAGAATCTTTGACAATGTGAGTAAGTCCAACACAATGCTATTTGAAGAAATTGCTGCTGACATCAGAGTTGCTTTAAAAGATCAAGAACCATGTGCTGAAGAGGAGGTTGAAGCACTTGCTAAATGGGGGTTCCGAGATATGGGGTGACTGTAGTTCATATCAGTTGAGATTGTTTGTATAGATTGATTGTATAGATTGTAGTAGGGTTAGGGATAAATAGTAGAGAGTGATGGCGCTTGTGCCCTATCCTCTCTCTATGTATTCCCTTCCTTGCTTACGATGTATATTGTATTCGATTTAATAAAGATCATGCTAACCTTTCAAAAATATATATATATATAATAGGGCAATCTTCGGGTGCGAAAAAAACCCGGGCGAAATTTTTTTTTTATTTTTTTAGAATTTTTTTCAAATTTTTTTGATGTTTAATCCATACAATTATATACCCCACGAAAAATAATGGGTGAACCCGTTGGGGATTAGAGCACACATCCACCTATTACAAATTTAACAGTCTCAAAACGTACGAATTTGATGAAATGCCTTGATCGAAGGCCAAATGACATTATTTCTCAACGATTATTTTTTGAGGGGGTTATAATAACATATAATGAAGGTGGAAAAAAGAATTTTTGAAAAAAATTTCAAAACACACTAAAAGTCTTTTCGCACGATGCGAATGTTCTTGCATGAAGATTTGCATATATCTATCTATATTACATTTGACAATTATTTTTGAATTCTAGGTCTGACTAGGACAAACATGTTGATTAAAAGACGGCTTGGATTTAATCTTGAGGAATTAATCGTTGAGATGAGATTTTGTGGAAATTTTTGGAGGGAAAAACATTTCTAGGAAAATGAAACTTTTTGGGAAGTGAAAGTTTATGTGGAATAGCAGAGTGCAAGCAATTAATGCATTTAGGAAAAAAAACTTTAACTTGCACTTAATGCTGCAGATCGAATGCTGCTGCTGATCGCATGATCTATCCCTCAACGCGGGGCCCACCGTCTCTTCGACGCATGTGTTAACAAGATGAGAATAATTTCCCACGGGCGCCTTTGTCGCCCGCTAAATTTCTTTACGCTAATTTGTTGTTCTGCGTCGAATTTGTTGTTTCGCGTCGAAGGCGCTCGTGCTGCTAAATATCTTTACGCTAATTTGGGGAAAAAATTTTAACTTGCACTTAATACTGCAGATCTAATGCTGCTGCCAATCAAATGATCTCTCCATCAACGCGAGGCCCACAGTCTCTTCGATGCATGGGGCAACAAGATGACTCGATGAGAATAATTTTCCGCGTCGAAGGCGCTCATTAAATTTTTTTTCGCCAATTTGTTGTTCCTCGCGGAAGGCGACCATGCCAAATTTGTTGTTCCGCGTCAAAAGCGCCCGCGTCGAATTTGTTGTTATGTGTCGAAGGCGCATGCGTCGAATTTGTTGTTCCGCGTCGCTTAATATTTTTACGCTAATTATTGTTTCGTGCAATTTTGGCTGTGGAAATAATATTTTTGAGGGGCAAAGATTTTGCGGGCGAAAATCTTAAATTAACCGTGCCCGGGGACATGGGTTATGACTTGTGTGTGTATGTGTGTGTGTGTGTGTGTGTGTGTGTGTGTGTGATTATATATATATTCAAAACAGTATAGTTATATATGTATATTCAACACCATATATTTACCATACCACAAAATACACCAATACTAATATATGTATATACACACATGTATACACACGTCATATCCATATACATACAATCTTATCCACACATTACACACTCATTCCCATCTTCATATCCTACACATATCATAACACATGTATACACACGTCATATCCATATACATACAATCTTATCCACACATTACACACTCATTCCCATCTTCATATCCTACACATATCATATACAATCTAGGTATGTTCATATAAATACACAACAACATTTTATGGCCTGATATATTTTCTTATGTAGATATACATACCACTGGTAAACCAATATACGTCACATACCATTTATGGTACACATCCAAATATAGTTATACGTATGTATACACGTCTCACTATATCAAGTCATAGTTTCACTATTACATACATATATTTCATTTCATGTATACCATCATACACCCGTATATATCCAAGTATACACCCATTTAAACTTACAAGCGAACATCCATATACTAGCACATATATCATGAATTTATTTATACACCATTTCTTATATACACAAATACTTCATGTACATATATAGACATCCAATTATATCCACACTCCTCAAAATATCCATAATCATACATGTATAGCTATATAGTTATACCTAGGTACACCTAAATATAGTTACTAATATACAATCAAGAATACATCTACCTATACATGCTCCTAACACCAATAAGGGTACTCGATATCAATTATAAGTATGTGTACTATCACATACGTCATATTTAATCCACACAATATTTCACCAGCATAAATATGTAAACTAAGCATATTCAATTATCTTACTCATATAGTAAGTACAGATACCCTTATTTACACACTTGGATATGCTCTTCCATACATTTAGTAAATATCAATACACAATTATATCACTCCATCATATATGTATAAACACTTATAATCAGACGTACAATCGTTTAGTCATTCGTATGCATAGTAAATATCATCACATTCCTATTACCATATATCTATATGTAACATACATTACACTAGTACACCCATAATATGTATACTACCACGTAAGTGGTTCATACAATTTCTATTTATGAACCTATACATAATGTTCATACTATATACATATCAACCTATGTAAATAGTCATATATACCTCATAGTTCATCCACATACTAACTTAGTATACACAAGGTAAAATAGCCACATATATACACAAATTACTAATCTTATCTACCTCCCAGGAATTCTGTATCTCAGACTTCCTAAAGCCAGTGCTCTATCTAAAGTTGGATACCTACCCACCTTAGAACTCAACTACCTCTATAGAGCATTACCCATAATACCTTACGCACGTCGTAGTGTGGAGACCTGCATGGGCCACCAACTATAACGATCCGCTCTCCAGGATACCCAGGAAGTACGCCAATATTAAATAGCAGCATTTATGAGTTAAAAAGAATATTATTTTAAGTTATCACTTTACATTTTTGGGAACCCGTGTAAATCGTAGGACACTTAAGGAGCTGGACTTCATCCAGGGTGGGTGAAAAGTGGTACCTCAACCAGCGACACGAGCACTGGAGGGGCCTCTCATAACTCCCCACACGAACGAAACAAGGTACTGGAGTGATACAATTCTCGATTTTCAGTGGAAAACGGAGCAAACCATTATTTACCTAATGGTGCAACACGAGTACACCACCGGCCTTTTGATTCGGGTTCAATATTACATATTTAACCCCCCATTTAACCCTATTTTGTGCTCATGTGATGCTATATCGTTCTCTAATACGTACGTATTTTGTACACTCTCATTTATTAGAGAAAACACTCTATTTGAGCATAAAACAGTAATTAATGGACTATTTCTGCACTTTTTACATTTTTCCTAGCACCGTCTCGATCTCACGATTCCAACGACTATTTATTTGTATTTTTCTGAGATCTGTGCTAATTACTGTGTATTTTTGAATGCAGAATACCAATTAAATGGGGAAATATGCAAGGAAATACTCAAATACGGACACGTGGCAGCCATCGGAGCGACTCCCGCTCGAATCCGACGGCTGCGGAAAATATTGACGTGGAAATACCTCAGCCATTGGATCTTAATCCAACGGCCAGATAAATTGTGTAGCGGGATACAGCGGGGGCGATCCGTGTGCCACGTGTCACGATCTTGGAGCTTTCCCGCCTGATCCAACAGATAGCGAACTGGGATGCGGGAATTTGCAAGGACCGTTGGATCCCGATCCAACAGAGCGTATCGAGCCGGAGACGAGCGAAGCTGCGGGCGATGTAACGGATGACGTGGCGCATTCCTAAGCGTCCGATGCCGATCGGACGGAGGCGATCATGCCCGAAGCGAACGATGCGGAGCGGCGAAATTTTTGGGCAACGTGGCTCAATCGGGGGCGTTGCTGAGCGATCCAACGGTGAACATTCAACCCCGAGTCGAATTCGGATCGCTCATAGCGGATGCGGGCGAGCGCGACTTTTAAAGCGCCACGTGGCCAACGCACGTTCGATCCCGCCTGGATCGAACGGCTGAGAGATGCTGCGGCTGATGGATCGGGTTTAAACGTATTTGGATGCGGGTTTTTCAACCCGATAAGCAATTTAAACCCGCAATCTTATTATATAAGGTATTCCTAGGGTTTTTGAGCGTATACAAGCAGATTGGGGCGTATTTTGAGCGTATTGGAGGCTCTAGGAGCCGTATTTTCCCCCTGAAAAATTTTGTAAAATTCCAGAGGCTTGTTTTATTATTTACAGAGAGTTTGAAGTCTTTTCAAGGATAATTGGTGATATATTTCCTAACTTAAACCCCTTATTTGATGCTTTTCTACCGTATTTTGCTATAATCTTGATGTATTTTGCCATGAAAGTTGTTTATTATTGCATGATGAGTAGCTAAAAATCTCTGTTGTGCATGGTATGGAGTAGTTAGGTGCTATGATTTGTGTTAGTTTGGTTGTATTCCATGTGCTAAATCGTTAAACGTCGCTAAAATTGTAATCTTTGTTCGTAAATCGACTTTTTCAGATTCCAAAAGAATTGATTTTGTTGATGATCGCCCCAAAAGGGTGAGTTTTGATCTCCCCAAAAGGGAGTTTCATACCGTAGTTTTGATCTCTCCAAAAGAGAGTTTCATATCGTATTATAGCTTTAGCGACGATCTTTTTGAATATTGTGTTTGAACCCCCAAAAGGGCATCTTCCGATGAGTTGCTCCCAAAAGGAGAATTCATTGAGTTATATTGGGTATTTTCCGGTGAATTGCTCCCAAAAGGAGAATTCATTGCGTTATACCCATCAACCAAATTAATACGAATCACTGAGCCTAGCGAACCCATACCATGTGCATACTTTTTATAGATATTTTCATATACGAATTTCTTTATTCGCACATCACCATCACGCACTTTCACACCATCGCCATCATTGTTGAAGTGGTTAGTTTCTTTTCGTAGGACTTCTATTTGATTTGAATTGTGGTTGCAACAGATTTCTTCCCGTGAATTCGACATCTGGACTCCAAGATTTTACTACTTGTACGGACTCTTGCGCTTGAGAGAGAGCACCTTTTCGGAGAAAAGTGGTACCTCAACCAGCGACACGAGCACTGTAGGGGCCTCTCATAACTCCCCACCCGAACGAAACAAGGTACGGGAGTGATACAATTCTCTATTTTCAGTGGAAAATGGAGCAAACCATTATTTACCTAATGGTGCAACACGAGTACACCACCGGCCTCTCTAACTTTGCCCACTCCCGCTGCCTACTCATGGGAGTGCGAGTGAGAATCAAACTATATCCACACTTAGCCAACTCCTTCGCTCAGGGGTGCAAGTGGGATCCTCAGCTGTGTCCGCGCCTAAGACCTATCCTTTACACGTGTCCCCCCAAACCCACTGCCTGGAATCTCACCTATCTCAAGACAGAACGAGAGTCCCAGGTTGTTATTTAAACTCAACTGCTCACTCTCAATTTATAGTACGATTTATTGTGTCTTTCATTTCAGTGGTCTTATTATCGCATTCACTTTTCACGAATCACATTTCTCTTTCTTTTTGCTTATCATGTGGCATATCAAGTTCCATTACCACTTTTCACCCTCATTGGGTGAAGTCCGGCTCCTTAGGGTCCTACGATTTACTCTAGTTTCTGAATCACACTTATAACTGAAAAGTCCTTGAAGAATAATGTTCAAAAGAAAGTTTTCTTAATTTATTATCTGTGCATTGTTCATTTATTATACGTCTGTTTCCTTTATGAATATCAGTTTTGCAGTATTTTCCTTTACGCTTAGTACATGTTTGGGATGTTCCTGCTTATTAATTATGCATTTATTTTGTCGCCACGATTATTACCATTAGCCAGACCCTTGGTTAGGTTGTACATTTCTGAGACTTGTCATTTACCTAGTATTGTTAGAATTCCTACTGAGTCACAAGTTGACGTGCCCCATTTACTTTTCTAGGCCTAGAAGCAGGATTGTCAGAGCAGAGCTAGACTCAGGAGCTACTCAAAGGTGGAGCCTTAGAGGATAGTTTGGTCCAGTTGTTCTTCCAGGGGTAGTTAGAGTGTGAGTTATACTTGTAACGAGTGTGAGTGTTTTCCTTTTGGTTTCTTTGGGGGATTTTCTGGTTACTTCTTTTGTACTCAGTTCGGAGATGATGTATGTAAAAGATATATCATTGTATTAATAAAATGAAATGTTTGTTCTCTTATTTAGTTCTTTTTGATATCTCTGTGATGGAGCTTGTACTTCCCACCACGTGCGCAGTGACCTGCAAATTTCTTTTCACTCACTTCCTTTCTCTCTTATACGTAACACTCGTTGATCTGGAAATACCTGGGACAGATTCGTACTTCTCGGGTATCCTGGAGAGCGGGTCGTTATAGTTCATCCTGAATCAGTCACCTCAAGCGTTTGGAGGAAAAATTTTAGAGTGGAAGGAGAAGTTTTATTAGAGTACCTTGTATTTCGTACCTCTGGAATCTGAACCCTTCTTCTGTTGCCTCTCACCTATTTGTAGTTGATGATTTTCCCCGTTATCACATAACGGCTCCTCATTTAAGATGGCGGGATCTTCTTTGGGATTGTTGATAACGGCTACCCATTTACTCGCCCCCAATTAACCAATTCCACGTAATCAGCAGGACCCCAACGGGCGGATGAGCTATTCATTTGAATAAGTATTAGTTTGTCCTCGTTGATTTGCTCTCGAGTTATTATACCGAGGCTTATCCCATCTAGTGGGCTTCACCTCTCTAGCCACGTTGTTACATCCCTGCTTTATGGGCCGAACCCATGTATCAACACTAGGGTATTGATATCTATCAAACCATCTCAACGTCTTAATGTTGTAAATTGGTTAGGTCACATCATAGTTACCATGGATCAAATTTTTTTAGTTTAATAAATTTATCCATTTTACCTTAGCTAATAATTTTTTATAGTTCTATATCAACTTCTTATGATACTAACATCACTTACCGATGGAGATGAATCTCATCATAACCACCAAAAAACCACCATATGCTTTGAACTACACCCAACAAATATCTAACAATGACCTTATTGTTGTTGGTCAATAAAGGATAGAGTGTAGACCTTTCATGTGCAAGGTTCTTTTGCAAGTCTCAAGCCTAAAGATTAACGTGTATCAACCCTCACTTGAAAGCTTATATTGAAATTAGTAATATGTTACCATGTAAAAGTTTCATAATGAGTTGTTTTGTTAACTATTCTTAACCAAGCCCATGCGCATTGTCCCATAATATCTTCATATAGAATGGTTTAAGACCAACTAGTACCATCTTAATAGTAAAGATCAGTGCACACTAGTCTATCCAGATACATCAATTCTTATCTTGATATTTCATCAACCAATAACATTTTAAATTATTCTTAAGCCATTTGTTTATGCACCATTAGCATATTTTCATTATGATCCTAATTTTCTCATATAATCCAAAGATTTTATCAATGCAATCAATGTACACATATACATATTCATTAAAGAAATTATAGAGGAAAAGAATTCCAAATAACATATTATTATTTTGAATAACATTTGTTAATTATAATAATTTTCTTACATGCATATATTCATAATAAACCACTCTCACTCCCACACAGGGGGCGCGGGTTGGGTACCCCAGCTCCCTTGGTATATTGGTGTATGGAAAGCTTCCTTTCCATGGTCGCATGGATCGGTGCAACAAGCATCTCCCCATTTATGAGGATCACGATAACAACTGATGGGGGGTTTCATCAAGATGAGCAATATCTTGACAAGGTAGTATTGCACAAGACGCAACAAAGTAATGGGGTACCTTGCACATACCCACTTAGAGGCGAGGTACCAAGTACCACATGCTTGGAGGAGAAGGGTGCCCCAGCTCCCATGGGTTATGGGCAGGGATACATTGGCTCCTCAGGTTATGGAGGTCAGCGGCCATCTCTGATAGAATGTTTACCAAGGCAATGAGAAGAAACATGAAGCAACATGAGGGAAAGTAGGGGTACCCCTAAATGCCCCAAACCCCACACCGGAAAACTTAAAGAGCTTAAACAAGTAGTGGTGCATAACAGCGATGACGCGCATACAAGAATGAACCCATACACGTGCCAAGCCGCAATGGTCATTACTTGATATTTAGCCAAATACATAAAATATAGATTAATTCTTTAAGAAGGTTCAGAGAATGATATAATATAATACATCACAGATGTCTAGCCAAAATATATCATGCAACAAGGCGTTCAAAAAACATCTCTCTCTCTCTCTCTCTCTCTCTCTCTCTCTCTCTCTCTCTCTCTCTCTCTCTCTCTCTCTCTCTCTGTGTGTGTGTGTGTGTGTGTGTGTGTGTGTAACCTAGTGTGCTTCTCACATAATTTAAGATTCCACTTGTCTTCAACTTCTGCTGCTCCTACCATCACCAATATGTAGGTTAAGTTGCATCTGAAATGGTTTTAAAGAACCATACGAGATGAGCTACACTGCTCAGTGAGTAAAAAATCTCTCACTAATAAATCAGGCACGCACACATACATGTTTAATGAAATATGCAATATAATGGCAATACTAAAGATATTTTATGCTAAAGAAACATAATATGCTAAAGACATTTTACAATGAAGAAACAGAATATGCTAAAGACATTTTACAATAAAGAAACAGAATATGCTAAGACATTTTATGACATGTCAAGATATATCAAAAACACGACCAAGGCAACGTTAAATTTTTTTCCTTTTACAAACCCTCTCAAATATCCAACTAAAGCTACTGATTATGGCCCAGTAGCATGGAAATGCGCAAGCACATCAATAAATAAATAAATAAATCGATAGGCAGATGTGGACAGTGTACCAATCCTTGCCATATGTTGCCTGAAGGCCAGTTCACGTGTATGGATGTGAGACTCTGGTGGTGGCCCCACCATTAGCATGGTGTGGCACCTAGCTCTCAACACCCACCCGAAGGCCAGTGTATATATATACACACACACTCACTCACTCACTCTCACACACTCAATACAATATAGCAGGTTCATATATTAGATAGTTCAATCGTAGCGGATTTGAGGGATTGAAAGTACATAAATCAATTCTCATCTACCTTCATTTTTTTCCTTCAAACATGTTCTGGCAGTGTGCGTATATTAGTTACTTTTCATTCTTCATGTCACTTATAATCTCAAATCATTTGATGAGCATAAAATGGCAATGCCTATATGGACAGATGAAATGCGTAGTTTTCTCAAAATTTCACACAATTATCATAATTGAATTAGTACGCTCACGATAATCACAATTTTGTAACGTTTTCATTTTAAAATAGTTTTGGAATGAACTATTTTAATTTGGACAAACATTTGATGCACATTATGAAATAACTTTCACAAATCTCCCTTTTTTCTTACTTAGTAAAATAATCAATCCATTGTATATTTTGTATAAAAACTATTTTAGTGAGAAAAGTTGTACTCACCTCCTAGCGGTCAACTAGAACACGTTTTCAGTCACCCATGACGTATGGGATACCTAAAATAATAACAACTGAACCTTAATATTAGTTTCAAGTTACTATATGACAATAAATGTCAATAATCCCTAAATCTTAAAAAGTTACTCATTTTTTTCATCAAGGTTCATAATATTTGTACACATTTTTATAAAAAAATTGTGACATTTTTGAAGGACCTTTCTACAAATTCTAGAGACTTTAAGGGCCTTTCTGCAAAATTTTAGAAAGTCCAGGAGTCTTCCTGCAAAATTAGCAGGATTCAGCTTTTATGTAGACAATATTCAACAATGTTATCAAACTGCAATTTATGTTTGCAAACTGAATCATATTTTGGGTCTTTATGTGAAGATTTTGGACCAAAAAACAATTTAGTGAAATTCTAGGAGCTAAACTGAAAGTTTAGTTTTCTTCTCCCTTCTTCTACTGGTCACCCGAACCCAACCATTTGGGTTTGGGGGCAGCCCTCTTGGCGGCACCCAAGCCTGGCCATCGGACCGGGGTACTAGCGGTGACTTCGCCGGCGGCGAACTTGCCGGAACTCAAGTTTATCAACAAAAAAAATTTGAATCAAACATTTACATTGCAAGAAATCCAAAAGTATCTAATCTCCAATATCTTAGTATAACATTCAATCTTCAATCTCAATGGGTTTTAGGGGAAACATTAAAATTTAAGAGTTTGGGTTTATGCCTTTCTTTCCCCTCTTCTCCTCTTTCTCCTCTTATTATTCTCCCTTTCCTCTTCTCCTATTTCTTTGGAGAAAATTTCCAACGAATTTCCAAAGCTCTTTCCCTCATGTGTTGAATGATTCCATAATGAATGGGTTGATTATTTTTTTGGTGCTAGTGAGTGATGTTGTTAGAGAATGGGTTATTAGAGAATGGATTTATTCTATATATCTCTTCTCTTTTTTTTGACAAGTCCATATGCTTGCCACTTGTAGCCTCCCACCCTCACTTAGATGACATGTAAAAATTAATTTCATTCATCTGTTTTTCTTTTTTTTCATTATTATGTATGTATGTATGTATGTATGTATGTATGTATGCATGCATGTATGTATATGGGTTATTACATCATTCACTCCTAATAAAAAGCTTCATCCTCGAAACTTCACATACCTTAATCTACGAAGAGCTCAGTATACTTCTCCTGCATGAATTTCTTGAGTTCTCAAGTAGATACCCTCTCCAGATGATTTTGCCATTTTCCCTCCACGTACTTAATAGTACACTTCCTCTTCTTTTTGATCCAATAGAAACTCGGGTTTCTCCTCTTAGCTTAGATTTTCCTTTAGTTTCAATGTCTCCAGCTCGATGACTTCATTGGGATCCCGAGTAAACTTCCTTAATATAGAAACATGAAATAAATTATGCACTCCTGCTAAGGATGGTGATAGCGTGAGTTTCTAGGCCACTTGACCAACCCTCTCCAATATTTCAAATGGGCCAACAAATCTTAGGCTTAGCTTCCCATGGATTCCAAAACTCCTTACTCATCGAGTAGGAGAGACCTTCAAGAACACATGGTCACCATCTTGGAATTCAAATTCTCTTCTTCTTCGATCTGCATACCTCTTTTGCCTACTTTGTGCATCCTAGAGGTGTTCTTTTACTATTTGAATCTTATCCATAGCTTGTTGTATTAATTCTGGACCAAGAAATTTCCTTTCGCCCACATCATCCCAATGTATAGGAGTTATATACTTATGCCCAAATAAAAGTTCGTATGGTGTCCATTAACATTTGCATGATAACAGTTGTTGTACTCAAATTCTGCTAGGGGCAAGTAATCCTCCCATGATCCTTTTAGGTCCCATACGCAACAACGCAACATATCTTCCAATGATTGGATTGTTCGCTCTGATTGACCATCCGTCTCAAGGTGATATACTGAGCCAAATTCAAGTTTCTTCTGCAGAGCTCAGTGTACACTTTTCTAGTGCTCAGATGTGAACCTGTTATCTCGATCTGAAACTTTATTCAAGGGCACACCATGCAATCTTACGATCTCATGAATGTAGAGTCTGATTAACTTTTCCATGGGAAATCGTAAGTTGATGGGCAAGAAATGTGCTGATTTAGTCAGTCAATCGACTATTTCACATATAACATCATTTCCTCTAGCCGATCTTGGCAACCCGGTGATAAAGTACATGGTGATCTTCTCCCACTTCAACATTGGTTTATCTAAATTTTGAAGTAATCTGGTCGGTCTCTTATGTTTAGCTTTCACTTGTTGACATATGATGCACTCAGAGACGTATTTTTCAGTTTCCCTCTTCATATTGTTCCACCAATAAATGGTTTTTAAGTCTTCACATATCTTAGGTCCTCCAGGATGCAAATCATAAATTGATTGGTGAGCCTCTTTAAAGATCCTTCTTTTTAATTCAGGGATGTTATGAACATAAATTTGGCTTCCAAACCTTAAGGAACCATCACCACGCATCACAAATCCTGGTTCAGAGTAGTTCTCATGCCTTCTATGATTTTCTTTAGTTTAGGATCCTTAATTTGGCGGGCCATTATTTCTTCCACTAATAAGGGTTGCACTATAATATTTGACAGTGTTTCTTGAGTACGGTAAGGTCTAATATTGACTTACATGCGGTCTAAGTCTCTTAATATTTATCTCTGAATGGTAAAAAGCATGACAAATTACTTGAACTCTTCCGGCTTAGAGCATCTGCGACTATATTTGCCTTACCTGGATGGTAACTAATGGTTAGATCATAATCCTTTAATAGTTCTAGCCATCTCCTTTGTCTTATATTCAATTCCTTTTGAGTGAAGATATACTTTAGACTTTTATGATCTGTATAAATTTCACATCGTACACCATAAAGATAATGCTTCCAAATCTTAAGTTCGCGAAGACTACTGCCGCCAGTTCCATGTCATGGGTTGGGCAGTTCTCCTCATAGGGCTTTAGCTGCCTTGAGGTATAGGCTACAACTCTTCCATGTTGCATAAGCAGACAACCTAACCATTTTCTAGAAGCATCACTGTGGATAGTAAATCCTTCATCTCCCGAGGGTATGTTTTGAAGTCTTAATATTTATACCGCAAGCACATGGTGTAGTTGTAGCACTATACGGGTCGTCTGTAGAGAGGCAGTTGTCGAGTACTATTTTATTTTTAAGTTCGTTAGCTACACAATAAAATATGACTAGAAGAGTGAATATTACGGGGAAAAATCAATGGAGAAAAGCTCTAGGACCTAGGTATTCCCACCAATGGATTAAAATTAGGATTGAGTTGAATTAATCAATTGTTGTATTCATGGGACTCGAGAGAGGTCGTCTAACCCAAAGGCATTCTAACCCCCCATTCCGTGATTCAATGGTATGATATTCCCTTATGTTATCCATACCCACCACTCTTGTGATGCTATGATAGGACTACCTAACCTATATCGAAGCCAACTCTCGGTTGTGCATCGATATATATCAGGTGCATTACATCCGATGAATGTCTTCAATCTTTCTCCACGCCACTTTCGTGGATTCGGATTCGAAGCTATGCTCGGGGCTCTGATCCATGCCTGACACCCGTCAGTCGCACAGATAGTATGAATCAATGCAGAGATTAAAACCCCTAGATTAATTCCGACTCCCACCGGTGACTAATCTAATTATCCACATTCGGGGAGAACAATTTGCATTGATAATAAACATCCTAGCATACCCCGATTCACCAATTATTCAACAATTAATCCATATCTCATCTATCCATAACCAAATCCAATGGGGTTCAAACCATGGCCCAAGATGGGCGACTACTCACGATCCATAACAAGATAAGCAATCAAAATCACAATTAGAATAGCCATGATAATGCAATCACAAAAGATATTCGAAATCAACCCAATCGACAAAAATAGAGATGATAGAGAACTAATAATATTACTAAAACAAAAGTCAAAATGCAATAAAACTAAGAGAACAATCAAAAGTGGCAAACGAATAATCAAAGATTACACCTGATGAAGTCTGAAAAAGCTCTGAAAAATACTGTAAAAGGCATCCTCCCCTTTAGAGGAAGGAGAAAAGTATTTATACCCTCAGAAATACCCAAAAGAACCCGAAAATACCCCTGGCGGCGCCCAAAAAACCTAAGGGGACCCAATTAGACGCGACCGCGTCGTAAACAACGCGGTTGTTTCACTAAAATGCGTAAGTTGTGGACTTTGTCTTCAGGCGACGCGACTGCATGGATTTGCCATGTGACCGCGTCGTTTGACGTTCAAGTCTCCAGCTTCCTCATCGAAACAATCGTGTAAAACGACTGTTTGGCTTCAGTAACCGGTTGCGTCATTCACCAAATGACCATGTCGATTTGGGTTCCCTTCTCTTCAGCTCTCAAGTGACATGACCGTTTAGATCTTCAGTGCGATCGTGTTGTATTGGATTTGCAGCTGCTTGGGACTCAACTGGTGATGTGTCCGCATGGATAAACCATGCGGTCGCGTGTGTCTTCAAATCCTTCTTCCTCATGTGCTCTTTAAGCTCCCATTCATCGCTTTCTTCACACTTTTTCGCTGTTTTCACGTTCTAGGGTCCCGAATTCGTTCACTTTCACATGAAATGCACATAATGGACCCAAAAGTAAAAAGGAAATAAAAACAGAGAAAATGGAGTGGAACTGTGGATAAAATGTTATGAAATGTGTGTGAAATGTGTGTGAAATATGTATATAAAAATCACTCATCAAAATTCCTAAAGCTAAACTGTTCCTTGTCCTCAAGGAAGACACGAAAGAGTAAAGAGTGGAGGCAGGCAAGCAAGCAAACACATGATGGCATGAAGTTTGAGAATTTCACAATATCGAGTATATATACATGGATGAATGGAAATCTCAAATTCATGGAAATTAAACACGCCAATCCACTTTCAATCGATTAGAACATAATCTTAGGATGTCGTTTCTAGCTCGAATCATCAAATAATATACTGAGCTATGATCACGATCAAATCCTAGGAAATTTCCTCTAACCCGTCCCTATATTGAAGGAATAGGAATCGAAGCTATAAGATGGTCTAGGAAGAAATAAGTAGGATAATGGGTTATTAGTCTATCGAGGAAGTGGCTCTCACAACGCACCAACGTTACTTGATTCGTGAAATTGATAAGTTCGTTTATGCTTTCAATTTCAATGTGTGTATTTTCATTTGGATTCTAATTGGTTCGTGTAAAGAGTGTTGGGTCGATGACTCCCAGGTCAGATGACCTTAGGGCATCATGCGAAGAAGGACCCCTCAGACCTACTAGCTCAAACCAGTCATGATCTGTATTCGTATGCACTCTCCCAAGCAAAATCTTTCATGCAATGCCCCAATGCTTCATGTGGCACGGGGATCCGGCTACTTAGCGTCACTAGGAGAACGGTGCATATCTTATTCTTTTATACACAAATTTTTTTTCTTTTCTTCATTTATTCATATATTTTTCTTTGTTCAAAGGCATGAATAGGTTAGGCAAGATCAATCTTCAGCACTAGGTGGTGTGTTGTTATCCAAGTCTCGAAGGATTATAAACCATTATTCTCAACTATCAATTCTACGGTCTATGCATAAAGTGGATCCCTACGAATAATCCAGCCTAGGTCGATTTCGAGTAATACTATCCTAGGGGATATGAGAATGGGCATAACAAACATATTAGATGAGATCTGAGACTAAAAACATATCTTAATCATATATTCACATCGATATCGAGAAAATCGAGCGTAAAGGATAGAAAATGAAATTCCACTCAATAAACCATGCATATAAAGCTCGATTTCGTAAGATTCTCAAAAACATATATTTATCATCATGCATGGAGAATGCATGATGCATGATGCAATGCAAGTGTTTTTGGTTTTTTCATTTTTCATTGTTTTGAATGCATAAAGAGAGAAAAAGAAACATGATGCATGGGGAAAGAGAAAGAAAAAGGAAAGGAGAAGGGAGGAATATGAACACATGGGTATAAAATGGGGATGGAAGTGGAAAAGATGTAACAATGGGCATGAAATGCTTCTCCCTCAAGCTAAACTGATCATTGTCATCAATGTGATATAATAGTGGAAATATGAGGATGTATGTCTGAGGGGGAAGAGATGGATGATCTCATCATGTATTTCCACCGTCAGGTGGTGGTGGTGTAGAAGATATGGGTGGAGGTGGTGCATTAGATGATGGTGGTGTTGAAGAAGCATATGGAATGGAAGTGGAATGATGTGCAGATGTAGATGGTTCAGATGGTGATGGCATGATGAGGAGAGTGTGTATAGCCACTGGATAGTGGCCCTGAGAAAAATTCTAGCGATAGACAGCATCAAATTGCGACTGTAAGGTCATGACAATGGGTGTGAGGCCATCTACCATAGACCAACCATCACGAATAACCTCCTCTACTCGCGTAAGGTGCTCATCAGAGGATGGAGGAGGAGGAGGGTTAGAATGTCTAGTACCCTTTCCATGTGGGCAAGATCTCCGTGAAAAGTGATGTGGGTGTGGCCTGACAGGGCCTCCCTGTGCGTCAGCAGGGCCAATAGGGTCATGAGCAGGGTGGGACTGTGCCTGTGTAGGAGGAGGAAAAGCTGGATCAAGTGGAAGTCTCCACTGCACGGCTCCCTCTATGTGGAAGCGATCAAGGTTGGGAAGTGTGATATAAAGGGTGTGATGGGGCCCATGAAGCCATAGAAATCTCTCGTCCACTAAAGGTTTGATCATATGCATGTTAGTGAGGATGGAGATGTCTAGGGAAGTGGGGCCAAGAATAGGGAGCATGTTATCTAGGATCTTAAAGGAGATAGGAGGGAGCTGAGTGATGATGGTAATGAACCCTCTGCAATAGATCTTGGCATTTGGGCTTCTAAGTGTATGAAATAGCCTCTAGCCTAACCAAGAACCGACATGAATAACATATCATGGTGAGGTATTGCCATCATTGTGGACATTGTGGGGTTGGGTCATGGCCCAAAGGATAAAGAGCTCGTTCTGCTAGACCTGGCCCGTCTCTTCCCTACAAAAGTTAGGGTTGGCAATAATACGATGTACCAGGCGGAGGCATGTACGTTTGATAGAGGAAGTCTTTGCTATGGAGATAGGGAAAGGAGAAAGGCCAGTAATCTGCTCCCAAAAGATGTTCTGATTGTATTCATCGGGGAATGGGTAACATGCTTAATAGCATTAGGGGTGAGAGCGGCTGGCCATCGAAAAGAGGGTTCAGTGAATCGATGGACATGGCATAGTCCCGGTTCATCAAGTGCAAGTAAAATCATGAATGCTACTACCTAAGAGAACTAAGAAAATCTAGGGTGAGTCTCTTACAGGTTCAGGCCTCACACGCTAGGAACTCAACCCACCCTATGTTATGAAAGAGGGTACGAACACCCTTGACTAGTCCTAGGGAATCGAGTGCCGGTATGCTTGGGAATTTGGTGGGTATAATGACTCGTCGGTAAAGGGACCTGTAGGAGTCGTGTTGACGTTCGTAAACAAATGTGATTCCTAGGTTGTCAATCTACGAGGGTGCGATGGGTGGTACTACTGGTGTAGCAGTGGATGTGGAAGCCACATCAGTAGATGTGCATGCTCGCATGTTTCTCTCTCGGGTGCGTGGAGGCATGGTGGCGACGATGAAGTCATGAATGCATGTGTATTTGAGTGTAAGTAAATGTGCAACAATGACTCCCACGTAATTTGGCAAGAACAGCGAGCAACTTGGTAAGCTTGGGAAAAAAATTCAAAATTTAAATATAAGAAAGAGTATACCCAAGCAAACGAAGCTTCCTCGATATGTAGTGATGTTCCAAGCCTCGGGTGAAATCCCAAAGATCAGCACTTGGCCCACGTCGATTTAAATCTCCAGCAAAGCTCCACTTGGCCATTTTAGGGTTTTAAGGACGATCATTTCGGTGGAGAAATTGATGGAGGTATGAGAAATTGGGGATGAGGAGGGGTGTGGAAGATGATTTTGTAGGAGAGGAGAGGGTTGGAAGGAGTTGGGGTGGTCAGAGATGAGAGGGATTGGTAGAAGAAGTCAAAACAGCTCAAAAAAGAACTGCACGTCGGTCGTTTGGGGGCTGGGTCATTATATAGGCGGAGCGACGTGGCTGATCAAAACGGTCGTGTCGTTTTGGGATCGACCGCATTGCTTCAGGAGCTCAATGGATGTGGGACTTATGATTGATGCGGTCAATTCAACGCGGTCACGTCGATGCCATATCGACCATGTCATTTGAAAATTTAGGTTCCCCAGAAGCTTGATCGACACGGTCGTTTTACAAATTACGCGACTGTTTAATAATCCCTGCCAAAAGACAGTAAGTCAGTATACCTTAAACGATCACGTCGTTTATATTAAACGACCGCATCACTGATGAGATTTTGATGTGGATTTTGGCCTTGGATTATAGATAATGATGCAGTCGCGTCAATTGGTCCAAAAGACTACGTAAATGGTGGAGAACGAATAAAGATTTGGCCTTGTGAATTGGATTGATGCGGTCGTTTCAAGAAGTTCACGCCACCGCATGCAGAGTGGTATTTTGGCTCAAAATTCCAGTAACTCCATATACCTTAAATGACTGTGTCATTTGGGCGAAATGACAGTTTCGTTTTGGCTCCTCCTTAGCAAATTTTTTCCTCCTTTTCACCCCGTTCGACGCGATCGCATGTGTCATCTCCACGTGATCACGTCGAATGTTGTCTGTTGCTGCCTTGGATGTTCTCCTTGCTCCCTTCCATGCGGCCACGTGGGGGTATCCCATGCAGTCGCGTTTTCTCTCCTGCATTGGAAAACAAGTTCGGATTAATTCCTTGGGTTTGGGGTTTTTTATTTAACTAAGATTATACTATTCTAACTAAGATCAAAAATGAAAATAAAGACTAAAACAAATCTAAAACTTGGGTCTCCCCATGCGAAGCGCTTTTTTATTGTCTTGAGCTCGACTCCCTCTTAAATGTGCTCATGGTGGTTCCAGGTTGGAGAGCGTTAGGATTGCTTCGCTTCTGATGGGATCTCATGTAACGTAGTTCTTAAACCTCTGTTTGTTGACTTTAAAAGGCTTGCCTCTCCCAGTTACTTCGACGAATCCGAATGAAAACACTCGTGTGACCTTGAATGGATCGGACCATCTTGGTTGTAGCTTTTCCGGGAATAACTTTAGCCTTGAGCTGAAGAGGAGAACCATGTCGCCTTCATTAAACTCCCTCTTCTTGATGTGTCTGTCGTACCAATGCTTCGTCTTCTCTTTGTAGATGCGGGAGTTTTTGTAGGCCTCAAGTCTGAATCCATCCAATTCTTTCAGCTACACGAGGAGATACACTTGTGCATTCTTACTATCGTAGTTCAAGTGCTTGATGGCCCAATATGCCTTGTGTTCTAGCTCCACTGGAAGGTGGCATGCCTTCCCATAGACTAGACGATATGGGAAATTCCAATTGGAGTTTTTAGCAGTCCAATCGGCCCATAGTGCATCATCCAATATAAGTGCACAGTCTCTTCTTGAATTTGCAACAGTCTTTTCCAAGATATTATTGATCTCCCAGTTGGAAATCTCTACTTGGCCACTTGTCTGAGAGTGATAAGCAAGTCCAATGTGGTCACGTATTCCATATTTCTTCAAGAGGGCCTCAACTTTATTTTCGATAAAATGCTTTGCTCCGTCACTTATGACCACTCTTGGGATTCGAGATCTACGAAATATGTTGTAAGGACCGTCTACCTTGCAATACTAACAACAAACACTCTAGAGGGAGGTGAATAGAGTAATGGCAATAAATTGTGCAATTAAAATTTAACTTGCAAATGCGGAATAATAAATGCAAGAGGAATTAATCAACACAATCAATCCAAACACAAACACAAGATATTAACCTCGTTTTCCAAACTTGGGAACGTCCAGCCACACCAATATTCACTATATTTTCTACAAAGAGAAGTGAATACAATCCCACAAAGAGATACCTCACACAGAGGATTTTGTCCTACTCAAAAACCAAACTAACCCTACACAAGGGTCTAACTCCCACACAGAGAATTAGGGTTAGTCCTACACTAGGACACAAAACTCCCACAAAGAGAGTAACTCCCACAAAGAGAGTATCCAATTTCCCCAAAGAGAATTAGGGTTTCAAAGAAACACAAAGTAAAACAAATACTCTTCATATGCCTTGACATGAACTTACTCATTAATGAATGCAAGGCATGGAAGAGGATCTCCAAGCGATGAGATTAGCTTGAAAGCAATTGGATGATTTCCCTTGAGCTTGACTTCAATGCATGAAGGAGAGAATGAGCTCTAAGAGGGAAATTAGAGAGTTTGAGAGTGGCTTAATCAATCTCTAATGATTTGCAATAGCATCAAGAAGTTATAATAAACTTAGCCCTCTCATATATATAGGAACCCTATATGAACTCTCAAAACCCAAGAAAGAAGCCAAAAACAAAAAGGCTGTAACGGCTAAAATCTGGGCTGAAACGTCATCGACAGTCGACTGACGAACAACTGACAGTCGACTGACCAGCGGATAAATAAATCCCAACGGCTATAATCTGAGCCAGGACAGTCGATTGTAGAAGACTACACAGGCGACAGTAAAACAGACAGTCGACTGTATATCCTTCATCAGGCGACTGCTGCAGGGGATGAAAATAAACAGAGAGTTGCAACTTTCACACTTACGCCTTTCAGACGACTGTTGACCATTTCACATGCGATTGTAAATATACAGACGACTGTAAATACTTAATCAGACGACTGACTTGCACATTGGGATGAAGCCCAGAAATGCAAGTTGCGTACAGACAACTGTTGAGCAATTCACAGGCGACTATAGAAACACAGGTGACTGTAAATTGAACATCAGTCGACTGAGACGAAAAGCTCAAGTAAAGTCAATAAAAATGTTGGCTTGAGTAGTGCACGATAGTCGACTGTAAAAGGCTCGACAAGCGATTGGAATCACCCAGTCGACTGTAAAACCTTCATCAGACGACTGTTGGAGAGCCATAAACTCCAATTGAGTCTTTGGGCAA
This sequence comes from Scilla litardierei, assembly GCA_030789695.1. Taxonomy (NCBI): domain Eukaryota; kingdom Viridiplantae; phylum Streptophyta; class Magnoliopsida; order Asparagales; family Asparagaceae; genus Scilla; species Scilla litardierei. The sequence continues at coordinate 31,341,864 of CM061133.1, forward strand.
GATGAACCTATTTGGTTGGATTCTATGATAATCCTAAGGCTCACTAAGATGGTTAAATGCATGAGCATGAATGAGTTGACCATCTATCAAGGCATTACAATAAACCTAGACTCAAAAAGGAGAAAAGCAATAAATGAAATATTACATGGATTACATTGCTTCGCTTAGAGTCTATGGCTTCAACCTTGATACTCTCCATCATCTCCAAGCTTTGGCACCCCTTGAGACAAATCTATGGTATAGCTCCTCTCGATGTCTATCCTTGCACCAAGTGTTTAGTCTCCAAAAATGATCTTCTTGAAATATTGACTATGAGACTAAAACAAGAGAGTCATTAGTAACAGCATAATGTTGTGATCATCATCAAAATAACATTGGTATGAAGCACCAATACTCAACAATCTCCACCTTTTTGATGATGACACACATTATATAAAACATAAATAAATAAAGCACAATGCTATGAGCTCCCCCTACTTATATGCACCAATTGTAAAATGATATACACAAAAGTAAATACTCATTATATCAATTGAACTAATGAAAAATAAAGGTGACATATAATAGGTATGGATTACATAACCCAATTGCAATAAGTATATAACATGCACACATGAATGGTTTACATAAACCCACATATCTCTCCACATAGATATATATCTCTCTCCAAATACATATGTATAAAATACAAGATTTACATAATGCATATATCTCTCCCCCTTGTCATTGTGAAAAAGGTTGACATTAATAATATCTCTCTTTACATCCTAATCAAAGATGTGACAATATGCAAGAGATAAGGAGATGTATGATACCAAATTTGTTAAATTTAGTTGGTATCAATTGCTATCTCATGCTCCCCCTAGATCATAGAAATAGTCAAATGTTTGACTTCTAGGATCTAAACCCAATTGTAAAGAAGGAGATAAACGATCTCTAACAATTGAGATAATACCAATAGTAGAAAAAGAATCTTGAATAGTTAATTCTCTTTACCAATTGTTAATCATAATTGGAGCCATGGGCCTAAAGTGTATCAAAGCAATAGATATGGAAAAATCAAGCTTCATTGATACACAATGACATTGCCAAAACAAAATATAACATGAGACATGTTGGCAATATCCAAGGGGTTGAGTTTGAGACCAAAAATAACCAATAGTAAACAATGATCTCAAGAACAATCCGCAATGAGAGTTAAAATATGTTTTAAAATATTTTAAACACACACCATATTAACTCCCCCATTGACATACATATGGATCCACAAATTCATGTATGCCAATGTATTCCCCAAGGTCCTCATTTTCATGAAAAATAAATTTGAAACCATTTTCAAAATCATGAAACACACACAAACAAGGGGTATGCTAAAAATAAACATTTAAGCCCAATACCCATGCAATATGCATATGTGTGAGAGACCTAAACATTAGGGAACCAAACCCAAGAGGAGTTTGATTTTCTAATGTAATCACATGAGGTGATCACATCCCTAACTAGAGAGTTGATGTAACTATCCCTCTCTTGCACACTACATTTAGTGGGAATCCATAAACTCAAGAATTTCCTAGGTAAGTGTTTTGGCTTTGCAAGAGGGGGTGGATGTGGCATGCTTAGGTGTAGAAAATATTTTCTTAGCATGCATATATAATGAGGAGTTTGCTTCTTAGCAAAGAATGAAGGATTTTCATTCTTTCTCATCACCTTGTGATTTACATGCTTCTTGTTGGGATTATTTTATACAAGAAAGCATGGTGATTCTTCTTAGGTGCTTTTGCAATATTTCTTGTATTTGCACCAAAAGAAGAATTAGAGGTGGGTTTGGTAACCACCTTTGGAGTGTATCCTAAACCTCCTCTATTTTTTTCCGATGTTGTTTTTCAAGGAAACCGTGGAGTGAATCCCTAGAATAAACAAAGCTTTTGAGCTTTTGGGATTCCTCTTCGCATTTCAAAGTAAGTTATTGAATGCGAGTTTCTAAGCTAAGATTTTGAGCTAATAGTTTTTCATTAGAAATGCTCAAATCCTGAACTTGAGAAAGAAGTGTATCTCTATGACTAGTATCACAAATATGCAAAGCATCATTAATATTTACACTAGAAGATTCTAAAGCATGCACCCTACTCATAGCATTCTTAAATTTTGCTTTCAATTTAGCATATGACTCGATGCACTTACTTGCCATATTGAGGCGATACTCAAGCTCCTCATATGGTAGCTTTGGCTCCTCTCTTTATTCACCATCGCTTTCCTCCTCGTTAGAGCTTGACGAAGACTCTTCTCCTTTTGCCATAAAGCACATGTGGGCTTGCTCCTTGTCCTCTCCCTCTTCGTCACTAGATGAATCCTCAACCGAGTCATCGAATGTGTCGACAAGTCCCTTCTTTTGGTTCTTGAATTTGGACTTGCCTTTCCAATGTTTCTTCCCTTTTCCTTGATAGTAATCTTTGGATGGTTTGGAAGGGCATTCGGTAGAGCGATGACCTTTACCACTGCAAGTGTAACAAGTAGGAACCTTGTTAGAATTGGAGGCAAACTTTGACAAAGATTTACATTTCTTGCCCTTGAGGAATGCCTTGAATTGCTTGGCAAGCTCGATGAAATCATCATCACTAGCATCTTCTTCACCATCTTCTTCACTCGAGGCTTCTCGATGGAATTTCTTTCTCCACTCGATTGGCTCCTTCTCGGTAAGGAATGCAACACACTTTTGCTTCTCCGACTTCTCGGGCTTGGATGGTTGAATCTCCTTCTTGTGTTGAAGCTTCACTTCATACGCCATGAGATTCCCAATGCACTCCTCAACGGTGTATTTGGTCATGTCATTTGACTCCAAAATTTCGTTGCCCTTTGACTCACATTGAGATGTAAGCGAGTCAAGGATCTTCTCCACTCGATCCTCTTGGAAAATCACCTTCCCAAGTCCTTCCAAAGCGTTCAGGATATTTGTGAACCTTGTGAACATATCCGAGATGTTTTCACCATCATGCATCTTAAACAACTCATATTTAGATCTAAATACGCATTGTTTAGATTTCTTTACCTTCGAAGTCTTCATGAGAAATCTCCAATATATGCCAAATTTCGTTGGCCATTTTGCACATGGAGATGCGGTTGAACTCATTATGAGTTAGGGCGCAATAGAATGCATTCATAGCCCTCACATTAAATTTGATTGAGTCCTTCTCTGCTTTTGTTCTTGAATCCACGGGTGTAGTAGGCTTCTCAAATAGTGACTCTGTGATGTCCCATAGGTCTTGACCCTCCAAGTAGATCATCAACTTGATCTTCCAACTTGTGTAACTGGTTCCATTGAAGAGCGGGGGTCGTACGGTTGATAGACCTTCTTCATGAGACGCGAATATAGCATTGAATGTCATCGTTGTTGTATGCTATAACCTCGCTCTGATACCAATTGTAAGGATCGTCTACCTTGCAATACTAACAACAAACACTCTAGAGGGGGGTGAATAGAGTAATGGCAATAAATTGTGCAATTAAAATTTAACATGCAAATGCGGAATAATAAATGCAAGAGGAATTAATCAACACAATCAATCGAAACGCAAACACAAGATATTACCCTGGTTTCCCAAACTTGGGTACGTCTAGCCACACCAATATTCACTATATTCCCACAAAGAGAAGTGAATACAATCCCACAAAGAGATACCTCACACAGAGGATTTTGTCCTACACAAAAACCAAACCGACCCTACACAAGGGTCTAACTTCCACGCAGAGAATTATGGTTAGTCCTACATTAGAACACCAAACTCTCACAAAGAGAGTAACTCCCACAAAGAGAGTATCTAATTCCACAAAGAGAATTAGGGTTTCAAAGAAACACAAAGTAAAACAAATACTCTTACCTAATCCTTGAGATGAAATTACTCATTAATGAATGCAAGACATAGAAGAGGATCTCCAAGCGATGAGATTAGCTTGAAAGCACTTGGATGATTTCCCTTGAGCTTGACTTTAATGCATGAAGGAGAGAATGAGCTCTAAGAAAATGAGAGAGTTTGAGAGTTGCTTAATCAATCTCTAACGATTTGCAATAGCATCAAGAAGTTCTAATAAACTTAGCCCTCTCATATATATAGGAACCCTATATGAACTCTCAAAACCCAAGAAATAAGCCAACAACAAAAGGCTGTAATGGTTAGAATCTGGGCTGAAACGTCATCGACAGTCGACTGATAGACAACTGTCATTCGACTAACCAACGGCTAAATAAATCCCAACGGCTATAATCTGAGCCAGGACAGTCGACTGTAGAAGACTACACAGGCGACAGTAAAACAGACAGTCGACTGTATATCCTTCATCAGGCGACTGCTGCATGGGATGAAAATAAACAGAGAGTTGCAACTTTTGCACTTACGCCTTTCAGACGACTGTTGACCATTTCACAGGCGACTGTAAATATACAGGTGACTGTAAATACTTCATCAGTCGACTGACTTACAATTGGTATGAAGCCCAGAAAATGCAAGTTGCGCACAGACGACTGTTGAGCAATTCACAGGCGACTGTAGAAATACATGTTATTGTAAATTGAACATCAGTAGAATGAGATGAAAAGCTCAAGTAAATTCAATAAAAATGTTGAATTGAGCAGTGCACGACAGTCGATTGTAAAAGGCTCTACAGGCGTCTGGAATCACCCAGTCGACTGTAAAACCTTCATCAGGCGACTGTTGGAGAGCCAGAGACTCCAATTCAGTCTTTGGGCAAGATGAACCTATTTGGTTGAATTCTATGATAATCCTAAGGCTCACTAAGATGGTTAAATGCATGAGCATGAATGAGTTGACCATCTATCAAGGCATTACAATAAACCCAGACTCAAAAAAGAGAAAAGCGATAAATGAACTATTACATGGATTACATTGCTTTCCTTAGAGTTTATGGCTTCAACCTTGATACTCTCCATCATCTCCAAGCTTTGGCACCCCTTGAGTCCAAGCTATGGCATAGCTTCTCTCGATGTCCATCCTTGCACCAAGTGTTTAGTCTCCAAAAATGATCTTCTTAAAATGTTGACTATGAGACTAAAACAAGAGAGTCATTAGTAACAACATAATGTTGTGATCATCATCAAAATAACATTGGTATGAAACACCAATACTCAACATATGTTTATTTTGAAGAACTTGGCGACTACCCATGCATCGTTAGTTAGCAAGGATATCGCTTCGACCCATCTAGAAATATTTTCCACTGCAACCAATATGTATTTGTTTTCGAGGCTAGATGGGAATGGTCCAATGAAGTCAATTCCTTAGACATCGAACACCTCTATCTCCAGGATGTTGTTCAATGGCATTTCATTCCTTTTGGAGATATTTCCTACCCTTTGACACCGGTCACATCCCTTGACGAAGACATTCACTTCTTTGAAAAAAGTAGGCCAGTAGAATCCACATTAAAGAATTTTCACTGCAATCTTTTTTGTATTCGCATGCCCCCAATATGGTAGATCATGACAATACGATATGATGGATGTCACCTCACTTTCTGGAATGCATCTCCCAATAATCTTGTCATTGCACGTCCTATATAGGAGTCGATCATCCCAAACAGTAGCTCCAGATGTCATGTAAGAACCTCGTGCGCAGCTGCAAAGTTATGTCATATGGCATGATGCCACATGTAAGGAAATTCACATTATCAGCAAACCATGGGGTTTTGGCCAGGGCGATAAAAAATAGTTGATCATCTAGGAAGGAATCGTCTATCGATGTAGAGGTGTTTGGGTCTTCAAAATAAGGCATGATAGGTGGTCTGCAACTACGTTTTCGATGCCCTTCTTATCTTTAATCTCCATATTAATCTCATGTAGCAAAATTATCCATCAAACCAACTGTGGTTTGGCATCCTTTTTGTTGCACAAGTACCAGAGGGCGGCATGTTCTATATTGATGAAGACCTTCAATCCAATAAGGTATGATCTAAATTTCTCAATGGTGAAGGTCACAGCTAACAATTCTTTCTCTGTCGTGGTGTAGTTTCTTTGAGCTTCATTTAGGGTCTTGCTGGTGTAATATATGGCATAAAGCATGTTGTCCTTTCTTTAACCTTGCCTTGTAATATATGTAATATATGGCATAAAACTGCTCCAACGACATAATCACTTGTGCCAAACATTAGCTCAAAAGGCAAGCTCCAATCTGGAGGCTCAACGATGGGTGCAGAGGTGAGTTCTTTTTTCAACCTGTTAAAAGTAAGACATTCACAAGTAAAGATAGGGGACATCCTTCGCTAATATTTCTGTAAGGAGTCGTGCAATCTTAGAGAGTTCCTTGATGAAGTGGCGATAAAACCCCACGTGACCAAGTAAACTTCTAATCCATTTCACATTCATGGGGGTGGTAGCCCCTCAATGACCTCTATCATGGATATATCAACCTCAATGCCCCGTGAAGAAATGATGTGTCCTAGTACTACTCCTTCTTGCACCATAAAATGGCATCTTTCCCACTTTAAGATTAGATTAACTTCTTGGCATCTCTGTAGCACTCTAGTCAAGTTCCCTAAGCATGTGTCAAAGCTCGTGCCATAGGCGGAGAAATCATCCATGAATACCTCCATGATGTCCTCCACAAAATCAGAAAATATGGCGACCATGCACCTTTGAAACGTCACGGGTGCATTACATAATCCAAACAGCACTCTTCGATATACGAAGGTGTTGTATGGACATGTAAAGGTGGTCTTCTACTGGTCATCGGGATGGATAGGTATTTGGAAAAAAATCCAGAATACCCATCTAGGAAGTAAAAGTGTGAGTGCTTAGCTAGACACTCAAGCATATGATCAATGAATAGAAGGGGGAAATGGTCCTTACAGATGGCCTTATTAATCTTTCTATAATCAATACACATCCGCCACCCGATGATGGTCCTAGTAGTATGAGTTTGTTATTATCATTTTTCACCACTATCATACCCCCCTTCTTTGGAACCAATTGAATCAGGCTAACCCACTTACTATTGGAGATAGGGTAGATAATTTCCGCTTCGAGTAATTTCAAAACTTTCTTTTTAACTACATCTTTCATATTAGGGTTAAGTCACCTTTGAGGCTCAATAAAGGTAGCATTGTCATCCTCGAGAATGATCCTATGTGTGCATCGACCAGTGCTAAGTCCTTTTATGTCATCGATGGTGTATCATATGACACTTTTATACTACCTAAGGACGATCAGGAGGCTGTCAAGCTCAATGTCAGTTATGGAAGCATTGATAATGATCGGGTAAGTAGAGTTCCTCCCTAAAAATGCATACGTTAAGTTACAAAGAAGTGGTTTGAGTTCTACCTCAAGAGGTTTGACATCCTATTTCTCCATTACCTCGGGTTGTGGTGTCTCTCTTGAAGGCTCATTGCCTTGGCATGTCGAGATCTCAAAAGATGCTTCCAATGATTTGACATCATCTGTGTGTTCTCTAAGAATCATTCTGTCCAGGAGATGAGTCGGGTGTTCTTGGTGAGCTGTGATCTCTGAAGTTGAAGCTTCTTCTAGTACTGGCATAAACGTTCTTATCAGGTAGCACGTTTCAATGATTCACGGTGCTTCTTCTTAGACTGCAATTGATTCATGTCCGATAACGAATTGTTCAGAGGAAGCGAAGCATCGATAATTGTCGAGTTTCCCCACAGCTATGTCATTCATCAAGAGCATCTTAAGTGGCGTCAATTGTAGAGAAGTGGAAACTGTGCACACGTGCGAATCTTGGTAAAAAGGAGTGGAATAGTCCATCCAGCTATAGTGAAACATGTGAGGATGTGGATCACTTGGATAGTTTCTGAGTTGATCCCAACAATGGAACCAACCTTTTGGCGCCGTCATCGGGGAGGCACGGCTTGATATTGGTTTCGATCTTTGTTGCTAGACTACGCATTTCTTTATCACATATTCACTTTTTCCTTTCTCTTATATTGCAGGTGAATACAGGTTTTTGTGACAATGCTAGCCACTACTAGTGCCGCTGCAGTTCTTGCAAGTAAGATCGATAGCATGACACATCGTATATCCCAACTAAGGATGGGGGAAGCTTCCTTCAATCCAATCACATCAGTGAGTTATGGGGAGTGTCACGTGCAAGAACACAAATTTGGCTGTCATCAACTCGGAAACTATCCTTGCGATCCATATTCTCACATGTTTCACCATAACTGGATGGACTATTCTACTCCTTTATACCAAGATTCGCAAGTGTGCACAGTTTCCACTTCTCTACAATTGACGCCACTTGAGATGCTCTTGATGAATGGCCTAGTTATGGGGAAACTCAACAATGATAGATGATTCGCTTCCTTTGAATAATTCGTTATCGGACATGAATTGATTGCACTCCAAGAAGAAGCACTACGAATCATTGAAATGTGACACCGAATAAGCACATTTATGCCATCACTACAAGAAGCTTCAGCTTCAGAGATCACAGCTTACCAAGAACGTCGGACTCAACTCTTGGACAAATTGATTCAAGGTGACCACACGGATGATGTCAGATCATTAGAAGCATCTTATGAGATCTCATCATACTAAGGCAACGACGCCAAAAACTTGTTGGAAGTCTTAATATTTATACCTCAAACGAATGGTGTAGTTGTAGCGCTATACGGGTCGTCTGCAGGGAGGCATTTGTTTAGTATTGGTTAGTTTCTTTCTAAGTTTGTTAGCTACACAATCACTATAGAACTAGAAGATTGAATATTACGGAGAAATATCAATGGGTAAAAGCTCTAAGACCTAGGTATCTCTACCAATGGATTAAAATTAGGATTGAGTTGAATTAATCAATTGTTGTTTTTATGGGATTTGGGAGAGGTCGTCTAACCTGAGGGCATTCTCCACCCCCTCCCACCACTTCTGTGATGCAATGATAGGATATTCCCTTATGTTATCCTTGCCCCCCCCCCACTCTCGTGATGCTATGATAGGAGTACTTAACATATATCAAAGCCAACTCTTGTTGGTGCATCGATATACGTCATGTGTATTACGTCCGACGAATGGCCTTAATCCTCCTTTACGCCACTTCTATGGATTAGGATTAGGATCTATGCAAAGGGGCTATGATCCGTGCCCGACTCTCGTCAGTCGCACGGATAGTGCGAATCAATATAGAGATTGAAAATCCTAGATTAATCACAACTCATGCCAATGACAAATCTAATTATCCACAAGGGGAGATCAATTTGCATTGATAATAAACATCATAGCATACCCCGATTCACCAATTATTCAACTATTAATCCATATCTCATCAATCCACAACCAAATCCAATGGGGTTCAACACATGGCCCTAGATGGGTGACTACTCACGATCCATAACAAGATAAGCAATCAAAATCAAAACCATAATTAGAATAGCCATGGCAATGCAATCATAATTCGAAATCAACCCAATCCACAATAATAGAGATGATAGAGAACTAATTCTATTACCAAAACAAAAGTCAAAATGCATTAAAACTAATAGAACAATCAAAAGTGGTAAAAGAATAATCAAAAATTACACATGATAAAGTCTAAAAAGCTCTGAAAAAGCTCTGAAAAAATACTGCAAAAGGCATCCCCCCTTCAGAAGAAGGAGAAAAGTATTTATACCCCTCAGAAATACCCAAAAAGAACCCGAAAATACCACTGGAGACGTCCAGAAAACCTTAGGGGACCCAAATAGATGTGACTGCATCATAAACAATGTGGTCGTTTTGCTAAAGTGTGTTAGTTGTGGACTTTTATCTTCAGGCGACGCGACCGCATTGATTTGCCACACGACCACGTCGTTTGGCATTCAGATCTCCAGCTTCCTCATCGAGATGGTCGCCTAAATAACTGTTGGCTTCAGTAGCTCTCTATATGACGTTGTCACGTCATTTACCGAACGACCGTGTCAATTTGGGGTTCCTTCCCTTCAACTCTCAAGCGACGCGACCGTTTAGATATTCAGCGTGACCGCATCGTATTGGATTTGCAGCATCTTGGTGTTGTCCTGGTGACGCGGCCGCGTGGATAAACCATGTGGTCACATGTGTCTTCATATCATTCTTCCACTTGTGCACTTTAAGCTCCAGTTCATCCCTTTCTTCGCACTTCTTCGCCATTTTCACGATCTAGTTCCCAAATTCCTTCACTTTCACCTGAAATGCACAAAATGGACCAAAAAGTAAAAAGGAAACAAAAATAGGAAAAATGGAGTGGAATGGTGGATAAAATGATGTGAAATGCATATGAAATGAGTGTTGTGTGTGTGTATGTGTATATCGATGTATATGTATGTATATGTGTGTATGTATGTATATTGATGTGTGTGTGTGTGTGTGTCACTCATTAGTATGGTTAGCGTAGGTGCTAATATTAGTCTTTGTTTTAATTCTCTGAAGCTATGTTCGCACTCCTCTGTCCAATCAAATTTGACCGCCTTTCGAATAATACAGGTCAACAGAGAGGCAATTCTTGAGAATCCTTCTACAAACCTCCTGTAATACCCAGTCATGCTTAGAAACCTATGAATCTAAGAGACAGGAGTTGGTCTCTTCCAATTAACTACGGCTTATACCTTCATTGGATCTACATCAATTCCATCTTTGGAGATGACATGACCAAGAAATGAAATGATCTCTAACTAGAACTCGCACTTATTATGTTTTGCAAATAACTACTCATTTCTTAAGGTCTGTAGTACGCACTTCAAATGTTCTGCATGCTCGTCCTTGTTTCTCAAGTACATCGAAATGTCATCAATGAAAAGTACTACAAAATAATCCAAATATGGCTTGAACACTATGTTCATGAGGTCCATAAAAGATGCAGGTGCATTCGTTAATCTGAATGGTAACACCAGAACTTCATACTAGCCATAACGGGTATGAATTGCAGTTTTGGAACATCATCTGCATTAATCTTCAATTGATAGTAGCCAAACCTCAAATCAATTTTAAAGAACACTTGAGCTCCTCATAATTGATCAAACAAATCATCAATCCATGCTAAATGGTATTTGTTTTTTATTGTCATTTGATTTAACTCTTTATAGTCAATCCATAGGGGTAAACTCACGTCCTTCTTTCTCATAAACAATACTAGTGCACCCCATGGTCACACGCTTGGCCTGATAAAGTCCTGATACAAAAGCTCCTGCAATTGGTCCTTCAGTTCCTTTCATTCTACTGGGGCCATTCAGTATCGTGCCTTGGAAATAAGGCCAGTTTATGGTACCAGATAATTGGATAACTTGACATCTCTATCTGGAGGCATCCATGGTAGTTCTTCAGGAAACACATTGGGAAATTCTCGAACAATATAGATGTCCTCCAACCCCATTTTCCCCTCATCTTTCAACTCCTCATAGAGGCTACATAATCATAACATCATGCCCTTAACAGGCAGACAGCTCTTTGGGTGGAGATATTCCGTAAGGGCTCACGAGATCTACTACCCTCAAAAAAATTCAGGCTTCTCTGGTAATCTAAATAACACCTTCTTTTCACGACATAATATGAAAGCATGATTCATAGAAAGTCAACCCATCCCTAAGATGATGTCAAAGTCATGCATCTCTAGTAAAAAAAATCCACCGAAATCTCCTCATCTACAGTTTTAATTTACCCTTATACCCTATATTTGATATCAATTACTATCACCAGGTATACTAACCACCAGTTCGTGTGTTAAAGTGTCGCATAGTAAGTGATACCTTATAGTGAACTGTATGGCAATAAAAGAATAAGAAGCACCAGAATCAAACAATACCTGAGCATTTGTCAATGAAAAAGAGATGTTACCTGACACTACGTCATTGTTAGCTTGAGCATCCTGCTCAGTCAAGGAGTACACTCTGTTGGATATTGGCCAATTAACCCAATACTGTTTTTATGATGATCGTCTCATTATATAGTTGTTAATGACTCTACTTGTTTTAGTCTCAGATTTATATTTGATTATCTTGATAAGGAGACAAAACAATAGGTGATGGGATGATGGTACAAGCATATGGAGCAGCGTTTGCATGAAGAGTATTGGACTTCAAATGTAATTTTACATTTGATCTTCATGTATTTTTGCTTTTCTTTATAGAATATTTTGTTAAGCCTTGAATAGATGCACAGTCTCTCTCATATGCATCATTTCTATCATTGGGTATCTTATAATCATCTAGAACCCATCCTATTTGATCTCATGCTCAAAACACTCTTTATAGTGTATTTAGAGCAGGATCAAACGTTTGGTAAGTCTTCACTAGATGTATGGCGAGTCAGCTTTTAGATAGCTTGATATAGCTGATAGGTTGTTTTTATATATAGTTTCCATCTTCATTTCATTCATGTTTTACTCGACTTTGACTCGTTTCCATGTCATTTTTATCGCTTTTGTTCCTTTTTACGCTTTTGGTCTCCCTGTTGCTTTGCAGCTGAATAGAGAGGAGTTTGGAGCATTTTGAGCTTTCGTGTTTATGCTTGGCCGGCACATTGAACTTGAAGAATATTGGCCGGAGACTTTTGAATGGATAAGGAGTAGTGAGCATGTGAGCTTGCTGTTGGTAAACTTCATTGGATGGAGCTGGAGTTCACGTTATGGGCAAATGATGCAGAAGAGCGGAGCTTGGTGGAGATCTGTGGAGCATTTTGAAGCTCGAGAGCATTGGAGCATGTTAGAACACTTAAGCACTGAAGAGCTTGTACTGAAGCTAAAGCTAGACCATTGAAGATGGAGCTTGGAGGGAAGTTCTTAGCTTGAGCCATGATGTGGAAATACAACATGGAGCTGGAGCCTTGCAGATGGAGCATTGCATGGAGATTTGATGCTGGAGGAGTGGAGATGAAGAGCCATAAATTTGGATGATTGAAGAAGAAAGCCATGGCCTGTCAAGGAAGCAAGCCACCATACGGCCGTATGAATCCATTCATTACGGACATATAACCTCAGCACCCAGAGGAGCACAAGACGAACAACGCGGTCGTATGAATTTATTCATACGGCCGCATCATTCGTATTTAACCCAACAGAGCGGCAGTTGTGCCAACATCCACACGGCCGTATGGGAGCAATTCATACGGCCGTGGTGCCTTCTCCCCCAGCCCAAGCGTAGCAACGGCAAGAGTTTGACACGGCTGTGTGGTTCAACCACGCGATCGTTTAGAAGCGGGTAAAGAGCAAACCCGACAAGTGTTAGGTTTCGTTTAAATAGACGGGGCACCGTCATCAAGAGGGAGTCGAGCAATAGGCTCGTTCCTCTTCCTCTTTTACTATTTTATTGGTTTTCTTAGGATTAGATTAGTTTTAGATGATGATTTGAGAGCTTCCGCTTGGGTTTTGTAAATGGATTGACATCCCATCCAAGAAATCAACAAGATAAGCTTTATCTTTTATCTTTTTCTGCATTCTACTGTCATTATTTGTTGTTTTCATTTGTTCTTGATGTGCTGTTGTTATTACTGTTCTTGATTGTTGTTGTTGTTGAATTATTATTTCGTCACCCCTCATCATTTCTATCATTGTTTATGCATCACCATGTCATTTTCTTTGTTAAAACCCCGTAAATCCATGTAACCCCTTCTAATCGATTTGCGTAGCCAGCTATAAAACCCCATATGAGCTGGTGCTTGATCAAATCCACCTCCCTGCATTTGACCCGTTAGTGCTACACACGACCCGTGCACTTGCGGTAAATTTATATTAGCTTCGTGTGAGCGAATAATAGCCGTTTTCATTCGTCTGATGTTCAAAGACCAGACGTCTGAACAGTTGCTAAGATGTTTGTATGATGAACTACAGACGATTGAACATGGTAAGTTATTTTTCATGAGCTCTTTGTTTTTCTCACCCCCTATTGTCAATCGTTTGAAGAAGTCTTGCCAGACGACTGAACATTTGATCAGCTGTCTGACAAGTGTCCTACACACAACTGGTTGCTTCGAGATCGGACTTCATTTTCATATGTCCATCTCTTCTATCAGCCGGCTAATGCTTTGTTCCCAGACGTATGAATAGTTGGTCAGCTGCCTGGGAACACTTCACCAGATGACTAGATTTTCTACCTGCTTATATCTGTTAGACTGTGGTTTTTTGTGTTAGTTTTCTTGGTTTCCGTGCAGTTTTGATGGCTTTTTTAAGACCCATTTGTGCTGCATTTTTGGCACCAATGCTTATGAGATAGAACTAATTTCTAGAGCCAGATCCTAGAAGCATTTTTGTTTCTCTCATTCTTTCTTTCACTTGGTTAAAGTGTTATGCATTGAACTTGCATTAGAGAAGAAGTTTTCCAATGGCATCAAGCTCTTCATCGGCACTTGGCTTTTCAATCTTCCATGCCTTCACACACACATTCGTAAGATCTATTCAAGGCATAGGTAAGATTGCATTTCGTTTCATTTTGTTATGAATGATAATTCTTGGGTTGTGAGAATATTGTGGAGGGCTTACTCCATTTGGAGGGTGTACTCCACACATTGGAGGGTTTACTCCTTTGTATCCCGGTTTAGGGAATATACGCAGTTTGATTTTCGTGTCCCGGTTTAGGGTGCACTAGTGGAAATCCACCACTTAGGTTTACGAGGGTGGGACTGGAGTAGGATCGTCGGTGTAGAGATCCGAATCAGGATAAATTCTGTGTTTGCGATTGCATTCTATATTTGTTTGTGTTATTGTAATTACTATTCTGCATTTGTTTAATTAGTTTAATTAGTATTTTTAGTTGCCAATACACTATCCCCCCCAAAAAAAACTCTAGTGCATTGCTTAGTGGACATGATCCTACAATTGGTATCGAAGTTGGTTGATTACGCTCAAGCAACGACTATGGCATTTAAAGCTTTATCATAGTCCCACGATGAAGGGCTATTCATCGTTCGACCCATGCTCTTCAATGTGATGAATTATCCATCTTGGAAGGTGAAGATGATGATTTGGCTAGAAGGTCAAGAGCAATGAGATATCACCGAGGCTCCATTTGAGAAACCATACAAGCCCATGGCTCAAAGGATTAAGGCAGAGAAGGACTTGATCAAGTATAATGCAAGGGCGATAAATACGTTTCATTGTGCTCTCAATCTAAACGAGTTTGACCGCATCGCTATGTGAAAATCGGTGAACGAAATTTGGCATCTCTTGAGGTTACACATTAGGAAATCTCAAAGATAAATATATCGAAACGAAGCGTTTTTGTTTTTAAGTATGAAAGGTTTAAGATGCAGGAAGGAGAAAGCATCTCCAAGATATTCACTGGGTTCACCAAGATTGTGAACGCATTGGAAGGCCTAGGGAAGGATATTTCATAAGAAGATAGGGCGACGAAGATTTTAGGTTCACTCATACCACAATGGGACTCCAAGGCAAATGGAATCAAAGAACCCAATGACTTGAGTAAGTACACCGTGGAGGAGTACATTGGAAATCTTTTGCCCTACGAGGTGGAGATGCAACAAAAGAGGGATTACCAAATGTCAAAGCCCATTAAGAAGTAAAAGGGGATTGCTTTCAAGGTCGTCGATGACAAGATTGAATAGAGGAAGAAGTTCTATGCCAACGACGAAAAGCTTAAGAAGTAGCATCAGCACATTCATATCCCTAGCGAGGATGAAGGAGATGATAAAGAAAGTGATGACAATGAGGGAGGGGCAATGGAGCTAGCCAACAAACTCATGAGTATCAGGAATCCGTCGCAATGTAAGAAAGCTTTAAAGTTATTTTCAAATACTAACAAAGCTTCTATTGTATGTTATAAGTGTGGCAAGATGGGTCATTTTGCAAATACTTTCCCAAAGAGAAAAGAAAAGAAGTATAAGGGAAAACGGAAGAAGCAATGGAAAGGGAATAAGAAGAAGAACCTAGTGTTTGTAGTAACTTGGGATGAGTCTTCAACCGATAACTCGAGTGAGAGTGACGACAATAATGATCGCACGTTCACAACCACTGTAGATGTTGCATGCGATCTCGAGGATTGGACTACGCCAAAGTGTGTTGATAACCAAAGAGACATGAAGAATATGTGTCTTATGGCGATCGAGGAAGAATATTCGTCCTCAACCTCAAGTGCTAGCGATGAGGAGATGGAAGAAGAGATGGATGACACCATGGAGGACCTTTGGGAGAACAATAAGGTAATGTTAGACACCCTTCATAAACTAGCTAAAGATCCATGTGTTTCATGTTATGAAGGGATTGATAGGATGATGTGATACAACCTTGGGTCGGCCCAAAGACCGTTCAGTTGTTCAATTTGACAGACAAGCCGAAGTACAAGACCATAGCCTGAAGACCCAAATGGGAGGCCGCTTCTCTGGTCAAAGGCAACAGCTCACTTAGCCGTTGAGCTACTGCATTCAAAGGTTTGGCTCATAATAGTGGATATCAATGGTTGACCAATAAGCTCATTATAAGTATCGACAGTGTAGGTCAAAAGCAATAAAGAGTCATTAATGCTCAGGCGTTACCTTCAACTGGCATTCACAAGGTCATTGCTTATAAATAATCTCCCAAACGACGAGAGAGGGGACGAATCTCTGAGATCGTACACTCGGGTATTCCTATACTCAAGATCTGATCCACCTAACTTTACATTTCCTCCATAGCTTGACCTGAGAACTAGAGGAAGACCTCCCAATAGGTCGGACATAGTTCCACCAAGCCTTTTTTAGTCTACCAGTTAATTTAGCACGGAGGGTATTAGGTCGAAGCCCAGATCCAATCCCATGATGTGCTTCCTGTGTTGCAGATAAATATGAGATAGCTTGGACCCGATTCACTTAGCTTAGATCATAACCCCTTTGGTTAGGTGTTAGCTTCTCCAGCGTCCAGATAGCTGTCCACATCCTCCACGTCTATAGCTACGTTCAGACCATCTTTCAACAACTTCAGTGGTGAGAAAATACCCCCAAAACATATGGTGCCATTTGTGGGAATCGAGTCAACGTCCACGTCATCATCCACACCAACGATGACTCGACCCACTAACCAATGGTCTGAAAGGCCTACTATCATAAGGGCGGTAGACGCTACGATGTCCCCTGGATCTTAGTTCCTCTACTCGTAGGATGCTCGTGTTACAATTAGTGACTTTGGAGCAGTTTTATCGGTCACACGGGAGGTGAGCGCCAACATCTAAACACTGGCTGTAGTGATAGAAAGACTCACAGATCCACAATCTCATCCAATGGGGAGCCCGCCAGTTTTCCATATTCTTCCTCAACAGCATCATGTCATTCAACCCAACACAATGGCGGACCAGGGAATAATACCCCCTACCCAGAACATTAGTTCTGTGTGCCATCTATCTCGTTGCAACGACAACGGACTCCCATTTTTCCTTAACCCGAAGGAACTCAAGGTGGCAAGATGGGGAGCCATAACTCATCTGTAGCAGGTCATAAGGGCCCATAATCCCCACATAGTAGGGCTATAGATGGATGTATCATTTTGACTGATGATCGACATCAAGAGAGTCATCGAGGCCGAGGTCATAGCCCTACTCATACACCTCGCACTGGTCATAAAAGAAAATCTCCAAAAGACAATGTCCACCGTCCGGTCATTTTGACAACTCGGATGAAGATCAGGCTGACTCCTGATGTGTCATTATATTCCACATTTTATCTATATTATTACACGTCAAAATGATTGCTCAATTACATATTTCATACGCTTTTACGGTCATAATTGGAACTATTGTACTTTAAGAGCATTTGATTGCATTTCACAGAATAGCGAGCGATTTGGAGTTTATTGGAGGAGAGAGTGCGTGTTTCTACACCAGAGCCCCTGAGGCGCTGCGTTCGGTGACTTAAAGCCGCTGGGGAGCAAGGAATGCGCAAGAGAGAAGGAGTAAAGAAGAGGAGAATGAAGAAAGCATGGTTCTATAATACCATGACTCATGGATTCCAGGTCACTCGATTGAGATATAAAGCGACGAAGGAATCGAGCAATCCAAAGTGCTGGAAACAGGATAGCTGTGTACCCTTTTCAAATATTCTATTACCTGAGATTTTTTAATATTTTTCTGATATTATTCCCAGATAGTAGACTTCAAGATGGTTTCAACGCCACTAAGAATGCACCAATCGGAGGTCGGATGAGCCCTGGGGAATTTCTGCAAGATGATGTTATAGTGCTGAAATCTGTTTTCGACACCTACTCGATCGAGCAGGACTCTACTCGACCAAGCAGGATGAAAATTCGACCGAGTAGGCAGCCAACTCGACCGAGCAGCTGCATACTCGATCGAGCAGCTGCCTACTCGACCGAGCAGCTGCATACTCGGCTCGAGCAGGTAGTGCGACATTTTGGACAGTGAATCCAGACATCTGACGACTCGACCGAGCAGCCACCTACTCGACTGAGCAGAGTGACAACTCGACCAAGCAGACCCTATTCGGTCCGAGCAAGCAGAGCGACGTTTGGGTAGTAATTCTAGATTTCCTGACGACTCGACTGAGCAGCTACCTACTCGACCGAGTCGCCGTGGGTCCAGATTTTAAGTTGCGTCCGGATTTTGGGGACGATTTGGAGCGGGCTTCTGGGGGTTGTTTTGCGAGGGTTTTGAGGGGGAATTGGCTGCCGTCAAGTGGGACTTTTGGTAGACTTTTTGGAGAGTTTTTAGGGGGTTTAGAGAGTTTTGGGGATGATCTTTTGGGGAGTTAGGCTACGCCATAGGCCCCTACTTTGTATCAAGATGAGTACTTTTGTCTCTTTAATTCTATTTTTGTTATTTCTTTATGATTATTTATTGAATATCTCGTTGATGCATGCTATGATGAATTCTCTTGCTATTATCGAATCTTATATTGCTATCATGCATGAGTAATTCTATCTAGGGCTAAGGGATTAGCCCATGGATCTTAGGATCTAGATGCAAAGATAGGATTTCTATGATGGGTTGGATATAAAAGGGGTTGTATTTTGGTTGATCTAGCAAAATCCCTAGGAGAACTCGTACTGAGATCGTGCCCACGGTCGGTGAAATCGATTAGCTTAAGGAGTATCCTATGGATTTAATTAGGAAGTTAGTGGATTCAACCGAGGTACGTGACCATGCTCGGCTCGTGCCTTGATGGGACCCACCAAGAAACTATACCACTAATTGACGTCTACCACCATTGCGTCAATAAGAGCCACCAAAATACCTCGAAGTTTTAACCCACGAGAGTGGTATGAGTTGAGAGCATTCGAACCACGAGAGTGGTGAGATTATTGTAAATCCTTAATGCACGTACCGTATGCATCTACCGCACGAGTGGGGTGAATACGTTATGTTAGATTCATGATGCCTAGACACATGAATTCACTTCCTAGATGCTACAATCTCCAATAAAACCAATGCAAAGTAAGATTCCTAGCCTAGCGTCGACATCTGACTGTCCTAGTGGCGAGTCCTAAAGCTTTAGTCTTTTTATATTTTATTCTTTTATATTGTGTGGAATCTCTTGTTTGCGATATTGAGTGACATGACCTTCGCATCCATCACTATTACAACATCCCATATTCCACATCCACCAATAAACCCGCAAGTCTAACTCAACCTAGGAGTAGATAGGTAGTATAGCACCGCTTCCCCGTGTTCGATACCCACTTGCCACTATACCATGCGCTTGCGGTAAATGACATCGTTTCAGAGTTAATTCCGGGTCGATCAAGTTTATGGCGCCGTTGCCGGGGAGGCGTTCCGCCATATTATCTATTTACCACAATTAGGTTGATTAGATTGCGTAAAAAAACAAAATAAAAACAATAAAATACAATAAAATAAAACAGAGAGTGATTTTCCCTACCACCTGCTATTATTATTGTCTTTATCTCTCTTTGTACCACTGACGTCTTTTCCAGGTTGTTTCCTTAGCTTGGTCAGATACAGTTGATGCAGCGATGGTGCTTCCAAAGACGCGACCGGGTTCTATACGATCCTATATATACCTCGCTACATTCTATCAGGCTGATGGAGAGTCCTTCAGAGAAGTATTGTGCAAGTTCGAAAGAATGTTAGGGATGTTCCATACAGAGTCAGACCATGAGTGGGATGGTTCCAGGATGTTTGATATCTTTGCTGGAAGGCTAAAGGGACCCTCACGTGAGTTTATGGAGAGGATGCAAGTGAGAAAGTTCAGTGATCTGCAGTTGACAGCAACCTTGGAGCAAATGATAGATGATGCTCAATCTACCGGTTCGCTAACCGTTATGGTAGGTAAACCATCCGACCAATTATTCATTGATTTTGTTATGGCTAATGTCTCTGGTGCAGGCACTATCATAGATGGAGTATATGCTTTCCTTGAAGGTGATCATATCCACCTTTACACCATCAACACTCCACAAATAGAGACATCCGAGCTGCCAGAGGAGGACACATATATGGACCTACTGAGAAGCATTATGGACACAGTTCGATACACTAGTCCATTAACAATAACGGCAGGTGACCCTTTTGAGCTTGGCTTTCAAAACTTTATTACTCATCGTATCTCTTCCACAGGCACAATTAATGATGGAATCTACGCTCTAGTTGAGGGGCACAAGACCCACTTTTATACAGTGGCCGAGATACAGGAGCCCATAGAGCTACATGCACCTATTATTGAGAAGGCCATCCCGCACTATAGGGTGCCTCGGTTTCCAGGATGGACATGACGAAGAAGGCATAAAAAAGGAGAAGATTAAGTTTACATTGCCTTCTATACCAGAGGAGCCCGAGGAGGAGGCTGAGGTAGTGCGTTGTGAGAATATGGACGTTGTCACCTCTGATGAGACAGTGACACCTGGCACGGTTGCAGTTACTTCTGATGAGATAACTGAGACGAGACACTCGGGGAGTATCACTGCAGAGTTGGAGGTTAATGTTCAAGAGGAGGCCACAGAGAAATTGCACCACCCCCACCTTCTAAGGAGGCTGAGCATCCCTCAAAGGATCACCCACTAGAGCTTACTGCTCCCACTCAGGGAGATCTCTTTACCCCCATCATTTCTTACATTTGATTCCCCTCCCGTGTATGATGTTTTTTATGATTCAGATTTTGATGACTCATTGCACCTTTTACAGGATACACATACATATGATCAAGAGGTACGATGGGATGTATACGAGGAGGAGAGCAATGAGTTACACCCATGGATGCTATTGAAAATGATCAGGAGGTGCGATGGGATAAGTCTGACGATGAGGAGGAGTTTCCTGATTAGACCCACACATATATGCCAAAGCTACCTGAAAAGCTACATGAACAACCTGAGGCGAACAACGAGGAGTTGATCGACGTGGTGCACAAGAGTAGAGATTTATTTCCAGGGAAGTGTTGTCAACCAATCTTAATTTTAAATATTATTGTTGATGACCCTCTTTGGAATATATTTATTTTGGGGAAGAATTATCCACATCAGATTGATGCGGCTTATTTCTTACATGGTACAGGTGGAGTCTTTAGAGAGATGCTGGAAGCCGCATTGCTGGAATCTGATGGAGTCCATGGACACATGCGTCTGGCAGAGCCAAGGAAGGAGCAGTTGGAGCAGTTGCCTGCACCAGCAATGATACCAGATCCATCTTTTGCTACAGGTGGTACCAATCTAGTAGTATAGTATTTCATGCTTTCGATAATCACGAGTCCTCTCGGCAGCGAGAGGACCGTATATGATTTTATATGCTTTCTTAGTTTAATAAATTCACCACATATGATGGCTCAATTATCTTCTGCACCCATACCACTATTTATCATCCATACCCACCCTTATATTTGGTGCTTATTTCACCTCTCTCCCCCAATTTTTATGTGATGTCTAAGCTTGGGGGAGAGAAACTATTTTGTTAAGTGCCCCCCCCATCTTGTCGTTGTCCTCTATTTATGTCATACACACATTGAGGACAATGTGATGTTTAAGCTTAGGGGAGTGCATAGTGCACGCACTTTGCCTCATCGTGAAACACACTTCGAAATCTCCATGTGAACCATGTCCACTTCTATATTTATGTCTCATATGCTTCATTTTCTATGAAATATCGTGGATTTATTTTTTTATGAACTCTGATATCTGTTAGATTAGAGTTCAATTCCTTGATTAGTGTATCTTTGTTAATATGCTTTTTCATAGTAGAATCCATAGTTTCACAACCATATTCTCGAAACAGTTAAGCTAAAAATGAATGAATCGAATCTGAAAATCATTTGACTCCAGTGTGATTTGATTGATAATTATATTGCTTCATGGATGTTTAGTGATTCAAAAGAGATAGGATAACCCCCCCCCCCCCCCCCCCCCCCCCGCGAAAACCAAAGTAGTGATGATTAGGATTCCTCAAACCAAGCCATGTCTAGATTCTATGCTTTTTATTTTTCTTTTGTGAATAGCCAAAAAATGATCTTTGATCATGTTTTGCATTACATCGCGTTTACGTGAGTTTGCAAAAATCCCAAAAATGCAAAAAATCAAATAAATTTCCTGAATAAAAAGGCCCTAGGGGTTCTTCATAACCCAATGCCCTAAGACCGTCTGGTCTGGGATGCATAGGCCGTATTGAGTTATCTCGTGTATATAAAGAAAGAAAAATGCATATGAAATATCCATATAGTCAAAAACAATATAAAACTACAAAAATCCCATATCCCTATCTCCATTTCTATATAGAACAAAGACATGGCAAAGTTGATGGGTTCTAGGAGTCTTGAAATGGTTGTAGTGTGGTGAGGCCTTACATTGATTGAATTTACTAACTTCATTCCATGAAGTATAACAAAATACCACGCATGCTTGAAAACGTTTGATCATGACATATTATACTGCTTAGAGAATGAGTTGTTGACATTGGTTTCATTCATGTGAACTTAGTATATTGCATGATAAAATATGATATGATATAACTCTACTCTCATTTTTATCACTTATCAAGTTCATTAAAGCTATTGAAATCCACGTTATTTTAATTTGAGCGAGATTTAAGTATTTGTTGTGTATATGTGTTCTAACTTCAAATTGACGTGTGCTCACAAGATCTTGCATATCTTGGGTTCTTGTATTTTCTGAATTTGATATTGAACCCCTTGTCTCCATTACACACCACCGCCTCACATCTCCATTGTATCCCTCTCCCGTGTTAGCTTATTACTAGTCTTCCTCGAGGACGAGTAAGAAGTAAGCTTGGGGGATTTTGATGTGTCATTATATTCCACGTTTTATTTATATTATTACACGTCAAAATGATTGCTCAATTACATATTTTATACGCTTTTACGCTCATAATTGGAACTATTGTACTTTAAGAGCGTTTGATTGCATTTCATGGAATAGCGAGCGATTTGGAGTATATTGGACGAGAGAGTGTGTGTTTCTACATCGGAGCCCCTGAGGCGCCGCGTTCGTTAACTTAAAGCCACTGGGGAGAAAGGAAGGGGCAAGAGAAAGGATTGAAGAAGAGGATAATGAAGAAAGTATGGTTCTATAATACCATGACTCATGGATTCCAGGTCACTCGATCGAGTTATGATGCGGCGAAGGAATCGAACGATCCAAAGTGCTGGAAACAGGACAGACGTGCACCCTTTTCAAATCTTCTATCACCTGGGATATTTCAGTATTTTTTTTGATAATTTTTACAGATAGTAGACCTCAATACAGTTCCAACGCCACTAACAAAGCACCAATCGGAGGTCGGATGAGCCCTGGAGAATTTCTGCAAGATGATGTTGCAGTGCTGAAATCTGTTTTCGACACCTACTTGACCGAGCAGGACTCTACTCGACCGAGCAGGCTGAAAATTTGACCGACTCGACCGAGTAAGCAGCCTACTCGACTGAGCAGCTGCATACTCGACCGAACAGATGCCTACTCCACAGAGCAGCTACATACTCGGCCCGAGCAGGCAGTGCGACGTTTTGGGCAGTGAATCCAAACTTCTGACGACTCGGCCGAGCAGCCACCTACTCGACCGAGCAGAGTGACAACTCGACCGAGCAGACTCTACTCGGTCCGAGCAGGCAGAGCGATGTTTGGGCAGTAATTCCAGATTTCCTGACGACTCGACCGAGCAGCTACCTACTCGATCGAGTGGTCGTGGGTCCAGATTTTAAGTTGCGTCCGGATTTTGGGGACGATTTGGAGAGGGCTTCCGGGGGTTGTTTTGCGAGGATTTTGAGGGGGAATTGGCAGCCGTCAAGGAGGACTTTTTGTAGACTTTTGGAGAGCCTTTTCGGGGGGTTTTAGAGAACTTTGGAGACGATCTTTTAGGGAGTTAGGCTACGCCATAGGCCACTCCTTTGTATCAAGATAAGTACTTTTTTGTCTCTTTAATTCTATTTTTGTTTTTTCTTTGTGATTATTTATTGAATATCTCGTTGATCCATGCTATGATGAATTCTCTTGCTCTTATCGAATCTTATATTTCTATCATGCATGAGTAATTCCATCTAGGGCTAAGGGATTAGCACATGGATCTAAGGATCTAGATGCAAAGATTGGATTTTTACGATGCGTTGGATATAAAAGGGGTTATATTTTGGTTGATTTAGCAAAATCCCTAGGAGAACTCGTACTGAGATCGTGCCCACGGTCGGTGGAATCGATTAGCTTAAGGAGTATCATATGGATTTAATTAGGGAGTTCTCTCAAAATTACTGCCTGAGCTACCCCCCAAACCCCACTCCATCTCCCCCGTCGCCGTTCACTCCCCCTCCGCCCGTGCCACCGCCTACGCTGCCCGTCCGGCCACCCCCTCTCCGGTCAGTCTCATATATATATATATATATATATATATATATATATATATATATATATATATATATATATATATATATATATATATATATATACACACACACACACACACTAGTCATAACCCGTGCCCGAAGGGCACGATTCATTTAAGATAGTACCCCTTCAAAATCTTAGTTCTCACCAAAATTAAAGCACGGTAATTGTTTTTAAGTTCTCTCAAAAATTTTAGTTCCTCCAAATTTTACTTCCCCCAGAGAATTTAGTTCGCCTAAAAATTTAGTTTCTTCCCGATTTAACATACATATATGCCCTAAGGGCATTGTTCATTTAAAATATTCGCCCTCAAAATCATAATCGCCTGATTTTAAATGAACAACAATAATTAAATCACAATAATTGTTATTTAGATCTTACAAAAATTTTAGGTCCCCTCAAAATTTAATTCTCACCAGAGAATTTAGTTCCCCAAAAAATTTTAATTCCACCCGCAAAATTTAGTTCCATCAAGATTCAAAATATGCCTGAAGGACACGGTTCATTTAAAATATTGCCACTCTTAAAAGCTTGGATCCTTTAGTTTTCAACGAACAACAATAAATAAATTGCAATTATTTTTATTTAGTTCACCCAAAACAATTTAGTCCTCCCAAAATTTAGTTCCCTCGTTCATTTAAAATATTTCTCCCTTAAAACCTTGGATCCCTTAATTATAAAAGAACAATAATAATTAAAGTGACATAATTGTTATTTAGTTTATCCCAAAAAATTTAGTTCCTCCCTTAATTTGATTAAGATTTAGTTTCCCCTCAAATTTAGTTTTTCTAGAGAATTTGGGTCAATGTTTTTTTTGGTTGATCAAAAATCTGTCAGTGTTTACCCTGGATGTTTTAATATCAAAATTTTTCCTATGAATGTAGTGTACATGATGGATCCCTCAACCAACATGATCATGCGCATCGCTTTGGCTAATTCTGTATAGGATTGGATCAATGCACTTGTGTTAGCATTTTATGTAAGACAAATGTAAAAAATTGTGAAATAGATTCTCAAGAGAAGCTTCATGTAACACTCTCAGCTCATATGTGTGCATTATTTTATCACAAAATCCCTTAACACGTCTCAAAAGAATGTAAGAAAAAGTGTCAATAAAAGAAATGATACTAATTGAACCAGAGCCTCCTCAAGTAGAAGTCCCTACACAAAATAGTCAAGCTTGAAATAAATATGAAAATATAAAGAATGGGAAAGGTAAAAAACATACAACAAAGACAAAAGAAAACTGAAAAGCAGACATGTTCATATTAAACCAACAAAACCTGTGAAATGTTCATCTTCTTTTGATTTAAATACATGTTACATCATCCATAGCCACTACGAAGTTGCATCAATATACAATTAATAGTACAAATTTTGCAGCTACTAATTTCAAATTTAGCTCAGATCCATCCTCAGGTACTGATAGCACAATCAAGAGTTCCACCCAGCAAACGAACCTAGCCAATAACTCCCTTTTTGATCAACAACAGCATATCACACATTATATACAGTTGCATAACACTTTCACGACTGGTCATAAAATCGAGTATAATCAAATTGATATTAGCAAGAGAAACAAAAAAAGCAAGCATACTTGAAGAATGAACTACAGAGTATGTAGCCTAAAATGTACAATTGTAAACCAGATCATAAATGGCAGAAGGGAACCTGTTAAATAAGTTCTTCATGACATTGCCGTGATAAGAATGAGCCAAGGTCCGAAGTCCCACTCCCCAAGATCCGCCAACGGGCGACAAAATGACATTGCCCTGCCACCAATTCTTCAGTCTTGCCACAACATTTTTTTCCAACGAAGGCCAAAGAAGAGCCATAAACAAAATTGCACCCTGGTTTTAAAGCTCCCCTCCATGTCATGGTTTATGAATCTTGAAGATAAATACTCTTAGGACGTAACCATATCCAATTTTTGAATACAAACATTTTATGTAGATGCGACTGCAAATGTGACAGTTCTTTTCCTAAGTGATTTGCAAGGTTCAGACCCATAGATGCAACTTGTGAATATAAAAAATCAGTTTGAATTTTCAGTAAATTTGGGGAAACTTTGGCTTTGATGTTCATTCTAGGCAACATTGAACTAAAAATGTTTAGAAATGCTTTTTTTCATAAAAATTACATTCCAAGACTACTTAAAACAATGTATCCATTATTAGAAAAACACTACTAAAAATGTTGTTGAAAGCAAACATCAGCCAGCTTGTCACAATCAAAGCATCTGTTATTTTATACCATGCAAAAGGAATTACTGCATAACAAAAGTACAAAATTCTGCTTATCTACCCCTATAACAAAAGTATGAAATGCAAGGCATACAGAAGTCTGCATATGTATCCATATTCTGTTTGCATATGTATCCATATTCTATCCATATTTTGCATAACAATAACCAGGGTACAAAAGTATTTTATTCCCTTTTCAAATACTGTTGTAAAAATGTATCCGTATTTGTAAAAATGACCAATATGAAGACAGAATCAACTTTAACCATAACCATGCACCATGCATAACAATACTTTTGTAAACAATGTATCCATGCTATCTGTCAGGCTGTGATGGAAATATGGTAGTGACAAATTATTCAAAGCACCTGAATACATACTGAATATATTGAAAGTCATATTTCTTAGTGTATAGGAGAGTCCTAATACCTGACAATCGTTTGCTATCCATTTTTTATTATACATCTATTTTTTGTACATCCAATAAAAATGAATATGAATACATAGAAAATGATGTCAACAATTGTCGGCTTTCCTCAAAGCTGACCTTAATACACAGTATTTCTCCCCATACCAGAAATTGGATGTCAGCACATCCTCAAAGCCTAACCCAATAGCATAGTATTGGTAGCACTTCCTCAACGGGAATTTCATCAAACATTTGATGGGTTAGGCTTTTAAAATAACATCCAAGTAAGCTATCCAGTGCACATAATGATCCATGCACGCCAAATGATCCACTGCACATAATGCAACTAATGATAATGTTTTTGAGAAATTACCCTCATTATCCAATGTTTTTGTATGAACATTGGTGCTTAAATCATACGAACATTGGTGCTTAAATCACAAAAACAAAATCCAAATTTGAGCCCACAAAAATGATTGTCAAATGCAGATGATACCATAGAAATGTTATACCTTATCGATCATTGGCAAAAACTCCCTTGCAGGCTGGAACAGAATTCCCTCCTTACACTGTCGTACATAACCAAATATAGATATAAGAAAAAAATGGTATAATCAAATAAGGAGGCTTAATAAATTTGACCATCTAGTCATATTAACAGATGATCATGCCATGTTTAGGATCCAGTGTTGATTATAGAACATTATTTCTGGTTTAACAAATTACGATGAAAACTTTAAAAGTGCAGGTGATAATGGTACTTAGAACATAATATTCATACGTCATCAATAGATTTAGCAGTTTAAGGTTAAAAAAAGAGAACAAAAGTGTCTTAGTATGCAATGTTGATCAATGATATCAACATGAAGCAATGCCGCTTACCTGCTGTCAGTCGACCTAATAGAATTTGGATGGTCAGTGTCGGAGCCAGAATGTCGTATGGTAACCATTATGTCCATTCCATGACTACCAGCATAATGGAGTTCTGTTACTCCAACAAACTGGCAGACCTAAAAAATGTAGAGGAATGACTCAAAACGGGAACAACATGCAATACAATACAGCTCAAATTAAAGCCACATATAGCATGCAACAATCCTAATATGGATTCAACACCTGAGCACGGCATCTTCCACTAATAATATAACAACGTGTTGATTTACTCTCAAAAAGCAGCAAATGATAATGTATATGTGTGCAAATTTGAGAAATTTCAAGTTTTTCTAAGTGAAGACCATGTAGATAAAAAAAGTCTGTATAACTCTTAAAATGCTAATGACTTTTGATGTTCAAATTAAAAAACATCAAAAATATCCTGGAACATGAACCACTTACACAAAAATATCATATGCTTCAATGATTTCAGGTTCTGTATTTTTACACCTGAAAAAACATGGGCTAATGAGAACAACCTGGCATTTTCCAATACAAATTGATACATTCCGGTTTAATAATACAACTTGATACATATTGGATGTCAACCCTCTCACTTGGATGTACAAATTAATGCAAAATGAATAAGTTCTACAATATGTATGCCATTTGTATTATTGACATACTTTGTTGACATATACTGTTGATATACAAAATATATGAGAATTTGAATATACTTGAACCATCATTTTGTTAAATAATTTGAGAATTTAACATGTTTAACAATTTAACCATATGTATGCCCTCATGTTGAACTTGAAAATATATGACACTCATGTTTAACAATTTAACAGGGGCAAGGTCTCATTTGATAGTTTGTAGGACATTCAGGTTTAACAATATGAGTTCTACAATTAGTTAACATAACTCATTCATACTGTTGACACACTATGTTGACACTCAAGCTTAACAATTTGATAGTTTCATTCACAGGATACTTTAGTTTAACCATAGAAATTGACAAACATATTGCAGAACTCATTCATTCACTATTTAAAATGTATGATAACTCATGCATAGAGCTACAAAATGGTTGAGGGTTGCAGTGAACCTCGCAAACCCTGATCCATTGACAACACAAAGAGAGGGTTGAGATATAGTTTTCTGTAGCTGTTATAGACATGTTCATTCAGCTCGAACTGCGGCATCAAGACCTTGGCATTATCATACTTCA
This sequence comes from Scilla litardierei, assembly GCA_030789695.1. NCBI lineage: Eukaryota > Viridiplantae > Streptophyta > Magnoliopsida > Asparagales > Asparagaceae > Scilla > Scilla litardierei. The sequence continues at coordinate 31,371,360 of CM061133.1, forward strand.
AGCCCCTGGCCATAAGCTTATACCACTACTCAACCATAAAAATCCTCGATGAATCCTAATTATTTTGTGATATCACCCATACAATTCATAAGGTAACATATATTAAAAGGAACTCCTAAGTGCCCAGAAATCATACCTATGATGTCGGGGATGTACAGTTGCACTGACACCATCTTCTGAGTTGTAGTCTATGCCATTCTTCTTCTCTTTTCGAACTCCCCACTTCACTTTTGCTGTCAATCGCAAAGGAAATAAATTACATAAGGAATGCACTAATATATATTGTGTTTCCTATTTTCCATGTGTATGAATATATATTAGACATGAGTATTTCTATTGAAAAACACATTACATTTGTTTTTTTGTCTAATTTCGTAATTGATGGGTGGTATATACCTGCTTATCCATGATTTGTTCCTCATAGAGGGTGCTTCCAAGTTGTCTCACAACAAATGCCAATGGCATTTCCCCATGCTTCTTCATTTGGGTACCTGTACAAAAAAGATGAAAGAGATGAAAACATGTATACAAATGCATACGGTTTTCAGTTCTACGCTTATGAATGTCTCTTTTATGGTGGTTTGTTGTACAATCATCTGGTGCCCAAGTGTAGCGGACTAAGAGGAGTCAACAGTTTGATGCCATTGGTGGTCAAGCACTTAACTTTTGCTCAGTTCCATGTCCACCATCTGTCCATACTGATACCGTTTCAATTAGAGGAAGCAATGACTATAAAGAAAATTCTTAACATAAATCATAGTATTACTCTCATGCCAAGTTTCCAGAATAGTACCAGGACGAAAAGGTTCCAAAGCTTCACGGTAATTTGGGCACACTGAGTTAGATGGTTGGGAGGGCAGTCACTTATGGAGAACTGGGAGACCATTGAACAACCATTAGCTTCATAAAGCTATTCCGCCAAGTAAGCATCATGGTCAGAATGTTGGGCAATTATGGAAGAGCATGCCAAGAAAATAGTACAACTTAAAAGAGAATGAGAAGATGTGCCGGTGACAATGTAGTAAATAGTAATTATGGACCTGACTTGGAGTAGATTTGCTCGAGGATAAGAAATGAACGGACTGTTTGAGACATGTGCCCTGAATGCCCTTAGATGTGTAAGTTGTAATGGTCATTGTTGATGGAGGGGATAGGCTAGCGTTAGGCCACATCTAGGACCTAAATCATAGTACGAATACATTGTTGTAAATGATTTAACTGAGATATTCCTAATGTAGCTGAAAGGAGTGGGAAAAAAATCTAATGTTTGACTTAAGGTTTGGTCATTGTTGTCATGACTATTATTATTGAGTTGAATTGAGTGGAATGGATGAAAAAAAATTAATATATCAAGAAATGTCTCTTATTATTAATCTCCTATGATATGCATTATTTTCTCTCAACTTCAGTTATATTCAAAATGGACATTAACAACAGAAGTATATTCAAATTGCGTGTTAAATTGTTTACCCAATCCATCCAAGTATACCTGCCCAAATACTACTGATAACATTACACTCTAAAAAGAGATGTTCTATTTTCTCAACTTCATCCTGATATAGAACACACAAGGGATTTCCAAGAATTTGTCTAAATACTGTTTCTAAGTAGTAGCAAAAGAAAGTAATTTACTTTACAGGAAAGAATGCTGATGTACGGGGGGTTTAGAGAAAGCAAAGGAGACACCATGGATATTGACATAAGCATAAAATGATTTAACAGAGAAGCTACCTTTAAAGCATAAAATGATTCCATCGTCCATCACCCTCAAGAAATCACCGTAGAACTCGTCCCCAACACACTTTCAACCAACCAAATGGACTCTTCATTTCCCTGGAGATCATTTCAACGCCGAGTACCTTGTATACAAAAACAGATACTATAGCATTTTGTTGTTGCTATTTTTCAGTAAATATGCACGGACATATCCATATGCATTAACATGGAAAGAGCTAAACACAATGCTTCAAGTTAATTGCAATTATGGAGATATCACTGGATGGTAAGTACAAGTTGGATATATTAAACTCTGTATTCACATACTCAGAAATTAACCTTTTCGAGTAACAAATAATTAGCTATATGGATTGTGTAGCCCTGTTTTCACACATATTGAAGTAAACATTAAAAATATGGATTCATATAGAGATTACGGCATGCCTACACTCACTTTTGAATTTAGTGTCGTGCCTTGATTGATCACGAGTCATTTTTTGATCCATCAGAATTTAAGGCTAGGCGTACGCGCAAGGCCTGCATCCACCAAGGTTACCCTGGTGGTCCTGAAGGGAGGCGGGGAGATGCCAACTAATCTAGTGCTCATCGACGATCACGAGTCATATGAACTTTCAAAGTTGCTACCACCAAAACAATCCATATTCACACATGGAAATTCAAAATTTTCCAGAAGACAATTAAATATAACAAACACCATCTAAATCACAATATAGCACATCGTCCATGTATCAGACACATCTCAAATAAGTAACAAATTTTAGGAAATGTCAAAATATGAACCTGACAATGTCAAATAAGTAACATATCAACAACTGAAGGTGTCCATGCTTCTTAAGCAGGCATGTCACACCTTTGCACCCTCACTCTGTCCCTGGAGAAGACTAACATGCTTCTTAACAACTGGTCATGAAATTCTGATAACATCAGGAACATTTCAAGATTGACATGCATGTGGGTCAATAATTAAGACAGTAATCATGTAAACTAACTAATACTGATATGCAATTTTTCACTTTGAATATCAATTAAACAATCAACTTTAACAAATTGATTTATTAGTTAACCATTAAATTAATCCGATAAAAATATCATGAATTCTTTTGTTTAAGAACATGTGTAACTGAGAATTTTGTATTTAAATATTTGTTACTATGTCCACTTTACATACAATTACAATATGATTCCACATATTAACAGCCCGTGTCTTTTTGAGATTAATAATCTCTTTAGTTGAGCTTTATGCAGTAGCCTAGAAGGAGAAACCATCAAAACAATACCAAGTACAAGCACAAGTTCTGGATAGGTCTTCAGCAACATGCACTTACATTTACATGCTTCCAACTTTTTGCTACATGCATTTCTTCTTTTTTCAAATTGCCTTCCTTGAGCTGAGCTATTAAGAAAAGGGTTGTTAACCATTTGAAATGTAGTTTATTTTAGAACTAAAAATATGACATTGCTTTACTGGCTGCTTGTTTTCTCATTCAACAATATCACTTTTTCTATTGTATGAAAATTTGCAACAAAATGTACAAAATTTAAATCCAAATCCAAATCAGGGCTTTCAACTCTTAACCCAATATGAAAGCAGAGATTACCCCACCCTTAACCGAGCTTGCAAAAATGCAGTAGAGAGAACAAAATGTTCAACAAACTGAATAAGGGGATTTGATTACCTTGCACTGATTTTGAGCATTAGCTTGTGTTACGAGGTGGAACTCGCGTACAATGAATTTGTATTATGGGGAACCAAGGGCACGGTGGTTATATGGAAATGAGGGGTTAGGTAGGCTGTTTTACAAGAGATTAGTGGGGTGAAGAGGTCGGATCCGTTGCCGGTGGAGCTCACAGGATCGTATCTCGTCGGACACAGCTGAGGGAGGTCGAACGGCTGGAGGCTGACGCTGACTTTGGCCAGGGGGCGAACTCTCCTGCAGCACGAACAACTCGTCAGAAGGGCGGGGTTGGGGTTCAACCCTTAGCCCCTCCGATGCCTAAGTCAGTAAAAGGGCTTAAATGGGGGCTGGACACGCCGGCCGGACTAACTGTGTGTCCGCCTCACGTGACGAGCTATAGGTGGCAGAACAAAGATATGGAGGATCTTTGCTCTCGTGTGTGAATGATAGAAGATGAGAGAGTTTTTCTAACCCCCCCTCCGTAAGAGGAGAGAAGGTATTTATACCTGACGGGTGATGACTAGGCGTGCTGAGTTGGCTCGGGTGTCAGCGGAAGCTTCGGACAAGGACATCGGGAACAGGAGTTTCTGACCTGCCTCTGTCAGTCGACGCAACGGCCCAGGGGTGCTTTTGTCGGGATGTCAGGGCCGAAAGCGCTAACCGCGGGATAGGCCAGCCGCCTGGGGGTGCTTTGTCAGGCGGCCGGGTGACGTATGTGTCAGTCGTGTCCTTATCCTAGGCTGTTTGTCGTTAGCGGCGGACTAAGAGTCGGGCGGCTGCGGTGGTCCGCCTCGGCCGGCTGCGGGGTCCGCCCCGGCCGGCTGCGGGGGTCCGCCCCGGCCGGTTCGGGGAGCGCTGCAAGGCGCGCCTGCTTGGCTGGTCGCCCAGGATTTTCGGGGCGGCGGCCCTTTTGTGAAAAGGTGAGTCAATGGGGTATGTTAGCGGATCCGGATGGGAGTCGGGCTCCTACGATCTTTAGGTCGTAACAATTGCCCCCGGCATTCGAGTCTGAGGCGGTAGCCCGGCTCGGCTCGGATGGCGTAACATTACCCTTTAACCTGACTCGGACTTGGGTCCAAGCTCAGGGGTGGCGACGCTGCTCCCGCGGGGTATTGCCCGCTGTTGCGGGATCGCGAGGTCCCATCCCGAGTGGGAACCCGGTGGGGCGTTGCCCCATAACGGCGTGCCGCTTTATGTGGCGGCTGGGTCGGATTTTGGGGGAGCCCGACTTTTTGAGAAGGTTGTGGTTTTTGCTGAGATGTGTTTACCGGACAGGTTTGTGATTTTCGCGGGACTTCAGTCGCACTGTGCCTGGTGGACCTCCCAGCTGTTGTGCTCTTGGGCTCAGGGGAGGAGTCCATAAGGAGGAATATTATTCATCAACCTTTACCGGAGATTTAGATGATATTTACAACGATAGCGCAGGTGTGACCCAACCTATGGTCGGGACGGGAGGTGGTTTATACTCGTCGCCCGCTACATCGGGGTGGGCAGATCCCCGTTGCCGGGCGGTCTTCCCGTTTACTGACCGCTGAATTCCTTCTGCCTCGTTGTCCGGGGAGGTGCCGACGCGCCGTGAATCACCATTTGGTTTAATCAGGGATGCATTCCCGTGGTGGTTCCCCCTTCGGGGGGGGCTGACCCTCGTTTGTCGGGTGGAGCTTCTTCCTTTCCCTTTCCTCGCTTCCTCGCGATCTGCCTCGCCGTTGCCGCGCTGGAGAGTTCCTCGCTAGGGATCCCGCGCCTCGAGGGGGAACCCCGGGGGAGGCGGAGGACGAGGTAGCGGTGGCGGCGTCGCCCTCCATGGGGGAGTCCGGTGGGCCGGTTCCGCGGGGAAGATTGGGGGCCGGCAGACAGGCGGGTCACTGGGAGACCCGTGGGGGGTTTCCGCCCTCACGCCTGGTAGGGATCGCCGTCGGGTGAAGGTGAATTGGGGTGTGGCGGCCCGCGGCTAGCCTTCCGGACCCTTCGTTTAATCCGGTAACGAGCAGGAGGAAGGCTGGCGGGCGGGGCCTCCCACACGTAAGGGGAATATCCGGTTGGAGGCGGTGGGGCTATGGCGGCCATCGTCGGGGGGAGTGAGGTCCGTCGGTGGATGTCGGCTTTCTTCGTAGCTCGGTGGGGCGTTTGGGGCCGTTTTATGCTCGGAGGGGATGGGAATCCCCTGCGTCTCTCTTCCTCCTTCCCCCTGACCTCTGAAGGGGGGTATTTATAGCGAGATTCTGTGGAAGGGTTTTTCTTGGGTAACACGGGGGATTAGTGCCATTAATGGGTTCCGCGGAATCCCGCGCTTTGGGAATCGCTTTTCCCTGGCGGTATCCGGCACTCTGGCCTCTCGGGGGGCGTGTTGCTGCCGATGGCGTGTTGTCCAATCGTCCTTTCGTTATGTCAAGTCGCATCGTGGCGCTGCTCTGACGAGACAGGGCCTTGCGATCGGTCCGTTCCAGGTCACGTGTCTTGGCTTCTTGCGTGAGTTACACAATTCCTAATTATGCCCCCAACATTTCCGTGTCCGGGATCGCTAGGTCGCGGGGAAGGGGATGTTGTCGGCTTGCGTTGCCTTTGGCGGGGCGGGGAGTCGGCGAAGGGTTTCGGGATGAGATACGATGTCCTATCATGATACGATTTTGGACCGAACCGGGTACGTAGGGCGAGCATTAGTTCACCCCTTTCCTATTGAGCGAAAGTTGTCGGTGACTTTCAGGGAGCGGGGGCGGGGGGAGCTCGGTTCGAAGCCTCGTATCGCGGGGTTCGAGCTACAGTGTTCTCCGAAAAATCTGAGTGTATGAAGAAGAATGTTTTTTATTTTTATTTAAATGTGTAAGAGCTGAGCTACAGCTTGTACATGAGTTCTTAGTTCGTCGCCCATTGTGGGGTCAGATCCGGCTCGGGGAGGGGCTTTATAGCTATCCTCGCCCGGTCGTGTGGGATAACTGACTTCCAGATCTAGGAGTCACCGAGGGCCGCGCGGGCCTGCTTTGACTGGAGCCGTTTTTGGCGCGGAGGCGATTGGTCGCCTTCTGTTCTGAAGTGTTGCGAGGTCTCTTTGGCGATCGGGCCGCCGTCCCCCCATTGCTTCGTTATCTCCTGCCGCGGAAAGGGTTTTCCTCGGTCCGGAAGAGGCGCTGACAAGGGGAGCCGTCTGGTTGAGGCTTGCTCCTTGGGGATGTTCTTGAGCATCGGGCCGTCCCCCGCCGCCCCATGTCTCGCTGCTTCGGTTTGAGAGTGGGGTCCCGCGCCCGATATTGCATGGGCGAGCTGACACGCCATGACTCGCCGTTTGGGCTTGTCGGGGATGCAGCCTTTCCGAGTTCCTCGGCCGGAAAACGAGGGCGGGGAGGTACTGGCCGGCCAGTGCTGGGGGCTCTCGCCTGCCCAGTCGGCTTTGAACAGATGCCATTCTTTCCCCGACTCGTCCTCGTTTAGGGGACGGAGGCGTGAAAGGTGGATTTCGCTTGTGTAAGCGGAATATCCGGTTAGCGATCCGTTTGTAAGTGGAATATCCGGTTGGCGATGCTGGAGATGTAGGCACCGCTGCCCAGGGCGGCGGGAACCATTGATGGCCGGTGACCTCTCTTTTGTTAGGGCAATTTATCTCTGCTCGTTTTTCGGTGGGTGGGGGGATCAAGTGGCGGTTTTTCATGTCTGCCGGTTCTCTTGCTTTCGGAGGGGGGAGTGGCGTCTTTATAGGGAGATGTCGCTGACGGTTTCTTCTTTAGTTATTGTGCTGAGTTGGCACCATTAAGGGGCTCCTCGAATTCATGCCCGTTGGAAACCGTCTTTGCCAGGTGGCTCTCATGGGTCCTCTTTTGGAGCGAATCATTAATGGTGGCGTGTTTCTCGAGCGGCCTTTCGTTTCGTCGAGTCACATCGGGGCCGCCTACTCGGGAACAGGCGTCGTTTCGTCCCGGTTTGTGTGCCCTTGTTTTTAATTTTTCGAGGTCCACGGGCCCGGGCCCCTCTCGGGTTTGGGTGGCTGAGGTTGGTCCTGCCCCAGAGGTCTTGAGGGGGGGAGCGGGCGCGTAGCCCGGCCCGTGCCCTTCTCTGGTTTGGGTGGCTAGGGTTGGCCCTGCCCCAGAGGTCTGGAGGGGGGGAGCGGGCGCGTAGCCCGGCCCGTGCCCTTCTCTGGTTTGGGTGGCGAGGGTTGGCCCTGCCCCAGAGGTCTGGAGGGGGGGAGCGGGCGCGTAGCCCGGCCCGTGCCCTTCTCTGGTTTGGGTGGCTAGGGTTGGCCCTGCCCCAGAGGTCTGGAGGGGGGGCGCGGGCGCGTAGCCCGGCCCGTGCCCACCTCTGGTTTGGGTGGCTAGGGTTGGCCCTGCCCCAGAGGTCTGGAGGGGGGGAGCGGGCGCGTAGCCCGGCCCGTGCCCTTCTCTGGTTTGGGTGGCTAGGGTTGGCCCTGCCCCAGAGGTCTGGAGGGGGGGAGCGGGCGCGTAGCCCGGCCCGTGCCCTTCTCTGGTTTGGGTGGCTAAGGTTGGCCCTGCCCCAGAGGTCTGGAGGGGGGGAGCGGGCGCGTAGCCCGGCCCGTGCCCTTCTCTGGTTTGGGTGGCTAGGGTTGGCCCTGCCCCAGAGGTCTGGAGGGGGGGAGCGGGCGCGTAGCCCGGCCCGTGCCCACCTCTGGTTTGGGTGGCTAGGGTTGGCCCTGCCCCAGAGGTCTTGAGGGGGGGAGCGGGCGCGTAGCCCTGCCCGTGCCCTTCTCTGGTTTGGGTGGCTAGGGTTGGCCCTGCCCCAGAGGTCTTGAGGGGGGGAGCGGGCGCGTAGCCCGGCCCGTGCCCTTCTCTGGTTTGGGTGGCGAGGGTTGGCCCTGCCCCAGAGGTCTGGAGGGGGGGAGCGGTCGCGTAGCCCGGCCCGTGCCCTTCTCTGGTTTGGGTGGCTAGGGTTGGCCCTGACCCAGAGGTCTGGAGGGGGGGAGCGGGCACGTAGCCCGGCCCGTGCCCACCTCTGGTTTTGGTGGCTAGGGTTGGCCCTGCCCCAGAGGTCTTGAGGGGGGGAGCGGGCGCGTAGCCCGGCCCGTGCCCTGCTCTGGTTTGGGTGGCTAGGGTTGGCCCTGCCCCAGAGGTCTTAGGGGGGGAGCGGGCGCGTAGCCCGGCCCGTGCCCTTCTCTGGTTTGGGTGGCTAGGGTTGGCCCTGCCCCAGAGGTCTTGAGGGGGGGAGCGGGCGCGTAGCCCGGCCCGTGCCCACCTCTGGTTTGGGTGGCTAGGGTTGGCCCTGCCCCAGTGGTCTTGAGGGGGGGAGCGGGCGCGTAGCCCGGCCCGTGCCCTGCTCTGGTTTGGGTGGCTAGGGTTGGCCCTGCCCCAGAGGTCTTGAGGGGGGGAGCGGGCGCGTAGCCCGGCCCGTGCCCTTCTCTGGTTTGGGTGGCTAGGGTTGGCCCTGCCCCAGAGGTCTTGAGGGGGGGAGCGGGCGCGTAGCCCGGCCCGTGCCCTTCTCTGGTTTGGGTGGCTAGGGTTGGCCCTGCCCCAGAGGTCTTGAGGGGGGGAGCGGGCGCGTAGCCCGGCCCGTGCCCTTCTCTGGTTTGGGTGGCTAGGGTTGGCCCTGCCCCAGAGGTTCGGAGATTTATCGAAACTGCCAAACTTGTGCAGGAATAACCATATTGGGAAGAACGGATGGATATGTATACTGTGTATAAGAAAAGGAAAACTCACAACTATTGGTAGAATTTTAGCAGATGTTTTGCGTTCCAAGGGTGGGCCAGTTCGTTCCCTTCGGGGGTAGCCAGGATGTACGTGGCCGGCCTAACAATGTCGATGACCGTGTAGGGTCCTTCCCACTTAGCGGCTAGCTTTCCCCGCTTTGCAGTCTCGGGGCGGAAGGTGGCATCTCGGAGGACCAAATCGCCGATCCGGAAGGTCCGCGGTTTCACCCGGGAGTCGTAGTGCCGTGCCATCCTCTGGCTGTGTTTGACGAGGCTAGTCAAGGCCCGGTCTCGCACCTCGTCTATCAACTCCAAACTGAGGCCGAGTCCTTCTCCGTTGGCTTCTTCGTCGAAGAGCTTTAGCCGGAGTGTCTCCTCGCCGATTTCCACGGGAACGACCGCCTCCGACCCGTATGCTAGCACGAAGGGGCTTTCCCCAGTCGAGGCCTTGTGGGTGGTACGATAAGACCACAGGATCCCCGGCAGCTCGTCGACCCAGGCCCCCAGAGCGGCGTCCACCTTCTTCTTCATCGAGTTCAGGATACACTTATTCGCGGCCTCCGCCATTCCGTTGCACTGCGGGTGGGCGACCGACGCGAATTGGAGTTTGATTCCCCAGCCTGAGCAAAAGTCGCGGAAGCCCTCGCAATCGAACTGCTTTCCGTTATCAGTGACGATGGAGCGGGGAATCCCGAAACGGCATATGATGGATTGCCATATGAAGCCCTTCATGTCCGTCCACGCGATTCGCGCCAGCGGCTCTGCTTCGATCCATTTAGTGAAGTAATCCACGGCGACGACTAGGTATTTCCTTCCCCCGGAGGCTTTTGGGAATGGCCCCAGGATGTCGAGCCCCCATTTGGTGAAGGGGATCGGGCTCAAGATGGGCATTAGGTTGGCCGGGGGTGCAGTCGTCCGTCGACAGAACTTCTGGCATGCCTCGCACTTCTTGACGTATTGTACCGCATCCTGGATCATCGTCGGCCAGTAGTATCCTTGGCGCATTACTTTGTGGGCGATGGTGCGCCCGCCATGGTGGTTTCCGCAAAAGCCCTCATGCACCTCACGGATGACTTGCTCAGCTTGCTCCGGGCCCAAACACTTTAGGTAGGGCAGGGCATCGAAATTGGCTCGGCGGCGGCGGTATAGCACTCCGTCGAGAAGTACGAACGAAAGGGCCCGCCTCTCCACCTGTTTTGCCAGCATCCGTTCCCCGGGTAGCTCGCCCGTCTCCAGGTACTTCATTATGGGGGTCATCCACGACGTCCTCGTGTCCGCGCACATCAGTTCTCCCTCGTCGATGGTCGGTGTCGCAAGGCATTCCACGTAGATTGCCTTCCCGATCTCGGCCGCCGAGGAGGAGGCCAGCTTAGACAGGGCATCCCCGCGGAGGTTGCTGGAGCGGGGTAGGTGTTGGACGTCCGCTTTCTTAAACTTTCGGAGTTCGATCTGGATGCGATTTAGGTATCGCTTCATTGTTTCCTCTCGGGCTTCGAAGCCCCCCAGGATTTGTTGGATGACGAGGCGGGAGTCGCTCAGGAGCAACACGTTTGTCGCCCCCACCGCCCTAGCGAGCTTCAACCTGTTCACCGCGGCTTCATATTCCGTGACATTGTTGGTGGCCGGGAAGCTGAAGCGCAGGGCGTACTCCAGCGAGCATCCATCCGGGGTTTGAATGACTATTCCTGCTCCTGTCCCAGAGCCTGTTGCGGAGCCGTCGACGTGGATGGTCCATAATTCGCCCGCTGTCACCGGGGAGGGTGCTGAGGGTTCGCCCACCTCGACCCTCTGCGAGGATATGGGCACCGATGGGGGCTCCGTCCGGTATCCTGGCTGGATCTCTGTTGTGCATTCCACCATGAAGTCGGCCAGCGCTTGGGCCTTGATTGCCGTCCGGGTTTTGTACATTAGGTCAAACTCGTCGAGCTCGACACTCCAATTGAGCATCCTCCCCGACCGCTCCAGCCTTTTCAGGTTCTTTTCGAGGGGCATGTCGGTGTGGACGATTACGGGGTGGGCCTGGAAGTAGGGTCGGAGCTTCCGGGCCGTGGTGACTAGGCAGTAGGCGGCTTTCTCGATAGGGCTGTAACGAGTCTCCGCCTCCCAGAGGATCCGACTGGCATAGTAAACGGGGCGTTGCACTCCTCCTTCCTCCTTAATCAGGACGGAGCTAACGGCCCCCTCGGTTGCCGCCAGGTACAATCCCAAGGGTTCGCCTTCCTCCGGCCGCGCGAGGAGCGGTGGGCTCTGTAGGTATGCTCTCAGCCCCGCAAACGCCCGGGCACAGTCGTCATCCCACGGGATCACCTTCCTTTGATCTTTAGCTTCGCCCAAGGCTGTGCGCAAGACCCTAAAGAAAGGGAGCGATTTCTCCGCCGATCTCGACAGGAATCGCCCCAAAGCTGCGATCCGACCGTTCAGTCGCTGCAAGTCCCGGATCGTCCGGGGCTCCGTCATGTTAATGAGGGCCGCCACCTTGTCGGGGTTCACCTCGATTCCCCGCTTCGTTATCATGAAGCCCAGGAATTTTCCCGATTGCACACCAAAGATACACTTCGCGGGGTTTAGCCTCAGGTTGTACTGGCAGACCCTCTGGAAGGTTTCCTGCAGGTCTGAGAGGTGGTCGGGAGCCCTTCCGCTCTTCACCAGCATGTCGTCAATGTAGACCTCCAGGTTTCGCCCCACCTGAAGGCCGAATATTCGATCAACCATTCGTTGATAGGTCGCCCCGGCGTTCTTCAGTCCGAAGGGCATCTTGGTGTAACAGAAGGTGCCTTTATCAGTGACAAACGAGGTCTTCTCCTCATCTTCCACCACCATCGGTATCTGGTTGTATCCCGAGAAGGCGTCCATGAAGCTCAACAACTCATAGCCGGACGCCTGGTCCACCAAGTGGTCGATTCTGGGCAGAGGGAAGCTGTCCTTCGGGCACACCTTGTTGAGGTCGGTGAAGTCAACGCACATGCGCCACTTCCCGCTTGGTTTCTTCACCAGAACGACGTTGGTGAGCCAGTCGGGGTAGTCCACCGGCCGAACAAATTTGGCCTCGAGGAGTCGCTCTACTTCTTCTTCGGCCGCCTTCTTCTTTTCGCCCCCTGCACTTCTCTTCTTCTGTCGGACAGGTCGGGCTTCCGGGTCCGCATTCAACCTGTGGGAGATTACTCTCGGGTCCACCCCGGGCATGTCTGCGGGTGACCACGCGAATATGTCCACGTTTTCTCGGAGCAAGGCCACGAGGGCCGTCTTCAATGCGGACGGGAGTTTTGTCCCGATGGAGACGGTTCTTCCCTCGCCCGAGGCCACAGGGACCTCTTCTACTTCTTCGGCCGGGGTCGGCCGCTGGTCGCGAAAATCCTCCCTCTCGTCTGGGACGAGTGTCGTCAGGGCCCGCCTCGGGCTCCTACACAGGGACGGCGCATGGTTGTGGTCTCCGCGTGTCTCCCGTCCTCCCCGGACCTGTCCCACCCCTCGCGGGGTCCGGAACTTCATCGTCTGATGTCGCAGGTTGGGGAGCGCCTCGATGGCCGTCATATATGGACGCCCTATGATTCCGTTGTATGCCGAGGCGACGTCGACGATGACAAAACGCGCTTCTCTGGTGACGACCATCGGCTCCTCCCCCAGGGTCATGGGCAGGGTGATCATTCCCTCGGTGGGGATCGCATGGCCGGTGAAGCCCGTGACAGGGCCCACACAGGGCTCCAAGTCTGCCCGCCCCCACCCCATCCTTTCGGCCGTTGCCAGGAACAGGATGTCACAGGAGCTACCAGTGTCGATCTGGAGTCGGCCGACGTCGACTGCCCCAATCCGAGCTTCGACGACGAGGGCGCCATGGCTCTGGCTCCGCGCCTCCGACCAGTCCTCGGTAAAGGTGATAGGGGGCCGGTGTATCTTTCGTCGCTTCGACCGGAGGCCGGCGCCCGCCATCATCACCTGTCGGTCCTCGGCCTCCAGGGTTGCGGGCGCTCGTCCCGCCGAGGTTGGGCCTCCAGTTATCATCTTAATTCGCATGACCGCCCTCGGGGGGCGGGGCTCCTCCCTATCGCGGTTCGCCGGTGGTCCCCGTCCCCCCTCCTCCGGGAGGTCCCTCTCTCCTGTCGTCGCCCGCCTTCCCGCGACAAAGTTCCCCAGGTGACCCGCCTGGATCAGTCGTTCGATCTCTCTTTTAAGGGAGTAACAATGGTCGGTGTCGTGACCGTGGTCCCGGTGATAGCGGCAGTATCTCCGGGGGTCCATCCTCGCCGGGTCCGTCCTCATCTCCCGGGGAGGCTCCGGCAGTAACCCGGCCCTTGTCGCCGCGGCCAGCACCTCCATCATGGGGGCATTGAGTCGCGTGTACTGCGCCGGTGGGGGGTCCTCTTGTCTTGGGATGACTCCGGGGGGCCTCCGCGCCGGGGCAAACTCGCGCGACGGGCCAAGCCGACCTCGTGGGTGAGGCTCAGGCGGCTCCCGCCGCGGTTGGGCCGTCTGATCACGGCCTCGCCCCCTCTCTTCCTGCCTCGGCCGAGGGTGAGGCCGGGGTCCGTCCTGGGATGGTTTCGCCGGGGGGTATACGACCTTTGCACCAAGGTTCTCTTCGGCCAATGCGTGCCTTTCCGCCATTGCAACCAGCGCTTCGTAATCGGTCGGCGGGTCCTGGAGCAGGGATTTGTGAAGGCTCCGAGTCCGCAACCCCGCCTTGAAGGCCAGCATTAGCACCTCATCGCCACATGTCACCACCGCCCGCCTTTCCTCCTGAAAGCGGCGGAGGTATCTTCCCGTTCTCTCCCCTTCTCCTTGGACTATCGTGTAGAGATAGTCCAAAGGCTTCTTCTTCGTCCGCCCAGCCCGGAACTCTTGGCAGAACCTGTGTGACAGCTCGCCAAAGCTCCCAACGGATCTCGCAGGCAAGCCGAAGTACCAGTCCAGCGCGGTGTCCCTCAGGCTTTGGGAAAAATGTCGGCATATGAACGCCTCGTCCACATCCTGCGCCTCCATCGCCCCTCGGTATTGTTGCACGTGCGTGAGGGGGTCGCCCCTCCCGTTGTATGTGGCCAAGAGAGGGGGTTTGAACCTTTTGGGCCTTGGGGCGGACGTGATCCACCGTGCGAGCGGCGTGGCCTCCTCCGGATAGGTAGGGCGATCTGGGGTCTCCCCTCTCTGCCATTCGGGGGTCCGGCTCCGATCGCGCCACGGCCGACGACGGTCCCCCGCCCCCGGGGAGTAGTCCGATGGTCGTCGGGCGGGGCTCCTTCCTCGGGCCGAGGACTCGACGGGTTGTGGGCTACGGCTCTCCCAGCGCCAGCGCCTCCTGGCCAGCTCTCCTCGGGCCTCCATCCGTTCCTGATTCTCTCGGAGGAGCCTCTCGCGCTCGGCGGCGAGGAAGCGTAGTTGTCGACAAACGGCTTCCTCGTGCAGGGTATCGGAGGGGTGGTGTTGGTGACGCGGGTCGCCTCCTCCAGGTGGGGATCTGTTCAGCAACGGGTCCCACCCGTTCCCGGGTCGCCGCCCCATCGTCGTCTCTTCAATGACTTCTTGGTTGCTTCGGTTTTCCTTCCTCAGCCTTTCCCGCTCCGCGACGATGAAGCGGAGTTGGCGGCGGGTGGTCTCTTCTTCCTGGTAGGCCCTTCGGGCGGTCTCGGCCGCCTCGTCCAAACGCCTTTGCGCGGCGGCCGCCTCTCCCAGGTGCCTCCACCGCTGCGCAACTTCCATCTCCTCTCCCAGGAGCCTTTGCTGGGCCGCAATCTCCTCAGCGAGCCCCCTATTCTCCCCCTCCTCCTCGAATTGAGGGTGGAGGTCCTGCCTCACGTTCTGGGGCTCTGAGGGGCCGGGCGGAGGCTCCGTTCCAGCCGTCTGATAGCCTTTCCTGGCCAGGGGGACGGCCTCGAAGCTCTTCAGGACGACGGGGGCCGAAGTATGTTCAGTCTCGGTGCCCATCCCCAGAAGGGGGTCGGACGCCGGGGTGATTTGTAGAAAGAGTGGTTCCTGACCCACGTGATCTTTACCGTGGTCAGGGTTCCGCGAGATAGGCATGGAGTCTAACATGGGTGTGACCCTTCGTTCCCACAGACGGCGCCAATTGTTACGAGGTGAAACTCGCGTACAATGAATTTGTATTATGGGGAACCAAGGGCACGGTGGTTATATGGAAATGAGGGGTTAGGTAGGCTAATTTACAAGAGATTAGTGGGGTGAAGAGGTCGGATCCGTTGCCGGTGGAGCTCACAGGATCGTATCTCGTCGGACACAGCTGAGGGAGGTCGAACGGCTGGAGGCTGACGCTGACTTTGGCCAGGGGGCGAACTCTCCTGCAGCACGAACAACTCGTCAGAAGGACGGGGTTGGGGTTCAACCCTTAGCCCCTCCGATGCCTAAGTCAGTAAAAGGGCTTAAATGGGGGCTGGACACGCCGGCCGGACTAACTGTGTGTCCGCCTCACGTGACGAGCTATAGGTGGGAGAACAAAGATATGGAGGATCTTTGCTCTCGTGTGTGAATGATAGAAGATGAGAGAGTTTTTCTAACCCCCCCCCCCCCTCCGTAAGAGGAGAGAAGGTATTTATACCTGACGGGTGATAACTAGGCGTGCTGAGTTGGCTCGGGTGTCAGCGGAAGCTTCGGACAAGGACATCGGGAACAGGAGTTTCTGACCTGCCTCTGTCAGGCGGCGCAACGACCCAGGGGTGCTTTTGTCGGGATGTCAGGGCCGAAAGCGCTAACCGCGGGATAGGCCAGCCGCCTGGGGGTGCTTTGTCAGGCGGCCGGGTGACGTATGTGTCAGTCGTGTCCTTATCCTAGGCTGTTTGTCGTTAGCGGCGGACTAAGAGTCGGGCGGCTGCGGTGGTCCGCCCCGGCCGGCTGCGGGGGTCCGCCCCGGCCGGCTGCGGGGGTCCGCCCCGGCCGGTTCGGGGAGCGCTGCAAGGCGCGCCTGCTTGGCTGGTCGCCCAGGATTTTCGGGGCGGTGGCCCTTTTGTGAAAAGGTGAGTCAATGGGGTATGTTAGCGAATCCGGATGGGAGTCGGGCTCCTACGATCTTTAGGTCGTAACAGCTTGCACTGCAACAAAATGTACAACAAAGAATTAGATTGCACTGATTTTGTACAACAAACTGAACAAACTGAACAAAATCCAAATCAAAAATTTGCACCATACTAAAAATTCTAAAATGCATCAACCACTACATGCATCAAAAAAAATTTGGGGGGGTGCAAGTGCATACCAACAACTTGTCGTGTCCCTTGCCAGATCCCCACTCCCCGTGGCATTCCAGTTCCAGCCTTCTCATCCTGCCACTTCCGGGTCAACTCATATGCCAACTTCTTCCTTCTAACTGCCATCACCACGGGAGCACCTCCTAGCGCAAGCTGCCTATATTCAACCAAAAATAAAACAAAAATTTAACTTTTCCTCTTTGAGGAATTGCTACAAACACTTGCAGGGCAGCGAGACTTCCCAACCTGATGATCGAAAGGTTGATGTCGATGGTTGAACCGGTGACGATGAAGCTCAATCACATTAACAATCACGAATAAATCCCATAAGCAGCTGAAATTTCAAGCACCAAACATCTTCATGACCGGCAAAATTCACATTAAAACACAAAATAAAAAAATCAGAAAACGACCCATTGGAGCTTGCTCGAGTTGCTCGGGTTGCAGCTTTGAAGATCAAATTTTCAATTTGTGCAGAGGATGTTTGGGTTGCAGCTTGCTCGAGTTGCTCGGGTTGCAGCTTTGAAGATCGGCCAGTTTTTCTCTGGTTGCAGCTTTGAAGAGGGATAAGCAGGAGAGAGGCAGGGAGATTAGTGATGTGCGTAGAGTATTGTTGGGGAGGGAGGGAGCTGCCAGTATTTCTCTTGCTCGGGTTACAGCTTTGAAGAGGAATAAGCAGGGGAGGGGCGGGGAGATGAGTGATGTGCGCAGATGATTTTTGGGGAGGGAGAGAGCTGACAGTTTTTCTCCCCAATTTTGAGTGTTCAAAATTTCAAGTTTTCCAACAAAGTGTTTCCCCCCAAATTTCAAGTTGTTCCCCCTCAAAATTTCAATTGTGCCACCAAGCTCCAATCTTAGCCATTGATTTTTTTGTCCTAGTCAGCATGTATGTTTATCCTAGTCAGCTTATCCTACTGGGACAAAATTCAAAATCTTCATCAAATATAGTATATATATATATATATATATATATCTCTCTCTCTCTCTCTCTCTCTCTCTCTCTCTCTCTCTCTCTCTCTCTCTTCCTAATCCCCCTTCCGCCCCACCCCCCTTTTTCTGATCGAAGACGGCCGACGCCGACGCCACCCACACCGACGGCGCCGCCCACCTCAAAACAAAACCCCCCTGACATCCCCCCTTTCATTCTCCTCCGCCTTTCCCCCCTCTCATCGTGCCTCACATACCCACCCCCAATGTCTCCGTCGCATCTGCCCTAGGGCACCCCGCTGCTCGATCGAGCACCCATGGTGCTCGACCGAGCAGCTCATCTCCTCCCTATCATGCTCGATGACGCTGACCGAGCACATTGGATGCTCGGACTGGATTCCCCCAACGAGCTGAACTGCTCGACCGAGCAGTACAGCTGCTCGGCCCGAGCAGCCCCAAACTCATCCATCACTCACATTTTCAGTGCTCGACCGAGCAAGGCTAGTACTCGGTCGAGCAGATGCATATATACCCTATTTTGATTTTCATAAACTGGCATCTTATTGGTTTCTATTTCAGGTACGATTCGCCTATGTCAGCGTACATGTTCGGGATATAGCTTGGGGGAAACTTTCGCTGCGCTCGCTCAGTCGGTACACTCTTTTCTCTTTTAACTTTTATACCGACACGATGGTTCGCATTAGAGGAGCCACCGCACCCCTCAGTCGCAGGAAGAGGAAGGCCACTGCCACCTCCTCTTCTCGACCTGCACTTCGCTCTCGTCGCGACCTACACCCTCCTCCGAGGAGGAGCATGCGGTCGATCCGTCGTCCGCGTCCGACTCTTCTCCCACACGCACACCCACCACCGCTGCACCTGGTACACAGCAGCGGGACCCATCACCACCTCCAGAGGGTGGTGCCCCTGCTTGATTCTGTCCCTACCCATTTTTGCCTCCCTCATATTATATTGCGCCTATCTGTCTCTTCGGGGCCCTGGTATTACATAGCTTGGGGGAGGACCCACCTTGCATCATTCCGTACATATGCATCATTTTTCTTCATCACCGCATCATATCATGTTTTTATTTCTTTTGCACAGTTTTTATTTTATATTACCTGCCCACCCACCCTATTTAGCATCATCTCCTGCCTACTAGCATTCTATCAGCAGTGAGGACACTGCTGGGTTTAGCTTGGGGGATGAGCGCTATCGCTTTATTTTTATTTTATTTTCCCTTTTATTTTTCTTCCTTTTTCAGGTTTTTAGTTTACTTTTCCACTCATTTTTCACCTTTTTATATTTTTTCTCATTTCAACACCACGTTTTTCTTTTCGCCATGCATGCATCCCTCTTTTCATTCTCCTATTTTCTCCGCCCTTTTTATTTTTATGCTAAGGATGTTCTACATGATGATACTTCTCGTAGCCACAGTAGTTACTCGCGGTGCTTATTACTTGATGACATGCTATTTATGGTAGTTTTGGTTTTACTTTCTATATGCGTGCATATTCTTTTGCTGATCTATCTGAATTGATGCCTGATATGAATTGAAAATCAAATGCATGAAATAGTATCTAGTATGTGCTATGTTGGATAATGCACCTAAGTTCACACATCATTAGAACACTTGGAGCATCTGCTTTCTATCTTATTCACTTCCGTTTGCATGCTTGATGTTATTGTGCTCTTTACTGCATGCTTTTCATTATTTATCTAGATAAATGAAAATATCCATGCTAGTTATGAGTTTAGTTAGAGTATTATCATATTAAACCGGTGTGCGCCTCTGATGAGTGAACCGAGTGATTCATTACTTTCCTTCTCCACATATCTTTATGATTCTCCACATATCAGTCGGTTTCACCCCTACAGCTACTCTTACCGCATCTCACTTCCCAAAAAAGAAATATATAGCTTCTAAATAAAATGAAAAAAAAGAGAAAAAGAAAAAAGAAAAAATGTGAAAAAGTGAAAAAGAAAAGAAAAAGAAAGAATAGAAAGAAATAAAATCGTTTTGTATCCTTTTATTAGAAGCCATCACATATGCTGGAAAAAATATCTTGTTCCTAGATGCGACGCCTCGAGCTAAGCTTGGGGGGGGTGAACCAATTGATTATATGAGTGAGTATACCATTAGAGTGAAGACGGTGCACGACGGAGAGATTTGATAATACTTGCACTATACGAAATACTTTAGTTTTTGGGGATTTTTCATAATTCGAAATGAATATTTGAATAGCATGACTCCTTTCCATTCTTTATTGCATGCGGGTATGACTCTTATATGCTCTATGTATATCTATTGATTGAAAAGTGCATTGCCAACTCTTTTATACTAGACTCTATAGACTGCATGAGATTGATATGAGTTGATGGCATTATTTTAGAAGATCCTATTTTTGTCTTTACTGCATGCTAGATATATGAATAAGTAAAACTTGAAAATACCAATATTATGTATTTTTACTATTCGGAGCATCGTGACATACTACTGAGGCTTTAGATCTGATTGAACAATCTTAGCACCCTCCATCCATCTCTATTCTTTTTTTATTTCTATTTCTATTTTCTTTTGTTTATCTCCCAGCGTACTTAGTATTCGTCTTCCTCGAGGACGAGTAAGAGGTAAGCTTGGAGGATTTTGATGTGTCCATATTTTACATCTTTTCATAGCATCATGTCATTGCATTTCATGCCATTTTTGCATCCAAATCCCATATTTTCCTACGATATTGCAACTCTAACGTTATATTCGAGTTTCGTAGTGTTTTATGGATTTTCAGGGATTTTGGAGCTATTCAGGACCCATTTTGGATATGGACACATCTGACATGCCAGTGAGCCCATTGGCAAAGGTCTACAGGAGTTTGCTGAGTTTTGGAAGCCATTGGAGGAGTGGAGGAGAGGAGAAGCTGCATGAGCTTCAGGAAACATTTTCCCAGGTGACTCGACCGAGCAGAGCAGCTACTCGGTCGAGCAGAGGCAAGGTGGAAGAGGAGAGTGACGTGCGTTTATATTTCATATATTCACGCACGTTTTCTTTTGTGTTTCGCTGTGTTTTTCGCCGTCTTTTATTCGTTTTTTCGTTTTTTTCTCGTTTTCTTTCACTTTTCTTTGTTTATCCATGTTTGCAGGAGATTGGCCGTGTAAGGGACGTTTAACGACGATATCCCAAGTCCCCGGAGCAACGGGAGGAGTCACGCGTGATCCAGGGGGTCAAACGTCGAAGAATTCATCTTTCAGCCCCTCACCCGGTCGGTTGGTCATCTCCAACCGATCGGGTGATGCACGCGTGCACCACCCGGTCTCAGCCGGAGCTCATTTGGAAGTCACCCAACCGGTTTACAGACCGGTTCAGCGGGGGCCTGTTCTCTGTCTTTTCGAGCAGAATTCCAACCGATCGGATGACTCTCACCTGATCGGTTCATCTGTAGCTGATGATGAGGAGCTGAAGACACGGGCACCAAACCGATCGCTTCACCCGATGGCGCCAAGATCCAACCGGTCACTCAAGAACTCACCCGACCGGTTCATATGATCGGGTGAAAGCCCGCCGTTTTCTGTTATTATTTTGTAACGGATCAACCGATCGGTTGACTTGTCAACCGATCGGGTGATGCGAGAGTCTATAAATAGAACCCCTAGGGTTCCAGAAACGGGGAGCCTGCTAGTTTTTACTGTTTTCTCCCATTGTGACGGCTGTAATTTCTGTTCTTTTGTAAGTTTTCGGATCTTCCTCAAATTTTAGTATTGTCTTAATTACTCTATTACTTCCGCATTACAATCGTCTGATTATGATTCCAACGGTTAATTTTTATTTAGATCGCTTTTTAATGGATTTTTGTGAGTAGTTCCTAAATCTGGGATTTTGGTGGAAACCCCTTCGGGGGCTCTTCCCGATGCGTCCATAGGGTTAGGAAATCGATAGGGATTAGGAATCTAACAGTTACGCGGGGTGTTTCAATGTCATCGGCGGGAAAAAGACCGCCTTTGACCGTTGGGCCAAGGGGGAATAAACTTGGCGATTGACTCCCTAGCCGTAGCTCACGCCCATAGCGTAGACGCCGAGTCCTAGCACGTGGGAGCGGCAGGATGAGACGTTGGGAGTTATCGTTGCGAGCTTAGTGCTCCCGGGATCGATCAGTGTTAATGGACACGGGAGTGCCCACTGATCGAATCCGGGAAGTCCGGTGTATCATCCTGGGCACCGACCGGAATATCGGGCCCATGGGATGTCGGTACCACTTTCAGAGGCAACGTCCCACCATTAGACCCTAACTCCGATCGCTATCCATACCCGTAGGCCGTATCGGCGAGAGTCACTCGTCGGAGTGGAAACCAAAGTCCCGGGTTTACTTTCTTCTCGTTCATACCCTTCATTCCTTTCCGTGACAACCATTTACCGATTCAGGCTAGCTCGCCCCCGGGTGATTTAGGTCCTACTTGACTCAAGCACAACCTCGCCTCCCTGTGTTCGACCCCCAAGCCACACTACAACACCGTGCGCTTGCGGTTACAAATTTCTAAACCCCTCGCGGGTCCCCCGGCCGTTTGCGGATAGCAAGCCGGGGCACACGTCAAGTTTATGGCGCCGTTGCCGGGGAGGCAATGTGCTTGTTATTTTAGGATCTCTTGAACCCTCGTGTCTAGCTCTTATCCCTACCTCGCGATAATTTTCGCATTCTCCTTTTTCTTTTTTATTTTTCTTATTTTTATTTCTTATTTTATCTGTTTCTTTCCCACTTGTCGCTTCACGGGTGTTTGTTGTTTTTCATGCGCAGGAGTTCAAGAAGTCTCGACGACTTGATTCCCCTCGATCCAGAGATTAACGCCACCCTTAGGCGTTTGGCCGCCGAGAAGCGAAGAAGAGAGGATCCCGAATCCATGGAGGAGAACACCCCGCCTCACAAGTCTCTTTTGGAGTACTGGATGACATCCATCGAGTCGACTTCCGCCATCCGTTCTCCAGCTATTGCGGCCCAAAGCTTTGAGCTAAAGCCGTCTCTGGTGACGTGGATCCAGCAGGATCAGTTTGCGGGTGCACCCATGGAGAGCCCGATCGAGCATCTAGACTCCTTCTTGGAGAAATGTGACACCTTCCGGATTAATGGTGTCACAACTGAGGCTATCCGTCTGAAGCTGTTCCCCTTCTCGTTGCGGGACAAAGCCAAGCGATGGCTTAGGGGGAAGGACCCCAACACTTTCAATACCTGGGAGAAGCTCTCCAACGCTTTTCTGACGAAGTTCTTTCCTCCGGGGAAGACCATGAAGTTGAGGAGTGAGATCTCCTCCTTCTCCCAGGCCAGCCACGAGTCCTTGCATGAAGCGTGGACGAGATATAAGGAAATGCAAAGAAGATGCCCTCACCATGAGCTTCCGAAGTGGCAGATTATTAATCTATTCTACAATGGGTTGAGGGATGACCTGAAATCTTCTATGGACGCCGCGGCTGGGGGTTCCTTCATGTCTTAGAGCGAGGAAGATGCCAGACATATTCTGGAAAATATGGCATCCAACAATGAGCGGTGGTGTGACGAGAGGGCCACACCCAGGTCTGGGGGTATACACAGAGTCGAGGACGTCGACAAACTTTCAAGCAAGTTCGACTTGCTTTCGACCCAGATCTCCGCACTAATGGTAGGAGCCGGTGGGGCCGGTACACAGCAAATTTCAGCGGTAGAATCCGAATTCTTTGGGGAATTCGACGGTGGTGACATCTCACCACCGTTGGATCAGGCGAGCGCACTATTTTACAACCCCACGGGAAATGCGCCGTATCCGCCAAGGACCAATTCCAACCCGGCCTACTCTCCAAACAACCGGAACCACCCAAACTTCAGTTACCGGCCACCATTTCAGCCCTCGCCGCCTCAGCAGCCGCAGCAACAAACATATCAGCCGGCTAGGCCACAGCAGAGTCAGGTTCAGCAGCAACCATTTCAGCAGCAACCTCAGCAACAATTTTACGCCCCCAGGAATCAGCTGCCAATCCAGCAGCAGCAGCAGTATGGCCAACAGAGGGCCGTCTCTCCGGTTGAGTCTCTCTTGACTCAATATATAACCAACCAGGAGAAGATCAACCAAAAGTTGGAAATGGGTCAGCGGACCCTCACGGACCAAGTAACCCAGCTGGGGTTACAAGTGGCGAACCTTTCAAGGTCACAAAACCAATTGCCGTCACAACCAGAGGTGAACCCGAGGGGAGCAACCCAAACATCGGCACTCGTGCACGAGCACGCAAATGTGTCTGCTATCGTTCTGAGAAGCGGGACACAAATCCCTACTAGAGTGCCTCCTAGCAAACCGGAAGCACCATTGGTCGTTGAGAGACCGATCGAAAAATCAAACGACGCCGGTGCTTCGTCATCAAATCCTATGACTCCGAAGGGAGTCTCTGAAGAAGAGAAGAAGGAGGAGGAGGAAGGGAGCCCGAAAGTGTTCAAACCCGTTGTGCCATTTCCACAAGGTTAGCTCAGGCCAAAATTGATGAGAAATATGGCAAGTTCTTCGCCATGGTAAAGGACCTGAGCCTGCAAATCCCCTTCCTAGAAGCAATCGAAACAATCCCCTCCTATGCGAAATTCCTGAAAGATTTGGTGACTAGAGGGTCTAGAAAGGAGAAAGTAGTGTTGACGGCGGAATGTAGCGCTCTCATCCAGAGGGCAAATCCGCCGAAACTCAAGGACCCGGGGAGCTTTCAATTCCTTGCACGATCGGGGCAGTAAAGATTCATCGTGCACTCGTCGATCTCGGAGCGAGTGTAAGTTTGATGCCATTGTCGATGTATAAAAGGATAGGAATGGGTGATTTGGAGCCCACCGGTATGACCCTACAACTAACTGACCGGTCGGTCAAATATCCGGTGGGAATTGTGGATGACCTCCCCGTTAATGTAAGAGGGGTGCATGTGCCAGTGGACTTCGTAGTCATGGACATGCCTGAAGACGCACACACTCCCATCATCCTGGGACGGCCCTTCATGGCCACAGCTGACGTTTTGATTGATGTGAAGAACGGAAAACTCTCTCTAAACGTCAGCGGAGAAAAAGTTGAATTTGATCTGGGGTTGTCCATGAAGTATCCCGATCCCCCAGATGACCCTCGGTGTAATTTGCTGGAGGTAGAAGAAGAAAAAGCTGCTGAAGAGAGCTCCTGGGAGATTCTCTTAAGAAACCCCCCCCCCCCCCCGATGACTTGGGGGATTCAGAGGATGGAGACGGCCGCAAGAACAAAGAAGCTGTTGGGAAAGCGAGTGCAGCAAGAACGACCACTCCCGGGTTCCCCAAGGCTCCTCCTGCGAGGAGAACGGGGAAGGAGCCCATGGACCTCACTAAAGACGAGGTCCGGATCCTAAAGAAGATGGCGGGAAGCGCCAACACAAAAGAGAAGCCCCCGGATCCCAAGAACAAGGGGAGGGTAGTCGAGCAAATATTTCTCCAGCCGCCGACTACTCCAAAGGCCTTCAGCTCCAATGAAGAAGAGATGCCGAACTTCAGGCATCACCCGTATCAACCACCGTGAACATCTCTTGCGGGCGTCGAGCCAACGACGTTAAACAAGTGCGCTTCATGGGAGGCAACCCATGCTCTAAACTTTTCCCCCACTTTTTAGTGTTATTTTTGACTTTATTTTATCTACTTTTATAAATAAAATCAGCCGTGAGAACATCCATTCAGGGACTTAGACAATCTGTTGGTTTTTGCAGGAAACAAAGCCCCAACCGATCGGTTGATAACTCACCCGATCGGTTGGGATGTATCAGATACAAGCCGAAATCTGTCCCCAAATGAACCGATCGATTGAAGACTGAAGAGACCGGGTGACAGACCGGGTGAGCTGGGGAGAACTCTCGGGAAATTTTTGGGGAATATCAACCGATCGGTTGAGTTCTAGCGCGATCGGTTGACGCGACCGGGTGAGCAGCCCACAATTCTCGGGAAAATGAGTGGGGCGGCCAACCAATCGGTTGACAAGTCAACCGATCGATTCGCCTGTAGCACTTCTTCGGCAAGAATTTTTGACCTAATTGTCAACCGATCGGGTGACAAGTCACCCGATCGGTTCGACTTAAAACCCTATATAAACCCCCGACCACCCGTTCATTTTCACCCTCGCCCGATCGCCAAAATCGCCGTCGTTTCGCCTGCTTCTTCCCCCCCAACGGCCGATTCTCACTCCCCCATGTCCTCTACTCCTCCATTACTCCTTCCCTCCACCTCCTCCATCAATCCCTCCATCATCTTCACCCTCTCCCACCTTTCACTTCGATTTTCTGACCTAATTTTCCCCAAACAACCCCATTTCAAAAATTCTTGCTGATAAAGGTTACCGCGGCTCCACGTCACTCTCATTGCACAGTGTGGGGACATCTACGAGCAAGCTTCGCCATTTCGCTTGGGTACACTCGCTCCTAAGCTCATATTTCCATTTTTTGCCCTATAAATTGTGCTTGCTCGTTTTGCTTGTGTTAGTGTGCATCCATTGCTTATTGCACTCATTCATACACGCACACTCACGCATGGCTAAGGATAAGGACAAGGGGAAGGGAATTATGCGGGAGGAGGAACCGTCTCGAAAGAGACGAAAACAAACACGTCCCCCTTCTCGTACACGAGCACTTACACTTGGCCCTCCCCCGCCTGTTATCCCCCCTTGGACCCAATGTTGGGCCCGCATGGGTATATCTTTAGGAACCAGGAGCACAAGGATTTTTACCGTAGGCTCGATGCTCGGGGGCATCTATCTACTAAGTTCCCGCACACACAAACACTTGTCGATCTCGGTGTCTACACCGAGGTCGAATCTCTTTTCGCTAACTAAGGATGGTTGGCCTTTCTTAATGCATCTGCCGTATCCTACCCGACACTCACCCTCGAATTTCTCTCTACACTTGTTTGGGAGTCCGGGTCGATCATTAAATTCAGGGTGCGTAACAGGAGTGTCACCACAAATCTGAACACGATTAACGATATATTTGGTTTCCCCAATCTTGGGGATGATTCCATCCGACACTACGGGTACACGCCCGAGTTTGATGTCGATCAATTCTGGTTCCGCCTCACAATGTTCCATGACTATCCCCGAGGAAGGGCCAAGGCCTCCTCCATCATTCATCCCGTGTTTCGTTTGGCCCACAGGATCATTTCATCTGCATTCTTTCCTAGGGACGAGTCCGGCACCGTGACTATCCCTGACCTTTTTATCCTTTGGGCCATGACTTTCCCTTTTGTCCGGGACAATGATGGGATTAGCTTCAGGGCCCCTACCGTCCCTATCCATGGCGGCGATTGGCTTGTTTACAAGCTACTCGAGATCAGCCGGGCCGGTAAGGAGAAGTTTTGTTGTGGGGGCATCATAACTATCATCTGCTCTTACCACCAATTTAATATTGCCATCCCCAATAATCTTCCAGCTGCCGCAGGACCCTCACAGCTAGATATTGATGTCCTGCGGCACATTCACATGATTAGACCCCACTCCGATGGCCGCTTCATCTTCAATTATGGCCACCCCCAGCCCCTTACACCATTCTCCCCAACCCCGCTCACATGACCATTGCTCTTGTGGGAGATTGGACCTTCCCACCAGATCCCAACTTCTTAGCGGGGTTGAATCTTCCTTTCCTTCCCACGGACGCACGCAGACCACCGTCCACTGCTGCCCACTTAGGCGAGCAGGATATCCCTGCGTCTGGGGGACATTTAAGGGCTGACCCGAGTCGTCATGTTTCTGCTCCGGGACCGATCACGTCTGAGCACCTCTTTGCGGCCATTTCTGGCCTTGTCTCCTGTGCCGGCATGACCACTGCCGCCGGCACCGCTTCGACCTTACCTGTCGGCACCACTTCTGCCTCACGTCAGTCCACATCTTTTGGTCGACGTTAGGTATCTGCCCGTCTGGGTCTAGAGAGGGAGGTCGCTGCCCTTCGTGAGCTCGCCATGTCTTCTGCCTCCTAGGACCCATCACCGCCCTCTTTTCTTACTCACCCACGTTTCCTCGCACTTGAGAGGAACGTGGCCGCCATTCTTCGCCTTCTCACTCATATCCATGGACCACCTCCACCTTCACCACCTCGGCGATCTTCTCCTCCACCCTCTCACACATCCCCACATCCATCACCCCCCTCACCACATTCTTCTCCTCCCTCTTCTAATCCCATCCCGGCATCCACTTCACCCCTCCCGACCACTTCCATCGCACCCACGCTACCTCCTCCCTCCTCCTCCATCACTGCATATGTGCGCCGGAGGAAATTGCCGGTACGCTCCAGATCCCTCCCACCACCTCCCACTACTGTCACCACCGCATCTTCTTCCTCCATTTCTATTCCTCTCACCACCGCCTTGATCGCCTTCCTACCACCTCCACCCACCTCCACCGACACTCCTCCCATTGTTCACACCACCGCTGCCCATATTCCTCCGCCTCGTTCCCCACTTCTCCGCACACCCCCAGCCTCCCCCGACCACCCAACCACACCCTCTTCCGAGGAGGAGGACGACTCACCTTCTCCTGCTTTCTGATTTCACCTTATTTGTTTTTGACTCCCCCTTGCATATCTCTGCATTTTATTGATCATATCATTTCGCTAGCACTGTCAGGTCTAGCTTGGGGGACGTCTATTTTGGTGTGCTGTCGTGTTTTGTTGTTTTTCTCATTTTTGTGTGTGTGCTTGTTTTTCCCCTTTGAGTGTCGTGTCATGTGGTTTTATTTTTATTTTCGTGTCGTTTGATTTTGATTTTGATCTTTCTTTCTTTTCAGTTTCATCTCTGTGTTTTCCTCATTTTCATTTGTTTTTGTGTCGGTGCGTATTCCCCCCATCTTCATTGCCCTCCCGTTTTCACTCATATTGCATTGAGGGCAATGCAAACTTCAGCTTGGGGGAGTCGCACTGTGTGCGTCATTTGAGTCTTTCTTTTTCGTTTTTTGTGTCGTTCTCATCGTGTTTTTATTTTTCTCTTCTCTTCTTTTTAGCTCTTTCTCCTAGAGATGAATCCTATGATGACTCGCCTCAAAATCACACACACACCTAGCATGGCATCAATAATCGCACTCACTGACCCTAGGATTTCGAGTCCTCTTGCATTTCACGCATCGTGGGTCCACTTAGCTTTTTTGTGAGTCGTGCGTTGTGCCTAGCTATTTGATGTGCTTCTACTTAGTGATTTTACTTTATATAGGTGTCCAGGAATGACCCCTAGATTATCATGCTTCGATTTGAATATGCGGTATTTGTTTCTACTATATGCATGCTATATTTATATCATATATTTCAATTCGCATGCGTCGGGATTCCACAATTAAGGACTAGGATAACCCATTTAACCTATGCTCTGTTTAGCGAGAATAGTTTTCTTTGCCCAAGTGTTTAGATTTCTACTTCTTTTTTGTTTTACTAGGTGCAAATCCCCTCGTCGTGTACCGTTCTCCCACTTGGGAGAGTGCACATGTGTATAGCCAAAAACCCAAAAATCCAAAAAAGAGAGAGAAAAGAAAAGAAAAACCCAAAAAGAAAAGAAAAGAAAAATTGTATAGCCAAAAAGCCAAAAAAATACAAATGCCCAAAACCCAAAAAAATTCCCGTGTGAATATTTTTTCCTACTTACCGAGAATAAAGGGAAGGCGAGAATTTGCACCGAGTGTCCTACTCCACATCATCTCAACCCCCATCGTTTTCGAAAACACTTGGCTTAGGAACTTTTTAGCTATTATCTAGGCTTTGGTGTGGTGATTTCCTTAACCCTAGTTGTGGAGTCCCTGACGCATGATATATTTCGATTCTCTCTATTCTCATGCATGCTTGAACTATATATTCGCCGCTTAATTCAATTCGAATCGATATTTGGGTCATATCTTGGATTTGTGTATATCGAGCCTCATAGCACATTGTAGAAAGCGACACCATTTGCTAGCACACGACTGCACTACCTCGCGCTTCACCGCGTGGGCCCACGACACTTATTTGGACTCGTTTTCCTAGGTTTAGTGGTGTGATTTGACGTTTGCTTGCTTGGTGTGTCGTTTTTGATTTTGTTGGCTCTGACGGACGATCTAGGACATAGAGTTTTCTTTTTCTTTCTTCCTCTCTATTTTCTCCCTCCGAGCTCCTACTCTCACTCGTCTTCCTCGAGGACGAGGAAGAGTTCAGCTTGGTGGATTTTGACGTGTGTTTATATTTCATATATTCACGCACGTTTTCTTTTGTGTTTCCCCGTGTTTTTCGCCGTCTTTTATTCGTTTTTTCGTATTTTCTCGTTTTCTTTCACTTTTCTTTGTTTATCCATGTTTGCAGGAGATTGGTCGTGTAGGGGATGTTTAACGACGATATCCCAAGTCCCGGGAGCAACGGGAGGAGTCACGCGTGATCCAGGGGTCAAACATCGAAGAATTCATCTTTCAGCCCCTCACCCGGTCGGTTGGTCATCTCCAACCGATCGGGTGATGCACGCGTGCACCACCCGGTCTCAGCCGGAGCTCATTTGGAAGTCACCCGACCGGTTCACAGACCGGTTCAGCGGGGGCCTGTTCTCTATCTTTTCGAGCAGAATTCCAACCGATCGGGTGACTCTCACCCGATCGGTTCATCTGTAGCTGATGATGAGGAGCTGAAGAAACTGGCACCAAACCGATCGCTTCACCCGATGGCGCCAAGATCCAACCGGTCACTCAAGAACTCACCCGACCAGTTCATATGACCGGGTGAAAGCCCGCCGTTTTCTGTTATTATTTTGTAACGGATCAACCGATCGGTTGACTTGTCAACCGATCGGGTGATGCGAGAGTCTATAAATAGAACCCCTAAGGTTCCAGAAACGGGGAGCCTGCTAGTTTTTACTGTTTTCTCCCATTGTGACGGCTGTAATTTCTGTTCTTTTGTAAGTTTTCGGATCTTCCTCAAATTTTAGTATTGTCTTAATTACTCTATTACTTCCGCATTACAATCGTCTGATTATGATTCCAACGGTTAATTTTTATTTAGATCGCTTTTTAATGGATTTTTGTGAGTAGTTCCCAAATCTGGGATTTTGGTGGAAACCCCTTCGGGGGCTCTTCCCGATGCGTCCATAGGGTTAGGAAATCGATAGGGATTAGGAATCTAATGGTTACGCGGGGTGTTTCATTGTCATCGGTGGGAAAAAGACCGCCTTTGACCGTTGGGCCAAGGGGGAATAAACTTGGCGGTTGACTCCCTAGCTGTAGCGTACGCCCATAGCGTAGACGCCGAGTCCTAGCACGCGGGAGCGGCAGGATGAGACGTTGGGAGTTATCGTTGCGAGCTTAGTGCTC
Source organism: Scilla litardierei (assembly GCA_030789695.1). Lineage (NCBI taxonomy): Eukaryota > Viridiplantae > Streptophyta > Magnoliopsida > Asparagales > Asparagaceae > Scilla > Scilla litardierei. The sequence goes on from CM061133.1 coordinate 31,401,806, forward strand.
CCAGGATCGATCAGTGTTAATGGACACAGGAGTACCCACTGATCGAATCCGGGAAGTCCGGTGTATCATCCTGGGCACCGACCGGAATATCGGGCCCATGGGATGCCGGTACCACTTTCAGAGGCAACGTCCCACGATTAGACCCTAACTCCGATCGCTATCCATACCCGTAGGCCGTATCGGCGAGAGTCACTCGTCGGAGTGGAAACCAAAGTCCCGGGTTTACTTTCTTCTCGTTCATACCCTTCATTCCTTTCCGTGACAACCATTTACCGATTCGGGCTAGCTCGCCCCCGGGGTGATTTAGGTCCTACTTGACTCAAGCACAACCTCGCCTCCCTGTGTTCGACCCCCAAGCCACACTACAACACCGTGCGCTTGCGGTTACAAATTTCTAAACCACTCGCGGGTCCCCCGGCCATTTGCGGATAGCAAGCCGGGGCACACGTCAGAGAGCAAATACGCAGGCTGCTCGGACCGAGCACCCATGGTGCTCGGTCGAGCAGCCCTTACTTTCAAAGCTCAGCCAGCCTCCGACACGACCCAAGCAGATCTTTTGGCGACCGAGTCAGTTGGCTGCTCGACCGAGCAGAGCTGACTTGGGCCGAGTGGACAGAGTGGCGATTTTTGGAGAAGCACGACTCCCTGACATACTCGGTTGAGCAGGAGGGCTGCTCGACCGAGCAGCCAGACCGAGCAAGCCCATGCTCGACCGAGTCACTGACTCGGTCGACGACGCTAAAGGCTAATTTTGGAAATTTTGTGTGGCCGTCTATTGCGCGATTGGGGAGTGAAGCATGGATCTGGCAGCTGCGTTTGGGGAATTCATTCGATTGTTAATTTTTGAATTATTTTGAGAGGGATATGAGATTAAAAAATAGTTGTTAGATCTAAACCTAGTTTTTCTGGAGATTATTGATTCGATTTCTTGGTGATCTATTAATTACTCTTGCATTCTGGAATTTTTGGGCTTTCCTTGGAATTATTGTTCGCTGTTTTTCTTCGTCTTCGGCACGTAAGCTTTTCAATCTCTATTCAATTAATCCGCTGCGATGTTTTCTCTTGCAAAAATCATACTTTTATTCGTTAAAATCGCTATGAGTAAGTAGGCTCTTCTAGGGTTGATGGGTTAGCCCTAAGATCTTAGGAGGGAGATGTAGATCTGGATCTCTAGGTTGAATTAGGAATAAAGGGGAGTATTTCGGTCGATCCTACCGGATCCCTAGGATAACCCGCACTGAGATCATGTCCACGGTCTGTGAAATTGATGAGCTTAAGGGGTATCCTAAGGATTTGAATAGGGAAATCGGGGGATCCAACCAAGGCTCGTACACATGCCCAGCTCGTGCCTTGAGGGGATCCACCGACGAATTATATCGCTACATTGCGTCAATGAGAGCCACTGAAATACCTCCCAATTCTAACCCACGAGAGTGGTATGAATTGAGAGATTAATCCCCTAAACCTAATGCAGCGTAAGGATCCTATTCCAACATCGATCTCCGATAATCTTAGCGGTGATCCCTAATACCCTAGCCTCTTTTATTATTCAATCAACAACAATTCCACAACCAATCCTTTCAACCCGACAGTTATCTCACTTCGAGATATAGAAATAATCTGAGAACCCAAATACACTATCACCGTCCCAGTGGGATCCGACATCTTTTATACTATAATTTGTCACCCCTTGCGGATAGAGCCCGGAATTGACACCTAGGGGGCCATACTACGCCTAGCGACCGTGATACCGCTAGGTGGAATTTAGGTGTAGGTTCCGGGTGCGTCAACTACCATCCGAATCATGCAAGCAACCACGGGAAGAAGGAGGAGAGCACCGATATCACCATCGTTCTTGAACTAATGATGCAAATGCAAAATCAACAACAACAACAGCTTCAACAACAATTTCAGCGGTAGTTTCAGCAGCTTAACGAAAACTTCTCTAAAATTGCTCCATCTTTAGAAAAAGGTATTTTACCAGCTCAATCTACTGAAAATCCTAACATAAATCCCTCTTCTTTTTCAGGTGACAACGTGAAACCATGCAAGGCGGTGACTACTTTGCGCAGCAGACGGGAAATAGAAAAGCCAGAACCATCTAAGTATGAACAAATAGTGGAGAAGAACGAGGATGAGCATATACCACAAAAACTGCAAGAGGAAGAGAAAAGCTTAGAAAAAGAGGAGGACAACGAAAAAGAGCCTGAACCATATACACCTCCAGCTCCATTTCCATAGAGGCTAGCACCACCATCGAAAGATAAGTACCATGCAGAAATTAGTGACATCTTTAAACAGGTAAAAATTAATATTCCCTTACTTGATGCGATAAACCAAGAGCCCACCGACGCTAAATTTTTGAAGGACTTATGCACTGTGAAACAGACCCTCCACGTAAAAAAGAAAGCCTTTCTCATGCAACAGGCAAGTGCTATAGTACAACATAACACCCGACCCAAATATAAAGATCCAAGTTCTCCTACTATTCCATGCACTATAGGGACCAAGAGCTTTGGAAATGCTTTGCTTGATTTGGGTTATAGTGTGAATGTTTTGCCTTACCATGTTTTCTTGCAACTAGGTCTAGGAGAGCTGAAACCAACGCTAGTGGTGCTATATCTAGCAGACAGGTTAATAAAAGTTACAAGGGGGTGCATGGAAGAAGTTTTGGTTCAAGTGGACAAGTTCTATTACCTCGTGGATTTCATCGTCCAAGACAAACAAGGACCACCTTCTAGTAACACCACTCCTGTCATTTTTTGGGCTGTCTATTCTTAGCTACATGCAACACCGTGATCAATTGTATGGATGGACAGTTGAAGATAATGTTCGGTAACATGAAACTTGAATTAAATATCTTTAAATCATGTAAGTTGTCAATGGACGTTGGAAGTGTTGAAGAGGTATGCTTTGTTGAAAGTTTGATTGAAGACTATTTTGAGGATTGAAGACTATTTTGAGGTTGAGTATGAATGTGAATCTAATTATATTGATTAAAATTTTGATGATATTAATGAATCTTATTTTTTGCAGGATAATCACGAGAAACTAAGGAAAAGATGGGAACCAAGATTTGAACCATTGCTAGTTGGAATGCCACCACAACTATCCTCTGACGTAGAGCATCCAAAGCTTGAGTTGAAGCCATTGCCAGACTATCTGAAATATGCTTTCCTTGGTAGAGATGAGACTTTTCCTGTGGTAATATCCTCCAAAATTACTCTTGAACAGGAACATTCATTGTTTGATGTACTTATGGAACATAAAGGGGCCATTGGCTGGTCCATTGCAAACATCAAATGTATTAATACCTTAACTTGTACACATCACACTTATCTTGAGGATGATGCCAAACCTACGCGTGAAATGCAACATCGGTTGAACCTGACGTTAAAAGAAGTGGTAAAGGGGGAAGTTCTTAAGTTACTTGATGCGAGAATTATTTATCCAATCTCTGATAGCAAGTGGTTAGTTGTCCCTAAGAAATCAGGTTTGACTGTGATTAAAAATGATAATAATGAACTCATACATATGCGAACCACCACTAGATTGAGAATGTGCATTGATTATAGAAAGCTGAATTCAAAAACAAGAAAATACTCGTTTCCTTTACCGTTCCTAAATCAAATTTTAGAGAGAATGGCTGGTACCGAATATTATTGTTTTCTAGATGGCTAATTAGATTATTATCAGATGGAGATCACTCTAGAGGATCAAGAGAAGCCAACTTTCGCTTGCTCATTTGGAACTTTCGCATTTAGGAGGATGCCATTTGGATTATGTAAGCACCTACTACATTTCAACGTTGCATGTTGAGCATATTCAGTGATATAGTTGAAACTATAGTAGAAATATTTATAGATGATTTTTCTATATATGACACTTCTTTTGAAAATTGTTTGTCTAACTTAGCCATTGTTTTGCGCAGATGTCAAGAGAAAAACTTGCTACTCAATCGGGAAAAGTGCCACTTTATGACCACCGAAGGTTTGGTACTTGGTCACTTAGTTTCTAAAACATGTATTCAAGTAGATATGGCAAAAGTTAAGGTTATAGAGAAGTTGCCAACACTAAAAAACGTCGGAGATATTCATTTCTTCTTGGGTCATGCATGATTTTATTGACGCTTCATAAAAGATTTCAGTGCTATCTCTCGATCTCTTTGCAATTTATTAACTTCAAACACTAAATTTATTTATACACAAGAGTGTCAAGATTCATTTGAAAAACTGAAATCCTTACATGTCTCATCGCCTCTTTTACAGGTTCCAGATTGGACTCTTTCTTTTGAGATTATGTGCGATGCGAGTGACTACGCTGTGGGGGCGGTTTTTTGGCAAAAAAAATAAAAAGTTCCTTATGTGATCAACTACGCCAGTAAAGACTAGCAAAACGATAGTTAGGGGATGTGATTCATGGTAAATATTACATATTTACCCCCTCATTTAGCCCCATTTTGTGCATATATGGTGTGTATTTGGCCTATAATACAAGCAAATTTATATAATTATAATTATTAGAGCAACTTGTTTATCTATGCACAAAAATACGATTTTATTGAGTATTTCTGCCATTCTCGTATTTTTCATGTGTAGATCTCGAGCTCACGATTCCAATAGCTATTTATTTATATTTTTCCGAGATCTGTGCTAATTTCTATGAATTTTTGAATGCAGAATACCATTTAATTGAAGAATTACGAGGAAAATACGGTGGAAATAAGGCCCACATATGCGCGTACGTGTATCAGCGCTTCGGGCGGGTCACGTGGCAAGATCCTGGCCACTTACTACTTATCCAACAGTGCACCAGAGGCGTATTTTTGCTAGTCATTAATGCTCGGGCGTTACCTTTGACTGGCATTCACAAGGCCATCACTGTAAATAATCTCCCAAACGACAAGAGAGGGAACGAATCTCTGAGATCCTACACTCAGGTATTCCTATGCTCAAGATCTGATCCCCCTAACTTCACATTTTCTCCATAGCTCGGCCTGGGAACTAGAGGAAGATATCCCAATAGGTCGGACATAGTTCCACCATGCCTTTTCGAGACAACCACTGACGTAAGCATCAGATGTGATTAGGTCGGACCCTAGATCTGGTCCCCTGACGAGCTTCTTGTGTTGCTGATAGCTGGGAGATAGTTCGGACCCGAACGACATAGCTTGGATCGGAGCCCCTTCGGCCAGGGGATTAGCTTGTTCAGCGTCTAGATAGCTATCCACATACTCCACGTCAGCGGCTACACTCAGACCATCTTTTAACAACTTCAGGGGAAAGAAAACACATCGAAACATGATGGAAGAGGATGAAAAATGAATTTTAAGGTGTTGGTTGCAAATTCACGGAGTCAATGAACATTAATTACGTCATTCTAACATGAGTTCAACCATTGACATCAATTCAATCAGTATTGTTACGACCCAAAGATCGTGGGAGTCCGACTCCTGCCCAGATCCGCTGACATACCTCGTTAAATCACTCCTTATGCGAAAGGGCCGCTGCCCCAGAGGACCGAGGCAACAGGAGTGTAACGACCCGCTCCCGGGGGCCCGTTACTTATTTGATATTTGCGCAGGTCCTGCAGGTTACCAGTGAATGCAAAATAGCCACGATGCAGAGATGTACAAAAATACTCAAATAGTGTCCAATTATTACATTCCATACCGTACAAGATGTCCCAACAATATACATGAAAGAATAAAGTACACAACACTGAAAATAACTCTGTAAGCTGCAGTTGAACTTTGGCGCTATTAGCTCAGGAGCATCTATCTTCATCTGTACGTCGTCTGCGGTGCCACGGAGATGGAACCGTAGGTAAGTCACAACAATTCTAAATATAGAAAAGAAGCAGTGCACAAGTATGACAAAAGTAACTACGTACAAGCAGATCAGAGTGAAAAGTAAAGTACTGAGTACAACTGAAAAGTAAAGGCGAACTGAACTGAAAGGAGAGAACCATTATACTATGGTAGTGCAAGTGTAAAGCAGACTAGGCAAGTGAAACATACTACTGTTGTAGCTAGAAGTACGACAAGTAAAGTACTGGTGACTGTACAAGTGTAGTAAGTAACGTGCATGGGACGTGTAAAGTAAAGATGACTGTGGTGCGTAAGGTAAAAGTGACTGTGCAAAAGTAGCTACACTACGTGACTCAAGTCGGAGAGTACAATATGTGACCATCAAGTCCATCTCTTGCCTGGGCGCGACCCAGACGAATGCCGAAACACAGGCAGCAGGACATGTATTTTGCCGAAACCCAGGCAGCAGGACGGTATGCCGAAACACAGGCAGCAGGACGGGAAGATTGAACTCCAGTCACTCCCATACTCTCTCAAACTATGAGTTACCCCAAAACCCCAGTGAAGTGTCAAGTGTTCTATGTACATTTCCTTTCCATGATGTTCCACGATATGTTCCACAAGATATTCCACAAGATATTCCAAAAGATATTTCACAAGATGTTTCACAAGATATTCCATACGATGTATCCCAAGATGTTTTCAATTCCTTGTTCACAATGATAGTTAACCAGGACCACTGGTTTTAAAACCAGAAAATAAAGTAGAGCAGATGCTAAGAAATTTGAGGATAAAAACAAGTCCAACAAACATGGAATACAAAATTTGTTGGTTTAAGGGTGGTAGTTTTGTTAGCACACAATTTACCCAAGTTGATGGTTGTGTTTAACAACCACCAAAGTTGAAAGTTGGCAAAGTAATCTATAGTTGATTACTTCTCTATTAGATTAGGTCTCTAGTTCGGTTCAAGTCAAGTAGCCGTTCAGAGACTATAGTGATGTTCCTAGTTCATACGGGTACACTTATCTAATTTTCTAATTTTAGAATTAGTCGTGACTTACTGATTTTGAGATCGACGTAGCAATCCGGAACTGGATCTAGGGCTTCTACAGACGTTGGTGCACCTGCAATCACAAGAACACTTGGTTAAAGCGCGCGACATTTATATTTAAATAATGTGGTCGTTTTGATTTTTAAACGGATTAAGACGTAGTCAAAAAGCGTTCTAAATTTTTCTATAGCCTAGTTATAAGGAAAATAATTTTATCGTAGGAGGAAATATTTTTCTGAAGCTTGTAGGAATTTTTTATAATTTTTAAAAGCCCAAAATAGATATAAAACTAATTTTTTAATTAAGTAACGTATTTATTCAACAATTTATTCCGGATGCAATCTACATCGGAAAGTTGCAAATAAGCTGTCAAAATGGTCGTCTCGGAGAGTACTTTAACATATATTTTTATCACTTAGTAGTGTACGTAAAAATATCAAGATACGGATTTTTAAAAGAAAGTAACGTATTTAAAATTTAGGCTTAAAAATTAATTCTGGAAAAACTAAGCGTCGGATTGAGTTGAAACTAGTGCCATTAGGTCCGGAATATCGTTTCTGATTTTCTAGACCTATCCGCACATTTTTCTGGCCCATGTATATTTAGTTATGGGTTTAAAACCTCTTAACCCTATTATTAATTAATTAATAATACGAAATTTCGAATTTTCTTAATATTTACAAGTGTGCCATCGAGCAAACTTACGCAGCCCCCGTTATTACGTGAAACAGGGGAGGTGGCCTTGGACGGCGGCGGCGTCGGGGGCTTGGGGCGGCGTCGGCTCGATGGCGGAGGCGGGGTTTCAGCAGTTGCGGTGGCGAAGTTGGGGCGGTGGCGGCACGACACTGACGGAGAGCCCACCGGAGGCGGGGGCGGGCGGCTGTGCGGCGTTCGTGGAGCTCGGAGCAGCTCCGGGGGATGCAGCGGCAGCGTCGGGGGCTTCGGCGACTAGAGGATGGCGGCGGTGGGTGCTGTTGGGTGAGATAGCGGCGGAAGCTCGGAGATGGGGCATTGGTGACGGCGGATGGCGACGCTCGGGGGTCCCAGGCGGCGCTCGGCTGATAGGAGAAGGAGGAGGGGCCGGGCACTTCGGCGAAGTGGGTCGAAGAGCTCGAGGGAGCTCGGGGTTGCTCTGAGTGGCGAAGCTTTGGGCCGCTCGACGTTCGGTGGCCGTGCGGTGCTGCCTCCTGGCACCGATGACGGCGAGGAGAGAGGGCGAGCGGCTCTTGGCGTTGGGTCGAGCTGCGAGGAGCTCGTCGGCGTCGTGTGCTCCGGCGTCATCGTGGGCGGAGCTCCGGGCCGTGAGCTCATTGGGTTGGCATGGGTCGCGAGAGAGAGAGAGAGAGAGAGAGAGAGAGAGAGAGAGAGAGAGAGTTGGAGAGAAGATGGGTTGGTTTGAATGCACAAAAAATGAACGGGGCTGGGTTGCCTTCGGGTTTTGAATGGGGAAGATAGGGAGATGATAGAGAATGGCCTGTGAATGAAAAGAATGGGAGGGGGTTTAAATAGCTAATGGAAATTAGTAAAGAATTGGTGATTTAGTCAAACCTAATTAAGTCATTAGGTAGGAATTTATGACGTTAGGTGTTTGTCTTTAGACTAAGTTTAGAAAAATATTAGGCAAGTTTCACATGGCTGCCTACGGGTCATGGTTAATGGTAATTAAGGTAGTTAGGGTAATTTAATGGTAACAGTGAAAATTGTAACGAAACTACGATTTTGTCCCTACTAGTAAACGTGTCCGAAAAATTACGAAAACATACCCACGGGATCGTATCATCACGAGGATCGCGAATACGAAGTCCGTTTCAAGGTTTGGGCTACAGGAATACTAGTTTTTTGGCCAAAACGTTTAGAAAACAGGTATGTGGGTTCTCTATTGAAATGATATCAGAAAATTACGAAATAAATGTGGGAAGCCCTAAATGATCATTGAATGTTATTGTAAAAGTTTGAAATCGTTTTGATGATGTTTGTATAGAAAATAAATTCGTCGAATCAAACAGTAATTTTGGCAAATGAATTTTATCAGAAATGTTTTGGGCATTTGAGGAAATCTGAAATTGCTGAAATACTTTATAATAAGTCTAATGCTCTAAAATATTTTTATAAGAATTTTTTGAAATCATTTTTGTTAGAAAATTCTTGACTAACATTTATAATGTAAAATTTATTCTTAAAAATACGTAGAAATATGTAAATTGAACTGTTGAAAATTACTGGTCGTTACATTCTACCCTCCTTAAAATAATTCCGTCCTCGGAATTTAAAAATAATCTTTTGTTTAAAAATCTCTTTTGAAAATAATTGATGTTGTGAAGAAACTCAAGCAAATAATTGATAGAAGAGATAGTAATATAGTAAATTAGGTTGTAAATATAATGTGATATCACAGCATCAAGAAAACAAGAGATGTTATATATGAATACATACTATTGACATCACCATAGCTTCCGTAACTATTCCTGAGACCAGTATCATCACAATAGTTACTCTGACTTCTCAGGTAGCCTAAAATTAACATGAGATGATAATATCACATGAAAATGAGGGCTATTACGATGACAACATCTGTTCGAACTTGGAACATGAGGTGATAAGCCAGTAGCAAGCTATTTAAACCACACCAAAAAGAAGAACATCACGCCTAAAATTTTCATCTCATGTTAATGATGATTACTGGGTCTGGATGTTAATCATGTAAATCATCGTCATAGCATACATAAACGTAAGGGCTAAACCTAGTGCATCCGCGCTGTTACAACTTAACCAGCCGAACACAAAGGACTTCATCTGCCACACTACCAAATTACAAGCCAATATCCAGATCAACACTAACAGGCAAATATAAGGCCAACTCTCGCGGGTCAAGATCACTGCTACCACTTTTTTCAGCAATCTCCATAACATCCAACAAGAAGTCAACATCCTAGCCGTCTCCCAAATCCTAGCACAGGACCGGCATCCAACTTCAACACCTAAGGCCAGAAGCAAGCCAATACTCATTCCCAATGATACTGCTTGCCAATACCATTGATCGACATCTATGGCTATCACCATCAGTCCTAAGCAATTCACCGACCAAAAACTCACAAACCAACCAACACGAAGGAGCGGCCCTAAGATGGAATCGAAGTGGGGTAGCTCGAGGGGGAAAACCCAGAAAAAGGAGCTCGAAATAATGCCAAGAGTGGTGGGTTCCCAATATCCCGACCACACGGCAACAGCAAGGGCGACGGCGAGGACTGTCGCTAAGGCCAAGATTCCCAAAACAGAATGTCGAGGGGCCATCGGCGGCTGCGGGTCCACGGCGGCGAGGGCTGCGGCTGGTTGGCGATCCATGGTAGGGGCTTCCGATGTGGGGTGGAGCTGGCAGAGCTTCAGGTGAGGCCGAAGGAATTGGAGGTGAGATTGGTCGAGTTCGCTTGGAGAAGAGGCCGGGAGGAGGAGTGGGTGTTGTCGAGGCGTATAGGAAACCACGGGGTGGATTGGGGAGGAAGAAGAGGGGGGTTTTATAAAAAAAGGAGGGGCACCGAAAGTCGTCGGTAGGGTAGAATAGGTTAGGCGGGACCGGGGCTCGAGGTGAGGAAGCGGACAAAGAAAATAAAGAGGGGGTAGGTGGTAGGTGGAATAGGAACACAAACCCATGAAAAAATCGGGTACAAGATGAAAGTAGGGGCTAGACGAGAAACACGAGCTTAAGAAGGGTGAAAAGATGCAAACAGCCTACACTTACACGTCAGGTTTGGCTCGTCTCAAAATCTCCAGCATCATCCTCGAACACTTCTGAACGTCCTTCGATCTGCTTCCGTTGAGGAGTTCGAACTTCTGATGATCGAAAACTCGAACGCTACCCTTCTTAAAATCAACGTAGCTAGGGTCCAAGCAAACTAGAAAGATTCTAAGAAGGTGAAAGTTCATCAAGCTTAAAGGAAGGTTGATAGTGAATAAGATCGATGATGTCACATAATTATGATTCACGTCCTTGCGGTCCAGCGGACACGGCCAGGGAAGTGACTAAGCCAGGATCACTTATGCCCAGTCTAGCTAGGTTGATTCAACAGACTTTAGCCAAGCACATTGACCGGTATCATGGTCCATTGAAGGAAGATTATCATTTATATGTGTGCCATCATCAACTGAAGGAAAGGTGATGATGAATGAAGTGGGTATATAGTTTAACATATGAAAAATCACTATAACTGCTAGCAAAAGAGGTTACTAGGGAGGGTATATCCAAGAATGGAACACGAGTTCCTAAGCAAGGGTTAAGAGTTCAAATGAAGTGATGAGGATCAAGGAAGACCTAGTGAAGCTGGGTAATAAGAACACTTCACTCGTATATCCAATACAGGTGAACACTCGAAACATCACGTACTCGAGAGTTTATTTGAGTATTTTATATTGTACACCCTGATCTTGCTATATTGTTCACGAGGTGGTTAGCGCGGACCTACGTGGGCCACCAAACTTGTAACGACCCGCTCCCGGGGGCCCGTTACTTATTTGATATTTGCGCAGGTCCTGCAGGTTACCAGTGAATGCAAAATAGCCACGATGCAGAGATGTACAAAAATACTCAAATAGTGTCCAATTATTACATTCCATACCGTACAAGATGTCCCAACAATATACATGAAAGAATAAAGTACACAACACTGAAAATAACTTTGTAAGCTGCAGTTGAACTTTGGCGCTATTAGCTCAGGAGCATCTATCTTCATCTGTACATCGTCTGCGGTGCCACGGAGATGGAACCGTAGGTAAGTCACAACAATTCTAAATATAGAAAAGAAGCAGTGCACAAGTATGACAAAAGTAACTACGTACAAGCAGATCAGAGTGAAAAGTAAAGTACTGAGTACAACTGAAAAGTAAAGGCGAATTGAACTGAAAGGAGAGAACCATTATACTATGGTAGTGCAAGTGTAAAGCAGACTAGGAAAGTGAAACATACTACTGTTGTAGCTAGAAGTACGACAAGTAAAGTACTGGTGACTGTACAAGTGTAGTAAGTAACGTGCATGGGACGTGTAAAGTAAAGATGACTGTGGTGTGTAAGGTAAAAGTGACTGTGCAAAAGTAGCTACACTACGTGACTCAAGTCGGAGAGTACAATATGTGACCATCAAGTCCATCTCTTGCCTGGGCGCGACCCAGACGAATGCCGAAACACAGGCAGCAGGACATGTATTTTGCCGAAACACAGGCAGCAGGACGGTATGCCGAAACACAGGCAGCAGGACGGGAAGATTGAACTCCAGTCACTCCCATACTCTCTCAAACTATGAGTTACCCCAAAACCCCAGTGAAGTGTCAAGTGTTCTATGTACATTTCCTTTCCATGATGTTCCATGACGTGCGTTTATATTTCATATATTCACGCACGTTTTCCTTTGTGTTTCTCCGTGTTTTTCAGCCGTCTTTTATTCGTTTTCGTGTAATTTCTCGTTTTCTTTCACTTTTCTTTGTTTATCCATGATTGCAGGGGATTGACCACGTAGGGGACGTTTAACGATGATATCCCAAGTCCCCGGAGCAACGGGAGAAGTCGCGCGTGATCCAGGGGGTCAAACGTCGAAGAATTCATCTTTCTGCCCCTCACCCGGTCGGTTGGTCATCTCCAACCGATCGGGTGATGCACGCGTGCACCACCCGGTCTCAGTCGGAGCTCACATGGAGGTCACCCGACCGGTTCGAAGACCGGTTCAGCGGGGGCCTATTATCTGTTTTCTCAAGCAAAATGCCAACCGATCGGGTGACTCTCACCCGATCGGTTCATCTATAGCTGAAGATGAAGAGCTGAAGACATGGACGCCGAACCGATCGATTCACCCGACTGCTCCAAGATCCAACCGGTCACTCAAGAACTCACCCGACCGGTTCATGTGATCGGGTGAAAGCTCGCCGTTTTCTGTTATTATTTTGTAACGGATCAACCGATCGGTTGACTTGTCAACCGATCGGTTGATGCGAAAGCCTATAAATAGAACCCCTAGGGTTCCAGAAACGAGAGCTGCTAGTTTTTTACTGTTCTCTCTCCTTGTGACGGCTGTAATTGTTACTCTTTTGTAAGTTTTCGGATCTTCCTCAAATTTTAGTATTGTCTTATCTACTCTATTACTTCCGCATTGCAATTGTCCGATTATGATTCCAACGGTTAATTTTTATTTAGATCGCTTTTTCATGGATTTTTGTGAGTAGTTCCCAAATCTGGGATTTTGGTGAAAACCCCTTCGAGGGCTCTTCCCGATGCGTCCATAGGGTTAGGAAATCGATAGGGAATAGGAATCTAACTGTTACGCGGGGTGTTTCATTGTCATCGGCGGGAAAAAGACCGCCTTTGACCGTTGGGCCAAGGGGGAATAAACTTGGCGGTTGACTCCCTAGCCATAGCTCACACCCACAGCGTAGACGTCGAATCCTAGCACGCGGGAGCGGCAGGATGAGACATTGGGAGTTATCGTTGCGGGCTTAGTGCTCCCGGGATCGATCAGTGTTAATGGACACGGGAGTGCCCACTGATCGAATCCGGGAAGTCCGGTGTATCATCCTGGGCACCGACCGGAATATCGGGCCCATGGGACGCCGGTACCACTTTCAGAGGCAACGTCTCACCATTAGACCCTAATCCCGATCGCTATCCATACCCATAGGTCGTATCGGCGAGAATCTCTCGTCGGGTTGGAAACCAAAGTCCCGGGTTTTCTTTCTTGTTGTTCATACCCTTTATTTCCTTTCAGTGACAACCATTTACCGATTCGGGCTAGCTCGCCCCTCGGGGTGATTTAGGTCCTACCTGACCCAAGCACAACATCGCCTCCCTGAGTTCGATATTCCCGCACCCTACACTAACCGTGCACTTGCGGTAAACGACACCGCGCCCATAAACCGCTAGGCGGGGGCGCCTGTCAAGTTTATGGCGCCGTTGCCGGGTAGGCAACGTGCTTGTCATTTTAGGATCTCTTGAACCCTCGTGTCTAGCTCACATCCCTACCTCGCGATAATTTTCGCATTCTCCTTTTTCCTTTTTATTTTTCTTATTTTTATCTCTTATTTTGTCTGTTTCTTTCCCACTTGTCGCTTCACGGGTGTTTGTTGTTTTTCATGCGCAGGAGTTCAAGGAGTCTTGACGACTTGATTCCCCTCGATCCAGAGATTAACGCCACCCTTAGGCGTTTGGCCGCCGAGAAGCGAAGAAGAGAAGATCCCGAATCCATGGAGGAGAACACCCCACCTCACAAGTCTCTGCTGGAGTACTCGATGCCATCCATCGAGTCGACTTCCGCCATCCGTTCTCCAGCTATTGCGGCCCAAAGCTTTGAGCTAAAGCCGTCTCTAGTGACATGGATCCAGCAGGACCAGTTTGCGGGTGCACCCATGGAGAGCCCGATCGAGCACCTTGACTCCTTCTTGGAGAAGTGTGACACCTTCCGGATTAATGGTGTCACGACAGAGGCTATCCGTCTGAAGCTGTTCCCCTTCTCTTTGCGAGACAAAGCCAAGCAATGGCTAAGGGGGAAGGACCCCAACACTTTCAACACCTGGGAGAAGCTCTCCAACGCTTTTCTGACGAAGTTCTTTCCTCCGGGGAAGACCATGAAGTTGAGGAGTGAAATCTCCTCCTTCTCCCAGGCCAGCCACGAGTCCTTGCATGAGGCTTGGACGAGATATAAAGAAATGCAAAGAAGATGCCCTCACCATGAGCTCCCGATGTGGCAGATTATTAATCTGTTCTATAATGGGTTGAGGGATGACCTGAAATCTTCTATGGACGCCGCGGCTGGGGGTTCCTTCATGTCTAGGAGCGAGGAAGATGCCGGACATATTCTGGAAAATATGGCATCCAACAATGAGCGGTGGTGTGACGAGAGATCCACACCAAGATCCGGGGGTATACACAGAGTCGAGGACGTCGACAAACTTTCAAGCAAGTTCGACTTGCTTTCGACCCAGATCTCCGCACTAATGGTAGGAGCCGGTGGGGCCGGTACACAGCAAATTTCTGCGGTAGAGTCCGAATTCTTTGGGGAATTCGACGGTGGTGACATCTCACCATCGTTGGATCAGGCGAGCGCACTATTTTACAACCCTACGGGAAATGCGCCGTATCCGCCAAGGACAAATTCCAACCCGGCCTACTCTCCAAACAACCGGAACCACCCCAACTTCAGTTACCGGTCACCATTTCAGCCCTCACCGCCTCAGTAGCCGCAACATCAAACTTATCAGCCGGCTAGGCCACATCAGCAACCACTTCAGCAGCAACCTCAGCAACAATTTTACGCCCCCAGGAATCAGCAGCCATTCCAGCAGCAGCAGCAGTATGGCCAACAGAGGGCCGTCTCTCCGGTTGAGTCTCTCTTGACTCAATATATTACCAACCAGGAGAAGATCAATCAAAAGCTGGAAATGGGTCAGCGGACCCTCACGGACCAAGTAACCCAGCTGGGGTTACAAGTGGCGAACCTTGCAAGGTCACAAAACCAATTACCGCCACAACCGGAGGTGAACCCGAGGGGAGCAACCCAAACATCGGCACTCGTGCACGAGCACGCGAATGTGTTCGCTATCGTTCTGAGAAGCGGGACACAAATTCCTACTAGAGTGCCCCCTAGCAAACCGGAAGCACCATTGGTCGTTGAGAGACCGATCGAAAAATCAAACGACGCCGGTGCTTCGTCATTAAATCCTGTGACTCCGGAGTGAGTGTCTGAAGAAGAGAAGAAGAAGAAGGAAGAAGGGAGCCCGAAAGTGTTCAAACCAGTTGTGCCATTTCCACAACGGTTGGCTCAGGCAAAAATTGATGAGAAATATGGCAAGTTCTTCGCCATGGTCAAGGACCTAAGCCTGCAAATCCCCTTCCTAGAAGCAATCGAAACAATCCCCTCCTATGCAAAATTCCTGAAAGATTTGGTGACTAGAGGGTCTAGAAAGGAGAAAGTAGTGCTGACGGTGGAATGTAGAGCCCTTATTCAGAGGGCAAAT
Source organism: Scilla litardierei (assembly GCA_030789695.1). Taxonomy (NCBI): domain Eukaryota; kingdom Viridiplantae; phylum Streptophyta; class Magnoliopsida; order Asparagales; family Asparagaceae; genus Scilla; species Scilla litardierei. The sequence continues at coordinate 31,417,654 of CM061133.1, forward strand.
CCGCCGAAACTCAAGGACCCGGGGAGCTTCTCTATACCTTGCACGATTGGGGCAGTGAAGATTCATCGTGCACTCGTCGACCTCGGAGCGAGTGTTAGTTTGATGCCCTTGTCGATGTATAGGAGGATAGGAATGGGTGATTTGGAGCCCACCGGTATGACCCTACAACTAGCTGACCGGTCGGTCAAATATCCGGTGGGAATTGTGGATGACCTCCCCGTTAATGTAAGAGGGGTGCATGTGCCAGTGGACTTTGTAGTCATGGACATGCCTGAGGACGCACACACCCCCATCATCCTGGGACGGCCTTTCATGGCCACCGCTGGCGTTTTAATAGATGTGAAGAACGGAAAACTCTCTTTAAACGTCAGCGGAGAAAAAGTTGAGTTTGATCTGGGGTTATCCATGAAGCACCCCGATCCCCCTGATGACCCTCGGTGCAATTTACTTGAGATGGAAGAAGAGAAGGCCGCTGAAGAGAGCGCCTGGGAGATTCTCTTAAGAACCCCCCCCCCCCCCCCCCCGATGACTTGGGGGATTCAGAAGATGGAGATGGCCCCAAGAACAAAGAAGCTGCTGGAAAGGCGAATGCAGCAAGAACGACCCCTCCCGGGTTCCCCAAGGCTCCTCCTTCGAGGAGAACGGGGAAGGGCCCATGGACCTCACTAAAGACGAGGTCCGGATCTTAAAGAAGATGGCGGGAAGCGCCAACACGAAAGAAAAGCCCCCGGATCCCAAGAACAAGGGGAGGGTAGTCGAGCAAGTATTTTTCCAGCCGCTGACTACTCCAAGTGCCTTCAGCTCCAATGAGAAAGAGATGCCGAACTTCGGGCATCACCCGTATCAACCACAATGATCATCTCTTTGCGGGCGTCGAGCCAACGACGTTAAACAAGTGCGCTTCATGGGAGGCAACCCATGCTCTAAACATTTCCCCATTTTTTAGCGTTATTTTTGACTTTATTTTATCTAATTTTTTAAATAAAATCAGCCGCGAGAACAGCCGTTCGGGGACTTAGACAAATCTTTTGGTTTTTGCAGGAACAAAGCCCCAACCGATCGGTTGACAACTCACCCGATCGGTTGGGATGTATCAGATACATGCCGAGATCTGTCCCCAAACGACCCGATCGGTTGAGTAATGAAGAGACCGGGTGACAGACCGGGTGAGCTGGGGAGAACTCTCGGAAATTTTTGGGGAATATCAACCGATCGGTTGAGTTCGAGCGCGATCGGTTGACACGACCGGGTGAGCAGCCCTAAGTTCTCGGGAAAATGAGTGGAGCGACCAACCGATCGGTTGACAAGTCAACCGACCGGTTCGCCTGTAGCGATTCTTCGGCAAGAATTTTGACCTAATAGTCAACCGATAGGGTGACAAGTCACCCGATCGGTTCGACTTAAAACCCTATATAAACCCCCCGACACCCGCTCGTTTTCATCCTCGCCCGATCGCCAAAAACGCCGTCGTTTCGCCTTCCTCTCTTCCCCAACGACCGATTCTCACTCCCCCACGTCCTCTACTCCTCCATTACTCCCTCTCTCCACCTCCTCCATCAATCCCTCCATCATCTACACCCTCTCTCTCCTTCCATTCCAAACTTCTGACCTAGTTTTCCCCCAAGCCACACCCATCCGAAAATTCTTACCGAAGGAGAACGCCGCGGCTCCACGCTACTCTCGCTGAACAGTGTGGGGACATCTACGAGCAAGCTCCGCCATTCCGCTTGGGTACACTCGCTCCTAAGCTTATATTTATATATTTGCCCTATAAATTGTGCTTGCTCGTTTGCTTGTGTTAGTGTGCATCCACTGTTTTTGCACTCATTCATACACGCACACTCACACATGGCTAGGGATAAGGACAAGGGGAAGGGAATTATGCGGGAGGAGGAGCCGTCTCGAAAGAGACGAAAACAAACACGCCCCCCTTCCCATACACGAGCACTTACACTTGGCCCTCCCCAACCTGTTATCCCCCCTGTGGACCCAATGTTGGGCCCACATGGGTATATCTTTAGGAGCCAGGAGCACAAAGATTTTTACCGTAGGCTCGATGCTCGAGGGCATCTGTAACGACTGCTTTTCATGTATCTGGATTTAATATAATATAATATATGTTTTGGTGGATTTTCTCCTCTTGTGTGGTTTTCGTCTCCGTAGCTTTCATTTTCGATCGATTCGTCGTATTTTCTCGTTTCTTCCTTAGGATCGTCGATTTCGAAGTGTGTCATTCGTGACGGACTTCATAACGGTCGTATCTAACTATTAGATCAAGCCTAGGAGTCTTAGGAATCGATCCCGGAGCTCCGCGCTCCGTATCGAAACTTTTTGTGCTCATTAGCCGGTATAAGAAGGGGCACCGACCGACTAGATGATGATCCAGTCGGTTGGAAATCCTTCTTGGACCGACTAGTTGGCTTCCTAAAATTATTCAGGAGTTACTGTTTATCGTTAGTCGGTCTAAGAACGTTGGTTGACCGACTAGGTTGCAAACTAGTCGGTCAGCAATGCTTCTTTAACCGACTAACACATCATCTTAATTTTAGTTGAGTTACTGTTTACTCTTAGTCGGTCTAAGAACGTTCATCGACCGACTAGATGCTAAACTAGTCGGTCAGTATCTGTTCATGGACCGACTAACTCTAAATCCTATTTTCGTTCAGGAGTTACTGTTTGCACTTAGTCGGTATGCGTTGGTCGACCGACCGACTAGTTGCCAAACTAGTCGGTCAGTGGTTGCTCTTTGACCGACTAACCTGTGTTAAAACCCTAATTTCTGGGCAGCCGCCAGCCCATCCTATTTAAACCCAACCCAAACATTTTCTTCTTCCTCAACACGACCCAAAACCCTAAAATCTTCCCCTTTGAGCCCCCATCTTCCTCCAAGCTTCATTTCTTCATTCCAAGCCCTAAATCCATCATCCAAACCATCCATCCACTCTATCTAACTCTCATCTTCCCCAAAATCTCACCAAAACCATCAAAATCCTCAAAATCACCCAAAACCCTAGTTTCCCCAAACTTCTCCGTTTACTTCCAGATCTGATCCTAGGGTTCTCCGGAGCGTTTCTTTCGCCTCCTCTCGGTAAGAAATCGATCTACCGTTGTTTTCATAACCTATTTATATTTTATGAAACCCTAATAAATTTCATGTTGTTTGATGTTTGTTTCCCCCATAACAGCGATTTCCCCGTAGATTGGCATCCGTGTGACGAAGTGGTCGTCATCCCCGGTGCTAGGCAAGTGAAACTTGCCACTTAGGGTTTAGGCCATGTTTTAGGCCATTTGCTTGTTGTAGGCGTAAAAGAGGCTAGGCGACGAAATGATACTCGCCTAGGCGCAAATTGGGGAACTAGCTTGACAACGAAGCTAGTTCCGACATTTAGCATGTTGCACAATTACCATGTCATGTTTACTTTCCATTAACGGTACGCAAATTAAATGTCATGTCATTGCATTCTTTTGGTGATCCCGTGATTGCGTAGCATCGCTACACTACTTGTGTTCCTGGCTCGTGACCAGAAGCGAGCATAATGAGTTGCTAACCCCAACGCTCGATATATTGAATTGTGAACTAAGAAACAAGCTCCCGTGCGGGGCAACCCTGGCTCACTTGCTGGGCTCATGTGCAGGGACCCTGGCTTGTTTACGTGTGGGATGGGGTAAGGGTTAAGCGGCCAGGCAACTGGGAGTCTGTTTGATCAACAACTGCAGTTGTAAGGCGTAAACTCTGGGGTGGGGTAGTGTTTAGTGCCGATCGGTGTGAATGATGTACCATTCAGCTGAAGGGCGTAAACATCTACAAAACAACGTGAAACGTGAATTGGGTTTAGTGCCGATCGGTGTGAATGATGTACCATTCAGCTGAAGGGCGTAAACACCTACAACAATGTGAATTGATTGAGATTGATAGTAGCTTGGCTACTCTTGTCTTGTCTTGTCTTGTCCCGATAATTGTTCTCTTGTACAAAATTGTCTTGTCATGTTTTAATTGTGCACTCATGTTATAACTGCCATGTCATGCATACTAAACTGCTAGGTTGCTAGAGCCTTACTTTCAGTTTCCTTGCTCAAGTCTTTTAGACTTGCTGACATGTGCCCCTTTACTCTTTTGGGTGACACATGTTAGATCCTGAGCCCGAGTACCTTGTTGAGGACGAGGTGTTTGCTGACACCGAGCCTGAGCTTGTGTTTGACGGGGAGTACGTGGACACTGGGGACCAGTCCTAGTGTCTTCGTTGTGTTTTACTTTTGTTAGACAGTTGTTTTGTTATCGGTGCGTAGCACCTATACCTTGTTTTGTCGTTGTTGCTTTTGTTGGCCTTGTTCTGGGCCTTAGACTCTTTTCCTTTAGCCTGGTGGCTTTTCTGGATGTTGGACTTATTTTTCTTGTTGGACAATTTGTGAGATGTGAGATTTTATTTCAGTCTCTCCTTGTGTTATTATTGTTATTCCGTTGTGGTTACAGGGACCTGCTTATGTATTTTTGACGCTTATCGGGTTTGGGGCTTCACAGCTCCACTCTCGTGCGGACCTTCTCACGTCTCGCCTCAATTTTAGGGAAGCGGGTCGTGACAGCATCTATCTACTAATTCCCGTGCGCACGAACACTTGTCGACCTCGGTGTCTTCGTCGAGGTCGAATCTCTTTTCGCTAACTTAGGATGGTTGGCATTTCTTAATGCATCTGCCATATCCTACCCGGCACTCACACTCGAATTTCTCTCTACACTTGTTTGGGAGTCCGGGTCGATCATTAAATTCAGGGTGCGTAACCGTAGTGTCACCACAAATCTGAGCACAATCAATGATATATTTGGTTTTCCCAATCTTGGAGATGATTCCATCCGACACTACGGGTACACGCCCGAGTTTGATGTCGATCAATTCTGGTTCCGCCTCACATTGATCCGTGACTATCCCCGAGGAAGGGCCAAAGCCTCCTCCATCATTCATCCCGTGTTTCGTTTGGCCCACAGGATCATTTCATCTGCATTCTTTCCTAGGGACGAGTCCGGCACCGTGACTATCCCTGACCTTTTTATCCTTTGGGCCAGGACTTTCCCTTATGTCCGGGATGATGATGGCATTAGCTTCAGGGCCCCTACCGTCCCCATCCATGGCAGCGATTGGCTTGTTTACAAGCTACTCGAGATCAGCCGGGCCGGTAAGGGGAAGTTTTGTTGCGGGGGCATCATCACGATCATCTGCTCTCACGCCCAATTCAATATTACCATCCCCAATAATCTTCCAACTGTCGCAGGACCCTCACAGCTTGATATTGATGTCCTGCGGCACATCCACATGATTCGACCCCACTCTGATGGCCGCTTCATCTTTAATTATGGCCACCCCCCAGCCCCTTACACCATTCTGCCCAACCCCGCTCGCATGACCATTTCTCTCGTGGGAGATTGGACCTTCCCTCCTGATCCCGACTTCTTAGCGGGGTTGAATCTTCCTTTCCTTCCCGCAGGCGCACGCAGACCACCGTCCCCTGCCGCCCACTTAGGCGAGCAGGATATCCCTGCATCTGGGGGAGACTTAGGGGCTGGCCCGAGTCGTCCTGTTTCTGCTCCGGGACCGATCACGTCTGAGCACCTCCTTGCGGCCATTTCTGGCCTTGTCTCCTGTGCCGGCATGACCACTGCCGCCGGCACCTTTTCGACCTTACCTGGCGGCACCACCTCTGCCTCGCGTCAGTCTACATCTTTTGGTCGCCGTCAGGTATCTGCCCGTCTAGGTCTTGAGAGGGAGGTCGCTGCCCTTCGTGAGCTTGCCATGTCCTCTGCTTCCTCGGACCCATCACCATCCTCCTTTCTTACTCACCCACGTTTCCTCGCGCTTGAGAGGAACGTGGCCGCCATTCTTCGCCTTCTCACTCATATCCACGGACCACCTCCACCTTCACCACCTCCACCTTCACCACCCCGGCGATCTTCTCCTCCACCCACCCACACATCCCCACATCCATCACCCCCCTCACCACATTCTTCTCATCCCACTTCTAATCCCATCCCGGCATCCACTTCACCCCTCCCGACCACTTCCACCGCACCCACGCTACCTCCTCCATCCTCCTCCGTCACTCCATACGTGCGCCGGAGGAAATTGCCGGTGCGCTCCAGATCCCTCCCACCACCTCCCACTACCGTCACTACCGCATCTTCTTCCTCCATTTCTATTCCTCTCACCACCGCCTTGATCGCCTTCCTACCACCACCACCCACCACCACCGACACTCCTCCCATTGTTCACACCACCGCTGCCCCTATTCCTTCGCCTCATTCCCCACTTCTCCGCACACCCCCAGCCTCCCCAGACCACCCATCCACACCATCTTCCGAGGAGGACGAGGACTCACCTTCTCCTGCTTTCTGATTTCTCCTCTTTTGTTTTTGACTCCCCCTTGCATATCTCTCCATTTCATTGATCATATCATTTCGCTAGCACTGTCTGGTCTAGCTTGGGGGACGTCTATTTTGGTGTGCTGTCGTGTTTTGTTTGTTTTCTTCATTTTTGTGTGTGTGCTTGTTTTTCACTTTTTGAGTGTCGTGTCATGTGATTTTATTTTTATTTTCGTATTGTTTATTTTTCTTATTTTATTTTTCTTTTTGTTTTGTGTCAGTGCGTATTCCCCCCCATTTTCATTGCCCTCTCGTACTCACTCATATTGCATTGAGGGCAATGCAAACTTCAGCTTGGGGGAGTCTCACTGTGTGCGTCGTTTGAGTCCTTCTTTTTCGTTTTTTTTGTGTTGTTTTCCTCGTGTTTTTGTTTTTTTTTCTTTTCTTCTTTTTAGCTCTTTCTCCTAGAGATGAATCCTATGATGAATCACCACAAAGTCACACACACCTAGCATCGCATCGATAATCACACTCACTAACCATAGGATTTCGAGTCCTCTTGCATTTCACGCATTGTGGGTCCACTTAGCTTTCTTGTGAGTCGTGCGTCGTGCCTATCTATTTGGTGTGCTTCTGCTTTGTGATTTTACTTTATATACCTGTCCAGGAATGACCCCTAGATTATCATGCTTCGATTTGAATATGCGGTATTTGTTTCTACTATATGCATGCTATATTTATATCGTATATTTCAATTCGCATGCGTCGGGATTCCACAACTAAGGACTAGGATAACCCATTTAGCCTATGCTCTATTTAGCGAGAATAGTTTCCTTTGCCCGAGTGTTTAGATTTCGACTTCTTTTTGTTTTACTTGGTGCAAATCCCCTCGTCGTGTACCGTTCTCCCACTTGGGAGAGTACACGTGTGTATAGCCAAAACCCCAAAAATTCAAAAAAAAATATAGAAAAAAGGAAAAGAAAAACCCAAAAAGAAAAGAAAATTTTGTATAGCCCAAAATCAAAAAAAAATACAAATGCCCAAAACCCAAAAAAAAAAATTTCAGTGTGAATATTTTTTCCTACCTGCCGAGAATAAAGGGAAGGCGAGAATTTGCACCGAGTGTTCTACTCCACATCATCTCAACCCCCATCGTTATCGAAAACACTTGGCTTAGGAACTTTTTAGCTAGTATCTAGGCTATAGTGGCGTGATTTCCTTAACCCTAGTTGTGGAGTCCCCGATGCATGATACGCTTCTATTCTTACTCTTCTCATGCATGCTTGAACTTATATTCGCCGCTTAATTCAATTCGAATCGATATTTGGGTCATAACTTGGATTTGTGTATATCGAGCCTCATAATTGTAGAAAGCGACACCATTTGCTAGCACACGACCACACTCACTCGCGCTTCACCGCGTGGGCCCACGACACTTATTTGGACTCGTTTTCCTAGGTTTAGTGGTGTGATTTGGCGTTTGCTTGCTTGGTGTGTCGTTTTTGATTTTGGTGGCTCTGACGATCTAGGATTTAGAGTTTTCTTTTTCTTTCTTCCTCTCTATTTTTCCCTTCCGAGCTCCTACTCTCACTCGTCTTCCTCGAGGACGAGGAAGAGTTCAGCTTGGGGAATTTTGACGTGCGTTTATATTTCATATATTCACGCACGTTTTCCTTTGTGTTTCTCCGTGTTTTTCTGATGTCTTTTATTCGTTTTCATGTAATTTCTCGTTTTCTTTCACTTTTCTTTGTTTATCCATGATTGCAGGGGATTGACCACGTAGGGGACGTTTAACGATGATATCCCAAGTCCCCGGAGCAACGGGAGAAGTCGCGTGTGATCCAGGGGGTCAAACGTCGAAGAATTCATCTTTCTGCCCCTCACCCGGTCGGTTGGTCATCTCCAACCGATCGGGTGATGCACGCGTGCACCACCCGGTCTCAGCCGGAGCTCACATGGAGGTCACCCGACCGGTTCGAAGACCGGTTCAGCGGGGGCCTATTCTCTGTTTTCTCAAGCAAAATGCCAACCGATCCGGTGACTCTCACCCCGATCGGTTCATCTGTAGCTGAAGATGAAGAGCTGAAGACACGGACGCCGAACCGATCGATTCACCCGACTGCTCGAAGATCCAACCGGTCACTCAAGAACTCACCCGACCGGTTCATGTGATCGGGTGAAAGCTCGCCGTTTTCTGTTATTATTTTGTAACGGATCAACCGATCGATTGACTTGTCAACCGATCGGTTGATGCGAAAGCTTATAAATAGAACCCCTAAGGTTCCAGAAACGAGAGCTGCTAGTTTTTTACTGTTCTCTCTCCTTGTGACGGCTGTAATTGTTACTCTTTTGTAAGTTTTCGGATCTTCCTCAAATTTTAGTATTGTCTTATCTACTCTATTACTTCCGCATTGCAATTGTCCGATTATGATTCCAACGGTTAATTTTTATTTAGATCGCTTTTTCATGGATTTTTGTGAGTAGTTCCCAAATCTGGGATTTTGGTGAAAACCCCTTTGGGGGCTCTTCCCGATGCGTCCATAGGGTTAGGAAATCGATAGGGAATAGGAATCTAACGGTTACGCGGGGTGTTTCATTGTCATCGGCGGGAAAAAGACCGCCTTTGACCGTTGGGCCAAGGGGAATAAACTTGGCGGTTGACTCCCGAGCCATAGCTCACACCCACAGCGTAGACGTCGAATCCTAGCACGCGGGAGCGGCAGGATGAGACGTTGGGAGTTATCGTTACGGGCTTAGTGCTCCCGGGATCGATCAGTGTTAATGGACACGGGAGTGCCCACTGATCGAATCCGGGAAGTCCGGTGTATCATCCTGGGCACCGACCGGAATATCGGGCCCATGGGATGCCGGTACAACTTTCAGAGGCAACGTCTCACCATTAGACCCTAATCCCGATCGCTATCCATACCCGTAGGTCGTATCGGCGAGAGTCTCTCGTCGGGTTGGAAACCAAAGTCCCGGGTTTTCTTTCTTGTTGTTCATACCCTTTATTTCCTTTCAGTGACAACCATTTACCGATTCGGGCTAGCTCGCCCCTCGGGGTGATTTAGGTCCTACCTGACCCAAGCACAACCTCGCCTCCCTGAGTTCGATATTCCCGCACCCTACACTAACCGTGCACTTGCGATAAACGACACCGCGCCCATAAACCGCTAGGCGGGGGCGCCGGTCATTCCACGATATGTTCCACAAGATATTCCACAAGATATTCCAAAAGATATTTCACAAGATGTTTCACAAGATATTCCATACGATGTATCCCAAGATGTTTTCAATTCCTTGTTCACAATGATAGTTAACCAGGACCACTGGTTTTAAAACCAGAAAATAAAGTAGAGCAGATGCTAAGAAATTTGAGGATAAAAACAAGTCCAACAAACATGGAATACAAAATTTGTTGGTTTAAGGGTGGTAGTTTTGTTAGCACACAATTTACCCAAGTTGATGGTTGTGTTTAACAACCACCAAAGTTGAAAGTTGGCAAAGTAATCTATAGTTGATTACTTCTCTATTAGATTAGGTCTCTAGTTCGGTTCAAGTCAAGTAGCCGTTCAGAGACTATAGTGATGTTCCTAGTTCATACGGGTACACTTATCTAATTTTCTAATTTTAGAATTAGTCGTGACTTACTAATTTCGAGATCGACGTAGCAAGCCAGAACTGGATCTAGGGCTTCTACAGACGTTGGTGCACCTGCAATCACAAGAACACTTGATTAAAGCGCGCGACATTTCTATTTAAATAATGTGGTCGTTTTGATTTTTAAACGGATTAAGACGTAGTCAAAAAGCGTTCTAAATTTTTCTATAGCCTAGTTATAAGGAAAATAATTTTATCGTAGGAGGAAATATTTTTCTGAAGTTTGTAGGAATTTTTTATAATTTTTAAAAGCCCAAAATAGATTTAAAACTAATTTTTTAATTAAGTAACGTATTTATTCAACAATTTATTCCGGATGCAATCTACATCGGAAAGTTGCAAATAAGCTGTCAAAATGGTCGTCTCGGAGAGTACTTTAACATATATTTTTATCACTTAGTAGTGTACGTAAAAATATCAAGATACGGATTTTTAAAAGAAAGTAACGTATTTAAAATTTAGGCTTAAAAATTAATTCTGGAAAAACTAAGCGTCGGATTGAGTTGAAACTAGTGCCATTAGGTCCGGAATATCGTTTCTGATTTTCTAGACCTATCCGCACATTTTTCTGGCCCATGTATATTTAGTTGTGGGTTTAAAACCTCTTAACCCTATTATTAATTAATTAATAATACGAAATTTCGAATTTTCTTAATATTTACAAGTGTGCCATCGAGCAAACTTACGCAGCCCCCCGTTATTACGTGAAACAGGGGAGGTGGCCTTGGACGGCGGCGGCGTCGGGGGCTTGGGGCGGCGTCGGCTCGGTGGCGGAGGCGGGGTTTCAGCAGTTGCGGTGGCGAAGTTGGGGTGGTGGCGGCACGACACTGACGGTGAGACCACCGGAGGCGGGGGCGGGCGGCGCTGCGGCTGTGCGGCGTTCGTGGAGCTCGGAGCAGCTCCGGGGGATGCAGCGGCAGCGTCGGGGGCTTCGGCGACTAGAGGATGGCGGCGGTGGGTGCTGTTGGGTGAGATAGCGGCGGAAGCTCGGAGATGGGGCGTTGGTGACGGCGGATGGTGACGCTCGGGGGTCCCGGTCGGCGCTCGGCTGATCGGAGAAGGAGGAGGGTCCGGGCACTTCGGCGAAGTGGGTCGGAGAGCTCGAGGGAGCTCCGGGTTGCTCTGAGTGGCGAAGCTTTGGGCCGCTCGACGTTCGGTGGCCGTGCGGTGCTGCCTCCTGGCACCGATGACGGCGAGGAGAGAGGGCGAGCGGCTCTTGGCGTTGGGTCGAGCTGCGAGGAGCTCGTCGGCGTCGTGTGCTCCGACGTCATCGTGGGCGGAGCTCCGGGCCGTGAGCTCATTGGGTTGGCATGGGGGGGGGAGAGAGAGAGAGAGAGAGAGAGAGAGAGAGAGAGAGAGAGTTGGAGAGAAGATGGGTTGGTTTGAATGCACAAAAAAATGAACGGGGCTGGGTTGCCTTCGGGTTTTGAATGGGGAAGATAGGGAGACGATAGAGAATGGCCTGTGAATGAAAAGAATGGGAGGGGGTTTAAATAGCTAAAGGAAATTAGTAAAGAATTGGTGATTTAGTCAAACCTAATTAAGTCATTAGGTAGGAATTTATGACGTTAGGTGTTTGTCTTTAGACTAAGTTTAGAAAAATATTAGGCAAGTTTCACATGGCTGCCTACGGGTCATGGTTAATGGTAATTAAGGTAGTTATGGTAATTTAATGGTAACAGTGAAAATTGTAACGAAACTACGATTTTGTCCCTACTAGTAAACGTGTCCGAAAAATTACGAAAACATACCCACGGGATCGTATCATCGCGAGGATCGCGAATACGAAGTCCGTTTCAAGGTTTGGGCTACAGGAATACTAGTTTTTTTGGCCAAAACGTTTAGAAAATAGGTATGTGGGTTCTCTATTGAAATGATATCAGAAAATTACGAAATAAATGTGGGAAGCCCTAAATGATCATTGAATGTTACTGCAAAAGTTTGAAATCGTTTTGATGATGTTTGTATAGAAAATAAATTCGTCGAATCAAACGGTAATTTTGGAAGATGAATTTTATCAGAAATGTTTTGGGCATTTGAGGAAATCTGAAATTGCTGAAATACTTTATAATAAGTCTAATGCTCTAAAATATTTTTATAAGAATTTTTTGAAATCATTTTTGTTAGAAAATTCTTGACTAACATTTATAATGTAAAATTTATTCTTAAAAATACATAGAAATATGTAAATTGAACTGTTGAAAATTACTGGTCGTTACAAGGAGAATGGGCGCACCTCGCAGCACTCCCCCCTCCCGGACGAGGCGTACAACCGTAGTCGCTCAGCCCGCAGGGGCAGGGCGCCTGTGGAGCGTACCGACAGCGCCGCCCGGGATGCTGACTAAGGTGTGGACATATCCCTCCTTGCCAGCGATCCACGACCCGCGACCGAAGAAGTACGTGGCCAGGTCGAACAACCCTCGAACAGGTCGACCCGGCGGGTCCCCGCGAACCCTGCCGACGGGGATAGCGTTGCTGGACCTATAGCTCATCATGCACGACAAACAACCTAGTGTAAGGACACGACTGACACTAACGCCGCCCGACCACCTGACAAAGCACCCCCCTGGCCGCTGAGCCCCCTGACACTTAATGCTTTCGGCCCTGACATCCTGACAAAAGTACCCTTGGCCGTCGCACCGTCTGACAAAAGCGGGGCATGCACTCCTGTTCCTGACATCCTCATCCGAAGCTTCCGCTGACAGCTGAGCCAGCTCAGCACGTCGAGTTGGCATGCCAGGTCAGCTCCACCTAATCATCTCCCATCAGGTATAAATACCCCCTCACCTCTTACGGTGAGGGGGTTGGCAAATTCTCTCTCTCAATCCATTATTCACACACGAGAACAAAGGTCGTCCATATCTTTGTTCTCCCACTTATAGCTCACCACGTACGGTCGACACACCCTCAGTCTGACTGGTGTGCCTAGCCCCCGTTTTAAGTCCTATTACTGACTTAGGCATCGGAGGGGCTAAGGGTTGGACCCCAACCCGGCCCTTCTGACGAGTTGCTCGTGGTGCAGGAAAGCTCGCCCCTTGGTCGACGTCAGCCTTTGGCTCCCGCCACCCGATCTTCTTCCGCCGTGTCCGGTGAGATTTGACTCCGTGGCCACCCCCGGCGGTAAGTCTAGCCTCTTCACCCCACTAATCACTTGTTAAATAGCCCACCTAAACCCTCTTATCAACATAACCACCGTGCCCTTGGTTCCCCTCAATACAATCTACCCGTTGTCTCCCCTTCTCCTTGAACTATCATGCTGAGATAGTCCAAGGGCTTCTTTTTCGTCCGCCTGGCCCGAAACTCTTGGTAGAACTTGTGGGACAGCTCGCCAAAGCTCCCAATGGATCTTGCGGGTAGGCCGAAGTACCAGTCCAACGCTGTGTCCCTCAGACTTTAGGAGAAGTGCTGGCACAGGAATGCCTCATCCACATCCTGCGCCTCCATTGCCCCCCGGTATTATTGCACGTATGTGAGGGGGTCGCCTCTTCCGTTGTATGTGGCCAGGTGGGGGGGGGTTTGAACCTTATTGGCCTCGGGGCGGACGTGATCCACCGTGCAAGAGGCGTGGCCTCCTCCGGATAGGTAGGGTGCTCGGGCGCATCCCCTCTCCGCCATTCGGGGGTCTGGCTCTGGTCGCGCCTCGGCTGCCGACGGTCCTCCCACCCTGGGGAGTAGCGTGACGGTCGCCTGGCGGGGCTCCTTCCCCAAGTCGAGGATTCGAAAGGTTGTGGGCTACGGTTCTCCCAGTACCATCGCCCTCCGGCCGCCTCCCCCCGGATCTCCATCCGCTCCTGATTCTCCCGCAGAAGCCTTTCGCGCTCGGCGGTGAGGAAGCATAGTTGTCGACAGACGGCTTCCTCGTGCAGGCGATCGGAGTGGTGGTGCTGGCATGGCGGACTCCCTCCTCCCGGTGGGGACCTGGCCAACAACGGAAACTGCCCGTCCCCGAGCCTTCGGCCCGCCGCCGTCACCTCCGGGATTTCCTGGTTGCCTTCGTTCTCCCTCCTTAGCCTTTCACGATCCGCGATGATGAAGCGGAGCTGGTGGCGGGCAGGTTCTTTGTCCTGGTAGGCCCGCCGGGCGGTCTCGGCCGCTTCGTCCAAATGCCTTTGCGCGGCGGCCGCCTCCTCCCGGTGCCTCCACAGCCGCGTGACCTCCACTTCCTCTTCCAGGAGCTTCTGTTGGACCGCAACCTCCTTGGCGAGCCCCATGTCCCCCCCTCCTCCTCAAACTGAGGGTGGAGATTCCGTCTAACGTTCGGGGGCTTCGAAGGGCCGGGCGGTGGCTCCGCTCCCGCCGCCGCGTAGCTTCCCATCGCCTGAGTAACGGCCTCGAAGCTCTTCAGGATTGCGCGGGCCGAAGTATGGTCTGTCTTGGCGCCCATCCCCGGAGGGGCGTCGGGCGCCGGGGTGATTAGTAAAGAGAGTGGCTCCTGATCCACGGGATCCTTGCCGTGGTCAGGGTTCCGAGCGATCGGCATGGAGTCTAACATGGGTGTGACCCTTCGGTTCCCACAGACGGCGCCAATTGTTACGAGGTGGAACTCGCGTACAATGAATTACCTGCGCCGCTTTCAGGATGAGAGACGGGCGGTGGTGACCTGCGGCGACGAGGTACTTATGCTGGCCTTCAAGATGGGATTACGGACTCGGAGCCTCCACAAATCCATGCTCCGAGATCCACCGACCGACTATGAGGCACTGGTTGCGATGGCGGAGAGGCATGCATTGGCCGAAGAGACTCTCGGCACAAAGGCCCTATTTCCCCCGGCGAAGCCGCTCCAAGGCGAGCCCCGGTCACACCCTCGGCCGAGGCAAGAAGAGGGGCACCAAGGTCGCGACCAACTGGCCCGATCACGGCGTGACCCGACGGGGCGTCGACCACATGATCGCCTTGATCCGGTCCGAGAGCTTGCCCGGCCCAAGGTGCCGCCCGAGCCATCCTAAGACAGGAAGGCCCCTTGCAGGCACACTACACATAGCTCAACACCCCCATGTTAGAGGTTCTGGCCGCGGCGACGAGGGCCAGACTACTGCCGAAACCTCCCCGGGGGATGAGGTCGGATCCGGCAAAGCGGGATCTCCGGAGGTATTGCCGATATCACCGTGACCACGGCCACGATACCGACCATTGCTACACTCTTAAGAGAGAGATCGAGCGGCTGATCCAGGCGGGCCGCTTGGGAGGCTTCGTGGGGGACAGGCGGGCAGTACAAGGAGAGAGAGCCCCCCGGGAGGCGCGGGGGCCGGAACCGCCAGCGGACCACGATCGGGAGGAGCCACGCCCCCCCGGGGCGATCATGCGCATAGAGATGATAAGCGGGGGGCCGCCCCAGAAGGGACGTCGCCCACGATCTCGGAGGCATGTGCCCGACAGGTGATGGTAGCGGGCGCCAGCGGCAGGCCGAAGCGGAGAAGGACAAACCGACCCCCTATCACCTTTACCGAGGGAGATCAGCAGGTGGTTGGGAGTCAGTGCGATGACGCCCTCGTCGTTGAGGCTCGGATCGGGGCGGTCGTCGTCAGCCGGCTCCTGATTGACACCGGAAGCTCCTGCGACATCATGTTCCTGTCAACGGTCGAAAGGATGGGGTGGGGGCGTGCGGACCTAGAGCCCTGCGCAGGCCCCGTTGTCGGCTTCACCGGCCATATGATCCCCATAGTGGGGACGATCACCCTGCCGATGACTCTGGGGGAGGAACCGAGGGTCGTCACCAGGGGGACACGGTTCGTCATCGTTGACGTCGCGTCGGCGTACAACGGAATCATAGGGCGTCCATACATGACGGCCATAGAAGCGCTCCCCAGCATGTTATACCAGATAATGAAATTCCGGACCCCGCAGGGGGTGGGACTGGTACGAGGAAACCAGGAGGTGTCGGGGGCCGCGACAAGAGGCCAGTCAGGAGCGGGATCCCGAAGCGGGCCCTGACGGTCCTCATCCCCGACGAAAGGGAGGACTTCTGCGACCAGCGGTCGACCCCAGCCGAGGAGGTCGAGGAGGTTCCCGTAGCCGCAGAGGAAGAAAGAACCATCTCCATCGGGACGAAACTCCCGGCCGCCCTAAGAGCGGCCCTCGTTGGCCTGCTCCGGAAAAACGCGGATATATTCGCCTGGTCACCCGCAGACATGCCGGGGGTTGACCCGACGGTGATCTCCCACAGGTTGAACGCGGACCCAGAAGCCCGACCGGTCCGACAGAAGAAGAGAAGCGCGGGGGGCGAAAAGAAGAGGGCGGCCGAGGAAGAAGTAGAGCGGCTCCTCGAAGCCAAGTTTGTCCGGCCAGTGGATTACCCAGACTGGCTCGCCAATGTCGTCTTGGTGAAGAAGCCCAGTGGAAAATGGCGCATGTGCATCGACTTCACCGACCTCAACAAGGTGTGCCCAAAGGACAGTTTCCCCCTACCCCGGATCGACCGCTTGGTGGACCAGGCGTCCAGTTACGAGTTGTTAAGCTTTATGGACGCCTTCTTGGGCTACAACCAAATACCGATGGCGGAGGAGGACGAGGAAAAGACGTCCTTTGTCACCGATAAGGGCACCTTCTGTTACACCAAGATGCCCTTTGGACTGAAGAACGCCGGGGCGACCTATCAGCGGATGGTAGACCGAATATTCGGCCCTCAGGTGGGGCGAAACTTGGAGGTCTACATCGACGACATGCTGGTAAAGAGTAGGAGGGCCCCAGACCACCTCGCCGACTTACAGGAAACGTTCCAGAGGGTCCGCCGATACAACTTAAGACTGAACCCCGCAAAGTGTATCTTCGGCGTGCAGTCGGAAAAATTCCTAGGCTTCATGATAACGAAGCGGGGGATCGAGGCGAACCCCGACAAGGTGACGGCCCTCATCAATATGGCGGAACCCCGGACGATCCGGGACTTGCAGCGACTGAACGGCCGGATCGCTGCTCTGGGGCGATTCCTGTCGAAATCTGCGGAGAAGTCACTCCCCTTCTTCAGGGTCTTGCGCACTGCCTTTGGCGAAGCTAAGGACAAGAGGAAGGTTATCCCATGGGACAACGACTGTGCACGGGCGTTCGCGGAGCTGAGGGCTTACCTACAAAGTCCACCGCTCCTCGCACGGCCGGAAGAAGGCGAACCCCTAGGGTTGTACTTGGCAACCAACGAAGAGGCCGTTAGTTCCGTCTTGATCAAGGAGGAAGGGGGGTGCAGCGCCCTGTTTACTACGCCAGTCGGATCCTCCGGGAGGCAGAGACTCGCTACAGTCCCATCGAGAGAGCCGCCTACTGCCTAATCACCACAGCCCGAAAGCTCCGACCATACTTCCAGGCCCATCCCATCGCCGTCCACACCGACATGCCCCTCGAGAAAAACCTGAAGAGGTTGGAGCGGTCGGGGAGGATGCTCAACTGGAGTGTCGAGCTCATCGAGTTCGACATAACATACAAAGCCCAGACGGCGATCAAGGGCCAGGCGCTGGCCGACTTCGTGGTGGAATGCACCGCAGGGGGCGCTCCGGGGGACCAACCAGAGCCCCCATCGGCAACCGTGTCCCCGCGGGGGACGGGGGGTGAACCCTCAAAGCCCTCCCGGATGGACGTGGACGAATTATGGACCATCCACGTCGATGGCTCTGTGACGGGATCCGAGACGGGGGCGGGTATCGTCATTCAAACCCCCGATGGGTGCTCGTTGGAATACGCCATACGCTTCAACTCCCGGCAACCAACAATGTCGCGGAATACGAGGTCGCGGTCAACGGGTTGAAGCTCGGTAGGGCGGTGGGGGCGACGAACGTGTTGCTCCTTAGTGACTCACGGCTCGTCGTCCAACAGATCCAAGGAAGCTTCGAGGCCCGAGAAGAAACGATGAAGCGCTACCTTAAGCACATCCAAATCGAGCTCCGCAAGTCCAAGAAGGCGAACGTCCAGCGCCTGCCCCGCTCCAGCAACCTCCGGGCGGACGCCCTGTCTAAGCTGGCCTCCTCCTCCGCGGCCGAGATCGGAAAGGCCATCTACGTCGAAAGCCTATTGACCCCAACCATTGACGAAGAAGAACTGATGTGTGCGGGCACGGTGACGACGTGGATGACCCCCATTATGAAGTACTTGGAGGCGGGGGACCTGCCCGAGGAGCGGATGCTGGCTAAAAAGGTGGAGAGGCGGGCCTTGTCATTCGTACTACTCGACAGAGTGATGTACCGCCGCCGCCGCGCCAACTTCGACGTCCTGCCCTATCTAAAGTGCTTGGGCCCGGAGCAGGCTGAGCAAGTCATCTGCGAAGTGCACGAAGGCTTCTGCGGAAACCACCATGGCGGTCGCACCATCGCCCACAAAATAATGCGCCAGGGGTACTATTGGCTGACAATGATCCGGGACGCGGTACAATACGTCAAGAGGTGCGAGGCGTGCCAGAAATTCTGTCGACGGATGACTGCACCTCCGGCCAACTTGATGCCCATTGTGAGCCCGATCCCATTCGCCAAATGGGGACTCGACATCCTTGGGTCTTTCCCGAAGGCCTCCGGGGGAAGAAAATATCTAGTCGTCACCCTGGACTACTTCATGAAGTGGGTGGAGGCAGAGCCGCTAGCGCGTATCACGTGGACGGACATGAAGGGCTTTATCTGGCAATACATTATATGTCGCTTCGGGATACCCCGCTCGATAGTCACGGATAACGGAAGGCAGTTCGATTGCGAAGGCTTCCGTGACTTCTGTTCGGGCTGGGGGATCAAACTCCATTTCGCGTCAGTCGCCCACCCGTAGTGCAACGGAATGGCAGAGGCCGCGAATAAATGCATCTTGAACCCTATGAAGAAAAAAGTGGACGCCGCCCTTGGGGCATGGGTCGACGAGCTGCCGGGAATCCTATAGTCCTATCGCACCACCCACATGGCCTCGACAGGAGAAAGCCCGTTCATGCTGGCATACGGATCGGAGGCAGTCGTTCCCATGGAAATTGGAGAAGAGACGCTCCGACTGAAACTCTTCGACGAAGAGATCAATGGAGAGGGACTATGCCTCAGTCTTGAATTGATAGACGAGGTAAGAGACCGGGCCCTGACGAGCCTCGTCAAGCACAGCTAGAGGATGGCACGACACTACGACTCCCGGGTGAAGCAGCGGACTTTCAGGATCGGCGACTTGGTCCTCAGAGACGCCACCTTCAGACCCGAGACCGCCCTGCGGGGAAAGCTGGCCGCCAAATGGGAAGGGCCCTACAAGGTCATCGATATCGTCGGACCAGCCACGTACATCTTGGCAACCCCAGATGGGAATGAGCTGGCCCATCCTTGGAATGCAAAGCACTTGCTAAATTTCTACCAATAAGTTGTGAGTTTTTCTTTTATATATACGAGATACACATCTACCAGCTTTCCCCAATATTGTTGTTTCCACATAAGTGTTTCAGCCGAACCTCCGAACCTCTGGGACAGGGCCAACCCTAGCCACCCAAACCAGAGAAGGGCACGGGCCGGGCTACGCGCCCGCTCCCCCCCTCAAGACCTCTGGGGCAGGGCCAACCCCAGCCACCCAAACCAGAGAAGGGCACGGGCCGGGCTACGCGCCCGCTCCCCCCCCCCCTCAAGACCTCTGGGGTAGGGCCAACCCCAGCCACCCAAACCAGAGAAGGGCACGGGCCGGGCTACGCGCCCGCTCCCCCCTCAAGACCTCTGGGGCAGGGCCAACCCCAGCCACCCAAACCAGAGAAGGGTACGGGCTGGGCTACGCGCCTGCTCCCCCCCTCAAGACCTCTGGGGCAGGGCCAACCCCAGCCACCCAAACCAGAGAAGGGCACGGGCCGGGCTACGCGCCCGCTCCCCCCCTCAAGACCTCTGGGGCAGGGCCAACCCTAGCCACCCAAACCAGAGAAGGGCACGGGCCGGGCTACGCGCCCGCTCCCCCCCTCAAGACCTCTGGGGCAGGGCCAACCCTAGCCACCCAAACCAGAGAAGGGCACGGGCCGGGCTACACGCCCGCTCCCCCCTCAAGACCTCTGGGGCAGGGCCAACCCCAGCCACACAAACCAGAGAAGGGCACGGGCCGGGCTACGCGCCCGCTCCCCCCTTAAGACCTCTGGGGCAAGGCCAACCCTAGCCACCCAAACCAGAGAAGGGCACGGGTCGGGCTACGCCCCCCCAAGACCTCTGGGGCAGGGCATAGGCCTCGCCGCGTAACCACACCCCAGACTTGGCAGACCCTTGATCCTTGAAAAGTCGAACCCGGGAAGGAGGACAAGGGCACGTAAACCGGGACAAACGAGGCGTCAGTTCCCAAGGAGACGGTCCCGATGTGACTCGACGAAACGAAAGGACGCTCGGGAAATACGCCACCATTAATGGTACACTCCAAAAGAGGTTCCCTAAGCGCCACCTGTCAAAAGCGGTTTCCAACAGGCGTGATTCCGAGGAGCCCATTAATAATACCAGCTCATCGCAATAATTACGGGGGAAACATTCAGCAAAATCCCCCTATAAAGACACCACTCACCCTCCCGAAAGAGAAAAGAACGAAGAGCCGAAAGATATGAGAAATCGGTACCGACACCCCTCACCCGCTAGGAAATGGGCCGAGATGCCTCGTCCTAACAAAAGGGAGGTCACCGGCCACCAGTGGCTCCCTCCTCCCTGGGCGACGGTCGCTACATCTCCACTACCTCCGATAGGATATTCCCATTACAAACGGATCGCCAATAGGATATTCCACTTACACAAGGGAAATCCATCTTTCACTCCTCCGTCTGGTCTAAACAGGACGAGTCGGAGAAAGGTAGGCATCCGCTCCCCGCCGGCAGGAAAGGCAAAAGCCCCCCGGGCTTGCAGGCCTGTACCTCCTCGCCTTCGACCTCCGGACGGGGACCTCGGCAAGGCTACATCCCCGACGAGCCCAAAAGGCAAGTCATGGCGTGTCAGCCCGCCCCAGCACAATTGGGACCCTAACCCTGCCCTCAAACCCAAACCGCGAGGCGTGGAGGGGAGGCGGCCCGATTGTCAAGATCTCCCCCCGCCCTCAAACCCAAACCGCGAGGCGTGGAGGGAGATGACAAAGCAATGGAGGGGAGGCGGCCCGATCGTCAGGATCCCCCCCGGGGGAAATGCCACAGCAAGACAGCTTCCCTACCGCATCCACCTGGCCGAGGAGACCTTGCAACCCGTCAGCACAGAGGGCGGACGCTCACCTAGGCGTCAAGAACAACTAAAGTTAAAAAGGCCCACCCGGCAGAGGGTAACCCCTAAATCCCGAGGTCGTTCACCGCAGGCGAGGACAGCTCCATAGCCCACCCCAGGGCCGGATCTTACCCCCCCAACGGGCGATAATCTAAGTACTCGTGTACGAACCACAGAAGAGTTCTTGTAAATTTAAATGAAAACATTCATCCTTATCAAATTCGCGTTAACTTTCTGAGAATGCCATAGCATGAAGCGATCCCCCTGCCAAGGGCCGGGCGAGCTCACGAAACGGAACCACCCCTCGCGGCGGGCAAAGTAGGAACAGAGCATCGCACTCCCCCCGTACTAGCTTAGGACGCCCAGTAAGTTTACACCCGCAGTTCGAACCCCCGGATACTACGCTTCAAACCGAGACCCCTCGCCAACTAAAATCCACGATACCTATCAGTCAAAGGGGAAAGGGTTGAACTGAGGCCCGCCCTGCGGGGCCACTTCCGCCCGAGGCAAAATCCACTCGTGCCGGACACCCAGGGGTCGCCCATACAGGGGGTAGCCCCTGTCCGTAATAGGGCGGCATGTCTCATCCCGAACTTATCCGGTGATTCCCCGTCCTGCCCAAAGACAACACATAGACCATCAACATCCCCTTCACCCAGACCTCGCGCTCTCGGACAAGGGAATGTTGGGGGCAGTAATCGTGTACTCACGCAAGAAAACAAAATAGGTAACACCAGCGATAAACTCACGCAAGAAAACAAAATAGGCAACACCAGCGATAAAACACTGCAAAGACCGACTTTCCAGTGACGATTCACTCGCCTCGGTAGGGGCTACCCGGTTCGGACCGCACAACGACCAACTACCCGGGGCCGGCCTCCCAAACCACATCTAGATTCCCCCGCCAGATTAGGCCCACGATCCTCGAAAACTCAATCCTGGGAATAAGGACAAGAACACGTCAACTAGGGCGGACCGGTCGCAATACAGAAACCGCGAAACAATGCTTGTTGGGTATACGGCTGGTCCCGATAAGGCAGCGCCATGATGCGACTCGACGAAACGAAAGGACGCTTGGAAAACACGCCATCAGCAGCAACACGCCTCCCGAGAGGCCAGGACAGACGAACCGTGTCAGGTGCCGCCAGGAAAAAACGGTTCCCAAAGCGCGTGATTCGGCGGAGCCCATTAATGACACTAGTCCCTCACATTATCCAAGGCGAACCCTTCCACATAATCCCTCTATAATTACCCCCCTCCAGAGTTTAGGGGGGAGGAGAATATACACGAGAGGGAATCGCATCCCCTCACACCAGGTATGAAAAAGCCATGGACACCCCACCGAGCTACGGAGAAGGCCGATGTCCACCGACGGGCCTCACTTCCCCCATCGGTGTCCACCTCCACTCCGCGACCTCTGATAGGATATTCCCCTTACACATGGGAGGCCCCGTCGGCCAGCCTTCCTCCTGCTCTTAACCAGATGAGACAGCAGGTCCGGAAGGCTAGCAACGGGCCGCCACACCCCAATTAACATCCACCCCACGGCGATCCCTACCGGGTGTGAGGGTGGAAACCCCCAACGGGTCTCCCCACGACCCACCTGCCTGCCCCCAACCTTCCCCGCGAGGCCGGCCCGCCGGACTCCCCCTCTGGAGGACAACGCTACCACCTCCAACTCGTCCTCCGCCTCCTCCAGGTACGGGATCCCCGGCGAGGCCGGGCAACCATCCAGCACGGCGACGGCGAGACAGAACGCGATGAAGCAAGGGAGGGGAAGGAAGAAGATGCACCCGACAAACGAGGGTCAGCCCTCCCGAGGGGGGTCACCGCAGGGCTGCATCCCCGATGAAGCCAAACGGTGATTCATGGCACGTCAGCTCGCCCCCGGACAGCGAGGCTGAAAGAGTTCAGCGGTCAGTAGAAAGGAAGACCGCCCCGCAACAGGGACCTGCTCAACCCGATGCAGCGGGCGACGAGTTAAAACAACCTCCCGCCCCGACCACGGGTTTGGTCACACCTGCCCTATTGTTGTAAATACCATCTAGATCTCCTGTAAATGCTGATGAATAATATTCTTCCCTACGGACCCCTCACCCTAAGCCCAAGCGCACAACAGCTAGGAATTTCACCAGGCACAGTGCGGCTAAAGCACCGCAAAAATAACAACCACGTCCGATAAACACATTACAACGAAAACCATGGCCTTCTCGAAAAAGTCGGGCTCCCCCAAAGTCCGACCCAGCCGCCACATATAATGGCACGTCGTCAAGGGGCAACGCCCCTCCCCAAATCGCAGTGTCCCACCTCCTCGCTTGGCTCCCACTCAGGACGAGATCTCACGATCCCGCAACAGCGGGCAATACTCCGCGGGAGCCGCGTCGCCACTCGTGAGCGTGGACCCAATTCCGAACCATGTTAGAAGGGAGGTAGTGTTACGCCATCCGAGCCAAGCCGGGCTTCCGCCTCGCACTCGAATGCCGGGGGCAATTGTTACGACCCAAAGATCGTGGGAGTCTGACTCCCGCCCAGATCCGCTGACATACCTCGTTGAATCACCCCTTATGCGAAAGGGTCGCCGCCCCAGAGGACCGAGGCAACAGGAGAATGGGCGCACCTCGCAGCACTCCCCCCTCCCGGACGAGGCATACAACCGCAGTCGCTCGGCCCGCCAGGGGCTGGGCGCCTGGGGAGCGCACCGACAGCGCCGCCCGGGATGCTGACTGAGGCGTGGGCATATCCCTCCTTGCCAACGATCCACGACCCGCGACCGAAGAGGTACGCGACCGAGCCGAACAACCCTCAAACAGGTCGACCCGGCGGGTCCCCGCGAACCCCGCCGCCGGGGATAGCGTTGCTGGACCTATAGTTCATCACGCACGACAAACAACCTAGTGTAAGAACACGACTGACACTAACGCCGCCCGACCACCTGACAAAGCACCCACTGGCCGCTGAGCCCCCTGACACTTAATGCTTTCGACACTGACATCCTGACAAAAGTACCCCTGGCCGTCGCGTCGTCTGACAAAAGCGGGGCATGCACTCCTGTTCCTGACATCCTCATCCGAAGCTTCCGCTGACAGCTGAGCCAGCTCATCACGTCGAGTCGGCATATCAGGTCAGTCCCACCTAATCATCTCCCATCAGGTATAAATACCCCCTCACCTCTTACGGTGCGGGGGTTGGCAAATTCTCTCTCTCAATCCATTATTCACACACGAGAGCAAATGTCGTCCATATCTTTGTTCTCCCACTTATAGCTCGCCACGTACGGTCGACACACCCTCAGTCCGACCGGCGTGCCTAGCCCCCGTTTTAAGTCCTATTACTGACTTGGGCATCGGAGGGGCTAAGGGTTGGACCCCAACCCGGCCCTTCTGACGAGTTGCTCGTGGTGCAGGAAAGCTCGCCCCTTGGTCGCCGTCAGCCTTTGGCTCCCGCCACCCGATCTTCTTCCGCCGTGTCCGGTGAGATTTGACTCCGTGGCCACCCCCGACGGCAAGTCTAGCCTCTTCACCCCACTAATCACTTGTTAAATAGCCCACCTAAACCCAACATAACCACCGTGCCCTTGGTTCCCCTCAATACAAATTCATTGTACGCGAGTTCCACCTCGTAACAAGTATAACACAAGATCAAATTAAAATCAATCCTCTACACAATCAACACAATAAAGTTTCCTTACAACTCATCACATCCAATTTGAGATTTTTTGTCATACAAATTGATGACGTCCATATGTTTCATATTTTGCGAGAGAATGGATGGAGGATGAAAGGACGAAAATCTAGACGTTCATATAAAATAATAAACAGTTAGAAATGTAATTTAGTCAAATTGCCAGTACACGAAAGTCACGCGATGCTAGTACGCGAAAGTCACGCGATGCTATTTCGTGACAGTCAACTCATGTCAGGTAGTAGCATAAAAGTAAGGCCAAACTTTAGGCAATAAATACAAAATTTTAAAACAGTGGTCATTTTTACGAAGAGTTTAGTGAGAATCAGGTGGCCAGAGAGGATTTTCCTCATTGGTCCACCACCTGTCAATCCACCCCTCATTTTTTTAAATTTGTTTCTCAATATGCTCTACACCTCATTGATGATCAACACAACAAAAATCAAGTGATTCCAGCACGTTTTGCACATCGATATACTCATTGCAAAATCAACGGTCGCATATCACCACACCAAAAATCAAGTGATTCCAGTACTTTTTGCACATCGATTTACTCGTTGCAAAAAGTAGTATGTTTTTGCAATGAGTGGATCGATGTGCAAAAAGTGTTGGAATCATTTGATCCATAAGACGTAAAGCATATTGGAAAAAAAATTTCAAAACAAAAATGTAGAAAAGGCTTGACCGTGGATGACCTCCCGATTCCATTAAACTCTTGTGAATTGCTATATGCACCTCAACAATTGAGGTACAGATATGAATAAGGGCCCAAAAATGCCTTTTTTGGAAGAGAAAGAGTGTGATGGAAGAGAATGTGATATGAAATATGCCATTTTTAGAAACAACTAGTACCTGCACCTCAATTGTCGAGGTGCAGGAAGCAATTGTCAAACTCTTATATGAAACTGGCGACGACCATTTATGTTAGGGCCTGTTCTTTTGCTGGAATAGGAAAAATGGAATAGGGAGAAGTTTGTATTCCAATGAGAGAGAAAATGGAGTTTTGTGTTCTTTTGGGTGGAATAGGATATGGAAAGTGGGGTTTGGAATAGAAAGTGGGGTCCACATTCTATTCTTGTGTTCTTTTGGGATTGTGGAGTTGGAATGAAAAAGTGGAAAGGGGATGAGTTGGAGGGGAGAGATAGAGAGAGATGAGAGAGTGGGGCCCACCATTCCTAAGGATTCCATTTTTATTCCAAGTAAAAAGCTTGGAATAGAAAAGTGCTCATCATTACCAAATTGGAATAGCCACGTAGGATTCTATTCCACGCCCAAAAGAACAACCGCTTGGAATACAACATTGGAATAGGATGAATAGTATATGAACAGTGTTTCTATTCCCATTCCCACCCCTATTCCGCGCAAAAGAACAGGCCCTTATTTCAGTGAAATTTCCCCATCCACATTACACAGTGCTACGACCAAACCGGTCCTTAACACAAGTTACGCCTCGCGTGACGTGTCTGTCTCAGATCAAAATAAAGAGCCGAGTCCAGCTGTCACCATCACTGTACAAGCTCGCTGGAGCATGGACTGGAACCGAAAGTGGAACAAGAGAGAACGAAGCATTCGTCATCTGTTGTCTCTCCCCAGTTGCCAACAAGCGACGATGTCCGCCGAAAAACCGCTGGCCCCGTTCATCGCCGATCAGCTCGCCTATCTCCTCGCCCATTCCCCTCTCCCCATCAAGGTACAATACCCAAACCCGAGCCCGAACCCTAAACCCTAGCATCTTACCACATCTCCAATTTTTGGTTTCAGGTCGATCAGATTTGCTCCGGTTGCAAGAACTCCCGCTACTCCAATTACTTCACGCTCTCGATCCCCTTCTGCCTCGATTCCATCAAGTGTGAGCATCTAATTTCTACATTAAAAATAGCTTTTTGTTGTTGTTCTTAGTTGTTTAGGCCCCGTTTGGGAATGGAGGTAGGAAAAACCTCTGCTGGGGTTGGATTTTTGCAACCTCCATTTTAGGCCAAAAATTTCAATTTCAGAGGCAAGTTACCTCTAAAACTTGGAGGTATGATTAGTAACCTCCGTTTCCAAAATGGGGCTTTAGTTGATTGATTGTTGAGATTTTTGCGAATGAATGGTAGGGGATTTTATATACAATGCGCAGTACCCTTCGGTGCCTCCCGATATTGTGTTCTCGGCTGGAGATGAGGACTTCAACCCTCTGGTTGACATTGTGAATGGCGGGGAGAATGGGAAAGAGAGGAAGAGTTGCTTGAGGGATTGGGACGGCAAAGATCCTTCGAAGTTGCTTGCTTTTGTTCATGAGATTAGGTGCGTTTTATTGGTTTGTTGGAGTGTTTTGTTGTTGTTTGATTGAGGCTTTTTTTTGTGTTTTAGAGGCTTGTATTTGGAGTACCAAAGGAAGCGCGTAGGAAAATTGGATGATGAGAGGTTGAAATTTGAAACTGATACAATTTTCTCGAGGAAGGTAATGTCTATTTGCTCCTCGTAGTAGTATTGGATCATGTTATTTACTGTTGACACATAGTGATTATGTTGAAACGTAGTAATAATATGTGCTGAAATTTTAGAAAAAAAAAGAGAAAACACATTTTTCTAAAATTATAAGTGATTAGGAGATTGCGTGAATGAAAGTTGATATGTTAAGGCCGTTCATGGACATTACTTCAAGGGAAAACACTAAACTGAACCATGCACTCAACTAGGAGAAAGGAAGAACATAATGTTTAGCAAAGATAATGAGAGGTCTGGCTTGAGTAATGATACTTTAAAACTTAGATTTAATTGGCACAATAGCCACACATATATACATGACATATCCCACAAGGATTTGGGCTCCATCAACGTTGAAGCAACACTGGTGGGCTTTAAGCACACGCTGACTTTGTTTGTGTGGATACAATGCATAAAATCATACCTCTATTTGCATGAGTAAAACACATAAACCATTTGAATTTTCATTTATAGTTAGTTTCGATGCATTAGATCACATCAAACATAGCAGAATTTTAATATGAATTACAAGCTTTTAATTTTGAGATGGTAGGATCCACATCTTATATCCTATTGGTGGTAGCATCATATCTCTTTTTGTCTATGTACATCATGCTAAAGATAGTTTCATTATGCATGCGGCCCGACAATGCTTAGTGCATTAATGGCTTATGCATTTGATTTTCCTGATTACATGGATTACTCAAAAAATGAGTATTATTTTAATATATATATATATATATAAAACCAAATAATAGATGTATACATGTATATATAAATGTATTTTAAATGTAAAAATGCCTAAAAATTGAGGAACAAAATAAAGAAAATATTATTGACACATCACTATCAACCTATAATTGTTGTATAACGTAATTTGCAGGCAGGAGAAGTTTTAACATGTGCATGAAGCAATCTTAAAATTTTAAACTCAAATTCCACCCAAATATGGATCATTACGATGTTGATCAAGATATACATGTTCAGTCTCATACGTTTGCATCTGTAGCTAACCATCTCATTGTCGAATTTAATCTTTAGTAAATACAATATTGGGAAAGTCTACAGTTGCAGGCTTGTGCTTGTTGCTACTTGCTGTTGCTAACATTGCAGTTGTAACAACAATGGCAATAGCTATAAAACTGCTATGATTGTTATTGTGGCAATTGCAAGAATGGCAACGACAAGCTATATCAACACCAATAATTTCAGCAAAATTGCCAAAATTAGACTTCAAAATTCTAATCAGTAATCATACAACAAAACTAAAAATACCAATTTTTTTTGACTTATCCAGCTATTATGCGGACTATGCTTATGCAATATGCGGGCCATGCGCCTACATAATCCATACATGGGTTGACTGTATATTTTTCCTGCATACATGTGACTTGGTGTAGCTTTTGATTGCATGCGTATATGTGGCTGCATAAAACACTTTTTAGGACTTTCTGAACGAATATATTTGTAGAGAGATATGAGATACTTGTATGAGGCTATGGTGCATTACCGAAATTACTGATCCAACCTATCATTTTGGAGTGGTGAAAAATGAGAAGGTTGGAACTCTTGGTGTTTTTGAATTTAAATTTTGAAGATAGCAAGTGGGTTCCATCTTAAGTTTAGTCCCACATTGTTTATGCTTAATGATCTCATGGTGTTTAAGTAGGGACTTGTAATAGTGGGCCTTGAGAACCACTAAAGGTCACTACACACATGCGCAAGGTGTGGTGAGCCTAAGAGGGAATTTGAGGCTTAGCTCAAAAATCTATTGAATGGGTAAATGGGTGTGTGTGTGCATGTGATAGACATATGGATGCAAACCCGAGTTTGGATGCCTCGCGGATTCGTTTTTATTTGAATTTTTATTTGAATTTTAAACGTGTTGGGAGAGATGTGGGTCATGAGTCATTGTAACTTAAGCGGAGCTCTTTCCATTTGTGAGATTTATGAGTGCATCTTTTTATGATTGTTGCAGCAACGAGAGGAGAAC
Source organism: Scilla litardierei (assembly GCA_030789695.1). NCBI lineage: Eukaryota > Viridiplantae > Streptophyta > Magnoliopsida > Asparagales > Asparagaceae > Scilla > Scilla litardierei. Next base: position 31,446,938 of record CM061133.1, read on the forward strand.
TCCATATAAAAGGAGTCTAAGCCTTGTTTATGAGGCACAACACAAGTCAAAAAACATTCTCTCCATTATGTCAGTTCCATATATTTCTCTTTTCTATATGGGCAAGCGGCAAAGATCGTTACAACAAATCCAAACGCTTAATGCATTGCATGATGGTTACCTAACAAGATGTTTTATCATTGTATCTTGGGAATAGATCATTAGCAAATGCTTACACCTTTGTGGGGGTAAATCTTCCAAGGACAGCACTTTAACTTGCCTTAATAAGTTCATGTCTTCTATTTTACTCATTTCTATATTCATGTTTAGTTGTTTTTTGGTTTTAATATCCATCATTTCGTATTCTGTTTTCCCAACAATCTTAGAGTAGATTTCTTTTATAGTTCCTGTGATTTGTTTCCTGTCAAATGGTAAATACTGAAGAATTAATTATGCTTAACTAGACTTCAAAACCTAAGATATTTGATGGGACTAAGTTTAAAAGATGGCAAAGAAAAACCTTTTATTGGTTGCGTTGCTTGAAACTAGATCTAATTTTAAGCTAACATCCCGTTCACTTGAATTGCATGAATATGATTGGACATATGAATTGAAACATATAATGAGAAAAATTGCGTATGTTACGAAAAATTCCTAATTATCTTTCTGATAAACTTTATGGCATCCTTTGCATCACTAAAGGGGCTCTAGGCCTTTGGGAAGCTTTGAGAAAAATATATTAAGGTGGCGGGTTTTGAAACCTATATTGTTGATAGATTCCTAAAGTTTAGGATGACTGATGACAATCCTATATCATAAAAAACCATTGAACTTCAAGCCATTATTCATGAGATGTCCTATCAGCACGCCTTCGCTGAGAAAATGCAGGTTGCATATCTCATTAACAACCTTCCTCCATCCTGGAAATATATTGGCCTTACCTTAAAACACAAAAGGGAAATCATTTCTTTTGGTGATCTTTTCGTTTCCGTTAGAATTGAGGATGAAAGTAGAAACATAGACAAGGAACCTTCCAGTTTGAACTTAAGGCCAAACCGAATATCACAAAAAATTAGATTCAAGATGAAATGTAACCCCCCTAACCAACTTAAGGAAGTTTTTACTATTTTAAATTTTTATAATTCTTTTTCATATTTTGAGAACCAAAAACCTAATTTTCTAAGTAAATTAGTACTTTCTATTGTTCGAAAAATTTGACAAAAAATATTTTCATTAGTTTTCCAATATTTTAGAATTTATAATAATTTTAAAGAGATTTTTTAGAAACCACTTCCGGAACAGAAATCCGTTAAAGTTAATAATAATAATAAAAAACATTAACAGATTTAGACCCAAAATATATAATTCTGTTGTTCGAACAAAATTTAACAAAAATTATTTTCACAAGTTTTTCAATTTTTCAAAATTTATAGTAATTTTTTCAGCATTTTTTGAAACCTTTTTTGGAGCCGAAACCCACTAAATTTCAATAAAATAAAATAATAATACAAATTTAAAAAACTCACCGCAGCCCACGTTTTCACGTGATACGATTTTGTGAACAATTAACATGTAACCACAATTAATAACTAAATTAATTAATTAATTTCTTAATTAATATTTTATTATTTTTACACTATAAATACTCCTCCCATCTCAGCACACAACTTTCGCACTCACCCACTCCCTCTCTGCATGCGCCATCGCCACCCCTATTGGCGAACCCGTTACTTGCTGGATGCATCACAGAAAAATTTCAAAGCTTCCAATTCGATTTGGAATGATCAAGATTGGTGTAGGTGTCAACTTTGCCTTTAGTTCTCAAAAAGCTTGTTCACATGCCTCAGACGAAACAAATTCAACCTTTTCTTATAAGTCGCGTCATATGTTTCACGATCTTAGAAAAGTCTTAGATGAATATCCAGTAATAACATGCTAATTTCAAAAAATTTCATATCTCCAGAACTGACTAATGGACCAGCTAAGTCTTAATTACTGCATCTTTGGGTTTAATGATATGTCTTCTCTTCACTTGGTCCAAGAAAGCCATATTGTCCAACTAAAACTCGTACATGCTGAACCTCACATATAGTTGGCGTTATCACAAGATCTCCAATGCCATTTGCAGATGTTCTGCATGTTCCTGAGTGCTCGTTGAGTACACTAGAAAATCACCAATAAAGATGACTACGAACTTGTTTATGTACTCAGAAAACTTGGTTCATGAGAACGTTGGTGCATTAGTTATGCCGACTGACATAACCAAGTATTCGTAATGTCCGTACTTGGTCTGAAAAGCTATCTTGTGAATGTCCTCCTTGACCTTTACTTGATGATGTCTGCTCATGAGATCCAATTTTGAGAAAACTTTTGATCCTCTAAGCTAGTCAAAGATGTCATTGATGTGCAGTAATAGATACTTGTTCTTCATTGACATCTTGTTCATCTTTCGGTAGCTTTCGGTAGTTGATGCACATCCTTGTCGATTTATCTTTCTTCTTAACCAATGGTACCGGTGCATCCCAAGAAGACATGTTGGGGCTTATCCATTCTTTTTGCAAGAGATAATCCAACCGAACCTTAAGTTTTTCCAGCTCGGGTGGTGCCTTGCTAGAAGGGGTCTTAGAGATATGTTGTGTTCTCGGTATCAGCTCGATCGAGAATTCAAGAGTGCGATCAGAAGATAATCTAATATGATCCTCTGGAAACACATCGTTGAAATCTCAAACCACTTCGGGTTTCTTCAGCTCTGCTTTCATAGTTACAGCTACTTCTCCAATCAGCCTGACTTGAAATTGAATTGGTTCACTCGATTAACTCTTGTCGGTAAACTCGAACTTTGGGTGGTGTGGAATCTCAAACATTATCATACTTCGATGATAGTCTATAGTAGCGTGAAATGTTCCTAGCTTAACCATCCCAAAATAGCATTGAAGCTCGACATGTTGACTATCATAAAGTTTGCAAAGAGTTTCGGTCCACAAATCATTACATACATAGTAATCATTTTGGATCCATATGGATGACAAGCTTAACACTAAATGGGGTGATTAGTATTTTAAAGAATTATGTACAAATGAAAATTATACCATCAAGTTTAGCCTTGGTAACGTGTTAGAGTTACCTACACAAGTTTCTAATCAACACACAAGAATTTCTTGCTATGAAATTAAGAGTTAAACAAAACATAATATAGAACATAATGCAAGCAATAAAAGATGTATCACAACAATACAAACACCAAGGAATTTATCCGGTTTCACCATCTCTTAGGGCTACTCTAGTCCCCAATATCCAATTGTGATTTTCCACTATCCAAGCTCTCTTAATCAAGAGAGCAATGCATCACTAAGTGGGCTGCAGTACACTTGCCTAGCTTCTCTGGTTAGATCTTCCCAACAATTACAATCACACCTAGCCTCTTGCAAGCGATTTTCAAGCTCAACTCAAGTTCTCCAACAAGGAGAGTTTTACAACTTTTATCAAATAAACTAACCAATGCACTTACCACAAGCTTTTGAAGATGGATGATAGTGCTCACAAGATTCCTATAGCCAAAAGTGTAGATCTTTGATTTGTGGCTAAGGAATAATTTCTTCTTTGATTCTTTGGAAGAGGAAGATTAACACAAGAATCAAGGGAAAATCTTTTGATTTGCTTCTCTTAGAAATAAAGATTAAAACAAGAGAGAGAACAAATCCTTAAAGCTAAGCTTAAATGCTTAAAACTTTTCTGAAAATCCGAAAACTCCTTGGCTTAAAATCTGAGAGAGAAATAGCTTTTAATGGCTTTGAATGCTTATAAAACTTAAAAGATATTATCATTCATCACCCTCATAAATTCTGCATCTCCTTCCATTTATAAGCCTGTAACCGTTCAAAATTAATCCCAAAATTGCCCTTATAACGAATACAAAACGATTAAAAAATAGAGTTCCGTAAAATCCGGAAGTATGTCTGGAAGAACAAATTAGTCTGCTCTCAAAGTAAAATTCGTCGACTAATCTTACAACATCTGTCGGCTAAAATTACTACCGCGGTCGACTACTTTTGAGTCCAGTGCAAACACTTCCTTGCCCGTTCAAATTAGTCGACTAAAATTGAAAATTAGTCTGCTAATTTTCTGATACATTGTTTCTGGACATTTAAAACTTTGTAAAAACATTTCAAAATAATTTTAAAATATTTGTAAAACATTTAAGATATTTAAATGAGTAATGTGTGTGTGAAGCTCCATATTTAAGGCCTACAAAAATCTTACACTCAAGAAAGAATACAGTACATCAAAATACCCAAAATACCCATTATGACTTCTTGATGCTCTTGAGTCCTTTCTTCTCCATGCCTTGGTTCTTCCATGGCTCTTTTGCCTTGGTTTGAGCTTCCACATTATTTCTTTAAGCTTTCACTTTTGGCTCCATCTCCATTGTCAAGTTTCTTGAGTTTGTTGACTATTGTTGATTTTTGATATGAAATTCCATTGCTTTGACTTTAAAATGTCTACACTCTTAGAGAGATACATTTAGAGAGATGGATTAGTAATGATCACTTGTTGAGCATCATCAAAATGACATAATGGATGTTCAATATCCAACAATCTTCCTCTTTATGATGATGACAACAAAATGATATAAAATTAAAAAAAATATGAAATTCTTAACTTACTCCTCCTACAATGATGCATGGTGTTTGGCTTTGGCAAATCTTTTCTAAAACTCTCACTGCATCCTTGTATGTTAGGATAAGCATATATAGCATAATTTCATATCCAATCTCAAAGTGTAGGTGATCAAATCTCAAGTCAAGGTGAAGTATCATAATGAAGCATGTGAAGAAAACATATAACATCACAAGTTTATATGCATTCAATTTCTCTCTCCTCCTTTGTTTCATCAAAAGAGTAGAGAATCCTAGCGTAGCTCAATATCAACGGAAAAAGGTGTCAACATTTATATGTTAACCATGCCTAAGGTGTAAGCTTTACATGGCTAGGTTCTCATTAATATTTTAAATAAATAAATTCTATTTTTCCCTTGGTGTCGACAATAAGAAATATGATCGACATAAATTTTGAGCATAGAATATGAATTAAAAAAAATGTTTGCATGAAGCATGTGATATTCACTAGGCATAATGTTTGCATAAGCTCAAATGGTGATCATAATCTGTGTACGAAACTAAATGCAACAAACATGTAAAATGTAATCATAAAAGGAATATCAATGATTGCAATTCAAAATTTTCAACAATACATATACCTTGTATATATATATCCATGTCAATGTGAACTAAATGTTAAAAGAGTTGGCTAATTATGAAAAGTAGTTGGCTAATTATTAATGAAATGTGAAATTTATTTTATTATATTAATCTTATCAAAGACTATAATTATTCTAAATGATAATATTCGATTTTTCTCATCGCATCGACAATATTTACTTGTCATCGACATGCATGATATCATTAAGACGATCTCAAAAAATCTTAAACATATGATATCCATATCATGAAGCATAGGCTCAAACTCATCAATATATGAAGTCCACTATCACACGTTGATAATCAACATATGTTTAATATATGTGCAATATGAGATGAATCCATTAAAGAACAATATGTCACGTATGAGTATATGGAATGTAAATATTGACTCTAAAGCTAAATGTTTAATATTCACCACAATATAATCATAACAAAACACCATATTACTAATAACCAAAAGTGTGTGGCAAGCACATTGTAACAAATATTACAAACCACATTGTTCAAAGCATAATTAAACCTACATCAAAGTTAAATTGTTCAAACTCTAAGCATAACAAGCTAAATGTCCATGACATCATCAAAACATAATAACAAAACATAACACAAGTTTCCTCAAACACTCAAAAAAAATAACTAGACGGGGGTGCTCCTCTTTTGAGTAATTCCTTCAACTCAGTAATCAAATGTTGAAGAGCCTCAATCTTATCACAAACTTTCTTATCAAGCCTCTCAAAAGATTCTTCTCTTGCTTCGATTCCACTTTCAATTCTTAAAGCTTAGAAAGCAAGTCTGATTGAGCCGAAGGTGGTTGAGCTTGATGAGGGGGTGTTGCTTCTTCCTCTGAATCCTCTTTATCCGAGTCATCATCATCATCTTCTTCTATAGGGTTCAAGGCAGGGTTAGGGTGAAGACCCATCCTCTTAAGGGCATTTTTGTTAAAGGGTGTGATGGGGTCAGGAAATTGAGTCTCAAGGTTAAGATTGACACCATGATACCTAAGAATGAGAGTAAGGTAGTGTCCATGGTGCAGAGACTGAGATGACATGTGGGTCAGATTATCATAGATCAACTCTGCCTAATTTATTTTGATTTCGGCCGCTAGAGCATAAACAATTTTTGCTCTGCTCTCATTGAGGATGGAATAGCATACTAACTTTTGACAAATGTTATATGCCAAGACGAGGGTCATAATCCTTGCCCATGATTGCATAGCATTTGTCGGTATATAAGATGAGAATTATTTTCCATGTAGGAACATTCTCTCAATGATTTGAGTGTCATTCAAGAAAATTTCCTTGAGAGATGCTCCAGTGCTAGAGATACCTAAAGTTTCTCCAATGTTGGTAACATTCAAATGTATAGGTTTGCCAAGCACTTCGGGAACAATCTTAGGACTTCTAGTGTTAACAACCATGTTAAACACTAACCATGTTGGTGTAGAAGAGATGCACCAATTTAGGGTAGCATCTACATGAATTTTCTACAGAAAACAAGTTGGTGAGACCTTGAAAATCTAAAAGTTCTCTAATGCCATATTCTCCCAAGTCATTGATTTTTACAAATCTCTCAGTGAGGATGTTCTTGCTAGCAATTTTCAGGTAATTGTTTAGCAAGTGTGGTCCATTTAAGAGTGGTAGAATCATCTCCCTCTCGGTGAGATTCCTAGATGATGAAGTTGGTGGGTGGGAAGAAGATATAGGCTTCTTAGGAATTGGTCTTCTGAATGTAAGTGTTGATGCAACTAAAGTGATGCAAAGTGAAATGAAATTAAGTGCGATCAAGAGAATATACCCAAATCAAGTAGAAATCTTCACCAAAATCCTTCCAATCCTTTAAGAACATCAAATCTGAAAAAGTTGAGCTGCTGGAAGTGGGGAATTTTTGGGTTCAGGGGCAATGGAAAGAAATGAGCGATTTAGTGGCAGATTCTAGGGTTTTAGTCTCAATAGATATAATTTAGACAATAGATCAATGGATGGAGGGTTGAGATCCACTCATCTAAACTGGTTTGGGTCGAGTATACCCAATAAATTTCGGGTCTTACTCCAATAGGCTCAAATCAGATCTAAGAATCCCACAAACATCGAAATAGACAACATAGAATTAGTCGGCTAGTTTGACAACTGCGGTCGACTAATTCTGAAGCTGTGGTCGATTAATTTTTGATCCCGAGACCAATGTTTTTCTCCTATTCAAATTAATCGGCTGCAGTTCAAATAGTAGTCTGCTCCTTTTCAAAAGCGGTTGGCTACTGCAGTGTTATCATCTTCTGAATCTCTTAACCAAATCTCTCATATTCACAACTTGAACTAAGGGAATTCTATCCTAGCATGCACATACTTAATCAAGCACACACATCCATTAATTATCCCTAAAATTATGTGAGATACCAAGGGTTTCATTGGGGTATCTCACTTAGGTTTTCACAGACTAATCTCATTGGAAACCAAATCCAATTGGGTTTGTATTTTCCATCTTTTACAAACTTGTAATTAGGTGAATTATGAACCTCTTGCATGAAATTAGTTACATAAATATCAAATGCATTACGATTTAATGATTTAGAAACCCAAACTTTAATCATTTTTCCTTTATTATTGTTAGAAGTTGAGGGGATTGTCTTTCTAACAAACATTTGATCATAGCGACTTTTAGGGGTCCTATAATTACTAGTATTAGTATTTGGATCAACCTAATCCCATTTTATTGTTTTTAACTAGTTGTGATCCTATTAAATCATTTAGTGTCTCTTTTCCTTTATTAAATTTTTGAATAGTAATATATAAATTATTATACTTATTAAGTGAATCTTCTACTTCATTACCTAGTTTATCTATCCTAGTGTTCAATATTTTAGCTGTATTTCGAAGATGTTTATTCTCATGTTTTAAATGTTAGTTTTCCAACTTAAGCTTTTTGTTGTCATTATCTAATACTTGATTAAGAAGAGTTAATTCTTCGGATGTCTCCTTTAGTTTGCTTTGTTCCGATTTTAACCTAAGATTTTCTTATTCTAAATCTTTTAAATTACATTTTTATGAATCTTTTCTAATTTGTGGAACTTTCTAATCAATTTAGCATGCACATCCAAAGCTCATCATAAGTACAATTAACATCAAACTCAAAGCTATCACTATCATAATCAATATCATCATTATCATCATACTACTATCATCATCATAATCACTAACTTTATCACTAACTTGTGAAGAGTTACTTACCTTGGATGTTGAAGCCCTGAAGCACATGAGTGCTCTTTCCTTGGGTTCTTCTTCATCCGAGGAGGCGGAATATGATGAGGATTCCTTCGAGCTATCTTCTCCATCATTACGATCCCATGTCGCGAACACACTCTTCTTTGGTTTCTCAATTTTTATTCTCTTGTTCTTTTCTTCCTTCTTTTCTCCTTTTTGTCATTGTCCTTTTATTTGCTCTTTCTTCTCCTATCTTTGCTCTCCATTCTTCCAATATCCTTATTTTTTTCTAGGGGCAATCCATCCTTACATGTTTTGGTTTGTTGCAACCAAAACAAATACTATCATTATTTAAGCGAGATTTTCGTTTGGAGAATTTACCTCGTAGAAACTTCTTGAATTTGTGTGATAGTAAGGCCCGAGTCTTCCACTCTAGCTTTGAAAGCTAGGTTCATTTTGGGTTGGATCTCTTTTTTGTCATCATTCAACTCTAACTCATATGCCATGAGATTTTCAATAAGCTCCTCAAGGGTCATATTGTTCATGTCATTTGCTTTCTTAATTATGGTAGTCTTTGATTTTTACTCCGGTCTCAAGCATCTAATAATCTTCATTATCTGCTCATAAACGGAAATCTTTTTGCCTAACCCGACAAGATCATTTATTATATCAGAAAATCAAGTATTCATTTGAGTGATTGTCTCATTCTCAAGCATATTAAAAGACTCAAATTTGGAATTAAGCATGGTAATTCGTTATTCCTTTAACTTGTCGGTGCCTTCGCGTATGACTTCTAGCATGTGCCAAATTTGATGTGTCGTTTCACATTGTGATACACGATTGAATTCGGTGCCAACTAGTGTACAAAGTAAAGCATTCATTGCCTTGGCATTGAGATTACCTTTCTTTCTTACCTCTCCTTTTCACATCTTCTTGGGCGTTGTAGGACGGTTGTACCTGTTAGATGTATATGTCCCTTTGTATAGGGTCTTTTGTGCTTATTTACCATTCCCTGTACTATATATATATCGGGCTATTGCCCTTGGAATAATACAAGAGAGTTTATTCCTAACATGGTATCAGAGCTAGGTTTATCTTAAACCCTAGCCGTCTTTTTCTCTCCCGCAAAATCCAAAAAAATTAAACCATAGCCCCTCCTGCGCGCCGCCGTCCGCGCGCCTCTGCCTGCGTGCCGCCGTCCGCGCGCCTACCCCCTGCGCTCACGTCGCCGCCCTACCAACTGCGCCGCCTGCTAGATCCGCTCGGATCTGCCTGCCTGCCAGCCAAGCCGCCTCGCCCGCCGCCTGCTAGATCCGCTCGAAAAGACGATGTCCGCTCGCCCGCGCCAAAATCCTGTGCAAGTTCCTGATCTGAGCCTCGTAGTCCCAAAACCCCCGCGATCCGATCGGAATCCGCTCTCCTTGATTCCGCTTCAGGATCGTCATCTCCGGCACCTCGATCGCCGTCTTCTCGTCGCCGCCACCAGCGAAGGCGACGGTGCGTCCCCTACGTCCTCGGCCTCTCCTTCCGCTCCTGGATCGCTTCATAACGACCAGAACGAAGCAGTCTCGCTCGCGAGATATCGCCAAGAAATCGGACGACTCATCGATCGGGACCTTTCTTCGGACCTCCGGCGAGTACCGCGCGCGCCTCGCCCAGATCCGCGCGCCCCTCGCCCGCGCCCAGATCCTGCACCCGCGCCGCTGTCCGCGCGCCTCACCGAAGAGCCGCTGCTGTCCGCGCGCCTCGCCCAGGTCCCGCGCCGCCGCGCCGCGCCCACTACCGGTGCCCTCTGCGCGCCGCCGCCTGCCGCCTGCCACTGCCGGTGCCCCCTATGGCGTCTCCTACGGATCTACCTCTTCATCATCATCATGTTGCTATCCCTAGGTGTTCGTTGATTTTTGATGGCCTTAATTATAAGGAGTGGGTACCGCACATTCGTCTCCATATGCGCGGTGAGCGCCTTTGGGACCTTCTCATCGGCGATCGTCATTGTCCACCGCGACCGGTGCTTCCCAGCGAGACACCACTCCCTCTCACTGCTGATGACACCGCCAAGAAGGCGGCAACTGATGCGTATGCGACTGCTGTTGCTGCTTATTCCTCTCAGGGTGTTCTCTATCGGCGGTGGTGTGATGACGATGCTCGTGCCGCCAACATCCTCATCGCTAGCATTGATGTGTCCCTGACCGGCGACATTGTGAGTTTGACGACGTCTCAGCTGATGTGGGATCATCTTCGCTCTCACTATGAGCCTACCGATGACTCCCTCTATCTTACTGTCGTCAGACAGGAGCAGGCTCTTTAGCAGGGTGATGCCACGGTCGATGAGTTCTATGCACAGATATCTTCTATCTGGCGTCAGCTCGACTCTTTGGGACCAGCGATCTGTCGTATCTGCCAGTGTTGCCAGCATCAGCACTCCCACCTGCAGCTTCGTCGGGTCTATGACTTTTTGACCCGACTTCGGCCTGAGTTCGAGCAGATACGTGCCCAGCTGCTTGCCCGTCACCCACGCGTGACGTTCTTGGAGGTTCTTGCTGTTATTCGTACTGAGGAGACTCGTCTTCGTACTGCTGGTCTTTTGGCACCTTCTGCTTTTGTTTTGGCGACCTGTGCTCCTGCCTCTTCTGCTCATATCACACCAGATCTGCCTTCTGCTACAGCACCCGTGCGAGGTGACACCAGACGCTGCACCTACTGCCACCGAGACAGACATGTGGAGGCGCATTGTAACAAGAAGCGGAGGGATCAGGCTGCTGCCAAGAAGAAGGAGACTCACACTGGGGGTTTCACATCTCAGAGGAGCACTGCCCCATCTGATATTGAGCAGGAGCTTCTCACGTTATTTCGTCGGATGTCTGCTTCTGGGGCATCAGGCTCTGCTTCTTCTGCCAGTCAGCCTCCAGGTACTGCGACACCATCTTCCACCACCTCAGGTACCTCTCCTTGGATCCTTGACTCTGGTGCTTCATTTCATATGACTCCTGCCCCTACCACTTTACATTCCATTAGTACTCCCTCCCGCTCTGTCACAGTTCTCACTGCAGATGGCACCCCACTTTCAGTTACAGGGCTAGGCACACTTTCTAGTCCTACTTTTCATGTCCCTGCTGTGTCCCTCGTTCCAAAACTCACCATGCAGCTTATGTCGGCAGGCCAACTTACTGATCATGGCTGTCGTGTTATTCTTGATTCTGACTCTTGTTCTATCCAGGATCGTCGCACGGGCACTCTAGTTGGTTCTGGCCCCCGCAGGCGTGATTCACCACGTCTTTGGGAGCTTGACTGGCTTCATCTTCCTTCCGCTGCCTCTGCCAGTCCTCCCATCACGACTATTGCCTCCGCCTCTGCTGCATCGTCTACCGGTTCGTTTGCCCAGTGGCATCATCGCTTAGGACATCTCTGTGGTTCGCGTCTTTCTTCTTTGGTTCGTAGAGGTTTATTAGGGTCTGTCTCTGGTGATATGTCTTTAGACTGTATGGGCTGTAAACTAGGCAAACAGTTACAGCTACCTTATCCTACTAGTGAGTCTGTCTTTCAGAGTCCCTTTGATCTTGTTCACTCAGATGTATGGGGTCCGGCCCCCTTCGTTTCGAAAGGGGGTCATCGCTACTATATTATATTTATAGATGATTTTTCTCGCTATACTTGGATATACTTCATGTCCTCTCGTACTGAGGTTTTGTCTATCTATAAATCTTTTGCTACCATGATCCGTACACAGTATAGCACTCCCATTCGGGTTCTTCGTGCTGACTCTGCCGGAGAATACTTATCTCGGCACCTTCGTGCCTTTCTTGATACCCAGGGCACTCTCTCACAGTTTTCCTGTCCTGGTGCTCATGCCCAGAATGGCGTTGCTGAGCGCAAGCATCGTCATTTACTTGAGACTGCTCGTGCCCTTATGATTGCTTCCTCTGTTCCCCCTCAGTTTTGGGCTGAGGGTGTATCTACTGCTACATATCTCAGCAACATGCAGCCATCTTCTCCTCTTCAGGGTGCGATTCCACTTGAGCGCCTTCCTACACCACCTCCAGATCTACCGTCCTATCCTGAGCTTCGTCTTTTTGGTTGTGTCTGCTATGTCTTGTTGGCCCCTCGTGAGCGCACCAAGTTGACAGCCCAGTCTGCTGAGTGTGTCTTTCTTGGATATAGTGCTGTGCACAAGGGATATCGGTGTTGGGATCCTGTAGCTCGATGGATGCGGATTTCTCGTGATGTGACTTTTGATGAGTCTCGTCCCTTCTTCCCTCGTCCTTCTTCATCTTCCAGTCCGGCTTCTATTGTTGAGCCTCTTTTGTTTCTCACTTTTTCTGATAGTCCACTATCCACCATTCCGCCACCCATACCTCCATCCCATGTGCCCTCGCCTCCACCATCAGTGCCTCCGGTAACCTCTGCACCTACCCCAGGACATGTTTCTCCCTTTCCTCTTCACTACACTCGTCGTCAGCGAGTCGAGGATCCTCCTGCAGTCCTTTCTCATGAGATGCCCTCCATCACCAGTGACCCTCCTGAGTTGCCCTCTTCCTCCAGTGACCCTCCTCGTTACCACCTTCGTGATCGTGAGTCACTACGCCCTCCTGGTCGGTTTACTTCTCTGGGTGCTATTCTTGCCGAGCCGACCTCTTATCGAGATGCCGCTGCTCACCAGGAGTGGCAGCATGCTATGGCAGAGGAGATTGCTGCGCTTGAGCGTACTGGTACGTGGGATCTTGTACCCCTGCCTGCCCGTGTTCGTCCTATCACGTGCAAGTGGGTTTACAAGGTCAAGACCAGATCTGATGGTACTCTGGAGCGCTACAAGGCTCGTCTTGTAGCGCGCGGTTTTCAGCAGGAGCATGGGATAGATTTTGAGGAGACATTTGCCCCTGTTGCTTATATGACTACTGTTCGCAGTCTTATTGCTGTTGCTGCTGTTCGTTCATGGACTATTTCCCAGCTTGATGTCAAGAATGCTTTTCTCAATGGCGTTCTTGATAAGGAGGTTTATATGCGACCACCACCTGGTTATTCTGTCCCCGAGGGCATGGTTTGTCGCCTTCGTCGCTCTCTATATGGTCTTCGGCAGGCTCCCCGTGCTTGGTTTCAGCGGTTCTCTTCTGTCGTCATTGCTGCTGGTTTTATTGCGAGTGATCATGATCCTGCTCTCTTTGTTCATACTTCATCTCGTGGTCGGACGCTTCTCCTTTTGTATGTGGATGATATGATTATCACTGGAGATGATCCCCCAGTTTATTGCTTTTGTGAAAGCACGGCTGAGCGAGCAGTTTCTTATGACGGATCTTGGCCCTCTTCGTTACTTTCTGGAGATTGAGTTTTCCTCCACCACTGATGGCTACTATCTCTCTCAGGAGAAGTATATTCAGGATCTTCTTGATCGGGATTCTCTTGTTGATCAGCGTACCGCTGATACACCGATGGAGCTGAATGTACATCTTTGCTCTACTGACGGTGAGCCTCTTCCGGACCCCACTCGTTATCGCCATCTTGTTGGCAGTCTGGTCTATCTTGGGATCACTCGGCCGGATATTTCATATTCCGTGTACATCCTGAGCCAGTTTGTTTCTGCACCTACTCAGCTTCACTACAGCCACCTTCTTCGTGTCCTGCGTTACCTGCGCGGGACCAGCCACCGTCGATTATTCTTTCCACGCTCTGGCCCTTTACAGCTCCATGCTTTCTCTGATGCGACTTGGGCCAGTGATCCTTCTGATCGTCGGTCTCTATCTTCTTATTGCGTCTTCCTGGGTGGCTCTCTCATCACTTGGAAGACCAAGAAGCAGCAGGCGGTTTCTCGATCGAGTGCATAGGCTGAGTTGCGTGCTACGGCCTTGTTGACAGCAAAGATTATTTGGCTACGTTGGTTACTTGAGGATTTTGGCGTGTCTATTTCCACACCTACTCCTCTGTTGTCTGACAGTACATGTGCCATCAGTATTGCTCGTGACCCGGTGAAGCATGAGCTCACCAAGCACATTGGTGTGGACGCCTCTTTTACGCGTTCACAGGTACGGGATGAGGTTATTGCTCTACAGTATGTGCCTTCTGAGTATCAGCTCGCGGATTTCTTCACAAAGGCCCAGACCAAAGCACATCACAGTTTTTATCTTTCCAAACTCAGTGTTGTTGATCCACCATGAGTTTGAGGGGGGGGGGTGTTAGATGTTTATGTCCCTTTGTATAGGGTCTTTTGTGCTTATTTACCATTCCCTGTACTCTATATATATCGGGCTATTGCCCTTGGAATAATACAAGAGAGTTTATTCCTAATAGTACCTATTCTTAATGATTGTCCAAATGTCTAAATCGAGAGATTGCAAATGGTACATCATGCTTATCTTCCATTCGTGGTAGTTGGTTCCGTCAAATAACGGTTGTCGGATATTGGAGAATACTTCAATTGAGATATTGATGCCATTCTTCAAGTCCAAAGCTCTGATATCATGTGTTGGATCCATGTGGATGACAAGCTAAATACTAGAGGGGGATGATTATTGTTTTAAAGAATCATGCAAAAAAATAAAAATTATACTATCAAGTTTAGCCTAGGTGACTTGTTAGAGTTACATACACAAGTACCTAATCAACACAAGAACTCCTTGCTATGTAATTGAGAGTTAAACACAGCGGAATATAGAACACAACGCAAGCAAGAAAAGATAGAGCACAAGCACAATACAAATACCAAGAACTTAATCATGGTTCACCCTCTCCTTAGGGCTACTCCAGGCCCTAATCTCCAATTGGGATTTTCCACTATCCAAGCTCTCTTAATCAAGAGAGCAATGCCTCACTAAGAGGGCTTTAGTACACTTGCTTAGCTCCTCTTGCTAGGTCTTCCCAACACTTACAATCACACCTAGCCTCTTGCGAGGGATTTCCATGCTCAACTTCTCCAACAAGGAGAGTTTACAACAATTTTTATCAAATAAACTTACTAATGCACTTACCACAAGCTTCTGAAGATGGATGGTAGTGCTCACAAGAATCATATAGCCAAAAGTGTGGATCTTTGATTTGTGGCTAAAGAATAATTTCCTCTTTGATTCTTTGGAAGAGTGAAGATTAAAACAAGAATCAATAGAAAATATTTTTATTTGCTTCTCTTAGAAATGAAGATTAAAACAAGAAAGAAAACAAATCCTTAAAGCTAAGATTAAATACTTAAAAGCTTTTCTGAAAATTTGAAAACTCCTTGGTTTAAAATTTGGGGGAGAGAGCTTTTAATGGTTTTGAATGCTTAGAAAACATAAAAGATTTGATCATTTATTAGCATCATAAATTCTGCATCTCTTTATTTAATAGCCTCATAACTGTTCAAAATTAATCCCAAAAATGCCCTTGTAACGACTACAAAACGGTTTCAAAACAGAGTTCCGTAAAATCTGGAAGTATGTCTGGAAGAACAAATTAGTCGGCTCCCATAGTAAAATTAGTCGACTAATCTTACAACAACGATCGACTAAAATTACTACTGCGATCAACTACTTTTGAGTTCAGAGTAAACACTTCCTTGCCCGTTCAAATTAGTCGACTAAAATAGAAAATTAGTCTGCTAATTTTCTGATACATAGTTTTTGGGCAATCAAAACTTTGTAAAAACGTTTCAAAATAAATTTAAAACATTTGTAATACATTTAAAATATTTAAATGAGTAATGTGTGTGTGTGTAAAGCTCCATACTTAAGGCCTACAGAAATCTAACGCTCAAGAAAGAAGAAAGTACATCTAAATACCCATTATGACTTCTTGAAGCTCTTGAGTCCTTTCTTCTCCATGCCCTGGTTCTTCCATGGCTGTTTTGCCTTGATTTGAGCTTTCACATTCTTTTTTTAGCTTTCACTTTTGGCTCCTTCTCCATTGTCAAGTTTCTTAAGTTTGTTGACTATTGTTGATTTTTGATATAAAATTCCATTGCCTTGACTTTAAAATGTCTACACACTTAGAGAGATGGATTAGTAATAATCACTTGCTGAGTATCATCAAAACTATATAAGGGATGTTCAATATCCAACAACCATCTGCTGGAGGATCTCAACATACCATTGCACATGTTGATATTGTAACTTGAGATGGGTGGTTCAACAGGAAGCTATGAGAGGCCTTGACTTGTAAAGGGCAAATACTAGCTTATCCGTTGCTAGCACTATGCCAAGGTTATAAATGAGGTATCTCAATATGATGATGAATATACAAATAGACATTAATGCATAATGATATAGAAGTAAGAAGGTTAGAATATTCTAGTTATCACTTAGCCAGTCACTTCTGCTTCCTCGATAGTTATGGTAAAAGCTTGACGCTTGGGCAGGTTGAGCTTCACTTGTTAGAAAGCATTCTGCTAAGTAGGTTGTGGTGGTCCATGCTAAGTTTTAGTAGTAATTTGAGCTTGCAGGGTTAGCCTGTTAAGTCTTTTGGTGTCAGTCCTTGACTATGTGCCCCGATTCTTTGTATGCAAGACACTAGATGAGGATCCGAGGATCTTGCAATCATGTTTGGTATGCCCCAACTTGCGGCAGTGGTTGCACATATCTTGAGGTCTTTAGGTCCTTGACTCCTTGAATTGTGTAATCTACACCGGTTAATTGGCAATCTTTGCTGGTACTTCAGGATGCCTGTTAGTCTCAACATGACCCATTTTGATGCGTTTGTTAACATACTCATGTTTCCTGGTTACTGGTTACTGTTAGTACACCGTCGTATGTTGTGATATTCATTGCAACCAGTTATTTGTGGATGCCAAAATCCAAAATCCATTGAAATCACCTTGCACGAGCAAGGGGAGTAGCAACCTTATTAGGAGAAAATCTGCAATAATAAGAGAGTTATTTAGGATATATTTTTATAAATAGATCAGAATTGCAAAAATTAGGTTAGACGTCATCACCAACTAGGCATCGAGAACTTAATATTGTACACATCTACAGTTATAGAGCCTTAGATCAACTTAATGAATTATTGCTGCAGCTTCGTCTTTGTCACCGATGGGAAGTATTTGGCATTGAAGCGCTATTTGAAAGTGGCCCAAGGGATGTGTTGTTCCAAACGTCCTTCATCTTGCCACCAGATTCTCGCATTATCTGCAAGTTAAAGTCTGGCAAGGTCCACCCATGAGTAGTCAGTGATGCGAGTAGTTCTCAAGTTATTATTCATACGGCAGAATCGCTATTAAGCCTGGAGAGGCTTCTCCTTGCTTGAATCCTCCGGCAAAGTGCCCAAAACTGCCGAACTTATGGGTTAGCTATATGTTCTAGTTGTAGTGCCTGCTGGAGTGGTGCAGTTTGCTGGTGATGGATGTCTAACAATCCCTTCAGCACATCTCTAGTTTCAAGTTTAGCTTCACCTTTGTTGTTCCTATTTGTTCAGTGTTCCCATTTGTGGGAATGGTTGATGTTCCGCCAGCATGCTTCCTTCTGGTGTAGACTCACGACATCCTGCACCCAAAGAATACCTTCTAGTTAAAGAGTTATTATAATGGATTTAATGTAGAAAAGCTGTCATTCGGATCAGGTGCTAAAACACAAAAAAAGTGGGAAGTACAAGCCCATACATGGTTTGTGCTCGCTGGGTCCCACCTTTTGTGTCTTGCACCTGATCCATTGGATCAGGTGACATCTGTTCTACATTAATCCCTATTATAAGTTCATTTTATTGGTAAAGTTGTGCTGTCATGTCTTAGTATTAAGTACAGTAAACAGATTCCGTGACTATTTCAGTATTCATTTGCAGTGTAAACACCAGGTACAATGATATACATCAGATAACCTCAAGTGCAATGTAGGTCAAATCATAATGGCAAATATAGTAAACATTGGCATGTGCATGAAAATGAAGATTAAAAACATGAGCGGTCATTAAATCCATTTATTTAAGGAATAATCAAGTTCGATAGCATGACGGTAGGAACATGGGTGCATATCATAGAAATATAAGGTATAATCTCAATGTCATACATACAGTGGATATATAGCATATAATCATCCTAAAAAATGTGACTTGGCATATGCCTATAGGGTTTGTAAATCAATAGCATACTTAACTCACACGTATAACTAGGGCAAGCAACCATAATAAGCAACATGGACATAATCATATTACTAATATAACCAACATAATTGATAAGTTATTACTAGCATGATAAAAATCACAACTAAAGTGGGGGTGATCCCAAAAATTAAGCCCATCAAATTCTAGTTATCTTTATGCATCCAACATATTCCAACCGCATGGTATTCCAAATATAGTGGTAGGTCAATGCCATCAAGGGTCAAATGTCATTGTATCTCAAGATTAGTCCCAAAGAATTATTTTGATGTTAAGCCTCTAACTCATCTATCCATAAATTAGTAAGATTACATATAATATAGCAAGATACCATACATTGTATATCATCAATATGAACATGGTCAAACTGAATACCCAAAGTACAACCATATGTCAAGTCATGGTTGAGTTAAACGAGTGACCCAAAAACCACGGCAGAGCACAACCGGATGCTAAACGGCCTCGGTAGTGTACACAACCAGGGCCAGAAGGTCATGGTAGAGTGCATCCTCTGTAGTACACAACCGGAGGATAAACCAAAGCAAAGAGCACACTGCAGGATGTGGTGGCTCATTAAAGGGCAAATAGCACTCTTAGGTAGATCCAAACTCCGACGAGAAGCATGAAACTTAAACAGTAAGTAAGAATGGGGGCGGAGTGGAACTCACAACCAGCAAGCAAAAGGGGCAAAAAAGCTCTAGAATATCAAGCCGAGCCCCCAAACAATAGCATAAGGGTAAAACAAACCCCAATAGTAAAAAAGGCAAACAATCCCAAATAAAGTCTATAGAGCATATAACAGCAAGCAAAAGGAGTAAAACAACCTAGAGTATCAATTAAATCCCATAAACAACAACCAAACATTGACAACATCCTCAGAAATTCAACTGGACCCCCAATAGTGAGCCAATAGGGTAAAGCAATCCCAAAAAACCAACCGAGGCCCTCAACAGCAAACAGTGGGCAAAACAGCCCCAAAGAACAATCAAAAGCCCAACAATTCCTAATATTCATTACAATCATCATAATTAGCTGAACTTCTCATTGCCTAAAACAAATCAAGGAAACCTGCTTGTCAATGGTGAGTTAGGGAGGATGAAAAAGAACAGTGTTGCCTCCTCGTCTCGGTAGGGCTACGGATGCTGATGTCCGAACAGAAATAAGAGAGGGAAAGGGAGATAGGAGCAAAAGAGTGATGGAGCCTTTCTGAAGGGAGAGAGATCAAAGGATTTGTCCCCATTTGAGGTTCTTAAAGAGGTTTATAAAGAGAGGTAGAAGAGGTTACGTGGAGGAGGGGAGAGGGAGAGATCTCGGAGAATAAAGGAGATCGGAAAAATTAAGAGCCGTCAAACATTGGGTGATAGAAATTACTGTTGGTTGGTTACACACTGACGAGGCGATTCCACGAAGAGAGAAGAGAACGACGGGTCGTGGGAGAAGTGGGAAGCTGTGGCGGCTGTTGGGTGATGAGAGAGAAAGAGAGCAATGATGATTTTTAAGGTTTTGAGATAATATAAAGGATGTAAGCAAGTTGGGTTTGGTTTAAAACGAAAATGGGTTAATGGGTTTTGGTTGGTGGGTTGCGGGTTTGAGGCTAAAATGAGCTCAGAAAAATTGAAAAAAATACATAAAATTCACCAAAAATTATAAAATAATATTAAAAACCAATATAATATTAAAAAAATTAACTTGATGAAAATGAATACGGGCCATTACAATATGCATGAGAAATCGCGAGAAATCACGAGGAAGGAACTGAGGTTTAGAAGCAGAAATAAATGCATAGAAACAGCACGGCATATAACGATGACTGGATAAATGATTGGAGAGTGCATTGTGTCACTGGGATGGGAATAAACATACTATCTTATGTTACTAGGATTTTGCTTGTTCTAATATGTGAGTTCATCCATTCTTTCCAACTGTCCTGTAGACTGTAAGGTTCATGTTTGATTGTTGTTGCATATGTAGAATCTTGGATGCATTATTAATTTGTTATAATTCAATTAGCTTTAGAGTAAATTTAAGATTCTTATCAGATAAAAATGAGCTATCTGTAGATATGAGCTTCATATATGCTGGACTGATTTGGAGTTTAAAAGCAGAAATAATATATACAGAAGCAACATGCCACATAATGATGATTAGATAAATGATAGGAGAATGCATGGTGACTGGTGTATGAATAAACATGCTATCATTTATTACGAGGATTTTTCTAGTTCTAATTTGTGAGTACATTCATTCTTTCCAACTCTCCAGAAGACTGCAAGGTTCTTTTATTGTTGTTGAATATGTAGAATTGCATTATTTAATTTGCTATAATTTAACTTTCTAAAAATTGTTATAATTTAATGACTAATAGATTGCATTTGAACCTTTCTATCAGAAAAAAACTGAGTTACTAGTAGATCTGAGCTTTATGTATGCTGGAATGATGTTAGCTCCTTGTTTTCTTGGTTTTCTTGCCATATTTCTATACTGTAAGTTGTAAGTGTAATTACTCGAAATTCTGCCAAATTTGTTTTGTTCTAGTTTATGTACAAATAATAAAGTTGAGAGTAAACATAATATCTAATTACTTGAACCTGTTTAAATTTGCTTTGGTTTTGGGTATATTAATTTCTGTAGTTTCTAGAGGTCTCCTTCAGTAAGAGTGTTTAATTTCAGTGGATTATTATAATTGATCAACTTAACTCTGTGAACCAGGGAATTGAAGTCTGTGTAATTTCTGGACCTGATCGGGTATGCCCTTTTAAAGCTTGCTAATGTTGATGATGCCCTCTATAAATTTGAAGATGTGAAAAGTTTTAGTAATAGAAGCTTGACTTCATTTTCTAAATGTATAGCTTAACTATTGTTTGAATGTAGGCAGAGGAGGTTATATTTGCCGTCCCTTTACTGGACACAATAGACTTAAATAAACTGGTCGTTGGGTGCCCTTGGAGACATCAGCAACGAATTTACTTGCAGGTTTCTCTTGTCTTCTTTTAGATTTGGCATTTAGCTGAAACATACGGGAAAATCTCTTGCATTGATTACTGATTTTTTTCTTTCTTTTTTGGGGCTTTTGTGCAATGAATAATTGATGTTAATGGCATACTTTTAATGTCATGGCGAGTTCCAGGCAGACTTGAAATGTGAATTTTTTTCCTGTGTGTTGCATCTTGTTGAGAATGATCTCCACAGCTGTTCTGAACTTTAAACAAGTGTTGCATGCCCATGTCAGATATGTACCGACACTGATACATTCTGATAGGAACATTTGAGGTGGATATATTCATATCTCAGTTGTAATCTGTTTTTAGTTGGATACATGGAAATCTTGTCATTATCGTGATTTCATAACAGACTAAATTGAATCTAGTGAATGTGTTATAAGTTAGTGGACCCACAGTCCTAAATATTATGATGAGCCGTATGTTGTTAACTTCTTTAACGTTGATTTAGTATTCGATTTTTTAAATCATCAAAACCGATGAATTTATATTACCTTTATTTCTGGACAATTACTAACACATGTAGAAAAATTTACAAATACAAAATAGATTCATTTATGGCCAAATCGAAATTCAATGTCCTAACCTTGTTAATTCCTTTCGTTTATTCTTCCCTACCACCACCACCCCCCGGGTCTTTTCTTTCCCATTATGTCAAAACAAACATAATTTCTTTTAGAAAGTGGCACCATAATTCGTCCATCAAGGTGTGATATGAAATGATTTTACCTTAGTAGTGGGAACTCCTACTCCATTAACTTGGCCTAATTTCTGTTGTTGTGAAACTTCACATAGAGGTCCTTAATTTTAGGAGCCATATACAAATTAGTATTCAATAATTCTAATTGTTTTCTCAAAAGGCTAATTTTTTATCCGAAAAAAGATGGGGTATTACATTCTCTAGGTCTTCATGAGAGTGAAGTATACAATGTCTGGCCAAGTCCAACAAGTTCCACTTGATTTTGATTGGGCCTGATTCTTTATGCATAGAATATCAACATTGAGAGCTGAATTTTACTGGATTGATTAAAGACATTGATGTAGTGCCCTGTGAAGCTACTGCACATGTACTAGAGGGGGGGGGGGGTGAATAATACTTTAAAATAATCAAGATAGTTATTCCTAATTATTGTGCAAGAAACAAACGACAATGCAGAATAAACAACAATTAACAAGAATTATCAAACGCAAACAAATCATGTAACGGGTTCAGATCCACCCAAGTCTCCCTGACTTGTTCCCGGTGATCCTATGTCCCAACCACCCGGATCCCCTCCGGATACTTGAGTTAGAAACCGTAACTCAAGATTTAGCACTATGAAATTCTTGTGAAAAACATTCACAAGACCAAATCATACAAATGACATGTGACTCCCACAAACCGGGATCACACCCTCTCTCACAACCGAGAGACACAATTGCAATATCAATTGAAATGAAATATGAAACACTTACCACAAAATCCTATGCCTTGAGTATAACTTACCAAATTAGGGCAAAGATGGATTTTGGTGAAGATGTCACCAAACCCTAGCTCCAAAAAGTTGACCAGCAATGGAAGCCTAGGGTGGAGGATGGTGACTAGAATCAAGCTCTTGGCTTGGAATGCTCACAATGGAGAGAATCTCTCTTGAGGAATATGGCTCAAAGAGTGAAGGGAGAGATTCTTGTGAGGAAGAGAGAGCTTTGAAATAGCTTGAGATTACTCTTCTCTTAGGTCTGAAATAACTTGGATAATGGACCTCTAACCTTGCCTCAAATGAATCAGGTTTGTATTTATAGAGGCAAGAAAAATCGTGCTCAAAAGATTCCCAACGGTCATATTTCTGAAGCAGTTAGTCGGTCTAAGAAGGATCACTGACCGACTAGATTGCCAACTAGTCGGTCGGTGATTCTTCATGAACCGACTAACAGGCTTACAGCCAAACGAGAAAGTTCCAGGCAATATGAACTAGTCGGTCTAAGAAGACTTGCCAACCGACTAGTTTCGTAACTAGTCGGTCGGTGCGTGTTCTTTGACCGACTAACAGATGAAATAGGAAAGGCTGGATACAAGTTGAACTAGTCGGTCAAAGAACAAGTGCTGACCGACTAGTTTATCAACTAGTCGGTCGACAAACGTTCTTTGACCGACTAACGATAAACAGTTTCTTGGGCTGTACAGGGAAAGCTCAACTAGTTGGTCTAAGAAGGATTCCTAACCGACTAGATCGTCATCTAGTCGGTCGGTGACTCTTCTTTGACCGACTAATTGATCAACAGGGAATGAGCTGAATTGAGCAAGGCATTCTAGTCGGTTCAAGAGGAATTACCGACCGACTAGATCGTCATTTAGTCGGTTGGTTCTTCTACTTGAACCAACGAACATGCACTAGAAGCCGAGGGAAGAAGCGATAGGCTTCGGAAAAGTTTCTAATGGCTTCAATGATAATCCTAGCTTTAAGATATGAGCGAAATGAAGATTATAATGTAAGTCCCACTCAAGGCTTAACAGTCTAAACTATGAAGCTAGAAGACAATAAATAATACATGACAAACCGTCTTCGAAGCTTCAATCTTCATTCTTCTTGACTTCAATATTGCTCCTTGAGCTTCAACGAAGCTTCAGGCACACGATCACGTGTATTGAGAAGTCTTGAGACGTCGCTTTGGATGTTCGTATTCTTTTGGCGACGATCTCCATAACTGCGCTCACAAACAGTTAGTTCACTATATTTATGTTTGCTCATCATCCAAAACCAAATCCGGAGAATCAATACTCAACATTCTCCCCCTTTTGGTGATGACAAACCAACATAAATAATAATCAATAATGATGATTCAAATGAAATTTACTTACTCCCCCCTGCATTGATGACACGTTAGTACCGTATTCAATAATATTCATACGCATCAAGCAGACGAGAGAAATATACAATATGAATCCTATTATCGCAATTTAAGATCTAAATCCATTTTTATATCTTCACTCCCCCTGAATCTAACATATCAAATTGGATTCATGGTAAATTGCTTTGAATTATCAATTAGCACATTGTCATTATTAATTCTCTCCCCCTTTGGCATTAGCAAAAAGAGCGGGAGGAGATCAACGACAAGATTACAATGGCTAAAAAATAAAAGCACGGGAGTCGAAGATTACGACCACGGTTCAAATGACACGAAAGTAAAATACCAAAAGTAAAATACCGAAGAAAATCAATGCGTGCCAACTTGACCATAGTCGAAAATCGAAAAACGAAACCATCAAGCCATATGCGAAAATCGAAATACGAAATCATCAAGCCATAGGCGAAAATCGAAATACGAAATCATCAAGCCATATGCGAAAATCGAAATACGAAATCATCAACCATAGGCGAAAATCGAAATCTCCAAAACTCAAATTAATTTCACTTATTGAGTTATGGAACATACTCTCCAATATCAACATTTTTAGTTAAATAGTGCATGGAAAACAATTCTATGTTTCCATTGAAAGAATTTCTATTTAACCAAGTTAATCGTCGAGCGACGAAATCAACATCAGAGACAAAAATCCAATGTTAAAACCAAATGTAGCAAATATGATACCAAGAGTAACATGCAAAAAGTGTTATGCCAAAAACAATACAATCATCATAGGACTTATGGCATACACAATTCTAGCATACACATTAAATGAAACAAAATGATGCCAATGTAAATATTCTAACAATGCATGCAATCAACACACATGGATACCAAATGTATATCAAATGTAAGAATATACTTACAACATTAAGCTCCCCCTACTTTGGTGCATCACTTAAGCACCATCAACTCCATTTGAATGAAAAACTTTGCAAATCAATGAGTTGGTAGGGTTGGTATCCCGTGATGGATTGAACCTAGAGAACATATCATTTTAGTATCCAAAAATCTTTTCGGATCCTATGGGTTAGGCAATAAATTTAGCGAACTAAATTCAACTTAAATGTAACCCATATCCTAACTAAATTCAAATTAACATGCACATCCACGATTAATATGCAAATAAGAAAATAAACCAATTCTTACCACAATTGCGTTGGTACCCATAAAATGAAATTAAACTTATGGTACCAAGCAATGAAGAGTCAAAGGAAACTAACCCTTCGGAAACCAAGTCCACGAGGACCGTGATTTCCCAACATAATCATCATTTAAAATAATATCATTAATAAACGATTGCACATACATATCCTTATTATACATGCTTGTGTTCTTTGGACCCCAAATGGTGTATGTCTTGGGAGTCCTAATCCTATTGGGAGCATGCATACGTTGTTGATGTCTATGTGATGCATGTCGTGGATAAGCATAAGGCATATGATGCAATGGTGCATGATGATAATTATTCATATGAGAATGTGAATGAACATATGCATGTGGTGGAACACGTGCATGAGTGTGTCGCACATGGTGTGCACGTGCTCGTGGATGCGGAGCATAAAAATCATCATATGTGCTAACATGTGGAGTAGGATGTGTGTTCCTACGTGGCATGGCATACATGAAAGCATGACCCCTCTTTGGAGGTCCACCCAAAGTGGGTTTCTTTCCAAATGGGGGTGTGTACCTAGCGGAAGCACCATTGGTAGAAGAACTACCCATGAAGTGTTTACTCCCACTAGTAGAAGCATCGGACGTTGGCCTAACAAAGGTGGCGGACGATTTGGATGACTCTCCCATCTTATACCCCAAGCCAATGTGATGATTGTCCGGAAGTAAGTCATTTAGGATATTATCCAAATGGCCCTTACCTTTATTGAATTCATTGATTCGGCCCAATGTGCACTCATACTTCTCGGTGAGAGAATGCATCGAAGCATCCAAGGTGGACACTTGCGATGTGAGTGCGCAAACACGTGATTTGAGATTTTTATTCTCAATACTCAAAGTTGAGTTTTGAGACGTCAAATCCGCTATCACATGTTTATCCGAGTCATCGATATGAACATGCTCAAGTTGAGACTTGAGATTTACAATCTCATTTCTCAAATCTTCAACAACGGTGTCGTTGTTGACGATGATAGGTTTAGGCGAGGTTTTAAGACTATCTAACTCATTTTGTCTTAATAAATCTAGTAGCTAAATTAGAAAACTTATTCCAAAGTTGTTCATTAGCTATTCTAAGTTCGTTCTTTGTTACCTCACCGCCTTCATCCTCGCTTTCATCCTCGCTTCCATCTTCGCTTTCATCGGAGGAGGTCTCTTGAGCTTGTTCCTCTTTTCCCATGAAGCACATGTGTGCTTTCTCCGCCTTTTCATCATCCGACTCTCCACTTGAGGAGTCCTCGTCGGAGTCGGTGAATGTGCCGACAAGTCCTTTCTTGTGCTTTCTCGACTTGTCGTGCTTGGATGCCTTCCACTTCTCCTTGTGTTTGTTGAGAGGACAATCCGGCTTGATATGTCCTGGCTTATTGCATTTATAACACACAGGAGTAGAAGCATTAGTCGAAATAAATTTTGATTTACTTTTCAACTTACCTTGTCGGAAGAATCGGTCGAACTTCTTTGCCATATCGGCCAAAGCTTTCAAGTCCAACTCTTCTTCCGATTCTTCTTCCGATTCTTCATCATCGGTAGATGGAGCGGCCTTGTACGCAATCGCCTTTTTCTTTGGCTCGTCTTGCTTCAAGTACGCCTTCATCTTCTCCTTCATCTTTATCTTACTCTCCTTGCATACCTCGTAAGACAACAAGGTACCCATTAGTTGTACAACCGTGTACTTATTCATATCGTTACCTTTCTCGATGGCGAATGTACGCTTTTCCCAACAAGAAGGAAGTCCGTCGATTATCTTCGCGACTTTCTCCTTTTGGGTGTAGATCTTCCCAAGCGCTTCCAATTCGTTGGATATGTCCACGAAGCGAGCATAGTAGTCCTTCATAGTTTCACCCGGTTCCATGTGAAACAACTCAAATTCTTTGTTAGCGACAACGAGTTTAGAATCTTTTACCGTACTCGTTCCTTCGTGCAAGATGAGGAGTTGGTTCCATACTTGATATGCACTCTTACATGTGCATATCTTGTTGAAGTCTTCGGGCTCCAACGCACATTGCAAGGCATTCATTGACTTGGCATTGCTTACCTCCGCGGCGACCTCCGCGGTAGTCCACTTCGCGAAATCTTCTTCGGCGGGCTCGACATACTCCGTCATCGTGGCTCTCCAAAGTGAAGCGCTCCGGAGGATAGTTTCCATCCGGTATTTCCAGTACCCGTAATTGGTACCATTGAAGGAGGGAGGCCTAGTTGAGGATTGCCCTTCCAAAACTGAAGAAGCTCCTTGATGGTCCTTGAAGACGCTGTAGTCGTTGTTCGTCATAGCTTTGAACTGTGTAGCTTTAACCTTGGCTCTGATACCAATTGTAGTGCCCTGTGAAGCTACTGCACATGTACTAGAGGGGGGTGAATAGTACTTTAAAATAATCAAGATGGTTATTCCTAATTATTGTGCAAGAAACAAACGACAATGCGGAATAAACAACAATCAACAAGAATTATCAAACGCAAACAAAGCATGTAACGGGTTCGGATCCACATAAGTCTCCCCGACTTGTTTCCGGTGATCCTACGTCCCAACCACCCGGATCCCCTCCGGATACTTGAGTTAGAGACCGTAACTCAAACAAATCATGTAACGGGTTCGGATCCACCTAAGTCTCCCCGACTTGTTTCCGGTGATCCTACGTCCCAACCACCCGGATCCCCTCCGGATACTTGAGTTAGAAACCGTAACTCAAGATTTAGCACTATGAAATTCTTGTGAAAAACCTTCACAAGACCAAATCATACAAATGACATGTGACTCCCACAAACCGGGATCACATCATCTCTCACAACCGAGAGACACAATTGCAATATCAATTGAAATGAAATATGAAACACTTACCACAAAATCCTATGCCTTGAGTATAACTTACCAAATTAGGGCAAAGATGGATTTTGGTGAAGAAGATGTCACCAAACCCTAGCTCCAAGAAGTTGACCAGCAATGGAAGCCTAGGGTGGAGGATGTTGACTAGAATCAAGCTCTTGGCTTGGAATGCTCACAATGGAGAGAATCTCTCTTGAGGAATATGGCTCAAAGAGTGAAGGGAGAGATTCTTGTGAGGAAGAGAGAGCTTTGAAATAGCTTGAGATTACTCTTCTCTTAGGTCTGAAATAACTTGGATAATGGACCTCTAACCTTGCCTCAAATGAATCAGGTTTGTATTTATAGAGGCAAGAAAAATCGTGCTCAAAAGATTCCCAACGGTCATATTTCTGAAGCAGTTAGTCGGTCTAAGAAGGATCACTGACCGACTAGATTGCCAACTAGTCGGTCGGTGATTCTTCATGAACCGACTAACAGGCTTACAGCCAAACGAGAAAGTTCCAGGCAATATGAACTAGTCGGTCTAAGAAGACTTGCCAACCGACTAGTTTCGCAACTAGTCGGTCGGTGCGTGTTCTTTGACCGACTAACAGATGAAATAGGAAAGGCTGGATACAAGTTGAACTAGTCGGTCAAAGAACAAGTGCTGACCGACTAGTTTATTAACTAGTCGGTCGATAAACGTTCTTTGACCGACTAACGATAAACAGTAACTTGGGCTGTACAGGGAAAGCTCAACTAGTCGGTCTAAGAAGGATTCCTAACCGACTAGATCGTCATCTAGTCGGTCGGTGACTCTTCTTTGACCGACTAATTGATCAACAGGGAATGAGCTGAATTGAGCAAGGCATTCTAGTCGGTTCAAGAGGAATTACCGACCGACTAGATCGTCATCTAGTCGGTTGGTTCTTCTACTTGAACCAACGAACATGCACTAGAAGCCGAGGGAAGAAGCGATAGGCTTCGGGAAAGTTTCTAATGGCTTCTATGATAATCCTAGCTTTAAGATATGAGCGAAATGAAGATTATAATGTAAGTCCTACTCAAGGCTTAACATTCTAAACTATGAAGCTAGAAGACAATAAATAATACATGACGAACCGTCTTCGAAGCTTCAATCTTCATTCTTCTTGACTTCAATATTGCTCCTTGAGCTTCAACGAAGCTTCAGGCACAAGATCGCGCGTATTGAGAAGTCTTGAGACGTCGCTTTGGATGCTCGTATTCTTTTGGCGACGATCTCCATAACTGCGCTCACAAACAGTTAGTTCACTATATTTATGTTTGCTCATCATCCAAAACCAAATCCGGGGAATCAATACTCAACAATTGAGAGAAGATTTAAACGTCTTACATGAAACTTGACTGGAAGTATTTATCAACTTCACGCGGCCTATGTTTTTAACTTCTATGGTTATTGGTGAAGACGGAAAATGACTCTGGCTAGTGTAGAAAATAGATTACTGATTATTTTGGTTTTGACAGTTTGGAGCTAAATTGTGTACTTGATTTAGATTTTTGATTGCAAACCTGCCGTTGTTCATTTGTTCAATAGTTCACCAGGAAACATGCTTGAGCTTTGTGGTAGATGTGGTTTTGTTTCTGTTCTGGACAGGGTTTACTAAATTCTATTTGATTAGCTCATGGATGCAAACGGGGCAAAATGATATATTTCCTTCTCAATGTTGGATGTTTGAAATTATGTAGGTGGCTTTCCCTGTTAGCAGAGGTTATTCTGCTGCTCCCAATCCACGAATAGGAGTAGTCTCTTCTCCAGATTTGAAAGCTCTAATCGCTACTGAAGATATCAAACTTCCTGTGTGGGTAGATGGGATGTAAGTTGTGCTGCAGTGGTACTGCTTCCTTTGTGTTTATCTCACACTTGGAGTGGTTCTGGAACATTTCAAAGCAATCATAGCTAAAACAATACTGGGTGTCTCGCATCTACTGATTATTGTTTTCTCCATGTTGCGTATTTGGAAGGTGCATGGCTGAATATCTACCTACGTTTGAAGACAACCTCAAATGCCAGGTTAATTGCTTTCTCTTTTGGGTAGCAATTATATCTTTATTACCAATTCTCTAAATTAATTGCAAATAGTTCATTGCTTGGTAGTGGCGGAGCCAGATATTTTTTTGATGGGGGCAACACCAAAACTTAAGCAAAATAATATAAAATAAGTAAGAGAGATGATTACATTCCTTACATTCCTTTCGGATATTGAGAGATGATTTTGCTTTGTTGGAATGTCATACAAAAATAACAATGTTCAAATTGCTTTGAAAGAAATTTTTTTATTAAGGTAAGCGGATCATTACCACGACCATTGGTGCGAACAGTTTAATGCGTTATTTTACATAGAATGTATGCATAGAGTCTAGACTCAACGTCAATGAGTGATGAGATATCATACTTTTCAAACATGAAGCAAAATGCATATTAAATGATGTATATATTTTGCAAAAAAGTTCTACTTTTATTCGAATTTAGTGGGGACTATGTCTACATATTTCACCTCGTTTGGATGACTAACTACACAATATAGAAGAGCTCAAGGGGTTATGGGGGCAATTGCCACTTCTTGCCCTCGTTTGGTTCCGCCCCTGTTGCTTGGCGAGTCATGTTCATTGGCGATGCATTAGGTATCACATCTAACGGGTGACCTTCATCATATCATTGATACATGACTTTCCTTTGAAGCAATGTAATCATTTCAGTTGGCTCTTGTCTTCACTTAAGCTTGAAATATTGTTCTCTTTTATTTCACGTCCTTTGAAGCAATGCAATACATACAGACTAATGACATATATGTGATATATTGTTATCTTTTCCTTTGATATTGGAGCCCAAACGGAAGATTTGTGGTCCTGAAGCTTATGTCAGTTCCTCAGTGTTCTTAATTCTTTAGCTTCAAGACTTGATTCCTTGGTGATAGAAATAAATTTAACATCAAGGTTTTAAGTTTCGGCGGTTTCATACTGATTTCCGATTTCGTCTGGAACCAGAACAGACCAGCCCCAAATCTCGGTTTCAGCCTATTAACCCTTCAAAAGCTAAAAAATTCAAAATTTGACATGAAAGTAGCAAATTGACTTTGATCAAAGTAAAAAACATCAAGAAATTCTTCAAAAGAAGAGGACACAATGATAGGAACTGAAGTAACTTTCTAAGCAGTTGTCAAAAAAGCCGGCTGGGGGAGGGGCTTAATTATTTGACATGAGGGTTTCAGGTATATAAACCCACACTTGATTGATTTGTTTTACGTGAAATGGGTTTTAGTCATTCAAACCCAACACAAATTTAAATTATTTCACTTTATTATTTAGCTTTCTTTTAACCCCTCCCACTTTCTAGCATATTGCTTTTAAGATTTTCTTTTAAATGAATAATCCTTGAAATTATTTTAATTGGTTAGAAACAAATATGAAAATCTCATAAAATAAACTTGGTATCATAAATTTAAGAACATGATGCGATCCACAAGAAGAAAATAGTATAAAAATTAGGGTTTTGTAGAATATTTGTGGAAAGGTAGGATTTTTATAGATCTAAAAGAGAAAATATAAGAGATAGTTGACACTGTTTGAGAGGAGGCTGCTCTCCTAGCTTTGTATTCGAGATCAAAGCCTAAATCTCCCAAGTCTAGGGTTATTATCAACTCCTAGAAGGTTACTTCAAAATAATCAACTTAAAATCGTTCTAACCCTAGTTGCCCTATAATAAACACTGTTTCACCCTGAAAATCCAAAATTACAGAAAATTACAAAAATGTCCATGATGTTCAAAATTAAAAAACGCCCCTGGTGCAGCCCCGCTGGTTGCCGTGCGCCTTCTTCGCCTCCGATATGTGATGATTGCATCATTACTTTCCCCAAAAGAACACTTTGTCCTCAAGGTGAAAATCTGAAAACTGCTACTGAATAGCTTCGAAAGACTCATGAGCATCAGTCAGGTAACCTCCTCCGATGAATCAACACCTCTTTGACTCTTGCATTCCCTTGACGGATCCCTTTCACCTCCAACGGCTCCAAAATCATCTCCATGTTGTCTGTCACATAGGTGGTAGTATGGATGAATGAGTATGATCTCCAATCGCCTGCCGCAGCTGTGATACATGGAAAACAGGGTGTATGCTGGACATTGATGGTAGCTTCAATCTGTAGGCCACTTGTCTAAACTTGGACTCAATCTCATATGGCTCAAAATATTGAGATGCTAGCTTATCGTTGCACCGATGTGCCAGTGATCTTTGTCGATACGGCCTGAGCTTCAGATAAACATTGTCCCCTTCTACAAACTAAACCTCTCGGAGATGACCATCTGATTTGGACTTCATGATCTGTTGCACCTTGGTCAAATGCCACTTTAACTCCTTTAGATTTCTATCCCTCTCCTTCATTTAATACTCCACCTGTGACATCGGGGTTGAACTGTGGCTGTAGTGGATCAAGTGCGGAGGATCTCGCCCATATGGAATTTTGAAAGGTGTGGTCTGTGTAGAAATATGATAAGATGTGTTATACCAATATTCTGCCCACGCCAGCCACCTCGTTCACTGCATGAGCGTCTCTTATACAAAACAATGCAGATACAACTCGATACTAATGTTGGTGTAGCCGTCGTTCTGTGGGCAATATGATGTACTCCTTTTGAGGATCGTCTCCTACATCTTGAAAAGTTCTCTCCAGAAGTGGCTCATAAATATCGGATCCCTGTTAGAAACAATAGACTTAGGAAACCCGTGCAATCGCACTATCTCCCATATGAAAGCTGCCACCAATGTCACTGTCATATATGGGTACCGAAGAGCCACAAAATGTGCATACTTGCTGAGACGATTAGCCACAGCAAGTATGACGGAAAAACCTTCTGATCTCAATAGCCACTCGATGAAGTCCATGATGATCTCCTCACAGACCTTGTCAGGTAAAGACAACGGCTGTAGTAACCCTGCAAGAGTCATCACCAAGTACTTGTGACGCTAGTAAATATCACAATTCGTCACCATCTGAGATATATCCCTCCTCATCCCGGTCCAATAGAGCTCTCTGGCCATTCGCATGTAGATCTGCTACAACCCAGAATGCCCCCAACAGTATTGTCATGGAACTCCTAGAAGATCAATGGGATATGTGCGGAAGTCCTAGGCAACACCAGTTGTCCCTGATACAACAATCTCTGTCCCTCCAAAGTATATCATGGGTGCTTTGTTGATCCCTGTAGCAATGCCGCCCGTATTTGTGCCAACCCATCGTCAGCCTCGATCTCCCTCAGCAAGGGCTTCCCGTCGAGGAACGTTAGGATTGACAAAACCACCAATTGTATCTCCTCTTGACGGGATATCGCATCCACTGCCTTCTCCAAAGCCGACATATATTGGATCTTGAAATTGTACCCCAGGAGTTTGGATGACTACCTCGGGTGCTCCTCTGTAACCATGTGATGCTCCAGTAAATACCTGAGACTCCGCTAATCAGTACACGTAATAAACCTCCTCTTGCCAAGCAAGTAGGGCCGCCACTTCTGTACTGCTAGTATGATCGCTATCAATTCACGCTCATACACCGATTTGAGTCATGCTCGTGTCATCAAGATATGACTGAAATATGCCACCAGCCTCTGGTTCTGCATCAACACTGTTCCTAACCCTAACTAGAGGCATCGGTCTCCACCACTCCACCACAAAAGGCTTGCTAAAATCTGGAAAGACGAGTACTGACACTGTATACATGGCCCACTTCAAGGCCAAAAGTTCTAGTCGCTTTCTCCCTGTATTGAAAGCTATCCTTCTCGAGCTACTCGTTAAGAAGCTATGCGATGGTACTATATCCTCTGAAGAACTTCCTGTAATATCCTGTCAGCCCCAAGAAGCACCGTAAAGCCCGCAAAGTGGTGGGTCGTGGTTAGTCCAACATTCCTGCAATTTTCGATCTGTTTGCTGTCATTCCTGCTACAGAGCCCACATACAAGTATTCTATCCTCGGCTGCGCAAAGAGACACTTCTTGTTAGCGTATAACTGGTGGTCCTACAGCTCTTATAAGACTATCTCCAGATGGCCATGTATCTACTATAAATCAGGATGTCGTCGAAGAATAACAAGACGGCCCTCCTTAGGTAGGGACGAAAGACCTTATTCATGAGTGCCTGAAATGTGGCTGGAGCATTAGTCAAGCCAAATGACATGACTAAGAACTCGTAGTGACCTTCATGCGTCCTGAAAGCGGTCTTGGGTACATCTGTTGCTCGCATCCTAATCTGATGATATCCTGACTTCAAGTCTATTTTAAAGAAAACGACTACCACATGCAACTCATCTAATAGATCGTCTATCATCGGAATATGGAATTTATCAGGTACTCTCCTTGTTCAAAACTCTGTAATCGACGCAAAATCTCCTGTTGCCGTCCTTCACCAACAAGATTGGACTAGAGAAAGAACTTACAGTGGGCTGTATCACACCAGCCTAAAACATCTCTTCCACCATCCTCTCGATTTCATCCTTCTGTACATGGAATAACGATAGGGCCTCACATTGATAGGTGAACCCACTTTTGCAGGACGATATCATGCTCGTGGTTTCGTGGAGGCTGAAGGCCACGAGGTGTTTGAAACACTCCTCAAAGCGACTCAGAATTAGCTGCACCTCAACTGGAATGTCCCGTCCATTCTCCTCTATATCCACTGCTACGCCATGAAACTCCACCAGAAAACCACCTCTCTCAGACTGAATGGCATTGGCCATGGTTTTAACGAAACCATAGAACGACCCAAAAAAGGATCGCCCTAAAGAGTGACGGTCTTCACCCTTCATCATCCTTAGCCGCTTCTAATTGATTCAAGTGTCCCCCAAAGACATTTCACCCCCAATATCCCAATCCGTCATTCCTCCCAAGCATCAATTTTTTTGTTGCCGCCATCAGGATTTATGCTCTGGTACCAATTTGATACGATCCGGAAGAAGAAATAGTATAAAACTTAGGGTTTTATGGAATATTTGTGGAAATGTAGTATTTTTTATAGATCTAAAAGAGAATATAAAAAACAGTTGACCCCGTTCGAGAAGAGGCCGATTCCTAACTTTGTATTCGAGATTAAAGCCTAAATCTCCCAAGTATAGGGTTCTAATTAACTCCTAATTAACTCCTAGAAGGTTACTTCACATAAATAAAGGTAAAATCCTTCTAACCCTTGGCACCCTCTAATAAACGATGTTTCAGTCCTGAAAATCCAGAATAACGAAAAATTACGAAAATGCCTCCGAGGGCCAAAATTGCAAAAACGCCCCTGGATCAGCCCCGCTGGTTGCCGCTGGTTGCTGCGCTCCTTCTCCGCCACCGATATGTGATATTGCATCAGAACATGCAAGGAAAATCTATTGCATGCATACTATTTTTGCAAAATTCTACTTTTAAAAATGCAGATGCATACAAATATATGCATGAAAATTAAGGTAATTTGAAACCAAAACTTAAAACAAAACCAACAAAATACCATGAACATGTCAAAAACATTTTTTTTGATGAAGGAACTGAAACTGAAACTGAAACTGTGTTCTGGAACCTTGGTTGAAAGTGGTATTGTTATGTGTAACATGTGAAAGATATCTATCTTACAGATATATACGACCAGTATCACCACCAAAATATTAAGGACATTGCTGTTGACAATTATAAGTCAATAGCTATCATCTTTGACACTCCTCCATAACTTGACGAGGCCAGAATACTTTTCTTTGTTGGCCTATATAGCACTGTTGACCAGTATCTTTTATTTTAAACATTACCTCTTGATTATGGATCTTTGTGTTTTATCTGCATACTTTCCTGAGATTATAAACATAATTGTCAACTGATGTCCGCAATCTTTTACTTACCTGATTTTCAAGGTCTTTAGGGTTGTGGCTACTATGCTTTGCAGCTACTTAAATATCAAGAACGATGGTAGCTAGACATATCATTTGTTCGAGTAACCATTGCCCTCTGAATATCGTTCCATATCTCCTTTATCTCATGCAAGATATTTTGGTGTTTTTAGCATGCCTATTTTCATTTATGAGACGTCTAAATTGTATCATACTTGCATTCATTTTAACAACTTTTTTGAGGGTCACTAGCTTCTTTCTCTATCCCATGCTAGCATGCCATCATATTGATATGTATTCCGGTTTTCATTCACAATTTGCATACATGGCCACTTATAATTTATTGCGGTTTTTTTTTAAAAGGTGGTGGAGGCAGTTGCTGCAATTGGTGCACGGAAACGTTTTATTGAGGCTATAGCACCGTCTTTTGGAAGGCCAATAGAAGCCGATTCGGTGTGTTTTTTTAAAAAAGAAAATAACCTCCCCTCCCTTATCTTTATAGTGTCTTTGCCTTTGTGTATGTTTCTATCCATTTTCCCATCAGGTTTTCGGCAGAAAAGCGTCAGTTCTTGCTAGCTCTGGGGGTTTCACATTTCTGGTATGATATAAAAGTTATTTAATGTTTTAACTCATTTGAGTGAAGAAAGTTCATCTATAAGCATATTCTTATGTGTTAAAATATTTTATTTTTATGGGAAAGAGCTCTGGTGATGATAATTGTATGCTTTGTTATGGATCTCTGCTTTAATATTGGATCAAAGAGCTAGAGATAAGGCATCAACATGTTTTTTGCCAGCTCTTGCATCTATCGACTAACAATGTATGTTTATATTAGAATTGATCCTGTACAGGTGAATGCGTGCCATACAATTCTGCTCTTGTAATAAACTTGTTTCAGTAAGAGTTCATTGAAGTGTCCCCCAGTTTTCTTTTGCCACCCTACCATGTTTTATCTAGGATGTGTAGATCTCAAAACCTTTTTGAATTCCATGTCAATAACTTTCATTTAAATCCAAACTTTATGCATCTCTACAATTAATGACTTCCATTTAATCTAACTAAGCAAGTTATACTATGTCTTTTAAAGCATACTTATAGCTCATCCAACTATATGGATGTTTGTGCAATTTAAACGAACAAACAAAACATGTGGCAACGATATCGTAATTGCTCATAACCCCAAAAAGAAAAAGAAAAAGAAAAAGAAAGAACTGAAAGTCATGAAATCTTCCTTTTCTCTTGTGTATCCTTACAACAATCTTGCATATTGAGCTTTTAAGGTCCTTATCTGTACATGTACTAGTCATGGCCTATGACCATAGTGATACGTTTCAGATTTGGATCTGGGATAAAAAATGGGATTTTTATGGGTTTTTGGGGGGAGAAAGAGGGATTTTTGTTGAATAGAAACTGAAATACAAAGATAAATAGTCTCGATTCGAGAAGAGGCCTTTCTCCTAGCTTTCGATTCGAGATCAGAGCCTAAGATCTCCAACTAGTTGTTCGTGGACAAATCTACTAAGGGTTTTCTTCAACAATTTTCAGCATAACCCTTCCCCTTGCCGGCCCTAGCCTATAAATAGAGAATCATTACAGAATTTGTCAATTTACGAAAATGCCCCCGGGCCCCAAATCCAAGCCGCATCATTACTGCTATCCGAAAAACCACCTTGTCCTCAAGGTGGTGCATGAAGTCCACACGTGCACTTTTTCGAGTGTTGGACCGTGTCTCCTTTCGTCGAAAAGTCCCGACTGGTTCCTTTTCGGCGCCCCCTCATACTGGATCAAAAGGCCACCACACGCTCCATCTCCCTTGAAACGTTGCTACAAGAGTGGGAGCTCGTCCGCGGCTGAGTCTTCTACGTCCTGACTCTTTCCGTTCTGAATTTGGACTCCAAACGGGCCCAAAATTATCAAAATACGGAAGCCGCACAGGAAATTTATCAAAATTCGTCTGAAAA
The DNA here is from genome assembly GCA_030789695.1 of Scilla litardierei. Classification (NCBI taxonomy): domain Eukaryota; kingdom Viridiplantae; phylum Streptophyta; class Magnoliopsida; order Asparagales; family Asparagaceae; genus Scilla; species Scilla litardierei. The sequence continues at coordinate 31,485,128 of CM061133.1, forward strand.
TCCAAGAAAAATGGAAAACCTCACTGTTTATCGACTCGAGCCGAGCCGTCGGTGGAGCCGGCTTGGGCCGGTGGCTCTCGGATGCGGTTGGATCAAGCTGTCACTGTTGCGGTGACAGCTCGCCGGTGCCACCGTTGGTTGTCGGCGATCTTCGGTCCCCTGCGCTCGTATCCTCCTGGCGCACTTGATGGGGGTGGTCATGGTCTGAAATGTCGTCGGCGCCGACGATGCTCGAAAGTCGAAACATCTCATCGCAATCCTCCAATGCTTCGATCGCCCCGCAGAAGCCACCAGGGGGCTCGCCGGAGCTACCGTGGCCCACAGGGGTCTCGTCGGGGCCAACGATTCCCTCTGTGGGCTTGTCGGAGATGCTACGGCCCCTAGGGGCTCGTCGAGGCCAGCGAGGTCCTCTGGGGCTCGTCAGAGTTGCGGCGACCACGTGGAAGGCCGCCGCCACATGTGGTGGATCGTCGCGGCTCGCCGGGGTCAGGTCTAGTTCGTCGGGCTTCTGATCTTCGACGTATGACTTCGTCTTCTCCATATCTGCGGCGTTCTTCTCCTTCCTCTGGATCTGATAGATATATACTTGAAACCTTTAGATCTGGGGTCAGTTCACCTTGAGGATGGAGCTTCTCGCCGAAAGGTGTCGCCTTTAGCTCCGGATTTAGGGTTTCGACATGATTTGGATCCAACTTCTTGGAGATTGCATCAAGTTTCTGATTTGTTTGACCTATGGCCTCCATAAGTTGTGAAACTTACGTTCAAACTCGCTCCTTTGTTCCTCCATCGTCTTTGTGAGTTGTTGGATGGCACCGTCAAATTTCTCCTCCAACACATCGATTTTATACTTAGATCTCATAGTCACCCTGGATCGACTGCTCTGATACTAATTGATACGTTTTAGATCTGGAGCTGGGATAAAAATGGGATATTTATGAGTTTCTGGGGGAAGAAAAGAGGGATTTTTATTGAATAGAAACTGAAATATAAAGATATCTAGACTCCGATTCGAGAAGAGGCCTTTCACCTAGCTTTCGATTCGAGATCAAAGCCTAAGATATCCAACTAGTTGTCTACTAAGGGTTTTCTTCAACAATTTTCAGCATAACCCTTGCCCTAGCCGGCCCTAGCCTATAAATAGAGAATCATTACAAAATTTGTCAATTTACGAAAATGCCCCCGGGCCCCAAATCCAAGCCACATCACATAGGTCACAGGGCAATCAAAGTATTCACCTAAAAATTTCAACCCATTCAAAATTTCCTACCAAAAGTTTGCAGCATCTTCAAAATTCCCTCAAAAATTTGCAACCACCTTCAAAATATTCAAAAAATTTTAACCACATTCGAAGTAAAATTCAGTTCCCTCAGAGAATTTAGTTTCCCCAAAGTTTAGTTTCCTCCAGATTTAGTTCTCTCCAAAATTTAAAATTTTAGTTTCCTCCAGATTTAGTTCCACAAAATTTTAAATTAAAATTTAGTTCCGCCTAAAATTTTAGTTTTTTAAAATTTAGTTTCATCCAGATTTAGTTACTCCTTGAATTTAAAATTTTAGTTTCTTAAAATTTAATTCCACCCGATTTAGTTTTCCCCAAAAATTTTAGGGGTTTTCCCCAAAATTATTCCCCTCAATTTTTTCACAAAATCTTATCCTACTTGATGATTCCTCAAGATTCAATACCAGTTGTCTTTCTACCCACCTTTTTGTCTGAGTTAGCAACACCATTTATAAACATCTCTCAATTGTATAATAGATAGTCAAACTTGTTTTAAGTTCAACTTGGTTTTGGTGAACTTCAGTACCACCATCAGTCCTTTACTTTTTGTTGGATCCAACTGCATATTAATGGGCATGTGAAGAAACTTTCACTGCAACATTTTCCGGATTAAACTGAGGGCAAGATTATGAACTGGCAAGATTATGAACTGGCAAGATGTAATGGGTGTGGGCATTAAATAGCTAAGGAGGCTCCCGGAAGCACGTCTGCTTGTCGAGCTGAGCTTTAGGTCATTCATGTTTGTTTAATTTTGTAAGCAAGCTTAGAATTTTGTTCCAAGGTTGGTTCATTGAAATTATCAAATGAGCCGAACGAGCTCTCAACCAGCTCAAGCACAGCCTCGAGCTTCTTGAGCCTACCAACAATTTTAGTCAAATATAAATAAATTTTAAGAGTATACGACTTATCGATATAAGCATTAATTTAGGAATTAGAAAATGAAATTAGGGAAACAAGTAGCGTCAATTGGTATACTAAGTATACATATTAAAATAATATATCTTCTTCTCTTGCAACATGAATAATTGGCATTGCTCCAATTGCCAATATTTCTTTTTTATACTGTGTATTTTTATTCATATGTAGATCAGCACTTTTGTGTATTTTTATTCATATGAATTCTGATAGATCAGCACTTTTGGCCCATTAGGGGCGTTGTGGGACATAAGTGGCATTTTGGGAATTTTTTGATTTTTAGGGGCGTTATGGGAATTTTTAGTCTTTTGGGTTTTTCTGCAAATTTGTATTTTTGCTGATTAGTGTTAATAGGCCATGGGTGTGGAGGGATTTTCTTAGGCTATTTGTGAGAGAATATTCAAAGGAGATGTGAGATTATCCCTCTACATCAGGAGAGTCCGAGAGTGCGGACGTCCGTTTTAATTGGCATCTTGGGAGAGCGATCACCTCTTCAATTGTGATCAACTGTCCTCTTTATGTTCAGTTTTATAAATAAAAGTTAGATCTTTGCTTTGGTTCCTATCATTTTGGTATTAGAGCATCAAGATCCATTGCGGCGGCAACGAGATCCAAGGAAAAGATCGACTTTTTGGAGGAAAAGTTCGACAGTGAAATCAAGGAGCTGAAAAGGATCGTGGAAGAAATTAGGTTTATGACAGACAAAGCAAGGGTTACGGCTTACAAAGATAGAGCGACGACGGAACAAAGATTTGAAGGCATGGAGCGTTTCCTAGCACATATCTCAGAACAAATCTCGGGGCACGTGACGGCTATTCAACCCAAGGAAGGAGAAAGCTTTAATTTTGGACGAAAGACGTCATCTTTGGAGAAGAGAAAGGGAAAGATTAGAGATTATGAAGAAGGGATGCTTTCCGACGTCGACGAGTATTACGTGGAGGACAAGGAGGAGCCCACGATGAAAGGCGGCGGCCTTCGAAACCCTAGTAAGGCAAAACATGGATTGAAGGCATGTTCGTCAGCGAAACAGGGCCTACCACCCTTGCCAGACCCCCTACAGGGGGCTCGATAGGGGCGCTAGCCCCTCCAGAGCATAGAACAGAGGCTGTCGCCCCTCCAGCAGGGGCGCCCGTTCCTCCTGATCGTAACACAGGGGCTGGCGCCCCTCCAGCAGGGGTGCCAGCCCCTCTTGGGAATTGCACAAGGGCACCAGGCCCTCCAACAGGGGCGCCGGCCCCCTTAGCCCCAAAACAGCGAATATTTGAGCTTCAAATGCAGCAGGACAGGTCCGACGTGAATCCAGGAGGCCGACGAGAGTTCCGAGGCCCCCCGACAATGTGCTACGACAACGACGAGCCTTCAGAGTACTTGTGGGAGACCGGCGACAACGAAGACGAGTTTCGAGAGCCCTACGGCTCTCGATATGCTGCAAAGAGACGACGTCACCCATCCTCGACTTATAAGAAGTACACATGAGATGACGATGGAGAGGGGACAGAGTAGGATGGTCAGGGTTTCTATGATGGCAGAGATGACTGTGGGAATTATGGGGACATAGATGGAGGTCAACGAATTGGCATGGATGGACATAGAAGGAGGTCAACGAAGGGGCTTGGAGGAACATAGAGATCGTTGGAGACATACCAGCTCCACCATCTATGCACTACGAGGGGCGAGTTGAGCAGGGTGCCTTTAGGGTTGGTAGCCGGGTTCGGAAGTTGAAGATGCACATCTTCGAGAGTGAGGATCCCTATGGTTAGATATACATCGGGATAGATTTTTTTTCAGTGACCAGCAAGGCTGAGGAGCAGAAGTTGGAGGCGACGTTGGTGTGTTTGGAAGGGAATGCCATTTCTTGGTTCCAGTGGATAGAGCAGTGGCGTCGTTTCCGCTCTCGGAAGGAGATCAAGTATTGCGAGAGGTTTCACGAGATTCAGGGGGAATTTGCGGGAGCAGCTACTGGCTCTCAAACATGACGTTATGGTGAAGGAGTATATAGAGCGATTTGAGGCACTGTCAGGGTGAGTCTGGGGGATGTCCGATGAGACACTAGAGGGAATTTCATGAAGGGGCTGAAGCCTAATATTCGCACAGAGCTACGCCTGCAGAGGCCCCAGGATTTGATGGATGCCATCAGTTGGCTCAGATGGTGGATGATCGACTTATTGAGGAGAATAAATATAGAGGGACTAGAGGTGTCTCTTCTTTCCATAGCCAGCCCGCGGTAGGAGGACAACAAAAGGCAGCAACAACGACAAATCCAAGCGACAAATCCATCCAGTTAGGAGAAGAGCGGGGTGTCACTGCCAGGATGGCAATTTAGGAGAATGACGGATGCAGAGATGCGAGAGAAGTGGCAGAAGGGGTTGTGGTTTAGGTGCAACGAGAGGTTCACCTCAGGGCACCATTGTAGAGTGCGCAAGTTTCGCTGATAACGGGAGAAGACGAGAAGGATATAGTGGAGGAAGAAGAGCCCGGAGGAGGTGGACATCTCCTCTTGGAGTAGGGCCGCGCGGACTTCATGTACCACCTTGAGGACAAGATAGTTTTCAGGGCGGATTGCTGATAGATTTGCACTTTTGGCCCATTAGGGGCATTTTGGGAATTTTTGGTCTTTTGAGTTTTTCTGCAAATTTATATTTTTTCTGATTAGTATTTATAAGGCCATTGGTAGGGAGGGATTTTCTTAGGCTATTTGTGAGAATATTCAAAGGAGATGTGAGATTATCCCTATACATCTGGAGAGTGCAGACGTCCTCTTTAATTGGCGTCTTGGGAGAGCGATCATCTTTTCAATTATGATCAATTATCCTCTTTATTTTCAGTTTTATAAATAAAAATCAGATCTTGGCTTTGGTTTCTATCAAATGCTTGAAGAAAAAAGAAGTTGATGACATTTACTGTATTGTTTTGCGCCAAAATTCCATGCATGGGATGCAACCTAATTGATATTTAAAAAGTGGCCCACCATTGTTGTCCTAAAGTACAGGGCACAGGACAAAGCCTAAGTAGAAGGCAAGCGGGCTATAAATTGCAATTTGTTACATGTAACTAAGGAATTAGGGTTCACCTGATAACCCTTTGGTATCGGGCGTTTCGCCTTGGTTTCGGAGCAGACCGAGATGAAATGGTGGCTCTTTCTTAATTTCGGTCGAAACAGTGTTTTTTTTGACCGGTTTCAACTGAAACCGATCGGAACCGCACCGTTTCGGCCAATACCAATTTTAAAATTGAAAAAAAAAACAAAGATGGTCAGAGATGTTCGAAGCAATGAAATTTAAACTGTAAAATAGGCCTTGAAATTTATACACAAAACAATTGAACTCAAAAAATTAGAAAACTTACATCATTTACCGAAGATGATCAAAGACATCGGAGATCAGTAGGCGGCGACGGCGGAGATCCCCATGCTTGCAAAAACCCTAACAAAAAAATCCGAGAAGAACGAAAGAGGGCCTCGGTGGCAGCGTCGTTGGAAACCTGTAACTAGGTTGATAACGTGTGAGTGCTGTTGTAAAAGACTCAAATGGCCTTTAATCTAAGTGTTGCTGTCAAATTACACATTTGATAAATCTTTATATTTATTTACAAGTTTGCCATTTTAATTGTTTTAATCAATGGAAATGTCAAACTTGTAAATAAATGTAAAATATTTATTAAATGTGTAATTTGACTAGAAGTACTATGCTGAATTGTTGATTTTTTTGATATCCACCTTACACATTTTGCTAAACATTTTGTATTTATTTACAATTTTGACATTATCTTTTAGCAAAGTCGAATAGGGAATGTCAAACTTGTAAAATAGTGTTATGTATTTAGCAAAATGAGTAAAGTGAATAACAAACCTATTCTTGTAGGATCTAAATAGGGCCTAGAGGGGGGTGAATAGGCCGATGACCAAATTATCGCAAGATAAAAATATTTAAGTCTAATTAAAACAAATATGTAGAAGCAATAGTAAAGCAGGTAACACACCAATCAGATCAAGCAGATGACACAGAAGATTTACGTGGTTCGGTCTCCCAAGACCTACATCCACCCCGGAACATCACTAAAATTGTTTCTTTAAGTAGTTACTGTCACACAAGATTAGAGCCCCAACTCTAACCACTCTGACTAGCCCTAGCTCACCAAAGCCCAAAAAGATAACAATACTTATGATGCTCTCCCAATCTGATATGTCCCAACAACTCGGATTACTCAAATCAGTTTAGCGGAAGAAAGTATAAAACCCAAAACCCAACGACATATACAACATATTCACAATAATAAAAGGTCAAGAGTTTATAAAGCTCATTTGTGAAGATCCCTCTGATGGTGTCTTTCAGCATGTCAGTAGCTTCACAACGCTTCTTACGGAATGACCATCGGAGTTGTGTAGAGGAAGTAGTCGATGTCCCCGTGAAAGTAGTCGGTAGAAGTTCCTCACTCAAAGTGATCCCATTTGCTGCATATGAGGAACTGGCTGCCCAACTTTGTGTCAGCACGTCGGGGATGAAGTCACGATCGCAATGCCGCAAACGGTGCTCAATTTGGATCTCTAGAACTCAAGTTATTGATGAAAATGTGAAGAGTGTACATGTGTATATATAGGATTGAGCTTAACGGGTTTGGTTACTATTTGAAAGGATCTGCAGAGGGCGGCTTCGCGGGTCAAACCCGCATTAAATTCGCCATCCGCAAAATTGGCATGTCGGCAGCCGTTGTATGAACAGTACCGTATGTCGATTTTTAGTGTATTTCTGACGTATTCCACCGTATTTTGGCACCAAATAAATCCCAAAAATTTTGAAAAAATTCTCAAAAATCCCAGAGCCCCATATATACATGTAAGAATTATTTCACCTCATTTCATCACTTGTAGAAAAATTTCCTTCTTTGTATACTCGTATTTCCTCGTATTTCCCCGTATTTTGGCTTCAAACAATTTCCATAATTCCTGAGAAAATTCTCATGATGTTTATAGCCTATGAGTTACTCTAGGGTAGAGTTTCATAGCTATACTTCCTTATTTGAGCAGCTTTCGTAATTCCAAATGGAGTTTCAGCTTCGTACTTGAGTACGTACATGTGTATCCTGAGCAATCATGACTGTCATACTGCATAGGGACCTGAGACACACTTAACACAGATTAGAACAGTTCAGTAGGGTTTGTTATCATCAAACATAGGCTAGGAGGCTGTTTTCAACAATCTCTCCCTTTTGATGAGAACAAACCAAACATTAAGATTATAGCAAAAACGTGTGAAGTGTGTGAAGTGTGTGAAGTGTGAGCATGAATGGCAAAATGATAGCATATGCTCCCCCTATTGACATGCTCCCCTGGCAAAATGAAGCATATGCTCTCCCTATTGACATGCTCCCCTGGCAAAATGATAGCATATGCTCCCCCTATTGACATCCTCTCCCTATCTCTGATTCCCAATCTTAATTTTTCTCTCCCCCTTTGTTTTCATAAAAAATGGATAATATAGTAAAGAGCATATGATGAAGGGAAAATTAAACATTATAAAGTATAACAAAAAGCAATACATCGATGACCACAAGGAAGAAAGAAGCAATAAGCACTAAATTATAACTATCGTAATTCATCTCCGTGCTCAAGTGTGATGATCAAAAGTTTAGTACATATGGAGATGTAATAAGGAATACAGTCTGTCATATCCAACTTTTCAACTGAATATATGAACGTCAAAGATTGAGTTTCCACTTCTCATGTAATATGAGTTCAAGTTACCAATTCCAAACATAACCGATAAGGATTTTAAAATGTGAAATGGTAGTGCTTGATGGACTGAACACCAACGCTGAGAAAATGACATTTATAGCATAAGTTGGATGTCCGAGGGTAGTATCAAGGACATGGATCGTATCCATTTTACATACGAAGCTCAGTGTATATTTGTTAAAGACACTTGTCTTGTTATTCATTTTATACACGTATATATATTTTGATGAGAGCACTTCTTTTTTCCCATGCCTTGAAACATCATATCCATTAGTTAAACATAAATTATTCCACCAACAACCACTTTTCCTATTCAATATTTCAAATCCATATCAAAAACATTTTGATCTGTGTAAGTGTGATTTGAAGATGAAAAACTGTAGTTACTCATTAATGAATATGACCTAATGAAGCATGTAGTCTTTGAATGCAAGCATTGCTAAGAATATAATATTCAAAATCCATAAAGCATATGTTTTGCATCAAAGATGTTTTTGATGAAAAGTGCAAAAAGAGGAGATAAACATTTCATTTTCCCTTTCATTTTATATTTTCTTTTTCATTTTTTCATTTTTCCTTTTTATAGCACACCACAAAAAAAATATGAAAGCACACCAAATAAAATAAAAGCACACCAAAAAGTATTTCCACTCTAAACATGATCAATAATGCCCAGTTCTAGACGTAGACGACAAAAGCGATCTTCTGGCAAAGGTTTTGTAAAGATATTTGCCAACTGAGAATCAGTAGAAATATATTCAATAGATACATCATCTTTTGCCAAATGATCTCTAAGAAAATGATGTCTTACGTCTATGTGTTTTGTTCGAGAGTGATGAACATGATTGTTAGAAAGATCTATAGCACTCTATCACATCTTAATGAAACTTTTCTAAGATCCAAACCGTAGTCAGACAGGGGTTGCATCATCCAAAGCACTTGGGCACAGCAATTGCCAAGGGCAATATACTCAGCTTCAGTAGTGGACAAAGCAACACTGTTATGCTTACGACTAAACCAAGAAACCAATGAATGTCCTAGCATAAAACATGTTCCACTAGTGCTCTTTCTATCAATCATACTACCAGCATAATCAGCGTCAACAAATCCAATTAAATCAAATAAACCACATGAAGGATACCAAAGGCCTAAAGATGGTGTGTGAATCAAATACCTAAAGATCCTTTTTATGGCAATTAAGTGTGACTCTTTTGGACAAGCTTGAAAACGTGCACACAAACATACAACAAACATTATATCGGGCCTAGACGCTGTTAAATAAAGGAGAGAGCCACTCATACCTCGATAAAGCTTTTGATCCATGTCGATTCCTTTTTCATCCTTTTCCAGCTTCGTTGCTGGACTCATGGGAGTTCCAATTCCTTTTGCATTCTCCATCCCAAACTTTTTCAATAGTTCTCTGATGTACTTGGTTTGCGATAGGAAGATGCCTTCTTCAGTTTGCTTCACTTGGAATCCCAAAAAGTACTTCAGTTCTCCAACAAGGCTCATCTCAAATTGATCCTGCATGACCTTCTCAAACTTTTGACATAAAAGATCATCAGTAGCACCATAAATAATATTATTAACATATATTTGTACGATGAGAAACTGATAATGATCATGCAAAATAAAAAGTGTGTTGTCTGCACTACCCTTTTTAAAATCATTTTCCAAAAGATAAGCACTAAGACGATCGTACCAAGCTCTAGGAGCTTGCTTAAGACCATATAATGCTTTTTGAAGTTTAAAAACATGATGAGGAAAATCATGACTTTCAAAACCAGTGGGTTGTTCAACAAACACATCTTTCAGGTACCCATTCAAGAATGCACTTTTAACGTCCATCTGTTTAAGCTTGAGTTTCTTATAACTTGCAAAGGCTAGTAAAATTCTTATAGCTTTCAATCTAGTAACTGGTGCAAAAGTTTCATCAACATCTATGCCTTCAATTTGATTATAACCTTTAGCAACCAATCTAGCATTATTCCTGATTACTCTTCCAGATTCATCAAGCTTGTTTTTATAAATCCATTTGGTACCTACAATAGGATAATCTTTGGGTCGTGGCACTAAAGTCCAAACATTATTTCTATCAAATTCATTCAATTCATCATGCATAGCCATTACCCAACTTTCCTCAATCAAAGCAGATTCAATAGTCTTTGGCTCAATTGTCAATCAAAGCGGATTCAATAGTCTTTGGCTCAATTTCGGATATAAAATCCCCATGAATGCATAAAGCACAAAGATTACTATAAGAGGAACGAGTTCGTATACCTGCCGTGGGTGCTCCAATGATCAGTTCAGGTGGATGATTTGGATTGTATCTCAGCACTCCTCTGTTCAGTGGTTCTTCCTCTTGGTTCTCTTCTTTTTCAGTAGGTTCTTGTGCTTGACTTGGTTTAGCAGTGTCCCTTGCACCGCTATCATTCTCTGCAATTGCATCACTTTCAGTTTCCCTGCAATTCAAAGAATTATTTTCAGTTTCATCAAATTTAACATTAATTGATTCAACAATAGTCAAAGTGCGTTTATTATAAATCATGTAAGCTTTGCTTCTTGACGAGTATCCTATAAGCACTCCTTCATCTGATTTGGATTCAAATGTACCAAGTTGATCTCCAGTATTTAATATGAAACATCTACATCCAAATACTCTAAAATATGAAATATTAGGAGTCTTTCCATTCCAAAGTTCATAAGCAGTTTTCTTTATTATTGGTCTTAGCATGACTCTATTACAAACATAACAAGCAGTATTTATTGCCTCGGCCCAAAAAGACAGGCAATTCATACTCATTCAGCATAGTTCTAGCCATTTCTTTTAGAGTCCTATTCTTTCTTTCAACTACTCTATTTTGTTGCAGTGTTCTAGGAGAAGAAAATTCATGCAAAATTCCTTTTTCTAAACAAAAGTTTTCAAAGATTATATTTTCAAATTCTCCTCCATGATCACTTCTGATTTTTATAATTGGAAGATTTTTCTCATTTGAAACTTGATTGCAAAAGTTTTGAAAATTTTCAAAAGAGTGACTTTTTGGCTAAGAAATAAACCCATGTAAATCTCGAAAAATCATCGACCAAAACCAAGCAAAACCTCTTTTCATTTAAACTAGCAACATCAGTTGGTCCAAATAAATCCATGTGAATTAATTCTAAGATGAGTGTAGTTGCTATTTCCCTCATTCTTGTAAAGGTAGATCGAGTTTGCTTACCTTTCTTGCATGCAACACACAACTTACCATTCTCGTATTTTTGATGTGGCAGTCCTCTTACTAGATTTCTGTTCTCCAGTTTCTGCAACAACTTGATTCCAGCATGTGCCAATCTTCTATGCCACAGTGTTGCATCGTCTTCCCTGCCAATCAAACATTTAGCTATTGTTAGTTCTTCAATAAAAAGTGTATAAACATTATTTTTCCTATTAGCTGTAATCAAAACATTACCTGCGACACTATCAATGATTTTACAAAATTTTGCATCAAATACTACGTTCATACCTTTGTCACAAAGCTGGCTAATAGAGATGAGGTTGTGTTTAAGATTTTCAACCCATAGGACATCCTTCAGTTGAAAAGTGTCGTTACCTACAACATCCTTCCCAATTACCTTGCATTTTCTGTTGTCCCCAAGTGTAACACTTCCTCCATCTTGCTTTACGAGGCTAAGGAACTTGTCGTAATTACCTGTCATGTGTCTTGAGCAGCCAGAATCTAAATACCACTCACACTTTTGTTCCTTAGCCAAGCTGTGCACATATACATAAGAAAAACAGGACATGTGTGACCTAGGCAACCAAATAGGTCCACGATGGTTAGTGATAGTGCCTTTAGGAACCCATATTTGTTTAAACTTGATTTTCTTGTTTCCATACAAACAGTTCCTATATAAATGATCAATAGAACCACATGTATAACATTTAACATGAACATGTTTCCTTTTAACAGTTCCATTGTGAACAATCTTCTTTTCCTCGTAACGGTTTCCATATCCTAGACCCTGTCTATTGTTTCCATATGATTGATAACCAAGAATGATGTCGAGAGATTTCTTCCCTACACCAAATTTCTTAATACTCAATTCTAAATCAGAGATCTTGGATTTTAAATAGAAGTTTTCATTCACAAGCATGGTACTTTTACTTATAAAGGCCTTTTTCTTTTCTTCATTTTTCTTAAAGTTTTCAACTTTCTTTTCAATTCTTCATTTTTCTTAAAGTTTTCAACTTTCTTTTCAAGACTCACAATTTTTTCTTTAGACTTGTTGTCTTCTAGTTTTAGCATGGCACAAGATTCACATTTAGGAGTTTCATGCAAACTAGTTTTTCCTTTTAATTTTGAAATTGTAGCTTTAAGATTCTCAATCTCAGTTTTCATTTTATCTTCATTTTGTGAAATATGAAAATTATTCTGCAGTAATTCAAAGTTGGTTTCTTTTAAGGATTCTACAGAGGATTCTAGATTAGTGATCTCTATTTTCATATTTTCACAAATGTTCATCAGTTCTGATAGAGAGAATTCGTGTACCTCTGATTTTGTTGAATCGATGTCTCCAACCAGACATAAGGATGAGTGATCAACTTCCTCTTCTTGTTCATCCTCGTCATCGTCATCCCACGTCACAGAAAGTGATCTTCCTTTTGATTCTGTCGGGGCATCCTTCAAAGTTGGACAATTCTTCATGAAGTATCCCCGTTTCCTGCATTTGAAACACTGTACAGACTTAGTAGTATTCTGTTCAGAAGAAAAGTTTGAAGGATTAAACTTATTAAAATGATTGAACCTTTTTGACATTTCAGACTTTCCCGGCGGTGTTTTGATGTATTTCCTAAAGCCTCTGACCATCAGGGCTTGCTCATCATCAAGATCGTCGCTTTCTTCAGCTTTGAATGCTATGGACTTTGCAGCTTTGGCTTCTCCCTTTTCCCGTGACTCGATGGTTTTCAGTTCCAACTCATGGGACATCAGGTTCCCAATCAAATCATCCAAGCTCAATTTGGAGAGATCTCGAGCTTCTTGGATTGCAGTAACCTTTGGACGAAAAGTACTTGGCAAGGCTCGAAGGATTTTCCTTACCTCAGTTCCACGCTTGGGTACGTCTTTCCAAGTGTCTTTGAGTTGTAGACGATGTCTGTGAATCTTGCATACATTTCCTTGATCGTCTCTGCAGGTTTCATGTGGAAGCCATCGTATTCAGTGCTGAGAAGCGCTAGTCTGGATTCCTTGACTTGAGATGTTCCCTCGTGTGTTATTTCCAGAGTACGCCAAATTTCCTGTGCAGTTAAACAATGGGAAACACGATTAAATTCAGTTTTATCGAGTGCACAAATTATTGCATTCATTGCTTTTCCATTTAATGAAAACAATTTTTTATCATTGTCATCCCATATATCCTCAGGTTTTGTGATTTCATTATCTTCAATTATCAAAACAGGCGATGTATATCCATTAGCAATAATTTTCCAGATATCATAATCAGCAGACACTAAATATATTTTCATCCTAGCTTTCCAGTAAGCAAAATCAGTTCCATTGAATTTTGGGGGTCTGACAGTGGATTGACCTTCAGAAAATGCTGAATCATAAAGACTCATTGTAATTTAGACTTAAATGGTCAAGCCTGGTGCTCTAATACCAATTGTAGGATCTAAATAGGGCCTAGAGGGGGGTGTGAATAGGCCGATGACCAAATTATCGCAACATAAAAATATTTAAGTCTAATTAAAACAAATATGTAGAAGCAATAGTAAAGCAGGTAACACACCAATTAGATCAAGCAGATGACACAGAAGATTTACGTGGTTCGGTCTCCCAAGACCTACATCCACCCCGGAACATCACTAAAATTGTTTCTTTAAGTAGTTACAGTCACACAAGATTAGAGCCCCAACTCTAACCACTCTGAGTAGCCCTAGCTCACCAAAGCCCAAAAAGATAACAATACTTATGATGCTCTCCTAATCCGATATGTCCCAACAACTCGGATTACTCAAATCAGTTTAGCGGAAGAAAGTATAAAACCCAAAACCCAACGACATATACAACAACGTATTCACAATAATAAAAGGTCAAGAGTTTAGAAAGCTCATTTGTGAAGATCCCTCTGGTGGTCGTCTTTCAGCATGTTAGTAGCTTCACAACGCTTCTTACAGAATGACAATCAGAGTTGTGTAGAGGAAGTAGTCGCTGTCCCCGTGAAAATAGTCGGTAGAAGTTCCTCACTCAAAGTGATCCCATTTGCTGCATAGGAGGAACTGGCTGCCCAACTAGGTGTCAGCACGTCGGGGATGAAGTCACGATCGCAACGCCGCAAACGGTGCTCAATTTGGATCTCTAGAACTCAAGTTATTGATGAAAATGTGAAGAGTGTACATGGGTATATATAGGATTGAGCTTAACGGGTTTGGTTACTATTTGAAAGGATCCGTAGAGGACGGCTTCGCGGGTCAAACCCGCATTAAATTCTCCATCCGCAAAATCGGCATGTCGGCAGCCGTTGTATGAACAGTACCGTATGTCGATTTTTCAGTGTATTTTTGACGTATTCCACCGTATTTTGGCACTAAATAAATCCCAAAAATTCTGAAAAAATTCTCAAAAATCCCATAGCCTCATATATACATGTAAGAATTATTTCACCTCATTTCATCACTTGTAGAAAAATTTCCTTCTTTGTATACTCTGTATTTCCTCGTATTTCCCCGTATTTTGGCTTCAAACAATTTCCATAATTCTTGAGAAAATTCCCATGATGTTTTATAGCCTATGAGTTACTCTAGGGTAGAGTTTCATAGCTATACTTCCTTATTTGAGCAGCTTTCGTAATTCCAAATGGAGTTTCAGCTTCGTACTTGAGTACGTACATGTGTATCCTGAGCAATCATGACTGTCATACTGCATAAGGACCTGAGACACACTTAACACACAGATTAGAACAGTTCAGTAGGGTTTGTTATCATCAAACATAGGCTAGGAGGCTGTTTCCAACAATTCTAATTTGTAGAATCTATGTATTTTTAATTTTTATTTTAATAGTATTATACATGAATGTTTTAGTTAAAAGTTGATATTAGTAATACAAATTTGATAGTATTTGATAGTATCTGTGTAGTTCTATAGTTTTTAAGTATTTGATGTTTTTGTATTCGATAGTATTTGATAGGGGTTCAAGAATTTGAAACTACCGATACGGACGAAACGAAACGAAACTCAGAAACCACCAAAACAAGCGAGACCGAAAGTTAAAATTCCCAGAGACCGAAACCAAACCCAAGATCTCTAACCTTGCACGTAACCGTATGACATAACTGCACAAGATAATGACAAGTTCAAGGAAAGCCAAATAAGCCAAGGGGAGTGTCCAAGAAGGTGTGACCCCTAGTGGAGCCGAGTCAGCCAGTAACTGATCCGTTAAAACCATTATCAACACTACCGGGATACTCTTCCGAATCGAGTTAAATACTATTATTTTGTTGAAGCCTTTGTTTTTGTTTTTGTTTCTGCTTTCACTTGCATGTGGACTCGAGTAGGAGTAACTATTAGTCTTTTGTAGTTTATCATTCTTTCATTGCATTGTTATTTTGAACCTGTGAGCTTTGGATCTTGGTGTATTTAGTTTTTGTTTTTAGCTGGTGTCAATTGCAGATTTACATTTCATTTAGTCAAGAGTCTTTCATGTTAAAGTGTTGTTGCATCTGTATGGTCAGAGACCAAGATTGTAGTTTCGATGCCTGTGCGAATGGTTAGATTGTCTAGGTTGATTACTTTGAGTTACATCATGGGTACTTTTATTTTCTTTTGGCATAGAATTGATCTACATATTTGTCTTGGCCTTGCTGGGCAAATTGCATGGCAAGTTGCAAAAGTTCGTGTGCTTTGCTTTGTTCATTTGTCTTGGCCCGTGCACATACATCTGCATTTCCTTTGGTTGTGAGACAGCTGCCGATGTCACCACTGCCGTCAAACCTGTGTCGGCCGAAGTCTAGCCGCAGCGGCAGCACTATGTAGAATTAGGCCCCAACTGGTATTATATTTTTAGTTGCAAGATGTAAAGTGCCGTTTCATTGTGGAAAAAAATCCAAGATATTATTGTATTAGATCTGTGTTCAAATTAAAATACTAGACTAGACTAGAGATTAGCAAAAATTAAACAAAATAAAACTGAAAATTACAAAAAGCCCCTAGAAATATGAAAATTACGAAAATGCCATTAATGGGCCAAAACTGCAGATATACCCTTTTTGTGCGGTCTCATCACATCGCTTGCGTGGAATGGTTAGGGAAAGAGCGAGAGCAGGGTCAAACGTTGCAGTTGCATCATTTCCAAAGAGAAGTTGGGAGAGCAGATGGTAGAGAGGTTCAGAGATCTCCATCTGGGGAATATGAGAGAGCAGTTGCTGTCACTCCGGTAGGATGTCACCGTGAGAGATTATCTGGAGAAGTTCAACGATGAGATCGAAGGGATAGAGAAATCTTTAGCGGAAAACGATGAATCAATGGCAAAGTTGTCTGCTTCCGTTGAAAGATTGACGGTGAAGCAAGAGAAACAAGAGGAAGCGTTTGCACAATTAATTTTTCAGTTGTCAATCATCACGGAAAAGGATGGAAAAGGTGATGGAAACCTTAAATCAGCGACAAAGGTACCCCTTTGGAGAAGGGGAAGGAAAAGATGGAGAAAATTGGCGAAGAATCGTTTCTTGAAGACGAGGAGTACTACGAGGAGGAAGATGAGGGAACATGTGTGGAAGATTACCGCGAATCGATTCGTCGAAGGGCAGAGGAGAACCAACGGAACCCTAGAATCAGTCGCGAGGGGCGGCCGGGCCTAGATTTGGACGGGAGCAGCCGCCTTTGGGCGGGAGCAGCTGCTCCGCCCCGGAAGAGGTGCGGTAGGGGCGGCCGACCCCGCCGACCCCACTGGAGGGGCGGCCGGCCCTCCGGCAGCCCCGACAAGGGCCGTCGGGGGTTCGACAGCCTCCAGCTGGCCCTTGGCAGCCGCCAGGGGAATTCACGACTCTGTCGAGCCTCGTTCCACTGCTTTTCGGACTCCCGTGACGCGTCTCGGCTATGAAGAGCACTATCCGCCGTCCAACGGCTATTCAGGCCAGGTACATGGCTAATTTCTGAAATTCTATTAGAGGGAGGGGTGCTAGCCGGCCCTAGTTTATGCTTGATTATTGAATTGTTGGAGATAATTCGTAGGAAGAGTGCGATGTCCTATCTTTTGGCGTCTTGGGAGGGTGGTTGCCCCTTTAATTGTAGCCAAGTTATCATTTTTATTCTTATTTTCTATCTATTTAATTTCAGTTTGTCTTGATTTCTATTATTTTGGTATCAGAGCAATGATCCATGGCGAATTGGAGGAGATCCAGGCATGAAAGGTTGGAGATCTTCATGCAATTATGCCTACAGTTGCAGCAATCATCTCAGGAATACAGACAAGATCTGAAGGAGCTCGCGGCAGATCTAAAGGCACTGAAGGCGGCAAAAATTTCAGATCTGAAGGCGGTGGAGATTTCAAATTTGGAGGTGGCAGAAAATTCAGATCGGAGCGACAGCCCTTAATTTTGGGCTAAAGTCGTCAACTTTGGACGATGCTGAGGAAAAAAGGCGACGGCTTTGACGCAGATATGCATCCAGATGACGAATGGCTACTTTTCGAAGCCGACGAGTACATCGAAAAGCCGATGACGGAATTTTTAGATCTGAAGGCGGTGAAAATTTCAGATCTGGGCGAAAACTCAGATCTAGGGCAAAAGATGTTGCCTTCGACGGAGAAACAGCGAGATGCGTCATTTTCGGCAGCAAAACAGAAGGGCCCAGAATCTCAGGGTATCACCGAGGGGCTGCCCCCCACCAGAAGGGGCGCCAACCCCTTCTGGGGCCCTTAGGGGGGTTGCTGCCCATACTGCAGGGGCGCCAGCCCCTGCTGGGCCTTCCAGGGGGCTGCCGCCACTCCAAAAAGGGGCGTCAGCCCCTCTCGCATGGCTGCAGGGCCCCCTCGGGCCCAGTTTCAGGGCGTAGAGCCTATCAGAGTTCAGATCCAGATTGTTTCGAGCCCAAACAGCAAAAATGTTATATCGTGGGGCGGCGAAACAGAAACGGTGGTAATCCCGAAGGTCGACGAGGGCCCCAAGGTCTTTGGTTTTCAGTTTGAAATCCTTCCGAGCGTCAGCATTTCAGTTTTGGGTGTGGAGGACCTTAAGATCTGACTGACGATGACCGTGGCTTTCTTCTGGACGTCGTTGAAAGCGGTGGAGTCCAATCATACCCTTTTGACCTGGGAGGAGGCTTGCGCACACTTGGAGTAGGGCCGCCACTGACTTCATGCACCACCTTGAGGACAAGGTGGATTTTTGGGGGCGAAGTAAAATTAGATCTGGACTTTTTATGTGTTTTGGGCCCATTAGGGGCGTTTTGGGAATTTTTGGATTTTAGGGGGCATTTTGGGAAATCTGACATTTTATGTAACTTTTCTCTATTTAAAGCTAGGGCCGGCTAGGTTGATATGTTGAATTTGAGAATAAAATTGATAAAGAGGAGATAGTTCCTCATTCTTCGGGAGAGTGCGGACGTCCTCTTTAATTTGCGTCTTGGGAGGGCGATCACCCCTATAATTGTGATCAATTTATCCCTTTTATTTTCAGTTTTATACTATTAACTTTCAGATCTAGTTGGTTTCTATCAAAAAGGAGCTGAAGAGTTGAAGCAAAATCAATGGAAATTACTTTTTAAAAATGAAATTGGATAGGCTGTTCTTTATGGGATCAAAATTTGCTTAAACGTGATATGACAATGGAGATTGGCCTTAGAAGAAGGCTTCATAAGGTCTGCAAAAAATTGCTAGTGAATTGATTATTCTGTGTAGGTAGCGTCCTATGGACAAATTTCCTACTAGCTTCGTTCACTAGGGGAACACGTGCACACAACCCATTGTCCTTTTTTCATGTTTGCTCGTTCTTGCTTACTGCTTGGTGAGCGATTAATTTCTATATCTACATGGGTGGTGCCCATGTTCCTCTGTTGGGCTTATTAGAGTTCTGCCCATCATTCTTCTGAACCATTCTTCCCAAAGTTTCAGCAATTGTTTATTACAATCTTTATTATTCGGGTAAATCTCCTACCCAATTGGTGGGGTTGAGCCTTTAAATCACCATCATAAGCAAGCTATTGCAGCATTATCTTTTCTTTTTTGAAAATTGACCTTATGGTCGGAGTTCCTTTTCTATTGAAAAAACCTGACTGGCCTGATAGTAATCTGAACTTTTCTCTTATTACAGTTGGTTTATAATCAAGTTACTTGAAAGAGTAATAATGTATTTCTTATTATTTACAATACCTATGTAACTGGCACGGCTATATAAACATGTAACGACTTGTGCCCTCTTATTTTCGCACATGAAGATACACCTATTTGGTTGCATGTAACGCGTTATTTCCCTGCCATGTTCTTGTTAATTGCTGAAATCTTAATGAAATTATTGTCATTGTAATGTAATTGGCCTGTAGCACCTGTCGACTATTATTATCAATTACACTGCTAAGAGCTCAACAAAAGTTTGCCACATGTTTGTGTAACGATTGTATTATCAGCCCGAGGGTTGGTCTTTTCTTTAAAACATCATTTTTTATTTTCATTCATGACTTCAGACTGCATGTCAATCATACCATCCTAAGAAACATATGAAATGCCCTCATTGTAGGTTCATTTTTCGATTCCTACGCAATTCCCTAGGCTACAACCTGCATTGACGCTGCAAAGTTGTCAGGTAATTGCTATTTGTTTCATTGGGTGCCACTTGATATTTGGTATGTGTGCTGTCACATACAATAATTTTTGCATATACACTCCAGGCAGAAACACGGAGTTTTCTTAACAGTGAGGTTCCACTGTTTCTTGGGCTTACTAGGTCGTTTTTTTTCATTTCCATTGTTGTGCAGCATTGGAATCCTCATGGTTTACCAGTATCATCACCTCCTATAACTGACTACCCATGGAGCCCCAGATGGGATGCATCTGTAATGGCCGAGCGCATCTTGTGAGCTTTATCCCTATCTAATCCCTCATACCATAATTGTGCAGTTTTTCACTAAATCATGTGTTGTCATGACGATCTTGCAGTGACTTTCTAATTGACGAGAGTTTGAGGTTCAAGATGCACTGTACGGATGTGGCGCCTCATCCGCAATAGTTATGTTTAAATGGATATTAAGATTTCAGCCGTTGTGTGAAAATTTTGGTCACTTGAACACATCCATCGATGCAGTGGATGCAAGGCGCGACCTCAATTTTTACTCAGCGCTGCGTTGAATGGACTTTTAAGTAGCCAAGATACAACGCAGAGTCCTACATTTTGAATGCAGTAACGATGTAGGAACCCCAGTTTGTCATGGACAGGGAGAGCATGCTTTGTTTGTTTTGTATGTAAATAGCAATGTACTCTGTGTAGTTGCTGTTTCCAGTGTATCTGGGTGTAAGAGAATCATACCGGTCGATGTTTAGCCTCGCTGTCAGCATAAACGATGCATAAATCTAGTTTAGACTCTGCATCTTTTATCTTCATAGCTATCATAATGTTAAATTAGAAGTGCTAGTTTGAGCGGTTGCCAACAGGTCTAGATTTGCATACTGGGTCTAGCTCAAGTGACAATCCTTAAAGCATTTTTTTTCATTATGGGTATGGATATGGTTAAGTGCTGAGCTATTGAAATGAAGGAACTTGACGTCATCCTAAGTTTATGTACTCCTATGACCAAAAAAAAATTTCTGTTTTTATGTCAATAATTGACACGGTTTATTTTTTATCATTATATTTAAAAGCTTTTTTTTTTGATTCATCGGAAAGAAAGATACAATACTTAGGGAGTGAACCCCCTAGGATATCTAAGACCCTTTACATCCATATTAAGTTATTGAGATAGCGAAACAGGCGGGCGATACCAGACCCGTAAATCCTCATCCAAATAACATTCCAAATTTGCAAGTGCATCAGCACAAAAATTAGTCGCTCGGAAAACATGCTTGAACGTGTAGGTTCTAAACTTTTCAACCAACTGTCGAATATCCAGAATCAAATTCCAAAGGGGATGAGAATGGACATCCTTTGAAGTAAGAAGCAATAAAGCAACCTTTGAATCAGATTCACACACAATATCCATGCACTCCTTCTGCCACGCCACCTGCATTCCAAAGCATATAGCCTGGAGCTACGCATTTAAGTTAGTTCCCCAACCCACATAGGCAGAGAAACCAGCTAACCACGAACCCCTTTCATCCCGAAAAAGGCCTCCTGCAGCTGCAAGGCCCGGATTCCCTTTGCTAGCTCCATCAACATTTAGCTTCACCACTCCTGAACCAGGGGGAACCCATAGAATAAGTGAATTAGAAGAGTGGGCTGGAGAGGGCTTACAATAAAGGCGAGATATCTCCGCTGCACACATTGCGATCCGCCTGAACATGAAAGTATTTTCAGTATCCATATACCCAATTGAAAAGATCCTTCGGCAACGACGCCCCAAATCTTCCACGAACATGTACCAAATAAAACGACTTGATGTGATGAATATGACCCGATGTCCAAGAAATTATTTAACCAATCCACCAAGGAATATTGATAGAAATTCGGGAAGGTAGATATATGGAAGAAAGCATCCCAAACTCTACGTGCTTCGATGCAGTCTCTGAGAACATGTATTGTAGTTTCAGGTTCATCCCCACATAAAGAACATAAATCAGAATCTGAGATACCTCTCTGGAACCGCAAGACATTCGTGACAATTCTTTCCCTGATGACAAGCCATAAGAAGTGCATCCAACAGGCAGGCAAGAGCAACTTCCATAACCAATCCACCTGAACCTCCAAGCCATTCGAATGGGTCCTCAGCAACTGCAAATAAGCTGACCGAGTAGAAAAAATTCCATTCGGTGTTAGATGCCAAATATATCTATCCTCCTGTGCTAAAACTTTGGGAAGTGGGTAAGCCATAATTCGTTGCGCCACCGTATCTGGAACAAATTGTAATAACTTCTCCATATCACATGACCCATTTGAAATAAAGTCCTTTACCAGCATTCGAGAACAATCTTCCCCAGGTGGAGGGTCAGTTATCACCACTAATGGTTGGCCCAGCCAATTATCCTGCCAAAAGTAGGCACTTAACCTATAACGACCGGTATTTTTCAACACTTCACTTTACGTATTTTTACGTAATTTAAAAAAAATTACTTTATAAATGATGGTCAAGAGTTTTATAACAAAACTGATTTCAAAAATTCTTATAAAAATATTTTTAAGCACGAGACTAATTATAATGTACTCCAGTATTATCAGATTTCCCCAAACACTCAAAATAATTTCAATAAAAATTTGTTTTCAATAATTACCGTTTTGGCTTAATGAATTAATTTTCCATTCAAACATTTTCAAAACGTTTTCAAACTTCTACAGTAACATCCTATGATCATTTAGAGCTCTCCACATTAATTTCGTAATTTTCTGATATCATTTCGATAGAGACCCTGCAAACCCGCTTTCTTGACGTTTTGGCCTGAAACTAGTATCTCCGTAGCTCCAATCCCAAAATGGGCTTTGTATACGCGATCCTCGTGATGATACGATCCCGTGGGTATGTTTTCGTAATTTTTCAGAGTCGTTTACGAAAACGAGTTTGTATTCCTCCGCTTTTCTAATTACAATCGCTAATGACCTAATTAACCCTAATCAAATCCTATCTACCCACCCCTTTGTGGTTAAATCTGAAATTATTCAGATCTAACCCTCCCATCTACCCCCACATCTACCCCCCTCATCTACCCCCACTAGTTACAAGTTTGCCATTTTAATACATATATAAACCCCCCCTCTTTGTATTAACACACCCAGTCACCCTCTCTAACTCTCTCCACTGTAAAAATTCGAATCACCCAGCCCCTGTTCCGCACGCTCCCCCGTCTCTCTCTCGCACTTACTTCTCCCTCAGTCACTCTCTCTCCCGGAGCTCCGACCACCGACCTCTGGCCTCGACCCGTGCTCCGCCTTCAACTTCCGCCGCTGCCGTCCTCCGACGGCCCTCACACCGCCAGCAAACCCCCCAGCGCTTCGACAGCCCGCGAGCCCACGCCGCCGTCGCTCTGTCGTCAACCACCGCCTGCGCCGCTCCCTCCCGCCGCCGTCGTCTCCCTCGCCCCATCGCCGTCGCCCTCCCCCCACTGGCGCCCACCGATCTCCGGCGTCGAACAAAATGCCCCCGCTCAATCGACGGTAACAGCTCGGTGGCAAAAGCGTAAATACGAGAATAATTTCGTATTTCTTTTTTTATTAATTAATAATAGGGTTTTATAGTGTAAAATCCATAACTTAAAATATAGAGCACAGAAAAATGTGAGACTAGCTCTAGAAAATCAGAAACATTATTTTGGATCCATTGGCGCTAGCCTCATCTCGATCAGATGCTTATTTTTTCCAGAATAATTTTTTAAACCTAAAAATTAAATACATATAATTCATTTTAAAGTCCGTAACTCTCTGTTTTCACGTACACTAATACATGATAAAATTATATGTAATAGTAATCTTCGAGACGGTCGTTTTGACTAATTGTTCAAGTATTTCCGACTAGTATTTCTCCCGAAAGAAATTACGGAAGATATACGTCGCTTAAATTATTTGGGTTTTTAAAGCTATTTTTGAGTTTCTGAAAATTATAAAAAATAACATGAGCTTCTGAAAATAATTTCCTTTTGCAGTAAAATTATAATATTTATTTTAAGCTTATATAAAAATTTTGAACGATTTCCGACACCGTTTCAATCGGTTTTAAAAATCAAAACGATCAGTATTTAGATAGGAAAGTTGTATCTTCTAACTGATTGTTTTTGTGATCACATGTACAAACTCTTATGCACCAACTTCAGAGAAAGCCTTAGATCCATTCCCGGCTTACAATGACGACATTGAACTTTATAAGTCACGACAGATTCTAAGTTTAGAAAACTAGTCTACTGTGCTTATATGAACCCGTTGACACTCCTATAGCCTCGAACGGCTATTGTCTTGAACCGAACAGGAGACCTAAACTAAAATGAAAGTAATCAACTAAAGATTACTTTGCCAACTTTCAACTTCGGTGGTTGTAGCACGCAACTACCAACTTGAGTAAATTGTGTGCTAACCACGCTACCACGTGCTCAAAGCACGTAACAATATTTTGTGTTGGACTTGTTTTTATCCTCTTTTCTACTTTCTGGTTTTCTATAAGAAAGTCAACCAGTTGGGCTGGTCTGACTAGCACATGTGGAATATCGCATGGAACATCCTGTGGAACTTCATGTAAAGAACTTGCACTTGACACATCACTGGGGTATTGGGGTAACTCATAGTTAGAGAGAGTACGGGAGTGACTAGAGTTTGATCTTCCCGTCATGCTGCCTGAGTTTCGGTATACCGTCCTGCTGCCTGAGTTTCGGCAAAATACATGTACTGCTGCCTGGGTTTCGGCATTCGTCTGGGTAGCACCCAGGCAAGAGATGGACTGAACGGTCACATATTGTACTCTCCTACTTGAGTCACGTAGTTCTAGTATAGCTTGCACAGTTACTTTCTTTACAGTACATACACTTCACTTTCTACACTTGTACAGTCACCGTACTTTTACTTGTCGTAATTTTAGCTACAGCAGTAGCCTGTTACACCTACACTTTACTTTCTACACTTGTACAGACACTGCACCATACTTACTTTACTTTCACTTCAGTCTGCTTGTACGTAGTTATCTTGTCATACTTGCACAATACCTCTTTTTCTTCATTTAGAATTGTTGTGACTTACCTTCGGTTCCACTTGTGGCACCGACAAACGACGACCTGATAGATGAGATCGCCCCAGAGTTCGAGGAGCCTGCTTTTGACCCAGATGCCTCAGAGTTTTAGTTACTTGTGTTTGTGTACGTGTGATGTTATGTATTTCCTTTCTGCATTTCCTTTCAGTACTTTTACTTTATGTATTTGTGTGTGTGAGTGATGCTGTTGGTTTTATTTCTATTTGGACTAAAATAACATTGTACGCTGGTTTGAGTATTGTGGTACATCTCTGAGTTGTGGCTATGCTGATTTCACTAGTAAATTGAAAGACATGCAAATATCAACTAAGTAACTGGCCCCTGAGAGCGGGTCGTTACAAGTTTGGTGGCCCATGCAGGTCCGTGCAAAATACCTCGAGAACAGTATAGTGAAACCATGATGTATCGTATACGATACTCGACTAAGCTGACATTTCTCTATGAATGCAGGTTTGACACCCGAAAGATGTACGGAAACACCTCAGGGAGCCCCAATGGAGCTGACCAGTCTGGAGCCAGTAACCCAACCAACAATGGACCAGCTCCCAGAGTGCATCAGATCTCTGACCTCACATTGCGAGAGATGGTCCAAGCTATCAGAGGAGAACACCATCATGTGGGAGGCATTCAACAATTCCGCTCCCTCCACCCAAAAACCTGGAATGGCGAGGATGGTCCGATGAAGGCCGAAGAATGGCTGGGAAGTACCGAAGAGAACGTGAGAGCCGCTCAGATCGAAAAGCATGCTTGGGTGGACATTTCCAGGTCCCAACTGATGGATGGAGCCAGAGTCTAGTGGAGCTCTGAAGAAGATCGTCTTCAACGGCCGATCGAATGGGTGACGTTTACCGAACTTTTCCGTACCCAATATTTCTCTCCTGAGGCTCAGATGGAACTGCATGCACAATTCGTCGGGTTGAAACGAGGTTCCATGATAGTGGAACAGTATGCTGCTCGATTCGCCTTACTGAGCCGTTTCGCTGCCGAAATGGTTGCCACTCCCATGGCCTGAGCCCGACGCTTCAAGCAGGGTCTCAATATATAGATCCGCCGGAATTTAGTCGGACGTCTACTGTGCATCCACACTGAGGTCCTGGCTGCTGCTCATGAACATGAGTTCATTGAGAGAGAAGAAAGACGTCATATGGCTGCCCCTTTCAGAAGGCCACCACCTCCAAATACTGCTGTTGGACCCAGCCTGTTGAATATTGGACTTCTCGGATTTGGTTTTGATGATGAGCAAACATAAATAATCCATGAACTAACAATTTGTGAGCGCAGTATTGGAGATCGTCGCCAATTTCACGAGAACATTCAAAGCGACATCTCAACACTTCCCAAAGCTCGTATTCATGCCTAAAGCTTCGTTGAAGCTCTTGCGCCGTTTTGGAAGTTATGAAGATTCAATCGAAGCTCTCGAAGACCGTTTATTAAGGTTTTATTTATAGTCTTTTAGCTTCGATATATAGAATGTTAAGCCTTGAGTATATCTTACGTTTCTATCTTCATTACGCTCATTTCGTAGCTCTAGGATCCTTGCACAAGTTCATTCTAACTTCCTCGAAGCGTCGCACTTCGATTCGGACTTGTATGTGCATGTTAGTTGGTACAAGTACAAGTACTGACCGACTAGATGGTGATCTAGTCGGTCGGCAACTGTTCTTGGACCGACTAGTTTGATTCCTTAATTTCTTGGACTTTACTGTTTACAGTTAGTCGGTCTACGTTGACTCACCGACCGACTAGTTTGTGAACTAGTCGGTCAGTGATGCTTCTTTGACCGACTAGTTGTGACTTACTGTTCATGCTAAAATTCTCCTAAGCTACTGTTTATCGTTAGTCGGTCTAAGAACGTTTGGTGACCGACTAGTTGACAATTTAGTCGGTCAACTTTTGTTCTTGGACCGACTAAGTCACTTTGTACTCAGACTAATTCTTTTTGCTCTTAGTCGGTCTACGTTCACTGACTGACCGACTAGTTGTGAAACTAGTCGGTCAGAAAGTCTTCTTGGACCGACTAGATTTCTAGGTCTGAATTTCTATCTCTTCTCAGATCCTCACTTAGTCGGTCCACGTTGTTTGACTGACCGACTAGTTGATGAACTAGTCGGTCAGTGATTGTTCTTTGACCGACTAATTCTCACAGATTTCTATCCGTTGGAGAATGACCTAACTTGTTTTTATGGGACCCTATAAATACGAGCCTAGGTCATTTCTATCTAGGTTAGAGCTTCCATTCAGAGATTCATTGAGATCAAAAGAGATAGCCATTCTCACTCAAATCAAAAGCTCTCTTCCTCACAAGAAACCCATTCTCTCTCATTCCTAGATCTAGAATCCATCTAGAGAGAAGGTTGTTCTTGGTGAGCTCTTCAAGCTATTGCTTGATCCAAGTCTCCAAATCATTCCTAGGCACCGATTGCTGGTCATTTCCTTGGTGCTAGGTCTTGGTGACTTCATCTTCCTCAAATCCTTCATTTCACCATTTGGGTAAGAAAAACTCAAGGTATAGGATTTTGTGGTAAGATTGTTTATTTCATATTAAACTCTTTAATATTGCTTTGTGATTCTCTCGGTTGTGAGAGAAGGTTGTGATCCCGGGTTGTGGGATTCACGTTTGCTATTGCATGTATGATTTGATCTTGTGAAGGTTTTTCACAAGATATTCATAGTGGAAATCTTAGGTTAGGGTTTCTAACCTAAGTATCCGGAGGGGATCCAGGTGGTTGGGACGTAGGATCACCGGGAACAAGTCGGGGAGACTTGGGTGGATCCGAACCCATTAACATCATTTGTTTGCATTGTTAATTTTGTGTTGTCATTCAATTTAAGCTTCCGCAAATTGATTTGGTAGTTGTTTGCAATTTAATTTGGAATTATACTCCTTATTATTTTAAAGTACTATTCACCCCCCTCTAGTACTTGTGCAGTAGCTGGTAGGGCATTACATTTGGTATCAAAGCCAGATACTCAGCTATGTCTGCCAACGACAACAAGACCGTGCCTCCACCTTCCAACTATGACACCTTCAGGAACCGTGAAGGAGCATCTTCGGTGATGGAATGACATTCCTCTACGAGGCCTCCATTCTTCAACGGTACCAACTATGGGTATTGGAAATGCCGGATGGAAACCTTCCTCCGGAGTGCATCCTTATGGAGGACTACAATGAAGGAATACATCGAACCCAAAGAAGAAGACTTTGAGAAATGGACTACCGCGGAGGTCGCCGCGGAGGTAAGCAATGCCAAGGCAATGAACGCCTTGCAATGCGCATTGGAGCCCGAGGATTTCAATAAGATATGCACATGTAAGAGTGCATATCAAATTTGGAACTCCCTCCTCATTCTTCATGAAGGGACGAGTAGGGTAAGAGACTCTAAACTCGTAGTCGTAAACAAAGATTACGAAATGTTTCATATGCAACAGGGCGAGAAGATGAAAGAATATTACGCTCGTTTTGTTGACATAATAAACGAGTTAGAGGCCCTCGGCAAGTCCTACACTCAAAAGGAGAAGTGCTCAAAGCTTATTGAAGGACTTCCCTCTTCTTGGGAAAAACGTACCTTCGCCATCGAGGAAGGTAATGACATGAACAAATATACCGTAGTTCAACTAATGGGTACTTTGATGTCATACGAGGTACGCAAAAATAGCAAGGTGAAGTTACAAGAAAAGATGAAGTCCTATTTAAACCTAGATGCGCCTAAGAAAAAGGCGATTGCATTCAAGGCGGCTTCATCCACCTCTACCGATGATGAGGACTCGGAAGAAGAAATGGACATGGAATCCATTGCACTCATGGCAAAGAAGTTCAATCGCTTCTTCCGAAAGGGTAACTTCAAACAAAAATCTAAGTTTACTTCTACTAACGCCTCTCCACCTTTGTGCTTTAAATGCAATAAGCCAGGACACATCAAAGCGGATTGTCCTCAAAACAAGCAAAATGAGAAGTGGAAGGCGCCGAAGTTCGACAAGTCAAAGAAGTACAAAAAGGGGTACAAAAAGGGACTTGTCGGAACAACATTCACCGACTCCGAGGATTCCTCAAGCGGAGAGTCGGACGATGAGAACGTGGAGCAAGCGCACATGTGCTTCATGGCAAGAGAGGAGCACGATCAAGGATCCTCCTCTTCCGATGATAGTGATGTCGAAAGCGATGAGGTAACCATGGACGATCTTAGGAATGCTAACTCTCAACTTTGGTCAAAATACACTAAATTAGTAAATAGATATACTAAAGTAAAAGATGATCTAGCTAGCATTCAAACATCGCCTAAGACTATCATCACCAACAACGACACCGTTGTTGAAGAGTTAAGAAATGAGATTGTTAATCTCAAATCTAAACTTGAATATGTTAGCATTGAGGATGCGGAAGAACATAAGATAGCGGATTTAACTTCTCAAAACTCGACTTTGAGTATTGAGAACGAGAATCTTAAATCTCGTGTTTATGTGCTCACATCGCAAATATCCACTTTGGATATTTCTTTGCGTTCTCTCAAAGAGAAATATGAGGACACATTTGGCCGAATCAACAAATTCAACAAGGGTAAGGGCCACTTGGATAATATCCTAAAAGACTTACTTCCGGCCAAACACCACATTGGCTTGGGGTATATGATGGGAAATTCATCCAAGTCGGTCACTACTTTTGTAAGGCCAACTTCCGAAGCCTCAACGAGTGGGAGCAAACACTCTATTGGTAGTTCATCTACCAATGGTGCTTCCACCTCGTCCACACCCTCTTTTGGAAAGAAACCCACTTTGGGTGGACCTCCAAAGAAGGGGCATGCTTATATGTACACAAATACCATGCCACGTAGGAACACACGTCCTACTCCACCATCTCACACATATGATGATTTCTATGCTACACGTTCACGGGCACGTGCACACCATGTGAGACACCCTCACGCACGTGTTTCCACACATGCATATGTTCACACACCTCATCGTATGAATAATTCTCGTCATGCACCATTCCATCATGTCCCGTATGCCTATCCACGTCATGCATCACGTAGAAATCAACGTCGCATGCATGCACCCAATAGGATGATGGCTCCCAAAATTTTCACTATTTGGAGCCTAAAGGACACACACATGGACGAAAAACAAATGTATATGAATGCTTATTTTTCGAATGTTGTGCATAGTAGGAATTATGTGGGGAAGTCAAAGTCCAATTGGACTTGGCTTCCAAAGGTCTAACCTTTGAGGACCCAATGACCTTGGGTACCATGATATGAAAGTTTCTATCTTTAGGTACTCAAGGAAAAGAAAAAGAAGAGGAGCAACAAATTTAAATTTAGCTCCAAAGGGAATTGGATACTCGATAGCGGGTGTTCAAAACACATGACGGGTGACGCTCAATTGCTCTCCGGAGTGGTTCCCATTGCAAATGGAAATCGCGTCGTATTTGGAGGCAACGAGAGCGGAACCATCGTCGGTGTTGGTAAAGTGGGTAACCCTTCTAAACCCTTAATTAGTGATGTTTTTCTAGTTGATGGTTTAAATCATAATCTTATTTCAATAAGCCAACTTTGTGACAAAGGTTACAAAGTTAGCTTTGCGAAAGGATTGTGTCATATTTCAAATGATAATAATAAATTATTATTTTCCGGTACACGCCATAAAGATATTTATATTTTGGATCTTCCTAAGTCATATGAACAATGTCTCGTTGCCAACACAAGTGAACAACACTTATGGCATCGACGCTTTGGACATGTGAACTTTGGAACACTTTATAAACTTTCGAAATTAAATTCCATTAAAGGTTTTCCGAAGCTCGTTTTCGAAAAGAAAAGTTTTTGTGATTCTTGTCAACGTGGCAAGCTTCCTAAATCTTCATTTAAACCTAAGAAAAGCATTTCTACGAAACGGCCACTAGAGCTATTACATCTAGATTTATTTGGGCCAACTAGAGTTGCTTCCTTAGGAAATGCAAGATATGGACTAGTCATCGTTGATGATTATTCAAGATTTACATGGGTATTTTTCTTAAGTAATAAAAATGAAGCTTTTGAAAACTTCACAATATTTGCAAAGAAAGTACAAAATCTCATCGGAACCACCATTGTCACTATTCGTAGTGATCATGAGGGTGAATTTGAGAATGAGTCTTTCTCAAATTTTTGTGATGATCTTGGAATTACTCACACGTTTTCTTTCCCTCGCGCACCTCCTCAAAATGGTGTTGTTGAGAGGAAGAATAGAACGCTTGTGGAGTGTGCTCGCACTATGCTCGAAGATAGTCAACTTGGTTATCAATTTTGGGCGGAAGAGGTACACACCGTTTGCTATGTGTTTAATAGAATACTTTTGAGGCCCGGCACCAAACAAACTTGCTATGAATTGTTGTTTGGTAGATTGCCTCAAGTTAAACATTTTCGTGTTTTCGGCGCAAAATGTTTCATTAAAAACACATATGATAATTTGGACAAGTTTGATCCGAGATCGGATGAGGGGATATTTGTTGGGTATTCCTCACGTAGCAAAGCCTACCGGATATACAACAAAAGATCCTCTACGATCGAGGAATCACTTCATGTCTCATTTAATGAGAATTTTACTACTTCTAGAATTTCAAATGATAATGATTCTATGGATGTTTTATGTGATTCATTTGAAAATTCTAAGTCTATTGATTCAATTGATTCTATTGAGACTAACCCGACTAATGAAGTTGTTGAGAATGTGCCTAGTGATCAAGGTATTCCCAAGCGGCTTCATACCGTTCGCGACCATCCCCATGAACAAGTTATTGGCAATATTAATGATAGTGTCAAGACGAGATCTCAAGTCCACCACTTCGCCAATTGTGCCTTTGCCTCATCGATAGAGCCAAAGAATATCGTTGAAGCGTGCGAAGATAGTGCTTGGATCCTTGCCATGGAGGAGGAACTCATTCAATTCGAGAGGAATGAGGTATGGGAGCTTGTTCCTTTGCCATCGAAGAACCACACCGTCATAGGGACAAAGTGGATCTTCAAGAACAAAACCGACGAAAATCAAGTCGTCGTCCGGAACAAAGCTCGGTTAGTAGCTCAAGGCTATCGCCAAGAGGAAGGTATCGATTTCGAAGAATCCTTCGCTCCGGTAGCTAGATTAGAATCGATTAGACTCTTATTGTCTTATGCATGCCATAAAAATTTTAAGTTATTTCAAATGGATGTTAAAAGTGCATTTTTAAACGGAGATGTCGTTGAGGAAGTTTACGTTTCTCAACCTCCGGGCTTCATAAATGAAAAATTTCCAAATCATGTTTTTAAACTAAAGAAAGCTCTTTATGGTTTGAGACAAGCTCCTCGAGCTTGGTATGATCGCCTAAAGAATTTTCTTTTGGATTTGAATTTTAAAATGGGCGAAGCCGATTCTACACTTTTTGTTAAGCATGCGAATAATGATATTTTATTAGTTCAAATTTATGTTGATGATATCATTTTCGGTGCTACTAACTTCACTCTTTGCGAAGAGTTTTCTAATGTTATGAAGGAACAATTTGAGATGAGCCACATGGGCGAACTCAAATATTTCTTAGGTCTCCAAATTCGCCAATTGAACGATGCAATCTTCATCCACCAAACGAAGTATACGGTGGAGTTGCTTAAGCGATTTGGAATGGAAAGTGCTTCCGGGAAAAGGACTCCAATGAGCACGACTACGCATCTTGACAAGGATACGGGCGGTAAGGATGTAGACATTCGTCTATATCGAGGTATGATAGGTAGTTTACTCTATCTTACCGCAAGTAGGCCCGATATTATGTTTTCCGTATGCGTATGTGCTCGTTATCAGTCTCAACCTAAGGAGTCTCACTTAGTAGCGGTAAAGCGTATTTTCCGTTATCTAAGTTACACTTTAGATTTTGGATTACTTTATCCGAAATCTAGCACGTATGAGTTAGTCTCATACAGTGATGCCGATTATGCGGGATGCAAATCCGACAGGAAAAGTACTAGTGGCACTTACCATTTTATAGGAAATTCTCTTGTCTCTTGGTTTTTCAAGAAGCAGAATTTCGTATCACTTTCAACCACCGAGGCGGAATATATTGTCGCCGGTGCTGCGTGTGCTCAGGTTCTTTGGATGAGACACACTCTTAAAGACTTGGGTATAAACTGTGATACTTGCCCTATCATGGTGGACAACCAAAGTACAATATGTCTCTCTAAGAATCCGATACACCATTCCCGTTCTAAACACATAGATGTTCGTCACCATTTCCTAGATGATCATGTTGCTAGAAAGGACATCATTTTAGTGTACGTTGAAACCCAGAAGAAAATCGCCGATATTTTCACGAAACCACTCAAGGAAGACTCCTTTGTGCGGTTACGTCGAGAATTGGGGATTATGGGTGAATCCGAGATATAGGATTCATATTTCATTCAATTATCTTGCATGCTATTCGATTTCGCGATATTTTGTTCATGCTAGATTAATTGAATTTTTGGGAATTTTATGTGATATATTTGAATTTATGATCGAATTCGTATTTGAAAGTCGTATTTAAGATTTCGACGTTTTATGGGGTAATTTAGATGACTAATGAGAGTTTTAAGTTGTTTCATCCAAGTGGTTTGTGAAGAATAATCAATTATCAAATTTTGAACTCTTCTAGTCGGTCTAAGTTCATTTGTCAACCGACTAGATGCTCATCTAGTCGGTCAGCAAGTGAACTCAGACCGACTAGATCAAGCTCTCATCCATCTCCTATCATTTTCTTTCGTTAGTCGGTCATAGTACACCTACCGACCGACTAGATTGAAAACTAGTCGGTCAGTAAGTATACGGCGACCGACTAAATCTAGCCCTAAAATTTGCTGTTTGCCTCTGTTTCGACTAAGTCGGTTCAAGCTCATTGACCGACCGACTAGATCATAATCTAGTCGGTCAGTACTTGAACTGTGACCGACTAAGTGGGTTAGGGCATTTGTGTCTTTTTGATTCCAGACCGACTTATACTCACTTTGGTTCGACTAAAATCATTCTTAGTCGGTCGTTTCCTCTTCTCCAGCCCGATAAACCCCAAAACCCATCTCGAGCCCCCTCGTATTCCGTCGACTCCGGCCATCACTCCGGCCATCCCCGCCGTCCGCCGCCGTCGCCTCCTCCTCCTAGGTATCTTCCCCCTCCTCCTAGGTCGATTTCTTGCCCTAGGGTGCGATTTCATCTTCTAGGTATTCTAGGGTTTCGGAATTTTTCTTCTTAGGGTTTGTGAGTTAGGGTTTGTTTGTTGTGTGCTTAGGGTTTGTTGTTGATCCTCCGTGATTGCTTGCTTGTACTCGTCGTGCCACGACCATGGCTAAGACGAGGATTCCCATCGCCTCTTCCGGGGCTTCTCCTATGACCGTAGGGCCTTCCAACCCTAGGAATCCACCGAAGCCCAAGCGTCGTGCCAAGACTACCCAAGCTTCCCCGTCTTCGCCTCCTCTGAAGAAACAGAGGACGGAGACCGTCAAATCTAAGACCAAAAAGCCAATTCCACACACACCATCGACTCCTCCCGATTCCGATTCTGA
Organism: Scilla litardierei; assembly: GCA_030789695.1. Taxonomy (NCBI): domain Eukaryota; kingdom Viridiplantae; phylum Streptophyta; class Magnoliopsida; order Asparagales; family Asparagaceae; genus Scilla; species Scilla litardierei. The sequence goes on from CM061133.1 coordinate 31,519,421, forward strand.
GTTTATCCCAGAGGATGAGCAAGGCCATAGGGAACCCACTCCTCCACTCCGTCCTAGGACTCGCCAGCCAAAGGGAAAGGGCCCAATGCCAGCGGGGGGTGTTGACATATCGTTGTGTCGCGATGACCCTTTGTGTCTCGCGGCCTACAAGCGTATTGAACACTGCCCGATGTTATTGGAGCACTACGTCCAGTTTTCTGATTTCCTTGGCTTAGCCGATCTCCTCTTCTATAGTGGTCTCCTTGATTATCTCCGCTATGATCCTAAGGCCAATCCCAAACCGTATCCTCGCCTAGTGAAATTGTTCTATGCCAATCGCGTTCGAGGCCAGTACGATGCCAGCCACTCCATTGAGACGACTGTCTTGGGAACTCCTATAGTTCTCACGGCAGAAATCTTGGGGGAGATTCTTGGTTGTTCGTCGTGTGGTCTCCTCCCTTCGGACATTTCCGTCGATGACATTTCTTCCTTGGATCAGTCAGTTCTTGCAGATATCTTCCAGGTTATCCCCTCCGCATTCATTGGTGTTCCATCGAAATCTTTCAAGCCGAATGCGTGGGTCCTTAACCTGATCTTGAAGTCTTGCCTCCTCCCTAAATATGGATCATCTTCTCTTCCATCCCAGCCGTTCTTGAAATTGATCTACGCTCTTTTCTTGGGATGCGAGATTAATTGGGCTCGCGTGATACTCGATAAGATGGACTCTTTCGAGTGTATACGCAAGACCAATAAGTCTGCGCATATTCCATACCCTTGCCTGTTGACCCTCGTGTTTCGTCATTTCCGAGTCCCTCTCCCTCCTGACGATGAGCGTCCCTTGGGTACTCCTCTGAACGCGACGGCCGTGAAGAAATCTCTAGCGGCGCTTCGTCACGTACAGAGGTCTACCACATCTGCTTCTCAGGCGACTCCCTCTGCTGCTGGTGCCCCCTCTCGTCCTGCTACTTTGGATGATGTCGTACGGATACTTCGTCGGCACGAGTCTCGCTTGGCTCGTACCGAGGAGGTAGTTTGCCGTATGGCTCGTCAGATGGGCATTGATCTTCCTCCGTCCGTGTCTGAGGACGAGGAGATGGACGATGAGGAGCTTGACGAGCTTGTCACTTCTTTAGCCTGTGGCGATGAGGCCGCTGCTGCTGCTGCCACATCTTCTGCTCCTGGTGTTGGCACCTCTACCGGTGCTCCAGAGATCTCTGCTGCAGTAGTTCAGACTTCTGAGCCTGCTGCCTCTCCTGATGTGCCTGCTGATGTTGAGCCTGTTGCTGTTGCTTCCACACCTACCCCGACGATCCCGTCTGTTGAGACACCTCTACTCCCTGCAAAGCCTGAGTCCACTCCGTCGACTGGACCCACGGAAACTGCAGATCCAGCCACTTCCTCGTGATTGTCAGTTTCGAGGACTCTCCACTACACTTCGGATGATATATTTTTTTAGTGAGAGTATTTTGGGTTTGGATGGGGTTTGAGAGTTGTTTTGATGTATTTTTGAGCTTTCAGGGTTTCGGTGTTGGTTGTTTTGATACACTTTGGATGACGTTGCTGATGGTTATTTTGTTGTATTTTGATGTTGACGATGATGATGTATCTTTTGATGTTTATATCCGTGGTCGTTTGTATTTTGATGTACTCGTTGGGATATCTCTTTGGATGTACTCATGATGTTCTCATTTATATATATACATCGTCGTTCTCTTTGTCCTAATTCGTCGTGCACATTTAATATTCGTTCAATGCATATAATGTGTGAATACGTCGTTCGACGCATGAAAACTTGGTTAAATAGATTTAAATTCTAGAATTGTATAGAATTGTTTTCCATGCACAAATTTTAACCAAGAATATTGAATATTGAAGAGTATGTTTCATTATTCAAGAAATGAATAATTATTTGGTATTTTTGATGATTTTTGATTTTTTTTTTGATAATGGACATTTTGGCACACCTTGATTTGATTTCCACATTTTTCCCTTGGTGTCAATTTGGTCCATCGTCATTGTCTACGACTCTCGATGTTTGATTTTCCATTTCCTAGCTGTTGTCGTTGTATGCCCCCCGTTTTTGGGATAATGCCAAAGGGGGGGGAGAGATAATGATAATAGATAGCGCAAATGAAAATTTAACTCAATTTCCAAGAATCTAGTTTGATATGTTAGATTCAGGGGGAGTTAAGATACATATAAGGATTTTCAAAATCCGATATTTCGAAAATTGATTCTATTTATTTATCTTACTCGTCTGCTTGATGCAATTCATATATATTCATTTTGGAATTAACGTGTCATCAATGCAGGGGGAGTAAGTATTTTACATTTGAATCATTATTTTTGATTATTATTTATGTTGGTTTGTCATCACCAAAAAGGGGGAGAATGTTGAATATTGGACTCCCCGGATTTGGTTTTGATGATGAGCAAACATAAATAATCCATGAACTAACAATTTGTGAGCGCAGTATTGGAGATCGTCGCCAATTTCACGAGAACATTCAAAGAGACATCTCAACACTTCCCAAAGCTCGTATTCATGCCTAAAGCTTCGTTGAAGCTCTTGCGCCGTTTTGGAAGTTATGAAGATTCAATCGAAGCTCTCGAAGACCGTTTATTAAGGTTTTATTTATAGTCTTTTAGCTTCGATATATAGAATGTTAAGCCTTGAGTATATCTTACGTTTCTATCTTCATTACGCTCATTTCGTAGCTCTAGGATCCTTGCACAAGTTCATTCTAACTTCCTCGAAGCGTCGCACTTCGATTCGGACTTGTATGTGCATGTTAGTTGGTACAAGTACAAGTACTGACCGACTAGATGGTGATCTAGTCGGTCGACAACTGTTCTTGGACCGACTAGTTTGATTCCTTAATTTCTTGGACTTTACTGTTTACAGTTAGTCGGTCTACGTTGACTCACCGACCGACTAGTTTGTGAACTAGTCGGTCAGTGATGCTTCTTTGACCGACTAGTTGTGACTTACTGTTCATGCTAAAATTCTCCTAAGCTACTGTTTATCGTTAGTCGGTCTAAGAACGTTTGGTGACCGACTAGTTGACAATTTAGTCGGTTAACTTTTGTTCTTGGACCGACTAAGTCACTTTGTACTCAGACTAATTCTTTTTGCTCTTAGTCGGTCTACGTTCACTGACTGACCGACTAGTTGTGAAACTAGTCGGTCAGAAAGTCTTCTTGGACCGACTAGATTTCTAGGTCTAAATTTCTATCTCTTCTCAGATCCTCACTTAGTCGGTCCACGTTGTTTGACTAACCGACTAGTTGATGAACTAGTCGGTCAGTGATTGTTCTTTGACCGACTAATTCTCACAGATTTCTATCCGTTGGAGAATGACCTAACTTGTTTTTATGGGACCCTATAAATACGAGCCTAGGTCATTTCTATCTAGGTTAGAGCTTCCATTCAGAGATTCATTGAGATCAAAAGAGATAGCCATTCTCACTCAAATCAAAAGCTCTCTTCCTCACAAGAAACCCATTCTCTCTCATTCCTAGATCTAGAATCCATCTAGAGAGAAGGTTGTTCTTGGTGAGCTCTTCAAGCTATTGCTTGATCCAAGTCTCCAAATCATTCCTAGGCACCGATTGCTGGTCATTTCCTTGGTGCTAGGTCTTGGTGACTTCATCTTCCTCAAATCCTTCATTTCACCATTTGGGTAAGAAAAACTCAAGGTATAGGATTTTGTGGTAAGATTGTTTATTTCATATTAAACTCTTTAATATTGCTTTGTGATTCTCTCGGTTGTGAGAGAAGGTTGTGATCCCGGGTTGTGAGATTCACGTTTGCTATTGCATGTATGATTTGATCTTGTGAAGGTTTTTCACAAGATATTCATAGTGGAAATCTTAGGTTAGGGTTTCTAACCTAAGTATCCGGAGGGGATCCGGGTGGTTGGGACGTAGGATCACCGGGAACAAGTCGGGGAGACTTGAGTGGATCCGAACCCATTAACATCATTTGTTTGCATTGTTAATTTTGTGTTGTCACTCAATTTAAGCTTCCGCAAATTGATTTGGTAGTTGTTTGCAATTTAATTTGGAATTATACTCCTTATTATTTTAAAGTACTATTCACCCCCCCTCTAGTACTTGTGCAGTAGCTGGTAGGGCATTACACAGCCGACAACCTCCGCCCAATCAGATGTACCGACCCACTCAGCAGACGCAGTTCAAAAGGCAGGCCCCACCACCACAACAAGTGTGTCATCATTGCGGGAAGCCAGGGCACTTTCGTTCAGAATGTCGGTATTTTATGATCCTTTGCCTGATCTGTGGGTCGAAGGACCACACTGCGAGGGACTGTCCTGAGAGGAAGCCTCGGTCTTCTAACCCTGCTCTACCCAATGCCCCTGCCAGGAATGCACCACAGCGACCACCACCACCTGCTCAGCAACATCAACCACTCCCTCCTCAGCAACAAGTGTACCCGCAGACTGTCACACCCCGCTTCCCAAAAATGGAGGCGAGACGTGAAAAGGTCCGCACAAACGTGGAGCTGTGAAGCTACACGCCTGATAAGCGTCAATAAAACATATGCAGGTCCCTGTAACCACGAGCAAACCAAGATAATAACACAAGGAGATACAGAAATAAAATCCCAAATCTCAGCAATGTCCAAACATTAAAATTAAGTTCTACATCCAGAAAAGCCACCAGGCTAAAAGAAAGAGTCTAGGCCCAAAACATGGCCAACAAAAGCCAACACGGCACAAAGTATTAGTGCTACGCACCGACAACTAAAACAGTCTAAACAACAACACAAACAGTCTCTACGAATGATCGCCCGTGTCCTCAAACTCCTCGTTGAACGCGGGCTCTGACTCAGCGTCAGCGAACACCACGTCCTCAGCAGTAACCTCAGGCTCAGGATCTAACATGTGTCACCCAAAAGAGTAAAGGGGCACATGACAGCAAGTCTAAAAGACTTGGGCAAGGAAACTGAAAGGAAGGTAAACTAACAACCTAGCAGTTATAGTATGATGCATAGCATGACGAGTTTAGTATGTGAGCAACAAATAAGGTAAGGTGCAAGTAACAAGTAACGAGTAGCAAGTGTGGCATGGATGACAAGTTTTACAAGTATAAACATGGACACGTACAAGTCAAGTAAATCATGTCAAGTAAACACGTCGTGCACAGAGATTACGTCTTCTGGCTAGAGTGGCGGATCAAGCCAACTCGTAAACTCAGGTGATCGCTTATCCCTACCCCTCCACGTGTATCGAGCCAGGGCATTACCCCCGAACACATATGCTCGCGTCTGGATCACGAGCCAGGAAGTGTTTTGACACGTATGGCATAGGGTTATGCCCACATAACGGGTGCCTAGCCGGATCAAGTAGTACAAGTAATGTAGCGTGTGCCACGAATGCAACATTCAACATGGATAGCATGGCATGTACAGATAATTCGCGTACCGTTAGTTGAATTTAAACATGGCAGATAAGATGCATAGATGACAAGTGCCAATAATTAAAAGTAGTCGGATCAAGCTTCGTTGCCAAGCTAGATCCTGAAATTTGCGCCTAGGCGAGTATCATTTCGTCGCTTAGTCTCTTTTACGCATACAACAAGAAAATGGCCTAAAACATGGCCTAAAACCCTAAGTGGCAAGTTTCACTTGCCTAGCACCGAGGATGACGATCAATGAGGCACGTCACAAAATGTTAGCTACGTGGATGAGATCGCTGCCATGGCAAAACAACATCAGAACAATATCTCTAATTTCCATTTTATTAGGGTTTAACAAAAAATCACCAAGTGGGTTAAGAGAATATTAAAGGATCGAGTTATTACCGAATCGTTAGCGGAAGAACGATGCCGAGCAAGCACGGCAACGGAAGAACGATCCGGAGAACTACGGTTCAGATCTCAAAATGGGGAGAAAATCTGGAGAAATGAGATTTTGTGGGTTTTTGGGGGTTGGCCGGCGGCCTAGAGGAGATGGCCGGTGCAAATGGAGGGGGAGAGGGGCTCTTGAGGATGGAGGAAGGGCTAGAGGAAGGTTAGGGAATATCAGAGGTCAAGGGGGAAAGGAAATGGCCAAGAGAAGAGAAATAAAGAAAGAAAACGATTGGGGGTTTAAATAGGAAATCGTGCGGCGGCTGGGCAAACCCTAGGTTTACTGGGTCAATTAGGCGGTCAAAGAAGAGTGGTTGACCGACTAGTTTAAGAACTAGTTGGTCGGTCGACTAACTGTGACCGACTAACACCAAACAGTAACTCAGGTCGTCAAAATGGTCAAAGAACTAGTCGGTTAAAGAACAATGGTTGACCGACTAGTTTGCAACCTAGTCGGTCGAAAAACGTTCTTAGACCAACTAACGATAAACAGTAACTTAGGTAAAATTAATCGAATGAACTAGTCGGTCTGAGAGCAAGTTCTGACCGACTAGTTTCACATCTAGTCGGTTGGTGGTTGTTCTTAGACCGACTAAGAGTAAACAGTAACTTCTGAATTATTGATTAATTAAACTATTCGGTTTGAGAAGAGTTCCTGACCGACTAGATTCCAATCTAGTCGGTTGGTACCCCTTCTTGAACCAACTAAAGTGCACAAAAAGTGCCGAATTGAAGCGCGAAGCTTCGGGAAGATTTCTATAGCTTCTAAGATTAACCTATCTCTAAGATATGAGCGATTTGAAGTTCGTCATGCGTGACTTACTCCAAGATCAACGATTCTAAGGAAGAAGCTAGAAAATCACAACGAAATGAACGAAAACGAAAGCTACGGAGACGGAAACCACACATAAGGAGAAAATCCACCAAAACATATATATAATATAGATAATACAAATACATAAAAAAACCAGTCGTTACATCCTCCCCAACTTAAGAAAAATTCCGTCCTCGGAATTTCCCAACACTCACGTGTCCGGGAACAAAAGTGGGTAGCGCTCTCGCATCTCATCCTCTCTCTCCCAAGTAGACTCTCCTGGCGAGCCGTGTCGCCACATCACCCTCACAAGATTGACAACCTTGTTCCGGAGCGACTTCTGACGCCTGTCCAGAATCTGCACTGGCTTCTGGTCATACGTCATATCAGGGCGAACGGTGATCTCCGAGAAATCCACAGCATGAGATGGATCACTGATGTATCGACGAAGCTGCGACACATGGAAAACATTGTGAACTCCTTCCAAGGATGGCGGCAAGGCTAAGCGGTAGGCTACCTCTTCAACTCTCTCCAGAATGTCAAACGGTCCAATGTATCGTGGGCTCAACTTCCCTCGCTTCCCAAAGCGAATCACACCACGATTCGAAGAAATCTTCAAGAACACATGGTCGCCTGGCTGAAACTCCAAAGGACGGCGTTTAGCATCCGCCCAATGCTTAAAACGGTCCTGAGCGATCCTCAGCCTCTCCCGAATGTTCCTGACAACATCCACAGCCTCCACAATTATCTCAGGTCCCAACAGCTCCCGATCACCAACGTCATCCCAACTCAATGGCGATCGACATTTCCTCCCATACAGCGCGGCGAAAGGCGCCATGTCGATACTCGCCTGGAAGCTGTTGTTGTAAGAGAACTCCACCAGATGTAGATGGTCCTCCCACGAACCCTTGAAATCCAACATGCACGCCCTCAGCATGTCCTCCAAGATCTGAATTGTCCTCTCGGACTGGCCATCTGTCTGCGGATGGTACGCCGTGCTGAAACTCAGACGAGTACCCAAACTCTTCTGCAAACTCTGCCAGAACTGAGATGTGAACCTCGTGTCTCTGTCCGACACGATACTCACGGGGACTCCGTGAAGTCGTACGATCTCCTGCATGATTCACGTTACATCACATTCTAAACTAGAAACGGAGAGTAAAAGAATTTACCTCCATGTATCTCCTCGCTAGCGTCTCAGTGGACTGTCCTACTCGGAATAGAATAAAGTGCGCGGATTTGGTCAATCGATCTACGATCACCCAAATCGCGTCATTCTGCTTCGGACCCCGAGGTAGTCCAGTCATGAAATCCATAATGATGTGTTGTCATTTCCACTCCGGAATCGGAAGCGGTCGTTGCAACCCTGCCGTACGCTGATGCTCCGCCTTTACCTGCTGGCAAACCAAGCACTTGGCTACACTCCGAGCCACACTCCTCTTCATACCATGCCACCAAAAGTTCAGACGAAGATCCTTGTACATCTTGGTGCCACCAGGATGCATAGAATACGGCGAACTGTGTGCCTCCACCAACAACTCCTCCCTGATATCCCCAGCTGGCACACACACCCTAGCTCCATACCTCAGCGAGCCGTCCTCATGAATCAAGAAGTCAGTCCACAGACCGGCTTCCACCTGCTCCCGAATCTTCACCAGCTTCGGATCCTCAGCCTGACCAGCCTTGATCCGATCCACGATCGTCGACTGTATCTGCATACACATCAACAAAGAAGCTTCTTCAGGAAAAACGATCTCAAATCCAGACTCGCAAAAATCCTGCTGCAATCTCCACTGCAAAGTCAACAACATCACCGCTGGAAGCCTACTCAGTGCATCAGGAACCACATTCACCTTGCCAGGGTGAAACTGCAAATCAGTCTCATAATTCGCCATGAGATCCAACCATCGACGTTGTCGCATGTTGAGCTCCTTCTGAGTAAAAATATACTTCAAGCTTTTGTGATCGGTGAAGATCTTCACTTTCTCACTCAGCAGGAAGTGCCTCCAAATCTTGAGCGTAAACACGACAGCAGCCAACTCCAAGTCGTGCGTCGGGTAATTCTTTTCATGAGTCTTGAGCTGACGCGAAGCATACGCCACAACATGCCCGTGCTGATGCAACACACAACCAAGACCCTTGCCAGAAGCATCGCAAAAGATCTCAAATCATCCGCTGCGATCAGGCACAACAAGAATAGGGGCAGTCGTCAATCTCTCCCTCAGAACACCGAAGGCATTCTCACAATCACCCGACCAAACAAAAGGCACATTCTTCCGTGTCAATCTGGTCATCGGCTCAGCAATACGAGAAAAGTCCTTAATGAAGCACCGATAGTAACCAGCAAGCCCAAGGAAACTCTGGATCTCAGATGCTGACTGTGGAACAGGCCACTCTCTGATGGCCTTGATCTTCTCGGGATCCACTGAAATACCATCTCCAGTCACCACATGCCCGAGAAAAGTAACTCTGTCCAGCCAAAACTCGCACTTCAAAAACTTAGCCTACAACAAATGCTTCCTCAAAATCTCCAACACCGTCCTCAAGTGCGAGGCATGCTCCTCCTCCGACTTTGAATAGATCAGAATGTCATCAATAAAGATAACGACAAACTTATCCAAAAAGTCATAGAAGATCAGATTCATCAGATTCATGAAACTGCGGGTGTATTGGTTACACCGAAGGGCATAACCACAAACTCGTAGTGTCCATACTTCGTCCTGAATGCTGTCTTCGGAACATCTTCCTTCTTCACCTTCAACTGATGATAACCACTCCTCAGATCCAACTTCGAAAACACCCTCGAACCTCCAAGCTGATCAAAAATATCATCGATGCGAGGCAACGAGTATTTATTCTTGATGGTCACCGCATTCAGCTCCCGATAGTCCACGCACATACGACGCGAACCATCCTTCTTCTTCACCAGTAGCACCGATGCTCCCCACGGAGACACACTAGGATTGACATAACCCTTCTGCAAAAGCTCATCCAGCTGCTTCCGCAATTCCTCCAACTCAGCGGGTGCCATACGATAAGGCGCTTTTGAAATCGGCTGCGCTCCCGGAATAAGATCAATCGAAAACTCAAGAGCTCGATCGGGTGGCAATCCAGATATCTCCTCGGGGAAGACGTCATCGAAGTCCCGCACAACCGCTGGCCTCTCCAGCTCCATCTGCATAGCCACAATCTCCACTGGCCTGGCCCGAAATCTGATAGGGCCAAGTGAACTGCTACCTCGGCTGAACTCAAATACTGGATGTCCGGGAATCTCGAACACCACCTTCTTCCTCCGACAATCGATCGTAGCATAGAAGCTCGCAAGCCAATCCATCCCAAGGACCACATCATAGTTGATGATGTCGTGGACAATGAAATCAGCGTAAAGCTCATGTCCACAAACCACCAACGGGCAAGAATTGCAACCACGATGTACCGAGATCACGCCATTCCCTGTAACGATATTCCAACTCTTGGAAAGAGGGGACGTCAACAAGGAATGCTTCTCCACGAAGCTCCGAGAAATAATGCACATCGATGCACCTGAGTCAAAGAGGACTCGTGCAGGAAATGTGCACACCAAAATCACACCTACAACAGTCTAACAATCAAGCCCTAGTCTAGCAAACAATCATGTACAAGCAACCAACATAATCTAACAAACAAAACTAACTAAGAAGGATAGCTAGATTGAGGATTACCTGCGATAACCTCATCCACAGCCATGCTCTCCACCTTGGTCATCAGAAAAGCCTGCCTCCCCGGGGGAAAAGCCTGCTGAAAAGCCTGCCTCTGTGGGACAAGAGCTGCTCCACGTCCAGCAGGAACATGCGCTCTCTGCTGCAACGGCTGTGCTGCAACAGGTGCCCTCCAAGGCTGCTTCGACTTCGGGCAGTCCTTCATGGTATGGGTAGGATCTCCACAGACAATACACTGGCCCAGGAATCTCCTACACTGCTCCTTGATATGCCCGGTCTTGCCGCAGAAATGGCAAGTCTTCTGAATAGGCCCTCCTGGCCTCTTGAACTACACCGGCTGATTAGGCTTGAAACCAGGCCTAACCACCGCTCTGGCCTGCTCCATAGGCCTCTTCCCAGCTCCAGCAACATGTCCTCTCCTCTGGTTCAGGTTCAGCTCCTGCCTCCTCGCAGCTACCGGAACCTTCTGATAAGATTCCAGATCAGAGGAAGACACGAAACTCTGAAGCTCCAAAGCAAGTCCCTGCAGGAACCTCTGAGCCCTCTCATCAGCATCCTGCACCATCTTCGGTGCGAACCGACTCAGCCTAGTGAACTCTTGGTGGTACAGGTCCACCGTCAAGATCCCTTGCTTCAGATCAATAAAGCGCTGTAGCATCTCCTTCCTAGTAGCCTTCGGAAAGAACTCTTCATCAAACCTGGACTTAAAGGTAGCCCAAGCTATCGGCTCCACCAGCATCTTCTCTTCCGCATCCCACCAGTTCTGAGCATTATCCTTGAGTTGCAGCTTCGCCAAATCAACCCATCCAGCCGGGCTGATCTTCACCATCTTCAAATTATCCTCTATGTTCCGAATCCACTCATCGGCAGCTAGAGGACCCTCAGACCCATCAAAATAAGCGGGACCCAACTCCCGAAACTGCTTCGCTCCTGGCTCGGAGCGAGGGGCATCCTGGATTGCCCGAGCAGCTCGAGCAACTGGAGCATTCTGGACTTGCAGGAGCACACCCTGCTGCACCTGCATCATCTGAAGCATCATCCGCATCATCTCCCCATTGGTGGGCTCCCTATCAGGCTCCTCGTCATGAGGGGGCGCGCTACCACCAACACGGGTAAATCGCCTTCCTGCCATCTAATGACACAGAAAACGAAACAGATTAGACTCATAGCTTATGACTCGGATGTCGAACTTAGTTTATTGGACATTCTAATATTATTATCGTTATTCCGATAATCGCAGTTACAGAAGAGAGGACCTGCATGGGCCACCAACAAAACCTGTCACGCCCCGCTGTTTGGGCATTTTTGGTGTCTCACTCGGCCGAGTAAAGGAGTCACTTGGCCGACCAGCGAGACACCGCTCGGCCGACCAGATCGGACACGTTTCATGTGTGCATTCGGCCAAGCGTCGGAAGCCACATCGGCCGAGTGACGAGATCCCGTCCGCCCGAGTGGCACTCAGACGACGCCCATCAAAAAGTGCCAACTTACTGTTTTCCGTCTGCCTGAGCTTCAGAAGACCCACTCGGCCGAGTGGAAAATGCCGACCGCCCGAGTACATAGAAGCCATCGGCCGAGTGACGACAACTCACTCGGCCGAGCCACCCCCGAAGTGAAGACCCCCGAAGACCAAGACTTACTGGAAATTCTCAGGGTTTGTCACTCGGCCGAGCGACTTTTGTCACTCGGCCGAGTGCGACGCGATGCCTGTAGCGTAAATTGCGATTTTCAGGCTGCGCAGGGGCATTTTGGTCACAGTTTTTGGACGATTTTGGGGGGTATTTAACCCCTGTTTTTACCCTAGGTTAGGGAGCTTTTCTCTTTACTTTTTGCAGCTTTTTAGATTAAACTTTTTAGGTTTTGATTCTTGTGATTGGAGAGGAGAGAAAAGTTTATTTTTGTTGGATTCTTGGAAGAACTCTATTGGTTTGTCTCCCTCTCCATTAAAAATCTCATTTTTATTGCTTAATTGAATATTGTGATGAATTCTCTTGTGATTTCAATTGTTTATTCTTGCATTTGTGATATGAATTGTGAGTAGTCTATACGTCTTGGGTCGTGGGGATGAACCCTACGAGCCCAATTTCTTATTTGTGATGAATTGGTAGAAATATTGCTAGAATTGCTATTATGGTTAGTTTGGGATCGATTTACTACGGATAGCTAGGTGTTCATATCGATTGGGATTTGCAAGAGATTGGATCCCAATTCGGTAGGAAACCCTAGAAATCCGAATTGGGTTGGAATCGAGTTTCCGTAGTATCGGTTTGCAAGAGATTGGACCGATACTAGGGTTTTCGGTTGCAATTCCATGCCGATACCCGTTTGCAAGAGATTGGACGGGTAGGAACTATCCCAACCTAGGTCGTGGCCCGAGTTTGCACGAGAGTGGGCTCAGGGCGCGATTGAACGATGATGTTGATCCTAATGCTAGCTTGCCTAGGCTAGGGTTTGCAAGAGATTGGACCCAAACCTAGGATAGCTATAGACCGGCAACAGCGCGAGAGCGTGAGCTAGGTTTTACATTCAGTTGCAACTAGTTCATCCGAAATTCTACCCTAGCAATGTTGATGCCAACGAATCACATTGACGAGATACGGTGAGTAGCGGGGATTCCCCATTCCCTAGGCGTCCTTTATTTGATTTTATATCCCCATATTTTGTCTGACGATTGTGACAGGATCGCCAAAGGCAAATTCTCTCTTTTCCGTTCTTAATAGCCAGGTTGTTCGGAGCAAGCACTTTCATTCGTCCTCCCTGTGTTCGATAACCCGCTCGCCACTACGCCGTGCGCTTGCGTTAAAACTACAACCGTCGCTCCGGGACGTGTATCCGGGGTGCGATCAAGTTTTTGGCGCCGTTGCCGGGGAGGCAATTGTGTTTGATCTTACCACCCTAGCTATTTCTTTCTTTTTGTTTTATTTCTTTATTTTTATCTAACCCTTCCATTGTGCTAATCACTTCTTTGAAACTTTGTTTTCCCGTGCATGTACACGAGATCAACGGCGGACCCTGAAGCTATATTATTTGACCTCAAGATTGAACGTACCGTGCGGAGAATCAGAGCGGAGAGAAGACAAGATCCGGAAGGGAGGTTTATGACCAACCCGGAAACTGCGGAACAATTAGCGGCAAGAATGGCGAGGATTATTTCTATTCGAGATAGGCTTCGGCCTAAGACCTCTTCTACGACCTCATCCATTGCCATGCCGGAGCTGGCGGCTGACAAGAATTTTGAGCTGAAGACTGGACTAGTGATTCTGATGCAGCATGATCCATTCCATGGGAATGCCCATGAAAACCCCCACTACCACATCCAGCTATTTTTGTCGAAGTGCCGCCACATTTCAGATGACGGGGGTATCCATCGATGCCATCAGACTGCGCATCTTCCCCTTCACATTAAAGGATAAAGCACTTTATTGGTTGAGGACGCAAGCTGAGGGAGTCTTTATCACATGGGACGAGTTGGCGAGTGCGTTCATTGACAAGTTCTATCCGCCCTCCAAGACGGTAAAGATTAGGAGTGCTCTTATGTCCTTCAAGCAAGGACCTCAAGAGACGCTCTATGAGGCTTGGGAGCATTTCAAAGACCTGCAGCATCAGTGCACGCACCATAGCATTGAAGATTGGGAGCTAGTTTATAGCTTCTACAATGGTCTCCAACCGGGGACCAAGCAGATTATTGATGCCGCGGCAAATGGTGCTATCTTATCAAAGACTCCCGACGAAGCTACTGTTGAGTATTGGACTCCCCGGATTTGGTTTTGGATGATGAGCAAACATAAATAAATCGTGAACTAACAATTTGTGAGCGCAGATATGGAGATCGTCGCGAAAATACCACGTACAACAAAAGCGACGTCTCAAGACTTCTCAATATGCGTGATCGTGTGCCTGGAGCTTCGTTGAAGCTCAAGGAGCAATTTTGAAGTCAAGAGGAATGAAGATTGAAGCTTTGAAGACGGCTCGTAAGGTTTATTTTATAGTCTTCTAGCTTCATAGATTAGAATGTTAAGCCTTGAGTAGGACTTACCTTATAACCTTCATTTCGCTCATATCTTAGAGCTAGGATTATTATAGAAGCCATTAGAAACTTTCCCGAAGCCTATCGCTCTTTCCCTCGGCTTCGAGTGCATGTTAGTTGGTTCATGAAGGGTCACCAACCGACTAGATGACGATCTAGTCGGTCGGCAACTCTACTTGAACCGACTAGTTTGCCTTCTCTAATTCAGCTCTTTCTATGACTACAGTTAGTCGGTCAAAGAAGAGTCACCGACCGACTAGATGACGATTTAGTCGGTCAGTAATCCTTCTTAGACCGACTAGTTGTGTTCAGTCTTTTTCAGCCTGAGCTACTGTTTCGAGTTAGTCGGTCAAAGAACGTTTACCGACCGACTAGTTGAGAAACTAGTCGGTCAGCATTTGTTCTTAAACCGACTAAGTCATCTTGAAGTCAACCTATTCCTTTTCCACGTTAGTCGGTCAAAGAACACTCACCGACCGACTAGTTGGCAAACTAGTCGGTCGGCAAGTCTTCTTAGACCGACTAGTTGTCTTTGCCTGGAACTTCACCTTTTGGCTGTTCACCTCTTAGTCGGTCTACGTTGTATCACCGACCGACTAGTTGATGAACTAGTCGGTCAGTGATCCTTCTTTGACCGACTAGTCTGGTTCAGAAAAGAGCCGTTGGGATCTTTTTGAACTCGTTTTTCCTTGCCCCTTTAAATAGAATCCTGATTCATTTCTTGAAGGGGTAAAGCAACATATTGGAGATATTTTCAGATCAAAAGAGAAGAGCAATCAACTCTATTTCCAAGCTCTCTCTTCTCACAAGAATCTCTCCCTCAAGTTCTTGAGTCCTAAATCCTCAAGAGAGATTCTCTCCATTGTAAGCCATTCAAGCTAGAAGCTTGATTCTAGGTCACCATCTCCACCCTAGGCTTCCATTGCTGGTCATCTTCTTAAAGCTAGGGTTTGGTGACTCTTCCTCCATCAAAATCCTCTTTGCCCTAATTTGGTAAGAAATCTCAAGGCATAGGTATTTTGTTGGTAAGCATTTCATTTCAGTTATATTTGAATTGTATACTCTCGGTTGTGAGAGGTTTTGCGTGATCCCGGGTTGTGCGAGTCACGGTCATCGATTGTAGGTCGATTGCACTTGTGAGGTTTTCGCAAGTGTTCATATTGGAAATCTTGAGTTAGGGTTTCTAACTCAAGTATCCGGAAGGGATCCGGGTGGTTGGGACGTAGGATCACCGGGAACAAGTCGGGGAGACTTGGGTGGATCCGAACCCATTAAACCATTGTGTTTGCGTTTGCATTATTTCTTGATTGTAGTTATTCCGCATCGTTGTTTGTTAATTGCACGATAATTAGGAATAACACTCCTTATTATTTAAAAGTACTATTCACCCCCCCTCTAGTACATGTGCAGTAGCTTCCCAGGGCACTACAATTGGTATCAGAGCCAAGTTCAAAGCTACTCATAGCCAAAGTTCAAAGCTATGACGAACAACGACTACAACGTCTTCAAGAACCGCGATGGAGCTTCTTCAGTTATGGAAGGACTATTGATTCGGGTTCAATATTACATATTTAACCCCCCATTTAGCCCTATTTTGTGCTCATGTGATGCTAAATTTATCTCTAATTCATACGTATTTTCTACACATTTATTTATTAGAGAAAACACACTATTTGAGCATAAAACAGCAATTAACTGAGTATTTCTGCACTTTTTATATTTTTCATAGCTTGGTCTCGATCTCACGATTCCAACGACTATTTATTTGTATTTTTCTGAGATCTGTGCTAATTACTATGATTTTTTGAATGCAGAATACCCATTTAAGGGGGAAATACGCAAGAAATACGCTTAGAAATACGGCCGCACGAATCTTGGCGTTGACGTGGCTCAATCTACACCGCTTATCCTCCATCCAGCGGCTATAAAACACGGAGCGACGTGGCCCCCTTCCATCCGTCGATCCTTCATCCAACGATTGAAAGCAGCCTGTTGCTTACGGCACGAAGCGGACGAGACGCATGTCCCACGGGCACACGTGGCATGATCCGCGCCTTTCCCCGCCCGATCCAGCGGTCAGGAGTTCACCCAAATTTGAATCTCGAAACACATGTATAGCTGGGTGACGTGGCGTAATTATAGCCGCTCGATCACTCATCCAACGGTTCGCAGACGAGGTCAGAGCGCGTTGCGGATTCGATCCCAAAGGCGGAGACGTGGCATCATCTGGCCCGTTGCGCATGGATCCAACGGTTAACATCGAACTCAAATCACAGCGGACTGGGCAAACTAGAGGATACGTGGCTAAATCTCCTCAATCCCTCCGATCGATCCAAGGGCTGAGATCGCACTCGCACGCGAAAATTGAATTCGGATGATGGAGCGATCCTGGGCGTACGATCTCGATCCGATGGTGTAAGTTTAATCCGAGCTGATCTCGGAGATTCGATGCGGATGCGGGTTCAGGCGAGCGCGGATCCGTTCGAAAAGAGACACGTGGCACACCCACGTTCAATCCCGCATTTGATGAGCGGCCCACGATTGATCCGCTCGAGATCAGCGGTCGAGATCTGTTCGGGTGCGGATTTTAGACCCGTTAAGCCTATTTAAACCCGCAATAAGCGTATATAAGGTATTTTAGGGTTTTTTGGGCGTATTCAAGCAGATTGGGGGGCGTATTTTGGGCGTATTGGAGGCTCTAGGAGCCGTATTCTCCCCCTGAAAAATTCTGTAAAATTCCAGAGGCTAATTTCTTATTTCCAGAGAGTTTTGATGTATTTTCAAGGATATTTGGTGATGAATTCTTAACTTAAACTCCGTATTTAGTGCTTTTTCTTCCGTATTTTGCTATGAACTTGAAGTATTTAGCTATGGAACTTGTTTATTCTGAAATTATGAGTAGCTAAATCTCTGTTGTGCATGATATGGAGTAGTTAGGTGTTATTATTCGTGTTAGTTTGGTTGTATTCCATGTGCTAAATCGTTAAAACGTCGCTAAAATTGTAATCGTTGTTCGTAAATCGACTTTTTTAGATTCCAAAAGAATTAATTTAGTTGATGATCGCCCCAAAAGGGTGAGTTTTGATCTCCCCAAAAGGGAGTTTCATACCGTAGTTTTGATCTCTCCAAAAGAGAGTTTCATATCGTATTATAGCTTTAGCGACGATCTTATTGAATATTTTGTTTGAACCCCCAAAAGGGCATCTTCCGATGAATTGCTCCCAAAAGGAGAATTCATTGAGTTATATTGGATATTTTTCCCGGTGAATTGCTCTCAAAAAGAGAATTCACTGTGATATATTCATCAACCAAATTAATACGAATCGTTGATCCTAACGAACCCATACCATGTGCAAACTTTTTATAGGTATTTTCATACACGATCTTCTATGTTTATTTTGTTCACGTGTTCACATCACCATCACCATCACCGTTGCTGAAGTGGTTAGTTTCTTTCCGATAGATTTCTATTTGATTTGAATTGTGGTTGCAACAGATTTCTTCCCGTGGATTCGACATCTGGACTCCCAGATTTTACTACTTGTACGGACTCTTGCACTTGAGAGAGAGCACCTTTTCGGTCCCACCAAGTTTTTGGCGCCGTTGCCGGGGAGGAATGGTTTGTGACTACGGTTTATTTCATTTAGAGGACCTCCGGTGAGATCTTTCCACTTTATTGTACATAAACTTTTTATTATTATTTTATTTTATTTTTTTGAAAAATGGAGTATATGAATTTTTATTGCACGAATAATCTGTATGATGCAAGGTACGCTAATGCACACAAACATAGGATGGAAAAGCTCAAAATTGTTAATTTTAATCAAACTGACTGTGAAACTTTCTTTCAGGCCTGGAGAAGGTTCACAAATATCGTATCGAGCTATCCGCAGCATGGTTTCATAAATGAAGAGCTTATGGAGTTCTTCCTAGAAGGACTACAACCTCAGCTGCAGGAATTATTGGGAAGCATGACGCCGACAGTGGCGTGGGAATACATGGAGTCTCTGCAAGAAAACGAAGAAACCGTGGAAGAGACTTCAGAGAGCGATTCAACGGAGCCTTCGTGCCTCGATCAAGAAGAGCAAAGCGTAGACGTACCTTTGCAATCCTTGAAAGAGGAAGCTTACCAGACTATTCAGACACAGGAGGCCACATCCCATCAATTCCAAGAAAAATTCCTTGCTCGGAGTCGGCAGATTCAAAAATCTATTGAAGATCTTAATTTGATTGCCGCTTGCTTAGAAGAAAATAATTATTTTAAAATTCAACTTCAAGAACCTAATACGATTTTATCTTCTACAGCAGGAAAAACGAGCAAGCCATGTCACGTTGATGACACGAATATAAATATCCACATGGCAGAAAGTGTGTGCAAAAGAGAGGACGAGCTAGCAATTTTGGATGAACGAGAGGAGGAGACAGCTAGGGACAAAGGTGTTGAGATTATCGCCATGGAGCCAGAACCATTCCCTCTTCCAGTTTTGTCCCAAAATCATTTATCCCTCCCCACAATGAACGAGCATCGTACAGAGAGTAGTGCAAATCTTTCAGGGAGTAGTCGTCAACTTGCTTTAATTTCTTTCACTTATTTTGATGACTACGTTTGGAATAATTTTATTGAAAGGAATCTTAAAATAATTTGGACTGACATAACTCATCTCTCGCAGGACATTGGCAAACAGCTTATAGAGATGCTTGGAGTTATGTTGCTTGGGTCCAAATTAGTTTCTGGAGGAAGAATAATCGCCGAGGGGCAAGGAGCAAATTGAACAACTTCCTCCACCATTAAAGATTCGGGATCCGCCATTTGATCACGGTGTGTTCTTTCCAGTAGTGTAGATTTTAAATGCTTTCTAGGTTGCTTGCTTGAATAAACTCGTACCTCTTCCGACATTGAGGACAATGTCCATCTTTAGTTGGGTGGTGTGTATAAGACCTTAGGACTTTATTATTTTTTTTTGAGAAGAATAAATCACCAAATCTCATCATTTGTTAAAACTCCTTCATATGCCTCAAATGCGGATGATTATACGTTAATTGAGTTCTAAAAATTGTTTATGGCTTGATTAATTATTTTTCCTTCATGGAATTGCCGTTAATATGCTATACCTGAAAAATTTCAATTTCCATGATTAATATCTCGAAATAGTTTGAATTGATTTCATGCATGCTAATGTGATGGAAAAAGCTTAAGTATACACGATTTTTAAGAATATTTTTCAAGTTGAAGAGGAATTTGGCCTTTGTTATTAATGTTTATATTCATGTTGATGGGTTTTGAGTTGCTTACTAAAAGATGGAGAAAAGAAAAGAAAAGAAAAAATTTTGAATGAAAGAAAAGAAAATGAATGATGAAAAATGAATGAATATGTATGTCGCTAATAAATAACTTGGTTGGCTCGAGTAGTACAGTCCGAGGGGTCCTTCTTGGCCTAATGCCCTATTATCGTCTGATTTGGGAGCCATTGACCGGAAACTCACTCATTTGATGGAGCGATCCAAGTTATACTTTTTTTCTGCGAATGTTGCTTGATGCGCGTTACGCGGAACGAATAAAAGAAAAGAAATGGTGAATATATTAAGCAACTTCAATACCCATGTCTTGAAAGATTATTTTGAAAGGCCAATTCCTTGGAAACAAGAAAACTAGGATATAACGACGTGTTATACTTTCGCTTGCGCAAAACGATGCTTGCACGTTATTTATTCATACTAAATTAGAGAAAATATCATGTGATTGATTTTGTTCATGGATGTGTATATTGATGGCCAAGACCATGTTGGAATGCGTATTATTGAGCCACGCCATGAGCAATTTGAAAGAACTTATTGTTTATTACTCATCCGTATTTATCGCTATTTTTGCTAGAGACTAGCAAATCGCTAGTTGGGGGGTGTGATTCGGGTTCAATATTACATATTTAACCCCACATTTAGCCCTATTTTGTGCTCATGTGATGCTAAATTTATCTCTAATTCATACGTATTTTCTACACATTTATTTATTAGAGAAAACACACTATTTGAGCATAAAACAGCAATTAACTGAGTATTTTTGCACTTTTTATATTTTTCATAGCTTGGTCTCGATCTCACGATTCCAACGACTATTTATTTGTATTTTTCTGAGATCTGTGCTAATTACTATGATTTTTTGAATGCAGAATACCCATTTAAGGGGGAAATACGCAAGAAATACGCTTAGAAATACGGCCGCACGAATCTTGGCGTTGACGTGGCTCAATCTACACCGCTTATCCTCCATCCAGCGGCTACAAAACACGGAGCGACGTGGCCCCCTTCCATCCGTCGATCCTTCATCCAACGATTGAAAGCAGCCTGTTGCTTACGGCACGAAGCGGACGAGACGCATGTCCCACGGGCACACGTGGCATGATCCGCGCCTTTCCCCGCCCGATCCAGCGGTCAGGAGTTCACCCAAATTTGAATCTCGAAACACATGTATAGCTGGGTGACGTGGCGTAATTATAGCCGCTCGATCACTCATCCAACGGTTCGCAGACGAGGTCAGAGCGCGTTGCGGATTCGATCCCAAAGGCGGAGACGTGGCATCATCTGGCCCGTTGCGCATGGATCCAACGGTTAACATTGAACTCAAATCACAGCGGACTGGGCAAACTAGAGGATACGTGGCTAAATCTCCTCAATCCCTCCGATCGATCCAAGGGCTGAGATCGCACTCGCATGCGAAAATTGAATTCGGATGATGGAGCGATCCTGGGCGTACGATCTCGATCCGACGGTGTAAGTTTAATCCGAGCTGATCTCGGAGATTCGATGCGGATGCGGGTTCAGGCGAGCGCAGATCCGTTCGAAAAGAGACACGTGGCACACCCACGTTCAATCCCGCATTTGATGAGCGGCCCACGATTGATCCGCTCGAGATCAGCGGTCGAGATCTGTTCGGGTGCGGATTTTAGACCCGTTAAGCCTATTTAAACCCGCAATAAGCGTATATAAGGTATTTTTAGGGTTTTTTGGGCGTATTCAAGCAGTTTGGGGGGCGTATTTTGGGCGTATTGGAGGCTCTAGAAGCCGTATTCTCCCCATGAAAAATTCTGTAAAATTCCAGAGGCTATTTTCTTATTTCCAGAGAGTTTTGATGTATTTTCAAGGATATTTGGTGATGAATTCTTAACTTAAACTCCTTATTTGATGCTTTTCTACCGTATTTTGCTATGAATCTTAATGTATTTTGTTACGAAACTCGTTTATTCTGAAATTATGAGTAGCTAGAACTTATTTGTGCTTGGTATGGAGTAGTTAGGGGATATTATTCGTGTTTATTTGGTTGAAATTCCTTGTGCTAAATCGTAAAACGTCGCTAAAATTGTAATCGTTGTTCGTAAATTGACTTTTTTAGATTCCAAAAGAATTAATTTAGTTGATGATCGCCCCAAAAGGGTGAGTTTTGATCTCCCCAAAAGGGAGTTTCATACCGTAGTTTTGATCTCTCCAAAAGAGAGTTTCATATCGTATTATAGCTTTAGCGACGATCTTTTTGAATATCGTGTTTGAACCCCCAAAAGGGCATCTTTCGATGAATTGCTCCCAAAAGGAGAATTCATTGAGTTATATTGGATATTTTTCCCGGTGAATTGCTCTCAAAAAGAGAATTCACTGTGATATATTCATCAACCAAATTAATACGAATCGTTGATCCTAGCGAACCCATACCATGTGCATACTTTTTATAGGTATTTTCATACACGATTTTCTATGTTTATATTGTTCACGTGTTCACATCACCATCACCGTCACCATTGTTGAAGTGGTTAGTTTCTTTTCGTAGGATTTCTATTTGATTTGAATTGTGGTTGCAACAGATTTCTTCCCGTGGATTCGACATCTGGACTCCCAGATTTTACTACTTGTACGGACTCTTGCACTTGAGAGAGAGCACCTTTCCGGTCCCACCAACTATCCTCAGTCAGGCCTCCACACTTCAACGGTACCAACTATGGGTACTGGAAATGCCGGATGCAAATCTTCCTCTGGAGCGCTTCACTATGGAGAGCCACCATGACGGAGTATGTCGAGCCTTCCGAAGAAGATTTCGCGAAGTGGACTTCCGCGGAGGTCGCCGCGGAAGTAGCCAATGCCAAGGCAATGAATGCCTTGAATTGTGCGTTGGAGCCCGAGGACTTCAACAAGATATGCACATGTAAGAGTGCATATCAAATATGGAACCAACTCCTCATATTGCACGAAGGATCGAGTACGGTAAAAGATTCTAAACTCGTCGTTGCTAATAAAGAATTTGAGTTGTTCCATATGGAGCAGGGCGAAACCATGAAGGAATATTACGCTCGCTTCGTGGATATATCAAACGACTTGAAAGCTCTTGGGAAGGTCTATACCCAAAAGGAGAAAGTCGCGAAGATTATCGACGGTCTTCCATCATGTTGGGAAAAGCGTACCTTCGCCATCGAGGAAGGTAATGACATGAATAAATATACCGTCGTACAACTAATGAGTACCTTGTTGTCTTACGAGGTACGCAAGGATAGTAAGATCCGAATGAAGGAAAATATGAAAGTATACTTGAAGCAAGATGAGCCAAAGAAAAGGACGATTGCCTTCAAGGCCGCTCCATCTACCGATGATGAAGAATCGGAAGACGAATTGGACATGGAATCCATTGCCCGTATGGCAAGGAAGTTCGATCGATTTCTCCGAGAAGGTATATCTTTGAATAAATCTAAAGTTAGTTCGACTAATGCTTCTACTCCCGTGTGTTATAAATGCAACAAGCCAGGACACATCAAACCGGATTGTCCTCTCTACAAACACAAGGAGAAGGGGAAAGCATCAAAGTACGACAAGTCGAGAAAGTACAAGAAAGGACTTGTTGGCACATTCACCGACTCCGAAGATGATTCCTCAAGTGGAGAGTCGGATGATGGAAGAGTGGAGAAAGCAAAACTCTGCTTCATGGCTAATGAGGCAAAAGATCGAAAGTCCTCCTTCGATGATAGCGAGGATGAAAGCGAGGATGGTAGCGAGGAGGAAAGCGGAGAACCTACTATTGATGAAATGAGGTTAGCAAACCAAGAAATTTGGTCTAAATTTACTAAATTAGTAGATCGATATAATAAGACCAAAGATGAACTTGTCAACATCCAAACCTCTCCTAAGTCTACCATCACCAACAATGACACCATTGTTGAGACTCTCGCCAATGAGAAAGCAAGTTTGCTTACTCATAATGGCTTGTTGAGAAATGAGGTGAAGTCCCTCAAATCTCAACTTGAGCATGTTCTTGTTGAGGATTCGGATGAACATGTGATAGCGGATTTGACGTCTCAAAACTCAATTTTGAGTATTGAGAATAAGAATCTCAAATCACGTGTTTATGCACTCACATCGCAAGTATCCACTTTGGATGCTTCCTTGCATTCTCTCAAAGAGAAGTATGAGTGCACGTTAGGCCGTATCAATGATTTCAATAAAGGTAAGGGCCATTTGGATAATATCCTAAATGACTTACTTCCGGCCAAACACCACATTGGCTTGGGGTATAAGATGGGAGACTCATCCAAATCGCCTACCACCTTTGTTAGGCCGACATCCAATGCCTCGACGAGTGGGAGCAAACACCCCATTGGTGGTTCTCCTACCAATAGTGCTTCCACTTCGTACACACCCCCGATTGGAAAGAAACCCACTTTGGGTAGACCTCCAAAGAGGGGTCATGCATTTTTGTACTCACATGCTATGCCACGTAGGAACTCACATCCTACTCCACCGGTGCATGCTAATATTAATGATGATTTTTATGCTCCGCACCCACGAGCACGTGCTAACACTCATATGAGACACTCACATGCACGTAATCATGCTCATGCACATACTAATGCATATGTTCAAACATCTCATCCACATGTGCATGCCTACTCTCATAATCATCCTCATGCATACACACCTCATGCTTATCCACGTATGTATGCTACACCACATCATGGATCTCATGCTCATCATAATGCTATTGCTAGATCTCATGCTCCTAGGCCACATGCACCACATAGAAATCAACTTTTTGTGCATGCAACCACTAGGAAGAGGATTCCCAAAATGTACACTATTTGGGGTCCCAAGAACACTAGCGATGATGCTATGAATGTTTATGTGCAATCCTATATTAATGATGTTATTTTGAATGATGATTATGTTGGAAAGTCAAGTTCCTCTTGGACTTGGTTTCCGAAGGGTTAGTTCCTTTAACTCTTCAATGCTTGGTACCATGTGTTTATGATCATGTTATGGGTACCAAGGCATATATTTATAAAATTGATTTTGATTATATTAGTTTATGGGTTACAATATTTTTTATTTCGTATTTCAAATTTGTTGTCTAACCCATTGGATCCAAAAGGATTTTTGGATACCAAAATGAAGTTTTCTAGGTTCAATCCACCATGGGATACCAACCCTACCAACTCCTCAATTTGCGAAGACTTTCATTCAAACGGAGTTGATGGTGCTTAGGTAATGCACCAATGTAGGGGGAGCTTAATGTTGTAAGTATAATATTACATTTGGTATCCATGAGGGTTGAATGCATGCTTGGTTAAAATCTATTTCTTTACATTGGTATCATTTTGTTTCTCCTAGCATGATAGAATTGTGAATGCCATAAATGCTTTGAAATTACTATCTATTTTTGGCATGACATGTTTTAAAAGTTTTGATGATAATTTTCGTACTACTTTTATCACATTGTCACTTCTCATCGCACACTTTACTTAGTTTTGATGTGCTTTTACTTTATGTTCATTTTCGATCGATATTGTATCAGTTGATATTCTATGATGTGCACCACTCTTCTGATGGTTCATTCCTTTGTGCACATTTTATGTATGTCTCTGATATTGATTTCGTCGCTCGACGATTTATTATGAATCAATAGCTTTAGTTGTATGAAAACATTGAATTGTTTTCCATGCACTAAAATAGCTATAAATGTTGATATTGGAGAGTAAATTCATTTCTTCAATAAGTGAATTTACATTTGATATTTTGATGATTTAAGTTTTCGATTTTCGACTATGGTCTCATTGACACGCTTTGATTTTATTCGAATTTTATTTTGGTGTCATATGAAACGTGGTCGTATTCTTAGACTCCCATGCTTAATGAATTATTTGGACATGATTTATTGTCATTGGCTTCCTCCCGCTCTTTTTGGATTATGCCAAAGGGGGAGAGATATAATAATGGCATAATAATGGCATGTGCTAAATGATAATTTACCATGAATCTAATTTGATATGTTAGATTCAGGGGGAGTTAAGATATAAAAATGGATTACAAATCCTAACTCTCAAATATTGGATTTGAATTTTTACTTTCCTCGTCTGCTTGATGTATGTGCTTATTATTTCATATGGAACTAATGTGTCATCAATGCAGGGGGAGTAAGTATATTTCATTTAGTTCATTATTTTTTATTATTATTTATGTTGGTTTATCATCACCAAAAAGGGGGAGAATGTTGAGTATTGGACTCCCCGGATTTGGTTTTGGATGATGAGCAAACATAAGTAAATCGTGAACTAACAATTTGTGAGCGCAGATATGGAGATCGTCGCGAAAATACCACGTACAACAAAAGCGACGTCTCAAGACTTCTCAATATGCGTGATCGTGTGCCTGGAGCTTCGTTGAAGCTCAAGGAGCAATTTTGAAGTCAAGAGGAATGAAGATTGAAGCTTTGAAGACGGCTCGTAAGGTTTATTTTATAGTCTTCTAGCTTCATAGATTAGAATGTTAAGCCTTGAGTAGGACTTACCTTATAACCTTCATTTCGCTCATATCTTAGAGCTAGGATTATCATAGAAGCCATTAGAAACTTTCCCGAAGCCTATCGCTCTTTCCCTCGGCTTCGAGTGCATGTTAGTTGGTTCATGAAGGGTCACCAACCGACTAGATGACGATCTAGTCGGTCGGCAACTCTACTTGAACCGACTAGTTTGCCTTCTCTAATTCAGCTCTTTCTATGACTACAGTTAGTCGGTCAAAGAAGAGTCACTGACCGACTAGATGACGATTTAGTCGGTCAGTAATCCTTCTTAGACCGACTAGTTGTGTTCAGTCTTTTTCAGCCTGAGCTACTGTTTCGAGTTAGTCGGTCAAAGAACGTTTACCGACCGACTAGTTGAGAAACTAGTCGGTCAGCATTTGTTCTTAAACCGACTAAGTCATCTTGAAGTCAACCTATTCCTTTTCCACGTTAGTCGGTCAAAGAACACTCACCGACCGACTAGTTGGCAAACTAGTCGGTCGGCAAGTCTTCTTAGACCGACTAGTTGTCTTTGCCTGGAACTTCACCTTTTGGCTGTTCACCTCTTAGTCGGTCTACGTTGTATCACCGACCGACTAGTTGATGAACTAGTCGGTCAGTGATCCTTCTTTGACCGACTAGTCTGGTTCAGAAAAGAGCCGTTGGGATCTTTTTGAACTCGTTTTTCCTTGCCCCTTTAAATAGAATCCTGATTCATTTCTTGAAGGGGTAAAGCAACATATTGGAGATATTTTCAGATCAAAAGAGAAGAGCAATCAACTCTATTTCCAAGCTCTCTCTTCTCACAAGAATCTCTCCCTCAAGTTCTTGAGTCCTAAATCCTCAAGAGAGATTCTCTCCATTGTGAGCCATTCAAGCTAGAAGCTTGATTCTAGGTCACCATCTCCACCCTAGGCTTCCATTGCTGGTCATCTTCTTGAAGCTAGGGTTTGGTGACTCTTCCTCCATCAAAATCCTCTTTGCCCTAATTTGGTAAGAAATCTCAAGGCATATGTATTTTGTTGGTAAGCATTTCATTTCAGTTATATTTGAATTGTATACTCTCGGTTGTGAGAGGTTTTGCGTGATCCCGGGTTGTGGGAGTCACGGTCATCGATTGTAGGTCGATTGCACTTGTGAGGTTTTCGCAAGTGTTCATATTGGAAATCTTGAGTTAGGGTTTCTAACTCAAGTATCCGGAAGGGATCCGGGTGGTTGGGACGTAGGATCACCGGGAACAAGTCGGGGAGACTTGGGTGGATCCGAACCCATTAAACCATTGTGTTTGCGTTTGCATTATTTCTTGATTGTAGTTATTCCGCATCGTTGTTTGTTAATTGCACGATAATTAGGAATAACACTCCTTATTATTTAAAAGTACTATTCACCCCCCCCTCTAGTACATGTGCAGTAGCTTCCCAGGGCACTACAGCTACGGCCCTAATTGAGGAGATGGCCTCAAACAATCAACAATGGGGCGACGAGCGAGGACACTCTTCGTCCTCCTTGAAGCCATCTAGCATCTATGAGGCGAAGGCCGTAGCGGAGCTGACAAACAAGTTCGATTCTCTCCACAAGGTGGTGGAGGGACTGGAGAAGTACATCACGGAGCCCCAAGGAACCCCTTCCACATCCGCACCAACGAATCAAATGTGTGATTGGCAAGACCAATCTCAAGATATGTATTTGGGAGGAGACCAAGGAGAGGGATCCTTGGAGCAAGTTCAATATGTCGCGGGGAACCAAGGATATTGGGCCAATCCGGCCACTAGAAACCATCCCGGTTTCTCCTATGCCAACAATGAAGGAGCGTTGAACCCACCGCAACAACTACCTCAACAAGCTCGACCACCACCACAACAACAACAACATTATCCACCGAGGGGGCCTCCACAACAAAATTTCCCACCAAAGCAACAAGTTCCAACCTATAGGCCGCCCGGATACAATCAAGGGTGGAGAAACCAAAACCCTCCACAAGCTCAACAACGATCCGACTTTGAAGCTAGAGTGGAGGAGTTTATGGTCGAGCAAAAGAAGATCAATGCTTCCTTGAAGGCGGGCCAAGACTCCCTTACAACCATTGTAGCTCAAATCTCGGAGCAATTGGCGTTGCTCAATCGAAATACTCAACAATTGTCGGCTCAACCCGAGCAAAACCCATGGGGCAACACCGGCCACATCAATGCCGTGGTTGCCGTTACAACTAGAGGCGGGAAGGATACCACCCCCGCTATGATTCCAACCGAGGAACCCGTGGAGGAGAATGTAGAGCCAATTGAGCCGGTAGTTGAAGTTGAGAGAGAGAAAGAGCCGCAAGAAAAGGAGAAATCTAGAGCGGAGCAATTGATTGAAGAGAGGCATTTTATGCCACCAATCCCATTCCCCCAGAGGCTTGCTAGAGCAAAAATGGAGAAACGGCTAGCAAAGTTTCTCGAGTATCTGAGAGGGGTTAGCCTTAACATTCCTTTCCTCGACGCTATCGTGGAAATCCCGACATACGCTAAATTTTTAAAGGATTTGATTTCGGAAAGAAAGAGGAAGGAGAAAATTATGCTCGCCGAGGAGGGCTCTTGGTTCACCAAGAGAGAGAAGGAGCCGGCTAAATTCAAAGACCCGGGGAGTTTTCAAATTCCTTGCACCTTGGGCGGCGTCCCTCTACAAAAGGCGTTGGTGGATTTAGGGGCTAGTGTTAGCCTCATGCCTCTCTCTATGTTCCTAAGGCTAAATACCGGCACGAAATTGAAGCCTACCGACATGCGGATACAACTAGCCGATGGACGGATCACAAGGCCGGTAGGGATCACAGAGGACATCCCGCTACAAGTCCCGGGGGGCATTTGTTTGCCATGTGACTTCGTGATCATGGATGTTAAGGAGGAGGTAGACACGTCGCTAATACTTGGACGCCCGTTCCTCGCCACCGCCGGTGTCATTGTCGACGTACGTGAAGGAACTCTAACATTGAATGTCGGTAACATCGAGGTGGAGCTTCATATTCCCAAGGCAATGAAACACATGCCTTATCAAGAGGAGCTGGACTATATGGACCTCCTTGACGAGGTTATTGAGGAGGCGATCCCCCATTCGATCGGTGCTCTATTCAAGGAGGATTTTGAGGAGGAGCCGGATTTGGGCCAAGAAGAGAAGATGGAGCATTCCCTGACCTCTCCACCGAAGTTGATGAAGGCGACGCTGATGTCGCAAGGATTCGAGAGCTCTACAAGCTCTCAAAATTGAAGTCTCCGAAGAAAGCTCCGCCGATACGGAAATCGGTGTCACCGGTGAAGCCGAGGATCGGAGCAAGCGCTAGCTTGGGGGAGCCATCCCCCAACACTATTCGAGACGAGAGACCACCGAGGGAGAACACGCCGCCGCAACTTCCGAATCCAAGCGTTCTCCCCGGAAAATTTGACGGGTGCATCTCATATGCACCAAACATCCCGCATTAATTGAAAATCAAAGGGGGTCGAGCTCACGACCTTAAACGAGCGCTTGTCGAGAGGCAACCCGACGGTTATAGCTTTATTTTTACTTTTTCTTTATTTTTGTTTTAGAAATTGTTAGTGTTTTGAGTCGTTCGCCCAAAAATTTCGTGATAACGGGTCCTATTTTTCTTTGACAGGAGAGGAGAACGGGGTACCCATCATTAGGAGGATGAACAAGGCGACGAGGAGCGCTCCAGGAAGGCGCTCGATGCTTAGGAGGAAGATGAAATCGACTGGAGGAAGAAAAACAGAGTTTAGAGCCCAAACGAAGACAAACATCAGAAAACAGGGTTCACTCGGCCGAGTATACTAGTCACTCGGCCGAGCACACAAGTTCGTCCGCCCGAGCGGCTCACGAACGAGGGAAGTCTGCTGTACCCAACTCTCTGTTTCTTTTCTCGATTTCAGTATAACTGCTACTCGGCCGAGTATATATATTCACTCGGCCGAGTAAAACTGATACGCTCCTAGGGCGAGTTTGCCGAGTAGCTTGAGCCACTCGGCCGAATGGACTTACTCCACTCGGCCGAGGGTGGCAAGGCCGCTCGGCCGAAGCGTAAGCGGGGAGGAATTTTTCCGTCGAGTTCACTCGGCCGAGCGACTTAGTCACTCGGCCGAGTCGTAACTTTTTCTATAAAAGGGGGCGGGGGCGCGTTTTTCGAAACGAATTAAAACGCAGCGCCCGACCCTACGACTCCCCCAGCGCCCGATTCCCCCCCTCGCTCGCCCGATCTCCGACACCGCACCGGCGATCGGCCACCCACCTCCGGCCGAACGCCGCCGCCCCTCGCCCGAGTCGCCGCCGACGGCCACGCCTCCGACCGAGCTCCGGTAACCTGATTTTTCGCCTATTTCTCCTCTTTTGTGTATTTTTCGACGATCCATGTGTTAAACGAACCCCAAACCCAAATTAATTTCAATTTCTATCTATTATACCCCTAACGCCCCATACGTTTTGAATATTACTCGCTGATATCTCCGTTTCATGCGCAGGTTATATTTGGGAGCTTAGGGGAGCCCAGTGGAGCTTCCGGGGATTGTTTTGGGCTAAGTGGAGGCGTCGTCTTCGCACGCTTCCATTACTTCGCTCTCGCGGCGTGTCGCGGTATACTCTTTCCTTTATTTTACGCACGCCACACTTTTCACGTTTTTGGTGAGCACTCGGGGCCCATATGCCGCCCCGGACACGGCCGCGGTCGAGGAGAGCTTCCGCCAAGCGGAAGCGGTCGGATGATGCCGGCCCCTCCCACGAGGTGGAGGACTCTCCTCCGCCAACTCCACCACACCCTGTTCACCCAGCACAGCCTGCAGGCCCCGCACACCCAGCACAGCCTGCAGAGCCCGCACAGCCTATTCACCCCGCACAGCCACTCCCTGCCGTCCCACAGCCACCACCACCGGCTCCACTTATCGGGCCGCTAGGGATTACGTTCTGGGACGACGCACACCGCGTCGCCTTCGAGGACATTTCCCAGTGCTCGATCGTACCCTCCAGGTTCGCACACCCTGTAGACCTAGGACGCCTGGGGGTACTCGAGGGGATGCTCACGTTGTATGACAACGTGGGTTGGCGAGATTTCTTCCAGGTGTCGGCGGACACATTCGTCCGTCCGACACTTGAGGTGCTTAGTTCCATCGCCCGGACCGACGAGGGATGCTCGTTCAGGTTCATGGACCGAGAGTGCCAGGTCACTCTCAGTATGATGAGAGCCTTCTTCTCGTGGCCCGATGTCCCCGGGGCCGACCGTGGTTACGCCCCCACTCACATTCCCACACCTTCCTTCGATGCCGGCGCCTTCTGGGCCCGGATCACGGGTCTACCTGCTGCCTTCGACCCTAGTAGGGCCAAGGCCTCGGCCATCATCCACCCTTGCCTCCGTATAGCTCAACGCCTTATGGCGACTACCTTTTTGGCGAGATATGAGCCGTGTACGATGTCCACGCCGGAGCTTTATATGCTCTACGCGATGACACGCCCCAGAGCTCTATCTAGGGAGGGCGATGAGTTGGTCCCCGCCGTCGTGATTGATATCGCGAGCTGGGTTTTGGATCGCATCATCGTATCAGTGGGCGCTCGCTCACCGATATGCTGCGGCGGTCTGATCACCCTGCTCGCCCTTATGACCGGCGAGGACTTTCCAGATGACCTGCGACGAGCCCCGGGCCCCACTTCACTGTCCATAGATATTATGGCCCGGATGAAGATGCTTCGTCTGCATGGTCAGCGGCACTGGGTTTGGTTGCACGGTCCATTCGGTGCGGATTACATGATCCTTCCGAGCCCAGCTCGGACTCAGATAGCACCGGTACAGGTGGACTGGCTCCCGGCGATGGATCTCCTGATCCCCGCCGCCTATGTGCTTGAGGCCGAGGAGGCTGAGCAGGCCCACGCTGCCCACGCTGCCCACGCTGCACCCGCTGACCCTGCTGCTCCTGTTGACCCCGTGGCCCCTCAGCAGCCCGCTATTTATGCTGCTCCCGACACCTCTGTCCACACTTCTGCCGGTGTCGGGAGTACCCTCGCTGAGCCCACCTCCACTACCTCCACGCCTACGGCCACCCCCACTACCTCCACTCCCACCACTGCTGGCCCTCTGTCCGTTGAGCCCGTTTCCTCTGCCCTACCCGAGCGCCCGCCGACTATAGTTGAGTGCGGCTCTTTTGCTGCCACCGTGGAGACAGTGTTCTCCACCTCTGTCTCCACCGCTGCTGTGTTTTCTGAGAGTGTCGTGGCGTCTGTCCTCACGTCTGTGTCACCGACCTCTCTAGCCACCTCGTTGCCACTTTTATACTCCTCTTCCGTTGCTGCTGCCTCCACTTCTCCCGCACATTCACTACTGCCTCACCCAGGTTCTAGAGCGGCTCCCTCGCGTACCCACACCCACCCAGCAGGTCCCCACCCCCACTCCTACACACACCCAGCCTGCTTCCACTTCCACACCCACACCCACACCCGCTCAGCAGCCTGTTCCACAGCCACCACCACCACCACCTCCGCCTCAGGACGGAGATGGCGCGGCCCCACCCTCTTAGGCACCCTTGATGACATTGATTCTTTTTGCAGTTGTGCTGCCCGTCTCTGCTGGGTCCTGTTGATTTTTGGCCACATCCCCCCTCCCCTCACTATTTTTGGGTACACATTTTGTTCATATCTTTATATATCTTTATATATCTTTTTTGGGCGAGAGGGAGAGTTTCTGGTGTCACACTTTTATATCTGTATCACTCCTATATCTGCATGCATCATGTCCGCATCATATTTTCCGTTTCATTGTTTTCTTTTCTTTTTCCTCATGCATGCATCCTCACCTACCCCTCTCATTACACGTCTCTCGGTGTGCCACACTTCGCATATTGAGGACACTGTGCACTTTAGCTTGGGGGAGTGAGTTCTCACGTTCTTTTCGATTTACCACCTTTGTTTTTAGTCTTTTCACGCCATTTTCCGCTTTCGCACTTATTTTCATCATTTTTTCCTTTTTACCATGCATCACGTTTTCCTTATTTTCTTTGTGTGCTGCATTGTAAATATTTTCATTTTCCCTCTTTATCTTTATTTCTTTTTCATCTCATGCTAGAGATGACTTTTCTATGATGATGATGACGGAGTTAGCTTTCTCTATATGCATGCTATATTTGTCATGTCTTAGATTTTATTTCTGATATCATATGCTGTGATTTGCCTTGCATTTAGAGATAGTAACCCACACTTTTTCCGCATGAAAATGGATGAAATTTTATTATTAGCTGAGTCTAAATATTCATATGTATGCTATCGCAGAAAACACACCAAGATTCACGCATTGAATGCTTATATCTGGAGTACCGTTTTCTTTTCCTATATCACTTCTACATGCATGATTTGTACATTTCACTTCAGGATGATTGAATGATGTTAGCTATGATAAATCTGGATTAGTTTAGCTTTTTTTGTGATTGAAACTGAGTAGATTAGATTACCCTGCTGCAGTTGTCGTGCACGTCCTATAGAGTGAACTGAGAGACATATTTATTTCTTTCTCCACATATCTTGAACATCATTTCTCTATTTTAAAATCATTGGTGAATCTCCCTTTAGCGATTCTATTATATGGCATTTCCCCCGCTATTAATTCCTAGCTCCAAATTTCCCAAAACCAAAGCAAGAAAAAGAAAAGAAAATTCTTGTATATCCTTATTTCTCTTTGAGTTGGGATCATTGTGTATATATGCTATTGTGATGAAAAAAAAAGAGAAGAAAAAAAACAGAAAAAAGAGAAAAAGAAAAAGAAAAGAAAAGAGAAAAGAATCTCAATAAACGATCCCATCTCATGTTCTCTCTTTCTTCTCTCTTTTTGTTTTTTTATTTTCATTACTTTTGGAGCTTCATAAAAAATGAGGGATGTAAATATTGTTTTTGTGCCACCACGCTTATAGATAAGCTTGGGGGAGAGAATCCAATGATGTGTGAGAGAGTGACTACTTGACGTTGCACGACAACCTAGGCTAAGTAATATTCTATACTCGGTAAGATTGTTTTATCTTTACGAAATCCAGAAATCTATGCCTGGCACTCATTTCATGAAATCCACACTTTTCTATTCTTTCTATTCTACTGTGTGATATTCTTATACTCCTCTTAGAAAGCGTTCAATTGAAAAGTGTGTGATCTGCGATATTGTATACCGCTTTAAATGATTCAGACGATGTTAATTCTAAAATTATTCCGTTTTTCATGTTATATCATCATTCTTGGGTTTTCTATTTCTATTTGCACCATTATACTATGATATCGAAATAAAATTCTTTGACATGTGTTTTACATTCGGTGCATGTTATATGAGTAAGCAAAACCCACGTCCTGAGAAAATGATCTAGCAGCTTCCCTCTTCGCTTCCTTCTTTCTTCTTCGTTTTTATTTCGTTTTTTTCGTTTTTCTTCGTTCTTCGTTTTTCGTTTTTCATCGTTTTCGTTTTCCGAATCCACCGGGTTCGCCTTTTACTTATCTTCCTCGAGGACGAGTAAGAGGTAAGCTTGGGGGATTTTGATCACTCCATGTTTTACACCTTTTTTCCGCATGATTGCATACCATTTAGATCGCTCAAATTACGCTTTTCACAATTTATCGACAATATTGCGATACTTTTCACGATTTGTTGTTTTTGTCGTATTTCAGGAGATTTGGAGCGATTTGGAGTGATCCCGTGATACACCTACTCCATAGTGTCACCAATGACCTCCCCGAGGGGTATTTTGCTATTGGAGAGGAGCGGACGAAGAAAGAACGTCGCAGGAGCGACGAGGAGGCAAAAACAAGCAGTTTGGGCATTTTTGGTGTCTCAATCGACCGAGTGAAGGAGTCACTCGGCCGACCAACGAGACACCGCTCGGCCAACCAGATCGGACACGTTTCATGTGTGCATTCGACCGAGCGTCGGAAGCCACATCGGCCGAGTGACGAGATCCCGTCCGCCCGAGTGGCACTCAGACGACGCCCATCAAAAAGTGCCAACTTACTGTTTTCCGTCTGCCTGAGCTTCAGAAGACCCACTTGGCCGAGTGGAAAATGCCGACCGCCCGAGTACATAGAAGCCATCGGCCGAGTGACGACAACTCACTCGGCCGAGCCACCCCCGAAGTGAAGACCCCCGAAGACCAAGACTTACTGGAAATTCTCAGGGTTTGTCACTCGGCCGAGCGACTTTTGTCACTCGGCCGAGTGCGACGCGCTGCCTGTAGCGTAAATTGCGATTTTCAGGCTGCGCAGGGGCATTTTGGTCACAGTTTTTTGGACGATTTTTGGGGGTATTTAACCCCTGTTTTTACCCTAGGTTAGGGAGCTTTTCTCTTTACTTTTTGCAGCTTTTTAGATTAAACTTTTTAGGTTTTGATTTTTGTGATTGGAGAGGAGAGAAAAGTTTATTTTTGTTGGATTCTTGGAAGAACTCTATTGGTTTGTCTCCCTCTCCATTAAAAATCTCATTTTTATTGCTTATTTGAATATTGTGATGAATTCTCTTGTGATTTCAATTGTTTATTCTTGCATTTGTGATATGAATTGTGAGTAGTCTATACGTCTTGGGGTGTGGAGATGAACCCTACGAGCCCAATTTCTTATTTGTGATGAATTGGTAGAAATATTGCTAGAATTGCTATTAGGGTTAGTTTGGGATCGATTTACTACGGATAGCTAGGTGTTCATATCGATTGGGATTTGCAAGAGATTGGATCCCAATTCGGTAGGAAACCCTAGAAATCCGAATTGGGTTCGAATCGAGTTTCCGTAGTATCGGTTTGCAAGAGATTGGACCGATACTAGGATTTTCGGTTGCAATTCCATGCCGATACCCGTTTGCAAGAGATTGGACGGGTAGGAACTATCCCAACCTAGGTCGTGGCCCGAGTTTGCACGAGAGTGGGCTCGGGGCGCGATTGAACGATGATGTTGATCCTAATGCTAGCTTGCCTAGGCTAGGGTTTGCAAGAGATTGGACCCAAACCTAGGATAGCTATAGACCGGCAACAGCGCGAGAGCGTGAGCTAGGTTTTACATTCAGTTGTAACTAGTTCATCTGAAATTCTACCCTAGCAATGTTGATGCCAATGAATCACATTGACGAGATACGGTGAGTAGCGGGGATTCCCCTTTCCCTAGGCGTCCTTTATTTGATTTTATATCCCCATATTTTGTCTGACGATTGTGACAGGATCGCCAAAGACAAATTCTCTCTTTTCCGTTCTTAATAGCCAGGTTGTTCGGAGCAAGCACTTTCATTCGTCCTCCCTGTGTTCGATAACCCGCTCGCCACTATGCTGTGCGCTTGCGGTAAAACTACAACCGTCGCTCCGGGACGTGTATCCTGGGTGCGATCAACCGACAACTAAAACAGTCTAAACAACAACACAAACAGTCTCTACGACTGATCGCCCGTGTCCTCAAACTCCTCGATGAATGCGGGCTCTGACTCAGCGTCAGCGAACACCACGTCCTCAGCAGCAACCTCAGGCTCAGGATCTAACATGTGTCACCCAAAAGAGTAAAGGGGCACATGTCAGCAAGTCTAAAAGACTTGGGCAAGGAAACTGAAAGGAAGGTAAACTGACAACCTAGCAGTTATAGTATGATGCATAGCATGGCGAGTTTAGTATGTGAGCAACAAATAAGGTAAGGTGCAAGTAACAAGTAACGAGTAGCAAGTGTGGCATGGATGACAAGTTTTACAAGTATAAACACGGACAAGTACAAGTCAAGTAAATCACGTCAAGTAAACACGTCGTGCACAGAGATTACGTCTTCTGGCTAGAGTGGCGGATCAAGCCAACTCGTAAACTCACGTGATCGCTTATCCCTACTCCTCCACGTGTATCGAGCCAGGGCATTACCCCCGAACACGTATGCTCGCTTCTGGATCACGAGCCAGGAAGTGTTTTGACACGTATGGCGTAGGGTTATGCCCGCATAAAGGGTGCCTAGCCGGATCAAGTAGTACAAGTAATGTAGCATGTGCTACGAATAAAACATTCAACATGGATAGCATGGCATTTACAGATAATTCACGTACCGTTAGTTGAATTTAAACATGGCAGATAAGATGCATGGATGACAAGTGCCAATAATTAAAAGTAGTCGGATCAAGCTTCGTTGTCAAGCTAAATCCTGAAATTTGCGCCTAGGCGAGTATCATTTCGTCGCCTAGTCTCTTTTACGCCTACAACAAGCAAATGGCCTAAAACATGGCCTAAAACCCTAAGTGGCAAGTTTCACTTGCCTAGCACCGAGGATGACGATCAACGAGGCACATCACAAAATGTTAGCTACGGGGATGAGATCACTGCCATGGCAAAACAACATCAGAACAATATCTCTAATTTCCATTTTATTAGGGTTTAACAAAAAATCACCAAGTGGGTTAAGAGAATATTAAAGGATCGAGTTATTACCGAATCGTTAGCGGAAGAACGATGCCGAGCAAGCACGGCAACGGAAGAACGATCCGGAGAACTACGGTTCAGATCTGGAAATGGGGAGAAAATCCGGAGAAATGGGATTTTGTGGGGTTTTGGGGGTTGGCCGGCGGCCTAGAGGAGATGGCCAGCGCAAATGGAGGGGGAGAGGGGCTCTTGAGGATGGAGGAAGGGCTAGAGGAAGGTTGGGGAAGATCAGAGGTCAAGGGGGAAAGGAAATGGCCAAGAGAAGAGAAAGAAAGAAAGAAAACGATTGGGGGTTTAAATAGGAAATCGTGCGGTGGCTGGGCAAACCCTAGGTTTACTGGGTCAATTAGTCGGTCAAAGAAGAGTGGTTGACCGACTAGTTTAAGAACTAGTCGGTCGGTCGACTAACTGTGACCGACTAACACCAAACAGTAACTCAGGTCGTCAAAATTGTCAAAGAACTAGTCGGTTAAAGAACAATGGCTGACCGACTAGTTTGCAACCTAGTCGGTCGAAAAATGTTCTTAGACCGACTAACGATAAACAGTAACTTAGGTAAAATTAATCGAAGGAACTAGTTGGTCTGAGAGCAAGTTCTGACCGACTAGTTTCACATCTAGTCGGTCGGTGGTTGTTCTTAGACCGACTAAGAGTAAACAGTAACTTCTGAATTATTGATTAATTAAACTAGTCGGTTTGAGAAGAGTTCCTGACCGACTAGATTCCAATCTAGTCGGTTGGTACCCCTTCTTGAACCAACTAAAGTGCACAAAAAGTGCCGAATTGAAGCGCGAAGCTTCGGGAAGATTTCTATAGCTTCTAAGATCAACCTATCTCTAAGATATGA
This sequence comes from Scilla litardierei, assembly GCA_030789695.1. NCBI lineage: Eukaryota > Viridiplantae > Streptophyta > Magnoliopsida > Asparagales > Asparagaceae > Scilla > Scilla litardierei. The sequence goes on from CM061133.1 coordinate 31,557,859, forward strand.
GCGATTTGAAGTTCGTCATGAGTGACTTGCTCCAAGATCAACGATTCTAAGGAAGAAGCTAGAAAATCACAACGAAACGAACGAAAACGAAAGCTATGGAGACGGAAACCACACATAAGGAGAAAATCACCAAAACATATATATAATATAGATAATCCAAATACATAAAAAAACCAGTCGTTACACAGACCCAACGACAGGCACCACCCCAGAGACGCCAAGCTTATACCATGACGGTAGAAGAGGCTGAGGCAACGGGTCAAGTAATCACAGGTATGAGATATCTCACTAAGCTATATACTCTATTATTTAGAAATCGTAAGCTTAGATATGATTCTCATCACCGTAGGTACCGTCTTAGTAGCCGGTAAACCTTCCCTCACATTATTCGACTCGGTAGCTACACATAGCTTCTTGGCGAGTCGTTTCGTCCAAACACATGCCGTCTCTTTTGAACCTCTGACTTCCCGTTGGAAGGTCAAGACCGCTGGCGGTTCCCTACCGTTAACCAGCGAATGCCTACACTGCTATGTAGTGATTTGCAGACGAGATCTCTTTATCGACTTCATGGTGATAGAGATGCCAACTTTTGATGCTGTTTTTGGGATGGATTGGTTGGGAACATTTCATGCCACCATTGACAGTCGTCAAAGGAGGGTAGAATTTGAAATACCCACTCATCCAAAGTTCGAGTTCCTCAACGGAAGCCGATCAGAAGGACATGTGAAGTATCGAGCCAGGCTTTCAGAAGCGATGGCGACTGCAGCAGAAGACGAGCAAGAGAAGCATGAGATAGTGCGTGAATTCCTGGACGTATTTCCAGATGATCTCTCAGGTTTGCCTCCGGATCGCGGCCTTGAATTTACCATTGATCTTATGCCAGGTGCTCAACCAATGTCCAAGGGACCCTACCGCATGGCACCACCTGAGCTTGAAGAGATTCGAGCTCAGCTAGACGATCTCATATAGAAAGGATGGATACGACCCAGTGTATCTGCATGGGGTGCCACAATGCTGCTCGTGAAGAAGAAGGACGGATCGCAACGCATGTGCGTCGACTACCGGGAGCTGAACAAGATGAAGGTGAAGAACAAGTATCCTTTGCCCCGAATCAACGACCTATTCGATCAGTTAGGAGGATCGAGCGTGTATTTGAAGCTGGACCTGAAGACCGGATACCATCAAGTGAAGGTGAAGAAGGAGGATGTCCATAAGACTGCATTCCGAACCAGATATGGACACTACGAATTCTTGGTAATGACATTTGATGTGACTAATGCACCTGCTGTATTCATGAGTCTCATGAACCAGGTTCTATACAACCATCTGGACAAGTTCGTAGTGGTCTACATCGACGACATCCTCATCTACTCGAAGGACACCGAGGAGAACAGAGCTCACCTGAGGAAGGTTTTTGAAACGCTAAGACAACACCAACTGTATGCCAAGTACAGTAAGTGTGAGTTCTGGCTCGACAAGGTAACTTTCCTGGGCCATATCATATCTGGAGAAGGGATATCCGTCGACCCTGAGAAGGTAGCTGCTGTTCAGAACTGGCCAGCCCTAAAGACTGTGACTGAGATTTGAAGTTTCCTGGGATTGGCTGGTTACTACAGATGATTCATCCAGGACTTCTCGAAGATCGCAGGATCCATGACGCGATTGACGAGAAAGGACGTGGTGTTCGTCTAGTTGAAGGCTTGCGAGGATGCATTCCAAGAGCTGAAGAAGAGACTGATTTCTGCCTCGATTCTGGTCATCCCAGACAGAACCAGAGGGTTCGAAGTATTTTGTGATGCTTTTGGCAAAGGACTTGGGTGCGTGCTGCATCAGCATGGCCGAGTCGTCGCTTATGCATCCAGGCAACTGAAGATCCATGAGAAGAACTACTCCACTCATGACCTTGAGTTGGCGGCAATTATATTTGCTCTGAAGATTTGGAGGCACTTCTTGATGGGTGAACATATGAAGATATTCTCGGATCACAAGAGTCTCAAATACCTATTCACCCAGAAGGAGCTCAACATGCGCCAACGACGATGGATCGAGCTGATGGAAGACTATGATATTGACCTTCAGTACCATCCTGGGAAGGTCAATGTTGTACCGGATGCTCTGATTCGCCTTCCTGCAGTGATGACTCTCACATCACAATGGAGGCTTCGGCACGAGATCCGAGCCATGGAGATAGATGGTATACTGTCTGAAGTGATGTCTTCGTTACTCAACCTTCAGATCCAGTCTGACCTGGTAGACAAGATCAAAGCTGTCCAAGCTGGAGACGAGAAGCTGTAGAAGATCAGAGACATGGTGTTAGCAGGCCAGAGGCCGAAATTTAAGATCCATGAGGAGGGATCTTTGAGATTCGGTAACCGCATCTGCGTACCATCTGTAGACGTCAGAGAAGCTTTATTGGAGGAAGCCCACAGCTCTTCATATTACATTCATCCAGGCGGGACCAAGATGTACCAGGACTTGCGGAAACACTACTGGTGGTACGGTATGAAGAGAAGCATCGCACGCAGTGTGGCGAAGTGTATAGTGTGCCAGCAGGTGAAGGCTGAACATCACCGGACTGCCGGTTTGTTACAGCCTTTGCACATCCCAGAGTGGAAGTGGTAATACATCATGATGGACTTTGTAACGGAACTGTCCAAGAGCACGAAGCATAACGATGCTATCTGGGTGATCGTTGATCGATTGACCAAGTCAGCACACTTCATTCCTTTCAGAGTGGGCCAGTCAACCGAGATGCTTGCCAAGAAGTACATGGAGGTGTCCCTGTCAGTATTGTTTCAGACAGAGACACTCGATTCACTTCTCATTTTTGGAAGAGCTTGCAGGAGTGTCTGGGGACCCAATTAAGCTTCAGTACAGCTTATCATTTCCAGACCGATGGCCAGTCAGAATGCACCATTCAGATCCTGGAGGACATGTTGCGTGCGTGTATGCTGGACTTCAAGGGATCTTGGGAAGATCATCTACACCTTGTAGAGTTCGCCTACAACAACAGCTATCAGGCTAGCATTGGTATGGCGCCTTTTGCAGTGCTATATGGCAGGAAGTGTCGTTCCCCTTTGAGCTGAGACGACGTTGGCGACCGAGAGCTCATCGGTCCGGATTTGATTGTGGAAGCAGTGGAAGTAGTTTGGACCATCAGAGAGAAACTACAGTTGGCACAAGATCGATACAAGCATTGGGCAGATGCAAAGCACCGACATTTGGAGTTCCAGCCTGGCGAACATGTATTTTTGAAGATCTCGCCGAATCGTGGGATGATTCACTTTGGACGAAGAGGAAAGCTCAGTCCTCGATATATTGGTCTATTTGATATCTTGGAGCGAGTACGCGAGGTGGCCTATCACCTTGCCTTGCCACCTGCATTGGAAGGAGTGCATGAAGTCTTTCATGTCTCACAACTCCGACGCTATGTGAGTGATCCTAGTCATGTTGTGGATTACTCCGAGATAGCCATTCGTCCCGATCTGTCTTCTGAGCAGCAACCAGTGGATCGACGACAGAAGACCCTCAAGAATAGAGTGATCAATCTTGTCAGGGTCATGTGGCGTCACGACTTACCTGGGGAGTCTACTGGGGAGCGAGAGGATGAGATGCAGGAACACTACCCTTACTTGTTTACCGAGAATGAGGATCTTACTAGTCTTGAGGCTAGTCTCGGTAACAACGTTGATGATAGTATGTATTTATAAACAGCATCTCTTGTTTTCTAGATGCTGTGATATCGCATTATATTCCATAATATTTTCCTATCATTTATTTGCTTGAGCTTCTTCATAACATCAATTATCTATTTTATTAAAGTTTGAAATTTCGAGGAATGAATTATTTTAAGGAGGGTAGGATGTAACGACCAGTATTTTTCAACACTTCACTTTACGTATTTTTACGTATTTTAAAAAAATTTTACTTTATAAATGATGGTCAAGAGTTTTATAACAAAACTGATTTCAAAAATTCTTATAAAAATATTTTTAAGCACGAGACTAATTATAATGTACTCTAGTATTATCAGATTTCCCCAAACACTCAAAATAATTTCGATAAAAATTCATTTTCAATAATTACCGTTTTGGCTTAATGAATTAATTTTCCATTCAAACATTTTCAAAACGTTTTCAAACTTCTACAGTAATATCCTATGATCATTTAGAGCTTTCCACATTAATTTCGTAATTTTCTGATATCATTTCGATAAAGAACCTGCAAACCCGCTTTCTAAACGTTTTGGCCTGAAACTAGTATCTCTGTAGCTCAAATCCCAAAACGGACTTCGTATTCACGATCCTCGTGACGATACGATCCCGTGGGTACGTTTTCGTAATTTTTCGGAGTCGCTTACGAAAACGAGTTTGTATTCCTCCGCTTTGCTAATTACAATCGCTAATGACCTAATTAACCCTAATCAAATCCTATCTACCCACCTCTTTGTGGTTAAATCTGAAATTTTCAGATCTAACCCTCCCATCTACCCCCCATCTACCTCCCTCATCTACCCCCACTAATTACAAGTTTGCCATTCTAATACCTATATAAACCCCCCCTCTTTGTATTAACACACCCAGTCACCCTCTCTAACTCTCTCCACTGTAAAAATTCGAATCACCCAGCCCCCATTCCACACGCTCCCCCGACTCTCTCTCTCGCACTCACTTCTCCCTCAGTCACTCTCTCTCCCGGAGCTCCGACCACCGCCCTCCGGCCTCGACCCGTGCTCCGCCTTCAACCGCCGCCGCCGCCGTCCTCCGACCGCCCTCACACCGCCGGCAAACCCCCCAGCGCTTCGACAGCCCGCGAGCCCACGCCGCCATCGCTCCGTCGTCAACCACCACCTATGCCGCTCCTATTGTGATATGATTCCCCGGATTTGGTTTTGGATGATGATCAAACATAAATAATGTATACTAACTTATTTGTGAGCGCAGTAATGGAGATCGTCGCCAAAAGAATACGAACATCAAAAGCGACGCCTCAAGACTTCTCAATACGCGTGATCGTGTGCCTGGAGCTTCGTTGAAGCTCAAGGAGTTTTATTGAAGTCAAGAATGAAGATTGAAGCTTTGAAGACGGCTCGTAAGGTTTAATTTATAGTGTTCTAGCTTCATAGATTAGAATGTTAAGCCTTAAGTAGGACTTACTTTATAATCTTCATTTCGCTCATATCTTAGAGCTAGGATATTCATAGAAGCCATTAGAAACTTTCCCGAAGCCTATCGCTTCTTCCCTCGGCTTCGAGTGCATGTTAGTTGGTTCAAGAAGAGTCACCAACCGACTAGATGACGATCTAGTCGGTCAGCAACTCTACATAAACCGACTAGATGCCTTGCTAAATTCAGCTCATTCCAGGTTGATCAATTAGTCGGTCAAAGAAGAGTCACCGACCGACTAGATGACGATCTAGTCGGTTAGGAGTTCTTCTCAGACCGACTAGTTGAGCTTGCCTCTGTACAGCCTGAGCTACTGTTTCGAGTTAGTCGGTCAAAGAACGTTTGTCGACCGACTAGTTGAGAAACTAGTCGGTCAGCATTTGTTCTTAAACTGACTAAGTCAACTTGAAGTCAGCCTATTCTATTTCGACGTTAGTCGGTCAAAGAACATTCACCGACCGACTAGTTGTGAAACTAGTTAGTCGGCAAGTCTTCTTAGACCGACTAGTTGTCTTTGCCTGTACTTCGATCGTTTGGCTGTTTAACCGTTAGTCGGTCTACGTTATATCACCGACCGACTAGTTGATGAACTAGTCGGTCAATGATCCTTCTTTGACCGACTAGTCTGGTTCAGAATAGAGCCGTTGGAGATTTTCTTGAAACGTTTTTCTCTCCCTCTCTCCCCTATCCTATATATAGTTGGAGGGGCTCTTTCATAAGTTTCAAGGGCTGCCATTTTAGAGATTTGGAGAAATCTAAGAGAAGCTATTCTACTCCATTCTAAAGCTTTCTCTTCCTCACAAGAATCTCTCCCTCAACTCTTTGAGCCATTTCCTCAAGAGAGATTCTCTCCATTGTGAGCCTTCCAAGCCAATAGCTTGATCCAAAGTCACCATCCTCCATCCTAGCCTTAGATCGCTGATCTTATTAGTGGAGATTCGGTTTGGTGGCATCATCTTCCTCAAAATCCATCCTTGCCCTAATTTGGTAAGATTTACTCAAGGCATAGGATTTTGTAGGTAAGTGTTTATTTCATTTCATATTTGAATTGTAAGTTTCACTCTCGGTTGTGAGAGTGTGGTTGTGATCCCGGGTTGTGGGAGTCACAAATTACTTTGTGTATGATTTGACTTGTGAAGGTTTTTCACAAGTACTTCATAGTGGAAATCTTGAGTTAGGGTTGCTAACTCAAGTATCCGGAGGGGATCCGGGTGGTTGGGACGTAGGATCACCGGAAACAAGTCGGGGAGACTTGGTTGGATCCGAACCCAGTAACATTCTTTGTTTGCGTTGTTTAATTCTTGTTGATTGTTGTTTATTCCGCATTGTCGTTTTTTCATTGCACAATAGTTAGGAATAACTCTCTTAATTATTTTAAGTACTATTCACCCCCCCTCTAGTACGTATGCAGTAGCTACCACAGGGCACTACAATTGGTATCAGAGCCAAGGTTAAAGCTACAAGTTCAAAGCTATGACGAACAATGACTACAGCGTCTTCAAGGATCGTCAAGGAGCTTCTTCAGTCTTGGAAGGGCAATCTTCATCTAGGCCTCCCTCCTTCAATGGTACCAACTACGGGTACTGGAAATGCCGAATGGAAACGTTCCTTCGGAGTGCTTCACTTTGGAGAGCTACTATGAATGAGTACGTCGAGCCCTCCGAACAAGATTTCGCAAAGTGGACTCTCGCGGAGGTCTCCGTGGAGTTAAGTAATGCCAAGGCAATGAACGCCTTGCAATGCGCATTGGAGCCCGAGGACTTCAATAAGATATGCACATGTAAGAGTGCATATCAAATATGGAACTCCCTCCTCATCTTACATGAAGGGACGAGTCGGATAAGAGATTCTAAACTCGTTGTCGTGAACAAAGATTACGAATTATTTCATATGCTGCAGGGTGAAAAGATGAAAGAGTATTATGCTCGATTCGTCGACATCACAAACGAGTTTGAAGCTCTTGGGAAGACCTAAACCCAAAAGGAGAAAGTATCGAAGATAATCGATGGACTTCCTTCTTGTTAGGAGAAGCGTACCTTCGCCATCGAGGAAGGTAATGACATGAAAACCTATACCGTTGTTCAACTAATGGGTACTTTAATGTCATACGAGGTACGCAAGGATAGCAAGCTCATGATGAAAGAAAAGATGAAGTCGTACTTGAAGCAAGACGAGCCTAAGAAAAAGGCGATTGCATACAAGGCCGCTCCATCTACTGATGATGAAGAATCGGAAGAAGAATCGGAAGAAGAATTGGACATGGAAACTCTAGCCAAAATGGCAAAGGAGTTCTACTTATGCTTCCGAAAAGGTAACTTTAGAAATAAATCTAAATTTATTTCGACTAATGTTTCTACTCCCGTGTGTTATAAATGCAATAAGCCAGGACATATCAAGCCGGATTGTCCTCTCTACAAACATAAGGGGAAGTGGAAGGCATCCAAGCACGACAAGTCGAGAAAGCACAAGAAAGGGCTTGTCGGCACTTTCACCGACTCCGATTCCTCAAGTGGAGAGTCGGACGATGAAAGAGTGGAGAAAGCACACACGTGCTTCATGGGAAAAGAGGATCGTGATGAAGAGACTTCCTCCGATGAAAGCGAGGATGGAAGCGAGGATGAAGGCGAAGAGGTAACCAATGATCAACTTAGAGTAGCCAATGAACAACTTTGGAATAAATTTTCTAATTTGGCTACTAGGTTTAATAAGACTAAAAATGAGCTAGATAGTCTTAAAAACTCGCCTAAGCCTATCATCGTCAACAACGACACCATTGTTGAAGGGTTGAGAAATGAGATTGAAAATCTCAAATCTCAACTTGAGCATGTTCATGTCGAGGATTCGGATGAACATGTGATAGCGGATTTGACGTCTCAAATCTCAACTTTGAGTATTGAGAATAAAAATCTTAAGTCACGTGTTTGTGCACTCGCATCGCAAGTGTCCACTTTGGATGCTTCTTTGCATTCTCTCACCGAGAAGCATGAGAGCACATTAGGCCGAATTCATGAATTCAACAAAGGTAAGGGCAAGTTGGATGATATCCTAAATGACTTACCTCCGGCCAATCATCATATTGGTTTGGGGTATAAGATGGGAGAGTCATCCAAATCGTCCGCCACCTTTGTTAGGCCATCTTCCGATGCTTCTACTAGTGGAAGTAAACACGTCATGGGTAGATCTTCTACCAATGGTACTTCCGCTAGGAACACGCCCCCATTTGGAAAGAAACCCACTTTGGGTGGACCTCCAAAGAAGGGTCATGCTTACATGTATACCATGCCACGTAGGAACACACATCCTACCCCACATGTTAGCACAAATGATGATTTTTATGCTCCGCACCCACAAGCACGTGCACACCATGTGAGACACACTCATGCACGTGTTCCTCCACATCCATATGTTCATCCTCATTCTCATATGAATAATTATCGTCATGCACCATTGCATCGCATGCCATATGCTTACCCATGTCATGCATCACATAGAAATCAACAACGTATGCATGTTTCCAATAGGATTAGGACTCCCAAGACATACACCATTTGGGGTCCGAAGAACACAAGCATGCATGCTAAGAATTTGTATGTGAAATCATTTATAAATGATGTTATTTTGAATGATGATTATGTTGGGAAATCAAGTTCCTCTTGGACTTGGTTTCCGAAGGGTTAGTTCCCTTTGACCCTTCATTGCTTGGTATCATAAGTTTAATTTCTTTTTTATGGGTGCCAAAGCAATTGTGGTAAGAATGAGTTACATTTAATTTGAATTTAGTTAGCTAAATTTATTGCCTAACCCATAGGATCCAAAAAGATTTTTGGATACCAAAATGATATTCTCTAGGTTAAATCCACCATGAGATACCAACCCTACCAACTCCGTGATTTGCAAGGATTTTCATTCGATTGTAGTTGATGGTGCTTGAGTGATGCACCAAAGTAGGGGGAGCTTAATGTTGTAAGTATGTTCATACTTTTGATTCATATTGGTATCCATTGGTAGAATATATTACGATTGGTATCATTTTGCTTCATTTGGTATGCTAGATTAGTGTATGATGTTCTATCTATTTTTGGCATAACATTCTTGCATGCTACATTTGGTATGCACATCGGATTATTTTTGTCTCTGATGTTGATTTCGTCGTTCGATGATTTTATGGATTTAATAGAATTCTTTCTATGGAAACATAGAATTGTTTTCCATGCATTCTATTGATTTTGGAGAGTATGTTCCAAAACTCAATAAGTGAAATCGATTTGAGTTTTGATGATTTCGGATTTCGTTTTTCACCTATGGCTTGATGATTTCGTTTTTCGATTTTCGCCTATGGCTTGGTGATTTCGTTTTCCGATTTTCGCCGATGATTTTATGATTTCGGTTTTCAAGTTTCGCCTATGGCTAGATGATTTCGTATTTCATATTTCGCCTATGGTTTGATGATTTCGGTTTCCGATTTTCGACTTTAGTCTCCTTGACACGCTTTGCTTTTATTCGATATTTTGCATTGGTGTTATTTTGGGCCTTGGTCGTATTCTTCGACTCCCATGCGTTATTTTTTAGCCATTCGTTTTGTCTCCTCCCGCTCTTTTTGCTAATGCCAAAGGGGGAGAGATATAATAATGACAATGTGCTAATTAATAATTCAAAGGAATTTACCATGAATCTAATTTGATGTGTTAGATTCAGGGGGAGTAAAGATATAAAATGGATTTAGATCCTATATGTGCAATATTAGGATTCATATTTTATACTTCCCTCGCTGCTTGATGCATATAAATATTATTGAATATGGAACTAACGTGTCATCAATGCAGGGGGAGTAAGTAAATTTCAATTAAATCATTATTATTGATTATTATTTATGTTGGTTTGTCATCACCAAAAAGGGGGAGAATGTTGTGATATGATTCCCTGGATTTGGTTTTGGATGATGAGCAAACATAAATAATGTATACTAACTTATTTGTGAGCGCAGTAATGGAGATCGTCGCCAAAAGAATACGAACATCAAAAGCGACGCCTCAAGACTTCTCAATACGCGTGATCGTGTGCCTAGAGCTTCGTTGAAGCTCAAGGAGTTTTATTGAAGTCAAGAATGAAGATTGAAGCTTTGAAGACGGCTCGTAAGGTTTAATTTATAGTCTTCTAGCTTCATAGATTAGAATGTTAAGCCTTGAGTAGGACTTACTTTATAATCTTCATTTCGCTCATATCTTAGAGCTAGGATATTCATAGAAGCCATTAGAAACTTTCCCGAAGCCTACCCTCGGCTTCGAGTGCATGTTAGTTGGTTCAAGAAGAGTCACCAACCGACTAGATGACGATCTAGTCGGTCAGCAACTCTACATAAACCGACTAGATGCCTTGCTAAATTCAGCTCATTCCAGGTTGATCAATTAGTCGGTCAAAGAAGAGTCACCGACCGACTAGATGACGATCTAGTCGGTTAGGAGTTCTTCTCAGACCGACTAGTTGAGCTTGCCTCTGTATAGCCTGGGCTACTGTTTCGAGTTAGTCGGTCAAAGAACGTTTGTCGACCGACTAGTTGAGAAACTAGTCGGTCAGCATTTGTTCTTAAACCGACTAAGTCAACTTGAAGTCAGCCTATTCTATTTCGACGTTAGTCGGTCAAAGAACATTCACCGACCGACTAGTTGTGAAACTAGTGGTCGGCAAGTCTTCTTAGACCGACTAGTTGTCTTTGCCTGTACTTCGATCGTTTGGCTGTTTAACCGTTAGTCGGTCTACGTTGTATCACCGACCGACTAGTTGATGAACTAGTCGGTCAGTGATCCTTCTTTGACCGACTAGTCTGGTTCAGAATAGAGCCGTTGGAGCTTTTCTTGAAACGTTTTTCTCTCCCTCTCTCCCCTATCCTATATATAGTCGGAGGGGCTCTTTCATAAGTTTCAAGGGCTGCCATTTTAGAGATTTGGAGAAATCTAAGAGAAGCTATTCTACTCCATTCTAAAGCTTTCTCTTCCTCACAAGAATCTCTCCCTCAACTCTTTGAGCCATTTCCTCAAGAGAGATTCTCTCCATTGTGAGCCTTCCAAGCCAATAGCTTGATCCAAAGTCATCATCCTCCATCTTAGCCTTAGATCGCTGATCTTATTGGTGGAGATTCGGTTTGGTGGCATCATCTTCCTCAAAATCCATCCTTGCCCTAATTTGGTAAGATTTACTCAAGGCATAGGATTTTGTAGGTAAGTGTTTATTTCATTTCATATTTGAATTGTAAGTTTCACTCTCGGTTGTGAGAGTGTGGTTGTGATCCCGGGTTGTGGGAGTCACAAATTACTTTGTGTATGATTTGACTTGTGAAGGTTTTTCACAAGTACTTCATAGTGGAAATCTTGAGTTAGGGTTGCTAACTCAAGTATCCGGAGGGGATCCGGGTGGTTGGGACGTAGGATCACCGGGAACAAGTCGGGGAGACTTGGTTGGATCCGAACCCAGTAACATTCTTTGTTTGCGTTGTTTAATTCTTGTTGATTGTTGTTTATTCAGCATTGTCGTTTGTTCATTGCACAATAGTTAGGAATAACTCTCTTAATTATTTTAAGTACTATTCACCCCCCTCTAGTACGTGTGCAGTAGCTACCACAGGGCACTACAGCTCCCTCCCGTCGCCGTCGTCTCCCTCGCCCCATCGCCGTCGCCCTCCCCCCACCGGCGCCCACCGATCTCCGGCGTCGAACGAAACGCCCCTGCTCAATCGACGGTAACAGCTCGGTGGCAAAAGCGTAAATACGAGAATAATTTTGTATTTCGTTTTTTATTAATTAATAATAGGGTTTTATAGTGTAAAATCCATAACTTGAAATATAGGGCCCAGAAAAATGTGAGACTAGCTCTAGAAAATCAGAAACATTATTTCGGATCCATTGGCGCTAGCCTCTTCTCGATCAGATGCTTATTTTTTCCAGCATCATTTTTTAAACCTAAAAATTAAATACGTATAATTCATTTTAAATTCTGTAACTCTCTGTTTTCACATACACTAATACACGATAAAATTATATGTAATAGTAATATTCGAGATGGTCGTTTTGACTACTCGTTCAAGTATTTCCGACTAGTATTTCTCCCGGAAGAAATTACGGAAGATATATGTCGCTTAAATAATTTGGGTTTTAAAGCTATTTTTGAGTTTCTGAAAATTATAAAAAATAACAGGAGCTTCTGAAATTAAATTCCTTTTGCAATAAAATTATAATATTTATTTTAAGCTTATATAAAAATTTTGAACGATTTTCGACACTGTTTCAACCGGTTTTGAAAATCAAAACGATCAATATTTAGATAGGAAAGTTGTATCTTCTAACTGATTGTTTTTTTGATCACAGGTACAATCTCTTGTGCACCAACTTCAGAGGAAGCCTTAGATCCATTCCCGGCCTACGATGACGACATTGAACTTTGTAAGTCACGACAGATTCTAAGTTTAGAAAACTAGTTTACTGTGCTTATATGAACCCGTTGACACTCCTATAGCCTCAAACGGCTATTGTCTTGAACCGAACAGGAGACCTAAACTAAAATGAAAGTAATTAACTAAAGATTACTTTACCAACTTTTAACTTCGGTGGTTGTAGCACGCAACTACTAACTTGAGTAAATTGTGTGCTAACCACGCTACCACGTGCTCAAAGCACGGAAGTAACAATCTTTTGTGTTGGACTTGTTTTTATCCTCTTTTCTACTTTCTGGTTTTCTATAAGAAAGTCAACCAGTTGGGCTGGTCTGACTAGCAACATGTGGAATATCGTGTGGAACATCCTGTGGAACATCATGTAAAGAACTTGCACTTGACACATCACTGGGGTATTGGGGTAACTCATAGTTAGAGAGAGTACGGGAGCGACTAGAGTTTGATCTTCCCGTCTTGCTGCCTACGTTTCGCCATACCGTCCTGTTGCCCGAGTTTCGGAAAAATACATGTACTGCTGCCTGGGTTTCGGCATTCGTCTGGGTAGCACCCAGGCAAGAGATGGACTGAACGGTCACATATTGTACTCTCCTACTTGAGTCACGTAGTTCTAGTATAGCTTGCACAGTTACTTTCTGTACAGTACATACACTTCACTTTCTATACTTTTAGAGTCACCGTACTTTTACTTGTCGTAATTTTAGCTACAGCAGTAGCCTGTTACAACTACACTTTACTTTCTACACTTGTACAGACACTGCACCGTACTTTACTTTACTTTACTTTCACTTCGGTCTGCTTGTACGTAGTTATCTTGTCATACTTGCACAATACCTCTTTTTCTTTATTTAGAATTGTTGTGACTTACCTTCGGTTCCACTTGTGACACCGACAGACGATGACCTGATAGAGGAGATCGCCCCAGAGTTCGAGGCGCCTGCTTTTGACCCAGAGGCCTCAGAGTTTTAGTTACTTGTGTGTGTGTGTGTGTGTGTGTGTGTGTGTGTGTGTGTGTGTACGTGTGATGCTATGTATTTCATTTCTACATTTCCTTTCAGTACTTTTCCTTTATGTATTTGTGTGTGTGTGTGTGATGCTGCTGGTTGTATTTCTATTTGGACTATAATAATGTTGTACACTGGTTTGAGTATTGTGGACATCTCTGAGTTGTTGCTATGCTGATTTCACTGGTAAACTGCAAGACCTGCAAATATCAAATAAGTAACTGGCCACCGAGAGCGGGTCGTTACATAACCCATCTCCAACCCTCTTCACCAGACCATCTTTTAAACACTTCAAGCCATGAACCAAACTTTTCCAGCAGTAAGACCAAGTAGATGGGAGGGAATCCGAACCAGAAACATATTCAACCAAATCATCAGGGATCTTATACTTTGATTTTAGGAGCCTTACCCAAAGAACATGAGGTTCTGTCAAAAACCTCCAAGCCAACGTTTGCAACATTACATTATTATGTAATTCCATAGACCGGAGTCCAAAGCCACCTACCTTCTTTGGTTTGCACACCTCCTGCCACCTAACAAGATGAAGTTTCCTTTTCCCTTCACGTCCGCCCCAAATGAAAGCTCTGTTCAATTTATCTATCTCCTTCAGGGTATGCTTTGGGAATCGGGTTGTGAGCATATCATAAGTAAGAATGGCCGAGGTGACCGATCTAACTAAAGTAGACTATCCACCAAGACTCAGTAACTTCGTTTTCCAACCAGAGAGTTTGACACTAATCCTCTCTGTAGGGTTTTCTGGGACCCTTAGGGCACAAAAACTCTATGCCCGTCCTAAGTCGGAGGGAACATAGACAGAAAAGCAGCGGAAAAAATAACCATGTTAATCTAATTAACATTTAACCCTAAGGTCCAAGACCCTAATCCAATATCTATGCCGACTTGGGATGGACCTGACCATCCCAAGAAGGATCTAACCTACTGCGATTAAATTAAATTAATGCCTAATTAAACACATACCCAGAATCTCAGCCCTGGAGCAGGCGAGATGTTCCGCACCGTCTTCCGAGCCGCTCCCGTCCCACGCCGAGCCGCTCCTCGAACCGCTCCCTGAACTGCTCCTCGAACCGCTCCGCATCCCGAGGCGATCAATCCCGTGTCACCGAGCCAACCACGCACCGAAGAAAGTTTCATGCGAGTGAAACCTCAGCCTAGATTTCGGATCCGAATCCGAACTCCTTTGCGGCTTTGCTAGAGCCCTCAGGAGCAAGGCAGAAATTTATAGGGAGAGGAGAAATATTAATTTAAGTCTAGGTCCGAGCGTGCTCTAACATTTACGAGAGCCGCTCAGATCTAGAGCTTGGGACGAGTTTTGAGGAGGAGAGCAGACCCCTATTTATATATGCGGCTGACTGCTCCCCTTTCTCAAAATCCGATGTGGGACTAAATTTAGAGTTAATTAAAATCAAGTTAGTTTGCCCTTCACAAAGTGCAAACTTCCGTGAATTTTAACTCCCTCACTGTTGATCTTCAGGATTGATACAACCTATCAATTCGAAGGGTGTTCAACGGTGAACGCATAGGAAAAAATCGTTCGTCAATTGGAGTTCGTTTGACCCTCCAATTGATCACTCAAAGTTCAGCCCACGGCTAGTTTTTCGCAAAAACTGAGCCGTCAAAAACTGCCCAACTTAGGCTTCAGAAAACCTATTCTGCGGGGCTCACCAGGCCAGCTGGGCGAGCCCAGACCAGGTCAGAACCTGGTCTGGGCGTGCCCAGACTGGCACGCCCAAACTGGGCGCCTGGCCCAGTCAGGCCAGGCGCCCAGGCGTCTAGGCGCCAGGCCTAGGCGCCCAGGGTGCCTGGGCGGGCCCAGGCCCAGGCGCCCAGCGCCTGGGCCAGAGCCCAGGCGCCTGGGCGCCCATGCCCTGGCTTGGGCCGGGCGCACAGGCCCGGGCGGCCTGGGTTGTGCCTGGGTCTGGCCAGGCACCAAGGCCAGACCCAGTCTGGCCTGGGTCAGCCTGGACTGACCCGTTGAACTCTTTTGGGCATATCTTGAGCATCTGGCGTCCGATTTGGACGCCGTTCAAACCTGGGCGTAGACCGGGACATTCCCGTCTTACCCGTGAACTTTTTCTTGCGTTTATTTTATTAAATATTGTTTTAAACAATTTAAAACATATTTAATCTCTTTTG
Organism: Scilla litardierei; assembly: GCA_030789695.1. Taxonomy (NCBI): domain Eukaryota; kingdom Viridiplantae; phylum Streptophyta; class Magnoliopsida; order Asparagales; family Asparagaceae; genus Scilla; species Scilla litardierei. The sequence goes on from CM061133.1 coordinate 31,573,623, forward strand.
CATCAAATGCAAATTAGTCCCATATCTAAGCTTAAATTATCATATTGCATCAAATGCAATTATTCCATCCCTTGCATCAAAAATGCAAAATATTCTCCATAACTAATTTCTACCTATTACTAGACGAAGGTCACACTCTGTGTGAGACCCTACAGCCTGACCCTTACAACAGGTTGGGCTCGAAGCCCTATACGGCAGTGACCACTAGCAGTGGTTGCCGTCCCTGCTTCAGGAATCATCATTATGTGGTTGACTCATTGACATGAGTATTATCGGGACCACCTGACTGTTTCCGTGATGAATTCCGTAGTTATAGTCTTTTCGTCTTAACTATGTCGTGTAGGTCAAGTCTAGGGTACGGTCAAACTGTCAACCCCAATAACTTGACTCTAGTTAGTTTCTATCGATCTTTAGTCAATAAATGTTGGACTTCTTCCAACATACTCTGCGCAGAGATTATACTAAAGACCAAACTAACTCTACGACACTAACTCCCATTGACCGGGAGAGACGAATCCTCTCTTGGTCATTACTCGCCTCGTACATTTCAAGTGACACCCAATCAAAAGACCTTTCGACAGGCCTTGCCTCGAAGCTAGGTCAGTTGATCTAAGTGGCACTGTTCATGCACAGATTCGTCAAATGACCTCAAGTCAAAAGACCAACTGGCCTATCATTACTAAGAGTTATCATTGACAGATTGGTCAATGTAACCATATGATAACTCTTGTGGATCGTTCAGTGAACTCATTCTCTAATGAGAACCTGTGTCTTGACTCCGACTTCGCCAAGTCGAACGATCATGAGATCATCGCCACCGCTTAACGGTGAAGACTAAGACACAATGGTCTATCCGATGTTTCGATATCCTTGTCTCGAAACATCTACGACCACGAACCCTTTTAGACTTATGCTACAGACGGTCAAACATTTCTCCATGATCGAGATACTCATCTCGATATCTGTTTGACCTTGCATAAAGACTCAGGACTTTAATTAAGTTGATATCTAATGATAACTACATTATAATATAACTTAGATAAATCATTACCAAACAGCTTACTGTAATTTCGAACAAGACGTTTGTGCTATTCACACAGAGATAAATAGACTGGAGGGCATCATTCTCCTACACTCTCTACCACATCTCTGTAAGTTATTTTCAAAACTCTGCCATGTAGTAAAGGCAACCCCAAATATTTTCACAAGTCAGTACAATATTGCACACCAAGTAAAGAGTATATATTTAAAGCATGTTGCCTTCCTACCACCGGAGAGACGAAACATCTAGATTTTTCCAAATTAACTTTAGCTCCAGATGTCCTAGGTGTCAAGAAAAATACGACTGGGACAAAATGTGGGCCCCACCCCCCATATCATCCCCTCCACCATACCCAAAAAGTCATCAACAGGATATCACCAGGATATACATTTGATGAAGATGTCCCAGGTGTCGTGAAAATAGACTAGGACAAAATGTGGGCCCCACCTCCCACATCATCTCGTCCACCTCACCCAAAAAGTCATCCCATGTCACTTATTTACATGTTTGCCATCCACTCAAAAAAACCCCAACCCCACTTAATTACATGTTTGCCATTCAATAAAACAAACCAAAACAAACCAACTTATTTACGTGTTTGCCATCCCAAGATTTTTTGCGTTTTAACCCCCGGACTTGCATTTTTTGCAAACGTACGATACCTGCACGCACACCCCACATTTCTCACTACTTTTCGGTTGCGCACGCTCATCGCATTCTCTTCGTGAGGGGGTTCCGTCCACTGTGTGCACGTGTTATTTTTATCCCTTTATACAAATGAGGAGGGATGATGTGACTTTGTCACATGTGGCAATGTCACAAACAGTTGAGGGGGACTCCCCATGGCCATGTCCGATGTGGCACTGTCCACATCGGCCGTGGGTATCCCCTCCAAAAGAAAACCCCCCTCCCCCACTGTATTTACGAGTATGCCAATGGGGATTTTTACATATAACCCCACCCCAATGTCTTTTGCATTTAACCCTCCGGATTTCGCACCTTTTACAATCGACGATACCGACACGCACACATGCACTTCTCACTTCTTTTCGGTTGAGCGCGTTCACCGCATCCTGTTCGTGGGTACTTTTTTTTGGCGTCGTGCATTATGTGCACGGATTATTTCTAAAACTCTATAAGACTGAGTAAATGGGGTTAGCGTGCCTATCTAAGTAAATGATCGGGTAATGTTAATAATGTGCATTTCCCAAGCTCTTCTTTATTATATGTATCTTACAAAGATCCGTATTGGTTGATTTATTAATTAAATTTAAACTTGGTTGAATTTTAAAATTATTTTTAAGTATTGACTGATTTTGAAAATTCATCCCTTTTTAAAAATGATCATTATGTTATGAATCAACTATTGAGGGGAGAGCCCTCAGGTCTATATTTATAGGCAATGGGGAGAATACAAGATGGGTTTACAATGATATGGGCCTATCTCTAGGATAGCCCAGAATCTCATCCAACTACGGTTAAATACCCGTTCACAACACTCCCCCTTATCCAGCCATAGGTGTGGACTTTGCTCGTGAATGCTTCAGGATTCTGAGCGTAGAAGAGTCTCACATGAGGTGGATACTTCAGGATCCTGCGTTGGTGAGATTTGCCTCGTTAAAACCTTTAGCTATGGAAAACCCAGTGGAAAAAACCATAGTTAAGGAAAAAGAGTGCAAACGCTCTTTAACTCCCCCTGATTTGTACATGTGACTCTGCTCATGAATACTTCTGGATTCTGAGCGTCACAGAGGGGTGGATACTTCGGGATCCAGAGTTGATTTGATTTGCCTCGTTAAAACCTTTGGCTATGGAAAATCCAGTGGGAAAAACCATAGCTAAGGGAAAAGAGTACAAATTCTGTCAACTCCCCCTGATCTGTAAAAGCTCTTAGGCTTTCAGATCTCGTAGGCTTATATCATCACTCCTATTTACAATATTCCGAAAATGTACACAGATTACAAATTTTATCACCATCAAGCAGCTGCTGAGTCCAGAAACTCTGGAGAGGTGAGCTAAGTTTCGTCGCCTCTGATGTGGTCTTCAGACTATATGGTCAGCTCCATAGAACCAGCCTCTATCCCAGTCGTCACCGGGATGTGATGTACCACCAGGCGCCCTCAAATACACCATTGGTGTGATTCTGGAATGGTGAGGATCTCGAAATTGATAGGATGATGTTGCCTTCATAAGTTGCTTTGCATATTTGCAGTAGATGGCCATCCCACTGTGGGTACCCATTCTGTGATTTATCAGTATAGGGACCGGACCTGTAACCTGCATTTGCACAAACATTGGAGGATGCTACTATAATTTGTAAGTCCAAATCTTTCGACCCTTGGAGGAAGCGCAGAAGGCTTGACTCCGGTCTAATGGCCCTAGTGAGGTGCCAACTATCTCTGGCTAATGAGTTAACTGTAACTGCTATATCGGGACGCATGCAGTTTAGCCAGGAGTGCATGATTGCACTTAGATAAGGGACTTTAGGACCAGTTATATCCTCCCCCTCTTCCAGCGATCGGAAGGGTTCTTTTTTGTACATCCATTGAGTATACCACCGTAGGTGTACTTTGGATGACAATGGTCCTTTTAATTTCTCCAACGCGCTTCTGGGCGTTTATAACAGGATTATATGAGCCATGACTTTATATTTGCCTAGGTCTTTTTATTTCATGTTTAAAAGTCAGGCTTGTACATTTATTTCGGTTTTCTCTTCAGGAGATCCGATGAGATGTTAGTTGTCTACAACTAAGATCTCTAATCCTGTTCTTTGCACAGATGCAAAGACAACCTTCAGTAGGAATCATTGACTTGTCAAGTGATTCTCTTAGTTGTACATTTATTTATTATACTTATTGTTTCTTCATTTGAATAGACGTCCCGAAGTCTATTCAGGCATTTTAAGGAAATGTGGAAATTATCTTTACAAGATATCCACGAAGGTATGCCGTCACAACATCCAATAACGGCATATCCAAAAATTTTCCTTCGCCAAATCGTAAGGTATTCGCTTTTGATAACTTAGGGAGACTGATGCATCATTTATGAGACATGCTCATTTGAATTTGTTCGATCCCTAGTTTCAGCGAAATTTTCCTTGGGCTATAGGTTGTACCGTATAGCATACGATTTTGTATTTATTTTTCTTATGTTTGCAATACTTTGTTTTATCCACAGGTTTGACACCTTTTGGTGTCTGGACTTCAGGTCCGAACATTTCACGTTTCATAAGTGAGTCCAGCTCATCTTTTATTGCCACGTTCCATGTTTGGCCAATCTCTACGTTTGCCTTCTAGCAACGGAGTGTGGAACGATAATTTATAAACGTCATCGCCATTGCGATGTATATGGCAATATGATACGTGAATACATTGTCGACAATTTATGTTCTATTTGTCCAACACCTCCCCAGTACGTACAACATTTACTTAATTTCACTTTTTCCCGGCAATTCCTCTGCAGTGGATTCTGGGAAGGGTGATGGTGTGGACATGAGCTCATTGTTCTGTGGTAGTATTGTCTTAAGGTCTCCAGGAGTTTCTGTCCTTGGAGCCTGGTGGTCTGCCTCTTTTCTGTTGAGGATCAGCCACTTCTGCTGCTGGTGGATTGCATCCATTCTCGGGGATGTCAATCCTAGCTGGAGTTTTTGCAGCAGGGATGTGTGATCTGACAATCTTCTGGTTGTCAATAAATGATTCCGGTAATTAGTGAACAGTGTTCTGTATGTGGAAGATCTTCTGGATCTCATCTACACATTGTATTGTTACCGGATCATAGTGGGTCAAGCTGTTTGTATCCCACGTTATAATTTTCTTCGCGCCAGATTTTCCAGTATCTGGGCCTATTTTTGGGAAACTCGCCTCATCGAGATCACAGTCTTCAAGGTGTGCCTTAATTACGTCCCCCGTTTGGGGTTCTAGGTATCTTATAAGTGAGGGTGAGTCAAACCCTGCATGGATACCTAGGCGACATTGAGTATCGTTTTGGTCCTCTTTGGTGGTGCAATGGGGATTTAAGACTGCGCGACCGAAGATTCTCAGATGAGAAATGTTCGGTGGCATTCCATATGCAAATTGCATTGGAGACTCTGACCTCCAGAGGGTCTTATTTTCATTTACGATGCATCATGCAGAGTTTGCATGTCCCCATGCATCCATAGGCAATCGGGATTTAATGGACGTTCAGTCCATTGGAGTCTACTTTTCAGTGACTCTGCCGGCCCATTTTGGGTATGAACATGCGGCACTTGTATGTTCATTTTCAATTCCTGTTGATTGGCAGTACTCTTGAAAAGACTGGGAGGTATATTTCCCAACATTAACCAGACTTATTTACAACATTTTATTGTCTGGGAAATGTGCCTGCAACATTTTTATTCTTGTGCCAATAGCTTTGGAAAAGCTAAGTTGCGGGTCTTGTAGTAGACATACGTACGAATATTCTGAGGATGCATTTATCAGTACAATGAAGTACCAAAATAGCCCACTAGGGGTGGTGGATTTTATCCACATCTGTCTCCTTGTATTCTTTTTGAGGAAGCGTGGAGATCCTTTTTCAACTTTTCGTGGAGATGGCCTTGTAATTAATCTTCCCTTATAGTAAGGGATGCGAGGGAATTTTCCCTTCTGAAGAATCTTCTGGTTCTTCAAGTCATACCCATAGGATAAGATGCTGTGCATCATCACAAATCCAGGGTGGCCAAGTCCATCATGCCAGAGTAAAAACTCGACTGATGTAGGGCACTTCAGGTGCTCCGTTTAATTCTGCTTCCTTTCTCCGAATCTTCGTATGGTAGAGGCCTATAAGGCTCTCAAAACGTTCAAGTGTAGATTTTACTCCTTTTTCTTGAGACGTTGCATACGGTTCATTTACATTTGCTGTTTCCAAGTGGGATCCGTTGAAACGGATGTCCTTGAAACTTAGAAAGTTTCTTTTGGAATTCGGAGGGATTAGTGCATCCATTATTTTTGTGTCGTTTGGGGGCAACTGTGTTGCATTCCCTGGATCTTCAATATAGCACTGATATTGGGCTTTGTATTGAAAGAAAACGTACGTGTTTATTGTCTACTAAGCATTTATGAGAGCAGTTTCAAAAGATGAAACGTATCGGCACATGCATATTTAGATAAACATTTTCATTTATTGTATACTAAAATTTTTATTCAAAAACAGATTGCATAATGCAAAAGCTCTCATAACATGAAATGTTCTAAACAGTTTGCTAAGATAAAAGTAAAAGCTAAACAAGCATGTCGTCATTTTCGAAGTCGTCAGCTGAAAACTTGACTGGAGCATCAGAGGTCATCAGGTTTGTTTCAGTTTTATTTTGTTTGTTCTCTTTATACAAATCCTGGAGGTGCTGCGAAGTTTGGCACATTTGGACCAGTGGCTTTTCATGCCACAATTATGGCACTGGTCTTCCCATTCCCTCTTGGGTGGGGGTGAATCATTTTTGTCATTTCTGTGCCACGTGAACTTCCGCTTACTTTCATTATTTCGCTGCTGCTGTGCATGGCCCTTGGCATTTTTCTGTTGACCCCCCTTCTGTGGTCTTTCTTTTCTTTTATTATCTCTCTTCTTTTGAAAGAAGAGGAATGGTGAGCTTCTGGTAGGGGGCAGTGCCGGGAGGGCGCATATTGTGAGCGGCGAGAAGAAGCTCTCTGTTTTGCTCAGCCATGAGTAAACATGACAGCAGCTCAGAATACTTGGTGAACATGTGTTCACAGTATTGCTGCATGAGTATCGCATCTTTTTCATGGAAGGACGTATACGTCTTTTCCAGCATGCGATCTTCTGAGACATTCTCACCACACAACTTCAGGCGTGAGGTGATGCTAAAAAGTGTTGAGTTGTACTCAGCAATGGACTTAAAGTCCTGTAGTCTCAGGTTCTCCCACTCATATCGTGCCCTTGGGAGTATAACATCTTTCTGATGTTTATTCATGTCCTCAAGGGCAGTCCATAGCTCAAATGGAACTGTGACCGTAAGGTATTCAGCCTTTAAGGTCTTGTCCACATGGCGACGAATATAGATGGCTTGCGCCTTCTCTATATCGCTAACATTTTCTTTTTCAGTCACAGCAGCGATGAGGGACTTTGCCCGCAGGTGAAACTTTACATCTAGCTACCAGCTTAGATAGTTTCTACCTGATGCTTCCAGTACTTCGAAATTAACGCTTGCAATATTAGCCATTTATCTAGCAGAGCACAAACATGCATGAATTAATAATTAATCAGAGAAAACATTTTCATGCGGAGGCAATATTTAACGAAAAGCTAAATGTGTGGATCGGCCAGTCCCACAAGAAAGAGTCCAAAAAAGTCCACAGTCCAAATTATACAAATTTGCAGCTTAACGAAAATGAAAATACAACTTTGGAAACCCCGTGGGTCCCATATGATATCTCCATCTTCAAGCGTGGCCTCCGTCTCCATGGAAGTTGGTCTTCTTTCTTTGACATTTACATAAATTCCTCACTACAATTTCTCTCAAAAATAAAAGAAAAGTGCGGGAAATAAACTATGGGACTAAACGGCCGATCCAAAAACCACATTTAGCAATTCATGCAGAAATATTGTGCTCATCAACATTTTCATCAGACATTTTCATCACAGGCATCACAGGCATTTAATATTCGCAGAGATGGATAAATAATTTAAACACTTAATAATTATTGGACCACTGGGCAACGTCATACACCGTTAGGTTATGTTACTAACGGCAGAGCGGTCGCAGGATCTTCCTAATTATTAAGTTTTAAATACAATGCACAACCACGCATATAATATCCAATAGAATATACCAGAGATGCAAAGCATGTAAATATGATTTTTGCAGAAAAAATCATTACAATGCAAAGGTTGTAAATTGAATGGGTTTAATCAATTAAATTGATTAAGAGCCCAAAATAAACATTTTCTTTGTCAGAGGGAAAAGTTTCCCTCATCATCCCAAAAGCCCCCCCAAGAATCCCCAAAAAGTCCTCGCCTGCCCGATATTTGTCCCGTAATTTACCGTGATTTTTCACGAATATTTTGCCATTAAATCCCCTTTTTAAATTAATTTTTAGGCTAACAAGTTGCCTTTTGAGGCGAGTTTATAGCCCTTTGCCTCCCCCATTTTTTTTTTCAGATAAACCAGCATGTGGCCCTGAAGCCCGCAGTCGACCTATGGGCTTCAGGCCCATAGGCTTTTTTTTTAAATCTGTGGGCCTGAAGCCCACAACAGGTCTGTGGGCTTCAGGCCCACAGACTCTGATTTTTTTTGTTTTTTTGTTTTTTTGAATTCTGTGGGCCTGAAGCCCACAGATCTGCTGTGGGCTTCAAGCACACAGATCTGGATTTTTTTTGAAACCAGGGTTTCATGTGGGGGGGCCCGGCGCCGCCGCCGCCCCCTACAGGGGGGCGCGGCCGCCGGGGCCGCCGCCCCCTGCAGGGGGGAGCGGCCGCGGAGGCCGCCCCCTGTAGGGGGGAGCGGCCGGGGCCGCCCCCCTGCAGGAGGGGCGGCGGGGGCCGCCCCCCTGCAGGAGGGGCGGCGGGGGCCGCCCCCCTGCAGGGGGAGGCGGCCAAGGTGGGGGGGGTTTCCGGCGAGGTGGGGGGGTTTCCGGCGACGGCTAGCCGCCGGAAGGATCAAAATTAGGGGTTTGACCCTAAAAATTGAGTTTTTGGTTGAAAAGTCCGTCGTTTTCAAGGCGACAAATAATCCTCATATCGATCTTGCGAGATCTAGGGGAGGGGTAATCATACGTATGATTAAAAATATCGTTTTTAGTGTTTTTACCTCTATATCCGTCCTCCGGATATAGCGACGGTTGCTCGAAGCCCTACGCGGATGGCGACCCTTGATGGAGGAAGCCTTGCTCTGCGCTCGTGGATCTCCCGTCTCGCCTTCGCCTTCGCCTTCGCAACGAACGGAAAGAAAATTTTGTGGAAAAGAAAAATTTTTAGAGTCGTGCTGATAACGTGTTATGAATCAACTATTGAGGGAAGAGCCCTCAGGTCTATATTATTTATAGGCAATGGGGAGAATACAAGATGTGTTTACAATGATATGGGCCTATCTCTAGGATAGCCCAGAATCTCACCTAACTACGGTTAAATACCCGTTCACAACACATTAGTTTTTTTTTAATTATTTAAATATGCTAAAACCCAACACATTAGATTGGCAAAAACGAGTCTGTTAGCATAAAATTAATGATAATTTTAAATTATTTTTCCATAGATATCTCTCACCGATGCGGATAACAAGTTAGAATCTGAACAGTTTCTGTTTCTGAGTTCAAAATCCACCATCAAATCAACGCAAAGATACTGCGGTTAAAATCAAGAGGGGCCCGATAAACCCCACTTGTCACGTGACCCAAACCCTAACCATCATCCCCCGTCTATAAAAACAACACCGCAGTCCCCAAAACAGCCGCCGCTCTCTCTCCCTCTCTCCCCCCTTCCCAATGCTATCCGATCTTAAATCAAGAAAAATTCTGCAACTTTTATTATTTTTATGGATGTATGCTTATTTAATTTTGTTTGGTTCTCTCTTTGTTTTATATTTTTTCCTTTAATTTTTGTCGCGGGGTTTATTGCAAGTGATGACACTTTGTTTAACAATTAGAGAAGCGTGCTGTGTCTTTTGATCGCATGCAGTGTTTTTTTCACTTCCATGACTCTGATGCATGGCCCCCAACTCATTTTTTTTTAATTTTCATTGCTCTGATAATTATTTTTCGATTTTTTTGGGTATCCAAGAGTTACAATACAAAACGAACCATGAAATTAATTTGTTATCTATGGTGATTTTATGATTTCTAGACTCTCAAATATTCGTATTTTGAAAATACTCCCTCAACTTATTTTTACAACAAATTTGTCTTTTTGGTTAACTTTTGTAACTTAAAATAAGTTAAACCACATTAGTCATTTTAAGAAACTATTTTGAAAATAAAAAAATTAAGGGACTAATGTCAAAAATATAATTGATTTAAGTCACGATATTAAAACACCCATGATTTTTAAATTAATGCGCTTCAGATCCTCAGCCTTAATCAAAGTATCTTATGTATAGAATATAAAGTTCTATTACAACGAAGATGTTAAACTAACGGCGAGTGGATGAATGATAAACTCCTTTGAATCACTTGGAAAATTGTTAGTTTGGAGTTTAGAACGTGACGATTAAAATGAACGGTTTGGATTGAATGGAAAACTTGTTGATTAATGGGTAGATGATAACCATTATTCACACACATGCATACACATGATTAATGGGTATCAGTCAATCAAGAAGGACATTTTCTCTTTGGGTAGCTTACACGATCACATCCCCTCTTTTCTCGACGATCAAATCTGTTAAACTTGTTCTTAATGTTCCAAAACCTCAAACTACCGGCAATCACATGTGGTTTGATCTAACCGAAATCTGTTACAACAAGTCAGTAAAACTTTTCGACGAGTGGATGAACGTGCAAAACTATTTGAATTCACTTGAAAATTAATGCTTTGTGGTTTTAGAATATTAAGATCAAAATGAACCAGCTTAGATCAAATGGAAAAAAGGGATGTGGGCTTGATACTGTCCAAGGAGGACATTTCCTCAATTGCTAGATAATACCCAATTTCACTATATATATGTGGCCATCTTTCTGTGCGAAATTATGGCCTAATTTTCCAAAACTACACCATATTTTCGTTGAATTAAAAAAAAACGTCGACCTATCTCATACTTTCATTTTAGGTTCTAGAAAAGTCCCCAACATGACGACCGCTTGTTTAACGTGCGTACACGATAGTCAAGTGTCAAATAATGCCTAAAATGTCATTTGACTTGCTTTTATAATGTTTTTTGGGTGTTATTATTTCAAGAGGAAAAGTGGGGGTAATTTCGTTGATTCAATTTTCTGTTAACGGACGTTAGGGGTTTTATCGAAACATGATAAGTTCAGAGTAGTTTTGCGATTATATCATATTAAGATGATAAGACTATTTTGATCGGGCCTGGAGGAGGCAGGTCAACTACGACTAGTCAACCGGCCTACTACGGCCTTGGGCTCCGGCCTAAGGATCTCACGGGCGGGTTGCGATTCTCCATCCAAGGCGAAGGCCCAAAAGATTGCCCACTTTCATAGTGGAGGAAATTATGGCCCAACTTAATGACCATCACTCCAGCCATCATGGCTCGCCAAACATGGCAACGCCCTTCATGGCAATAACTCGCCAATCATGGCCATCACCCGCCAATTATGGCGGCCGCTTTTAATGCCATCACTCCGCCTTCATTACATTCATCTCTCCATAAAGCATGGCAATTATTGGGGTCAACATTCCCCATTAGCACGACCTCATCAATAACGACCATGATGTCTCATCATGGCCCATTACTAGGGGACTTCCCTATATGAAGAGGAGGGCGGCATCATCACGAGGGGTGGATCTCGGAGATCTACAACGATGGTATCACATATTAGCACTCTTACACCTTCCACCTCAAATATTCCACCTCCAAAGCTCGGTCCGAGGACTCGGGTATCGGCCTCTCCGCGAGCCATACTCGATCCCACCGAGAACCTATCAGACCAGATCTAACTTTAGCATCGGAGGGGAATTAGTCGGAACCAAGGTCTGACCTCCCTGACGAGCTTTCTCGTCTAGTCAGGTCCAGGAGATCCAGCGACGCCGAGGCTACCCCTCAGCGTCTTCCCAGCCGGAGCCGAGTGCCCTCGTCCCAAAGTCCGCTCATCTCCACAACCAGGAGGTCATTGCTCTGCCGTGGCTACGCTTCGGCAAGCTGACGTGAGGATCCGCGCGTCCCTCACCGAGCGACTCCGCCTTCAACCGATCCCGGAGGTTGTCGTTCTGCCGATGCCACCACTCGACGTGCCAAAGAACGGATACGCGTCTTCCTGCTCAAGCGAACGCGCCATCGATCGACCCCAAGGGTCATCTCCGTCTTATGTGACAGCAAACGACAACTCGGATGTCCCGCGTGCCCCCCTTTGACCGCGTTGACCACACACCCTCCAGTCAACAATTCAGCGGTGAGAAAAAACCCTAAACATCTGGCGTCGTCTGTGGGAACCGATCAATATCCACGTCAACCACACCGATGATGACTGGTCCCCTTAAATCAAAGGCCCGAAGGGCCGAATCCTGAAGGAGCGATATACCTCACTACATCGAATCGTCGTCTCCTTGCTGTCATGAAATAGAGGTAATCTGGCTTCCATTTTCCTTTCCGCAGTCTATGCAGACCACAAAATGGCAAAGAAAATGAAAGACAACTATTTCGATCTTGACTTTGTGATATACGTGACATTTGACTTCTACGTTCTTTTCCCCCAATCTGTGCATGCCCCAAATGGGGAAGAAAGCGATGGACCTCTGTTTCGATGTTGATCTTGTGACCCCAAGCGACTGCTCCGACGAAGGAGGCCTCGGGGATGTCAATGTCCCAAATAAACGACGTCGATCCCGAATAGGCAAAAACGTCGACATCCCATCTCTTTGGTTGAAGCTCGCAAGAGTATCGATCTGAACGAGCATGAGGACATTGCGAGAGCACCCGATCAACCGAAAGTACCATGCATCTTATTGCGAGAGTGTCCGATCGACCATGCTTAGATCTGATCACCTCCCAGAGGTCCGATATGGGGTCTCTTCACCGAAAATCAAGATCGGGGCTCAGATCCGATCACCCCGCGGTGGTCATACGGAGCTCTAGAGTCAGCTGCAGGAGATGGCGCAGCAGATCTGCTTCAATCTGTCATTATTGGTAATCTGCCTCGCTGGATCCAGGCCTTCACCTAAGGAACACCATGGATCATCGTCGTCCTAACTGCCGCCATCAAACGACAGTCCCCCTTTTTTCGGCCTTGCTGGCATCTGACACGTCGTCGACACCCCACTCCCCGATCCACCCGTCCTTCACCAACCGCATCGATGGTCATCGATCCCCTGCTTCGACCTCAGCGGCCGGGAGAAGGCCCGGCGGCTCCGCGACTACAGAATCTCTACTACGACATCGACACGGTGCTGGGCCTAAGGCCAAAGGGCATCATGAAGATCGGGCTGGACATCGGAGGAGGTAGCGGGACTTTAGCAGTGCGGATGACGGAGAGGGACGGGGCGACGATCGTGGCAACCACAATGAACTAGAACGGGCCGTTCGACAGCTTCTTGGCATCGAGGGGGGCTGGTTCTGCTCCACGTCAGCGTCACACACCTCCTGCCCTTCTACGAGAACACGCTCGACATTGTCCGCTCGATGCATATGCTCAGCAACTGGGTCCCAGGCGCGATGCTGGGGTTTGAGCTAGGCGATGTGTACAGGGTGCTGAGGCCAAGGGGTCTTCTGTCTCGATCACTTCCTCCACGTCGGGGCTCCGCTCTATGCCACGGACGCTCCCATGTTCGAGCGGGTCATGTTCAGAAAGCTGAGATGGATCACTGGGAGGAAGCTGGACCGGGGGATCGAGATGGACGGATGGTACCCACCGAGCTTGCGGAACTACTCCCGCCCGAGCTCACGGGCCGCCTAGCAGCTTCCACCGACCGAAGGCGCCCTTCTCTCATGCTACCCAGTGCCAGACTGTTGCGGCCTATTGGGAGACCAAGAGGCACGGAGGAGGGCTCAGCTTCCTTTCATTGCCCTGCTCTTTTGCAGCCCCCACCCAAGGTTAGGCGATGCCCACAAGCTGCTCGACAGGATGCCCGATAGAACCGTGGCTTCTCGGGGCACTTGGACCAGTGGATTGTCATGAAATGGGTGCAGGCAAGAGCCCATGGATTTCGATGAAGAACGATTCCAATGGTGAGATGGCAACGCACGAGCTGAAGGCAAGGGGGGAGGTCACGGATCCTAGCAACCCTGAGGTGCACCTCCCATGCTTGGAGTTTAATAACTCTCATGAAGTTGAGCGCCTCGTCGACGACCTTCATCCGTTTATCACTCATCGTCATCAGCAAGAATTGATACATATTCCTCTCTCTCAATGGGCACATCAGTAACCCCAGCGAAGCCAAAGCCACCACGCCGATGGCTACGTCGACGTGCTCTCCAGTAAGGGGAAGATCGGAATCGACGACTCGATTGGAGCGAAGCATCTCATCTGCCTCTAATCAAAAGATCTCATCCACTCATCAATTTCAATCGGAACCCAGAGGCAGGCCCCGCCGTAGCTGCTGACGCGGCGTACATCGATGATCTCGTTTACAATTTCTATTCTCTCAAATCTGCTATTATTTTCAGATCTTAGAAGAAGAAGAAGAAGTGGCACTCCTCGTAGAGAAGACGTCGTCCGTCCATGAGTGCAAGGTGAAGGACATGTCCCAGGCCGAATTTGACCATCCTCGAGCTACGGCAGGCCCCACCATAGCTGCTGATGCAGTGTACATCGACGATCTCGTTTACAATTTCTATTCTCTCAGATCTGCTATTATTTTCAGATCTTAGAAGAAGAAGAAGAAGTGGCACACCTCATAGAGAAGACGTCGTCCGTCCGTGAGTGCAAGGTCAAGGACATGTCCCAGGCCGAATTTGACCGCCTCGAGATTGGGCTCGTCGAGGTCGAGATGCTCGGCCTCATGGCTTGCCGCGCCAAGCTCGGTCCCTCCTAGCCCTTCAAGTCCGGTCTCTAGCATCAGAGAAGAGGATGGAAGTTGTCTCTCAGTTCGAGCAGATGATCTTGAGCCAGCTCTCCATTGGGCCGACCCACGAGAGCGGCTGATTCAGCTTCCACCAACAAACACCGAGGCTCAGCAACAAGAACTCATTCATCTCTGGTCGTCATTCCTCCCTGGATCCGATCTGGCAGAGCCCGACCGACATGTAGGATCTAAATAAGGCCTAGAGGGGGGGGGGGGGAATAGGCCTTTGACCAAATTATCGCAAGATAAAAATTAAGCCTAGTTTACAGCATGCAGTTTAGGAATCAGACAATCAAAGCATTCACAGAAGACACAGAATTTAACGTGGTTCGGTCCCCATGACCTACGTCCACCCCAATGAGCAATCACTTATACTGTTTCTTTAAGAAGTTACAATCTCCCTTAGATTGGTGCCCCAACACCAACCTGACAGACCAACTCAAGCTCACCAAAGCCAAAAAGAAACATACAAGTATCACTCCCCAACCCAACTTGCCCCAACAAGTTTGGTTCCCAGAGTCCCAAATAACGGAAGAAATTATATTACAGAAATGCTGATCAAAACATTAATAACTTCACAAATAACAAAGATCAAGAGTTTAGAAAGCTCATTTGTGAAGATCTCTCTGGTTGTCGTCTTTCAGCACATCAGTAGCTTCGCAACGCTTCTTACGGAATGATGATTGGATGTCTGTAGAAGTAGTCGCTGTCTCCGTGAAAGTAGTCAGTAGAAGTTCCTCACTCAAAGTGATCTCATTTACTGCACAGGAGGAACTAGCTGCTCAACTTACTGTCACTGCGTCGGGGATGAAGTCACAGTCGCAACGCTTCTTACGGAACTCAATTTGGATCTCTAGAACTCCACTTATTGATGAAATGGTGAAGAGTGTGCATTGGTATTTATAGAAATGAGTTAACGGGTCTGTGTCACTGTTCCAACGAACCCAAACCCGCAAAAAACACGTTTAAAACGCGTTATCGGGTCGGGTTTGAAAACCCGCTGTCGGCAGCGATCTGGACCGTCGGATCGAGAGGGATTCGACGATAGCACGCCACGTGGACGTCAAAACTCGTGCGTTGACGCCTGCCTCCGCTGACCCGGACCCGCTGTGTCGGCAACCGTCGGATCTTCACGTGGACGGCGGAGATTGTGCCACGTCGCCGTGGATTCGACGCATTCAGCCCGCCTTTTGCGACTGGGTCCGATCGGTTGGTGACCGTTCGATGCTGATCGAGCGGCGCTGAAGAAGCCACGTCGCCCGCGTTGTGATGCCGTTGGATGCGAAACGAGCGGTGTGGATGATGCCACGTCAGCTTGGATTTAAATCTGCGATGAAGCGTATATATGCACAGTACCGTATGCTGTATTTGCTGAGTATTTTCACTGTATTCTTGCGTATTTGGGAATCAAATAAATCCCAAAAATTCTGAAATAATTCTCAAAAATCCCATAGCTTCATATTGACATGTGAGAATTTTTTCACCTCATTTCACCTCTTGTAGAAAAAGTTTCTTCTTTGTATACTCAGTATTTTCTCGTATTTCCCCGTATTTGGACTTCAAACAATCTCCATAAATCCTGAGAAAAATCCCATGCTATTTATAGCCTATGATTAACTCTAGAGTAGAGTTTCATAGCTATACTCCATTGTTTGATCAGCTTGTGTAATTCCAAATGAAGTTTCACCCTTGTATCTCTACGTACTTGAGTACGTACATGTGTAACCTGAGCAATCATGGCTATAGGGACCTGTGACACACTCAACAAACATATTAGAACAGTTCAGTAGGGTTTGTTATCATCAAACATAGGTTAGGATGCTGTTTCCAACAATCTCCCCCTTTTGATGAGAACAAACCAGACATTAAGATTACATCAAAAATGTGTGAAGTGTGTGAGTGTGAGCGACATGAATATGAGCATGAATGGCAAAATGATATGCTCCCCCTATCTCTGACATGCTCAATCCTAATATTTCTCTCCCCCTTTGTTTTCATCAAAAAAATGGATGAATAGCATATGATGAATGGAAAATTGAACATTATACAGCAAAACAAATAGGCAAGACATCGATGACCACAACGAATAAATAAGCAATAATCACCAAACCATAACTAGCAGAATTCATCTCCGTGCTCAAGTGTGATGATCAAATGTTTAGTACATATGGAGAGGTAATAAGGAATACAACCTGTCATAACCATCTTTTCAACTGAATATATGAACATCAAAGATTGAGTTTCCCCTTCTCATGTAATATGAGTTCAAGTTACCAATTCCAAACATGACCGAGAAGGATTTTTAAATGTGAAATGGCAGTGCTTGACGGACTTAACGCCAACGCTAAAAAAAATTACATTTATAGCATAAGTTGGATGTCCAAGGGTAGTATCAAGGACATGGATCGTATCCATTTTTCATACGAAGCTCTGTGTATATATGTTGAAGACACTCGTCTTGCTATTCTTTTTATACACGTATATTTTAATGAGAGCTTTTCTTTTTACCCATGCCTTGAAACATCATATCCCATTAAAACATAAATTAGTCCACCAACAACCACTTTTCTTATTCAATATTTCAAATCCATATCAAAATACATATTGATATGTGTAAGTGTGGTTGGAAGATGAAAAACGTTAGTTACTCATTAATGAATACGACCTAATTAAGCATGTAGTCTTTGAATGCAAGCATTGTTAAGAATATAATATTCAAAATCCATAAGACATATGTTTTGCATTTAAAGCTGTTTCTGATGAAAAGTGCAAAATGAGGAGATAGACAATTCACTTTCCCTTTTTATATTTTTTTTAATATTTTTATTTTTATTTCATTTTATTTCATTTTTCTTTTTGTAGCACACCCCCCAAAAGCAATAAAAGCACACCAAATAATATTTTCACTCTAAATATGATCAATAATGCCCAATTCTAGACGTAGACGACAAAAGCGATCTTCTGGCAAAGGTTTTGTAAAGATATCTGCCAACTGAGAATCAGTAGAAATATATTCAATGGATACATCCTCTTTTGCCAAATGATCTCTAAGAAAATGATGTCTTACGTCTATGTGTTTTGTACGAGAGTGATGGATAGGGTTGTTAGAAAGATCTATGGCACTCTTGCTATCACAACGAAGAGGGACTTTTCGTAATTCTAATCCGTAGTCAAGTAAGGTTTGCATCATCCACAGTACCTGGGCACAGCAGCTGCCAAGAGCAATATACTCTGCCTCAGTGGTGGATAGCGCAACACTATTTTGCTTACGGCTAGACCAAGAAACTAAGGATTGTCCCAAAAGAAAGCAAGTTCCACTAGTGCTCTTTCTATCAACCAAGCTACCAGCATAATCAGCATCAGCATAGCCAACCAAATTAAGATTACCACAAGAGGGATACCATAGTCCAAGTGTAGGAGTGTGAATAAGATATCGAAAAATCCTCTCAATGGCTATCAAATGTGATTCTTTTGGACATGCTTGAAATCGTGCACACAAACAGACAGAAAACATGATGTCTGGTCTAGATGCAGTTAAATAGAGTAAGGACCCAATCATACCTCGATAAAGCTTTTGGTCCACATCTATACCTTTGTCATCCTTTTCAAGCTTCGTCGTTGGACTCATTGGAGTTCGCATTGGCTTTGCATTTTCCATCCCAAATTTCTTCAACAGTTCTTTTATGTACTTGGTTTGGGAAACATATATGCCATCTCCAGTTTGTCTTACTTGAAAGCCCAAAAAGTATTTCAACTCTCCGACCAGACTCATCTCAAATTGATCCTGCATAACCTTTTCAAACTTTTGGCATAAAAGATCATTAGTAGCACCGTAAATAATATCATCCACATAAATCTGAACAATAAGAAAATGATCCTGTTCATGCAAGATAAACAAAGTGTTGTCTGCACTACCCTTTTTAAAGTTATTTTCCAAAAGATATGAACTGAGACGGTCGTACCAAGCTCTGGGAGCTTGCTTCAGACCATACAAAGCCTGTTGCAACTTGTAAACGTGATTTGGAAAACTATGACTTTCAAAACCAGGGGGTTGTTCAACAAAAACATCTTCTTTCAAATAACCATTTAAAAATGCACTTTTCACATCCATTTGCTTCAATTTAAAACCTTTAAAACTTGCAAAAGCCAGCAATATTCTAATGGCTTCTAATCTAGCAACGGGTGCAAAAGTTTCATCACAATCAATTCCCTCAATCTGGTTATATCCTTTGGCCACTAATCTTGCCTTATTTCTGATTACATTTCCAGATTCATCAAGTTTGTTTTTGAAAATCCATTTAGTGCCAACAATTGGGTAATTATCAGGTCGGGGCACTAATGTCCAAACATTATTTCTATCAAACTGATTAATCTCATCATGCATGGCCATAACCCAACTTTCATCAGTTAAAGCGATTTCAACGTTCTTGGGTTCAATTTTAGAAATGAAGTCACCATGAATGCATAAGGCACACAAGTTATTGAAAGTGGATCGAGTGCGTATACCTTCCGTAGGAGTCCCCATGATCAGCTCAGGTGGATGATGTGGATTGAACCTGAGCTCTCCTCTTTCCAGTCTATTTCCTTGTGGTACTTCTGGTTCAGCTTCCTTTTGGCCTTCAGATGGTTCAGCTATGTTTTCAGGCTCTGTAGTTTCCTTGTCTGCATCTCCAGCTTCAGTTTCCCTGCAATTTAAAGGATCTATTTCAGCTTCATCAAATTTCACATTAATTGACTCAACAACAGTTAAGGTTCGTTTATTGTAGATCCTGTATGCTTTGCTCCTTGATGAATATCCTACGAACACTCCTTCGTTTGATTTGGATTCAAATGTTCCCAGCTGATCTCCTGTGTTTAAAATGAAACACCTGCATCCAAATACTCTGAAATATGAAATGTTAGGAGTCTTGCCATGCCACAGTTCATAGGATGTTTTGTTCATTAAAGGTCTAAGCATAACCCTGTTGCAGACATAGCAGGCTGTATTCACTGCTTCGGCCCAAAAATACATAGGAAGAGAATAATCATTAAGCATGCTTCTTGCCATCTCTTTTAAAGTTCGATTCTTTCTTTCGACCACCCCATTTTGTTGAGGTGTTCTAGGAGAAGAAAATTCATGTAAGATCCCTTTTTCCAAACAGAAGTTTTCAAAAACAGAGTTTTCAAATTCACCACCGTGATCACTTCTAATTTTAATAATTGAAAGATTTTTCTCATTTGAAACTTGATTACAAAAATTTTGGAAATTTTCAAAGGAATCCGATTTCTTGGCTAAGAAGTAAACCCATGTATATCTAGAAAAATCATCGATCAAAACAAAACAAAATCTCTTCCCATTGAGGCTAGCAACATCGGTAGGCCTAAACAAATCCATATGAATCAATTCTAGGACTCGTGAAGTGGTAACTTCCCGAATTCCCGTAAAAGTGGATCTAGTTTGCTTACCTTTTGTGCATGCAACACACAACTTACCATTCTCGTACTGTTGATGTGGCAAGCCTCGGACCAGGTTTTTATTCTCCAGCTTATGTAGCAACTTCATGCTGGCATGTGATAGTCTCCGGTGCCATAGTATAGCCTCCTCCTCCCTGCCAATCAAACATTTAGCAATTGTCATTTCTTCAATCATTATTGTATAAACATTATTTTTCCTATTGGCTATTGATCACTCCTTATTTTACACCTTTTTTCCGCATGTTTGCATGCCATTTAGATCGCCAAATCATGTTTTTCACGATATATCGATGATATTGCGATGCTTTTCACGATTTGTTGTTTTTGTCGCATTTCAGGTGATTTGGCGCGATTTGGAGTGATCTCGAGACGCGCTTACTTTAGACGGTCACCGACGACCTCCCCGAGGGGTATTTTGCTGTTGGAGAGGAGCGGAAGAAGAATGGACGTCGCAGGAGCGACGAGGAGGCCAAAATAAGCAATCTGGGCATTTTTTGTGTCTCACTCGGCCGAGTGGAGGAGCCACTCGGCCGACCAGCGAGACACCGCTCGGCCGACCAGATCAGACACGATTTACCTGTGCACTCGGCCGAGCGACGGAGACCACATCGGCCGAGTGACGACATCACGTCCGCCCGAGTGGCGCCCAGACGAAGCCCTTCAAAAATCTCCAAGTTTCTGTTTTTTTGGCTTCCTGAGTTTCAGAGGACCCACTCGGCCGAGTGGATTATCCCGTCCGCCCGAGTGCCTTGAAGCCATCGGCCGAGTGACGACAACTCGCTCGGCCGAGCAGCCCCCGAAGTAGAGACCCCTGAAGATCGAGACTTACTGGAAAATTACAGGGTTTCTCACTCGGCCGAGCGACTTTTGTCACTCGGCCGAGTGCGATGCGCTGCCTGTAGCGAAAACTGCGGAAAACAGGCTGTGCAGGGGTATTTTGGTCACAGTTTTTAGACGATTTTGGGGGCTATTTAACCCCTGTTTTTACCCTAGTTTTGGAGCTTCTTCTTAGATTTTTTGCAGCTTTTTAGATCTACTTTTTAGCTTTATTTTGGAGATTGGAGAGAAGACAATTTTTGATTTTTGTTGGATTAATTGAAGAACTCCATTGGTTTGTCTATCTCTACTCTAAAAATTCTATTTTTATTGCATATTTCAATATTGAGATGAATTTTATTGCTTATTTCATTGATTATTTTTGTGATCTTGCTATGAATTGTGAGTAGTCTCCACGTCTTGGGGCGTGGGGATGAACCCTACAAGCCCAACTTCATATTTGTGATGAATTAGTAGAAATTTTGCTAGAATTGATGTTTAGGGATTAGATTGGGATCAATTTACTACGAATAGCTAGGAGTTCATACCGATTGGGATTTGCAAGAGATTGGATCCCAATTCGATAGGAAACCCTAGAAATCCGAATTGGGTTGGAATCGAATTTCCGTAGTATCGGTTTGCAAGAGATTGAACCGATGCTAGGGTTTCCGGTTGCAATTCCGTGCCAATACCCGTTTGCAAGAGATTGGACGGGTAGGAACTATCCCAATCTAGATCGCGAGCCGAGTTTGCAAGAGATTGGGCTCGGTGAGCGATTGAACGATGATGTTGATCCTAATGCTAGCTTTCCTACGCTAGGGTTTGCAAGAGATTGGACCCAAACCTAGGATAGCTATAGACCGGCAACAGCGCGAGAGCGTGAGCTTGGTTCTACATTCAGTTGCAACTAGTTCATCCAAAATCCTAATCTAGCAATTTTGATACTGATGAACCACATTTATGAGATACGGCGAGTAGCGGGGATTCCCCATTCCCTAGACGTTCTTTATTTGATTTGATATTTCTGCACTTTGTCTGACGATTGTGACAGGATCGCCAAAGGAAAATCTCTCTTCTTAGATAGCCAGGTTGATTGGAACAAGCACGGTCATTCGTCCTCCCTGTGTTCGATATCCCGCTCGCCGCTACACCGTGCGCTTGCGGTAAAACTACAACCGTCGCCTCGGGCGTGTATCCGGGGCGCGATCAAGTTTTTGGCGCCGTTGCCGGGGAGGCGATTGCGTTTGATTTTTTTTCACCCTAGCTATTCCTTATTATTATTATTATTATTATCATTATTTTTATTTCTTATTTCTTACCTAACCCTTCCTCGGTACTAATCATTTCTTTGAAACTCTGTTTTCCCTGTGCATGTACACGAGATCTACGGCGGACCCTGAAGCTATACTATTTGATCCCGAGATCGAACGTACCGCGCGGAGACTTAGAGCGGAAAGGAGACAAAATCCGGAAGGGAGGTTTATGACCAACCCGGAAACTGCTGATCAATTAGCGGCAAGAATGGCGAGGATAATTTCTATTCGAGATAGGCTTCGGCCTAAGACCTCTTCCACTACCTCATCCATTGCCATGCCGGAGCTGGCGGCTGACAAGAACTTCGAGCTAAAGACTGGATTAGTGGTTCTGATGCAGCAGGATCTATTTCATGGGAATGCCCATGAAAATCCCCACTACCACATCCAATTGTTCTTGTCGAAGTGCGCCACATTCCAGATGCCGGGGGTCTCCATCGATGCCATCAGACTGCACCTCTTCCCCTTCACGCTAAAGGACAAGGCACTCTATTGGTTGAGGACGCAAGCTGAGGGTGTTTTCACCACTTGGGACGAGTTGGCGAGTGCATTCATTGACAAGTTCTATCCGCCCTCCAAGACGGTGAAGATTCGGAGCGCTCTCATGTCCTTCAAGCAAGGACCCCAAGAGACGCTCTATGAGGCTTGGGAGCGTTTTAAGGATCTGCAGCATCAATGCCCGCACCATAGTATAGAAGACTGGGAGCTAGTGCATAGCTTCTACAATGGTCTCCAACCGGGGACCAAACAAATTATTGATGCCGCGACAAATGGTGCTATCTTGTCAAAGACTCCCGAAGAAGCTACGGCCCTAATTGAGGAGATGGCCTCAAATAATCAACAATGGGGCGATGAGCGAGGACACTCTACGTCCTCCTTGAAGCCGACTAGTATTTATGAGGCGAAGGCCGTGGCGGAGCTTACGAGCAAATTTGATTCTCTCCACAAGGTAGTGGAGAGATTGGAGAAGTTTATCACGGAGCCCCAAGGAGTCCCTTCCACCTCCGCTCCAACGAACCAAATGTGTGATTGGCAAGACCAATCTCAAGTCATGTATGTGGGATGAGAGCAAGGAGAAGGATCCTTGGAGCAAGTACAATATGTCGCGGGGAACCAAGGATATTGGGCCAATCCGGCCGCAAGAAATCATCCCGGATTCTCCTACGCCAACAATGAAGGAGCTTTGAACCCGCCACAACCACCACCTCAACAAGCTCGACCACCACCACCCCAACAACAAAACTATCCACCGAGGGGGCCCACTCAACAAAACTTTCAACCGAAGCAACAAGTTCCACCATATAGGCCGCCCGGATACAATCAAGGGTGGAGGAATCAAAATCAAAACCCTCCACAAGCTCAACAACGACCCGACTTCGAAGCTAGAGTGGAGGCGTTCATGGTCGAGCAAAATAAAGTCAATGCTACATTGAAGGCGGGGCAAGACTCTCTTAATACCGTTGTGGCTCAAATATCGGAGCAATTGGCCTTGCTCAATCGGAACACTCAACGATTTCCGGCACAACCCGAGCAAAACCCACGGGGCAACACCGGCCACATCAATGCCGTAGTTGCCGTTACCACTAGAGGCGGAAAGGATACCACCCCCGCCATGATTCCTATCGAGGAGCCCGTGCAGGAAAGTTTGGAGCCGGTTGAGCCGGTAGTTGAAGTTGATAAGGAGAAGGAGCCACAAGAAAGGGAGAAATCTAGAGCGGAGCAATTGATCGAGGAGAGGCGCTTCATGCCACCGGTCCCATTCCCCCAAAGACTAGCGAGAGCGAAAATGGGGAAAAGGCTAGCGAAGTTCCTCGAGTATCTAAGAGGAGTTAGCCTCAATATTCCCTTCCTCGACGCCATTGTGGAGATCCCCACATATGCTAAATTCTTGAAGGACTTGATTTCGGGGAGAAAGAGGAAGGAGAAGATCATGCTAGCCGAGGAGGGCTCTTGGTTCACCAAGAGAGAGAAGGAGCCGGCCAAATTTAAAGATCCGGGGAGTTTTCGGATTCCTTACACCTTGGGCGGCGTCCCTCTTCAAAAGGCGTTGGTTGATCTAGGGGCTAGTGTGAGCCTCATGCCTCTCTCCATGTTCTTAAGGCTAAATACCGGGACGAAGTTGAAACCTACCGACATGCGCATTCAATTGGCCGATGGGCGAATAACAAGGCCGGTAGGGATCGCCGAAGACATACCGCTCCAAGTCCCGGGTGGAATATGCTTACCATGTGACTTTGTGATCATGGACGGTAAGGAGGAGGGAGATACGTCATTGATACTTGGACGCCCGTTCCTCGCCACCGCCGGAGTCATTGTTGACGTGCGCGAAGGGACCCTTACTTTAAACGTCGGCAACATCGAGGTGGAGCTCCACATTCCTAAGGCTATGAAGCACATGCCTTACCACGAGGAACTTGACTACATGGACCTCCTTGATGAGGTGATAGAGGAAGCGATCCCCCACTCAATTGGCGCTCTTTTCGATGAAGATTTAGAGGAAGGCCCGGATTTAGGCCAAGATGAGAAGATAGATGATTCCCCCGACCTCTCCGCTGAAAATGATGAAGGCGACGCTGATGTCGCAAGGATTCGAGAGCTCTGCAAGCTCTCGAAATCAAAGTCTCCGAAGAAAGCTCCGCCGGTACGGAAACCGGCGTCACCGGTGAAGCCGTTGACTGGAGAAAATGCTAGCTTGGGGGAGCCTCCCCCCAACACTATTCGAGACGGGAGACAACCGAGGGAGAACACGCCGCAACTTCCAAATCCAAGCGTTCTCCCCGGAAAGTTTGATGGGTGCATCTCATATGCACCAAACATCCCACATTAATTAAAAATCATAGGGGGTCGAGCTCACGACCTTAAACGAGTGCTTGTCGGGAGGCAACCCGACGGTTTTTGCTTTATTTTTACTGTTTCTTTATTTTCGTTTTAGAAATTTTTAGTGTTTTGAGTCGTTCGCCCAAAAATTTTGTGATAACGGGTCCTATTTTTCTTGACAGGAGAGGAGATAGGTAAATCCATCATGAGGAGGATGAACGGGACGATGAGAAGCGCCCCGAGAAGGTGCTCGACGCTTAGGAGGAAGATGAAATCGACTGGAGGAAGAAAGACGGAGTTTAGAGCCCAAACGAAGACAAACAGCAGAAGACAAGGCTCACTCGGCCGAGTATACTAGTCACTCGGCCGAGTACACAAGTTCGTCCGGCCGAGCCGCTCACGAACGAGGGAAGTCTGTTGTACCCAACTCTCTGTTTATTTTCCTGATTTCAATATAACTGCTACTCGGCCGAGTATATATTTTCACTCGGCCGAGTAAAACGGATACCCTCCTAGGGCGAGTCTTGCCGAGTAGCTTAAGTCACTCAGCCGAATGGACTTACTCCACTCGGCCGAGGCTGGCAAAGCCACTCGGCCGAAGCGTAAGCGAGGGGAAATTTTCATTGATCTCGCTCGGCCGAGTGACCTATCACTCGGCCGAGTCGTAACTTTTATTATATAAGGGCCGAGGGGGGGGGGCGCATTTTTCGAAACGCGAAAAAAATCAAAACCGCCCCGACTCTTCAGCTTCCCTCACCCGTTCCCCTCGCTCGCGCCCCCACTCGCCCGCCCGACCGTCGACTCGCCGCCGCTCGGCCCGCCACCACCGGCCGAGCACCGCCGGCGCCTCGCCCGAGTCGCCGCCGGCGGCCGCCGCCCCTACCACCTCCGGTATCGCCTTTATTGCCCTTTTCTCCTCTTTTTGAGTATTTTTTGAGGATCCATGTGTTAAACGACCCCCAAACCCAAATAAATTTCTATATCTATCTGTTATACCCCTAATGCTCCATATGTTTTGAATATTACCCGCTGATATCTCCATTTCATGCGCAGGTTGTTTTTGGGAGCTTAGGGGAGCCCAGGGGAGCTTCTTGGGACTGATTAGGGCTTCGCAGAGGCGCGGTCTTCGCACACTTCCACTGCTTAGCACTCGCGGCGTGTCGGGGTACACTCTTTCCTTTATTTTGCACACGCCGCGTTTTGCACGTTTTTCGGCTCGCGCTCGGGGCCGATATGCCGCCCCGGACACGGCCGCGGACAAGGAGACCTTCCGCCAAGCGGAAGCAGTCGGATGATGCCGGCCCCTCCCACGAGGTGGAGGACTCTCCTCCTCCTTCCCCCACACACCCCATCCACCCAGCACAGCCTGCAGGCCCCGCACACCCCGCACAGCCTGCAGAGCCCGCACAGCCCGCACAGCCTCTCCCTGCCGCTCCACAGCCACCACCTCCAGCTCCACTGGTCGGGCCGCTGGGGATCACGTTTCAGAACGACGCACACCGCGTCGCTTTCGAGCGTATCTCCCAGCGATCGATCGTACCCTCCAGGTTTGCACACCTTACCGACCTAGGACGCCTGGGGGTACTAGAGGGGATGCTCACATTGTACGACAACGTGGGCTGGCGAGATTTCTTTCAGGTGTCGGCGGATACGTTTATCCGCCCGACACTTGAGGTTCTTAGTTCGATTGCCCTGACCGACGAGGGATGCTCGTTTCGGTTCATGGACCGGGAGTGCCAGGTCACTCTCGATATGATGAGAGCATTTTTCTCGTGGCCCGCTGTCCCCGGAGCCGATCGCGGTTACGGCCCCACCCATATCCCCCCACCTTCCTTCGACGCCGGTGCCTTCTGGGCCCGGATTACGGGTCTCCACGCTGCCTTTGACCCTAGTAGGGCCAAGGCCTCGGCCATTGTCCATCCCTGCCTCCGTATTGCTCAGCGCCTTATGGCGACGACCTTTTTGGCCAGATATGAGCCGGGCACGATGTCTACGCCAGAGCTCTACATGCTCTACGCGATGACACGTCCCAGAGCTCTATCTAGGGATGGCGATGAGCTTGTCCCCGCCGTCGTGATCGATATCGCGGCATGGTTTTTAGACCGCATCATTGTATCGGTGGGCGCTCGCTCACCGATATGCTGCGGCGGCCTAATCACCTTGCTTGCTCTTATGACCGGCGAGGACTTCCCCGATGACCTGTGACGAGTATCGGGCCCCACTTCTTTGTCGATCGATGTTATGGCCCGGATGAAGATGCTTCGTCCGCACGGTGAGCGTCACTGGGTCTGGTTGCACGGTCCTTACGGTGCCGATTACATGATTCTTCCGAACCCAGCTCGGACTCAGATTGCACCAGCCCACGTTGACTGGCTCCCTGCGATGGATGTCCTCATCCCCGCTGCTTACGTGCTCGAGGCCGAGGATGCCGAGCAGGCCCACGCTGCCCCTGTAGACCCTGTAGCCCCTGCCGAGCCTGCTGCCGTGCCTGTTGACCCTGTGGCCCCTCAGCCTACCCCCGATGTTTCCGCCGCTCCTGACACCGCTGTCGGTGTCGGGAGTACCTTAGCTGAGCCCACTTCCACCACTCCCGCGGCTGTCACTACCACCACCGGCCCTCTGTCCGTCGAGCCTCTTTGCTCCGCTCTCCCCGAGCACCCGCCGACCTTTGTTGAGAGTGGAGAGCCCTCGTTTACCCCGGTCGTAGAGACCATGGCTAGCATGATCTTCGCTGGGGTTGCACCTTTTGGACCACACACTTCCACCCCAGCGGTAGTCACCTCTGTCTCCACCTCTGCTGTATTTTCCGAGAGTGTCGTGGCGTCTGTCCACACTTCTGTGCCACTGACCTCTCTGGCCGCCTCGCTGCCACTTTTGCACTCTTCTTTCGCTGCTGCTGCCTCCACTTCTCACCGAGCGGTGCCCCGACCTCACACTGAGGCCAGGCCCACATTCGCGGGCGCAGCACCTTTTGTACCCTTCCCCGCTCAGCCAGTCACATACGCGACTCGAGTACGCCAGCCCAGACCTGCACAGCCCCGCCAGTTGCGTCCCTCTGCACCACCTCCCCCTGACACGGTACTTCAGAGCATTCGTGCTCTAGAGGGGGCGGTGAGTGGTCTCAGAGGCGACCTTCGGACCCTGTCCGCCACCGTCTCTGCGATGGCTGGTCGCTTTGAGCTGCTCTCGCAGATCCACTACTGTCTTACCCAGGTTCTGGAGCGTCTCCCCCGCGTACCACCACCCACCCAGCAGGTTCCCACCCACACTTCCACTCACTCTCAGCCTGCTGTCACTTTCACACCCACCCCCGCTCAGCAGCCTGTCCAGCCAGCACCACCCACACGACCTCCGCCTCAGGACGGAGACGGCGCAGCACCACCTTCTTAGGCACTCTTGATGCCACCGCTCATTCTTGCTGTTGTGCTGCCCGTTTCTGCTGGGTCCTGTTGCATTTTTGTCCACCCCCTCCCCTCACTTATTTTGGGATTCTCTTTTTGATCATATCTTTATATATCTTTTTTGGGAGAGAGGGAGAGTTTTTGGTGCCACTTATATATCTGTATCACCCCTATCTGTGCATGCGTCATGTCCGCATCATATTTTCATTTCTTTATTTTTCTTTTTATTTTCATTTTTTCATGCATGCATCCTCACTT
Organism: Scilla litardierei; assembly: GCA_030789695.1. Taxonomy (NCBI): domain Eukaryota; kingdom Viridiplantae; phylum Streptophyta; class Magnoliopsida; order Asparagales; family Asparagaceae; genus Scilla; species Scilla litardierei. Next base: position 31,602,365 of record CM061133.1, read on the forward strand.
GCCCCTCCCATTTCTTGTCTCTCGGTGTGCCACGCTTTGCACATTGAGGACACTGTGCCATTTAGCTTGGGGGAGTGAGTTCTCACGTTATTTTTCGGTTTGCCACCTTTATTTTTAGTTTTTCACACCATTTTTCGCCTTTGCACTCATTTTCTTCATTTTTCTTTTGTTTTACCATGCATCACGTTTTTCTTATTTTTCTGTGTGCCGCATTGTAAATAGTTCTATTTTCCCTTTATCTTTATTTCTTTTTCATCTCATGCTAGAGATGACTTTTCTATGATGATGATGACGTTGGATTTAGCTTACTCTATATGCATGCTATATTTTTCATGTCTTAAATTTTATTTCTGATATCATATGCTATGACTTGTCCTGCATCTAGAGATAGTAACCCACACTTTTTCCACATGAAAATGGATGAAATTTTATTATTAGCCGAGTCTGAATATTCATATGTATGCTATCACAGAAAACACACCAAGATTCACGCATTGAATGCTTATATCTGGAGTACTGATTTCTTTTTCCTATATCACTACTATATGCATGAATTGTACACTTCACTTCAGGATGATTGAATGATGTTAGCTATGATAAATCTGGATTAGTTAGCTTTTTTGTGATCGAAACTGAGTAGATTAGATTACCCTGCTGAAGTTGTCGTGCATGTCTTATAGAGTGAACTGAGAGTTATATCTATTTCTTTCTCCATAAATCTTGAACATTATTTCTCTACTTTTAAAATCATTGGTGAATCTCCCCTTAGTGATTCTATTATATGGCATTTCCCCCGCTATTCATTCCTAGCTCCAAATCTCTATTGTCTAAAAAAGGAGAGAGGAAAATATTCTTGTATATCATTATCTCTCTCTTTGAGTTGGGATCACCGTGTATATATGCTATTGCTTAAAAAAAGAGAAAAGAGGAAAAATCCTCAATAAAAGATCCCATCTCACTTTCTTTCTTTCTTCTTTCTTTCTATCACTTTTGGAGCTATATAAAAATGGGGATGTAAATATTTTTTATGCCACCATGCTTATGGATAAGCTTGGGGGAGGGGATCCATTGATGTGTGAGAGAGTGACTACTTGACGTTGCACGACGACCTAAGCTAAGTAATATTCTATACTCAATGAGATTATTTTTAGCTTTACGAAATCCAGAAATCTAAGCCTAGCATTCATATCATGAAATCCATACTTTTCTATTCTCTCTATTCTATAGTGTGATACTCTTATACTCCGGATAGAAAGCATTCAATTGAAAAGTGTGTGATCTGTGATTTGTATACCGCTTTAAATGATTCAGGCGATGTTGATTATAAAATTATTCCGTTTTCCATGATTATATCGTTGTTCGTGGGTTTTCTATTTTTATTTGCACTATTATACTATGACATCAAAAATAAAATTCTTTGACATGTGTTTATCATTCAGTGCACGCTATATGAGTGAGTGGAACCCACGTCCTGAGAAAATAATCTAGCAACCTACCTCTTCGCTTCTTTCTTTCTACTTTATTTTATTTCGTTTTCATTCTTCTTCGTTTTTCATTTTTTTTCCTTTTCGCCGTTTTCGTTTTCCGAATCCACCGGGTTCGCCTTTTACTTATCTTCCTCGAGGACGAGTAAGAGGCAAGCTTGGGGGATTTTGATCACTCCCTATTTTACACCTTTTTCCCGCATGTTTGCATGCCATTTAGATCGCCCAAATCATGTTTTTCACGATATATCGATGATATTGCGATGCTTTTCACGATTTGTTGTTTTTGTCGCATTTCAGGTGATTTGGCGCGATTTGGAGTGATCTCGAGACACGCTTACTTTAGACGGTCACCGACGACCTCCCCAGGGGTATTTTGCTGTTGGAGAGGAGCGGAAGAAGAATGGACGTCGCAGGAGCGACGAGGAGGCCAAAATAAGCAATCTGGGCATTTTTTGTGTCTCACTCGGCCGAGTGGAGGAGCCACTCGGCCGACCAGCGAGACACCGCTCGGCCGACCAGATCAGACACGATTTACCTGTGCACTCGGCCGAGCGACGGAGACCACATCGGCCGAGTGACGACATCACGTCCGCCCGAGTGGCGCCCAGACGAAGCCCTTCAAAAATCTCCAAGTTTCTGTTTTTTTGGCTTCCTGAGTTTCAGAGGACCCACTCGGCCGAGTGGATTATCCCGTCCGCCCGAGTGCCTTGAAGCCATCGGCCGAGTGACGACAACTCGCTCGGCCGAGCAGCCCCCGAAGTAGAGACCCCTGAAGATCGAGACTTACTGGAAAATTACAGGGTTTCTCACTCGGCCGAGCGACTTTTGTCACTCGGCCGAGTGCGATGCGCTGCCTGTAGCGAAAACTGCGGAAAACAGGCTGTGCAGGGGTATTTTGGTCACAGTTTTTGGACGATTTTGGGGGCTATTTAACCCCTGTTTTTACCCTAGTTTTGGAGCTTCTTCTTAGATTTTTTGCAGCTTTTTAGATCTACTTTTTAGCTTTATTTTGGAGATTGGAGAGAAGACAATTTTTGATTTTTGTTGGATTAATTGAAGAACTCCATTGGTTTGTCTATCTCTACTCTAAAAATTCTATTTTTATTGCATATTTCAATATTGAGATGAATTCTATTGCTTATTTCATTGATTATTTTTGTGATCTTGCTATGAATTGTGAGTAGTCTCCACGTCTTGGGGCGTGGGGATGAACCCTACAAGCCCAACTTCATATTTGTGATGAATTAGTAGAAATTTTTCTAGAATTGATGTTTAGGGATTAGATTGGGATCAATTTACTACAGATAGCTAGGAGTTCATACCGATTGGGATTTGCAAGAGATTGGATCCCAATTCGATAGGAAACCCTAGAAATCTGAATTGGGTTGGAATCGAATTTCCGTAGTATCGGTTTGCAAGAGATTGGACCGATGCTAGGGTTTCCGGTTGCAATTCCGTGCCAATACCCGTTTGCAAGAGATTGGACGGGTAGGAACTATCCCAATCTAGATCGCGAGCCGAGTTTGCAAGAGATTGGGCTCGGTGAGCGATTGAACGATGATGTTGATCCTAATGCTAGCTTTCCTAGGCTAGGGTTTGCAAGAGATTGGACCCAAACCTAGGATAGCTATAGACCGGCAACAGCGCGAGAGCGTGAGCTTGGTTCTACATTCAGTTGCAACTAGTTCATCCAAAATCCTAATCTAGCAATTTTGATACTGATGAACCACATTTATGAGATACGGTGAGTAGCGGGGATTCCCCATTCCCTAGACGTTCTTTATTTGATTTTATATTTCTGCACTTTGTCTGACGATTGTGACTGGATCGCCAAAGGAAAATCTCTCTTCTTAGATAGCCAGGTTGATTGGAACAAGCATGGTCATTTGTCCTCCATGTGTTCGATATCCCGCTCGCCGCTACACCGTGCGCTTGCGGTAAAACTACAACCGTCGCCTCGGGCGTGTATCCGGGGCGCGATCAGCTATGAAGAGGGTATTACCTGTGACCGAGTCATAAATTTTACAAATTTTCTCATCAAAAAGTACTTTCATACCTTTGTCACAGAGTTGGCTTATGGAGATGAGGTTGTGTTTGAGATTTTCAACCCAGAGGACGTCAGAAATTTTAAAAGTATTGTTGCCAACAATACCTTTACCCATTACCTTGCACTTGCCGTTGTCCCCTAATGTAACACTTCCTCCTTCTTGCTTTACGAGGCTAAGGAACTTTTCACTGTTCCCTGTCATGTGTCTTGAGCAACCTGAATCCAAATACCACTCACACAATTGTCCCTTAGCCACGCTGAGTCCCTACACATAAGAAGAACAAGGTATGTGTGACCTGGGTAGCCAAATAGGTCCACAATGGTTAGTCATAGTACATTTCGGAACCCATACTTGTTTGAACTTCATGTTTTGGTTCTTATAACGACAATTTCTATATAAATGCTCAAAAGAACCACATGTATAACATTTGGCGTTCCGTTTCTTTTTCTTGATGTAATGATTTTTCTTTATCATGTTTTCATTATAAACATTTCCAAATCCTAGTCCTAGTTTATCGTTTTTGATTGACTGGTATCCAAGAATGATGTCTAGTGATTTCCTTCATACACCAAATTTTCTGATACTAAGTTCTAAATCAGAGACTTTGGATTTCAAAAAGATGTTTTCATTTACATGCATGACACTTTTATTTATAAAACTCTTTCTAACATTATCTTCATTTTTAGCGAGAGTTTCTATTCTTTTATTTAGGCCAATAATCTTTTCATTACCATTCTTAATTTCTAGCTTTAATGAAGCACAAGTCTGACAAGGTATAGCTTCAGTAATACTAGATTTTCCTTTGAGTTTTTCAATGGTAATTTTGAGCGATGCAATTTAATTTTTCAATTTTATTTCATTTTGCAAAACATTATAATTTTCCTGCTGTAGTTGGAAATTCATTTCTTTATAATTTTCTATAGAGGATTCAAGAGAAGTAATTTCTGAATTCATGTTTTCACAAATGTTCATTAATTCTGGTAAAGAAAATTCATCTCTTACCTTGTTCGTGTCGCTTTCACCTATTAGGCAAAGTGATGATTGCGCTACCTCGTCTTGTGGTTCGTCTTCGTCGTCATCGTCCCATGTTACCGCAAATGATTTCCCTTTGGCTTCGGATGACGCGTTCTTTGTTGGACAGTTTTTCATGAAATGTCCAAATTTCTTACAGTTGAAACATTGAACACTTTTAGTAGTATTCTATTCAGACGAGGAATTCAAAGGATTAAACTTATTAAAACGATTGAACCTTTTTGCCATTTCAGATTTTTCGGCAGGAGTTCTGATGAAGCGTCGGAATCCTCTGACCATCAGTGCATGTTCCTCGTCGAGATCTTCTTTGTCACTTTCTTCGGCTTTGAGAGCGATGGTCTTTAAAGGTTTAGCCTCACCTTTCTCTCTTGTCTCGACGGTTTTGAGTTCCAGCTCATGGGATAACAGATTCCCAATCAGATCATCCAGCTTCAGCTTAGTGAGATCTCTCGCTTCTTGGATGGCCGTCACTTTAGGCCGGAAGGAACTAGGAAGCGCTCTTAGGATTTTTCGAATGAGGTCGATGCTGTCGTAAGACTTTCCCAAGGCTTTTGAGTTGTATACGATGTCGGTGAAGCGAGTGTACATGTCCTTGATGGATTCTCCTGGTAGCATGTGGAAACCATCGTACTCTGAGCTCAGTAGCGCTAATCTGGACTCCTTCACCTGAGAGGTTCCTTCGTGAGTGACTTCGAGAGTGTTCCAGATTTCCTGTGTAGTAAGACAATGAGATATACGGTTAAACTCAGTTCTGTCAAGTGCACAGATAATTGCATTCATAGCTTTACCATTCAGAGCATAAAGTTTGTTATCGTTATCATCCCATTTATCTTCTGGTTTTGGTACATCAATATCTTCAGTTTTGATTGTAGGTGGGTGATAGCCTTTAGCAACAATTTTCCAAATTTCAAGATCTGAAGAGACTAGGAAAATTTTCATCCTAGCTTTCCAGTAAGCAAAATCAGTCCCATTAAATTTGGGTGGTCTAACTGTAGACTGTCCTTCAGCAAATGCTGAATCATATGTATTCATTATGAACTAGACTCAAATGGCCAGGTCTGGTGCTCTGATACCACTTGTAGGATCTAAATAAGGCCTGGGGGGGGAATAGGCCTTTAACCAAATTATCGCAAGATAAAAATTAAGCCTAGTTTACAGCATGCAGTTTAGGAATCAGACAATCAAAGTATTCACAGAAGACACAGAATTTAACGTGGTTCGGTCCCCATGACCTACGTCCACCCCAATGAGCAATCACTTATACTGTTTCTTTAAGAAGTTACAATCTCCCTTAGATTGGTGCCCCAACACCAACCTGACAGACCAACTCAAGCTCACCAAAGCCAAAAAGAAACATACAAGTATCACTCCCCAACCCAACTTGCCCCAACAAGTTTGGTTCCCAGAGTCCCAAATAACGGAAGAAATTATATTACAGAAATGCTGATCAAAGCATTAATAACTTCACAAATAACAAAGATCAAGAGTTTAGAAAGCTCATTTGTGAAGATCTCTCTGGTTTTCATCTTTCAGCACATCAGTAGCTTCGTAACGCTTCTTACGGAATGATGATTGGATGTTTGTAGAAGAAGTAGTCGCTGTCTCCGTGAAAGTAGTCGGTAGAAGTTCCTCACTCAAAGTGATCTCATTTGCTGCACAGGAAGAACTAGCTGCTCAACTTGCTGTCACTGCGTCGAGGATGAAGTCACGGTCGCAACGCTTCTTACGGAACTCAATTTGGATATCTAGAACTCCACTTATTGATGAAATGGTGAAGAGTGTGCATTGGTATTTATAGAAATGAGTTAACGGGTCTGTGTCACTGTTCCAACGAACCCAAACCCGCAAAAAACACGTTTAAAACGCGTTATCGGGTCGGGTTTGAAAACCCGCTGTCGACAGCGATCTGGACCGTCGGATCGAGCGGGATTCGACGACAGCACGCCACGTGGACGTCAAAACTCGTGCGTTGACGCCCGCCTCCGCTGACCCGGACCCGCTGTGTCGGCAACCGTCGAATATTCACGTGGACGGCGGAGATTGTGCCACGTCGCCGTGGATTCGACGCATTCAGCCCGCCTTTTGCGACTGTGTCCGATCGGTTGGTGACCGTTCGATGCTGATCGAGCGGCGCTGAAGAAGCCACGTCGCCCGCGTTGTGATGCCGTTGGATGCGAAACGAGCGGTGCGGATGATGCCACGTCAGCTTGGATTTAAATCTGCGATGAAGCGTATATATGCACAGTACCGTATGCCGTATTTGCTGAGTATTTTCACTGTATTCTTGCGTATTTGGGAATCAAATAAATCCCAAAAATTCTGAAATAATTCTCAAAAATCCCATAGCTTCATATTGACATGTGAGAATTTTTTCACCTCATTTCACCTCTTGTAGAAAAAGTTTCTTCTTTGTATACTCAGTATTTTCTCGTATTTCCCCGTATTTGGACTTCAAACAATCTCCATAAATCCTGAGAAAAATCCCATGCTATTTATAGCCTATGATTAACTCTAGAGTAGAGTTTCATAGCTATACTCCATTGTTTGATCAGCTTGTGTAATTCCAAATGAAGTTTCACCCTTGTATCTCTACGTACTTGAGTACGTACATGTGTAACCTGAGCAATCATGGCTATAGGGACCTGTGACACACTAAACAAACATATTAGAACAGTTCAGCAGGGTTTGTTATCATCAAACATAGGTTAGGATGCTGTTTCCAACACGACAAGGAGCTCGTGGTGCCAGAGAGTGGGAGGAGCAAGATCGAGTCGCCCCTGGCCCATGTGAGCCATACACTGGATCCGACCCTGTCTACCTTCCGATCGCCGCTGACAGGCCGTCCTGATCTCGGATCGGGTCGTTTTCCAGATCTCTGATCCCTTCGACGGTAACCAAGGAGACGCCAACCTCGTCATCAGCCCCAGCTCATAACTGGATCGAGCGAAGGGTTTGTAGCCAACCCTTCGAGCTGCGAGGATGCCGACCTGAACCACCGCTAACCTAAACCACCATGGGAGAGGCCTAGCCCAATGGCTCCAAGCCGAGTCATCGACCGCACTCTGTCCGAGCATCTGAGCCCCCATGCCTAGGGAACCAGCTCCAATCACCCAGCAGAGGCCCGTTCGAGCAACCGAGTCTCCATGCCGAGCTAGTCGAGCCTGGGCCCTCCAGGCGAACGCCCTCCTCTGACCGAACACCCTGCTCCGAGCTTGGGCCCTCTGTCCGGGCTCCCCCTCTTCGAGCGAGAACTGGGTACCATTCGTGTTGGGGGTAGTCCAAGCTCAGGTTCTAGCGAATGTGGCCCTCCCACTTTCTTTTGCACAGCTTGTGCCATAGAGTTCTTCTGGAAGCTGATCGCCCATTCCAGACCAGCTCTCCTCCTGGCGATCGTTGAGAGCCAAATTCCTCAAGATTATTCACAAGGAAATATGCCAACGTAATTTTATACTATCAGATAAGTGAACTTTTGGTCTCCCATTGCTAATTTTCTCTCTTTGTTGAGTCCCATCGAGCATTCTTGGCTCGCAATCATTTCGCTTGCAAAATTCATTTACTGCTTCATTGACAGCTACTGGGTTTACCCGACAGACCTCCCATTCTTAGAAGGACCCTTGGAGCTCGGCCCACTTCTGTTGAGTAGAGCCTCTGAGGCTGATATCTCCAAGCACACCAAACTATCCAATCGAGCTCAACCCTCTGTTGTCAAACATCTTGCCGAGAGGCAACTGCCAGGAAGCTGACCTACTCCCAGGCTGCCGATCCCTCGGGAAACACCCTAGCCAGACTGGACTACCTCTCGATGGCATCTGTGATCATGAGCGACGTTCCTAAACGCAAGCTGCTTTCCATCTCATGATGCCGATCTTGTCGAGCAGAACTCATTTCCGTCGATCAGAAGGAGCTCTTGTCTGTCGTAGCACTGATCTCGCCACTTTCTTGCCTTGATCCACCTACCGCACAACCAACCGAGCATCTGGATGAAGGTCCGAGAGAGAGGGCAAAAAGGGTGAACCCGACTTTCCACATTCCCCTCATTCGGTCTGTAGGAAGGTATCTCAATATCGACCCGATCGTGGCGAAGGATTCCTCCAAACTCCTTCTGAACGATTAATTCGTCGACGATGGGGGTCGACCATCGATCCCAGAGCGTGACATCCACAGGGCTCCATCTGAACGGTCAACTCAACGTCAGAGGGAATCGACCTTCGATCCCGACAGTACGACTTCCACGGGGCTCCTTCCGAGCGATCGACTCAATTTCTCGAAGAATTTGAGATCATAGAGCTCGTTCCTGAGGCACCCACTCAATTTCTCGAAGAATTAGAGATCCTAGAGCTCGATCCTGAGTCGTCGACTCAATCTCTTGAAAATTTCGTGATCTTGAAGCTCGATGATGGCCCATGTGGTTGTTTCTTTGCTGAAGCCTGAAGTTGAGTCTAAAGGCTATACTTTTATTCTTGGTCTCAACTCCAAATCCAATGGACAATCCCCTGGTGGAGAATGCCATGTCTGAGTCACAGTTGAACGTGGATGTGGATCTGAATATCCAAGCCTCAAACGATGACTAACCAAATTCATCCAAGCCTTGTCAGGCTCGATCAAGAGACTTCAACTAGATTTCTTGAAGCATCAACCGTCGATCCAACCGATCGACGCACCTCGATCCAGCATAGTCCGAGCTCAAGGCCAAGTTTCCGGCCATACCGAGCTCTCTTCGCAAGCCAGGCCGAAGCACAGTCGTCCGAGTGCGAGCATCCAAGCAGCTCCTCCGACCGTGGCCGAGCCGATCTGGCCGAAACACTGTTGTCCGAGTTCGAGCATCCAAGTAGTTCCTCCGATCGTGGCCGAGCCGATCTGGCCGAAGCACCGTCGTTCGAGTTTGAGCGTCCATACAACTCCTCCGACTGTTTTGCTGGGCCCTCGCTCATCGAGCTGTCAGTCCCACCAACCAACCCAGCTAAGCTGCTCGTCCGGACTCCGTTCGGATATCCTAGCAGCCCTTTCGAAGGGCCGTCGAAGCTACCGCTAGGCGAATTGCCTCGATCGGGCTACCGAACTGCTTCCGCATCCACTCGAGTCGGACGAAGTAGTGGCAGAGCGGCACCATGGAATCTTTGAAAGTCTTCACAAGGTCCTCACCTCTTTGTCGGCCATAAGTCGAGGGGTGACTGCCCTCGCAACCGAACGAGTAAATTGACCGTAGGGCTGTGGGCAACTCTCCCAGCAGGCCGATCACTCCTCCATCGGCCATAAGTCGAGGGGAAACTCCCCTCGCAACCGAACAGACGGATCGTTCGTAAGGCTGGGGCAACTCTCCCAGCTGGTCGATCACTCGATTGACTGTAAGACTGGGACTAGCTCCCCAGCAGGCCAATCGACCCGTCGATCATAAGGGTGTGGACAACTCCCCCAGTAGACCGACAAGATCAACCGTAAGGCTGGGGACAACTCCCCCAGCTGGCTGATCACTCGATTGATCATAAGACTGGGGGTCACCCTCCCAACAGGCCAATTGACCCGTCGATCATAAGGCTGGGGGCAACTCCCCCAGCGGACCGACCAGATCAACCGTAAGGCTGGGGGGAAACTCCACTCGATTGACTATAAGACTGAGTGGTAGCTCCCCCAGCAGGCCAATCGACCCGTCGATCATAAGGCTGGGGGCAACTCCCCCAGCAGACCGACCACATCGACCGTAAGGCTAGGGACAACTCCTCCAGCTGGTCGATCCACTCCTTCGTCGGCCATAAGTCGAGGGGCAACTCCCCTCGCCACTAAACAAATCTCGAACCGATGAGCTATCGTCACTAGCCAACTCCGCAAGACAGACCAAGTTTACAGAGAGAGCAACTGTTGGGAGCAACGATCTAGGATCTTAGTTTGATGATGACAAACATGTCGGTATATCTAATGTGTGTGCTTAGTGTGTTTCAGGCTTGGCGAAACAATATACTTTCACTATTTGACGGAATTGCTATTCGTATAGCACATTGGGAGAGATGGAGTGTGTGTGCTCAAAGAAGCTTGACTTGGTCAATGGAGAGCAAAGTGGACCAAGTCAAACTTACTTAAGAGATTGGGTTGATTCAAAAGAAATGAGTATTTGATCAAATCAATTAGATGAATTTGTTGCTACCCATACCCTATTCAAACTTCTATTCCCAATCAAAATTCAAAATCCCTAACTCTTAGGGATTCTCTCCAAAACCCTACCCCTAGCCTATAAAAACACAATTGAGGGGCTACATTATTTTGCGCGGTAATCAAAAAAAATTATTGAGGAGGGCAACAAAAATTTGTGCGGCAAATTATAATTCTCAAGGCAACATGACTTAGGCTAGATAATTTTCTCACGTCCCAATAAAACAAAAAGCCTAGCCTATAGCCTATAGCTACAATTGTGTTCAACGCCAAACAAAAAAAAGGGAAGATCCTCAAGCATCCAAGGGCAAATCGACATCAACCTCAAAAATTCAACGGCGGAGATCGTGAACTCCAATCGACAAACTTCCCGCTGCGTGCCGTAATCAGCGCTCTTGCTCCCGAGATCGTCCAAGAGCTCGCCGTCAAAGCACCATCGCTTGGAGAAGTTGAGGAAGCCGCCGTTGCGAAGCCATCATCGGAGAAGACCATCATCGTCGTCTTCAACTTGCTGCTGCAACGAGCACGTCACCGTCGCCCAAGTAAACGTCGAAGAACAAGATCGAAAAAGCTGCTTCCTGTCGCCTGAGCTGTTCGCCGCTATTGAAGTCGAGGACGCTGCTCTCGCTGTCGCTGAACAGACGTTGTCGTAGTGCCCCACGAAGTCGTCCTTGCCGACGACGAAGCGGAGTTCGAAGCCGTTGCTCACTGCTGTCAAAGCCCTCAGCCACCAGAGATCTCGAAGCGAAGAAGAGCCGCTGCTCGAAGACGTTCTTGTCGCTGCTGAAGATCGAAACAAGAGCTTGCCACTGTCAAAGTTCCATCACTGTCGGAGATGTTCGACGCTTCACACCGCCGCTGCTGAACACCGTCGTCCCCGCTCGAAGTCGTCGGCAAAGTGAACGACATTGCATGCATGCCCTAAGGTCGCAAACGAAGAAGAGATGCAATGCTAACGTGGCGACTTCACATCTGCACGATCACGAGAGATTTAAGAATCAACGGCGGGGATTAATTCCTTGATTCGAAACGAAGCCATCCGATTTCGCGGTGACGTGGCTGCGGGCATTAAAGGGGTTGCTCTGCGCACAGCCCTCCTAATTATTAAAGCTGAACAGTTTTGCTTTGCGCACCGACTGCTTATTTTAAAGGGAATTACTGAGCGCACAGACCGGCCACTATTAAAGGATTGAACTGCAATTACTTTATGCACAGACCAGTGCACAACTTGACATCCAGGAGTCGGATTGAGGCACTGTTTGCGTCAGATTGGAGCTGACGACGTGCTGATTGACAGAGACGCCTACACGGACACGAACTGAGCATTTCTAAACCCTTAAACTCTTTTATTCTTGTCTTAGTGTAATGTTCTCTGTAGGGGAAACTTTTACCTATTTTTCTGTGACTGTTTTGGGACTTGTCTAGTTGGGACTAGACAAGTGGGACCCAGCTAGTTTGGGACTAGCTGGTAGAAAGCTTTGCTAGGATTGATAGTGAGAGGAAACACTGTGTGTGGGGTACTGAGAGTCTGGCGAGTGTAGAGGCGTAGAGGGTGCTCTGAGCGTGCTCTAACTTGTGACTTTGTATCTATTGCACTATTCAATCTAGTATTAGCTTTGGGGGCTGGAGTAGGTCGTTGGGACGACCGAACCAGGGTAAATCTGCTGTGTACTCTGTGTCTGCTTTTTATTACTCTGGTTGTGCTTTTAACTGCGTGTGATTTCTCGTGGGTTGCACGAGAATTTTTTATTAGCCTATTCACCCCCCCTCTAGGCTAGGATCCAGATCCAACAAGTGGTATCAGAGCCAGTTTAGTAGATCTAGCCTAGTTGACCATGGACCACATTGATAGTGCTTTTGCTGTGGGTCAGTCTATTTCCCGACCACCTAGATTTAATGGAGGAGATTATGCTTACTGGAAAAATCGTATGAAAATCTACCTTATTTCTATTGATTATAAAGCTTGGCAAATTGTTGAAAAAGGCTATAAATCACCTGTTATTAAAATTGAAAATACTGAGATGCCTAAACCTGATGATAAGTGGGATGATAATGATTGGAAGCTTTATTCTCTAAATGCTAAAGCTATGAATGCTCTTATTTGTGCATTAGATAAATCTGAATTCAATCGCATCTCACATTGTTTAACTGCGCAGGAAATATGGCATACTTTGGAGGTGACACACGAGGGAACGTCACAGGTGAAGGAGTCTAGACTAGCACTTCTGAGCACGGAATACGAGGGATTTCGCATGCTACCATCAGAGACGATATCAGAAATGTTTGCGAGGTTCACCAACATTGTCTACAAGTCTAGTTCGCTCGGTAAGCCATATTCTAGCCTTGAGCAGGTGAGGAAGATATTAAGAGCACTGCCAAGCTCTTTTAGGCCTAAAGTCACTGCCATCCAAGAAGCAAAAGATCTGTCACAGATGAAGGTGGATGACTTAATAGGTAATTTAATGTCCCATGAGCTTGAACTGCCAAATATTAATGAAAGGGAGAAACCTGAGGAAAAAGAGAAAGCTACCAAGCCACTTGCTCTGAAAGCTGACGAAAGTGAAGAAGATGATGATGACATAGCGCTAATGGTCAGAAATTTCAGAAAGTTTGTCCAGACCAAGCAAGGAAGAGCAGAAATGGCACCCAGGTTTAATCGCTCTAACTTTTTTCAGTCTTCTAAGCAAAATTATGATCAGAATACTACTAATAGAATGACTTGTTTTAAATGCAAGAAAAGAGGACATCGAATGAGGGATTGCCCACATGAGACATCTCAGGTAGCTAAAGAAAAGGGAAAATCCAAGGTGCTTACTTGGGACATGGATAGCGAAGCTGAGAGCGAGGAGGAGGAACACGAAGCCCATTCATGCATGACATTGATGGGAATACACAATGAGGTAATTTCTGGTAGTAAAACTGAACTCCTTACTCTTTGCAAAGAAATGCAAGATAAAATAGTAGAGCTTGAATCCACTATAGATGATTATCAAAATGAGAACTTTGAAATGCAACAATCTGAATATGAAATGTCTAAAGAGATTGAAAAACTCAAAATTGATATTGCTGCTCGTGACTCTACTATTGACACTCTGAAAAAGGAAAAGTCCAGTTTTAATAATGAAGCACCTTGTCTCTCTTGTCCTTCCTTGATGAATAATATTAGCATGCTTAAACTTGATTTGATTAAACTCGAGACTGAAAAAGACTATGTTATTAGAGAGCTTAATGATAAATTCTGCATGTTGGATAATGATTTCAAAAGAAAAATGGTTGAATTTAAAAAGAAGGAAGAGGAAAACAAGAGAGCTTTTATAAGTAAATGCACATTGCTTGTGGAAGAAAATAATTTGTTAAAAACCAAAGTCTCTAATCTTGAACTTGTCATTAAGAAATTCTCTATGGGAAAACAATTGTTGGACACTATTTTAGAGAATCAATTATATGGCAATAATAGAAGAGGACTTGGTTTTGGTATGAAAAACGTTGAAAAGCAAAAATTCAAGAAGTTTCACAATGTACCGTCTATTGCGAAGAACTTACATGCAAAGTGCTTTACTTGTGATAGTGTAGGCCATACTTCATACTATTGTAAATTTAGGAACACTAAAATCAAGTTTAAACAAGTGTGGGTTCCTAAAACAATATTGGCTAACACTAGTGGACCTTGTTGGATTCCAAGGTCACACTTAACACCTTTCATGTTGGTGTGATGGAGTTTTGGCGAGGAGCAATAAACTCAATGTTTCATTCTTTTAGCTCCTTCGTCAAAAAGTGACGAGAAGGTATAATTTTCTATCCCTCTTTGCATTTCATTGCATACCTTCATAGATTTTTTTGTGTGCTTGATTTATTTTGGTTTGTGTGCTTGCGTGGATGATTTTTAATGTTTTTATTTCTGAAAAAAAAATTGAAAAAAATCAAAAAAAATTTGTGCTTATTGAACCCTCTCTTGAATCTCTAGAGTGATATTGTATGAATGATCAATTCTATCCCTTGTAGAAGTCAATTCATTATTGTTGTAGCTACATGAACATGATGTTATTCTTTTTAGTAGCCATGACATGTCTCATAAGTTTCAAACTTGACTTCTACATCTACATTTGCACCTTCACGATATTTGACTTTTTAGTGCTCTTGGAGATTCTTTTGAAGAATAATGGAAAGTGAATGTAGGAATAATTAATTTCTGAAATTTCTAAGGGATATGATGTGTTTAGCCATGAATTAAAATTGAGCTCAAAAGAATTAAAAAAAACGATATTTGCTCCGTATGAAAAATGGATACACTTCATGGCTAAAACACAACTCACGAGTATCCAACTTGTGCTACATGGGTAATCATTAGCGTTGGTGTATATAACTCGTCAAGCAATGTCATCCCACATTTAAAAGTCCTTTTAGGCCATGTTTTGGGATTCGGTATCTTGAACTCATCTTTGATGAGGTGGGAAAACTCAATCCTAGTGACATTCATGAAAATTGGAAAATGTGGATTGATTTGGTTGAATTTCTGAAATTGAATCTCCCCTTGTACTTAATTGTCTATATCACTACAGTTTCACAAAGGTGGAGAAGTCCGGGTATGAAATTATATGAACTTGAACTGCCTATTTTTTAGACTACTCATGCAAATTGCACGCTACTTCTAATAATGATTTATTTTTGCTTGGGATATTTTTGTGCCTTCATTAATCCACTTTTGGTGATTACAAAGGGGGAGAAAGAAAAGAAAGATTTGTCGGTATTATTTGTTGAAGGGGGAGCTTGTGAAAAATACTTGATTTATGGTGAATGGGGAAAGCTTGAGAGAAGGGGGAGCATGCTATTGTATTTGCATGCCATGTTGTAGTGCATTGAATATTCATCTCATGATTCATATTGCATTACACTCTTCAACACACTTCACACACTCATTACTATTGATCAAATCTTTTGTGGGTTTGTCATCACCAAAAGGGGGAGATTGTTGGGAGCAACGATCTAGGATCTTAGTTTGATGATGACAAACGTGTCGGTATATCTAATGTGTGTGCTTAGTGTAATGTTCTCTGTAGGGGAAACTTTTACCTATTTTTCTGTGCCTGTTTTGGGACTTGTCTAGTTGGGACTAGACAAGTGGGACCCAGCTAGTTTGGGACTAGCTGGTTAGAAAGCTTTGCTAGGATTGATAGTGAGAGGAAACACTGTGTGTGGGGTACTGAGAGTCTGGCGAGTGTAGAGGCGTAGAGGGTGCTCTGAGCGTGCTCTAACTTGTGACTTTGTATCTATTGCACTATTCAATCTAGTATTAGCTTTGGGGGCTGGAGTAGGTCGTTGGGACGACCGAACCAGGGTAAATCTGCTGTGTACTCTGTGTCTGCTTTTTATTACTCTGGTTGTGCTTTTAACTGCGTGCGATTTCTCGTGGGTTGCACGAGAATTTTTTATTAGCCTATTCACCCCCCCTCTAGGCTAGGATCCAGATCCAACAGCAACTTCTCCCCCCTTATACTACATCTCCCGACCTCCACCTCAACAATGGTAGAGCTCAGAAGATGGGGGAAATTGATACGACTATTTTGACCGGGCCCGGAGGAGCCAAGTCAACTACGACCAGTCAACCGGCCTACTACGGCCTTGGGCTCCGGCCCAAGGATCTCATGGACGGGTCGCGATTCTCCACCCAAGGCGAAGGCCCAAAAGATTGCACACTTTCATAGTGGAGGAAATTATGGTCCGATTTAATGGCCATCACTCCAGCCATCATGGCTCGCCAAACATGGTAACCGCCTTCATGGCAATAACTCGCCAATCATGGCCATCACCCGCCAATTATGGCGGCCGCTTTCAATGCCATCACTCCGCCTTCATGGCATTCATCTCTACATAAAGCATGGCAATTATTGGGGTCAACATTCCCCATTAGCACGACCTCATCAATAACGACCATGATGTCTCATCATGGCCCATTACTAGAGGACTCCCCTATATGAAGAGGAGGGCGTCATCATCACGAGGGGCGTATCTCGGAGATATACAATGATGGTATCACATACTAGCACTCTTACACCTTCCACCTCAAATATTCCTCCTCCAAAGCTCGGCCCGAGGACTCGGGTATCTGCCTCTCCGCAAGCCATACTCGATCCCACCGAGCACATATCAGACCAGATCTGACTTTAGCATCGGAGTGGAATTGGTCGGAACCAAGGTCCGACCCCCCTGACGAGCTTTCTCTTCTATTCAGGTCCAGGAGATCCATCGACGTCGAGGCTACCCCTTAGCATCTTCCCAGCCGGAGCCGAGCGCCATCATCGCAAAGTTCGCTCATCTCTACAACCAGGAGGTCATCGCTCTGCCGAGGCTACGCTTCGGCCAGCTGACGCGAGGATCCGTGCATCCCTCACCGAGCGACTCATCCTTCAACTGATCCCGGAGGTTGTCGTCCCACCGAGGCCATCACTCGGCGCGCCAAAGAACGGATCTGCGTCTTCCTGCTCAAGCAAACACGCCATCGATCGATCCCAAAGGTCATCTCCGTCTCACGTGACAGCAAACGACAACTCAGAGATCCCGCGTGTCCCCTTTGACCGCGTTGACCACGCACCCTCTGGTCAACAATTCAGCGGTGAGAAAACACCCGTAAAAATAAGAGGTAGTTTTTTGGAATTCAGCGAAAGTATGAGTTTGTTTTGCAAAATTAAGCCTGAAATTTTCACACATGAAAGTGCTGCGAATTTTTTTATATTCTTTTTTAATTTTCTTATTCAATGATTTTTTATTCATGTTTTAATCTATACATATATACATCTGGAAAGATAATGGGTGAAACTGAGGGTGATTTGACCCTCGATCACGTCATTATAAATTTAACGGTCTCAGAACAAAAGAATATTTTATAACGATCCAATTGAGGGACAAATAGAGGGATTATTTAGATTTTTAGTGTGTATGTGTATTAATGTATGTAGATCACATCCAATGGGTTGAATCTTTATGAAGATATCCCAAAATCCTTTTCTCCTGTTTTTCGCACGTGAGGTTTTTTCCACATGAAAATTTTCATATGCACACACACACACACACACACACACACATGTATGTATGTATGTATTGCACACACACACAAAAGTCATAACATATGACCATATGTCATGTGGAATTTAAAATAATCTTTCGGAAAATTTCAATTCGATCAAATTCTCCCCCACCTTTGCGCTCTCATGCGACTGCTGTTGCTGCCCCAATGCCAATCTCATGCTCTCCCACCTCCCGACAACTACATCCTCCCACGTGAGCCTCCTCCATCTACCACCTTATCCTCCTCGACAGCGGTATTGGGGGCTTAGCAGGAGGATGAGGATGTCATGGGGAGGTAGAGAGCATGCAATGATGTTGATGATGGTGGGTGAACGCAAGATAATGCCAATGACAAGTAGTAGGAGGGGAGTGGTAGGAGGGTGGAGGATGATGTCCCTGATGGTGATGGTGGTTGTTGTTAACATCAGGGGTGGGCGGGGGTTTGAGGTTGATGGAGGTGATGATGATGTTGTCAACGACGAGATTAGGGTTCCTACAAGGAGTCAGCGGGGGTGTTTGATGTGATTGTGCGAGGGTTCTGTCGATGATTGGGGGAGGTTGCGACATGGAGTAATTGCCGGCTGCGGTGGTGGTGGTGGTTGACTACGTGGATGCGATCAACGTTGGAATTTGGGGCGATCGATGGTGGGATTTGGACAATCGGGGGTGGCAGATGTCATAGAAACTGTGTGTGAGAGCAGAGGTGATTGGAGGGTGATTTTACAAATTTCAGGGGTTAATGTGCAAATTAAAAAACGGGGGCTGTTTTGCAAAACAGCCCCGACCAGTAGGAAGCGGACATGTGGTTGACAGCACATGAAATTCATGTGGTGAATACACACACACAAAACAATTTTCCTATGAATACATTTTGCATCAATGATGTGGTGAGAAAATAATTTTATCTTTTTGAATTTTTTAAAATATTTTTTGCAACCTTTAAATCCTTGTGATTATACAACTCACAAAAAATGGTTGAAAAATAATATGATTTTACCCCCGATTAAAGTATTGCAAAAAATGTACATATATTTACTGTTCTGAACCGTTGAATTTATAATGGCTTGATCGAGCGCCAACTCTCATAATGTTTCAACCAATTTGTTTGTATGATGTATACGTGTATGGATTGAAGGTAGTAAAAAATTTCAAAAAATTTCAAAAAACATAAAAATATTTTCGCATCGAATTTTGGTGCAAAATGTTTGCATCGAATATATATGCATGCATGCATGCATGCATGTATCTATATAGGAAAATTTTTATTTGAGAAAAGTCCTTGTGCAAAAACATGACAAGCGAGTTTCGTGAGGTTTTTCTAATGATTCAAACGTTGAATGTATTCTACATATGTCAATACACATACATACCAAAAATCAAGAAAACCCCACTATTTGCCCCTTGGTCGGATTGGTACAAATTGTTTATTATATTGAAATTGTTAAATTTGTAACGGCTTAATCGAGGGTCAAATCCTCTTAGGGTTTACCAATTATTTTTCCTCGGGTATATAAATGTTTGAATTAAAAATTGGGAAAAAATTCATGAAAAAATTTAAAAAATTAAAAAAGTTTTCACACCAGTTCCTATGTTTGAACGGGAACATGGCCAGGAGAATCAGGTGGCCAACGAGGATTTTCCTCCTCAATAGGAATCAGGTGACCAAGAAGGATTTTCCTCCTAGGACCACCACTAGTCAAGCCGCCCATATTTTTTTGAATTTTTTTCCAATACGCACTACACCTCATGAATGATCACCACACCAAAAATCAAATGAATCCAATGCTTTTTGCCCACCGATCCACCCGTTGCAAAATCAACGGTCGCATAACATAGAACTTTTTGCAACGGGTGGATTGATGGGTAAAAAGGGTTAGAATCACTTGACTTTTGGTGTGGTGATCATCCATGAGGTGTAAAACATATTGAAAAAAATTTCAAAAAAATATAAGGGGGCTTGAATGTGGGTAGAACAAGAAGGAAAATCCTCCCTGGCCACCTAATTTTCATTAAACTATAAATATATACTAGTCATAATCCGTGGCTGCGGGAACGGTTCGTTTAATATTTTCCGTAGCGAAATCTTTGTTCCTACAAAAATTATTTCCACATCCAAAATTTAAAAGAACAACAAATTAGCGTAAAAATATTTAGCGACACGGGCACCTTCGACACGGAACAACAAATACAACGCGTTGCCTTCTGTGCGGAACAACGCACGAGCGCCTTCGGTGCGGAACGACAAATTCACAGAACAACAAATTCGGCGCTGCCGCCTTTGGCGCGGCACAAAAAATTAGCGTAAAAAAATTTAGCGGAACACCAAATTCACCACGGATAAACTCGCGAGGGCATTCGGTGCGGAACAAAAAATTTGGCGCGGGCGCCTTTGGTGCGGAACAACAAATTAACGTAAAAAAATTGCACTGACGCCGTTTGTTCGTGCGAAACAACGCGCGAGCGCATTTGGTACGGAACAACAAATTCGATGCGGGTACCTTTGGCCTGGAACAACAAATTAGCCTAAAAAATTTAGGGGGCGTCATTGACGCGGGCGCCACCGGTGCGGAACAACAAAACTCAGGGTATTTTTCGGCGACGGTTTTAACTTAAATATTTTTACGCTAGTTTGTTGTTTCACTGAGTTTTTTTACGCTAATTTTTTACTTTGTTTAATTTAATGGATCATGTTTCTCCATAATCTTTCCCAAGAAAATTTTAATTTTCAAAGTTTTGGTTCCCAATATACTTTTTGCCCCAAAATTTACTCTTCACAATCCTTCTAATACGCTTTTAATTTCAAAGTTTTGGTTCCCAAGAAACTTTTCCCCCCAAAATTTAAGATTTCCCACTAAAATTTTCGCAAAATCTAATCTCAACCATTTATTTACCAATATCAAATCTGAGCCACTCTTTATCTTGTCCTAGTCAGAACTAGAATTCAAAAAAGTTGTCAAATGTATAATATATGCTCCAAAGGCCACAAATCTAGTACTTGGAAATTTCTCCTACACTGTCGTGAGATATCTCAGAAGCTTATTAAGCATAATATCAGAGATGTTTCCTCCACCTTATTTTGGCATGATAACTGGCTACCTTGTGGGCCACTTTGGGATTCTTTTGACGACCCCCCTGAAGATTCCCAGAAGTGTGTCAGTGCTTACTGGACAGCCTCTGGGTGGGTGGACGGCATTTGCCCTCTCCTTCGGTCGGCCTCTATTTGTTCTGGAGCTGACTATTGGTCTTAGACTCCAAGCCCCACTTAATTCCACCGTGATGCTTGGGAGGGCTCCCATTCCCATGATGCCCCATCCCCGTATCATAGTATTGTTTGGTTCCGTGGACATATTTCCAAAATGGCAATCACTCTCCTACATGCCTTCCGAGGCAAATTGCTAACCAGAGACACTCTCGTTAGCTAGGGGATCCGGTCATTCCCACACTGTGTTCTTTGTGACGAGGGGGAGGACGAGTGCATTGACCATCTGTTATTTTCTTGCAGCTACTCCACATATATTCTACACAAGAGCATCCTTAAGCTGGGGATTATGAGTGCCCCTCCCGGTACTATTGATGAAGTTGGGGATAGTTTCCTTGCTACTTTTGGGAAGAGAGACTCTGTGGGTTCTCTTGCCAAGATTGTTTTTTTTGCCATGGTGGCTAAAAATGATCACAAAAATAATGGGAGGATATAGTTGAATAAAAACCATTTTAACTATGTTTAAAAATCAAGAACATATACTAAACTAAGGTAACTCTATGTTTTACCGAAGTGGAATCCAAAATCGTAGAAATAAGTCAACTGGACAAAATGATTTTATAAAGAATATTTGATAAACCAAACAATATTCTCACCGATATTAAAATGTCCTTCTTAGCATTGAGTTAAGAACAATGATTTTCTTAAGCTCTAAAGTCTAACAGAATAAAAGCACGCTACTTAACACTCGCCTTTATGAGCATAGTCAACTTGAACATATTGATGTTTAAAGCACGTTTCTCCGTACAACTTATTGAGTCTTCTCAAGGTTGTATGGAAAATAGTTTCAATCCACAAGGTTCGAAACTTCGATCCAACTGTTTGACTCGAAGATGAGTGTAAGAGCGGTGTAAGACCATGTATCCAAATTAGATCTTGAGACGAACAACTTGTTGAGTCTCCTTAAGGTTGTAAAGCTTAAGTGTTTGGATGCATATGATGCTTGCACAGCTAATATTTGTGTTAGGATGAGAAATGTCTAAATGTGATTTAGAAAGCAGAATGCACTAAGGAAAATTCATTGAGAAAGAATAGTTGGTTTATCATAAGACAAGGCATAGTAGGAGGAACTGAAAATGGGACATGTTTGATGTCTAAAATTTCAGAATAATTGTTATACAAAGGATACGATAGTCTCACATATTGGATAATGAACAAAGTTGTCTTTAGGCCATATGGGACGTATATCACACTTGGCAAATATCGTCACATTACTCTAGAAGAAATGTTCAAGTGTGAGTATTTTGTATAACAATATCGTATTAAGAGTTAATACATGAATACACAAGTTAGCAACAAAGTTTATCTATGGCAAAAGATACTAGGCCATACCAAAGAGACTATGCTTGACAAGTCACATAAAGAGGGGTCTCTCGACCTCTCGTATTATGAGTCGAACGACACTTGTAAATCTTGTCTCACAGGTATGATGGCCGAAACTGAAGGGTTTTGGTAGACCCTTAGGGCTCAGATCTGCACCCGTCCTACGTTGGACGGACAACAGAGGAGAAAAAACATGCACATCAGAAAAACATAAACATGCTAAACATTTTAACGAACCCTAAGGAGAGCCAGAACCTCGCCAAGATCTATGCCAACTTGGGGTTGATCTGACCACCACAAGAAGGATCTAGCCTACTTCGACATTATTAAAATTATTCTAAAAAGATACAAACTAACTTACTTGGAATCTTGGCACTGGGACAGGCAAGATGTAACACACCAACTTCTTGCGCTCCTTGTAGCCGAGCCGTCTTGCGCCTTCGAACCGATCTACCCGAGCCGCCTCTGAGCCGATCACTTACCGAAGAAAGTTTCACTTGAGCAGACCCACGTCAGAGACGTCTGGATCCAATCTAAACCTCCTCGTAGTCTTGCTAGGATTCGATAGGAGGATATGAAGAAAAAGAGAAGAGGAATATTTAAGTTCACGATCGAGCGTGCTCAAAAATCAGGAGCTTCTCGAATCGATCACTTGGTGTATTTTTCAACAAGAGAGGGCACCCCTATTTATATAGGGTCGAACCCTCCCTTTTTGTTACGAGCAATGTGGGACAAACTTTAAAATAAATGGGATTTAATTTGAGTTAATGAAGTTAGTAAGCCTTTCACAAAGGCCAACTTCAACCAACTAATTCTCCCTCACCATTGAGCTTTAGAGACGATACAAGTTATCATTTCGAAGAGCTTCAAATGGTGAACACATAGGAACAAATGGTGATGAATTCCGACTTTGTTTGACCCCTCAAACAATTGCCCAAAGATGGGCAAAGAGTCAATTATCGTAGCCGTCATTTTGGGTTTCAAAAACCCTAGGAAATAAGTCAAACGGGGCGAGCAGACCCGCCCGCTCGCCCGCAATGGTTACATGCGCCCTATCCTACCCAACAAGTTGGGACGGCCTGGGCAGGTGCACCCGTCGGCCTGGGCGGGCGCCCCCGTCGGCTTAGCATGCGGGCCGCCCAGCGGGCTGCGCCCGCTGGGCCGCAGCGCGCCAGGCCCGCTAAGCGGGCCAGCCCCGCTGGCTCAGCGGGTGGCACCCGCTAGAGTTAGCAGAGCTGCCCACCCAATTAGCGGGCGGGCCCCGCTCTTCTTGAGGGTTGGGCCCTCTTGCCTAGGTGGGTCTAACCCACTCTTGCCTTTGACTGTTTTCCACTTTCTGGGCTCGTTTGAGCTCCGTTTTTGATGTAGTTTGAACCTACGTTTAGATCGGGACGATCCCATCATCTAGGTAACTTTTTTGACACGTTTATTCCATTAAATATTGTCGTAAAAAATTCACGAAATATTTCATATAGTTTGCACATGTAAAATTTTTCCCCTATTAAATTTGAACTCGCAACTAACTTGTGGACTTAAAAATTCCATTTCATCGAATGAATTCCTCTTAACATTCTTCCTATTACTAAGACGTGGATACTACTCGGTGTGAGACCATACAGCCTGACCTTACTACAAGTTGGGGTTCGAAACCCCTAGACGACGGTAACCACGAGCAGCAAGCGTCGTCCCTATTTTAGAATCATAATTACGTGATCGACCCATTGACGAACGTGTTGATGGGATCACTCTGATTGTGTCAGTGATTAATACCGCAGTTTTAGTCCCTTCGTCAAGACTGTGTCTCTACATGGCCTGGGGAATGGTTTACCGTCAACCTCATTAGCTAACATCGGTCGGTATACATCGGTCTTTGTTGTATTCACGTTGTACATATTACAACGTACCCGGCCGAGGATTAACACAAAGACCGTACTAATCCAGTGACACTAACTTCCCTTTAACGAAAGAGATGAATCCCATCTTAGTTATCTACTTCCCTCGTGAGCTTTAGGTGTCACCCAACCTAAGATCTTTCAGCAGGCCGAGCCTCGAAGCTAGATTATAGATCTAAGTGACACTATCCATTCACAGGTTCGTACTGATGACTTCAGGTCTTAAGGACCAGCTTGCCTATCATCACTCTAGAGTTATTATTGATAGTCTAGTTAAAGCTTAACCATTTAATAACTCTAAGTTGGTTGTTCAGTGAACTCATTCTCTAATGAGCACCTGTGTCTCGTCTCCGACTTCACCAAGTCGAATGACTATGAGATCATCATTACCCAAAAGTAAGACAAAGACACAATGGTCTAACCGATGTGTCGATATCATATTCTCGACACATCTATGACCATGAACCGTTTAAGACTTAAGTTTCTAATCGGTCACTAACTTCTCATAATTGAGATCTACATCTGGATACGTAATAACCTGACTATAATTCTAAGGAAATTATCTAAGTATTTGATTCTATGAATTCATACTTATGATAATTGATACCATATAATTATTAGAACGAGATGATTATCTTAGGATAAATGCCTTAAGGGCATACGTCTTCCTACAGAAACTCCTTCTGTAGGACAATTGGAGAATGAGTTAGAGAACTAATGGTTGCATACATTTGGATGTATCCGGACCCAAGTCTTAATTAGCCAGGATATGGTGTTCTTATTTTAATTAGACATGTGTTCTTAATGAAACACAAGTCTGATGAAATAAAAAACAAAACCACAAAAGTATTTTAATCACTTCGATTGGATCGAAAAGGCGAATACTCTGCTATGTAATTCTTGCGTAATTAAAAGATAATGATATTTTCTCTCAGGTCAAGTCTCACAACACATCGGTGTGTTAGAGAGCATGAATCGCACTCTGTTAGACTTGGTGCGATATATGGCTTGTGACTCTGAGTTACAATCCTCTTTCTAGGTTAAGCCTCAGATAATAATGCCTAGGTTCTTGATAAGGTTATGTTAGAACCTTATAAATATAATATTCCTAAAATTAATCGTTAGGAAGTCACAGGGTTACTCGAGCCTCGTAAGACGAAGGAGTCGAGTAAAACATCATAGTTGATGATGGCCTAGTCAACTTCTAAGAATCCATTCGGAGTAGGGACTCTGAAAAATAGTTTGATGCGATCCGAAAAAGGTCATTGCACATAAATAAGGTATGGACCTTAGAAGACATGCCCAAAGGAAGTGTTTCCTTTGGCTGCAAGTGAATTTTCAAGACAAAAGATTGGTGCAGAAGGAAAATAGTGAAGTACAAGTTATGTTGGTTAAGAACGGTTATCATCAAAACTCCTATAAATGGATTATGATGAAACTTTCTCGCCAACAGCTATGTACAGATCTATTAGGATCAGACTCGATGCTCATGATGACCATGAATATTGGAAAATGAATGTTTTCTAAATATGATTTAGAAGAACAAACTTATAGAGTTATCAAAGTCAGTGGAAGTGAATAAATGACATGCGACGCAACAAGGAGCCGAAACATAAGTTTTGACAAAGTGGTCAAAGAGTTTGACACTTTATCAGTAATGACTATGCACCGTGTAGACAACCAATGACTATCTTGGATTATTCTCGAAGAAGACGATAAGCTGGATGAGATCCAGAAAATACAAATTTTATGGATTCCAAGAGACCAAGGAAATGATTTGGATGAGATTCAAATCTGTAATCTAGTAAAAACATAGAACCCATTAAGTCTATACTGAAGATGGTTTAGTTGATCCACTCATGAAGGCTCTATCACATGAAGTCTAGAGAGACTTATATGTAACTGTGGTATGAGATACCAGGATAAATGGGCATGAGTGCAAGTGGGAAATATTGAGAGATGGGTATGCCCTCGAGGCAATTCATCCCTGTGTGTATTTACAAACATCTTGTTTGATATAACAGTAAGCTATTTGGTAAGAATATACTTAAGTTAATAATAGTGTAGTCTTCATTAAGAACTTAGGTATAGTCATGCGACTTAATGTGAGGTCAAACATGTATCAAGATGGAGATCTCAATCATGTAGAAGTGTTTGACCGATTGTAGCATAGGTCTAAAAATGTTCGTGGTCGTAGATATTTCGAAAAAGGGAAATCGACACATCGGATAGATCATTGTGTCTTAGTCTTCACCATGGAGTGGGGATGATGATCTCATGGTCGTTTGAATTGGCAAAGTCGAAAACGAGACATATGTGCTAATTGGAGAATGAGTTCACTAAACGACCCTTCGAGAGTTATCATATGGTTAACATTGACTAATATGTCAGTAATAACTCTCGGTGATGATATGCAAGTTGGTCCTTAGACTTGAGGTCATTATACGAACCTATACGTGAACAGTGTCACTTAGATCTCTGATCTAGCCTCGGGCAAGCCTCGTTGAAAGGTCTTTGGTTGGGTAACACTTGAAGCATACGAGGAGAGTAATGACCAAGATAAGATTCATCTCTCTCGATCAAGGGGAGTTAGTGTTGTTGGATATTGGACTCCCCGGATTTGGTTTTAGATGATGAACAAACGTAAATATATCGTGAACTAACTCTTTGTGAGCGCAGTTAGGGAGATCTTCGCCAAATTCATATGAACATCCAAAGCGACGTCTCGAGACTTCTCAAAGCACGTGATCGTATGCCTAAAGCTTCGTTGAAGCATATGGACCATTTTAGAAGTCATGAAGATTCGGATCGAAGCTTTCGAAGACGGTTCGTCAAGTTTTATTTAATGTCTTTTAGCTTCGTTCCGTAGAATGTTAAGCCTTGAGTAGGACTTACGTTTTAATCTTCATAACGTTCCTATCTTAGACATAGGATCTTAGTAGAAGTCCATACTAACTTTCCCAAAGCATCGCACTTCGATTCGCGACTTCTTGTGCATGTTAGTTGGTTCAAGAAGAAGAACCAACCGACTAGATGGTGATCTAGTCGGTCGGCAATGCTTCTTGGACCGACTAGTTTGCCTTCTCAATTCTAAGCTCTTTACTGTTTACAGTTAGTCGGTCTACGTTGACTCACCAACCGACTAGTTTGTGAACTAGTCGGCCAGTGATGTTTCTTAGACCGACTAGTTGAGCTTTCCCTGTACATGCCAAGTTACTGTTTATCGTTAGTCGGTCTATGTACATTTGGCGACCGACTAGTTGATGATCTAGTCGGTCAACTTTTGTTCTTGGACCGACTAAATCAATTTGTACTTAGACTATTTGTTTTATCTCTTAGTCGGTCTATGAACACTCACCGATCGACTAGATATGAAACTAGTCGGTTGGCAAGTCTTCTTGGACCGACTAGTTCTGTTAGTCTGAAACTTCTTCTATTCCATGTTCACCAGTTAGTCGGTTCATGCTGTTTGATTGACCGACTAGTTGATGAACTAGTCGGTCAGTGGTTGTTCTTTGACCGACTAGTTTGGTTCATAATAGAGCCGTTGGAGCTTTAATTGAAACGTTTTTCTCTCTCTCTTTCCTCTAACCTATATATACTTGGTGTGCTGCATTCATTGCACTCAAGGCTGATATTAAGAGAAGTTTAGAGATCAAAGAGAAAGCATTCATTCTCATTAAAGCTCATTCATTTCCTTTCAAGAATCTCTCCCTCACTCTTATTTCAAAAGAGAGATTCATTGATTGTGCCTTCCAAGCCAAGTGCTTGATTCTAGGTCACCAACATCCACCTAGGACTCCATTGCTGGTCATCTACTTAGAGCTAGGGTTTGGTGCCTCTTCATCTTCCCCAAAATCCGTTTTGTCCTAAATCGTAAGTTATACTCAAGGCATATGATTTTGTCGGTAAGAATTTCTATTTCAATTTACTTTGATATTGTAAGTGATTCACTCTCGGTTGTGAGAGTTTGTTTGTGATCCCGGGTTGTGGAAGTCACAATTTCCTTTGTGTATGATTTGACTTGGTGAAGGTTCTTTACAAGTATCTCATAGTGGAAATCTTGAGTTAGGGTTTCTAACTCAAGTATCCGGAGGGGATCCGGGTGGTTGGGACGTAGGATCACCGGGAACAAGTCGGGGAGACTTGGGTGGATCCGAACCAAGTAATATTGCAAGTTTGCGTTGTCTTCTTTGTTGTCGATTATTTACTATTTCGGATTTCCGCATTAATTGGTAGAGTTTGCAAGATAATTAGGAATTATCTTCTTAATTATTTTAAAAGTACTATTCACCCCCTAGTACTTGTGCAGTAGCTAATCTAGGCATTACATTTGGTATCAGAGCCAAGTCTATAGCTATGTCTACCAACGACAACAAGACCGTTCGTCCACCTTCCGACTATAGCACCTTCAGGAACCGTGAAGGAGCGTCTTCGGTGATGGAAGGACACTCCTCGACGAGGCCTCCCTTCTTCAACGGTACCAACTACGGGTACTGGAAATGCCGGATGGAAACTTTCCTCCGGAGTGCTTCACTATGGAGGGCCACGATGAAGGAGTATGTCGAGCCCGTCGAAGAAGATTTCGAGAAGTGGACTACCGCGGAGGTCGTCGCGGAGGTAAGCAATGCTAAGGCAATGAACGCCTTGCAATGCGCTTTGGAGCCCAAGGACTTCAATAAGATATGCACATGTAAGAGTGCATATCAAATATGGAACTCCCTCCTCATCTTGCATGAAGGAATGAGTAGGGTAAGAGACTCTAAACTCGTTGTAGTTAATAAAGATTACGAGTTATTTCATATGCTACAGGGTGAGAAGATGAAGGAGTATTATGCTCGCTTCGTCAACATCACAAACGAGTTGGAGGCTCTCGGTAAAACCTACACCCAAAAGGAGAAAGTCTCGAAGATCATCGATGGACTTCCTTCTTATTGGGAGAAACTGACCTTCGCCATCGAGGAAGGTAATGATATGAAAATCTATACCGTTGTTCAACTAATGGGTACCTTGATGTCTTATGAGGTACGCAAGGATAGCAAGTTGAAGTTGCAGGACAAGATGAAGTCCTACCTAAAGCAAGACGAGCCAAAGAAGAAGGCTATTGCTTTCAAGGCCGCTCCATCAACTTTCACATCGACCGATGATGAAAACTCGGAAGACGAGTTGGACTTGGAGTCCATGGCACACATGGCCAAGAAGTTCAACTGGTTCTTCCGGAAAGGTAACTTCAAAAACAAATCGAAGTTTAATTCTTCTAACGCCGCCTCTCCTTTGTGTTTTCAATGCAATAAGCCAGGACACATGAAAGCGGAGTGTCCTGAAAACAAACACAAGGAGAAGTGGAAGGCGCCAAAGTTCGACAAGTCCAAGAAGTACAAGAAAGGGTACAAAAAGGGGCTTGTCGGGACATTCACCGACTCCGATGATTCCTCAAGCGGAGAGTCGGATGATGAGCAAGTGGAGCAAGCACACATGTGCTTCATGGCTAGAGAGAAAAATGAACAATGATCTTCCTCCGATGATAGCGACAACAAAGGCGATGAGGTAACCATAGATGACCTTAGAAATGCTAATGAGCAATTATGGTCTAAATACACTAAGTTAGTAAATAGGTATACTAAAGTAAAAGATGATTTAGCTAGCATCCAAACCTCGCCTAAAACTATCATCACCAACAACGACACCGTTGTTGAAGAGTTGAAAATGAGATTGTAAATCTCAAATCTCAACTTGAACATGTTAGCATTGAGGATCTGGAGGAACACAAGATAGCGGATTTGACTTCTCAAAACTCGACTTTGAGTATTGAGAATGAAAATCTCAAATCTCGTGTTTATGTGCTCACATCGCAAGTATCCACTTTGGATGCTTCTATACGTTCTCTCACCGAGAAATATGAGTGCACATTAGGCCGAATTAATAAATTCAATAAGGGTAAGGACCATTTGGATAACATCTTTAATGACTTACTTCCGGTCAATCACCACATTGGCTTGGGGTATAAGATGAGAAGTTCATCCAAATCGGCCACTACCTTTGTTAGGCCAACTTCCGGTGACTCAACGAGTGGGAGCAAACACTCTATTGGAAGTTCATCTACCAATGGTGCTTCCACCTCGTACACACCCTCTTTCGGAAAGAAACCCACTTTGGGTGGACCTCCAAAGAAGGGTCATGCTTATATGTACACAAATACCATGCCACGTAGGAACACACGTCCTACTCCACCGGCTCACACATATGATGATTTTTATGCTACACGTACACAGGCACGTGCACACCATGTGAGACACCCTCATGCACGTGTTCCTCTACATGCATATGTTCACCCACATCATCGTATGAATAATTCTCATAATGCACCATTGCATCATGTTCCTTATGCCTATCCACGTCATGCATCACGTGGAAATCAACAACGCATGCATGCACCCAATAGGATGAGGGCTCCCAAAATCTTCACAATTTGGAGCCCAAAGGACACAACTATGGATGAAAAACAAATTTATATGAATTCGTATTTCATGGATGTTGTGCATAGTGATAATTATATGGGGAAGTCTAAGTCCAATTGGGCTTGGCTTCCAAAAGTCTAATCTTTTGGACCCAATGACCTTGGGTACCATGATACGAAATTTTCTATCTTTAGGTACTCAAGAGAAAGAAACGGAGCAACAAATCCAAATTTGGCTCCAAGAATAATTGGATACTCGATAGCGGGTGTTCAAAACACATGAAGGGTGACGCTCAATTGCTCTCTGGAGTGGTGCCCATTGCAAATGGAAACCGCGTCGTTTTTGGAGGCAACGAGAGCGGAACCATCATATGTGTTGGTAAAGTGGGTAATCCTTCTAAACCCCTAATATGTGATGTTTACCTTGTTAAAGGATTAAACCACAATCTTATTTCAATAAGCCAACTTTGTGACAAAGGTTACAAAGTTAGCTTTGCGAAAGGAATGTGCCATATTTTGAATAAAAATACTAATGATGTATTATTTTCCGGCACACGCCATAAGGATATATATATATCCTAGATCTTCGGAGATCACATGAACAATGTCTCATTGCCAACACAAGTGAACAACACTTATGGCATCGACGTTTTGGTCATGTGAACTTTGGAACACTATTTAAGCTTTCCAAGTTAAATTCTATTAGAGGCTTCCCTAAGCTAGTCTTTCAAAAGAAGAGCTTTTGTGGCTCGTGTCAATGAGGCAAGCTTCCAAAATCGTCGTTTAAACCTAAGAAAAGCATTTCTTCTAAGCGGCCACTAGAGCTATTACATCTAGATTTATTTGGGCCAACTAGAGTTGCTTCATTAGGAAATGCACGATATGGACTTGTCATTGTTGATGACTTTTCTAGGTTTACTTGGGTATTTTCATTGTGTAATAAAAATGATGCTTTTGAAAACTTCACAATTTTTGTTAAGAAAGTACAAAATCTCATTGGAACCACCATTGTCACTATTCGTAGTGATCATGGAGGAGAATTTGAGAATGAGTCTTTCTCAACTTTTTGTGATGAAGTTGGTATTACACACACCTTTTCATTCCCTCGCGCACCTCCTCAAAATGGTGTTGTTAAGAGAAAGAATAGGACGCTAGTGGAGTGTGCTCGCACTATGCTTGATGATAGCCAACTTGGCCATCAATTTTGGGCGGAAGCGATACACACCGCTTGCTATGTGTTTAATATGATACTTTTGAGGCCCGGCACTAAACAAACTTGTTATGAATTGTTGTTTGGTAGGTTGCCTCAAGTTAAACATTTTCGTGTTTTCGGTTCAAAATGTTTTATTAAAAACACGTATGGTAGTTTGGACAAATTCGATCCAAGATCCGATGAGGGGATTTTTGTTGGATATTCCTCACGTAGCAAAGCCTACCGGATATACAACAAACGAACCTCAACGATCGAGGAATCACTTCATGTTTCATTTAATGAAGGATTTGTTCCAACTAGAATTACTAATGATGATGACTCCATGGATGTTTTATGTGATTCTATTGGTAATTCTAATTCTATTGATTCTATTGATACTAACCCGACTAATGAAGTTTTTGAGAATGTTCCTAGTGATCAGGGAATTCCCAAACGGCTTCATACCGTTCGTGACCATCCTCATGAGCAAGTCATTGACAATATCCATGATAGTGTCAAGACGAGATCGCAAGTGAACTACTTCGCTCATTGTGCCTTTGCCTCCTCGATAGAGCCAAAGAATGTTAATGAAGCGTGCGAAGATGGTGCTTGGATCTTAGCCATGGAGGAGGAACTCATTCAATTCGAGAGGAATGAGGTTTGGGAGCTTGTTCCATTGCCATCGAAGAACCACACCGTCATAGGGACAAAGTGGATCTTCAAGAACAAGACCAACGAAAACCAAATCATCATCCGGAACAAAGCTTGGTTAGTAGCTCAAGGCTATCGGCAAGAGGAAGGTATCGATTTCAAAGAATCCTTTGCTCCGGTAGCTAGATTAGAATCAATTAGATTATTGTTATCGTTTGCATGCCAAAAGGATTTTAAATTATTTCAAATGGATGTAAAAAGTGCGTTTTAAACGGAGATGTTGTTGAGGAAGTTTATGTTTCTCAACCTCCGGGTTTTATAAATGAAAAATTTCCAAATCATGTTTTCAAACTTAAGAAAGCACTTTACGGTTTGAGACAAGCTCCTCGAGCTTGGTATGACCGTTTAAAGAATTTTCTTTTGGATTTGGGTTTTAAAATGGGAGAAGTTGATTCCACATTATTTGTTAAGTATTCGAATAATGATATAATTTTAGTTCAAATTTATGTTGATGATATCATTTTCGGTGCTACTAACTTTGCTCTTTGCGAAGAGTTTTCTAATGTGATGAAGGATCAATTTGAGATGAGCCACATGGGTGTGCTCAAATATTTCTTAGGTGTCCAAATTCGCCAAATGAACGATGCAATCTTCATCCACCAAACAAAGTATACGGTGGAGTTGCTAAAGCGATTTGGAATGGAGAATGCCTCCGGGAAGAAGACTCTGATACGCACGACTACGCATATTGATAAAGATACGGGCAGAAAAGATGTAGACATTCGTCTATATCGAGGTATAATAGGTAGTTTACTATATCTTATCGCAAGTAGGCCCGATATTATGTTTGCAGTATGTGTATGTGCTCGTTATCAGTCTCAACCTAAGGAATCTCACTTAGTAGCGGTAAAACGTATTTTCCGTTATCTAAGTTACACACTTGATTTTGGATTACTTTATCGAAAATCTAGCACGTATGAGTTAATCTCATATAGTGACGCAGATTATGCGGGATGCAAATCCGACAGGAAAAGTACTAGTGGCACTTGCCATTTTATAGGAAATTCTATTGTCTCTTGGTTTTCCAAGAAGCAGAATTCCGTATCACTTTCAACCACCGAGGCGGAATATATTGCTGCCGGTGCCGCGTGTGCTCAAGTTCTTTGGATGAGACACACACTTAAAGACTTTGGTATAAACTGTGATACTTGCCCTATCATGGTGGACAACCAAAGTGCAATATGTCTCTCTAAGAACCCGGTACACCATTCTCGTTCGAAAACAACCCAACCCCCTTCGTCGTCATCCCCTCCTCTTAAGAAGAAGAGGACGGCGGTGGCGAAGCCTAGATCCAAGCCTAGGAAGGAAACCGTTACACCTGCTTCATTCCGTGCCTCCACTCCTCCATCTAATTCCGACACGGAATACATACCCGAGACCGAGACCCATAGGGATCCTTCACCCCCTCCTAGGGAACCTGCGTCTAGCTCTCGACCCGTACTTCCACACGTCAGCCTAAGGGAAAGGGTCTGATGCCAGTTGGCGGTGTCGATATCTCATTATGTCACGACGACCCGTTGTGTCTCGCGGCATATAACCGTATCGAACACTGTCCGCTGCTGTTGGAGCATTTCGTACAGTTTTCAGACTTCCCAGGCCTAGCTGATCTTCTGTCGCCTTCCGGTCTTATCGATTATCTTCGATATGACCCTAAGGCGAATCCACACCCATACCCTCGCCTGGTCAAACTCTTCTATGCCAACCGTGTCCGGGGTCAGTACGACGAGACACACTCTATTGAGACGACTGTCTTGAGGACACCGATTGTCCTCACGACAGAAATCTTAGGAGAGTTGATCGGTTGCTCGTCGTCTGTCTTGAGGACACCAAGTTGATTTATGCCATCTTCATGGGGAGCGAGATTAACTGGGCTCGGATCATACTCGATAAGATGGATTCTTTCGAGTGTATCCGTAAGTCCACGAAGTCTGCTCATATCCCATATCCGTGCCTTCTGACACTCGTCTTTCGTCACTTCCGTGTCCCTTTGCCACCTGATGATGAGCGTCCTCTCGGTCCCCCTCTGAATGCGACGGCCGTCAAGAAGTCTCTTGTGCGCTCCGTCATGTTCAGAGGATGACCCCCTCTGCTTCAGCGTCTGTTTTTGCCTCAGCTGCTCCTGCTTCCTCTACCACTCTCGACGAGCTCGCACGTTCAGTGAGACGTACGGAGTCTCGTTATGCTCGTACTGATGAGATACTTGCTCGTATCGCCTCACGTTTGGGCATTGCGATCCCTCCGTCAGTCTCTGACGAGGAGGAGTTGGATGAGGAGGAGATCGAGGAGCTTGTTCGTGTTGCTACTCGTGCCCCTGAGGGCACTTCTGGTGCTGTTGCTCTTCTACCGGTGACCCCAAGAGCACACTTGTTGCCACCGTTCCTGCGGTGGATACTCCGACTGGTGCTCCCGAGGCCACTACCGTCGCTCCCGTGGACACTTCAGCTGATCCGGTGACCACTCCTGCTGCAGAGCCTGCTGCTGCTGCAAATCCTCCCGCTGCCTCCTGAGCTTCTCTGAGGACTCTCCCGATGCACTTTGGATGATAGATCTAGTGAGAGAGAGTTTGGGTAGGATAGAGTGTGGTTATGTATTCTGGATATCTTGATATTTTGATGTATCTTCATGTATTTTGGATACTTTTGATGTATTTTGGATACTTTTGATGTATCTCTGATGTCTTGTGTGATATTTTAATGTATTTTGTGCGTCGATCGTTGGATCGCTTTTATGTATGTCGGTGATGTATATTTTTAATGTACTGATGGTTCATATTTATATATATATATACATCGATGTTGACTTTTACATTATGTTGTGCACATTTTATATTTTATATGTCTATGATGTTTGATTTCGTCGCTCGACGATAATAACTTGGTTAAATAGAGATTATTTTTATGAAAAGATAGAATTGTTTTCCATGCACTAAATTAACCAAGAATTTTGACATTGGAGAGTATATCCCATAACTCAATTCGTAAAATTAATTTGAGTTTTGATGATTTTATTTATCGATTTTCTACTTTGGTCTCATTGACACGCTTTGATTTAATTCGTATTTTCCTTTGGTGTCATTTTGACCGTGGTCATATTCTATGACTCCTGTGCTTTTATTTGAAGCCATTGTTGTTGTCGTTGGTCTCCTCCCGCTCTTTTTGCTAATGCCAAAGGGGGAGAGATATAATAATGACGATGTGCTAAATGATAATTTAAAGCATTTTTCCAAGAATCTAATTTGATATGTTAGATTCAGGGGGAGTTAAGATATAAAAATGGATTTCTAATCCTAAATTTCAATATTTGATTCTCATTTTATACTTTACTCGTCTGCTTGATGCGTATGATTATTATTTAATTTTGGAATTAACGTGTCATCAATGCAGGGGGAGTAAGTAAATTACATTTGAATCATTATTTTTTATTATTATTTATGTTGGTTTGTCATCACCAAAAAGGGGGAGAATGTTGGATATTGGACTCCCATGATTTGGTTTTGGATGATGAACAAACATAAATATATCGTGAACTAACTCTTTGTGAGCGCAGTTATGGAGATCATCGCCAAATTCATATGAACATCCAAAGCGACGTCTCGAGACTTCTCAAAGCACGTGATCGTATGCCTAAAGCTTCGTTGAAGCTTATGGGCCATTTTAGAAGTCATGAAGATTCGGATCGAAGCTTTCGAAGACGGTTCGTCAAGTTTTATTTAATGTCTTTTAGCTTCGTTCCGTAGAATGTTAAGCCTTGAGTAGGTCTTACGTTTTAATCTTAATAATGCTCCTATCTTAGACATAGGATCTTAGTAGAAGTCCATACTAACTTTCCCGAAGCATCGCGCTTCGATTCGCGACTTCTTGTGCATGTTAGTTGGTTCAAGAAGAAGAACCAACCGACTAGATGGTGATCTAGTCGGTCGGCAATGCTTCTTGGACCGACTAGTTTGCCTTCTCAATTCTAAGCTCTTTACTGTTTATAGTTAGTCGGTCTACGTTGACTCACCAACCGACTAGTTTGTGAACTGGTCGGTCAGTGATGCTTCTTAGACCGATTAGTTGAGCTTTTCCTGTACATGCCAAGTTACTGTTTATCGTTAGTCGGTCTATGTACATTTGGCGACCGACTAGTTGATGATCTAGTCGGTCAACTTTTGTTCTTGGACCGACTAAATCAATTTGTACTCAGACTATTTGTTTATCTCTTAGTCGGTATATGAACACTCACCGACCGACTTGTTGTGAAACTAGTCGGTTGGCAAGTCTTCTTAGACCGACTAGTTCTGTTAGTCTGAAACTTCTTCTATTCCCTGTTCACCAGTTAGTCGGTTCATGCTGTTTGACCGACCGACTAGTTGATGAACTAGTCGGTCAGTGGTTGTTCTTTGACCGACTAGTTTGGTTCAGAATAGAGCTATTGGAGCTTTAATTGAAACGTTTTTTCTCTCTCTCTCTCTTTCTTTCCTCTAACCTGTATATACTTGGTGTGCTGCATTCATTGCACTCAAGGCTGATATTAAGAAAAGTTTAGAGATCAAAGAGAAAGCATGCATTCTCATTAAAGCTCATTCATTTCCTTTCAAGAATCTCTCCCTCACTCTTATTTCAAAAGAGAGATTCATTGATTGTGAGCCTTCCAAGCCAAGTGCTTGATTCTAGGTCACCAACATCCACCTAGGACTCCATTACTGGTCATCTACTTGGAGCTAGGGTTTGGTGCCTCTTCATCTTCCCCAAAATCCGTTTTGCCCTAAATCGTAAGTTATACTCAAGGCATAGGATTTTGTCGGTAAGAATTTCTATTTCAATTTACTTTGATATTGTAAGTGATTCACTCTCAGTTGTGAGAGTTGGTTTGTGATCCCGGGTTGTGGGAGTCATAATTTTCTTTGTGTATGATTTGACTTGGTGAAGGTTCTTCACAAGTATCTCATAGTGGAAATCTTGAGTTAGGGTTTCTAACTCAAGTATCTGGAGGGGATCCGGGTGGTTGGGACGTAGGATCACCGAGAACAAGTCGGGGAGACTTGGGTGGATCCGAACCCAGTAATATTGCTTGTTTGCGATTGTCTTCTTTGTTGTCGATTATTTACTATTCCGCATTTCCGCATTAATTGGTAGAGTTTGCAAGATAATTAGGAATTATCTTCTTAATTATTTTAAAAGTACTATTCACCCCCCCTCTAGTACTTGTGCAGTAGCTTAGCAGGGCATTACAAGTGTCGCACAGGTTAGTTCGATCTTTAGTAATAACTCTGGCCAGAGTATGTTGGAAGTAGTACAACATTATTTGACTAAAGATCGATGGATACTAACCAGCTTCGAGCTATTGGGGTTGACAGTGACCATACCCCAGGCTTGGCTAAGAGACATAGTTTTTACATAGGGACTAAAACTGCAGTATTCATCATGGACACAGTTAGGATGGTCCCGACAATACTCATATCAATGAGTTAACCACATAAATATGATACCGAAATAGGGACGACACCTGCTGCTCGTGGTCACTGCCATCTGGGGTTTTGAGCCCCACCTGTAGTAGAGTCAGGTTGTAGGGTCTCACACAGAGTGAGACATTCGTCAAGTAATATGTAGTATAAGGGAGAAAATGCATTTGGTGCAAGACTGCAAAGAGGTTGCAGTTAGCTTCTGTATTCGGGATAAATGATCCTGAGTACAAGTGGGAGATGTTGAGGGATGTAGGACCTCAGTTCATTTGTATTTGATGCAAAAAAATTTATATTAAAAGGGAATTTATTAAGTCGCAAAGAGTTTGTGATATAAGTTTTAGAAAATTAATGATGTGTGAATTTTGCATAAGATGCAAAAGAGGGTTACATATGCCGTAAAATTTTTACGAACATATTTAATGTAATAAACGCAAAGAAAAGGTTACCTGGATGACAAGAACATCATGATCTAAACCAGATTTCAACGACGTCCAAAACAGACGCCAAACGTGAAAGATAGTGCCAAAACGGCCAAGAAAGGCCCATAAAAGTGTTTTATGGCAGAGCCGGCCCATTGAGCTGGGCCTGTGATCATTGGTGCCCCATTAAAGGGCTCCTGATAGTCGATGGGCTCGGGCTTGGGCGCTGCCTGGGCTCGGGCTTGGGCGCTGCCTGGGCCCGGGCGTGCGTGCCAGGCAGCCAGCAGGCTTGGGCGCAGCACGGGCGCTGCGTGCACACACTCTGTTCATGGGACATTGATCGCTCCTTATTTTACACCTTTTTTCTGCATGTTTTCATGTCATTTTGATCGCCCATATTGCGTTTTCCATGATTATTCGACGATATCGCGTTGCTTTTCACTATTTCTCGTTTTTGTCGTATTTCATGAGATATGGAGCGATCTGGAGCAAAAATGAGATCAAGGAACTTTTGCGCATATCGGAGCATCGCCCACAGCTTATTTGAGGAGTTAGCAGCGCTAGAGGATGACCAGAAGAGGAAGAAATTCGATAGAAAAATCGACGAGGAGGCGAGAAGGAGAAGAAAAGAGCCCAGAAGCAGCCTACTCAGCCGAACAGAGAGTCTACTCGGTCGAGTCAGAAGCTGCACTCGGCCGAGTGAAACGGATACGCACAACAAAAATTCAAAGGTTCCTCGGCCGATCAAGGAAGTCTACTCGGTCGAGTGAGAAAGCCTACTCGCCCGAGTAGAACATGGATTTTCAACCGAGAAAGGGCCAAGTTACTGGAATTTTTGAGAAGCCTACTCGGCCGAGTACGATTGCTTACTCGGCCGAGTAAAGAAGCATACTTGCCCAAGTCAGTCAGAGAGACAAACCCCCGAAACCCCCAGATTCTTTGTTTTATTATTTGGTCTGTCACTCAGCAGAGTGACATTGTTACTCGGCCGAGTGACGCATTCGGACTACTGCGAGGATTGCGGATTCTGGGCTGCGCAGGGGCAGTTTTGTCATGATTTTTTGGACGATTTTGGCTCGTATTTAAACCTAGTTTTATCTCTAGTTTTAAGAGAGACTTCTATTATTTTTTGACGGCTATTCTTTTGTGAAATCTCAGCTGGAGATCATAGGCGATGATTTCGGTTTGTTCTTTCTTGCTAAAAATCTTGTTTTTATGAATTGTCTCTTCTTTGCAATGAATTGTGCTATGATCTATTGCTTTATTTCTGAGATTTACATGATGATTTGTGAGTAGTTTATTCGTTCTAGGGCATGGGGATGAACCATATGGACCCGATCTTTTGAATTGTGATGAATGAATAGAATTGTTGCTAGGATTGAAGAAAGGTTATGTTTTGATTGATTTATTGCGAGTAGCTAGGAATTTCCTTCAATTGGG
Source organism: Scilla litardierei (assembly GCA_030789695.1). Lineage (NCBI taxonomy): Eukaryota > Viridiplantae > Streptophyta > Magnoliopsida > Asparagales > Asparagaceae > Scilla > Scilla litardierei. Next base: position 31,642,277 of record CM061133.1, read on the forward strand.
ATTTGCAAAAGATTGGATCTCAACTGATGGGAAGGCCTAGATATTCGACTTAGGTTTATAATTGAAATTCTCTAGATTTGGTTTGCAAGAGATTGGACCAAAGCTAGGATTTTTATTATAAATCTATACTAATATTCGTTTGCAAGAGATTGGACAAATACGAACTATCATAACCTAGATCGTAGCTCGAGTTTGCACGAGAGTGGGCTCGAGTTGTGATTGGACGACGGTGTCGATCTTCACGCTAGTGGCTTAGGTTAGGGTTTGCACGAGAGGGTGCCCTAATCTAGGTTGCTATAGACCGGCAATAGCGAGAGATCGTGAGCTTGGTTCTACATTAAGTTGCGACTAGTTTACATATATTCAAGCCTTGCAACATCGATATTCATGACTCACAAGGATGAGAAACGGTCTGTAGTGGGGATTTCCTATCCCTAGACGCTTTTATTATATTGATATTTATTTGCTATTCGAACGATTGTGATACCACCATCAAAACTATTCTTATTCCACCAATAGCTAGGTAATCAAAGTAGTATACTGTCAATTGTCCTCCCCGTGTTCGATACCCGCTTGCCACTACGCCGTTCGCTTGCGGTAAAACTACAGTCGTTTTCCGGGTGTATATCCGGGCGCGATCAAGTTTTTGGCGCCGTTGCCGGGGAGACGACGGTATTTTATTTTCTTTACTTAGTTATTTCTTTTTTTTATTATTTTTATCTTTTTATTCCTCTATCGTGCTAACAATTCCATCAAGACTCTCTTTTTCTGTGCATGTACATGAGATCAAAGGCGCATCGAGAAGATATATTATTTGATCCTGAGATCGAGCGTACGACGCGGAGGCTTAGAGTCGAGAGGAGACTTGTTATAGAGGATGATCATATGAACCGACCGGAGACATCAGAGGAGTTAGCGGCATGCATGGCTAAGCTTGTTTCTATCAGAGATTGGCTACGGCCTAAGACTACTTCTACTACCTCGTCTATTGTGATGCCGAAGTTGGCAGCGGATAAGAACTTCGAGCTCAAAATGGGACTTGTGGTTTTGATGCAACAAGACCCATTTTATGGGAACTCCCACGAGAATCCACACTACCACCTATAGTTGTTCCTATCCAAATGTGCCACTTTTCAGATGCCCGGTGTACCGGCCGACACTATCTGACTGCGCCTCTTCCCATTTACCCTGCGGGACAAAGCATTGTATTGGTTGAGGACGCAAGCGGAGGGGATCTTTACCACATGGGATGAGTTGGCGAGCACTTTTGTTAACAAATTCTACCCACCATCCAAGACCGTTAAGATAAGGAGTGCGCTCATGTTCTTTAAGCAAGGACCGCAAGAAACTCTATTTGAGGCATGGGAGGGCTTTAAAGATCTCCAACACCAATGCCCCCATCATAGTATTGAAGCATGGGAGCTCATGCATAGCTTTTACAATGGATTGCAATCGAGCACTAAGCAAATCATCGATGCAACAGCTAATGGAGCCATATTATCTAAGACGCCGGATGATGCTACGGCCCTACTTGAGGAGATGGCCTCTAATAACCCACAATGGGGCAATGAGAAAGGACATTCTTCATCCTCCTTGAAGCCGACAAGTATTTATGAGGCAAAGGCCGTAGCGGAGCTTTCTACGAAGTTTGATTCTCTCCACAAGGACGTGAAGAGATTGGAGAAGTTGATAAGCGATCCGCATGGAACCCCCACCACATCTACACCGGGAGGAAGTATGGGTGATTGGCAAGACCAAGCCCATGTCATGTATGTTGAAGGAGAGCAAGGAGAGGGAGCTATAGAGCAAGTCCAATACGTTGCGAGAAAACCGGTTATTGGGCAAACCCGGCCGCAAGAAACCATCCGGGATTTTCATATGCAAATAATGATGGAGCCTTAAACCCACCACAGCAACAACCCCAAGCTTGGCCTCCACAACAACCGCAATTTCAATCGAGAGGGCCTCAACAACAAAACTTCCAACCGAGGCAACAAGCGGGACCATATAGACCTTCGGGGTATAATCAAGGGTGGAGAGCACCTAATCCACCACAAGCACCACCAAGGTCCGACCATGAAGCGAGGGTTGAAGAACTCATGGTGGAGCAAAAGAAGGTAAATGCTAGATTGACCGCTCAACAAGACTCTCTCAACACCATCGTGGCACAATTATCGGAGCAACTAGCATTGCTCAAGAAAAATACTCAACAATTACCGGCTCAACCGGAGCCAAACCCATGGAGCAATACCGACCACATCAATGCGGTGGTGGCGGTAACTACTAGGGGCGGGAAGCACACCACTCCCGCCATGATTCAAACCAAGGAACCGGGGGAAGAAATTTTGGATGACAAGATGCCGGCTAATGAGGAGGAGTGCCCAAAACAGCCAAAAGACGGTGAAAATTCTGAAATTATGAAGCCGCGTGAGGAGCGCAACTATATGCCACCGGTAGCCTTCCTACAAAGGTTGGCAATAGCAAAGATTAAGAAGCGGCTCGCTAAATTTCTTGAGTACTTGTGGGGGGTGAGCCTAAATATCCCTTTCTTGGACGCCATTGTAGAGGTCCCATCCTACGCCAAATTCCTAAAAGACTTGATTTCAGGAAAGAAGCGAAAAGAGAAGATAATTCTCGCCGAGCAAGCTACGTGGTTCACCCGGAAGAAGAAGGAGCCTACAAAGTTTAAAGATCCCGAAAGCTTTCACATCCCTTGCACGCTTGGAGGAGTCCCGCCACAAAAAGCTTTAGTAGATTTGGGAGCAAGCGTGAGCCTAATGCCCCTAACTATGTTTAAGAAATTGAATACGGAGACCGACTTAAAGCCGACGGATATGAGAATACAACTCGCCGACGGTCGGGTCACTAGGCCGATGGGAATTGCGGAGAACATACCGCTCCAAGTACCTGGAGGAATTTGCTTGCCGTGCAACTTTGTGGTTATGGATATCAAGGAGGAGGGCGATACATCACTAATTCTTGGACGCCCCCTTCTTGGCCACTTCCGACGTGATAGTTGACGTGAGAGAGGGCACCTTGTCTTTGAATGTCGGAAACATAGAGGTGGAACTTCACATTCCTAAGGCAATGAGGCACATGCCTTGGCAAGAGGACGTTGATTATGTGGACCTCCTCGACGAGGTCATTGATGATGATATGCCTCATGCCATCGGCGCCCTACACAATAATTACTTCGAAGGAGGCCAATCTTCTAGAGATGGAGAAATATTGGAGGACCTGCCGGATCATTCTACGGTTGATGACAAAGATGATGCTGATGTCGCAAAGATTAGAGAACTATGCAAGCTCTCCACGGTAAGGAATTTGAAGAAAGCTCCGCTGGACAAGAAATTTTCATCACCGGTAAAGAAAAAGAACACTAAAAGCTCAAGCTTGGGGGACTCATCCCCTACTACCACCCATGATGAGGGGGAGCCGAGGAATGCCTACGAACAACAACAATTAAATCCAAGTGGCCTTTCCGGCAAATTTAACGCGCGCATCTCACATGCGCCGAACATCGAGCATTAAATGAATATCTTAAGGGGTCGAGCTCAAGACCTTAAACGAGCGCTTGTCAGGAGGCAACTCGACGGTTTTTAGTTGAATCTTTCATTTTTATTTTTGTTTTTAGATCTTTCTTAGTGTTTAGAGTCTAGAGTCGATAAAAATCCTGACGACGTGCTCTATTTTTCATGACAGGAGATGGAGAACGAGTAACCATTTGAATGTAGGATGACCATAACAAAGGGGAGCGCTCCAGGAACATGCTCAAGCCTTAGGAGAAGGAAAAAATTGACGGAGAGATGAAAAAAAGTAGAGCAAAAACAGAGAGTTGGAGCTGAAAACAGCAGGCCACTCAGCCGAGTGACTTAGTCATTCAGTCGAGCAAAGACCCTACTCGGCCGAGTAGGGTACATATCAGGGAATATCCTTAAAACTACTCTCTGTAATTTATATGTCACTTGGCCGAGTGACTTAGTCACTCGCCCGAGGAAATCAGATACTTTCTTGCACTTAAAGCTCTGAGTAGCCTTGCTACTCGGCCGAATGACCTTTGTCTACTCGGTCGAGTAGGAAGATGTACTTGCCCGAATCACGACTTCTGTGGAATAATATCGAAATTTTTTTAAACTGTGCCATTCAGCCGAGTGAACGCGTCACTCGGCCGAGTGACCCATCTTTTATATACCCAAACCCCGCGGCTCGAAATCCCAAAACGCAAAATCTCCCAAATTGAGCCCGAGCCCTTTCGTTTTCCCACGCATCGCCCGAGCACAAACCCCTTCGACTTCCCACACCTCGCCCGAGCTGCAGCCTCACCGGTCACTACCCGCCCACCGCCGATCATCCGTCGCTGCTTGCCGATGCTGGCGCCGCCGCCCCCGCTGCCGCACATCCCCTATTTCTCCCAAAAATCCTATTTTTCTCCATTCTCTCCAATCCTTAAGCCCATTAAGCCCAAAATCTAAATTAATCTTCAAATATATATATCTATTATACCTGATCTTACCCCATACGTATTGATATTCATTGCTGATTTGAGTACTTTTGTTTCAGGCTAGCTTGGGGGAGATTCAGGACGTATTTGGAGCTTCTCGGAGGAGGCGATTCTTCGCACGATCACATTGTTTGCTCTCGCATCATGCTCAGGTATACTCGTTCCATATTTTTAGCACTTCGCATTTTTTGGGTAGGCACGTTCCGCGTCTCACATGCTGCCCCGCACTAGGTCCCGCACGAGGGCGCATGCCTCGAAGCGGAAGAGGACCAGCGAGCCTGGCTCCTCTTTCGCTAGAGCGCCACCCATACTTCCGCCTCCTACCGCTCCTATCCCACCACCACAGGTACAGCCCACCCCGGCGTTTGACACGCTTGGGATTACGTTCAGAGATGACGCACAGCGCGCCAGATTTGAGCGTATCTCCCATCGCTTGATCGTACCCACTAGGTTCGTGCACATAGCCGACTTTGAGTGCCTAGGGATATTAGAGGGGCTACTCCAGTTGTATGACAACGTGGGATGGCGTGACTTTCTGTCGGTGTCGGCGGATACCTACATCCGTCCGACACTAGAGGTCCTGAGTTCTATAGCTAGGATTCCTAGGGGTTGCTCTTTTCGACTGATGGATCGTGAGTGCAAGGTCACTCTCGACATGCTCCGAGCCTACTTTTAGTGGCCCCCTGTGCCGGACCCAGACCGAGCCTACAGTCCCACGCACATCCCTCCGCCATCATTCGACACGCACGCTTTCTGGACACGTATCATGGGTTCTCCTTTCGCCTTTGACCCTAACCGGGCCAAGGTCTCTGACATCCTCCACCCATGCCTCCGCATTGCTCAGCGCCTTATGGCGATCACTTTCTTAGCGAGGTATGAGTCGGGGACGTTGTCGACGCCATAGCTCTACATGCTCTATGCGATGACACGATTGATAGCCTTCGAGAGGGGTGGAGACGTTTTGGTCCCCGCCATCGAGATTGACATTGCCAGTTGGTACTTGGACCACATCGTTATTTCTGTTGGCGCTAGGACGCCTATCTATTGCAGCGGTCTGATTACCCTACTGGCTCCCTTATGCGGAGTTGACCTCCCTACTGGCTTGCTTAGACCCCCGGGCCCCACTTCTCTTTCCATAGATGTTATGGCCCGGATGAGGATGCTTCGTCCTCATGGTCAGCACCACTGGGTGTGGCTGCATGGTCCTTTTGGTGCTGATTACATGGTTCTCCCGAGCCCCGCTCGGACCCATATTGGACCCGCAGGAGGGGAGTGGATTCCAGCGATGGACGTCCTCATCCCCGCTGTGTACGTGCTTGAGCTTGAGGGTGCTCAGCAGGAGCCCCTCCTTCCACCCCTGGACCCCATGATCCCTCAGCCTGCACCTGCTTCGTCTGCACCTCCCGACACTTCTGTCCACACTTCTGTCAGTTTCGAGAGTATCCTTGCTGAGTCCACCACCACCACTTCCACCTCTGTGCTGTTATCCATCCACCCCATTTCTGCTGTGAGCCCCGAGCGCCCCACCACCATTATTGAGAGCGGCGAGCCCTCTTTTGCCTCTGCAGTGGAGACCCTTTCATCTTTCTTATTCTTGATCCCTGGGGAGTCATTTCCTTTGCACTTCACGACCTCCCCAGTCGTCGACATTTCTGTCTCCACTGCAGCTGTCTTCTCTGAGAGTGTCGTGACGTTTGTCTCTATTTCTGTGTCACAGACCTCTCTGACCTCCTCGCCATCTGTCACCATTTCAGCCTCTGCTGCTGCTCCTTCCTCTTCGACCATTCCTGTGTCTCAACCTCCCATAGAGGCTGAGCGTCTTTTTGTGAGCACAGCACCTTAGCCCCACCAGGTAGTTGCACCCGTTGTTTACGGTAGCCGTGCGAGGCAGCCCCGTTCCTCACCTGTTCAACCCTCTTCTCCACCACCCCCCAACAACCTTTTTCAACACGTCCGTGCTCTTGAGGGGGCAGTTAGTGGACTCAGAGGGGATTTTCGGGCTCTCTCCGCTACTGTCACCACTGTACAGAGGCACGTCGATTTACTTCCTGTAGCCTGAACCAGATTCTTGCACGTCTGTCACAGCCACCACCTGCCACCACCCGCACCTCTACCCAGCAGCCCCCGCCACCACCACCTCCACCACAGGATGGTGCTGGTGCTCCACCACCCCCTTAGGCACACACTGTATGCCTCTCACACTTCTGCTGCTGCTATTCTGGATATTTTCTGCTTGCTGATTTTTCACCCCTCCTCCACACACGTTTTGGTCACATTTTGCTCATACTTGTCTATATCATTTTGGGAGAGAGGAGGTACTTTTGGGGACACTTATATTGCGCCATTTTGATCTCTGCATGCACCACATAAATCTCTGCATACATCATTTGCATACCCATCTCATTTTTCTTTTATTTCCATCATGCATGCATCCTCACCTACCCCACCCATATTGCTTTTCTCGGTGTGCCACACTTTGCATATTGAGGACACTGTGCAGTTTAGATTGGGGGAGTGAGTGTCTCACGCACTTTTCATTTTCTTCATTTTTCTTTTATTTTTTCACCTTTCTTTATTTTACACTTATTTTCACCCACTTTTCATTTTTTTACATGCATCACGTTTTCTTACTTTTGTGTGCTACATATGTATAGTAGTTTTTATTTTCTTTTATCCTTATTTCCTTTAGCCCTTGTTGCTAGAGATGAATATTCTGTGATGATGATGACGTGGTATTAGCTTATCTCTATATGCATATTATTTTGTCACGCCATCGTTTTTATTTCAGATATTATATGACATGCTTGCTATGCATTCGAGATAGTAACCCGCACTTCCATTATATGAATGTGAATGAAATTCTTCTATTAGCTGAGTCTGATGATTTATATTGTATACTCTTCATAGAAAACACACCAAGCTTCACGCATTGATTGCCTATATCTGGAGTACTGCTTTGTTGTCTTATATCACTTCTTATTGCATGAAAATTGTACGCTTCACTTTCAGGTTGATTGAATGTAAGCTGTGTTGATATAACTGGATTAGTTTACTTTCTGAGATCAAACTGAGTAGATTACATTACTCTGTTGAAAGTTGTCGTGCACATTCTATAGAGTGAACCGAGTGTTATATATTTTTCTTTCTCCACATATCTTGATCATTATTTCTATACTTAAAACCATTGGTGAATCTCCCTTTAGCGAATCCTATATTAGCATATTCCACTTGCTATAAAAATCCATGCTCCAACACCCCAAAATCAAAAAAAAATATTCACGTAAATCTCTTTATCTTTCGATTTGGGATCTTTATTGTATATATTAATTGCTGAAAAAACAGAAAAAAGGAAAAAAAAGAGAAAAAGAAAAGAAAAGAGAAAATAAGTTCATATATGATCCCATTTCATTTCTTTTTCTTTCTTCCCACTTTTTCTTTTGCTATTAGAGCTTCAAAAATGGGGAATGGTCTTATTGCTAAATTTGATGCCACCATGCTTATAGATAAGCTTGGGGGAGAGGATCCAATGATGTGTGAGAGTGACTACTTGTATGTACATGACAACATAAGCTAGGTAATTTTCTATACTCAGGTGAGATTACTAAAAGTTTTACAAAGTCCAGAATTGAAACTTAGCATGTATTTCATGAAAACCACTCATTTCTATTTTTATTGCTTCATATTGTGTGATATCTCTTATACTCCAAATAGAAAGCGATCAATTGAAAAGTGTGTGGTCTATGATTATGTATATTGCCTTAGATGCTTCAGACGATGCAAATTCTAGAATGATTTCATATTTTATATTGTTTTGATATTCTTGGGTTTCTAAATTGAATGCATCCTTATATGATCATGATATCGAGATTAAAGTCTTTGGCATGTTTTTCTACTCGCTGTGTGCTATATGAGTAAGCATGCCCATGTCCTGAGAAAATGATCTAGCACCTCCCTCTTTGTTTTCTTTTCTATCTTCTATTTCCTTTTTCCTTTTTTTACCTGCCGTGTTCGCCTTTTACTTATCTTCCTCGAGGACGAGTTAGAAGCTTGGGAGATTTTGATCGCTCCTTATTTTACACCTTTTTTCTGCATGTTTTCATGTCATTTTGATCACCCATATTGCGTTTTCCATGATTATTCGACGATACGCGTTGCTTTTCACTATTTCTCATTTTTGTCGTATTTCAGGAGATATGGAGCGATCTGGAGCAAAAATGAGATCAAGTGACTTTTGCGCATACCGGAGCGTCGCCCACGGCTTATTTGAGGAGTTAGCAGCGCTAGAGGATGAGTGGAAGAGGAAGAAATTCGATAAAATCGACGAGGAGGCGAGAAGGAGAAGAAAAGAACCCAGAAGCAACCTACTCGACCGAACAGAGAGTCTACTCGATCGAGTCAGAAGCTGCATTCGGCCGAGTGATTCGGATACGCATAGCAAAAATTCAAAGTTTCCTCGGTCGAGCAATGAAGTCTACTCGGCCGAGTGAGAAAGCCTACTCGCCCGAGAAGAACATGGATTTTCAACTGAGAAATGGCCAAGTTACTGGAATTTTTGAGAAGCCTACTCGGCCGAGTACGATTTCTTACTCGGCCGAGTAAAGAAGCATACTCGCCCGAGTTAGTCAGAGAGATGGACCCCCGAAACCCCCAGATTCTCGGTTTATTATTAGGTCTGTCACTCGGCCGAGTGACATTGTTACTCGGCCGAGTGATGCATTCCGACTGCTGCGAGGATTGCGGATTCTGGACTGCACAGGGGCAGTTTTGTCACGATTTTTTAGACGATTTTGGCTTGTATTTAAACCTAGTTTTATCCCTAGTTTTAAGAGAGACTTCTATTATTTTTTGACGGCTATTCTTTTGTGAAATCTTAGCTGGAGATCATAGGCGACGATTTTGGTTTGTTCTTTCTTGCTAAAAATCTTATTTTTATAAATTGTCTCTTCTTTACAATGAATTGTGCTATGATCTATTGCTTTATTTCTGAGATTTACATGATGATTTGTGAGTAGTTTATTCGTTCTAGGGCATGGGGATGAACCCTATGGACCCGATCTTTTGAATTGTGATGAATGAATAGAATTGTTGCTAGGATGGAAGAAAGGTTAGGTTTTGATTGATTTATTGCGAGTAGCTAGGAATTTCCTTCAATTGGAATTTACAAGAGATTGGATCTCAACTGATGGGAAGGCCCAGATCTTCAACTTAGGTTTATAATTGAAATTCTCTAGATTTGGTTTGCAAGAGATTGGACCAAAGCTAGAATTTTTATTATAAATATATATTAATATTTGTTTGCAAGAGATGTGACGAATACGAACTATCATAACCTAGATAGTAGCTCGAGTTTGCACGAGAGTGGGCTCGAGTTGCGATTGGACGATGATGTCGATCTTCACGCTAGTGGCTTAGGTTAGGGTTTGCACGAGAGTGAGCCCTAATCTAGGTTGCTATAGACCGGCAATAGCGAGAGAGCGTAAGCTTGGTTCTACATTAAGTTGCGACTAGTTCACCTACATTCAAGGCTTGCAACATCGATATTCATGACTCACAAGGATGAGAAACGGTCCGTAGTGGGGATTTCCTATCCCTAGACGCTTTTATTATATTGATATCTATTTGCTATTCGAACGATTGCGATACCACCATCAAAACTATTCTTATTCCACCAATAGCTAGGTAATTAAAGTAGGATACTGTCAAATTGTCCTCCCTGTATTCGATACCCGCTCGTCACTACGCCGTGCGCTTGCGGTAAAACTACAGTCGTTTTTCGGGTGTATATCCAGGCGCAATCAGGCACATGCACCGAGGCAGCAATGCACGCATGCTACACGTACGCTACCTGCTTGGCATGGGGGTGGGGCCGCGGTGGGCGCCACCTGGTGCTGGGGTTGCGTGCATAGTGCGACGGCTGCGTTTTTCCGAAAAACAATGCTTTGAGCCATCTTTAAAGCTTCATTTGAGGGGGCAAACGAACTCGGATTGGATCGTCGTTTTTTCTTACGCGTTCACTATTCAACCCTCTTCGTAACGATGTGTGACATCGTTCTTGGAGCTCAACGGTAAGGGAGAGATAATTCATCAAAATTTGGCCTTCGTGTAAGGCAAACTAAATTAATTTTTCTTCTCCAAATAGTTTACTCCCACATCGGTAATTGAGAAAGAGGAGGGTCAGTCGCCTATATAAAGCGGGGCCTACCCCCTCCTTGAAACTCGTACCAAGATTCAGATCTGAGTAACTCCATTAAATGTAAGCAAGCTCAGATCTAAGCTTAAATTAATATTTCCACTTCTTCCTAAATTCTTTCTTGCTCCTGATTGGGCTCTAGAAAAGCTACAAAGGAGTTCAGATCGGATCTGAAGTCTTGACGAAGGATTCAGTCAAGGTGAAACTTTCTTTGGCACGTGGTTGGCTGGACGACAAGGGTGTTGTTTGGCTCGGGACGCGGTTTAGTCTGGGATGCGGTTTGGCTCGGGAGAAGCGGCGCGGGGCATCGCTTCGGAGATAAAGAAATGTTGCTGAAAACGACGCTTCGTATTCTGTGCAAACGAAGTGAAAGATATGTAGTTTATTAACATGCGTTTATAATTTCAATAGTTTATAATCTATCTTTAGGGGTTGGTCGGACCCAACTTCGGGATAGTAGAGATTTTGGATATGGTTTAACTCTTTAAGGCTAGACTTAAAATAGTTTTAAGTTGTTTTTTCGCTGCTTTTATGTTTTCGTTGTCCGTCCGACTTAGGCTGGACGTCAATTTTATAGGCCTAAGGATCCACGAAACCCATCAATAAATATGGGCTAGCTCCCCTCCTTAAAACTTGCACCAAGGCTTGGATCAAGGGAGCTCTCAAAAGTTAAGAGCAAACCTAGATCGAATAGGCTAAATTAATATTCCCTCTTTCTCACTTCTTCTTCCTTGCTCCTGCTCGAGCTCTAGCAAAGCTACAAAGCAGTTCGGATTTGGATCTGAAGCCTTGATAGAGGATCCACACAAGATGAAACTTTCTGGAGCACGTGATTGGCTCGATGACAAGGGGATTGCTTGCCTTGGGACGCGGTTCAGTTGGGGAGAAGCGGCTCAGCCCCAACACGGGGCACTGATTCGTTGGATTATGCGCCTCGCTAACGTGCGAGACAAAAGTTAGAAGTATAATTTATGCATTTTAATTGCAGTTAAATATTATAGATCTATCATTAGGGGTTTTGTCAGACCCACCCCGGGATAGTAGAGATTCTGGATAGGGTTCATTATTCCTTAGGGCTTGATTTAAAATAGTTTAAGTTGTTCTTTTTGCTGTTTTTATGATTTCGTCGTCTGCCGGACTTAGGACGGACGTCGATTTTGATCCCTAAGGGTCACATAAAACCCTACAATACTTGGATCCGAGCAATTGGCAGCTGGCTGGAGACGGGGTGAGCTGCTAGTAGAGCTCTGGTCAGATCTGTTTTAGCCAAATGCGAGCTAGCGTTGGCCAAGTCTGAGCTATTTTCCGAACTCATTTCTGCTTCCTGCGACACAAATAGCTCATTAAGGGTGTCGGTTAGGGGGTCGACTCTGGGGTCCGACCTAATCTCCTCCAAAGCTTAAGTCAAATGGTGACTTAAATGAGGCTACAATTTTTTGGGAGGATTTGTATTGAGGTAGAATTTTATTAAGAAATATTGATCAATGAAATGATCCAGGAGAAGTGTGAGAGATCATTCAAGGCCAAAGGATCAAAGGAGACTAAGTCATAAAGATGAAAGAATTGGAGTGCATTAAGAAGCTATTTATTATGAAATATTGATGTAATTTTATTCAAATCCTTAGATTTTATGTAGGTCTTAGATTTGGAGCTACACATACGTAGGAATATTTAAAAACACATTTTCTTAACTCCCATAAATATTTTGAAAAAGCATTTAAAATATTTTTTGAAGTCTTTTGAGCTATTTTTCCATGTATCATACAAATTGTCGACTACCTTTTATATATTAACCGATTACTTTGAATGTGAAAACTGAGCGTTTTCTCTGTTGCTCAAAAGAGTCGACTATAGTTGTTCTGATAGTCGACTAACGTTGTTCTCGGAGTAGACTATCAGCTGAACTGTAGTCGACTATTTTGGCATAACGAGCAGAAAAAACACAGCTTCGTATTTTACAGAAGTATGTCATCTTAACAGTTGTGGGGGCTTTTTGGTCAACTGTTTTGAACAGTTTGAAGCCCTATAAATTGCTAGAGATGGATGCATTCATTAAGAACTTTAATGATCAATTTTCTTGTGTTTTAAAAGCATTCAAGCCATTTTCTCCAAGCTTTCTTTGGCCATTTTAACTCTCTTTTTTCAAAAAATTTTTAGTAATCTCTTGACCATAACTTGTAATCAACTCTCTCTAAGTCCCACTCTTGATTTTCTAGAGAGTGATTCAAGTTGGTTCTTTGATCTTTTGTGATTTTAATTTCATTCTTTTTAAAATCAAAGAAATGATTTTCTTATAGCCACATTATACACTCAAGCTCCAATTCTCTTGGTTATAGGAAATTATACAAGCAACACCATCTACAAAAGGTTTGTAAATCCACACTTAGTGTTATGGTAAGATTTCTCTTTAAGATTTGAGATTTTTGTAGTAAAAAGACTCAAGGGATGTCCTCTTTATGAAGAGGTAATTTTGTATTGGAAACCCTTGCTCAAGGCAAGGTAGTTGGAAATTCCTAGCAAAAGGAGCTACGTGCTTGTAGAAGCCCTTTATTTTGAGGCACGGTTGCTTTCTTGATTGAGAGTTTGATAATGGAGAAATCCTAAGTGATTGGGGACTGGACGTAGCCAAAGGTGGTGAACCAGGATAAAATCCCTATGTTGTGTTTGTTCTCATTGTCTCTACACTTTCTTTATGTCACACCCCGCTTCCCATTATACTTGGGAGTGAGGACGCGAGCGGGTCCACATGTGCTTAAAGCAAAGAAGAAGTAATTTTTTTCTTCCTTCTTTGACTTAAGCACAATAAGCGTCCGTGATTACCACATTTCAGGTTCTTGCATGCAAACTCAGAACAATACAGATTATCATTTTTACAGAGTCAGTGTCCAGAATTACATGTACACAAATAAGGCCTAACATGGCCATTAGAAACAGTTACATCAAAAGAAATTACATTGAATGAGATTACAACGACAAATATTAATTCTTTAGCGGAGTTGCAGAAGCACGCTGTTCCTCAGCATTGGATCTTAACATCCGAGAACTCCTGGTCAACCTGCTCAGTCTTAAGGTATACTCCTCTGTCTCAAATCCGACGTATATTTCACAAGATAGAAGACAAGAAAATATACGTCAGCGAGGGTCGCTCGGCAAGATATAAAATGTTAGTAGAATTGACCCTCGACAAGGTTTTTAAAAGAAATTTCATGGCAATTAAAGCATTTGAGAATGAATGAACAATTAACATTTCTAAGCAGTTCAAACAAAAATTACATTAGCATGACAGTTCTATTTCTAAGCAGTAAGAACAGATTTTAGATTAGCATTGCAGTTCTATTTTAAATGGAAATAGTAGCAGTTCTATACATTATACATGTTCAAATTAGCCAAACCGGCCCGCATGTCTATGGTTTTCAAGCAGTTCAAGCAATTCATGTACGTTCAGCAATGTTTCGCATTTCATGTCGTTACAAGGCATTGTCAAATTACTTAATAAATGTCCACACACACACACGCACGCGGGGTTTTGATCTTGTCAATCGACTTAATGAAATGTCCACACACATGCACACACAAATTTTTATCTCGCAATACATGAAAGTAAATACGTGAAGTTTGATGTCACATTTAGACGAAACGATATTGAAAACATGTAGCAAGTGCACACTTGCCTGGTAGGAGTGATTTTAGTGTCGTTGCATTCATATGAGAGGCATGGATGTTTCTGCGTCATAGATTTTAAACATTAGGTTAAAGTTCTTAATCAATTAAAATATTAATAGATTTAACTTATATTATTATTGTTAACATGTTTCAATATTTAAGCTTATTGATATTATTCTAACATCAACATCAACATCATATACTGACTAATATTATAGAACTATTATTAAGAAAATAATATAACAGCAAAACTAACCTACATTTATTATAACATATAACAGTTAATATAATTAGCTAACTGTATACTACAATATTAAACTAAGTATATTAGTAATAAACTTACGTACTAACACACACACACACACACACACACACACACACACACACACACACACACGGTAAAGGGATCCTAGGGTGTATCCTTAGATTTCATCTAAGGAGGCGACCCCATTTCCCGCTATTTCCAACTTTTTTTGGATTAGTTTTTTCATGGGGTTATTGTTCACATCATGAATAATCAACATACCAAAAATCAAGTGAATCCAATACTTCTAGAGCCACCATCTACTCCTTGCAACTTCATGGGATTTTCAGCACGTTTCCGGACCGGTGAAGTTGTAAGGGGTAGATGGTGGCTTTAAAAGTGTTGGACTCACTTGATTTTTGGTATGTTGATCATCCATGATGTGAACAAAAACCCCATGAAAAAAGAAATCCAAAAAATTGTGGGAAATGAGGTAAAATTAGGGTGCCTCCTTAGATGAAGCGCCTCCTTAGATTTCATCTAAGGAGGCACCCTAGATCTCCTTTTCCCATATATATATATATATATATATATATATATATATATATATATATATATATATATATATATATATATATATATATATATATATATATAGTCATAACCCGTGCCCGCGGGCACGATTAATTTAAGATTTTCCCTTGCGAAATCTTTGTGACCCGAAATTTTTTTTCAAAGCCAAATTAAAAAAAAACAAATTAGCTTACAATATTTAGTGGCACAGGCGCCTTCGGTGTGGGTGTCTTCGGTGCGGAACAACAAATTCAGCACATGCGCCTTCGACACAGAACACCAAATTCGACGTTGATGCCTTCGGCGCAGAACAACAAATTCGACGTAAAACAACAATTTCGACGCAGGTGCCTTAGGCGCGGAACAACAAATCAGCGTTAAAAAATAGCGCGGGCGCCTTCAGTGCGGAACAACAAATTCAGCGCATGCGCCTTCGACACAGAACACCAAATTCAACGTGGGTTCCTTCGGCGCAGAACAACAAATTCGACGTAAAACAACAATTTCGGCGCGGGTGCCTTAGGGGCGCGGAACAACAAATCAACGTTTAAAAATTTAGCGGGCGCCTTCGGCGCCCGCACCGAACCTATACATATAACACGTGCCCTTGGAAAATGTTCATTTAAAAATCGTGGACCCACTAATTTTACACAAACATCAATAATTATCAGCAGATGTGATCGAAATTTTACAGGGTTTTGCAACGCTGATCAATGAGTTGACAGCATCTCCCGCGTTCATTCTCCCACAGCTCGCGTTCATTTCCAAGATGAGATTGTGTGTGTGCACACAACATTTTTTTTCATAACTAATATCAAAAGGCTATTCCTCATTTCAATGTTTTTGTGTATTCCCAACAAATTTCTATTCAACCCAAAAATTTCCCTCCAAAACTTGATGTGACATTGCCACATAGGACAAATTCAAAATCTGCCCTCAATTGTTATACACACACACACACACACACACACACATACGTACATATACATATACATTTACATATATACTAATATAATAATAACACTAACGTACTAACGTCCCATGACACTAACTTATATATAATATACATAACTCACATGTTGATAACTACTATTATTAATGATGGTTATAAAAGTAACCTTCGTAATATTAAAAAAACTCACTTGTTTCGATTTCGTGGCGTTGACCTAGCAGGAGAAAACGTCGACGGCTTGGGCAGCAGCGACTCCGGCGATGTGGCACACTGTCGTCGGGGTGGTAAGGTGAGTGATCGAAGGATGGCGGTGTGGGCTTCGTGGGTGCTGGATGGAGGTGTGAAGGTGAGGGAAGTTCGTTACGGGAGGATGAAGGCGGGGATGCTGTCGTGAGGGCTGGTCACTTGGGGTTAGAGGTGGTTGCAGTTCGGTGAGGAGGTGGTGTTGTGGCCTGGGGCTGGTGGCAGAAGACATCAGCGATGGAGGGGGAAGGCTGTGGGGGTCGTTGCGAAGGAGGGGAAGAGATCTACGGGGTGCGGTAACTGTCGGAGGGCGGCGAGCTGCCGTCGAGGTCGAAGGGCACTGGGGTTGGCGGAGCTGTCGAGGATGTGTCGCGTGGTTGAGGGTGGCATCGGGGTCGCTGTGAAGAGGTGAGGAGGTGGGTGGTCAGAGAGTTTGCGACGAAGATCGAGGAGGCGGGGCCTGCGATGGTCGTGTGGTGTCGAAAGTCGGAGTTAGGTGTTGAGGAGTTTGTGAGGAGCAGATGTCGGTGAGGTGTGTATGGTGGGAGGTACGGTGTTCGTAGGGCAGCATGGGGTTGATTTGAGTTGGCCGGTGGGGTTGCCGACAAAGTCGGGGACACCTTGGCTTCGAGGAAGTCGGAGAGTGGATGATGAAGGCGATGGCGAGGCTGCGGTTTGGTTTGTGGGTCAATACTACCATTTGCATGCATTTGTAGGGGAGAGGAGAGGGAGAACGTGCACGGGGGGTTTGCGAGAACATGGGGGTTGGGGTTAACCACGTGCACGTGGGTTGCGGGGGTTGGTGTAGAGAGATGTATGCCCTCGTGGATATTTATCTTAATAAACATCTTATTCAATAAATGAAAGTATTCTTTCTGGTAAGATATTGTATGAGTTATTTATTACTTGGATTATTCCCTTAGATTCAAAGTTAGGTCACACATGTTTCGCGATGTAGATTACGATTATGAGAAATGTCTGACCGATAGAATCCTGAATCTAAAAAGCATTCGTGGTCATAGATGTGTCGAGATTGGGATATCGGCACATCGGACAGACCATTGCATCTTAGTCTGGTTGGTCTCATACCCATACGGCTTGGCGAAGTCGGAGACAAGGCACAGGTGCTCACTAGAGAATGAGTCCACTGAACGACCCAAACAAAGAGTTATTAAATGGTTCAACATTAACTAAACTATCATTAATAACTCTAAGTGATAATAGGTAAGTTGTGTAGGGATCGTCTAACCCTTGCAATACTAACAACACACACTAGAGGGGGGGTGAATAGTGTAATGGCAATAAAATTGTCCAAATAAAATTTAACTTGCAAATGCGGAATTATAAATGCAAGAGGAATTAAATGGCACAATCAATCCAAACGCAAACACAAAGTTTTACCCTGGTTCCCCAAACTTGGGTACATCCAGCCACACCAATATTTATATTCCCACACAGAGAAGTGAATACAAATCTCACAAGGAGATACCCCACAAAGAGGATTTATGCCCTACACAAGGACCCAACCAATCCTACACAAGGATCAAGACTCCCACACAGAGAATCACTAACTCCCACTCAGAGAATTAGGGTTAGCCATACACTAGGACACCAGAACTCCCACAAAGAGAGTTAATTCCCACAAAGAGAATTCCCTAGACCCACAAAGAGACAACCTACCACAAAGAGAGAAACTCCCACAAAGAGAGTATCCTAATCCCATAAAGAGAAATAGGAAAACAATTTACACCCTGTAAAGTAAATACTCTTACCTATGCCTTGAGATGCTTACTCAATGAATGAATGCAAGGCATGGAAGATGATATCCAAGTGTTAGAATATACTTGAGAGCACTTGGATGATTTCCCTTGAGCTGGACTTCAATGCATGAAGGAAGATGAATGCTCAATAGAGGGAAATGAGGGAGCTTGAGAGTGGCTTATTGATCTCTTGAGATTTTCTATAGAGTCAAGAGTTTATCAAATGTTGTCAAGAGTTCTCAAGAAAGGCAGCACACTCATATATATAGGAATCCTATATCAAGCCCAAAAACCAAAAGAAACAGCCAAATAATCAAATCTGCAACGGCTAGAAACTGGGTGAAAACGACAGGAACAGTCGATTGATGATCATAAGACAGTCGACTGATCAACGGCTAGAAAATATCCAACGGCTATAAGCTGAGCCAGGACAGTCGACTGACGAAGTCAATACAGTCGACTGACAAACAGGACAGGCGCCTGTTAATCCTTCAGCAGACGACTGCTGCAGGGGATGGATCGAAATAGAGAGCTGCACTCTTTCTCCAATTCTACGCACATGCGACTGATGTTAATACTACAGTCGACTGTCAAATAGTCAGGCGACTGTATATTCTTCATCAGTCGACTACAGTAAAGTATGGAGAGAAGACAGAGAGATGCAGAGATTGCACTTACGCTAGACATGTGACTGTTGACCAAATCTCAGGCGACTGTAAATATACAGGCGACTGGGAACTGATTGACAAGCGACTGTGCGTAAAGCTCAAGTTTGAGTCAATTGAAATGTTGACTTGAGTAGTGCATATCAGGCGACTGTAGAAGAATATACATGCGACTGGAAATCACCCAGTCGACTGTGTTTCCCTCATCAGACGACTGACCGAAAGAGTGAACCTATTGGGTTGGATTCTACGATAATCCTAAGGTTCACTAAGATGGTTAAATGCATGAGAATGAATGAGCAAACCATCTAGCAAGGCATTACATCAACCCTAGAGTCAAAAAAGAGAGAAAGCAATAAAGTAAATTACATGGATTACAATGCTTTCAAAAGAATCTAAGTCTTCAATCTTGATGCCTTGATTGCTCTCCATTATCTCCAAGCCTTGGCATTCCTTGAGTCCAAACTTTGGCTCTTCTTCATATGATGTCCATCCTTACACCAAGTGATTAGTCTCCAAGAAAGATATCCTTGAAATAAACTGAGAGACTAAAACATGAGATTCATTAGCAACAACATAATGTTGTGATCATCATCAAAATAAGATTGGTATGAATCACCAATACTCAACAATCTCCCCCTTTTTGATGATGACACACATTATGTAAATCATAAAGAATTAAAGCACACAGCTAATGATCTCCCCCCTACTTATATGCACCGATTATATAATGAGCTACACAAAGGTAAAAACTCATAATATAAATAACAACAAGGTGACATATAATAGGTATGGGTTACATAAACCAATTGCAAAGAATAAAGGCATGCAAACACAAATGGTTTAACTAAACCCATATATCTCTCCCTATAAAGATATCTCTCCCCATATGCATATGTATATATATCTCCCCCTATAGATATGATCACATAATGCATATATCTCTCCCCCTGACATCGTCAAAAAGGTGGACATCAAAAACATCCCCCTCTATCATCTTAACCAAGATGTGACAATATACAAGAAAAGGAAGATATGTATGATACCAAATATAAAATTTAGTGGGTATCAATTCACTATCCCATGCTCCCCCTAGATCATAGAAATGGTCAACTTTTGACTTCTAGGATCTAATACCATTTAATTAATGGAGCCATGAGCCATAAGTGTATCAAAGCAATAGATATGGAAAAATCAAGCTTCAAAGATACACACAGATATTGCCAAAAAAAGATATGAAACAAGTTGGCAATAAACAAGAGGTTTGGTTTGAGACCCAAAATAACCAAATATAAATAATGGTCTCAAATAACCTCCGAAATGAGAGTTAAAATATGTCTTAAAATAATTTAAACATATAATATATTAACTCCCCCATTGACATACACATGGAGCATGCATGCATGTCAATAAACCCCAAGGTCCCAATTTTCATGAAAAGAAATAAATTTGAAAAATATTTTCAAAATCATGAAACACACAAATCAATGGGTATGCTTAAAATAAACATAGAAGCATAATACCCATGCAATATGCAAATATGTGAGGAACCTAAACATTAGGTAACCAAACCCAAGAGGAGTTTGATTTCCTAACATAATCACACGAGGTGATCACATCCCTAACTAGAGAGTTGATGTAGCTATCTCTCTCTTGCACACTAGCCTTAGTGGGAATCCATAAACTCAAGGACTTCCTAGGCAATGGTTTTGCCTTTGCAAGAGGGAAGGATGTGGCATGCTTAGGTGTAGAAACAAATTTCTTAGCATGCAAAGAATGAGGATTTTGCTTCTTAGCAAAAAATGAAGATTCTTCATTCTTCCTCATCACCTTGTGATCTACATGCTTCTTGTTGGTGTTATTGTTGTACAAGAAGGCATGTTGATTCTTCTTAGGTGCTTTAGCAATATTTCTTGAATTTGCACCAAAAGAAGAATTAGAGGTGGGTTTAGGAACCACATTTTGAATATAACCCAAACCTCCTCTATGATTTACCGGATGTTGTTTTTCCAACAAATCGTGGAGTGAATCCCTAGAATACACAAAGTTTATGAGCTTCCGGGACTCCTCTTCGCATTTCAACGTAAGTTGTTGAATGTGAGCATCTAAGCTAAGGTTTTGAGCAATGAGATTTTCATTAGAAGTGCTCAATTCCTTAACTTGAGAAAGAAGTGTGTCTTTCTCACAAGTGTCATAAACATGCCTTTCATCATAAACTACACTTGCAATAACTAGTTTATGCATTCTACTCTTAGCATTCTTATATTTTGCTTTTAATCTATTGTAAGAGTTGATGCACTTACTAGCCTTTTCGGAGGCCAAGTCAAATTTGAACTTGAGCTCCGCATGTGAGATCTTTTCTTCCTCGATCTCAACAACATCATCATAATCATCCTTGCAAGAGCTTGATGACGACTTCTCCTCCATAGCCGTGAGGCGCGAATCCTCATAGGAATTGTATGCGTCAAGCCAAGCATCCAACTCTTCTTCGTTTAATCCGGAGGGGATTGGAGTAGGAACATCCATGGCTACAAAGCATGCGTGAGCATCCTCCTTTGTATCATCTTCTTCGTTACTAGAAGTGTCCTCACTCAAATCATCAAAGGTCCCGACAAGTCCCTTCTTGTGATTTTTGGACTTGGACCTTCCTTTCCAATGCTTCTTCCCTTTACCCTTGTAAGTTTCTTTAATGGGTTTGAAAGGGCATTCGGTGGACAAGTGACCTTTTCCACTGCAAGTGTAACAAGTAGGAACTTTGTTAGAATTGGAAGCAAACTTTGACAAAGACTTACCTTGCTTGCATTTGATGAAAGCTTTGAATTGCTCGGCAAGATCCTCAATTTCTTCTCCACTTGCATCTTCTTGCTCATCTTCTTCGCTAGGAGCTTCTCGATGGAATTTTCTCCTCCACTTGATTGGTTCCTCCTTGGCATGGAATGCAACCCCCTTTTGCTTCTCTTGCTTCTCGGGCTTTGTTGGTTGAATCTTCTTCTTGTGTTGAAGCTTTACTTCATATGCCATGAGATTTCCAATGCATTCCTCAACGGTATATTTGGACATGTCATAAGACTCCAAAATTCCGTTGGCCTTTGACTCCCAACGAGGTGTGAGAGAGTCTAGGATCTTCTCTACACGATCCTCTTGGGAAATTGTCTTTCCGAGACCCTCTAATGCGTTCACGATATCGGTGAACCTTGTAAACATCTCTGAAATGCTTTCGCCTTCCTGCATCTTAAACATTTCATATTTAGATCTAAACACAGTTTGTTTATATTTCTTTACATTCGTTGTCCCTTCATGACAAATCTCCAAGGTGTGCCAAATATCATTCCCCGTTTTGCACATGGAGATACGGTTGAACTCACTAGCAGAGAGAGCGCAATGTAATGCATTCATAGCTCTCGCATTGAACTTGATTGAGTCCTTCTCCGCCTTTGTCCTTGAAGCCGCAGGAGTAGTGGGCTTCTTAAATGGCACCTCCGTGATGTCCCATAGGTCTTGACCCTCCATATAGATCATCATTCTGATCTTCCAACTTGGATAGTTGGTTCCGTTGAAGAGCGGGGGTCGAACGGCTGAGTGACCTTCTTCATGAGACGCGGATGAGGCGTTAAATGCCATTGTTGTAGTATGCTTTAACCTCGCTCTGATACCAATTGTAGGGATCGTCTAACCCTTGCAATACTAACAACACACACTAGAGGGGGGTGAATAGTGTAATGGCAATAAAATTGTCCAAATAAAATTTAACTTACAAATGCGGAATTATAAATGCAAGAGGAGTTAAATGGCACAATCAATCCAAACACAAATACAAAGTTTTACCCTGGTTCCCCAAACTTGGGTACATCCAGCCACACCAATATTCACTATATTCCCACACAGAGAAGTGAATACAAATCTCACAAGGAGATACCCCACAAAGAGGATTTATGCCCTACACAAGGACCCAACCAATCCTACACAAGGATCAAGACTCTCACACAGAGAATCACTAACTCCCACTCAGAGAATTAGGGTTAGCCATACACTAGGACACCAGAACTCCCACAAAGAGAGTTAATTCCCACAAAGAGAATTCCCTAGACCCACAAAGAGACAACCTACCACAAAGAGAGAAACTCCCACAAAGAGAGTATCCTAATCCCACAAAGAGAAATAGGAAAACAATTTACACCCTGTAAAGTAAATACTCTTACCTATGCCTTGAGATGCTTACTCAATGAATGAATGCAAGGCATGGAAGAGGATATCCAAGTGTTAGAATATGCTTGAGAGCACTTGGATGATTTCCCTTGAGCTGGACTTCAATGCATGAAGGAAGATGAATGCTCAATAGAGGGAAATGAGGGAGCTTGAGAGTGGCTTATTGATCTCTTGAGATTTTCTATAGAGTCAAGAGTTTATCAAATGTTGTCAAGAGTTCTCAAGAAAGGCAGCACACTCATATATATAGGAATCCTATATCAAGCCCAAAAACCAAAAGAAACAGCCAAATAATCAAATCTGCAACGGCTAGAAACTGGGTGAAAACGACAGGAACAGTCGATTGATGATCATAAGACAGTCGACTGATCAACGGCTAGAAAATATCCAACGGCTATAAGCTGAGCCAGGACAGTCGACTGACGAAGTCAATATAGTCGACTGACAAACAGGACAGGCGCCTGTTAATCCTTCAGCAGACGACTGCTGCAGGGGATGGATCGAAATAGAGAGCTGCACTCTTTCTCCAATTCTACGCACAGGCGACTGATGTTAATACTACAGTCGACTGTCAAATAGTCAGGCGACTGTATATTCTTCATCAGTCGACTACAGTAAAGTATGGAGAGAAGACGGAGAGATGCAGAGATTGCACTTACGCTAGACATGTGACTGTTGACCAAATCTCAGGCGACTGTAAATATACAGGCGACTGGGAACTGATTGACAAGCGACTGTGCGTAAAGCTCAAGTTTGAGTCAATTGAAATGTTGACTTGAGTAGTGCATATCAGGCGACTGTAGAAGAATATACATGCGACCGGAAATCACCCAGTCGACTGTGTTTCCCTCATCAGACGACTGACCGAAAGAGTGAACCTATTGGGTTGGATTCTACGATAATCCTAAGGTTCACTAAGATGGTTAAATGCATGAGAATGAATGAGCAAACCATCTAGTAAGGCATTACATCAACCCTAGACTCAAAAGAGAGAGAAAGCAATAAAGTAAATTACGTGGATTACAATGCTTTCAAAAGAATCTAAGTCTTCACTCTTGATGCCTTGATTGCTCTCCATTATCTCCAAGCCTTGGCACTCCTTGAGTCCAAACTTTGGCTCTTCTTCACATGATGTCCATCCTTACACCAAGTGACTAGTCTCCAAGAAAGATATCCTTGAAATAAACTGAGAGACTAAAACATGAGATTCATTAGCAACAACATAATGTTGTGATCATCATCAAAATAAGATTGGTATGAATCACCCATACTCAACAAGTTGGTCCTTAAGACTTGAGATCATTGTATGAAGCTATGTGTGAACAGTGTCACTTAGGTCTAAAGATCTAGTTTCGAGACTAGGCCTGCTGAAAGATCTTAGGCTGGGTGACACTCGAAGCATATGAGTTGAGAAGTGATCAACAGAAGATTCGTCTCTTCTGTTAATGGGAAGTTAGTGTCGCAGGTTAGTACGGCTCTCGGTAAAACCTTGGTCAAGGTATGTTGTAACATGTACAACATGTATGTACTAAAGACCGATGTATATTGACTGCTGCTGGCTAGTGGGGTTGATAGAGTTCCAAGCCCTAGGCTAGTCAGGTGACATAGTTATGACGAATGGACTAAAACCACGGAAATTATCACGGACACAGTCAGAGTGATCCCGTCGGCACTCTTACCAACGAACCAATCACGTAATCGATGATTCTGAAACAGGGACGACACCTACTGCTAGTGGTCACTGTCGTCTAGAGACTTCGAGTCTCGGCCTGTAGTAAGGGTCAGGCTATAGGGTCTCACACCGAGTAATATTCACGTCTTAGTAACAGGGAGATAGTATAGAAGAACACTTAAGATGCAATGAGAATATTATATTCACAAGTTGGTTGTGAGTTTGGAGCATTTGGGATTGGAGGGGATTTCGTGAGGAATCCAGAGAATCAAACCGTGTAGGAATAGGAGCTCGGATGAGCCCAGAAACGCAAGAAAGGCACAAAAGAAAGTGGGTAACACCCACTTGAGTAAAACGGGCGCGATCCGCTGCTCACAACGGGCGCAGCCCACTAGGTCAGCGGGCCCCGCTCGCTGGGAGTAGCGGGCGCGGCCCGTTGGTCCTAGCGGGCTGCGCACCCGCACGAGAGTGCCCTTGCGGGCGTGCCGAATTGCCTTAGGCGGGCGCGCCTGCTAAGCTTAGCGGGCCCCCGCAACTTAAGTCGTTTCATTAGGGTTTTGTTGAAACCCTTGACGGCTACGAAACATGGGTTTTTGCTCAACTTTGAGCAATTGTTTGAAGGACCAAACAAACTTGGATTTCGTCGTCGTTTGTTCCTACGCATTCACCATTCCTAGCCGTTCAAAATGATAACTTGTATCGTCTCTGGGGCTCAATGGTGAGTGAGGATTAATTGATTGAAGTTAAACTTTTGTGAAAGCTATTCTAACTAAATTGAATTAATTCTAAGCCTCTTCCAAATCATTTGTCCCTCATTACTCGTGCAAAAGAAGTGGAGCCGGCCTCTTATATATATAGGTGTGCACTCCCTTATTTGTATCTTGCACCAAGTCTCTGATTAAGGAGCTCCTGAAAATTTGAGCAAACTTAATCAAGACTTAAAATTATTCTCTTCCTCTATAAATTTTCCTGTCCTCTAACCAAGTCCTAGCAAGGCAACTGGGAGGTCCGAATCTGATTCGGAAGTCTATGATGCGGGTTTTCTCAAGTGAAACTTTCTACGTCTAGTGATGGGCTTGGAGGCAAGCTGCGGTTCGGGAGCTGATCCAGTTCACGACAAGGAGCAACGCAATGCGGTTCGGGAGGCGGCTCAGATTATGGAGCACAAGACGGTGCAGAACATCTTGCCTGCTCCAGGGCAAGATTCCGGGTGAGTTAATTTAATATGCATTTCTTTTAAGTAGTAGTTAGAACTTTCTCGAGTTGGTCAGATCCAACTCGAGTCAGTAGATTTCCTGGCTTAGGGAATTTTTCTTAGGGCTATATTTATTAAATAGTTTAATAAATTGTTTTTCCGCTGTTTATTTTATTTTGTTCGTCCGACTTAGGACGAATAAGTTTAAAATTAGCTCTAAGGGACATTGAAAATCCATACCGTGGTATCAGAGCCAGATCTACTCTGTTCTTATACTACTTTTATAAGAACTGCATGTTTTAATTATGTGATAATTAGGTTAATGGCATATTCTTGTTTTATTTTATGACACAAGAAGAACTTGCTAGGTTAGCCATTAATAAATCCTCAAATTTTATATGATAAATTTTGACACCATGCCATAGTTTTAAATTGTTTAAAATTACCTAATGGATGATTAGGATAGTCATTATTATTCCTCAAATTGTTATGTGTTAATTTTTTGGGGGCTCTACCATGTTATTAAATTTGTTAATAATACCCATTGGACGATTAAGGTAACAGTATATATATATAAACCTTATAGTTGTTAAGGACTTAATAAAAATCGTCAAACAAATCCATAAAATTTCGAATTTTAAGGATCCACTAGTTGATAAGGATTAACTAGAGTTAATAAAAGCTTTTAGTTGATATTATGCATATAAATGACTAGCAACCTTCAATGGACCATGATACCGGTCAATGTGCTTGGCTAAGTTTGTTGGACCACCCTAGCTAGTCTAGGGGCCAAGTGGCCCGGCTTAGTCAATTCCCTGGCCGTGTCTGCTGGACCGCAAGGACGCGAATCATTATTATGCAAACGCTGTCAACTATATCTAGTCAAATACGTTAATAAATCTTTTATAATATAATTCGTAGCCCTCTTTGTTTTAGACATTTGAATCTGTAGGATCCATGTTACAGTTGTTGAGCTACACTCAAGCTGTGACATGGCAACCTTACAGAAACCAATTTCTTCATACATGTGTCTTAACCCAAACCATCACGTCGTGAATACACCGAACGCCGGCGTAAGTTAGGCCAACGATGTAGTCTAAGACTTGACCCAAACCGATGCGTCGTGAATACACCGAGCGGCAGGCAAGTCAAGCTAGACACGAAAACAAGGGTCTGACTAGACTAGTCATTGTGATTTGGATGAGCACACTCATGATCACAAATGACTAGGGGTAAAAATCAAATAGGAAGTCATATTCGATATGATTGACAAAGAGTTCGTCTACCGACAGCCGAGTCGAACGACTTGTTGAGCTACACTCAAAGTCGGGCGATTCAAAGTTGTTGGATTCCTGCTCCTATAAAATATTGATAATGTTATAAACGATCTTTATATTAATGGGAGAGTATAATTGGATAAAATCCATTTTAATTATATTTAAAAAATAATTTGAACTCATGCTAATTAGGAGTTCTAATCTTTGCAGCAAGACGAGTAATAATATCCGAGATAAGAACTTATTAACTGGTTATAATAATAATAATGAATGGTCAAAGAAATCTATAGCAGAAAGGGATCAAATGAAGAAAGGGCAAGTTTATGCCTTAACTTCTAAAAGGCAAAGTGTAGTTCTTTCGGTTAATTCTAATGCATGGGTGTTAGACACAGGTGCAGGTTCTCATATCTGTAATCAGTTACATGGGATGAGAATCATTAGAAAACTCGAAAAGAATGAAATTATTCTCCAAGTGGGCAACGCAACAAATGTTGATGTTGTAGCTGTGGGAGACCTTAAACACACATTAGCTGGTGGAGCTAACTTGCTTTTTAAGCAATGTTACTACATCCCAAATTTCCTATGCAATATTATATCTATCTCGGCTTTGGCTAGAGACGTCTATAATTTTACTATCAACGGAAATGTCATGAACATTTCTTTTGATAGAAAGTTGCTAGGCTTTGGGACACTTAGCAATGGTGTATACACTTTAAGCAGCGAGGTTGTACTAAACGTTAATACAAGAAAACGTAAGGAATCTAGTTTTAATGAAACCTATCTTTGGCATTGTAGACTAGGCCATATCGGAGAGAAGAGACTCAGCAAGTTGCATAAAGAGGGGCTCTTGGGCCTCTCGAATTATGAGTCATTCGACACGTGCGAGTCTTGCCTCAAAGGGAAGAAGGCCAAAACTCCTTTTGCAAGTCAAGGAGAGAGAGTTATCGAACTCTTGGGTCTAGTACATTCCGATGTATGTGGACCCATGTCTACATTAGCCAAAGGTGGATTTTTCATATTTCGTCACGTTTACTGACGATCACTCAAGGTTTGGACATGTGTTCCTGATGAAACATAAGTCCGAAACTTTTGAGCGATTCAAAGAGTACCGTGCCGAAGTCGAAAACCAGACTGGGAAAAGTATTAAGATCCTTCGATCAGATCGAGGAGGAGAATACTTAAGCCATGAATCCCTTGCTTACTTAAAAGAGAATGGGATTCTCTCTCAGTTCACTCCTCCTTACACACCGCAACATAACGGTGTATCAGAAAGGAGGAACCACACCTTGTTAGACATGGTGCGGTCTATGATAAGTGAAGCTGAGTTAACTACTTCCCTCTGGGGCTATGCCCTGGAAACTGCTATATACATTCTAAATAAAGTTCCATCAAGATCTGTGCATTTGACACCATATCAGATATGGACCGGCAAGAAACCCAGCCTTAATCACTTGAAGGTATGTGGTTGTCCTGCATATGTCAAAAGGCAAAATCCAGACAAACTGGAAGACATATCTATACTGTGTAAATCCATAGGGTACCCGAGACATTCATTAGGTTATGTCTTTTACCATCCAGAACAACAAAAAATTGTTGTCTTTAGACATGCCACTTTTCTGGAAAAGGAATTCATTGTGAAGGAATCCACTGGCAAGGTAATTAATCTGGATGAATGCTCGGAGGAAGTACTCACATAGAAACAAGTGTCGGAACCAGTGGGAGAGTCAGAACTTGACATCTCCAAACCAGTCAGTAGGAAGTCCAATAGGGTTCCTCGAGTCCCCGAAAGGTACTACGGTTTTCTCGTAGACGGTGGGATTGAGGATAACATCATATTAGATGATGACCCTGTTAGCTTCCAGGAAGCCATAAAGAGTATAGACTCTAACAAATGGCTAGATGCAATGAAGTCCGAAATAGATTCCATGCACGTGAATAAGGTATGGACCTTAGAAGACGTGCCCAATGGAAATGTTCCCATTGGCTGTAAATGGATCTTCAAGAAGAAGATTGGTGCAGATGGAAAGGTATAAACGTACAAGGCTAGACTGGTTGCAAAAGGATATCGTCAGATTCTAGGAATAGATTACGACAAAACCTTTTCACCAGTGGCCATGCACAAGTCTATTCGGATCGTACTCGCTATTGCTGCCTACTACGACTACGAAATCTGGTAAATGGATGAGAAGACTGCCTTCCTAAACAGTGATTTAGAGGAGCACATTTACATGACTCAGCCAGAAGGATTCGAAGTCAGTAGGAGTGAAGCAAAAGCGTGTAGGCTGCATAGGTCCATCTATGGGCTTAAGCAAGCTTAAAAAAGTTGGAACATCCGCTTCGACAAAACAGTCAAAGAGTTTGGTTTTGTCAGAAACGAGGATGATCCATGCATCTACAAAAGGACCAGTAATAATAATTCTTTAGTTATCCTCGTTCTATACGTAGATGACATTCTGATAATAGGTAACAACATAGAGATGTTGAATTCTGTTAAAAGATGGCTATCAACAAATTTCTCCATGAAAGACTTGGGAGAAGCATCCTACATAATAGGTGTGAAGATCCATAGAGATAGATCTAAATGGATGCTAGGACTCTCCCATACCAGGTATATTGACACCGTGCTAAAACGTTTTAGCATGGAAAACTGTAAGTGTGGTTTTATACCAGCCAATCATGGAATAACCCTTTCCAAGAAGATGTCTCCACAGACTGACTTGGAAAAGAAACAAATGACCAAGATCACATATGCTTCTGCTGTGGGATCTATCATGTACTCCATGATCTGTACCAGACCTGATGTCGCTTATGCACTAGGTGTAGTAAGTCGATATCAGTCTAACCCTGGAGAGGAGCACTGGAAAGCAGTCAAGACAATCCTTAAGTACTTAAGAAGAACTAAAGACTTGATCTTGGTTTATGGAAGTGAAGACATGAAAGTTGAAGGCTTCACAGGTTCCAGCTTTCAGAGTGATGTGGATGATAGCAAATCAATCTCAGGATATGTTTTCACTCTCAACAGAGGATCAGTCAGTTGGAGGAGTTCCAAACAAATCACTATTATAGACTCCACGATGGAAGCCGAATACATAGCGGCCAACGATGCAGCAAAGGAAGCGGTCAGGATAAGAAAGTTCATAAACTAGCTCAGGATGGTGCCTGCTGTTGAAAGTCCAATATCATTGTATTGCGACAATAATGCAGCCATCAGCCTGGTTCAAGAACCGAGATTCCACAAGAGATCCAGACATATTCTTCGCAAATATCACCTGATATGGGAGATTGAGCAGAGGAAGGACATAGAATTCCTCAGAGTCTCTTCAGAAGACAACTTAGCATATCCATTCACGAAGGTACTGGCACGCAATCGTCTAGATAAACTAGCGTGTAAATATGGTATGAGATACCAAAATAAATAGGCCTGAGTGCAAGTGGGAGATGTAGAGAGATGTATGCCCTCGTGGCTATTTATCTTAATAAACATCTTGTTCAATAAATGAAATTATTCTTTCTGAGTTATTTATTACTTGGATTATTCCCTTAGATTCAAAGTTAGGTCACACATGTTTCGCGATGTAGATTACGATTATGAGAAATGTCTGACCGATAGAAGCTTGAATCTAAAAAGCGTTCGTGGTCAAAGATGTGTCAACATTGGGATATCGGCACATCAGACAGACCATTGCGTCTTAGTCTGGTTGGTCTCATAACCATACGGCTTGGCGAAGTCAAAGACAAGGCGCAGGTGCTCACTAGAGAATGAGTCCACTGAATGACCCAAACAAAGAGTTATTAAATGGTTCAACATTAACTAAACTATCATTAATAACTCTAAGTGATAATAGGTAAGTTGGTCCTTAGGACTTGAGATCATTGTATGAAGCTATGTGTGAATAGTATCACTTAGGTCTAAAGATCTAGCTTCGAGGCTAAGCCTGCTAAAAGATCTTAGGCTGGGTGACACTCGAAGCATATGAGCTGAGTAGTGATCAACAGAGGATTCGTCTCTTCCGGTAATGGGAAGTTAGTGTCGCAGGTTAGTACGGCTCTTGGTAAAACCTTGGCCAAGGTATGTTGTAACATGTACAACATGTATATACCAGAGACCGACGTATACTGACCGTTGCTGGCTAGTGGGGTTGCTAGAGTGTTCCATGCCCTAGGCTAGTCAGGTGACATAGTTATGACGAAGGGACTAAAACCACGGAAATTATCACGGACACAGTCAGAGTGATCCCGTCGGCACTCTTGCCAACGAACCAATCACGTAATCGATGATTCTAAAACAGGGACGACACCTACTGCTAGTGGTCACTGTCGTCTAGAGACTTCGAGTCTCGGCCTGTAGTAAGGGTCAGGCTGTAGGGTCTCACACCGAGTAATATTCACGTCTTAGTAACAGGGAGATAGTATAGAGGAACGCATAAGATGCAATGAGAATATTATATTCACAAGTTGGTTGTGAGTTTGGAGCATTTGGGATTGGAGGGAATTTCGTGAGGAATCCAGAGAATCAAACCGTGTAGGAATAGGAGCTCGGATGAGCCCAGAAACGCAAGAAAGGCACAAAAGGATTTGGGTAACACCCACTTGGGTAAAACAGGGGCGACCCGCTGCTCACAACGGGCGCAGCTCACTGGGAGCAGCGGGCGCGGCCCGCTGGTCACTGCGGGCTGCGCGCCCGCACGGGTGCGCCCTTGCGGGTGCGCCCAATTGCCCTAGGCAGGCGCGCCCGCTAAGCTTAGCGGGCCGCCCGCAACTTAAGTCATTTCATTAGGGTTTTGTTGAAACCCTTGAAGGCTACGAAACATGGGTTTTTGCTCAACTTTGAGCAATTGTTTGAACAGTCAAACAAACTCGGATTTCGTCGCCGTTTGTTCCTACGCGTTCACCATTCCTAGCCCTTCGAAATGATAACTTGTATCATCTCTAGGGCTCAATGGTGAGTGAGGATTAATTGATTGAAGTTAGACTTTTGTGAAAGCTATTCTAACTAAATTGAATTAATCCTAAGCCTCTTCCAAATCATTTGTCTCACATTGCTCGTGACAAAAGAAGTGGAGCAGGTCTCCTATATAAATAGGTGTGCACTCCCTTCTTTGTATCTTGCACCAAGTCTTTGATTAAGGAGCTCCGGAAAATTTGAGCAAACTTAATCAAGACTTAAAATTATTCTCTTCCTCTATAAATTTTCCTGTCCTCCAACCGAGTCCTAGCAAGATAACGGGGAGGTCCGAATCTGATTCGGAAGTCTACGACGCGGGTTTACT
This sequence comes from Scilla litardierei, assembly GCA_030789695.1. Classification (NCBI taxonomy): domain Eukaryota; kingdom Viridiplantae; phylum Streptophyta; class Magnoliopsida; order Asparagales; family Asparagaceae; genus Scilla; species Scilla litardierei. The sequence goes on from CM061133.1 coordinate 31,674,688, forward strand.
CAAGTGAAACTTTCTACGGCTAGTGATGGGCTTGGAGGCAAGGTGCGGTTCGGGAGCTGATCCAGTTCGCGACGAGGAGCAATGCAATGCGGTTCGGGAGGCGGCTCAGATTATGGAGCACAAGACGGTGCGGAACATCTTGCATACTCCAGGGCAAGATTCCGGGTGAGTTAATTTAATATGCATTTCTTTTAAGTAGTAGTTAGAAATTTCTCGAGTTGGTCAGACCCAACTCGAGTTAGTAGATTTCCTGGCTTAGGGAATTTTTCTTAGGGCTATATTTATTAAATAGTTTAATAAATTGTTTTTCCGCTGTTTATTTTATTTTTTTCGTCCGACTTAGGACGAATAAGTTTAAAATTAGCTCTAAGGGACCTTGAAAATCCATACAATTGGGTAGTTAATTTGAAGTCTAACCGCATGCAATATGGATTAATGACGTTAGGATTTAGTTTAAAATAGTTTAGATTTAATTATATTTTTTAAAATTTTGAATTAAAAAGGCAATTAATAACGTTAAAAACAAATAATCAGATTATTACAACTTTGCCACATGTCATCCAAAAATTATAAGGAAAATACCAGAGCGATCGTGGTGTCACGAGGATCACAAATACGGGGTCCGATCGCGAGTTTGAGCCAAGGAAATAATAAAATAAAATTATGACGTAAATATACACACAATCCAATACACCAAAGAAGTACGTACGACAGAACGTGGCCGTTACACTTTACTTGTAAATTCTTGTGATTTTACTTCTGTTGCATTCTCTTTTTTTGCGGGAAAATTAATTTATGTTGATTAAGTACTTATGGGGTAACTCTCTTAAGAGACTTAAGCAGGGTTTAGATTTCAGTTAAGCTTCAATTTTAAAAAAACACTAATCATCCTCCTCTAGTGTTTGCTTATCATTTACATGATCGCAACACACAGTTCCGCTGAGTGAGGGCTGCGGGCCCCTGAGACCGGCTGTAGTTGAGATGTGGCCACAGTGTCGTCGTCCCGAGCTCCTTCAGGACAAAGAGAGATGAGGCACTATCACTGTTTGTCGAGAAGTGATGGGAAATCGAATCCCACCCCTAAGTGGTTTTGATGATGCACACCAAATGATGTTAGTGTACTAACTACACTACAAGTGTGCAGGATATACAACAAATGGTGACTTTACACATACTCTGAAGAAGCTCAACCACACTCGAGACAAGGACGAATTTTCTAGTTCTACATCAAGCACAAGATGAAGTCCGTGCTCAAGCTCAAATGAAGAAGGAACTCAAATTCAGGAGAAGCAAGCTTCCACCAGATCAGCTTTCCAAAGGTCTCAGTGTAGTGTGTGAGTTCTTAGGATAATGTTAAAACCAAAGTAGATATAGCACATACACACATAAATGATTTCGAAAATAAATATTTTAAAATGTTTTAAACTCTTGAGAGCAATTTCTAGCCTTTTCATATCCTAGTAGTCAATCTCCATTACACACAGGAGTTCAGTGCACTCTTTGCTACCTAAGTTTCAGAAGAAATTGCTCTGGGAGTCGACTACCAAAGGAGGGAGTCGACTACCAGCTGGAAGCAAATTTCCAATGAAACACTCTGGCAGTCGACTACCACTCCCAGGGAGTCGACTACCAGCTGGCAAATTTCAATGATTTGACTTGCTGATTTCTCTCATTCATCCTCAATTTTTGGGACAAAAGTCAAACCTCATTTGAAATTTGAATCCTCTTATTTTCACTATAAATAGATGACTCTATGAGATCTTTCAATACAACAATATCATCATCAAGTCAAAAATCTCTCTTGTGCTAAAATTCTCAGATCTCGTATTCATTCTGCACTCATTATTCATTAGCCAAATCTGTTTTAATTTCTGATCTTCAAATCATCTTTTAAAGTTATTATTTTGAAGATCAAATTTCATTTGGCTATTAAAACTCGATTTTCAAAATCCGTGTTCTTCATTTTTCTTTATCTATTGAAAGGATTTTTGAAAGCGAACGATCTAGATCACAAAGACTCATTCTATATCTTTGTGTGATCTAGAGATCGATTTGAATTCTTTTAGCCACGTAATACACTTGTTATATTTTACTTTGGCTATAGAATTTCGGGTGTAAATCCAAACTCCACTAATTTTTGTGGTGAGTTAAAAAGGTTTTATTTTTGTGATTTTACTCTTTGTTGAAAGGGAGTTGGAAATCATAGACAAGTCTAGGTAGTCGGAAATCCTGGTCAAGGCTAGGTGTTTGGGAAATCCTAACGAGTGAAGTTAGGTACTTGTATTGCTAAGGCAATAGTGGAAAATCTCGTACCGGATTAGTCGAGGACTATACGTACCCAAGTTGCGGGGTATCAGGATAAAGATCTCTGTGTTTGCGTTTGCATTCTTCTGTGATTGTTTATACTTGTTCTTGCATTCTTTATTTGCTAACAAATTGTAAAATTGCAAGTTAATTCTTTTGTTTATATTCGCTGTGTGCAGATCAATACTTATTTGTGCAAAGATATTTGTTTATAATCTTTTTATCTTTCAGTAGAGTTTTGCCTAAAAACTCTCTGGGAGTCGACTACCATTCATAGGAAGTCGACTACCTGTTGTGCTATCTCTCTGATCAATATTGCTTATAAGATTAACTTGTTGATTACGAACCAAGCGTAGATCACTCTACCTGGTTTCTTAGGCAACATTAGAAGGATTATAATTGTGCCAATCAACAAACGAAACAGAGTTACTATTTGCACAACACTATTCAACCTTCCTTCTAGTGTTGTTTGCCATCCACAAGATCTCCAACACTTGGTATCAGAGCGAGGCTATGAAAGGTGATGGCATCACCATCTTTTCATTCTGAAGGACTCAATAACATGCGACCCCCTCTATTCAACGGAACTAACTACGTAAGCTGGAAGATCCGTATGAAGACTCACATAGAGTCACTAGACATCGAGGCATAGACTATCACTAAAGCACCATACGTTGCACCTACAGACGTCGAGTTCGGAAAATGATCTGCTCATGACAAAAAGAAATCCAACCTCAACGCCAAAGCCATGAACGCATTATTTTGCACCGTAACAGGTAATGAATTCAATCGAGTCTCCCAATGCGAGACAACATATCAGATATGGCACACTCTTCAGGTAAGTCATGAGGGAACCGAAAAGGTAAAGGAGTCCCACATCAATGTTTTGCATTCTAAGTTTGAATCTTTCAAAATGGAAGAAGGAGAGAGTATCACCAATGAAAATACTCGTTTTACTAATATCACAAATGAGCTCACATGTTTAGGAAAGAAACTTTCTGAATACGAGCAAGTGATGAAGATACAGAAATCTCTCCGACCGGAATGAAAAGGAAAGACAACAGCCATTCGAGAAGCACAGAACGTGAAGGATCTCACCATCGAAGAGCTGATGGAAAATGTCATGGCATATGAGATTGAACTTGAAGAAGACAAGAAAATCGAAGAAAAACCAAAGAAGAAGAATCTTGCCTTCAAAGCTCAAGAAGAAGATTCCGACTACAATGACAAAGAAGACCTTGTTGCTTTCATCTTAAAGAACTTTAAAGAGTTCATTACAAGTAAGTATGGTAAATGTTCTTTCCGACCTACTAATGGTATTATTTGTTTTGGTTGCAATAAACCAGGACACGTCAAAAGAGATTGTCCCCTGGAAAAGAACAACCGTGATTCCCGAGATCGTGGGAAGAACCGAGAAAGCAATGAAAGAAGAAACAATGGAAGAAACAGATTCTGAAGACCAAAGAAGGAAGCTTACACAGCCTTCGATCAGAGCAATGTTTCTTCATCTGACGAATCCTCGGCAGACGACAACGATGAAAGAAGAGAAACAACACACATGTGCTTCATGGCTTCCACATCCTCTAAGGTAAGCGCACATCATGATTCATCTAGCGACAGTGATTCATCATCAAGTGATGATGAAGACATGGATTATAGGGGAGCATATAAGGAGCTATGCAAAATGCATGAAAAGCTCATAAAAGAACATAGAAGAACACTTAGGAATATTTAGAAAGATGATAAAGAAAAAGAAGAGATTATTAAAGAGAATAGTATTTTGAAAGAAAAGAATAACTCTTTAGAAAAGACATTTCTTCGATGAATGAGAAAATTGAAAGTTTGAGTAATCTTCTCGTATCCGTCAAAGACAAATACGGCTCTACGATGAAAATTATTGAAAATTTCAACAAGGGAAACAGAAAGCAAGATAGTTTAATAGATAATCAAAAAGCTTCATCTAGCAAAACCGGACTTGGATATGATTCAAATCATACCAAGAAACCGGTTAAGCATACTAGGATGCATCATTCTAACAATAATTTTCTGAGTATCTGGATACCAAAGAACTTGTCCAACCAAAGGAAGAAAAGGTACGCTACTAACTTTGTTCAGCAAGTTCATTTAAACAAAAATTATAAATATATTTTTCATGAAGGAACTAAACCATATTGGGTTCGGTTTCCTAAAGACTAACCTCTTGGACTCAATAAATAAAGAGTACCATAAACGTTTATATTTTCAGGTACTCTAAAATAAAAACATGGAGAAAGAACAAGGTCAGCACCAAAAACGCTTTACGACAAAAGCAGATTGCTTCGCAAAATTTAAATTTGTTTGGATGATTAAATGATTGTTAATTTTATCTATATACTTATAAATGTTTATCTCATTATCATAAGGTAGATTTTCAATAGATATGCACTCACCATTGGACCAAAATCCCTCGGGATGAGAAAACAACTCAGCCCAGCAGGGAGTTGACTACCACCATCAGGGAGTCGACTATCAGCGTGCTGTGCGGATTTCTGGGTTTGTGTGTTTTTGATTTTTTTCTAACTTCTGTTGGGTTTTCATTGAGTCAAACGGGTTCATAACCCAAAGGTAACTTAAACCCAATAAGCAATTTTGATCTCAACCCTTCATTGTTTGATCTAAAGGCTTCTATTGATCATCTCCTTTCACCTCTAGAGATAAAACCCCCAAGGCAATCAGCCCTAGGTAGCCGACTACCTCTCTTTCACCTCTATTTGAATTTTTTTTTTGCTCTCTTGGGTGACTCATCTCCTCTCATCATCCTCCTAAATAAATCACAAGGTAAAATCTTCTTTTATCAGCTTTTACTTTATTTACTTCTTGTTATTCTTGCATATCTAATTTTGTAAATCAATCTTGTTTTATCTAGATGCCTTTCAAGAAATTGATATCAAAGAAGAGGAAGGTTTCAAAAGAATCTCTCACTGAAAAGGAAATTATCAAAACATATCTTTTTAGAACTACTACCTATGAGCACTTCGTCAAAATTTCCAATAAGCAAATTCTTCATAAGAGGTTCGTAAAAATTGACAATCTAGAAAACTATGGCATTGATAGTATATTGGATTTTCAAAACTTGGCCAATCTCTTTTCTGCTGAAAATATCTATCTTTGATATCCTAGGCTTGTGCATCTTTTCTATGCAAACATGGACTATGATCTTGCTAAGTGTAGATTTATCACTAAAGTCCTAGACACCAAACTTGCTATAATTGTGAAATCTCTAGGAGAAGCTTTAGGAATCTCTTTCACTGGTATGTTATTGGATAACATAAAGATGGTTGACGAAAATATTCTGGAGAAAATGTATTTGCCTGGAAGATACTTCCAAACAAAACTACCATGTAGCGATCTTCGCTATCCAGGAAGAATCCTAGCAAATATATTGTCATATAACATTACTCAGAAATCTGGAAGCCACTCTGTGTTATTTGAGAAGCAAGCTAAGTGCATTTATGCCATGCTTGGAAACATTCATGTAAATTGTGCCAAAGTTATCATGGACTCCATCCTTACATCTGCTTCCGCTGATAGACCTTCATGTACATTAGCCCATGGTCATTACCTCACCATCTTGTTTATTGGATACAATATACCTTTGGATAATGAAACCGAAATTCTGGAACTGGCTCGCATATTTGATGTTCATGCTCTTGGTCGAATGAATTTGCATAAAGATCTTGACCAGAATAATCCAGAAGAAAGGCTCACTGCTGAAGGAGGATCATCATCCTCAAGGAAGAAAGGTAAAGAACCCCTCATTTTGACACAGATGAAGAAGAAGAGGGCAATGATGGTGAAGAAGGTGAAGAAGAAGAACCACCTGCATACATTGTTGAGCTTCAAGATATGCTCTTGAAGAAGATTTGGAAATTGAAGATTTCTCAAGAAAAGGGATTTGAAGTCCTCCACAAAAAGGTGGATGATCTGAAGGACTTTGTGGTGAGCAGCAACAAAATGACGGAGGAGACTCTGAAGTTGATCCTTGGCGAGATCAAGGAATTGAAGAAGAATGGAGGAGCTTCATGAACTAAGTCATTTTGTTTCTAAACAATGGTTCTTTGACAAACTGTTCTTTGACAAACTATGTTCATCTTGGTCTGTAATAATTTTTCTGTGATGTGATGTTTTGAACTCGTTACTCATGCTTTTAGTTTGATATGCTTATGCTTGATATGATTATGTTTGATATGCTTATGTTTATGGTGTGATATGTTATGCTTTAAAACATGCTTTAATCATACCATTATAAACTAACACTGTTTTGCAGGAATGATCTTAAAGTACCTCAAACTTTTATCTTTTATAGCTTGATTGATTCTCTGTGAAATATTATTTGTCATTTTATGTTTTTATATGTCATTTTTTTTGATTGATGACAAGGGGAGAAAAAGGATAAAATGCAAAAATGTGAATGAATACTATTTTGCTAACCGGCTTTGATGCAGGGGGAGTACCGCATCTAAACAGGGAGTGTAAGTTACTTTATCAAGTCAATATTCATTCAATATACTTCATTTTTCATTTGGGTGTCATCATCAAAAAGGGGGAGAGTGATGGAAAATCGAATCCCACCCCTAAGTGGTTTTGATGATGAGCACACCAAATGATGTTAGTATACTAAATACACTACAAGTGTGCAAGATATACGACAAATGGTGACTTTACACATACTCCGAAGAAGCTCAACCACACTCGAGACAAAGACGAATTTGCTAGTTCTACATCAAGCACAAGATGAAGTCAGTGCTCAAGCTTAAATGAAGAAGGAACTGAAATTCAGGAGAAGCAAGCTTCCACCAGATCAGCTTCCCGAAGGTCTCAGTGTAGTGTGGGAGTTCTTAGGATAATGTTAAAGCCAAAGTAGATATAGCGCACACACACATAAATGATTTCGAAAATAAATGTTTTAAAATGTTTTAAACTCTTGAGAGCAATTGCTAGCGTTTTCATATCCTAGTAGTCAATCTCCATTACACCCAGGAGTTGACTGCACTCTTTGCTAGCTAAGTTTCAGAAGAAATTACTCTGGGAGTCGACTACCAAAGGAGGGAGTCGACTACCAGCTGGAAGCAAATTTCCAATGAAACACTCTGGGAGTCGACTACCACTTCTAGGGAGTCGACTTCCAGCTGGCAAATTTCAACGATTTGACTTGCTGATTTCACTCATTTATCCTTAATTTTTGGGACAAAAGTCAAACCTCACTTGAAATTTGAATCATCTTCTTTTCACTATAAATAGAGGACTCTATGTGATCTTTCAATACAACAATATTATCATCAATTCAAAAATCTCTCTTGTGCTAAAATTCTCAGATCTCGTAATCATTCTGCACTCATTATTCATTAGCCAAATCTGTTTTAATTTCTGATCTTCAAATCATCTTTTAAAGTTATTATTTTTAAGATCAAATTTCATTTGGCTATTAAAAATCGCTTTTCAAAATCTATGTTCTTCATTTTTCTTTATCTATTGAAAGGATTTTTGAAAGCAAACGATCTAGATCACAAAGACTCATTCTATATCTTTGTGTGATCTAGAGATCGATTTGAATTTTTTAGCCACGTAATACACTTGTTATATTTTACTTTGGCTATAGAATTTCGGGTGTAAATTCAAACTCCACAAATTTTTGTGGTGAGTTGGAAACTGTTTTTATTTGTGATTTTCCCCTTTGTTGAAAGGGAGTTGGAAATCCTAGACAAGTCTAGGTAGTCGGAAATCCTGGTCAAGGCTAGGTGTTTAGAAAATCATAACGAGTGAAGTTAGGTACTTGTATTGCTAAGGCAATAGTGGAAAATCTCGTACCGGATTGGTCGAGGACTGGACGTACCCAAGTTGCTGGGAACCAGGATAAAAATCTCTGTGTTTGCGTTTGCATTCTTCTGTGATTGTTTATACTTGTTCTTGCATTCTTTATTTGCTAACAAATTATAAAATTGCAAGTTAGTTCTTTTGTTTATATTCGCTGTGTGAAGATCAATACTTATTTGTGTAAAGATATTTGTTTATAATCTTTTTATCTTTCAGCAGAGTTTTGCCTAAAAACTCTCTGGGAGTCGACTACCATTCATAGGGAGTCAACTACCTGATGTGCTATCTCTCTGATCAACATTTCATATAAGATTAACTTGTTGATTAAGAACCAAGCGAAGATCACTCTACTTGGTTTCTTAGGCAATATTAGAAGGATTATAATTGTGCTAATCAACGAACGAAAAAGATTTACTATTTGCACAACACTATTCAACTCCCCCCCTCTAGTGTTGTTTTCCATCCAAAGGATCCAACAAGAAGGAGTTGGGATGACTGGTGGGCTCGCAGTTGGCTGGGGCTGTGAACCTACAAATCGTTCTATCACGACAGTCAACAATTGAATGTTGACGCTCATCTCCGTGAGAACGCATGGAGCAGCTCCAAAGTTACTAATTGTGACCCTGTCATTCCATGAGTGGAGGAACTAGGATCCAAGTGGTGCGGCGTAACATTTGCTACCCCTATGGTAGTTGGCCCTTTCGGGCTCTCGATTGATGGGCCCGAGTCATCGTCAGTGTGGCTATGACATGGAATATCGACTCGTTACCCACGGACGGCGCCAAATTTTTCTGGGTGTTTTCTCACCCCTCGTGTTGTTGGATGATGGTGTGGCTGCAGTAGCTGGCGTAGGATGGCGTTGACAACTGAGTGGATGACGGGCCAGCCAATCGCAGGTTGAATAGACCTCTATCTGAACTACTGGCAGATGGCTACTGGACGAGCTAGCCCGGGCTGGATAGACTTGTATCCGAGCTACTGGTAGCTGGCTGGAGACGGGGGCGAGTTGCTAGCAGAGCTCTTGTCTGAGCTATTTTAGCCAAATGTGAGCCAGCATTGGCCAAGCCCGAGCTATTTTCGAGCTCCTTTCTGCTTCCTGCGACACGAATAGCTCGTTATGTGGGTCTGATCTGGGGTCCAATCTAATCCCTTCCGATTCTTAAGTCAGATGGTGACTCAAAGGAGGCTCGTGGAAACTTTGACCGATCTATTGGGAGATCAACCGATAGTTACCGTGTTGAGCTATGGAGGAAATGTAGAAATTAAGGTCGGAGCAGATCCTGGTTTAGGAGTATCTGACTATCAGAGTGTTTCTTAGATTGTGTGGAAGTTCCCTCTTTCATTGTCCGAGAGACTATATATACGCAGGACGTTAGATGGTAACGTCCGAGTCTTTAAGGCGCTTTATTGATTGAGCTGTCACCATTTAAAACGGGCAAACGGTCCGTCATTGAATGCCTCCGTTATGAGCTCACGCTTTAAATGAAAAAGCACAACGATTAGCTGGGATGTCGCCTTAAATAAGGAAATGGTCGACCTGACCTAAAGATCCTTGGATCGTTGGGCCGAAGTCGTGGACTGTAGTAGGCTCTTCGACCAGCCCCGTGCTCCATCAAATAGCAAAACTAGATTACAGTAACATAACAAAATGTGCTGAAAGCTTTTAGAGTCGAAACAAGCAACCAATCACAACAAGAGAGATGACCAATCGAAGGTCAACCTTGACCACTCCTGTATTTTAGTTGCACACTGTGTGCCTGAATCCAGCCAATGCAAGGGAAATGAATAAATGGGGAGAAAAAAGAATAATATACGAGAGAAAAGAAAGGAAAACAGGGGGGCCCCACGAAACATGTCGTGGAGATTCGTGCGAGGCCGATGCGGCGGGCGACGCATCGCATACCAACGCCGCGAATTTCCCCACGTCACGACACAATCGACCATCGATCGATCCATAAAAACCCTAGGGGGGAAAATCATCATTTTACACACAAATAAGAGAGAGTGGAGGAAGTGGGCGAAGGGAGAGAAGCCCCATCCCCGTCGGAGCGACACGTGGCGCAAACCCAGGCCATCTCCCTGGATTTCCCCCATTATAATCAAAACGCAAAAACAAAAGAAGAGAAACCCAATCTCAGAGGCCAGCAAACGCAATAGAGAGAGATGACGACGCTCGACGAGATCCAAGTAGCCGAGGCTCTGCTCCTTCTCTCCCTCTCTCAATCTACAGCAGCGACGGAGACCTCTGGTTCCGGGCACCGGCCGGCGAGCATAGGCGGCGGCCTCAACCCTCGATGGGGCAGAACGAAGCGGCGATCCGTTCCCAAGAGCGAAGAAGAGAAGGAGAAGAAGGCGGGGGCGGCGGCCGGGAGGCTCAGCCCGTCGACTCCGCTCTCCTTCTCTCCCAGCGGCGGCGACGAGACTCCGCCGCCTCCGCTCCCCCCTCGGCCTCCGCCGACGGAGGCGAAGCTAGCTAAGAAAGTGGATCCGCATAAAGAGGTACAAGGAATCGGGATCTGTATCTCTCTCTCTCTCTATTTTTTTCGGAAATTTGTTTTTGATAAATATTTTAATTTAAAAACAGTGGGCGAAGGAGCAGCATGAGAGAATAGCCACGTTATCCGCCACCAAAGCGAGCCTTCAACAGGTTAGCTTTTTTTTTCGTCTCTCTGTCTTAATCTTTTTCTTTTTTTATTTTAATTTTTTACTTATTTATTTATTCTTTTAATTTTTATAGTGTGTTTTGGAGGCGAAGGGCCGCTACCAGATGCTGATAGAAACGAATTCTTGGCTAAAAGAATTGCAATCAAAGGTATTTTTCTACTAAAATTTTAAATATTTCTCGGGATAAAATATCGTAAATGCAAATCTTTTTTTTCAAAGTTGAAGCAGACGATGATAGAACAGCAACAGCATCAACAGCAGCTGATGCGCAAGAGCCAGTTGGATCTGTTGCCGGCGGGGACCGCTCGAGTGGTAGACCACCACCACCACCATCACCGGCGGCAGCAGCTGGATCTGAACCGGAGTCTGGACGAGGAGGATGCCGCTTCGGCAGCGGCGGAGGAGTGGAGGATGCAACGGGGGCAACGCGCGGCCGCGTGCGCGCAGGCGAGGAAGAGGAGGATAGAGCTGCGGAGGGTCAAGTCATCTCTTAAGATCCAACGGCTGAGATGACAGGGATGAAATGCAGTGTACCATGTTGGGTCGATTTTTTGATAATTATGGGTAATGATTAGTTGTCAAATTGTACAATACCACAAGTTGATCAAAAAGGGTAAACAAGGGAGCTAGCGAGGGAATTTACGGGCTGTGTCAAAGATGATGATGTTGTGAACGGTTATTTAACCGTAGTTGGGTGAGATTCTGGTCTATCCTAGAGATATGCTCATATCATTGTAAGCCCATATTTGTATTCCCCAATTGCCTATAAATACAGAGCTGGGGGCTCCTCCCCCAGTAGTTGATTCATAACATGTTATCAGCACGACTCTAAAATTTTTTTTTCCACAAATTTTTTTTCCGTTCGTTGCGAAGGCGAAGGCGAAGGCGAGACGGGAGATCCACGAGCGCGGTGCAAGGCTTCCTCCATCGAGTGTCGTCATCCGCATAGGGCCTCGAGCAACCGTCGCTATATCCGGAGGACGGATATAGAGGTAAAAATACTAAAAACGATATTTTTAATCATACGTATGATTACCCCTCCCCTAGATCTCGTAAGATCAATATGGGGATTATTTGTCGCCTTGAAAATGACGGACCGTTCATCCCAAAAACTCAATTTTTAGGGTAAAAAGCCTAATTTTGAACCCTCCGGGGGGCTTGCCGTCGGCGGACCCCCCATACCTCGCCGGAAAACCCCCCCTCGCCGGCCGCTCCCCCCCTGCAGGGGGGGCGGCGGCCCCCTTGGCCACTCCCCCCCTACAGGGGGCGGCCCCCGCCTGAGGCCGCCGCCCCCTGCGAGGGGGGGGGGGGGGGCGCCGCCCCCCCCCCAAACCCTAAACTGATTTAAAAAAACAGAAATCCTGTGGGCCTGAAGCCCACAGGCCGGCTGTGGGCTTCAGGCCCACATGACAGTTCTTTCTTTCAAAAAAACCTGTGGGCCTGAAGCCCACAGGCCGGCTGTGGGCTTCAGGCCCACATGCCGATTTTTCTTTAAAAAAAATCAAATCTATGGGCCTGAAGCCCATAGGCCGACTGCGGGCTTCAGACCCGCAGGCTGTTTTATCTGAAAAAAAAATGGGGGCGGCAAATGCTATTAACAAGCCTCAAAAGGCAACTTGCTAGTCTAAAAATTATTTTAAAAGGAGGACTTAAGGACAAAATATTCGTGAAAAATCACGGTAAATTACGGGACAAATATCGGTCAGGCGAGGACTTTTTGGGGATTTTTGGGGGGCTTTTGGGATGATGAGCGAACCTCTTTTCCTCAGAAAAAGAAAATGTTAATTGTGGGCTCTTATTCAATTTTATTGATTAAACTCATTCATTTCAACCCTTGCATCGTAATGATTTTTCTGTAAAAATCATCTTTAGATGCTTTACATCACTAGGCTTATTCTGTGGATATTATATGCGTGGTTGTGCATTGTATTTAAAACTTAATAATTAGGAAGATCCTGCAACCGCTCTGCCGTTAGTAACCTAACCTAACGGTGCATGACGTTGCCCAGTGGTCCAATAATTATTAAGTGATTAAATTATTTATCCATCTCTGAGAATATTAAATGCATGTGATGCCTGTGATGAAAATGTCTGATGAAAATGTTGATTAGCACACTATTTCTGCATGAATTGCTAAATGTGGTTTTTGGATCGGCCGTTTAGTCCCACAGTTTATTTCCAGCACTTTTCTTTTATTTTTGAGAGAAATTGTAGTGAGGAATTTATGTAAATGTCAAAGAAAGAAGACCAACTTCCATGAAGACGGAGGCCACACTTGAAGATGGAGATATCATATGGGACCCACGGGGTTTCCAAAGTTGTATTTTCATTTTTAAAGCTGCAAATTTGTATAATTTGGACTGTGGACTTTTGGACTCTTTCTTGTGGGACTGGTCGATCCACACATTTAGTTTTTCGTTAAATATTGCCTCCGCATGAAAATGTTTTCTCTGATTAATTATTAATTCATGCATGTTTGTGCTATGCTAGATAAATGGCTAATATTGCAAGCATTGATTTCGAAGTACTGGAAGCATCAGGTAGAAACTATCTAAGCTGGCAGCTAGATGTAAAGTTTCACCTGTGGGCAAAGTCCCTCATCGCTGCTGTGACTGAAAAAGAAAATGTTAGCGATATAGAGAAGGCGCAAGCCATCATCTATATTCGCCGCCATGTGGACAAGCCCTTAAAGGCTGAATACCTTACGGTCGAAGATCCACTTGAGCTATGGACTGCCCTTGAGGACGGGTATAAACATCAGAAAGATGTTATACTCCCAAGGGCATGATACGAGTGGGAGAACCTGAGACTGCAGGACTTTAAGTCCATTGCTGAGTACAACTCAGCACTTTTTAGCATCACCTCACGCCTGAAGTTGTGTGGTGAGAACGTATCAGAAAATCGCATGCTGGAAAAGACGTATACGTCCTTCCATGAAAAAGAAACTTTCTAAGTTTCAAGGACATCCGTTTCAACGGATTCCATTTTGGAAACAGCAAATGTAAATGAAAAAAATTAACGTATGCAACGCCTCAAGATAATGGAGTAAAATCCATACTTGAACGTTTTGAGAGCCTTAGAGGCCTCTACCATACGAAGATTCAGAGAAAGGAAGCAGAATTAGACGGAGCACCTGAAGTGCCCGACATCTGCCAAGTTTTACTCTGGCATGATGGACTTGGCCACCCCGGATTTGTGATGATGCACTGCATCTTATCCTATGGGTATGACTTGAAGAACCAGAAGATTCTTCAGAAGGGAGAATTCCCTCGCATTCCTTACTATAAGGGAAAACTAATTGCAAGGCCATCTCCACGAAAATTTGAAATAGAATCTCCACGCTTCCTCAAAAAATACAAGGAGATAGATGTGGATAGAATCCACCACCCCTAGTGGGATATGTCAGTAATTTACTGTACTGATAAATGCATCCTCAGAATATTCGTACGTGTGTCTACTACAGACCCGCAACTTAGCTTTTCCAAAGCTATTGGTACAAAAATAAAAATGTTGCGGGCACATTTCCCAGACAATAAAATAAAGAAAATAAGTCTGGCTAATGTTGGGAAATATACCTCCCAGTCATTTCAAGAGAACTGCCAAGCAACGGGAATAGAAAATGAACATACAAGTGCCGCATGTTCATACCCAAAATGGGTCGGCAGAGTCACTAAAAAGTAGACTCCAATGGATTGAACGTCCATTAAATCTCGATTGCAAATGGATGCATGTTGACATGCAAATTCTGCATGCTGCATCGTAAATGAAAATAAGACCCTCTGGAGGTCAGAGTCTCCAATGTAACTTGCATATGGAATGCCACCGAACATTTCTCTTCGGAGAATCTTCGGTCCGCAGTTTAAATCCCCATCGCCCTAACACAGAGGACAAATATGGGTCCTCAACGTCGCCTAGGTATCTATGAAGGGTTTGACTCACCCTCAATGAAAAGACACCTAGAACCCCAAACGGGGGACGTATTTAAGGCACATCTTGAAGACTGTGATCTCGATGAGACGAGTTTCCCAAATATAGGCCCAGATACTGTAAAATCTGGCGCGAAGCAAATTATAACGTGGGATACAAAAAGTTTGACCAACTATGATCCGGTAACAATACAATGTGTAGAAGAGATCCCGAAGATCCTCCACATACAGAACACTGTTCACCAATTACCGGAATCATTTATTGACAACCGAAAGATTGTCAGATCACACATCCCTGCTGCAAAAACTCCAGCTAGGATTGACATCCCCGAGAATGGATGCAATCCACCAGCAGCAGAAGTGGCTGATTCTTAACAGAAAAGAGGCAGACCACCAGGCTCCAAGGACAGAAACTCCTGGAGACCTTAAGACAATACTACCACAGGACAATGAGCTCCTGTCCACACCATCACCCTTCCCGGAATCCACTGCAGAGGAATTGCCGGGAAAAAGTGAAATTAAGTAAATGTTGTATGTACTGGGGAGGTGTTGGACAGATAGAACATAAATTGTCGACAAATGTATTCACGTATCATATTGCCATATACATCGCAAAAGCGATGATGTTTGTAAATTATCGTTCCACACTCTGTTGCTAGAAGGCAAACATAGAGATTGGCCAAAATGTGGAACGTGGCAATAAAAGATGAGCTAGACTCACTTATGAAACGTGAAATGTTCGGACCTGAAGTCCTGACACCAAAAAGGTGTCAAACCTGTGGATAAAACAAAGTATTGCACACATAAGAAAAATAAATACAAAATCGTATGCTATAAGGTACGACCTATAGCCCAAGGAAAATTTCGCTGAAACTAGGGATCGAACAAATTCAAATGAGCATGTCTCATAAATGATGCATCAGTCTCCCTAAGTTATCAAAAGCGAATACCTTACGATTTGGCGAAGGAAAATTATGGATATGCTGTTATTGGATATTGTGACGGCATACCTTCGTAAATATCTTGTAAAGATAATTCCCACATTTCCTTAAATGCCTGAACAGACTTCGGGACGTCTATTCAAAATGAAGAAAAACAATAAGTATAACAAATAAATGTACAACCAAGAGGATCACTTGACAAGACAATGATTCCTACTGAAGGTTGTCTTTGCATCTGTGCAAAGAACAGGATTAGAGATCATAGTTGGAGACAACTAAAATCTCATCGGATCTCCTGAAGAGAAAACCGAAATGTCTATTCAAGCCTGACTTTTAAACATGAAATAAAAAGACCTAGGCAAATATAAAGTCATGACTCATAAAATCCTGTTACAAACGCCCAGAAGTGCGTTGGAGAAATTAAAAGGACCATTGTCATCCAAAATACACCTATGGTAGTATACTTAATGGATGTACAAAAAGAACCCTTCCGATCGCTGGAAAAGGGGGATGATATAACTGGTCCTAAAGTCACTTATCTAAGTGCAAACATGCACTCCTGGCTAAACTGCACGCGTCTCGATATAGCAGTTGCAGTAAACTCATTAGCCAGAGATAGTTGGCACCTAAAAAGGGCCATTAGACCGGAGTTAAGCCTTCTGCGTTTCCTCTAAGGGTCGAAAGATTCGGACTTACAATATGAAGTAGCATCCTCCAATGTTTATACAAATGCAGGTTACAGGTCCGGTCCATATACTGATAAATCATAGAACGAGTACCCACAGTGGGATGGCCATCTACTGCAAATATGCAAAGCAACTTATGAAGGCAACATCATCCTATCAATTCCGATATCCTCACCATTCCAGAATCACACCAATGATGTATTTGAGGGCGCCTGGTGGTTCATCACATCCCGGTTACGACTGGGATAGAGGCTGGTTCTGTGGAACTGACCATATAGTCTGAAGACCACATTAGAGGAGACGAAACTTAGCACACCTCTCCAGAGTTTCTGGATTCAGCAGCTGCTTGATGGTGATAAAATTTGTAATCTGTGTACATTTTCGGAATATTGTAAATATGGGTGATGAGATAAGCCTACGAGATCTGAAAGCCTAAGAGCTTTTACAGATCAGGGGGAGTTGACAGATTTTGTACTCTTTTCCCTTAGCTATGGTTTTTCCCACTGGGTTTTCCATAGCCAAAGGTTTTAACGAGGCAAATCACATCAACTCTGGATCCTGAAGTATCCACCCCTATGTGTGACGCTCAGAATCCAGAAGTATTCATGAGCAGAGTCACTTGTACAAATCAGGGAGAGTTAAAGAGCATTTGTACTCTTTTTCCTTAACTATGGTTTTTCCCACTGGATTTTCCATAGCTAAAGGTTTTAATGAGACAAATCTCACCAACTCAGGATCCTGAAGTATCCACCCCATGTGAGACTCTCTCCTACGCTCGGAATCCTGAAGCATTCACGAGCAGAGTCCACACCTATGGCTGGATAAGGGGGAGTGTTGTGAACGGTTATTTAACCGTAGTTGGGTGAGATGCTGGGCTATCCTAGAGATATGCCCATATCATTGTAAGCCCATATTTGTATTCCCCAATTGTCTATAAATACAGAGCTGTGGGTTCCTCCCCCAGTAGTTGATTCATAACAGATGAGATATTTATTTGTCATTTTGGTTTTTTTAATTATTCTTTTTCTTAGCTGTGTAAATATTATCTCCATTGCATTTGGGGAGTCGTAAGGGTAGATGGGCAAGTGAGCTACTTTCTTTGCTGGAGGGTCTTGGGCTGGCTGTGGCCCATTTTCACCCTTCTTCCGGTTTTTCTTCTAACATTGGGCTCTCAATAGCTGGGCCTGACTACAGAAATGGATAGTATCATCCAGCCTTGGTGAAATTAAGCTTTTTCACTAATCCAGTTGAAATTAACATATAACTATTCAATGTTAAGATAATCAAATTTTGCAAAAGCAGTAAGGAGATTAGCTCTGTTTTGAAACTGGTCTTATGCCTCTGTGTTAAATATCAACTACCATGAAAACCCTTTGCATTATTTTGGTAAATCATCTACCAAAGAAAACGTTCTTGCTTCCGTGCTCACCTGTCTTCTCAATGAAGCTACGTGTCTAGGATGGCGCCCTCAATAAAGTTAGGGAAATCTGGTCTTAGAATTGGACAGTTTAGTTTCTTGGATACACATCGCATTTAGACTAGCTTGGAGAAGGTCAAATGTAACCATTCTATGCTTGTTAGAATTACCAAGTGTTAATGCATGGGTTCTCGTTATGCCGGATTGGGGCGCAAGAAAGAGCAATCACGTCACAGGTTGGGCCCGGACATACTAGTTTTGCTAGGCCGCCTTCCTTCTATTGTAGGAGGAAAGGTGGTGATAGGCATACGATAGTCTGTGTGTAGCGACGCATGTGTTTAAGCGTGGTTGTGCCCATTGTCGTTGCGGTTGTTTAGCCCAAAGAGAGCGTCCCTTCATGGGGGGTTTCCTCTGGCTTATATAGAGAGGCGGCATGCCAATGGATGCTGGTTATGTGTAAAGCTGTGGACTTCTGGGCATATCCAACTTTGCATGCAAGGGGCCACCGACAGTGTCGGCGGATAAGACATGCATTAAATGCGATTATACTTAGACAGAGAATGTTGGTCGGTTGGCTGAGATCATGACACGTGGACGTCGTGGACCAGACTGAGTTGCTGAGGGCTGGCCTTGAGTAGGAAAGTTATCCTAAGGACTGGGGGGAGCAAGCCACAGATCCTGAGGCCGGGTTGTCCCAATAGGTCTATGCCGAGGTCGGATCTGCCGACCCCTCGAGCCAGGTCGGGAGGTCCCGCTGATGTGTCTCATTTGACGTGTTAGGAGATCCCTGACGATGGGTTTCATCTGTCATATTGGGCCGGGCTTCGTTGCCAATGGGCCAAAACCAACTGTTGGAATCGGTATCTACAATGGCTCCTCGTTTTCTCGGCTAGGCAATGCATGCCCGAGCCATCACTGTGGGGTCAGAAGTGGAGAGACGAGGAGATGTGCTAACTGTTGATATTGATTTTCCTTGCCCAATCTCGCTTCAGGAACAAGAGAACGAGGGGGTGCCTCGTTCGAAGTGACAATGTTTGATGATGGTATGTCTCGAGAACTGAAGCGTCTAGCAGAGAAAGATCCATTGGACCGATCCGCATTGAATGCAAAATCCGAGCAGGCACCGCTAATTTCTGAGGAGCCGATGACGTGGCATCGCTCGATTCACGCTCGGTGAAAACTGTCTTGTCGCTGAAATCGGATGGCTCAGAATGCTTCGATCCTATAGTTGGGGTTGAATCTCGCTGCACTTTTAGCTTATAAAAGGAGGAAATGTGAGCAACTTGCCTCTATGCTTCATGTCTTTCTCTGTTCTCCTTCTACATTTGCAAAAATGTCTGAGTTCCACGGTTCCTATACGCCATGGATTTTTAGGACATGCCGTCGCTACCATCACCACCACCTTCGGTGTTGGTGCCATCATCTATTGGGCTTTGTCGAGTGAGACGTAGGTTAACAAAGAAGATGTGGACCTCATGCATTTCTTTGAGGTTGAGAGGAGGTTCGAAGATGAAAGGCGTACTCAGGCAGTATGGTTTGCTGCCATCCCTCTTGATCCCAAGGCCAAGAAGTGGCCTTCGACAGTTGAGGAGGTGGAGGAGTCTTGATGTGATGTCTTGGCCGAGCTACGCCTCTACAGGAAGCAGGTGATGGACTTGGAAGGGTTGAATACCTGGCTCTAGCGTATGATCTATGCAATGGAGGAGGACTTGAAAGAGGAGAAGGTCTGGGGGAGGCAGGCTAAGGAGGAGTTGAAGAAGGATAGAGGTTGTCTGAGCAAGGGAGGCGCACTAGGCGATGACATATCTTGCACGGAACCAATCACGTGGCTATAGTCTTTCCATCTCCTTTTGTCTTTTTTGAAAGATGTACGCCGCTGAGTCGGCTAATTTGGTAACCCTAAACCAATGAAATGGAAAGAATTTTTGAGGAATGCACATTCTTTCTGCATGCGTACGTTTGAAAATTATAATGATTGCACTGTGTCTAGCTTTGAAGGCCCAGGATATGATGCCCTTTACCAGGCCTAGAGGGGCCTCAGGTTTTGAATTTCTTGGATGGGCGTTAGAATTTATTGGACAGTTGTGCTCAAGCCTCTATAGAAAGGACACGTGCAGCTTGAGCTGGGAGCATAGTCCCGAAGTCAGTGGTCGTTAGACTATAGCCTGGAAAGGACAGGATAACTTGTTAGAATAAGAGATGGTCCCCATTTAGGTCAGGGCATCAAGATCAGTTGTACCCCAAATTATTCACCGCCGAGGTGTTGAGGTCAGGCATCCCTAGCCCGAGTTGCCATTGTGGAGTCGGGGGCAAAGCCGAACCGTTGTTGACTTCATCGGATGGGATAGTGCCCCCTACTGATAAGAAAAAAATCAAAGGGCCATGCCTTGGAAAGAGAAGTCTCCATATTCTGAATAATGCAAGTAATCGCCCTTGGAATGCGAGACGACTGCATTGATGGTACCTACATTTAATGTGGGGTTTGAAAAGATGGGTCCACTCACCGAGGGATGCCGATATGTAGGGGGACACTAGAACATGGCATGACTGCCTAGTAACTTTTGATGCATGATGTTGATCACGTCACGCCCAACCTCGTGTGAGGGCTTTGGCAGAGACATGGCATGATCACACATGGTCATATGCCAGAGGTCTATGTCTCAGGTTGGCTAATGGCTTTACCGGAGGATGTGGCATGACTGCGCGGGGTCGAATGCCAGAGGTCAGTGTCTCAGGCTGGTTGAGGGCTTTGCTTGTGGACGTGACATGACCACGCAGGATCGAATGCCAGAGGTCTTCGTCTCAAGCTGGCTGAGGGCTTTACCAGAGGACATGGTAAGAGCATGCGGGTTCTAATGCCAGAGGTCTGTGCCTCATGCTACTGAGGGTCTTGCTTGTGGACGTGTTATGACCATTCAGGGTCGAATGCTATAGGTCTATGCCTCCGGCTAGTTGAGGGCTTTACTTGTGAACATGACATGACCGCGCAAGGTCGAATGCCAAAGATCTGTGCCTCTGGCTGGCTGAGGGCGTTACTTAGAGGATAAAGACCACACTGGGGGCCCAGAGGCCTAATCTAGTACGATGCGAAGACCACATTGGGGCCTGGAGGCTTGAGCTAGTAGGATAAGAATAAGAGACCACACTAGGGCCTAGAGGCTTGAGCCAGTAGGATGAGAATAAGAGACCACACTAGGGCCTAGAGGCCTAAACCAGTGGAATAAGAAAACCCCACTGGGGCCTAGAGGCCCAATGGAAAAAGAGACCACACTAGGGCCTGAACCAATGGAATAAGAGACCATACTAGGGCCTAGAGGCCTAAACCAGTGGAATAAGAAAACCACACCGCGGCCTGGAGGCTTGAGCGTTGTGTTCATATTTTCTACGTTTTACCATACATTTTCGTATCGTTTCGATTGTCCAAATTCATATTTCCATATTATATCGCGCCTTTTCTAGATATATTTGATTCTCACGATATTTTATATACTTTCAGGGAATTCGGCGCGATTCGGAGTGATACAGGATTTTGGACACGACGTCAACGCAAGCTTGCTTCGCCTCGCCACGGCGACCCATGGGAGGCCAAAGAAAGAAGAGATGTGAAGAGGAGGAGAAGAGAGAAGAGAAGGAAGAGAATGAAGGAAAGCAGTTGATGTTGCCAGATCACTCGGCCAGAGCATGATGCGCTCGGCCGAGCTGTGACACCAACGGGAGCATCCAAAACTTCAAAGGAGTCACTCGACCGAGCGACTCTACCCGCTCGACCGAGTGACCAAGTCGCTCACCCGAGACAGCCGTCAGATGAACCTCGATTTTTACCTTGAAGCTCTCTATCAAGGTGGCATTTGTTTTGCTCAGTCGAGCGGCCTCCCCGCTAGACCGAGCGACATCTTCTTCGAACGAGCGAGATGAATTCTTCTTAATGAGGCTCGGGCGAGCGACCCAACTCGCTCACCCGAGCGACCTTTCTCAACCGCCAAGACGGAGCCCAAGACAATGACTCTCAAGGGGACGCTCGGGCGAGCAAGCACTGTGCTTGCCCGAGCGGTAGGTCGGCAGACACATTTTGGCTTGTTTTAATGGGTTTCGGGTTGGTTTTGTCGAAAAACCCGAACCCAAGTGACGATGTATAAATAGTGAACAGTTTTTTAGAGTAGGTTAAGCTTTAATTTCTGTAGGAAAAACCTTCATAGCTATTGGATGGGCTTTCTCTTTGGAATTTCATTTGCAATCCATTTCCTTGTTTGTGGTTAGTTCTCTTTGATTTCTTTAGCATTTCCATTATATTGCTTGCTCTCTCTATTGAAATTGGTTTCATACAATTTGGCAAAGTAAATATTCTATCTCTATTGCTCCCATGTTTAGAGCCTTTGCCATGATAGAGTAGTGGGTTTCTAGGGCTTAGGGAGGATCCCTAGGAGCTTAGGGATTAGATGTTATGTTAGACCTCCGTTGTACGAATCTATGGTCCCCCTATGGTGGTTTGAACAAGGGTTTTGGGGATTAGTCTTAGGATTGGAGGACCGTGAAAGCGACTCTATATCCTAGGGAGAATCCCCACGAATCCGATTTGGAATTAGTGGCCATTTTTACGGGGCTCTCGTTCACGAGGGTGACCCAAGGGCTGGGGGCGACCACTAACTCCCAATTCGTTAACCGATGACTGATGTGTCATAATATTTCACATTTTATCTATATGTTTACATGTCAAAATGATTTCTTAAATCCCAAGTTTATACGCTTTTACGCTGATGATTGGAACTATTTGACTTCAAAAGCGTTTGTTTGCATTTCAGGGCATATCGAGCAATTCGGAGTATATTGGAGAAGAGGGCATGGACACCGACACCGGATCATCAATGGCACCATATTTGACGACTCAAAGCTGCTGGAGAGCAAAGGAGGAGCAAGAAAGAAGAAGCAAAGGAGGAGCAAGAAAGAAGAAGGAGGAGCAAGAAGAGAAGAGAAGCTTGGAGTTGAGTTCCAGGTCGCTCGGTCGAGCGTTCCATGCGCTCGACCGAGCTAGGACACCATAAAGGAGGAGCAAAGCTGCGAGGGGCCGCTCGGCCGAGCGACCCAACTCAAAAAATGAGCCAAATCCGAGCTTAGATTATCAAGTTATCATCAAAATACACTTTAAATAGGCATTTTAGGGTCAAACGGGCTTGCGGTTGCGAAACCCGCACCCGCCTCAAACCAAAGCAAAACGCACGCGGATCCGGGTCAGGTCAGGGTGGACCCGGCCCGCATGGCAGCACCCGCTCCGCTGGCAGGCGCTCGCCGATTTTGAACGGGGCTCGGGTCGGGCACGCGGGCGCCCGACCCGCTAGGTTAAACCGCCCCGCTCAGCTGAGCGGGGATTTTCCTGCTGGCGTCAGCAACTAAATGTTTTTTATTTTTTTATTTCTTTCTTATAAACACCTTTATTGGGCCTTTTAATCCCCCAAAATTGCTCCGGCTTCCAAAAAATATGGAAAAATAGCCGTTGGATTCGAAAAATTGCAAGCTTTACCTAAAAATAAAATGGAGACAAAATTAGGTCATAAAGTATATTTTGCATATAAACAAGCGATATACTCTAAAATTAAATGATTTTTCAATAATACACTTATTAGAGACCAAATAGATATTAAATATACGTAAAATACAGTCTAAATGATGGGTTAAAATGTGATATTCTCTCAGAATCATCGAGCTCTATTAAAGCTACGAAGGAGTTCGGATAGGATTCGAATTCTTGACAGAGGATCCACTCAAGTTGAAACTTTCTGGAGCATGTGGTTGGTTCGACGACAAGTGGATTGCTCGCCTAGGGACACGATTTAGCTCGGGAGAAGCAGCTCAGCCCAACGCGGGACATCGCTTCGGGGACAAGTTGCTGAAAAACAATGCTTCGCACGGTAGCAAAGTGACAGGTATGTAGTTTAATATTCATGTGTTTATAATTGCAATAGATTGATAGATATATCTTTAGGATTTGGTCGGACCCAACCATGGGATGGTAGAGATTCTGGCTAGGGTTTATTTATTTAGGGATTAACTTAAAATTGTTTTTAAGTTGTTTTTCGCAGCATTATTTTGCTTTCGTCATCCGCCCGACTTAGGCCGAACTTCAATTTAATAGTCCTATGGACCCAGAAAACACTTCAACCCATACATGTAAAATGGGCAGAGCCCGTACAACAAAAGTGGTATAATCACAAGGCCAGGACAACAGGAGTTCGGGCTTCAGGAGGCCCTACTTCAGTGATCTCTGACGCAACAGTTGTGGACTCCTCATTGACAGCGAAGCCAGCGTCTTGTGCTGGAGCTTTGCCCACCCAAGGGACCATTTCTATCTGTTCGGAGACAACCCCTGAGTTATAAAATCTCCATGTGATCTCCATCACTACGATGGTGTATTTGACGCAAGCTCCTGATAGTAGAAAATCTTTTTACACCGCTGGATATATTTCATTTTAGCCCACAGTCTATTTACTTCGGAGTCTGAGGAAGATGATGATGAAGGGGTACATGAACATAGGAGAGGACTACTTTACTCAGACGACAACGAAGTTGGTCGAAGAAGCAGGAAAGCAAAGGCAAGGAGGAGTAGTCTATCAGGAAGCAGAGGTGGGTTTTCTTCAACCCATGCTCTCTATTTATACAGAGAGCAGCAGCCCCCTGAAACGAGCTCAGTCATTTGATCCATGACGCGTGTCGACATTAGAGGGCTCCAACGCTCCAAGTTCTGTGTTCCACTGGAAGGAGATTTCTAGGGTTTCGCATGCTCTGACGGTCAGAATTAAATGTGATGGCTTGACTGATGTGCCCAGTTAATACGTAGCACATCATCTGACCTCATCCTCTGTTGTGGTTACGCTCAACAGATAGGGGCAGTTGATACATCACTGGGCCAACCCAATGATCACTCAGCTGATTATTTGAGTTGATAAGCCCAGTAAAACCCACAGATCTTGTCAACAGCCCAGAGACCCTCACGTAAGACATACCATCTATTCATTTAAGATGACATCCGAGCTGACCGTTGGGCTTCCTCATCAATACCGACCATTAAGCTCGTCATCAATAAAGGCATTCAATGACCAACTGTTTCGCTCATTATCAATGGTGTTAGCTTAAACCAAAGGCAATAAAGTGCCATAAAAACATGTACGTTACCATCTAACGTCTAATGCCTATAATTAGCCACTTAGAAAATGAGAAAAGGGGGCTTCTTCCACATTCTCGGATGGATTATCAGACAACCACTCTCACACAATCTCTCAAACAATCTCTGGTCTAGAAGCAGAAAGGAACCCAGAGATAGCTCATACTTGGCAGAAACAGCTCAGACAAGAGCTCTTCCAACAGTTTGCCAGCCTCCAGTTGCTCAGATAAAGGCATACACAACTCTGGAGTGGCTCGCCCAATACGCAGTTAGCCATGTGGTCTGTGCACCCCCCCGAGCAAAGCCACTCAACGTCAGCCCTGTCGGAGTTAACAACTATCCCTTGACAGATTGGGGCCATCTCGGCCCAGTGTTAGCTCGTCTAGGGTCCCGTCAGCTGCCTAAGTCATCTTACGACCAGTAACTACACCCTCATGTATTAATATTGGTGGTGAAAAAACACCTATAAAGTATAAACAGTGCTCTTACGACCGGTAACTACACACTCATGTATTAATATTGGTGGTGAAAAACACCTATAAAGTATAAACATTGCTCTTAGGCACTATACTCAAGCTGAAATATATTGTGCATGTCCATGTCAAGTATTGAAGGTTCTGGCACTGGACTTTTTGTCAATTGAGACGTGCACCAACAAAGGATCTTGATCTCTAACTAAGGGAGTGTTCTTTTCTCGGAATGTTGTTGAGAAACTGGGTTAGGAACACTATTAACCTACTGTTGCCTTGAATACTGGCTAACTTTTTAAAAACGTGTTCTTTTGCTCGATTTGAGAATTAGGATTATATGCTGACGTGGAGGGGATTTTGAGAATCCTCAGCGAATTTTGCAATCCCCCATGAAACGCGCAGATTACAGAGGATTCCACTCATCATCGGTTCCACCACTCCATTCGAAACGATGTGTTCAATTTTTTTTAATTTTTGTTCACAGACTAGGTTACAGAAATCGCGTTAATTTGATAGGAATCCTTGCTAAATGCACTTTGACTTAATTAGTTAGCACACTCAATTAATTAAATAGTTTTTAAATTAGAATAATAAATAAGTTATTTAATAGTTTAGTTATTAATTAAATATGTTTCGGTTAATTAATTAGGTTTATATTGTGAATAGGCCAATTGGGCCCATTGGGTATCCACCCATCATTGAATGCTATATATATGAGGGTAGGTGGCTCCTAACCCTCTACACATTTTACCCTACGCTTTTCCCTTCATAACACGTTATCAGCACGATCTGCTCGAAGGAAAAAGACGACGGCTCTTAAGGAGGAGTTCACCCCCAACGTTAGTTTTTAGAAGATCTTGTTCTTCTCAACGGGGAGCGTATATGGCATCCTTCATCGACCGTCGTCTAGATTCTATAGCCGAATTTAGAAGGTAAATCCTCAATTTTTTAAGATCTAAACTTGCTTTTCCTATAGATCTGCATGTTTTGATCACGTAGTTCATGAACACAGTAAAAATCGAATTTTTTAGATCTGCATGTCTAAAAACATTAAAAATTTGGTTTTTTTATGATCCATGGCCACGCCCTGAAGGCGCGGCAGCCGTGCCTTCGTGCACGGCCAGGTCATGCCCAAAAGGGCATGGTCGGCCGCACCCTGCAGGTGCTGCCGGCCGCGCCCACAGGGCGCGGCCAGCCGCGGCGGCGGCCTCCGTGGGCCTCCCCTCTTCCTATGATTTTTCGAAACCCTAGCCTTTAACGGGCTATTTGTGGGGGGAAGGAACATTAAATCTTTCTTGGTTGTTTTTGGCCTTAAAGCACGAAAATTAGTCTATTTTTCACAAAAATTTCTTTTTAAATTATTTGGGCATCTAAAGCCCACTAATTAAAGAAATATTTAATTGTGATAGAGTTGGGTGGAAAAAAAAATAAAGATACAAAATAGATCATAATTACATGTTTTAAATTCTATTGTTAGAAATTTGAGCACACACTTCACTTGTTAGATTATTTTTAACTCTATGCATGTGATGTCATATATCTGTGTGGTTGTATATGTATATAATATCTGCGTGGATGTGCTATTAGACTATATTTTTAGGGATCAACTAGGTTTCCGACACTTTTCCCTTTTTCTGCTATTTTTTTCTTTTTAAGAGAACTTATATGTGAGGTTATAGATGTAAAAGTCAAAGCTGAAGGACCACCCAATGGAGATGAATGCGCTAGCATAAAGAGAAAGGGGGTTTTCTTAAAGTTTCCAAGTTGTCTTTATTTTATGCACTTTTTTTATTTATGGGATGTATCTTCGGACTTTTCTTTTTCTTTTTAGTGCTCGGCTGGCTGATCCCCATAGTTCTAAATTAATTCTTTGCTTATATTAAATGCGTGGATGTTTAACTTTAATAGTCAAATAATTCATGTTATTTTTATGTTGCTAGATTGCATAGATAGTCATACTTGCTAATGTTGATTTCTCGGTCCTGAAGGCCGATGGGTCGAACTACTTGAGTTGGCAGCTGGACATGAAGTTCCACCTGCGCTTTCATGGATTCAATCTAATATCCATAGCAAAGGTAACATTCAGTACTGCCACAGCTGAAAAGGATGCTTCTAAAGAAGCCCCTACTGCAGAAGAAGTTTCCGATATACTTAAGACGAAAGCCATTATTTATATCAGGAAACACTTAGACTCGACCATGAAGGACGAGTATCTTATTGTAGAGGATCCATATGAGCTGTGGACCGCACTTGAGGAGAGGTATAGACAGCAAAGGGATGTCATACTCCCTCTTGCACAGTACGAGTGGACTCACCGCTGCATACAAGATTACAGATCCGTAGCGGAGTATAACTCAGCATTATTTCGAATCACCTCATGCCTGAAATTGTTTGGTGAGAATGTTCCTGAGAGGATGTTGCTAGAGAAGACGTTTACGTCTTTTCATGAGAAGGACTTGATCCTCATGCAACAGTACCGTGAACGAAAGTTCACAAAGTACTCCGATCTGCTCTCATGCCTACTAATGGATGAACAGAACAGAGAGTTGTTGATTGCCACTCACAATCTATGCCCTCATGGCTCTGCTCACTTCCACCTCCTGCAGAGGTACATTTCCAGTCTTCTCAGAAGAAGAAGATGGATAATAAGGCAAAGTTCCAGAAATGGAAAGAACTGAAGCAGCGAAAATTGACTACTCCTCAGGCTCTTCCCCAGAACCAGAAGTTCGTGGCAAAGAAGCAACAGTGGACGCCTAATAAAGGTGGTCCTCCCAAGAAAGACTGGCTCTTGATGCAGAATGACTAGCCATTGGTCCAGAAACTGCCACACATCCAAACACCTACAGGACCTCTACCAGGTAAGTCTCAAGCCTCATGCTGAGACAAACTTGATAGATGGGGCAGTGTTACCAGTTACTGCATGGAATCTAGAAGATTTCATGAATGAAAACACTTTGTAGTCATGGACCATCCGTATCTTACTTTCTAGCACTACTCCCGTGTGTTATAAATGCAACAAGCCAAGACACATCAAGCCGGATTGTCCTCTCAACAAACACAAGGAGAAGTGGAAGGCATCCAATTACGACAAGTCGAGAAAGCACAAGAAAGGACTTGTCGGCACATTCACCGACTCCGAAGAGGACTCCTCGAGTGGAGAGTCGGATGATGAACGAGTGGAGAAAGCACACACGTGCTTCATGGGAAAAGAAGAACGTGATCAAGAGACCTCCTCCGATGAAAGCGAAGATGAAAGCGAGGATGGAAGCGAGGATGAAGGTGAAGAGGTAACTATGGATGAACTTAGATTAGCCAACGAACAACTTTGGAATAAGTTTTCTAAATTGGCTAGTAGATATAGTAAGATTAAAAATGAGCTAACTAGTCTTCAAACCTCGCCTAAGCCTATCTTCGTCAACAACGACACCGTTGTTGAAGGGTTGACAAATGAGATTGTAAATCTCAAATCTCAACTTGAGCATGTTCATATAGAGGATTCAGATGAACATGTGATAGCGGATTTGACGTCTCAAAACTCAACTTTGAGTATTGAGAATAAAAATCTCAAGTCACGTGTTTGTGCACTCACATCGCAAGTGTCCACCTTGGATGCTTCTATGCATTCTCACTGAGAAATATGAGTGCACATTAGGCCGAATCAATGAATTCAATAAAGGTAAGGGCCATTTGGATAATATCCTAAATGACTTACATCCGGCCAATCATCACATTGGCTTGGGGTATAAGATGGGAGATTCATCCAAATCGTCCGCCACCTTTGTTAGGCCAACTTCCGATGCCTCTACTAGTGGGAGTAAACACTTCATGGGTAGTTCTTCTACCAATGGTGCTTCCGCTAGGTACACACCCCCATTTGGAAAGAAACCCACTTTGGGTGGACCTCCAAAGAGGGGTCATGCTTTCATGTATACCATGCCACGTAGGAACACACATCCTACTCCACATGTTAGCACGAATGATGATTTTTATGCTCCGCATCCACGAGCACGTGCACACCATGTGAGACACACTCATGCACGTGTTCCACCACATGCATATGTCCATTCACATTCTCATATGTATCATCATGCATCATTACATCATATGCCATATGCTTACCCACGACATGCATCACATAGACATCAACAACGTATGCATGCTCCCAATAGGATTAGGGCTTCCAAGACATACACTATTTGGGGTCCGAAGAACACAAGCATGCATGCTAA
Source organism: Scilla litardierei (assembly GCA_030789695.1). NCBI lineage: Eukaryota > Viridiplantae > Streptophyta > Magnoliopsida > Asparagales > Asparagaceae > Scilla > Scilla litardierei. Next base: position 31,704,331 of record CM061133.1, read on the forward strand.
GGATATGTATGTGCAATCGTTTATTATTGATATTATTTTGAATGATGATTATGTTGGGAAATTACGGTCCTCGTGGACTTGGTTTACGAAGGGTTAGTTTCCTTTGACCCTTCATTGCTTGGTACCATAAGTTTAATTTCATTTTTATGGGTACCAAAGCAATTGTGGTAAGAATTGGTTTATGTTCTTTTTATTTGCATATTGTTCTTAGATGTGCATATTAATTTGAAGCTTAAAATTCATATTGAATTTGAATTTAGTTGGACTATGGGTTAAATTATTTGAATTTAATATGTTAAATTTGTTGCCTAACCCATAGGATCCAAAAGGATTTTTGGATACCGAAATGATGTTTTCTAGGTTCAACCCATCATGGGATACCAACCTTACCAACTCACTGATTTGCAAAGGATTTTCATTCAAATGGAGTTGATGGTGCTTAAGAGATGCACCAAAGTAGGGGGAGCTTAATGTTGTGAGTATATTCTTATATTTGATATACAGTTGGTATCCATGTGTGTTAAATGCATCCATTGGTAGACTATATTACAAATGGTATCATTTTGTTTCAATTAGTATGCTAGAATTGCATATGCCACTGGTCTATGATGTTCTATCTATTTTTGGCATAACACTTTTTGCATGCTACTTTTGGTATTCATATTGGATTTATGTCTCTCATATTGACTTCGTCGCTCGACGATTAAATTTGATTTAATAGAAATTATTTCTATGGAAACATAGAATTGTTTTCCATGCACTAATTTCTTCTAGAATGTTGATATTGGAGAGTATGTTCCATAACTCAATAAGTGAAATTGATTTGAGTTTTGATGATTTCGGTTTTCGATTTTCACCTATGTTTTGATGATTTCGGTTTTCGATTTTCACCTATGGTTTGATGATTTCGTTTTTCGATTTTCGACTATGGCTTGATGATTTCGTTTTTCGATTTTCGCCTATGGTTTGATGATTTCGTTTTTCGATTTTCGACTATGGTCACGTTGGCACGCTTTGATTTTCTTTGGTATTTTACATTGGTGTTATTTAGACCGTGGTCGTATTCTTAGACTCTCATGCTTTTATTTTTTAGCCATTGTAATCTTGTCGTTGATCTCCTCCCGCTCTTTTTGCTAATGCCAAAAGGGGGAGAGAATTAATAATGACAATGTGCTAATTGATAATTCAAAGCAATTTACCATGAATCTAATTTGATATGTTAGATTCAGGGGGAGTTAAGATATAAAATGGATTTAGAGATCCTAAATTGCAATAATAGGATTCATATTTTATATCTCCCTCGCTTGCTTGATGCGTATGATTATTGTTTAATATGGAATTAACGTGTCATCAATGCAGGGGGAGTAAGTAAATTTCATTTGAATCATTATTATTGATTATTATTTATGTTGGTTTGTCATCACCAAAAAGGGGGGAAATGTTGAGTATTGATTCCCGGGATTTGGTTTTGGATGATGAGCAAACATAAATATTGTGAACTAACTGTTTGTGAGCGCAGTTATGGAGATCGTCGCCAAAAGAATACGTACATCAAAAGCGACGTCTCAAGACTTCTCAATACGCGTGATCGTGTGCCTGAAGCTTCGTTGAAGCTCAAGGAACATTATTGAAGTCAAGAATGAAGATTGAAGCTTTGAAGACGGTTCGTCATGTATTATTTATTGTCTTCTAGCTTCATAGATTAGAATGTTAAGCCTTGAGTAGGACTTACTTTATAATCTTCATTTCGCTCATATCTTAGAGCTAGGATTATCATAGAAGCAATTATAATCTTTCCCGAAGCCTATCGCTTCTTTCCTCGGCTTCTTGTGCATGTTAGTTGGTTCAAGTAGAAGAACCAACCGACTAGATGACGATCTAGTCGGTCGGCAACTCCTCTTGAACCGACTAGATGCCTTGCTCATTTCAGCTCATTCCCTGTTGATCAATTAGTCGGTCAAAGAAGGTTCACCGACCGACTAGATGACGATCTAGTCGGTTAGGAAGCCTTCTCAGACCGACTAGTTATCATTGCCTCTGTACAGCCTGAGCTACTGTTTCGAGTTAGTCGGTCTAAGTACAATCATCAACCGACTAGTTGTGAAACTAGTCGGTAGGAATTTGTTCTCGGACCGATTAGTTCAACTTGTTATCAGACTATTTGTTTTGACTCTTAGTCGGTCTAAGAACACTCACCGACCGACTAGTTGTGAAACTAGTCTGTTGGCAAGTCTTCTTAGACCGACTAGTTCTTTATGGCTGAACTTCCTCTTTTGGCTGTCGAGCTGTTAGTCGGTTCACGTTGAATCACCGACCGACTAGTTGAGGAACTAGTCGGTCAGTGATCCTTCTTAGACCGACTAACTTCTTCAAAAATATGACCGTTGGGAATCTTTTGAGCACGATTTTTCTTGCCTCTATAAATACAAACCTGATTCGTTTGAGGCAAGGTTAGAGGTCCATTATCAAAGTTATTTCAGACCTAAGAGAGGAGTTTTCTCAAGCTATTTCTAAGCTCTCTCTTCTCACCAAGAATCTCTCCTTCAACTCTTTGAGCCAAATTCCTCAAGAGAGATTCTCTCCATTGTGAGCATTCCAAGCTAAGAGATTGATTCTAGTCACCATACTCCACCCTAGGACTCCATTGCTGGTCAACTTCTTGGAGCTAGGGTTTGGTGACATCTTCTTCCTCAAAATCCCTCTTTGCCCTAATTTGGTAAGTATACTCAAGGCATATGATTTTGTGGTAAGTGTTTCATTATTTCATCGCATTTGATATTTGAATTGTTCTCTCGGTTGTGAGAGAAGTGTGTGATCCCGGGTTGTGGGAGTCACATTTTCATTGTGTATGATTTGGTCTTGTGAAGGTTTTTCACAAGAATTTCATAGTGCAAAATCTTGGGTTAGAGGTTTCTAACTCAAGTATCCGGAGGTGATCCGGGTGATTGGGACGTAGGATCACCGGGAACAAGTTGGGGAGACTTGGGTGGATCCGAACCCGTTACATGCTTTGTTTGCGTTTGTCTATTCTTGTTGCTTGTAGTCTATTCTGCATTGTTGTTTGTATGTTTACACAATAATTAGGAATAACTCTCTTGATTATTTTAAAGTACTATTCATCCCCCCTCTAGTACATGTGCAGTAGCTTCACAGGGCACTACAATGTCCACCCTGTTACAGGGGTAAACTAATAACGAGACCCTCTCCACTTAAAGTGGACTTGGAGTCTCCTAACTTTCTGGAGAGAATCCATGTGGACATTTGTGGGCCTATACACCCAATAAGTGGCCCCTTCAAGTACTTTATGGTCCTGATAGACACATCTACTAAGTGGTCACAAGTGTGTCTACTGTCCACCCTTAACTTGGCATTTTCTAAGCTTTTAGCTCAGATAATCAAGTTATGGGCCCACTTCCCTAATCACCAGATAAAGAAACTTCATCTGGATAATGGGTGGAGGGGAGTTTACATCACAAGTTTTTCTAGACTATTGCCAAGCATCAGGCATTGAAGTTGAACATCCTGCAGCACATGTTTACACGCAAAATGGATTAGCAAAATCTCTAACAAAGAGAATGCATTGGATTGTTCGTCCATTACTACTTCAATCCCAGTTGCCAGTGAATGCATGGGGTCATGCAATATTACATGCTGCATCTTTAATAAAATACATACCTTTTGGAGGTCAGTCATCTTCTCCTATGTAATTAGCACTTGGAGTACCACCAATTGTCTCACATTTGAGAATATTTGGTTGTGCAGTGTACATTTCCATAGCACCACCATAAAGGACAAATATGGGTCCACAACGTCGTCTAGGCATTTATGTTAGGGTTGACACACCCACCATAGTAAGATTCCTAGAACCCCTTACGGGAGACGTTTTCAAGGCACATCTAGAAGACTATGAATTTGATGAAACATTATTTTCAAGACTATGCTTACAAACCAAGAAGCCTGAAGCTTCAGAGAGTATCTCTTGGGATACACAGAAATTAAGTCACTTTGATCCGCCTACGAGCCAGTGTGAGGATGAGGTCCTGAAGATTCTCCGTATCCAAAACACTGTCCATCTCTTGCCGGACAAATTTACTTACAACCAGAAGATTGTCAGATCACACGTCCCTGCTGTTAACACTCCAGCTAGAATTGACATTTCAAAATAGATGCAATCCCCCTTTAGCAAAGATGGTTGGACCTATTAAAAAGAGAGGACGACCACCAGGATCCAAGGATCAAATCACTCGAAAGGGTAGGACCCTTGGCAATGGACAAATAATACCACCACATGATGCTACTATAAGCCCTGCTCCCCATCTCTCCAAACTCTCAAAGAGAGGAAAAACCGGGAGAAAATAAAGTTTCAATATATTATGTATGAACTTGGGAGTATTAGGACAGAAAGAGCACCATTATAGATGACACATTTGCGTGTAATATTGCCATCAACGTCGCGTACTGCGACGATGATAATGAACCACACTCTCTAACAGAATGTCAAAGCAGAGATGATTGGCCAAAGTGGAAATCTACAATAGAAGTGGAGTTGGATTCACTCACAAAACGCAAGGTCTTCGGACCAATTGTCCAGACACCAAAAGGTGTAAAACATGTGGGTTATAAATAAGTATTTGTTAGAAAAAGAAATTAACAGATTGAGATCGTTTGCTACAAAACAATGCTTGTAGCGCAGGGTTTTATCCAACGCCCAGGGGTGGATTTTGACGCCACATACTCTCCAGTCATGGACGCGATCACCTTCCGATTCCTTATTGGCTTAACAGCTCAAAAGGTTTGGATATGCAGCTTATGGACGTCATGACTGCATACCTATATGGAAATTTAGACCGAGACATCTTTATGAGACTGCCTGACGGTTATTCTTTGCCTGCAGCATTAAAAGAGAGACAACGTGACGTCTACTCTATGAAACTATAAAGAACATTATATGGTCTGAAACAATCTGGAAGGATGTGGTATAACAGATTGAGCGAATTCCTTGCGAAGCAAGGATTTGCAAAAGATCCAGTCTGTCCTTGCATATTTTTAGAGCAAAGGCAAAAAGATTTTTCATTATAGCCTTCTATATGGATGCCTTGAACCTCATCGGATCTCCTGGAGAGATCACTGATATTTCTAGGAGCTTGCCAGAAACTTTCGAGATGAAAGACATCGGAAAGTCAAAATTCTGTTTAGGTCTTCAAATAGTGCATCTCAACGATGGGATCCTGTTACATCAGTCAACTTATACATCGAACTTACTGAAAAAGTTCCAAATGGATTAGTGCCACACTCTCAGTCCCCTATGGTCGTGAGATCATTAGATGTACATAAAGACCACTTCCGGCCGCTGGATGAGGGGAAGGAAGTACTAGATCCTGAAGTGCCTTATTTAAGTGCTATTGGTGCACTCCTTTACCTGGCTAACTGCACTCGCCCTGACATATCATTTGCAGTCAACTTACTAGCCAGATATAGTGCTGCCCCTACACAGTGGCACTGGGCCAGAGTTAAGCATCTTCTGCGCTACCTCCAAGGGTCCATAGACTTAGGTCTATTCTACAGGAAAGGGGCAATAACAGGCTTAGTTGGTTATGCTGATGCAGATTACAGATCCGATCCTCATACAAAGAAGTCTCAGCCCAGATACATGTTCACTTATGGCGGCACTGCCATATCTTGGAGATCTGTGAAGCAGACCATGACGACCGTCTCATCCACATATTTAGAACTTCTAGCAATCCATGAAGCAAGTAAAGAGAGCTTCTGGCTACATTCTGCGATACAACACATTCTCACCTCTATCGGCCTGAAGCCCGGCATTCTTGAGCCTACTACAATCTATGAAGACAATGCAGCATGTATAGCCCAGTTACAGGACGGTTACATCAAAGGCGACAAGACGAAGCATATCTCTTTCAAATTCTTCTGGACGCATGACCTTTGGAAGCAAAAGCATATTGAGGTACAGAAGATCCAATCTTGTAATAACTTGGCGGATTTGTTTACCAAATCCATACCTATTAGTATCTTTGAGAAACTTGTAAGTGGGATTGGGATGAGGAGAATGAGAAAAAGTAAACTGGGTCAGGATGAGAGAACTATGAATGTATAGATACATAGGAGACTGATGTATAGATTCATAGGAAATCTGCAAGCCTGAAACTTGGTCAGATGAGAGGGAGTCCTATTGGTTTATCCCACAGGGTTTTTCACAGTCAAGGTTTTGACGAGGTAACCTCGTTGACTCTGGATCCTGAAGTATCCATCCCTAGACACATCCCTAAAACATGAGAAGTTATGGAGAAACTGTTCCTTATTTAACAAGACAGTTATCCTAACTTGGATCTTGAAGAATCTACCTCTTATTACATGATTGGTTGGATAAGGGAAAGTATTGTGAATAGGCTCATTGGGCCCATCGGGTATCCATCCATCATTGACTGCTATATATATGAGGGCAGGTGACTACTAACCCTCTACACCTTTTACCATACGCTTTTCCCTTCATTACAGTTTAGTTGATATTTAATATGTATAGTTAATTAATCAGTTAATTAATTAGTTTAGTTTTAATTAAATAATTTAGTTTTAAATAATTTGGTTAGTTTAATAATTATTTAGTTTAGTTTTAATTAATTATTTTAGTGTTAAAAGTAATAATTTAAATTTGAGTGGGCCCCACACCACTTTCTTCATCCAACTTTCTTCAACGAAAAGAACACACTACAAGGAGTGGGCCCCACCTCAACTTTCCAACTCCACAATCCAACTCTACTTTCCAACAAAAGAACACACGAAACCAAATTTCTCTCTCATAAGAATCCACACTTCTCAACTTTCCCAGTTTTCACATTCCTACAAAAGAACAGGCCCTGACGAGACACGCGCGCGCGTCTTTGTGTGTATTGTAGCAATACAATCAATTAAGAAGAAAATAATTCAAATTAACTGAAAGAAAGCGTACAAATACCTTGCAAATGAAAGTGTCTGTTCATGCTTTCAGACATCTACACTGCTCGAATTTCAAGAAAACAGATGGCACGGCACCACTTGAAGCGATTTGCGAACAGAAATAGTCTTATTACCTCTAGCCAGCTGAAAATGAGTGTCAACAATGTATAAACCTGATAGCATGATGATCACGACTTGGCCCAAGAACGACTTGAATCCCGTACCTTTTGCTCACTGTAAGTTGATCTTTATTATTGTGCTAGAAATAACACGTGCACAGAGTGCACGTGGCCAAAAGATACCCCAACCAAAGGGATGCGATGCACACACACGCAACCAAAAAGAGTGAGTGTCTGTACCATTGGGGTTAGATGGGAAAAAAACCAAAGAAAAGAATGTGCACATGCGCACCGGAAAAGGAGTGAGAAGTGTGGGGCTGTGTATGTACAGGGGCGTAACTACACTAGCATTGCCTGGGCAGCTGCCAGGGCAAGAATAAAGAAAATTTGTTTATACATATGAACTTTACCTTGTAGTGGAGTTGTTGGTCATCACGTGTGCTTGTGAAACTGATGGTCGCTGGTTCGAGACCTTGTTCCTACAATTTTAAGTTCCTGCCTTAATTTTTTAAACCTTTTGGTTTTTTACATATTTAACCCTTTTGTCTTTTTACATATTTGACCCAATTTGATTTCTCCTTTTTCTTATTAAACCTTTCGTCTTTTTACATATTTGACCTTTTCAATATTCTAATTCAGTGTCACACCAATGTTCCTACAAAATTTATCACTTTTCTTTTTAAACCTTTCGACTTTTTACATATTTGACCTTGTCAAATATTCTAATTGCAGTACAACACCAATGTTTCCCACAATTTGATTTCCCCTTTTCATTTTAAACATTACGACTTTGTACATATTTGATACTGTCACTATTCTAATTGCAACATGACACCAATGTTTCCTACAATTTAATTTAGCCATTTTCTTTTTACACCTTCCGGTGTTTTACATATTTTACCATGTCAATGTTCTAATTACAGTATGTTGATTACATGTTTACACCCTTTGGAAGATACTGATCAACAAAGTTATGAATATAGTAAATTTACATTGAACAATATGTGTATTAGTTGGCTAGCATACGCAAACATTCCCTTCCCCTTTTTTGATGATCAGATCCATTCAATTTATTTTTCATGTTCTAAAATCACAAACTGCCAATTTAACTTGGTTGGGCTGTGTTACTATTCAATGTAAATTCAATATTTTATTTTTTAGGAAGCAAAGCCGAACTTTGCATTGAATTTGGTATTTATTTTAATATAGAATGTTTTTATCTTTCTTTGTTTTTAATAAAGATTTCATGTCTTTATTTATATTTCAATCCAAGTAAAACATTTATGTGGGAAGGACTTTTTTCATCTTCATTTCACAATATTATCATTGGTTAACATTATCATTTTTAGACTCACGAGTATGCTAATTATTTCACTAAAAAAATTTCCAAACATAAAAAATAAGTCTGATTATTTTTCAGATTAGTTACATAATTACCTAAAAACACATTCTTAGATGTGATAAACTTCCAGCATTACTGAAATTGCAACATGATGACCTTTATTTAACATGAAATTCGTGGTAGAAAGTCAATAGTAATTTTAAATATTATTATTTGTATAATCTTTATCTTCGTCCAGTGCAAAAAGAAATCCTACGCCACTGTGTATGTATATCGTAGGGGTAAAAGGTGGAAAATCAGGAGGTATATTGCAAAACAATTTCGGGTGCAAAGTGAATAAATCCTAAGGGCAAGCTTGTAATTCATGGAAATGGAGGAGCAAATGGAGGAATATCAGTGGTTAAATAGCAAAAAAAACTTTTGGGGCAAAATGAATAAATCCTAATGGTAAGTTTGTAATTCAAAAGGAATGTGGATGACATTTAACCCAACTCAACACAACACCACCACAAAGCTGACACAAAATTACACTCCCCTCAAGTGGGCCCCACCATAATGAGGTGACACCCATCCCGCATTGCCACATGAGACAAAAGTGCCAAAGGAGACAAACAACTCATCAAACCCCACATTTGTCAAGTCTTGAGCAGTTACGTGCCCCAGACTAGATAGGGTGCGACAAACTGAAAATTTTATGATATTTTATCTAAACAAACCGAAAATTTTGTTCAAATTTAAATTATTTCAAGTATCTCATTTGAGCGAAATTTCAGGATGTCAATTCGAGCCTAGACTCGAGCTTATTTACAATATTACAAGCCGGAGACGCCTTCGAAGAGGAAGTAGGATCTCGCAGTTTGTTTTCTTTTGGAGCTCTTTGGCAGTTCTATTTGGCATAAAAGAAGAGTTGAGAGAAACCTAAGTTTAAATCATCCGAAAATAATTTCGGAATCCACAGTTAGCAAGTTGGGATCCTGGGGATCTTGTCTAACTGCACCACAACAATGTGAAAGCTAACGCCACTCTTCAAACTGATCTGTGGGTCCCAGAAACGGTTGGTGGGCCCCGCACGTCATTTTCGAACCGAAGAAGGAAATGGCGGGCCCATCTCATATTTGGCGCGGAGATCTGTAGGATCCTGTGCTTTTTGGAGGGCAACTCATCCTCAACCCCACACGCAGACACCGCTATAAAGGAAGACAAACAAACGAGAAAACCTCCCTCCCTCTCTCCCTCCCCCCTCTCTCTCTCTCTCTACTTCTCAAACCCCCAAGATGGCGGCGCTTTCACAGTCTGAGTTCACGGCGGACGAGCTCGCGGTGGCGGACGCTATCCTTGAACTGAAGACTCGCCCTCCTGAAGGGTTGCTCCCGCCTTGGGGCGGTAAGAGGAGCCGGTCGATTCCGGCCGATCCAGCCCCGATCGTCGCCGAGCCAGTGGTCGGTACAGGAGATGGAGGTGCCATATTGAAGAGGATGCGGTTGATTCCGGCCGATCCAGCCCCGATCGTCGCCGAACCAGTGGCCGGTACAGGAGATGGAGGTGCGATTTCGAACCCCAAAACTCCTTTCTCTTTCCCTCCCATCGGCGTCAACCAGAACTCCTCGCCGCCCCCGGCTTCCCTACCGTTGCCGCCGCCGCCTCCTCCAACGGCAAAGGTCGTTAAGAAGTTGGATAAGAAACTGGAGCACAAGAAGGTAACATATATAGCTTGGTCCTCTCGCTCTCTCTCTCGCTCTCTCTCTCTCTAGATTCTAGATTCTTGATTCTTGATTCAATTTAATGGGGTTTATGATGATGGTGATGCAGATGGTGAATGAGCAGAAGCAGATGATAGCGGAGACAAAACGCGATCTTCAACAGGTTAGGGTTTTTGGGGGAAAACAACCCATTTTTAATTATTTGTCTTCGTGATTTTACGTTTCTTGGGTTGTTTTCTAAATCCCGATCATTTGTTTATTTTTCAGTCTGTTGCGGAGGTGCAGAGAAGCTATCAAAGCTTGAAGGATGAGAACATTCAACTAAAACAGCTGTTTCAGATACATTATCAACATGCCCATCATTGGATCGATGTGAAATTTTACTAATTAAAGGAAGGAAAAAAACCCTAAATTTGTTCTCTTTGCCTTTCCATATTCTTTTAGGCGCAACAGCAGTGGAAGCAAGATCTAGCACAGCAGTCGTCTTCGTCGCAAAGCCAACCCTTGGGTCTGTTCCCGGTGGGCCCCACTCAATCTGCCGGTCCCCACCATCCCCGGCAGCTGCTTGATCTCAACATGCAACCGGAGGAGGGGGAGGAGCCGGCGCCCCCGCCACCTCCTCATCAGCCGGCGGAGGCGAGGGTTTTAATGCAGCAGCATAACCAGAGGGCGGCGCAGTGCGCGGAGGCGAGGCGGATGAGGAAAGCGGCGCTGCAGAGGCGGCAGCCGCCCAAGATCCAAGGGGTGAAGCAGTCAGTTATATGATCTTTTGGGTCGGGGGAGGGAGGGGGGATTAAATTAGTTTTAATTGTAGGATAATTACTAGTTTAGATTAAGAGTAGGGTGGTCCTTAATTAAAAGAGTGTTGCCTATTTGATCATTCTATTTAATGGGTCCCAAATATTGCATTGTTCATGTATTAATATTATGAATAAAAAAAGGTGGCTCGTTCATTCTAATTTTCTTTTCTTTTGTTTTATTTGGGCAATAATCTTTTAATTATTTTTTATATTTGTTTGGCCGTCTCGTGATAAGAACAAAACTGCTGTTGGAATGGTCAGCACTCAGCACAAGACGGTTTTTTTTGAATCGATGAAGGCCCGAATTTAATCTTCTTGTTACATCGGGAAACCTTTCAGAATTTGATTTTTAGTTTGCAACAAACTTATCATCTTTGGTTATAGCTTTTTTTGGAAGAAAATGGATTTCGTTTTCTTTCACAAAAAATGAGTGCCGGCTTTTACTACACATTTCATAGACTTTATTTATAAAATTATAATACATGCCCCTCTTTTACTTTTTTTCAAAAACTATTTTTGAAGTTGGTAAAGCTTATAAGATAAAAGATAATAAGAGAAAGAAATGGACGTTTCGAAGTCTCAAGTCCTTCATATCGGATGACTTGGACAACATGAGTTGATGTTTGGGTCTACCGTACATATTTTTTATTTTTTGGTTCATCGGAAAACAGTAGAAAAACCACTCGACCTCACACAGCGGGAGGGAGGGCATATGTGTCGCGGAAACACGATGACTTCCCAGGAGGTCACGCATCATATTACTGCTCTCGACCGCCGAACACTTAACTTTGGAGTTCTCATGGAACCGGAAGAATCTGGAGAATCCTACAGCGCCCTTTGGTTCTACAGATTTGCGTATGACATTCACTAACTTTAAGAATCTTGAGTGCGTAGTCATCCAGGAGAGTGGTGAGCAAAGACTATGCAAGGGAATGGAAAGATGCAAGAGGAGAACAAACTTGTCTGAACCCTTCTTCGTAAGTATCATCGGATCAATGGGCATTAATAGGAGGTGTTGCACCTCAAAAGTGTTGTCTACAAGACACAAGATCTCAGCTCAAGCAATGGCCCATGAAGAGACTGAGACTGTTGGAATTGGACATGTTCATGACGGGTTTAACCAAGGGGTAAAATGTAATTATAATATTAATTAAGGGGTTATATGTAAATTGAATTAGCCATTGTGGATAATTGCAATTTACAGAAGTTCGGGGTTACCAACGTAAATTTTTTTTTCTAACTACCCTACCATTGAAATCTATATGTTATGTTTTCAACGTTAAGAAACTTCCTCCTCCTTAATTCCTATATACCCCCCATTGGCTGTGAGAAAATGATCAAGAAAATTATATGCATTTTCTCCTCTCTCCCAACAGAAAACGTAAAAAGAAGAAGATTAAGAAGTAATCTTGGGGGTGAGAAAAAAAATTTCCTTCGGTGATTCCAAATCCAATATGACGTGCTCATCTATTCCGCTGAAATCAGGTGATGTCTTTATTCCTCTTCGTCGAACAACTCTAATAGAGACTTAAGCCAACCTAATGGTCTTTGATTCTGATGTTACAAAGAAACACACGAATGCATTTTGGAGTTTTAGACTACATATATGGTTATTCGGCAAACAAGATCCTTGATGTATAGGTACTAGAAATAACACGTGCACAAAGTGCACGGTGCAGAAAAAACCCGTACGAAAAGGATGCGGTGCACACGCGCAAACGAAAAGGAGATAGAAGTGTGGGTGTGAGTCGGTAGCGTCGGGGGGTAAAAAGACCCAAAAACAAAACCCGAAGCCTAAAACCCCAAAGCCCAAAAGAAAGCCCAAAACCACAAAGCCCAAAAGAGAGCAAACATGTAAATAAGTGGACTTGTGGGGTGTTTTTTGGGTTTTTTGGTGGGAGTGGCAAACACGTATATAAGAGGAAAGTGTGGGTTATTTTTTGGAGGTTTGTCCCAGTCAATTTGTGACTGGGACAAATCCTGCCACCTAGGAAAAGTCTAGGTGGCAGGTTGTGTTTTATAGAAGATGTTATGACCTTAAGGCCGGCCCATGAAATTGAGGCCTATATGCGCTGGGGCCTAAGCAAACACCTCACCGACCTCCCGGATGGGACACTAGCCCGAGTGGAAGATCGCATCGATCCAAGGAAACTCGCCTCTCTCCGCCACTAGCTCACCTCTGAGGTCAACCCGAGAAACTCGCCCGTCCGACCGTCAAGCTCACTGTGCCGAGGATAAGCTCGCCTACCCGCCAACAAGAAGCACCGTCCAGAGGAGTTGAGCTTGGTCGCCAAGCTTGGCTTGTCCCCGAGGGAGACCAGGTGTAAATATCTTTGACATGATGACGTAGGCTCACCTCCCCTCCGTTAATGCCAGAGGTTAAGGACGAGAACTGATGGCCGTCCCTCACGTCTCATTAATGTACCTGACACCATCTGACACCATTAATGCAGAAAATATCCCTGAAACAGCTCGCCAACCTATCGCTTCACTACTCGAGTGCCAGCTGGGTTGATTCGACAGCTGACATGATGATGAACAACAGCCTCTCAGCCCTATAAATACCCCTCATGCCTCCATAGAGGGGGTTGGTCAGTAAAAATATCTAAATTATTCTCATATTAAAGGTCGGATATCATTCACATATCTGCGCCTTCCTCATAAGCTCGCCACGCTTCACCGATCTGTCTTAAGATCGCCAAGCGTGTCCGACACCTACATTTTACGTCACTTGCTGACTTAAGCATCTGAGGGGCTACGGGCTGACAGCCAGCCCCGCCTTTCTGACGAGTTGCTATTCTCGCAGGAAGCTCGCCCCAGCTACCGGGAGACGGTGACCTTCGGCGACCTCCGGGCGACATTGAATCCTTCACCTTCAAAGCGAGTTCTGAGCCGTGCAAACCTCACAATTAGCCAAAAACTTGTAATCATTGTACCCATGATTATCAATTTAAATAAATATCATTGTGTGCGGATCTGACCCGCAACAATTGGCGCCGTCTATGGGAACAAAGGTTACACCCATGTCAGGCTCCACACGTCCACACCACATTTCTCGCCACGGCAAGTCACCCAACGTCACACCCTCTCCGCCTCTGAAGAGGCCGGGTCGACTTGCAAAGTTTTTAGATACCAAAATGATGTTTACTAGGTTCAATCCATCATGGGATACCAACCCTACCAACTCATTGATTTGCAAAGTTTTTCATTCAAATGGAGTTGATGGTGCTTAAGTGATGCACCAAAGTAGGGGGAGCTTAATGTTGTAAGTATCTTCTTACATTTGATATACATTTGGTATCCATATGTATTGAATGCATGCATTGTTAGAATATTTACATTGGTATCATTTTGTTTCAATTAGTATGCTAGAAGTGCGTATGCCATAAGTTCTATGATGTTATATCTATGTTTGGCATAACACTTTTGCATGTTACTTTTGGTATCATTTTGCCACATTTGGTTTTCACATTGGATTTTTGTCTCTGATGTTGATTTCGTCGCTCGACGATTAACTTGGTTAAATAGAAATTTTTTTTATGAAAACATAGAATTGTTTTCCATGCACTATTTAACTAAGAATGTTGATATTGGAGAGTATGTTCCATAACTCAATAAGTGAAATTAATTTGAGTTTTGGATATTTCGTATTTCGATTTTCGCCTATGGCTTGATGATTTCGTTTTTCGATTTTCGCCTATGGTTTGACGATTTCGTTTTTCGATTTTCGCCTATTGTTTGATGATTTCGTATTTCGATTTTCGCCTATGGCTTGATGATTTCGTTATTTCGATTTTCGCCTATGGTTTGATGATTTCGTATTTCGATTTTCGCCTATGGCTTGATGGTTTCGTTTTTCGATTTTCGACTATGGTCAAGTTGGCACGCTTTGATTTTCTTCGGTATTTTACTTTAGGTATTTTACTTTGGTGTCATTTGAACCGTGGTCGTATTCTTCGACTCTCGTGCTTTTACTTTTAGCCATTGTAATCTTGTCGTTGATCTCCTCCCGCTCTTTTTGCTAATGCCAAAGGGGGAGAGAATTAATAATGACAATGTGCTAATTGATAATTCAAAGCAATTTACCATGAATCTAATTTGATATATATTAGATTCAAGGGGAGTGAAGATATAAAAATGGATTTAGATCCTACATGTCAATAATTGGTTCATATTTCATATCTTCCTCATCTGCTTGATTCGTATGATTAATATTTAATACGAGACTAACGTGTCATCAATGCAGGGGGAGTAAGTAAATGTCTTTTGAATCATTATTATTGATTATTATTTATGTTGGTTTGTCATCACCAAAAAGGGGGAGAATGTTGAGTATTGATTCCCCGGATTTGGTTTTGGATGATGAGCAAACATAAATATCGTATACTAACTGTTTGTGAACGCAGTTATGGAGATCGTCGCCAAAAGAATACGTATATCAAAAGCGACGTCTCAAGACTTCTCAATACGCGTGATCGTGTGCATGAAGCTTCGTTGAAGCTCAAGGAGCAATATTGAAGTCAAGAAGAATGAAGATTGAAGCTTCGAAGACGGTTCGTCATGTATTATTTATTGTCTTCTAGCTTCATAGAATAGAATGTTAAGCCTTGAGTAGGACTTACATTATAATCTTCATTTCGCTCATATCTTAGAGCTAGGATTATCATAGAAGTCAATAGATACTTTTCCGAAGCCTATCACTTCTTCCCTCGGCTTCTAGTGCATGTTAGTTGGTTCAAGTAGAAGAACCAACCGACTAGATGACGATCTAGTCGGTCGGTAATTCCTATTGAACCGACTAGAATGCCTTGCTCATTCCAGCTCATTCCATGTTGATCAATTAGTCGGTCAAAGAAGAGTCGCCGACCGACTAGATGACGATCTAGTCGGTTACGAATCCTTCTTAAACCGACTAGTTATCATTGCCTGATTTCAGCCTGAGCTACTGTTTATAGTTAGTCGGTCAAAGCTCAACGACCGACCGACTAGTTGAGAAACTAGTCGGTTGGAAGTTGTTCTTAAACCGACTAGCTGTCTTTGTTTCCAGCCTATTGTTTTTCTCTCTTAGTCGGTCAAAGAACACTCACCGACCGACTAGATGATGATCTAGTCGGTTGGCAAGTCTTCTTAGACCGACTAGTTCATATTGCCTGGAACTTCATCTTTTGGCTGTCGAGCTGTTAGTGGGTTCATGTTGAATCACCGACCGATTAGTTGATGAACTAGTCGGTCAGTGATCCTTCTTAGACCGACTAGTCTGCTTCAGAATAGAGCCGTTGGAGCTTTAATTGAAACGTTTTTCTCTCTCTCTTTCCTCTATCCTATATATACATGGAGGGGTTCTTTCCTAGTATTCAAGGCTGCCATTTTAGAGGTTTAGAGATATCAAAGAGAAGCTATTCAACTCCATTCTAAAGCTTTCTCTTCCTCACAAGAATCTCTCCCTCAACTCTTTGAGCCATATTCCTCAAGAGAGATTCTCTCCATTGTGAGCCTTCCAAGCCAAGAGCTTGATCCAAAGTCATCATCCTCCATCCTAGCCTTCGATCGCTGATCTTATTGGTGGAGCTTCGGTTTGGTGACATTCTCTACTCAAAATCCCTCTTTGCCCTAATTTGGTAAGTATATTCAAGGCATAGGATTTTGTGGTAAGTGTTTCAATATTTCATCGCATTTGATATTTGAATTGTTCTCTCGGTTGTGAGAGAAGTGTGTGATCCCGGTTTGTGGGAGTCACATGTCATTTGTATGATTTGGTCTTGTGAAGGGTTTTCACAAGAATTTCATAGTGCTAAATCTTAAGTTAGGGTTTCTAACTCAAGTATCCGGAGGAGATCCGGGTGGTTGGGACGTAGGATCACCGGGAACAAGTCGGGGAGACTTGGGTGGATCCGAACCCGTTACATGCTTTGTTTGCGTTTGTTATTTCTTGTTGATTGTTGTTTATTCCGCATTGTCGTTTGTTTCTTGTACAATAATTAGGAATAACTATCTTGATTATTTTAAAGTACTATTCACCCCCCCCCCCTCTAGTACATGTGCAGTAGCTTCACAGGGCACTATAATTGGTATCAGAGTCAAGGTTAAAGCTACAAGTTCAAAGCTATGACGAACAACGACTACAACGTCTTCAAGGATCGTCAAGGATCTTCTTCAGTTATGGAAGGACAATCCTCAGTCAGGCCTCCTCACTTCAACGGTACCAACTATGGGTACTGGAAATGCCGGATGGAAACCTTCCTCCGGAGTGCTTCACTTTGGAGCGCCACGATGACGGAGTATGTCGAGCCCGCCGAAGAAGATTTCGCGAAGTGGACTACCATGGAGGTCGCCGCGGAGGTAAGCAATGCCAAGGCCATGAATGCCTTGCAATGTGCGTTGGAGCCCGAAGACTTCAACAAGATATGCACATGTAAGAGTGCATATCAAGTATGGAACCAATTCCTCATCTTGCACGAAGGAACGAGTACGGTAAAAGATTCTAAACTCGTTGTCGCTAACAAAGAATTTGAGTTGTTTCACATAGAACAGGGTGAAACCATGAAGGACTACTATGCTCGCTTCGTGGACATATCCAACGAATTGGAAGCTCTCGGGAAGATGTACACCCAAAAGGAGAAAGTCGCGAAGATAATCGATGGACTTCCTTCTTGTTGGGAAAAGCGTACCTTCGCCATCGAGGAAGGTAACGATATGAATAAGTACACGGTTGTACAACTAATGGGTACCTTGTTGTCTTACGAGGTACGCAAGGAGAGTAAGATAAAGATGAAGGAGAAGATGAAGGCGTACTTGAAGCAAGACGAGCCAAAGAAAAAGGTGATTGCTTACAAGGCCGCTCCATCTACCGATGATGAAGAATCGGAAGAAGAATCGGAAGAAGAGTTGGACATGGAAGCTTTGGCCGATTTGGCAAAGAAGTTCGACCGATTCTTTCGACAAGGTAAGTTGAAGAATAAATGTAAATTTATTTCGACTAATGTCTCCTCTCCCATGTGTTATAAATGCAACAAGCCATGACATATCAAGCCGGATTATCCTCTAAACAAACACACGGAGAAGTGGAAGGCATCCAAGTACGACAAGTCGAGAAAGCACAAGAAAGGACTTGTCGGCACTTTCACCAACTCTGACGAGGACTCCTCAAGTGGAGAGTCGGACGATGAAAGAGTGGAGAAAGCACACACGTGCTTCATGGGAAAAGAGGAACAAGCTCAAGAGACCTCCTCCGATGAAAGCGGGGATGAAAGCGAGGATGAAGGCGGTGAGGTAACAATGGACGAACTTAGAATAGCTAATGAATAACTTTGGAATAAGTTTTCTAATTTAGCTACTAGATTTATTAAGACTAAAAATGAGCTAGATAGTCTTAAAACCTCGCCTAAACCTATCATCGTCAACAACGACACCGTTGTTAAAGGGTTGAGAAATGAGATTGAAAATCTCAAATCTCAACTTGAGCATGTTCATGTCGAGGATTCGGATGAACATGTGATAGCGGATTTGACGTCTCAAAACTCAACTTTGAGTATTGAGAATAAAAATCTCAAATCACATGTTTGCGCACTCACATCGCAAGTGTCCACCTTGGATGCTTCGATGCATTCTCTCACCGAGAAATACGAGTGCATATTAGGCCGAATTCATGAATTCAATAAAGGTAAGGGCCATTTGGATAATATCCTAAATGACTTACTTCGGGCCAATCATCACATTGGCTTGGGGTAAAAAGATGGGAGAGTCATCCAAATTGTCCGCCACCTTTTTTAGGCCAACGTCCGATGCTTCTACTAGTGGGAGTAAATACTTCATGGGTAGTTCTTCTACCAATGGTGCTTTCGCTAGGAACACACCCCCATTTGGAAAGAAACCCACTTTGGGTGGACCTCCAAAGAGGGGTCATGCTTTCATGTATGTCATGCCACGTAGGAACACACATCCTACTCCACATGTTAGCACGTATGATGATTTTTATGCTCCGCATCCACGAGCACGTGCACACCATGTGAGACACACTCATGCACGTGTTCCACCACATGCATATGTTCATTCACATTCTCATATGAATAAGTATCATCATGCACCATTGCATCATATGCCATATGCTTACCCACGACATGCATCACATATAAATCAACAACGTATGCTTGTTCCCAATAGGATTAGGACTCCCAGGACATACACCATTTGGGGTCCGAAGAAAAAAGCATGTATAATAAGGATATGTATGTGCAATCGTATATAAACGATATTATTTTGAATGATGATTATGTTGGGAAATCACGGTCCTCGTGGACTTGGTTTTCGAAGGGTTAGTTTCCTTTGACCCTTCATTGCTTGGTACCATAAGTTTAATTTCATTTTATGGGTACCAACGTAATTGTGGTAAGAATTGGTTTATTTTTTATTTGCATATTAATCGTGGATGTGCATGTTAATTTGAATTTAATATGGCTATGGGTTACGTTTATTTGAAGTTAATGTGTTATATTTGTTGCCTAACCCATAGGATCCAAAAGGATTTTTGGATACCAAAATGATGTTTACTAGGTTCAATCCATCATGGGATACCAACCTTACCAACTCATTGATTTGCAAAGTTTTTCATTCAAATGGAGTTGATGGTGCTTAAGTGATGCACCAAAGTAGGGGGAGCTTAATGTTGTAAGTATCTTCTTACATTTGATATACATTTGGTATCCATATGTATTGAATGCATGCATTGTTAGAATATTTACATTGGTATCATTTTGTTTCAATTAGTATGCTAGAAGTGCGTATGCCATAAGTTCTATGATGTTATATCTATGTTTGGCATAACACTTTTGCTTGTTACTTTTGGTATCATTTTGCTACATTTGGTTTTCACATTGGATTTTTGTCTCTGATGTTGATTTCGTCGCTCGACGATTAACTTGGTTAAATAGAAATTCTTTCTATGAAAACATAGAATTGTTTTCCATGCACTATTTAACTAAGAATGTTGATATTGGAGAGTATGTTCCATAACTCAATAAGTGAAATTAATTTGAGTTTTGGATATTTCGTATTTCGATTTTCGCCTATGGCTTGATGATTTCGTTTTTCGATTTTCGCCTATGGTTTGATGATTTCGTTTTTCGATTTTCGCCTATTGTTTGATGATTTCGTATTTAGATTTTCGCATATGGCTTGATGATTTCGTTATTTCGATTTTCGCCTATGGTTTGATGATTTCGTATTTCGATTTTCGCCTATGGCTTGATGGTTTCGTTTTTCGATTTTCGACTATGGTCAAGTTGGCACGCTTTGATATTCTTCGGTATTTTACTTTTGGTATTTTACTTTGGTGTCATTTGAACCGTAGTCGTATTCTTTGACTCCCGTGCTTTTACTTTTAGCCATTGTAATCTTGTCGTTGATCTCCTCCCGCTCTTTTTGCTAATGCCAAAGGGGGAGAGAATTAATAATGACAATGTGCTAATTGATAATTCAAAGCAATTTACCATGAATCTAATTTGATATATATTAGATTCAAGGGGAGTGAAGATATAAAAATGGATTTAGATCCTATATGTCAATAATTGGTTCATATTTCATATCTTCCTCATCTGCTTGATTCGTATGATTAATATTTAATACAAGACTAACGTGTCATCAATGCAGGGGGAGTAAGTAAATGTCTTTTGAATCATTATTATTGATTATTATTTATGTTGGCTTGTCATCACCAAAAAGGGGGAGAATGTTGAGTATTGATTCCCCGGATTTGGTTTTGGATGATGATCAAACATAAATATCGTATACTAACTGTTTGTGAGCGCAATTATGGAGATCGTCGCCAAAAGAATACGTATATCAAAAGCGACGTCTTAAGACTTCTCAATACGCGTGATCGTGTGCCTGAAGCTTCGTTGAAGCTCAAGGAGCAATATTGAAGTCAAGAAGAATGAAGATTGAAGCTTCGAAGACGGTTCGTCATGTATTATTTATTGTCTTCTAGCTTCATAGAATAGAATGTTAAGCCTTGAGTAGGACTTACATTATAAACTTTATTTCTCTCATATCTTAGAGCTAGGATTATTATAGAAGCCAATAGATACTTTCCCGAAGCCTATCGCTTCTTCCCTCGGCTTCTAGTGCATGTTAGTTAGTTCAAGTAGAAGAACCAACCGACTAGATGACGATCTAGTCGGTCGGCAATTCCTCTTGAACCGACGAGAATGCCTTGCTCATTTCAGCTCATTCCCTGTTGATTAATTAGTCGGTCAAAGAAGAGTCACAGACCGACTAGATGACGATCTAGTCGGTTACGAATCCTTCTTAAACCGACTAGTTATCATTGCCTGATTTCAGCCTGAGCTACTGTTTACAGTTAGTCGGTCAAAGCTCAACGACCGACCGACTAGTTGAGAAACTAGTCGGTTAGAAGTTGTTCTTAAACCGACTAGCTGTCTTTGTTTCCAGCCTATTGTTTTTCTCTCTTAGTCGGTCAAAGAACACTCACCGACCGACTAGATGATGATCTAGTCGGTTGGCAAGTCTTCTTAGACCGACTAGTTCATATTGCCTGGAACTTCATCTTTTGGCTGTCGAGCTGTTAGTCGGTTCATGTTGAATCACCGACCGATTAGTTGATGAACTAGTCGGTCAGTGATCCTTCTTAGATCGACTAGTCTGCTTCAGAATAGAGTTGTTGGAGCTTTAATTGAAACGTTTTTCTCTCTCTCTTTCCTCTATCCTATATATACTTGGAGGGGTTCTTTCCTAGTATTCAAGGCTGCCATTTTAGAGGTTTAGAGATATCAAAGAGAAGCTATTCAACTCCATTCTAAAGCTTTCTCTTCCTCACAAGAATTTCTCCCTCAACTCTTTGAGCCATATTCCTCAAGAGAGATTTTCTCCATTGTGAGCCTTCCAAGCCAAGAGCTTGATCCAAAGTCATCATCCTCCATCCTAGCCTTCGATCGTTGATCTTATTGGTGGAGCTTCGGTTTGGTGACATTCTCTACTCAAAATCCCTCTTTGCCCTAATTTGGTAAGTATACTCAAGGCATAGGATTTTGTAGTAAGTGTTTCAATATTTCATCGCATTTGATATTTGAATTGTTCTCTCGGTTGTGAGAGAAGTGTGTGATCCCGGTTTGTGGGAGTCACATGTCATTTGTATGATTTGGTCTTGTGAAGGGTTTTCACAAGAATTTCATAGTGCTAAATCTTGAGTTAGGGTTTCTAACTCAAGTATCCGGAGGGGATCCGGGTGGTTGGGACGTAGGATCACCGGAAACAAGTCGGGGAGACTTGGGTGGATCCGAACCCGTTACATGCTTTGTTTGCGTTTGTTAATTCTTGTTGATTGTTGTTTATTTCGCATTATCTTTTGTTTCTTACACAATATTAGGAATAACTATCTTGATTATTTTAAAGTACTATTCACCCCCCTCTAGTACATGTGCAGTAGCTTCACAGGGCACTACAGAAGTCCCCTCCGAGCTCCGCAATGTGAGTAGAGACCTCCTCCCCTAATTTGACGAAGAAGATGCAGCACAGCAGAGCAGGTTCGAAGAAGTGGAGGTAGCCGCTCTGCAAAGGAGATCAATAGGGAGGAGGAGGCCGCTCATCAGAGGCGACTAGAGGAGGAAGCATCCATTCAACGGCTTTGCCTCCTCGATGTTGAAAGGGAGATGCTTCAAGAGGGGAGCCAAGGATTCCCCCTGGCATCGGCCTAGATGGTGCGGAGGAACGTTGTGGAGCCAAGGAGTCCCCCTGGCGTCGGCCTAGATGGTGCGGAGGAACGCCGTGTGGGACAATTCCGTGGAAAGCTATCGTCGTGGGAGATTACCTAGCCCGAGGCAAGGAGGGCGTGAATATCATAGCAGGAGCCCCACTTGGTAAGATCATCGCTCTCTTAGGCATGGAGACATGCGGCGGAGGAGCCGCGACTGCAGCCTTATCCCTCGGGAGAGATGGAGGAACGCCTCTGAGCACCGAGGTGGCTCATCCGACGGTTCCAACCAGCGGCGGGAACATCAGAGCAACAGGAACATTCCACAAAGGTCGCCGACACCTCCCCCTGCCTTGAAGAAGCCAATCCACTGACCCAAAGGGTGATCTCAACCCCGGTACCCCATAGGTTCAAGCTACCTCAAATTTAGGTTCGGGCGATCCCCTGGATCATGTGCAGCTATATCGGGGAGTTATGGAGACCATGTGGCATGTGACACCCTCCTTTGCCGAGCTTTTCAGACGTCCTTGAAGAAGGCGGTGTTGGAGTGGTACAACAGCTTGCCCAATGACTCCGTTGATTCGTTTGGCGACCTCTCACATAAATTTTGCCACCACTTTTTGGCGGGGCGAAGAAAAAAGAGGGCGTCAGATTATCTGTTCACGATGGTCCAGAGGGAGGGGGAGACCATCCACAGATTTTTGAAGCGCTTCAACGACGAGAGACTCAACGTGAAGAGCTGCGAGGATGAGCTTGTCATGGCGGTCATTAAAAGAGGGCTGGCAAATAGGAGTTTGCATAAGTCCTTGCTCCATGATCCGCCAACTGACCTTGACGACCTCTTCACCAGAGTAGAGAAGTTCATGCTGAGTGAGGAGGCCTTGGGGGCAAAGAAGGAGGTCGCACCAGCCAAAGCCCCTGCGTTGAGGTGATGCCCAACCGACGGCTGTGGCAGGAGGAACGTCCCCAAAGGCACGACCAAGACCGCCCCCGAGCAACGATCTAGGATCTTGGTTTGATGATGACAAACGTGTCGTTATATCTAATGTGTGTGCTTAGTGTGTTTCAGGATTGACGAAACAATATATTTGCACTATTTGGCAGAATTGCTATTCGCATAGCATATTGGGAGAGAGGGAGTGTGTGTGCACAAAGAAGTTGGACTTGGTCCTATATGGGTTGAGATGGATTTGGTCAAATCAATTATCAAGATTTGCAAAGATTTTTCCATACCCAATTTAATTTGCAAATCAAATCCCATGGCAATCTTTATCTCATTCAAATTCAAATTCAATTAAAGATTGCATCAAATCCAAAAATATCAAAACCACTCCTATAGGGTCACCACGAGAGGATGCAACAAAAAAAAACCCTAAGCTCCAATATAAAAGCTCTTCCTCCTAACAATCCTAAAGTGCGGCAATCAACAAAATCCCCAGCATCAAAGCTACGGCAATCATTTTAAAAAGAGAGGGGCTTACGCAAAAATTTCTCAATCACGCAAATACTTCTCCTCTCCAAAGACAAAAAGAAACCCTACCATCAAAAGCTTACGTCAAGCAACACTTGACAATCAAAACCCTATCTCTCTTATCCAAAGCCCAGGATCATCCTCGAGCCCACAGTCATCGTCGCTTGGAGAACACGAGGAGGTCGCACGTTCGTCGAAGAACCCTATCAACCGCTGCCACCGGAGGAGCAGCGATCGCCGTCTTCTGAACACCACCGCCTTGAGAAGTCGAGCTGCAAGTCGGAGCACCGCCGTCTTTGTTGCTGCTGCCGAGTCGAGGAAGCCGAAGGCCCGAACGTCGAAGAGATTCGCTGATGCACGAAACATCACCGACGAAGCCGTGACGAGATCACCGCTGCTGCAAACGGAGACAACGAAGAAGCCACCACCGTCAACGTCGAAGCTTGGCTACTGCATGAAACAAGCCCTCGCCGCTGAGAGCTCATCGCCGGTAGGGACGTCGTTGCCGTCGGGGTGAAGTACGAGCATGCGCCTGTCAAAAGTCTCGCCGTTGCCGTTCTCGCACGACAGAGGAAATCACCCCGCCGACATCTGCTTGTCGAAGAAGCACCACCCATCGGAGGAGAACTCGCTACCATCGGTCGTGTCGAAGTCCTCGTTGTTGCGGAGCCATCGCCGGAGGAGTACGCCGTTGCCATCTCCCTCGAGTAGCTGCTGCCACGAGATCCACGCTCCACGAAGACGTTGAGTAGCGCCGCCGTATCATCTTGCAGCCGCTCCTTTACGAGCTCTCGCTGCTGAAGACGACGTCACCACCGGAGAAGAGTCATCGCCGCAAGAAGTCACCTTCGTTGAGGAATTTACTGGCCGCCTGCATGCCCTAAGGAGAGTACAACGTCGTTTGCATGAAGTGAGGAGATCCGCACGATCTCGTGAATCAACGGTGGGATTTAATTGAAGCGGGGTGAAATCGGAAACGAAGCCCGCATCGTATATTTGCTGACGTGGTGGCTGCATCAACCGCAGACGAGTTAAAGCCGTACGAATCTCAAAGGCTGACGTGGCTTGGTTTTTAAGGGAGCTGCTCTGCGCACAGACCGCCCAATTATAAGGATTTGAACTGAATTTCTTTACACACAGACCAGTGTGTATTTTGCAATCCAGGAGTCAGATTGAGACACCGTTTGCGTCAGATTGGAGCTGACGACGTGCTGATTGATAGAGACGCCTACACGGACACAAACTAAGCATTTCTAAACCCTTAAACTCATTTATTTGTGTCTTAGTGTAACGTTCTCTGTAGGGAAAATCTTTACCTATTTTTCTGTGACTATTTTGGGACTTGTCTAGTTGGGACTAGACAAGTGGGACCCAGCTAGTTTGGGACTAGCTGGTAGAAAGCGTTACTAGGATTCATAGTGAGAGAAAACACTGTGTGTGGGGTACTGAGAGCCTGGCGAGTGTATAGACGTAGAGGGTGCTCTGAGCATGCTCTAACTTGTGGTTTTGTACCTATTGCGCTATTCAATACTAGTTCTGCTTTGGGGGCTGGAGTAGGTCGTTGGGACGATCGAACCAGGGTAAATCTGATGTGTACTCTGTGACTGCATTTTATTTACCATGTTACTACTATAACTGCGTGTGCTTATTCGTGGGTTGCACGAATTATTTTTATAAGCCTATTCACCCCCCCTTTAGGCTAGGATCAAGATCCAACAAGTGGTATCAGAGCAGGTTTTATGATCTAGCCTAGGATTGACCATGAATAACCGTATGGATAGTGCTTTTGCTGAGGGTCAGTCTGTTTCCCGTCCCCCTAGGTTTAATGGAGGTGATTATGCTTATTGGAAAAATCGAATGAAAATCTACCTTATTTCGGTTGACTATAAAGATTGGCAAATAATTGAAAAAGGTTATAAACTGCATGTTATTAAAGTAGAAAATGTTGAGATTGAAAAACCAAATGACAAATGGGATGATAATGATTGGAAATCTTATTCTTTAAATGCTAAAGCTATGAATGCTCTCATTTGTGCACTTGATAAATCTGAATATAATAGAATCTCACATTGTTTAACTGCGCAGGAAATATGGCACACTTTGGAGGTGACGCACGAGGGAACGTCACAGGTAAAGGAGTCTAGACTGTCTCTTTTGAGTGCAGAGTTCGAGGGATTTCGCATGCTACCATCAGAGAGCATATCAGAGATGTATGCGAGGTTCACCGACATAGTCTACAAGTCTAGCTTGCTTGGAAAGCTATATGAGAGCCTCGATCAAGTAAGGAAGATCCTAAGAGCATTGCCAAGCTCTTTCAGACCAAAGGTCACCGCCATCCAGGAAGCAAAGGTATTGTCTCAATTGAAGGTGGAGGACCTTATTGGTAAGTTGATGTCCCATGAGTTAGAACTGCAAAATGTTGAAGCAAGAGAGAAACCTGAGGAGAAAGAGAAAGCCATAAAGCCCCTTGCTCTAAAAGCTGACGAAAGTGAAGATGATGATGACGACATAGTGCTAATGGTGAGAAACTTCAGAAAGTTCATCATGACCAAGCATGGGAGAAACGGAATGGCACCCAGGTTTAATCGTTCTAACTTTAATAATTCTTCCAAGCAATTTAATGATCAGAAATCTACTGATAGACTGCAATGTTTTAAATGCAAGGGAAGAGGACATCTGATGAAGGATTGCCCAAATGAAACTGCTCAGCTCGCTAAAGGAAAAGGAAAAGGAAAAGCGAAGGTATTAACATGGGATATGGATAGCGAAGCTGAAAGCGAGGAGGAAAATGAAGCCCATTCTTGCATGTCTTTGATGGGCATCCAAGATGAGAAACTGTCAGGTAGCAAAGCTGAACTTCTTAAAATTTGTGAAGAAATGCAAAATCAAATAGTAGATCATGAGTTCACTATTGAATGTCTCCAAAATCAGAACTATGACATGCAAGTTAGAGATGATAAGGTGTTTAAAGAGAATGAAAAACTTAAAATTGAACTTAATGCATGTAAGTCTACTATTGAAGTCATGAAGAAGGAAAAAGAAAGCTTTGATGAAAATGCTCCTTGTATTTCTTGTTCCTCATTATTAAACCAAATTAGCATGCTTAAACTTGATTTGATTAAGCTCGAAACTGAAAAAGACTATGTGATTAGAGAGCTTAATGATAAATTCTGCATGTTGGACAATGACTTTAAAAGAAAAATGATTGAATTTGAAAAGAAGGAAGAGGAAAACGAGAGAGCTTTTATTAGTAAATGCACGATGCTTGTGGAAGAAAATAAACAATTAAAAACCAAAGTCTCTCATCTTGAAGTTGCCATTAAGAAATTCTCTATGGGAAAACAATCGTTGGACACTATTTTAGAGAATCAATTATATGGCAATAATAGAAGAGGACTTGGTTTTGGTCTGAAAAACGTTGAAAAGAAAAAATTCAAGAAATTCCACAATGTATCCTCTATAGCAAAGAACAAATATGTGAAGTGCTTTACTTGTGATAGTGTAGGTCACACTTCATATTATTGTAAATTTAGGAAAACAAATATCAAGTTTAAACAAGTTTGGGTTCCTAAATCTTTAATGGCTAACACTCGTGGACGTTGTTGGATTCCAAGGTCACACTTAACAACTTTCATGTAGGTGTGATGGAGATTTGGCGAGGAGCAAATTTTTCAATGTCTCATTATTTTAGCTCCTTCGTCAAATAGCGACGAGAAGGTATAATTTTTATCCCTCTTTGCATTTCATTGCATACCTTCATAGATTGTGTTGTGTGCTTGATTTTTTTTGTGTGCTTGTTTTTATTTTGTTTTGTGTGCTTGCTTGCATGATTTTTAATGTTTGTATTCTGGAAAAAAAATTGAAAACCCCAAAAATCAAAAAATTGAGCTTAAAAGAATACCCTCTATGTTTTATCCTAAGTGGTATTGTATGAATGATCAAATCTATCCCTTGTAGAAGTTAATTCATTATTGTTGTAGCTACATGAACATGTTGTTCTCTTTTTAGTAGCCATGCCATGTCTCATAAATTTCAAATTTGACTTCTACACCTACATTTGCACTTTCACGATATTTGACTTTTTAGTGCTTTTGGAGATTCTTTTGAAGAATAATGGAAAATGAATGTAGGAATGATTAATTTCTGAATTTTCTAAGGGATATGAAGTGTTTAGCCATGAATAAAAATTGAGCACAAAAGAATTTTAAATGAGAAAATATATATATATATATATTTGAAAATTGCTCCGTATGAAAAATGGATACACTTCATGGCTAATACACAACCCACGAGTATCCAACTTATGCTACATGGCTAATCATTAGCGTTGGTGTATATAACTCGTTAAGCAATGCCATCCCACATTTAAAAGTCCTTTAAGGCTATGTTTTGGGGTTCGGTAACTTGAACTCATCTTTGATGAGGTGGGAAAATTAAATCCTCGCGATATTCATGAAAATTGGAAAATGTGGATTGATTTGATTGATTTTCTAAAATTGAATTTCCTCTTGTACTCTATTGTCAATATCACAACACTTACACAAAGGTAGAGAAGTCGTGTTATGAAATTCTATGAGCTTGAATTGTCTATTTTTTGGAAAACTCATGCAAATTGCACGCTACATTTAATAATGGTTTATTTTTGCATGGAATATTGTTGTGACTTCATTAATCCACTTTTGGTGATTACAAAGGAGGAGAAAGAGAATGAAAGAAAGATTTGTTTGTTGTCGGTATTATTTGTTGGTATTATTTGTTGAAGGGGGAGCTTGAGAACAATACTTGAATAAATGTTGAAGGGGGAGCTTGAGAGAAGGGGGAGAAATAATGTAGTGCTATGTTGTAATACTTGATTATCTCATTCCACGATTCATATTGCATTACACCATTCAACACACTTCACACACCCATACTTATTGCTCAAATCTTTTATGGGTTTGTCATCACCAAAAGGGGGAGATTGTGGGGAGAAACGATCTAGGATCTTGGTTTGATGATGACAAACGTGTCGTTATATCTAATGTGTGTGCTTAGTGTGTTTCAGGATTGACGAAACAATATATTTGCACTATTTGGCGGAATTGCTATTCGTATAGCATATTGGGAGAGAGGGAGTGTGTGTGCATAAAGAAGTTGGACTTGGTCCTATATGGGTTGAGATGGATTTGGTCAAATCAATTATCAAGATTTGCAAAGATTTTTCCATACCCAATTTGATTTGCAAATCAAATCCCATGGCAATCTTTATCTCATTCAAATTCAAATTCAATTAAAGATTGCATCAAATCCAAAAATATCAAAACCACTCCTATAGGGTCACCAAGAGAGGATGCAACAAAAAAAAACCCTAAGCTCCAATATAAAAGCTCTTTCTCCTAACAATCCTAAAGTGCGGCAATCAACAAAATCCCCAGCATCAAAGCTGCGGCAATCATTTTAAAAAGAGAGGGGCTTACGCAAAAATTTCTCAATCACGCAAATACTTCTCCTCTCAAAAGACAAAAAGAAACCCTACCATCAAAAGCTTACGGCAAGCAACACTTGACAATCAAAACCCTATCTCTCTTCTCCAAAGCCCAGGATCATCCTCGAGCCAGCAGTCATCGTCGCTTGGAGAACACGAGGAGGTCGCACGTTCGCCGAAGAACCCTATCAACCGCTGCCACCGGAGGAGCATCGATCGCCGTCTTCTGAACACCGCTGCCTTGAGAAGTCGAGCTGCAAGTCAGAGCACCGCCGTCGTCGTTGCTGCTACCGAGTCGAGGAAGTCGAAGGCCCAAACGTCGAAGAGACTCGCTGCTGCACGAAACATCACCGACGAAGCCGCGACGAGATCACCGCTGTTGCAAACGGAGACGACGAAGAAGCCACCACCGTCAACGTCGAAGCTTGGCTCCTGCACGAAACAAGCCCTCGCCACTGAGAGCTCATCGCCGGTAGGGACGTCGTTGACGTCGGGGTGAAGTACGATCAAGCGCCTGTCAAAAGTCTCGCCATTGCCGTTCTCGCACGACAGAGGAAATCGCCCCGCCGACATCTGCTTGCCGAAAAAGCACTGCCGATCGGAGGAGAACTCGCTGCCATCGGTCGTGTCGAAGTCCTTGTCGTTGCGGAGCCATCGTCGGAGGAGTACGCCGTTGCCGTCTCCCTCGAGTAGCTGCTGCCACGAGATCCAAGCTCCACAAAGACGCTGAGCAGCACCGCCGTATCATCTTGCAGCCGCTCCTTCACGAGCTCTCGCTGCCGAAGACGACGTCACCACCGGAGAAGAGTCATCGCCGCAAGAAGTCACCATCGCTGAGGAATTTGCTGGCCGCCTGCATGCCTTAAGGAGAGTACGACGTCGTTTGCATGAAGTGAGGAGATCCGCACGATCTCGTGAATCAACGGCGGGATTTAATTGAAGCGGGGGGAGATTGGAAACGAAGCCCGCATTGTATATTTGCTGACGTGGTGGCTGCATCAACCGCAGACGAGTTAAAGCCGCACGAATCTCAAAGGCTGACATGGCTTGGTTTTTAAGGGAGCTACTCTGTGCACAGACCGCCCAATTATAAGGATTTGAACTGAATTTCTTTACACACAGACCAGTGTGTATTTTACAATCCAGGAGTCAGATTGAGACACCGTTTGCGTCAGATTGGAACTGACGACGTGCTGATTGACAGAGACACCTACATAGACACAAACTGAGCATTTCTAAACCCTTAAACTCTTTTATTTGTGTCTTAGTGTAACGTTCTCTGTAGGGGAAAACTTTACCTATTTTTCTGTGACTATTTTGGGACTTGTCTAGTTGGGACTAGACAAGTGGGACCCAGCTAGTTTGGGACTAGCTGGTAGAAAGCGTTACTAGGATTCATAGTGAGAGAAAACACTGTGTGTGGGGTACTGAGAGCCTGGCGAGTGTAGAGACGTAGAGGGTGCTCTGAGCGTGCTCCAACTTGTGGTTTTGTACCTATTGCGCAATTCAATACTAGTTCTGCTTTGGGGGCTGGAGTAGGTCATTGGGACGACCGAACCAGGGTAAATCTGCTGTGTACTCTGTGTCTGCATTTTATTTACCCTGTTACTACTATAACTGCGTGTGCTTATTCGTGGGTTGCACGAATTATTTTTATAAGCCTATTCACCCCCCCTCTAGGCTAGGATCAAGATCCAACAGGCACGACCAGGGCGGCCCTCGTGGGCAGGATCGCCCGGAGCGCTGAGGTGATTCCTCGCCCCCAGGAACCCTGCTCCAGCAGGCAGACCCGAAAGGCCGCATGAGCTTAGCAACACAAGACTCAATGCCGCCCTGGTGGAGGTGATGGCGGCGACCTTGGCGGGCGGATTTCTCAGGAACATGCCACCGGAGATGCGGACAAGGCCTACCGACAGGAACACACAAAGGTATTGTCGGTATCACCACGACCATGGCCATGATACCGACAACTGGTTCACCCTGAAAAGGGATATTAGGCAGCTCATACAGGGTGGCCACCTTTAAAGGTTCATCGAACAAGGAGTCCAGATGCGTGAAGGGCGAACTCTTGCAGAACCTCTCCGGCTGACCCAGGCCCAAAACGTCGAGCAAGCCGCCAATCCTATCACGAGGCCGATCCTGTGCATAGATTGAGAGACAGGCTACCCGACATCCTCTGATCCTACCGCCTTAAAGTATTATCAATAAAAATTTTGTTCTTACATTTGTACAAACGACATGTTGTTTGAATGACAGTTTCAGATCCCCTCCGAGATAAAAAGCACCTCCATAAAGGTCGTTTTGGTCATCTGGATGGAACCACCTCGCAATAAGAGCTTCCCCTAGTAGGCCGACTATGTGCCCTAAAGATCGAGCTCCCACGGGAAGACCTAGTAGATAAAATCACAGGTTTTATTCTATCTCCGACCTATATCGCTACGTTTCGACTTACACACGCTTCGAGTTTTCTCTTGAATGCGAGAAATCCTTGGTCAAGATCGGCCCGATCCTTGGAGGTGAGCTGACTCGCCACAAACCAAAATTCTGGGGCAGATCGCGGTGCAGCTACCCATAGCGTACCGAACTTTGCTAACCAAATCGTACAGGGGCAATGTAGGAAGGGCTCCGGCACGAAACACACCCTCAGGAAGACCACTAGGATAGGTCGCGATGCAGCTACCCAGAGCCTGCCGGACTTCGCTAACCAAACCGGACAGGGACTATATAGGACGGGCTCCGGCCTGAAACTCGCCCTCAGGAAGACCTCCGAGGCAGTTCGCGGTGTAGCTACGCATAGCATGCCGGACTTTTCTAACCAAGCTGGAGAGGGCCTATGTAGGAAGGGCTCCGGCCCAAAACTCGCCCTCAGGAAGACCTCCGGGGCAGGTCGCAGTGCAGCTACCCATAGCGTGCTGAACTTCGCTAACCAAACCGGACAGGGGCTATGTAGGAAGGCCTCCGGCCCGAAACTCGCCCTCAGGAAGACCTCCGAGGCAGGTCGTGGTGTAGCTACGCATAGCGTGCCGGACTTCGCTAACCAAACCAGACAGGGGCTATGTAGGAAGGGCACCGGCCCGAAACTCGCCCTAAGGAATGTTGGGTTTTGATGGACCCTGAGGGCACAAATCTCTATGCCCGTCCTAAGTCGGACGAACAATTGAGGCAAAAGAAAGCACATCAGAAGAAAATCGTTAAACTTTTTAACGAAGCCCTAAGGAAAATCAAGACCCTTAGCCATGATCTCTGCCAACTTGTGGTGGATCTGACCACCCCAAGAAGGATCTAAGCTACTGCGACATAATTAAAAGAAAGCTTCTAAATTACATACCTGAAATCTTGCCTTGGTACAGGCAAGGTGTACCGCACCGTCTTTCGAGTCGCTCCCCGTCCCGCGCCGAACCGATCCTCGAACCGCTCTGCGTCCCGAGGAAAGTAATCCCCTTGTCACCGAGCCAACCACGCACCGAAGTAAGTTTCACCTGACTGTGAACATTCGCCAAGACTTCGGATCAGATCCGAACTCCATCGTGGCTTTACTAGAGTCCTTCAGGAGCAAGGCAGAAAATTAGGGAGAAGAGAATATTAATTTAAGCTTAGATCTGAGCGTGCTCCAACAATTTTGGGAGCTGCTCAAATCTAGAGCTTGAGACGAGTTTTGAGGATGGGAGCAGACCCCTATTTATATAGGCGGTTGACCCCTCCCCTTTACTCCACTTTCGATGTGGGACTAAAGTTTGGAGTTATATAATTCTAGTTGGTTTGCCTTTCATAAAGGCCAAACTTCCATGAATTTTAACTCTCTCACCGTTGAGCTTCACATTTGATATAACCTATCAAATTGAAGTGCGCAGAACGGTGAATGCATAGGAAAAAACGGCGAGTCAATCGGAGTCCGTTTGACCCTCCAAACAAGTGTCCAAAGATCAGCCCAAACTAATTTTTCGTCCAAAAACCAGCCGTCATAAAATTCTGTACCTTAGGGTTCTGAACCCAGGTGGCGGGCCCCACTGCGCCAGCTGGGTACCTGGCCCAGGTCTTACCTGGCCCAGGTCTGGGTGCTCGGGCCCTGCCTGTGCCCGGGCCCAGGCCGCCCTATTTTATGACCTTTTTTAATTCTTTATAAGAATCAAAACATATTGGAATGTCTTTTTGGGCCTACTATTTAAACAACTTTAAATAGACTTATTGGGCTCGTTTTAACTCCGTTTTTGACGCGGTTTGAAACTGCATTTAGAGCTGGACAATCCCGTCATCCAGGTAACCTTTGTCAACGCGTGTATTTAATTGACTATTGTCGTAAACTATTTATGACACATTTAACTCAGCTTACATCATATGCAAAATAGTCCATATCTAAGCTTAAAAATCATTTGCATCAAATACAAATGATCTGAGGGCATACATCCCCCAACATCTCCCACTTTCACTCAAGATCATTTATTCCGAATGCAGAAGATAATTGCAAACTCTTTGCAGTTTTCTATCCCTTGCATCAAATGCATATTCTCCCTAATGTTTCTGCCTATTACGATACGAAGGTCGCACTTTGTGTGAGACCCTACAACCTAACCCTACTACAGGCGGGGCTCGAAGCCCCAGACGGCAGTGACCACGAGCAGCAGTTGTCGTCCCTGTTTTAGTATCATACTTATGTGGTTAACTCATTGACCTAGTTTTGTCGGGACCACCCTGACTGTGTCCGTGATGAATTCCGCAGTTATAGTCTCTTCGTCTAAACTATGTCGTTTAGTTCAAGCCTATGGTATGGTCAAACGGTCAACCCCAATAGCTCGAATCCGGTTAGTCTCCATCGATCATTAGGCAAATAATGTTGGACTTCTTCCAACATACTCTGGCCAGAGTTTCACTAAAGACCGAACTAACACTACGACACTAACTCTCATTGACCGGGAGAGACAAATCCTATCTTGGTCATTACTCTCCTCGTACGCTTCAACTGTCACCTGACCAAAGACCTTTCGACAGGCCTTGCCTTGAAGCTAGGTCAGGGGTCTAAGTGACATCGTTCATGCACATGTTCATACAATGACCTCAAGTCAAAAGACCAACTTACCTATCATCACTAAGAGTTATCATTGACAGATTGGTCAATCATAGCCATATGACAACTCTTGATGGGTCGTTCAGTGAAATCATTCTCCAAAGAGCATAAGTGTCTCGTCTTCGACTTCGCCAAGTAAAACGATCATGAGATCGTTGTCACCGCTATACGGTGAAGACTAAGACACAATGGTCTATCCGATGTTTCGATATCCTTTTCTCGAAACATCTACGACCACGAACCCTTTTAGACTTATGCTACTAACAGTCAAGCACTTCTCCATGATCGAGATACTCATCTCGATACATGTTTGACCTTGCATTAAGTCTCAGGACTTTACCTAAGTTAATATCTAATGATAACTACATTATAATTAACTTAGATAAATTTATACCAAATAGCTTACTGTTATTTCGAACAAGATGTTTGTACAATTACACAGAGATAATTGACTCGAGGGCATACCAATCTCGCTACATCTCACACTTGCACTTAGGCCCATTTATCCATGTATCTCATACCGTATATACACATAAGTCTTTCTAGACTTCATGTGGTAGAGCCTTTGTGAGTGATCTGCTAAACCGTCTACTGATTAGACTTAAGGGGTTTTCTATGTTCATGCTAGACCAACCATTTGAATCTCATCCAAATAACTCCTTTGGTCCTACTGAATCCATTTAATTTTCCTAGACCTCATCCAGCTCATCGTACCTTACGATAATAATTTAAATATAGTTACAGGTCATTTTAGACGGTTCATATTCAAAAGTGTCAAACTCATTTGACCACTTCGTCAAAATATGTTCCACCCCCTTGATGCCTCACATGTATTTTATTTGCTCCCATTGACTTTGAAAACTCTCTGGCTAATTCATATAAGTTTGTTCTTCCAAATCATATTTAGAAAACACACTATAAATGAATGCTCTAGTTTTCATGGTTATCATGAGCATTTACATCGAGTTCGGTCCGAGTAGATCTGTACGCATCTGCTGGCGAGACAGTTTCAGCATAATCCATTTATAGGAGTTAGGATGAAAATCGTTCTCTACCAACACAATTGTACTTCACTATTTTCTTTCTGCACCAATCTTCTATACTCGAAGATTCACTTGCAGTCAAAGAAACACTTTTCTTGGGCACATAAACTAAAGTCCGTACTTTATTCACGTGCACGAACCATTTCAAATTGCATCAAGTTATTAATCGGAGTCACTACTCCAAATTTCATCCGGGAAGTTGACAAGGCCATCATCGATTATAATGTCTGACGCACCCATAACCTACACCTAGGTTCCACCTAGCGGTGTCACGATCACCAGGCGTAGTATGGCCCCTAGGCTACGATTTCAGGCTCAATCCGCAAGCAGACTGTGTCGAGTTATAGTACAAAAGATTGTCAAATCCCACAGGGACGGTGATAGTGGTTCTCAGTCTATTTCTAAGTCTAGAAGCGAGATAGCTATCGGCGTAAAAAGTTTGTTTGGGGTGATGTTGTTGTAATATTAATAAAAGGGACTAGGGCTTTAGGGATCACCACTAGGATCGTTGGGGGTCGATGTTAGGATAGGATCCTTGCATTGCATTAGGGCTAGGGAATTAATCCCTCAATTCGTACCACTCTCGTGGGTTAGAATTGCGGGGTATTTCGGTGGCTCTCGTTGACGCAATGGCAGTAGCCGTCAACGTAGCGGTATAGTTCGTCGATGGGTCCCCTCAAGGCGCGAGCCGGGCATGGTCACGTACCTTGGTTGGATCCACCGATTTCCTTATTCGATTCCTTAGATACACCTTAAGCACATCAATTCCACAGTCCGTGGGCATGATCTCAGTACGGGTAATCTACAGATTCGGTAGGATCTACCGAAATACAACCCTAAATCCCCAATTCAACGTAGGGAACCAGATCTACATTTTCCCCCTAGAATCCTAGGGCTAACCCATCAGCCCTAGAGTAAATCTACTCACACATCGCAATAGTGGCAGACAAAAACATCAATTTCAAGGAAGAAAACATTATAGCAATCGAGAGATTAGGGCTAAAAGACTTACATCGGGAAGGGGAAAGATCTGCAATTTTTAAAAGAATTCCAGGCGCAAGAACAATCCAAAATAACGCAATAATCCTTAAGTATTTGATCTCAAATTCTTCTTACAAAAATTACTCTAAGAAAAAATCGCTACAGAAAATCGCTCAGCACCCCCTAAAAACTCCGTAAAAATCCCTAATCAAAATCTCCCCTTCAGTCCTCGCACAGCTCGCGGCTTCAACGCCCCAAGATCGCGTGCATCGCGGACTCCAAATTATTTCCAAAAATGGCCTCGAGTTGCCGACCGAGTAAGTGACTCGGTCGAGTAATGAGCTGCTCGTTCGGTGGCTGGGGCCGAGTAGATGAGCTGCTCAACCGCGCACTATAGAAAATCAAAGTCGCTGCTCAGCCTACCCAGACCGAGTAGGATCTACTTGGCCCGAGTAGGGGTCGACTCGGTCTGCTGCTCGGGCCGCGTCGTGGCTTAAGTTGGCTTGTGGAAATTGAGGCTACTCGACCGAGCAGATGAGCTGCTCGGTCCAAGTCAGCCCGTGTCAGCTCCCTCCTCAATCTGATATAGCTCGGTCGAGCAGCTGAGCTGCTCGGACCGAGCATTTTCTGGGAAAATGCTGCAGTGGCTCAAGGGGCTGTGTCTCTCTCTTCTCTCTCTCTCTCTTCTCTCCTCCAATGGCCTCAAAAGTGTGGCGAACTCCTCCATAGCCCCGCCAATAAGCTCACGAGCATGTCAGATGTGTCCATACCTAAGTGGGGGTCCAAATCGATCCAAAATCCCTGAAAACTGACAAAATATTACGAAATTCTAAAATATTGTCAGAAATGCACTATCGTATTAAAATGAGGGATTTGGAAGCGAAAATGGCATGAGATGCAATGGAATAATGATATGAAAATAGCGTAAAATATGGACACATCAAAATCCCCCAAGCTTACCTCTTAGTCGTCCTCGAGGAAGACGGATAATCGGTACGCCGGGAGGAAAACAAAAAGAAGATAGGAAAATGAAAAATAGAAAGAAATGAAAATCAAAAAAGAGAAGTAAGAGGAGGGTGCTAAGGATGATCGGTCAGATCTCAGGCCTCAATAGTATATCACGATACTCTGAATGATAAACATACATGCTACTGGCAAATTCTAGCTTTACACATCATATGACTAGCAGGCAGTGCAGGCAAGGAACATGTACATACTGAAATAACACCGTCAAATCATATCAATCTCATGCAATCCCTATAGTCTAGTATAAAGGAGTTGGCAACGCCCTTTTCAATCACAGAAACACAAGAAGCATAAGAGAATCACACAACATGCAATAGAGAATAGAAAAACCATGCCATTCAGATATTCATTTCGATACGTGAAAAATCTCCAAAACTAAAGTAATTCGTAAAGTTTAGGTTTTCTAAAATCTCCATGATGTGCTCCGTCTCCACTCTAATGTCATGCTCACTCATGTAATAAGTTGGTTTACCCCCCAAGCTTAGCTTGAGGCGTCGCATCAAGGAAAGTGATATGAAATTTTTGTTTTTCTTCCCAGAATAAATAATAGCTTCTAATGAAATGATATAAAACAATATTTATTCATTTTCTTTTCTTTTTCTTTTTCACATTTTCTTTTTCACATACGAGTATATACACTTTTTTTCTTTTTTTCTTTTCAATTAGAAGCTATATTTTTTATTTTTGGGTTTGGGAAGTAAGATGCGGTAAAGGAAGCTATGGGGATGCAACCAACTGATATGTAGAGATATAAAAATAGATATGTGGAGAAGGAAAATAGTGGGACTCTCGGTTCACTCATAAGAGGGTGCACACAGTTTGATAAAATAAAATGCTAGCTAAACTCATATATAGCATGGATATTTTCACTTCTCTAAATGAATACTGAAAAAGACATGCAGTAGTAAACACAATATCAGCAGGCATGCAATCAGAAGTGACTGAGATAAGAAAACAGATGCTCCAAGTATTCTAGTGATGCGTGAACCTGGGTGCGTTTCTCAACATAAACCATACTAGATACTAATACATGCATTCGATTTTCAATTCATTTCAAGTATTAGATCGGATAGATCATCAAATGAAATGCATGCATATAAATGGTAAAGCTGAAATTCACCCTAATATCATGTCATAGAGATGAGCATCGCAAAAGACTAATAAGGTCATGAGAGATATCATCATGCAGAAACATCCCTAGCAAAAATAAAGAAAAAGAGGCGGAGAAAAGGAGAAAATAAAATAAAAAGAGATGCATGCATGGTAAAAATAGAAAATATGATGCAAAATGAGAAAAAAGACAACGACGTGAAAAATGGTGGAAAAGTGAAATAAAAACTGAAGTAAGGAAAGAAAATGTAAAATAAAAAATCAAAAATAAAGCTGTAGCGCTCATCCCCCAAGCTAAACCTAGCAGTGTCCTCACTGCTAAGAAATCGCTCGTGAGCGGGAGATGATGCTAGAGGGGTGGGGTAGGTGGGGGGGGAATGAAATAAAAGAAAAACTATGTAATAAAAGAAAAAGGAAATAAAAATAAAAGTATGATATGATGCAATGCAATATGTGATATGATGCATAGGTGTATCCTCCCCCAAGCTATGTAAAAGCAGGGCCCCGAAAAGACATATGGGCACGAAATAAATGGGGGGGAGGCAAAAGTGGGTAGGGACTACATCAAGCAGAAGCACCACCCTCTGGGGGTGGTGATGGGTCCATCTGCTATGGACCAGGAGTGGTGGGTGGAAGAAGGCCCGGCTGTGAGTCATGGGGAGGGCTGGTGGTGAGATTGACGGCCGAGGTGGCGGGCTCAGAAGAATGTAAAACCATGGCAGAAAGTGGATCAACTGTGACTGACGACTCAAAAGTAGTAGAAACAGGCTCTGCAGAAGCCTGAGGAAGTGAAGCACTGAGTGGTGCAGAGTGTGTCACAGTGTCCGGTTTGGGAGGAGGAGCGTGTGCAAGTATGACAGTAGGTGGGCCACGCTGACAAAGAAGGTCTATGATAGAAATAAGATCCGACTCGACTCTGGATCTGTGTGTCGCCGTCGTGGGTAAAAAGGAACCGAAATCCCGCCATAAGCGGGAAGTCAACTCCTCTAACGCGGTCAGGCAGGCGTCGGTAG
Source organism: Scilla litardierei (assembly GCA_030789695.1). Lineage (NCBI taxonomy): Eukaryota > Viridiplantae > Streptophyta > Magnoliopsida > Asparagales > Asparagaceae > Scilla > Scilla litardierei. The sequence continues at coordinate 31,744,120 of CM061133.1, forward strand.
TACGCGAGTCAGGCGGAGAGATAGGAAAACGTCTGTGAGAAACCTCTCTCATGAAGCGGCCCTGTGCAACTGATGCACGGTGCCGAGCGTGGAAAGTAGGAGAGGGTGAGCTCGTAAGTAGCTCAGAGACTGTTGAAGGAAGAGCTGTAGCTGACACAGAAGTGTAGACAGACATCGACACGCTCTCCGTAAAAATGGCAGCTGAAGTAGATGAAGTGGGGCCAGAAAGTGGAATGTGTGGACCTAAAGAGAAAGGGACTGATGCTATAAGGTCCGACAGAGGTGGGAAGGTGTGGGCAGGATCGTGGACAGGAGAGTCAAGATCTATGGGTGTGTCATCAAAATGTATATCAGTGCCCTCCGGCACTGATACAGAGATAGAAGAAATCTGAGTCTCGGGGCAGGAGGTAAGGACAGCCCCCGTGGACTCGGTGGAAGCAGATACGGTGAAAACAGAAGTGGTGGAGGAGGCGGCTCCAGGAACTGATGGGTGAGCTGGTGGGGCTGGTAGGCCGGCAACTAGTGCAGCTATGTCAAGGAGCTCAAAAATCGGGGGGTGGGGGACCAGGTCATCGGTGGGTGCCTCGACTGGTGCTCCAGGTGGCTCAAGAACGTGGATGGGGTGGGAGTGGGAAGACCTGAGGAATCATCCAGTCAAGCTGGACGGCGGGGATGTGCGTCAGATGAGGGGTGTGTAGAATCATGTGAGGAGTATGGGTGGTGCCTACTAGATACTGCCAATGACGAACACCGTGTGGTCGAATAATGTGCTTGTGCTTGAGCACGCCAATGGTCAAGCGTGTCAGACCGGGGGAACGGTGTAGGTCAGCTGGAATGGGAATATCTAGCATCCTCGCAAAAATAGTGAAGAGGGCACCGCAGTAAATGTCTGTGGAGTGGTAGCTGACGGCTGTCTGGTAAAGTCAGTGACACAGCCAGTGGGCTGCGTCAGATAGCATGAATGGTCGCAGAGAGCCGTCAGGGTGGAAGCGAAGAAGTCGGGTCATACCCATAAGATGGGTAAGCTCGGGGAGGGACATGGTCCCGACCTCTGGTCTGCAAAAAAGTGTCGAAGCAAGGTGCCGCTGAGCGTAACGAAGGCATGGGTGCACAATGCACGATGCCTTCGCCCGGCTAGGGCGATACTGTGGAAGTCCGAAAATACGCTCCCAAAAGGTGCGTGCATCAAAATCGGTAACGTCATAGGTGGGGGAGAAGGCCAGTCTGGGCTCTGGGACAGCGGGGAAGTGGAAGTACTCCCGGATCATAGAAAAAGTGATGGTGCAGTCGTGATCCAGGATGCGGAAGGTGATGCCGTCACCTGCCGGGGTAAGAGCAAGGGAATTGAGGCCCTCGAGAGCAATGTGTGTGTAGGTGGGGGCATGGACACCGAGGAAACGGTCGAAATCGATCGCTTGGTACAGGTGGTGAACTCCCTGTAGGAGTCCCAGGGACCTAAGTGCCGGCACATCAAGAAAATCGTAGGCACTAGACGGCGCTGATGGAGCCTATAATAGCGCGCTCTCTGTATGCTATCTCAAAAAGTAATGCCTTATGTAGGGATAGGTGCGATGAGGTCATCAGTGGAGGGTGTGGGGTGTGGGGGTGATGAGGTAGAGACGGTGGTGGCAGCGGAGGAAGGGATAGGGTCTGTGGTGAGAGGGATCACGGTTGACGTGACGGGTGTGGTGGTGGTGGGGATGGTGGTGGTCTGAGCGGTGGTAGATGGTGTGGTGGTAGTGGAGGTAGTGGTGATGTGGCGTGCACGACGGTGGGGTCGGGAAGAGAAGGTGCCAGAAGACGGCCTCTTCCCATGGACGGGGGGTGTGGTAGATCCGCGTGTGCGAACCATCGTGTATGCGGTGAATGGAATACAGTATGAAAATATAGAAGGGAACAAGTGTACCGTCAGTGTGAATGATGCGATCACGCAAAAGATCCCCCAAGCTAGTCCACAAAGTTGCTAGGGAAGTCAGCGGAGAGGACCTACAATGCGAAAGTGCAAAACATCAGATAATAGATCAAAAATCGCAGATATGAGGTGACTCGGACTGAGCAGTGATACTACTCGGTCTGAGATGTGATACTCGGTGTGGGGGTTTGTCCGAGCAGCTGAGCTGCTCGGTCTGTGCCCTAGGGCACAGTTGAGAGAAAATTTGGGGGGGGGAATTTGGCGATCGCCGGAGGGGAGATGGGGGGTGTGGCGGGGGTGGGGGGTGTTAAGAGAGGGGGTGGATGGGGGTTGGGGAGAGGGTGTCGCTGGAGCCGTCGGCGGCGGTGGCACCGTCGACGGTGCCGTTGACTTAAACGGGGGGCAGGGGTTCAATTGGAGAGGGAGAGGCGGTGGCGGGCGGGGTTTGAAAGGGGGTCGGGATTTGCGGGGGGTGGGTTCGGCGGCGCCGTCGACGGCGCTGTCAACTTAGTAGGGTGGAGAGGGGGGAAGGAGAGGGGAGGTGGCGGAGAGATAGATATGGGAAGAGGCTGACCGTAGGTGGCGGCACAGACGGCGGAGACGGCGACGGTGCCGTAGGGGGAAGACGACGGAGGGCGGCGGATTTAACGAGTAGGTGGGGGAGGTGAAGGAGCTCGGGGTGGAAATGAGTGATTAAAAATTTTTAGGTGAAAATTTTTTTTAACTGCGGTAATAAATAGTCGAGTTTCGGGTTTGGAAATAAAGATCCGACCCGACTCGGTCCGAGCAGCTAAGCTGCTCGACCGGGTCAATGTAAAAATTTTGATCGAAATACTCCCTTGTATGCTCGACCAAGCATCTTGATGCTCGGACCGAGTCAGTTCCTACTCGGGTCGAGTCAATAATATTTTGTCTGGGTCGACAGAGTGACGTTTTCTCCCCAAATTTCAAAGCCTGTACGACTCGACCGAGCAATTGGTTGCTCGGTCCGCGTCGAATCCTACTCGGGTCGTGCCAATAATATTCTGTCCGGGTCAACAGAGTGACGTTTTCTCCACAAATTTGATAGACTATAATACTCGATCGAGCAGTAGGGTACTCGGACCGAGTTGATTTCTACCTGGACCGAGCATGAAGCTGCTCGGGCCGCGCCATATAGCCTTCATGTCTCCGTGTCTGTGCTGCTCGACCGAGTAGGGAAGCTGCTCGGTCGAGTTCCCTGTGTCTCCCTAGATCTTCATTTTCTTTGATTTTCTCCCCAGATCTTCGAATCTGATGTTTTCATCCAGCTTTCTTCCGTTTATAATGTCCATATGCATACCCCCAATTGTCTGTCCTACATAAAGTATGAACTCATCAAATTTTTGTGATTTTTGTGGTTTTGTCTAAAAATACGAAATAAAAATGAAAAAATAAGAAACTAAGAAGGAAAATCCAAGATCTAAGGAATTGGGTTGCCTCCCAATAAGCGCTCGTTTTCAGTCATGAGCTCGACTCCCTCTAATATTTCAGCTTTCGTTTGGTGCGCGCTGTGGTCGCGCGTCGATCTTTGTGGTGGTGCAATCCGGCGGCATTTGATTTCCACCGACTTCAATATTCTTCTCCATGTAGCATATAGTCTCCGATCCTTGATGATTTGATGAATGGCGTAGAAACTCCTCATCCAACACTTGGATGTACGCGACGACCGCTTTGTTGTAGGTTGGGTCACCGTCGTCGTCGATGCTTGTCTTCATCGGGTCCTTCAAGACTCCTTCAGCAGTAAAATCTTCCATTTCCTCTTCTTCAAGATAACTATCCCCTTCTACATGGGCTCGCTCCCTCATCGGCTTTTGTAGCCGAAACTCAGCTTCAATATCCCCCATGTTGAGAGAGAGGGTCCCTTCCCAGACGTCTATAAGAATACCGGCCGTCGCCATAAAGGGGCGACCGAGTATGAGTTGAGAGCTCCATCCCTCAGGCATGTCCATGATGATGAAGTCGACTGGAACACATAGCCCTGGAGATAATTGAAGGATGACGTCCCTCGCTATTCCCACCAGGTAGGTGATAGAATGATCGGCAAGCTGGATGGACATGCTCGTCGGTTCTAGCTCACTTCCCGTCTGGAGTCTTTTGAAGATGGAGAGGGGCATCAGACTGATGCTAGCCCCTAAGTCAATCAACAGCCTGCTGATCAGCATCCCTCCAATGGAGCACGACACGGTGAAGCTCCCCAGATCCGGTAGCTTCCGAGGGTGGTGATTTCTGATAACAGAGGTGGAATTCTCCAATTGCTTTATTTCTTCGAGCCTCCTCTTTCCCGTGATGAGATCCTTTAAAAATTTGGCGTAGGTCAGGATCTCGGTGATGGCGTCTATAAACAGGATGTTCAGCTAAATCCCCTTTAATAACTCCATAAACTTGGAGTACTTCTTCTCTAATTTGGCTAGGGCTAGCCTCTGTGGGTATGGAGGAGGAGGTCTGGAGACTTTACCCTTAGATGCAACAACGGGAGGCGGCGTCTAGTAGGTATGACGGGAGGTGCATCCGCTTTCTCCTCAATAGTGACAGGTCCTTCAATGGCTCAACTCTATCGCTGTCATCAACAGCTTCTTCAATGGTGACCTTCTCCTTGTTTAGCACCGGAACCATAACGGGGTCAGTCACCCTTCCTCCTCGTGTGGTTACTGAAATCATGGTATTGGCTTGAGCTCTAGGGTTAGTCTCCGGTTGGGAGGGTAATCTCCCCTGATTCTTTAGCAGCTGTGACATTTGACCCCTCAGTTCATCGAGCGAAGAATTGATATTCTTGAATTGGTTCGATGTGTCCTGATTGAAGCAGATCTGGCCGCTCATGAAGGTCTCCAGTATGGCTTCGAGATTAGACTTGGGTGGAGCCGGCGCATAATTCTGCTGAGGCGGCCGGTTGAACTGATATCCCGACGGCCTGTAAGGCCCAGCTGGCGTAAAGCTGCCTTGCTGCTGGCTCTGCTACTATTGAGGAGGTGGTGGTGGTCTCTGAAATTGCGGAGGTTGCAGCCCTTCGCTTGGGTTTCCATAGGAAAACCCCGGGTGAATCCTGGCGGCCAGGTGCTACCACTGATTCCGTCCATCTCCTTGGACGTACTGTACAGTCTCGGATGTCTCAGCACCCTCATAGTGGCCCTCACTAGGGATATATCTCGGATCTACATATTCTTTCGCGGGATGATAGGAGGTGATGGGTGCTGCTGGGATGGAGTCTAGGCGCTGCTCGATGCGGGCCACTTGCTTGCACAAGGTCTCGATGTGAGAATCCAAGTGACTAGCGATCTTGACCTCAGGAGTCCAGGTCACAACGGTCCGCTCATCGTTCCACTGCTGAGTGTTGGCCGCCATGTGCTCCAACAAATCTATGGCCTCCTCAGGAGACTTATCAAGTAAGGCGCCCTGCGCCGCAGCATCGATGATCATCTTGGTGCTAGGCTGGAGCCGGTTGTAGAAGCTCTGCACCAAATCCTTGGGCTGGATTCCATGGTGAGGACACTGATGTTGGAGGTCCTTGAACCTCTCCCAAGCCTCGTAAAGTGACTCCTGTGGGAGCTGCTTGAAGTTGGAAATGGTCCCACGGATCCGGACTGTCTTCGAGGGTGGATAAAACTTATCCACGAATGCAAACGCGAGCTTCTTCCATGTGGTGAAGTGGTTGGGAAGGTGAGCTCTGAGCTAATAGGAGGCTTTGTCCCTTAAGGTGAACAGGAAAAGCCACAGCTTCACAGCATCATCACTAACGTCCTTCGCCTAGAATGTATCAAACTTCGCCAAGAAGGAGTCAATGTGGTGTTTGGGATTTTCATGAGGATGCCCATGGAAGGGATCCTGCTGCATAAGATTGATCAACCCCGTCTTGAGTTTGAAGCTCGCTACTGCCAGTTGCGATTTGAGAATGGAGGAGTTGTTCCCAAACATCGGTTTCATATGGTCCCTGATGGACCCAGTGCGAGGAGGAGGAGGAGGAGGATTTTCTCCCATCTAAGTGGATGGAGATGAACTTCTGCTAGAGGCTCTCAAAGCCCAGGCTGCCTTTTCGATCTCAGGATCGAACAATAATTCTCTAGTAGACCCCTTGTAGCGGGTGTTCATGCACCAACAAAACTCGGAAAAATACCGTCAGTAGCACCGAAATAAATAAGAAGAATAAAATGATGGAAGGGTGAGAAATGATCGGAATGCTAGCAAACTTCACAAAATAAAAACAAACTGAGATGAAACATTATTGTCATCCCCGGTAACGGCGCCAAAAACTTGACGCACCCGTAACCTACACCTAGGTTCCACCTGGCGGTGTCACGATCGCCAGACGTAGTATGGCCCCTAAGCTACGATTTCAGGCTCAATCCGCAAGCGGACGGTGTCGAGTTATAGTATAAAAGATTGTCAAATCCCACAGGGACGGTGATAGTGTCAAAAGGTTCTCAGTCTATTTCTAAGTCTAGAAGCGAGATAGCTATCGGGGTAAATTTGTTTGGGGTGATGTTGTTGTAATATTAATAAAAGGGACTTGGGCTTTAGGGATCACAACTAGGATCTTTGGGGGTCGATGTTAGAAGAGGATCATTGCATTGCATTAGGGCTAGGGAATTAATCCCCCAATTCGTACCACTCTCGTGGGTTAGAATTGCGAGGTATTTCGGTGGCTCTCGTTGACGCAATGGAGGTAGCCTCAACGTAGCGGCATAGTTCATCGATGGGTCCCCTCAAGGCGCAAGCCGGGCATGGTCACGTACCTTGGTTGAATCCACCGATTTTCCTATTCGAATCCTTAAATACCCCTTAAGCACATCAATTTCACAGACCGTGGGCATGATATCAGTACGGGTAATCTACGGATTCGGTAGGATCTATCGAAATACAACCCTAAATCCCCAATTCAAAGTAGGGATCCAGATCTACATTTTCCCCTAGAATCCTAGGGCTAACCCATCAACCCTAGAGTAAATCTACTCACACATCGCAATAGTGGCAAACAAAAACATCAATTTCAAGAAAGAAAACATTATAGCAATCGAGAGATTAGGGCTAAAAGACTTACATCGGGTAAGGGGAAAGATCTGCAATTTATAAAAGAATTCCAGGCGTAAGAACAATCCAAAATAACGCAATAATCCTTAAGTATTTGATCTCAAATTCTTCTTACAAAAATTACTCTAAGAAAAAATCCCTACAGAAAATCACTCAGCACCCCCTAAAAACTCCGTAAAAATCTCTAATCAAAATCTCCCCTTCAGTCCTCGTACAGCTCGCAGCTTCAACGCCCCAAGATCGCGCGCATCACAGACTCCAATTATTTTTAAAAAATGGCCCTGAGTTGCCGACCGAGTAGGTGACTCGGTCGAGTAATGAGCTACTCGTTCGGTGGCTCGGGCCGAGTAGATGAGCTGATCGACCGCGCACTATAGAAAATCAAAGTCGATGCTCAGCCTACCCAGACCGAGTAGGATCTACTCGGCCCGAGTAGGGGTCGACTCGGTCTGCTGCTCGGGCAGCGTCGTGGCTTGAGTTGGCTTGTTGAAATTGAGGCTACTCGACCGAGCAGATGAGCTGCTCGGTCCGAGTCAGCCCGTCGCAGCTCCCTCCTCAATCTGATATAGCTCGGTCGAGCAGCTGAGCTGCTCAGACCGAGCATTTTTTGGGAAAATGCTGCAGAGGCTCCAGTGGCTGTGTCTCTCTCTGCTCTCTCTCTTCTCTCCTCCAATGGCCTCAAAAGTGTGGCGAACTCCTCCAGAGCCCCGCCAATAAGCTCACGAGCATGTCAGATGTGTCCATACCCAAGTGGGGGTCCAAATCGCTCCAAAATCCCTGAAAACTGACAAAACACTACGAAACTCGAAAATATCGTCAGAAATGCAATATCGTAGTAAAATGAGGGATTTGGAAGAGAAAATGGCATGAGATGCAATGAAATAATGATAAGAAAATAGTGTAAAATCTGGACACATCAATGTCCAACTCGACTCTTTGTCTCACGAGACTCGAGTAATCTTATAACTTTCTAACAATTGATTTAATGAATATCTTATCGATAAGGTCATCATAGAACCTTATCAAACCCTGGGCATTACTATCTGGGACTTAACCCAGAGGGAGGATCGTAACTCAGTCACTTTACCATGAGTTGCATTATGTCTAATATGCGATTTATGCTCTCCAACACATACAATTTGTTAAGAGACTTGACCTGAGAGAAAAACACATTTTCTTTTAATTTCGCAAGATTTATACAACTAAGTATTTGATTTTTCGATCTAATCGAATCATTTCAAATACTTCTGTCATTTTGTTCTCTATTTTATCAGACTTTTGTTTCATCAAGAACACGTGTCTCAATAGAATGAGAACAACTTATCCTGGCTAACTTAGACTTGGGTCCGGGTACATCAGTATGTACAAGACTGCGAGTTCAACAACTCACTCTCCCACTGTCTTATAGAAGGAGTTTCGGCCATCATACCTTTGAGAATAAGATTCACAAGTGTCCGACTTTATAATACGAGAAGTCAGACCCCTCTTTATGTAACTTGTGAAGCTTTGTCTCTTTGATAGTACCTAGTCTATTTTGCCATATAAGTTTATTACTGTCTTGTGTATTCATATATTAACATTTAATATATTTTCGTTATACATATTACTCATTTCTTCAGAAGCAATGTGACGACATTCGCCAAAATGTGTTTTTCTTTTGTATAACAATTCTTTTAAAATCGTGACATCAAATATGTCACATATTCAGTTCCTCATACTTATGCCTTTACTAATGATAAATAAAACTATCTTTCTCAATTGACTTTCCTTAGTGCCTTCTTCTTTTTCTAAATCTCATTTAAATATTATATGACCCAACAAAAATAAGTAGCCATGCAAGCATCTCATGTATCCAAACGCCTGAGCTTTGCAACCTTGAGTGTAGCTCAACAAGTTGCTCGTCTCAAGATCCGGTTGGGATACGTAGTCTTGCACCGCTCATGCACTCATCTTCGAATCAAACAGTTTGATCGAAGTTTCGAACCTTGCAGATCGAAACCGTTTTCCATACAACCTTGAGTTGACTCAACGAATTGTTTGGAGAAACATGCTTTTGAACATCAATATGTTCTAGCTGCCCCATATAGAGGATAGTGACATGTAGTGTGCATTTATTTTGTTGGACTCAGAACTTAATGAAATCATATTCCTTAAGTCTGTCCTTAAGAAAGTCATTTTAATGTCAATGAGTATATAGTATAGTTTATCAATTAGAATTAGATATTCCATTAACCAATCATTTGGACCAGTTAACTTATTCTCTTAGAATATTATGTTTTTGATTCCATCGGTAAACATAGACTTACCCTAGTTTAGCATATGTTCAATATTAAATATAGATATAATGGCTTTTATCAATCTATATCCTCCCACTAAATTTGCGATCATTTTAACCCTTAATAATGAACGATTTAATCAAATTAAATTAATGGGTAAGAGATCCAACCACCCTGAGTCTCACAACCTTGAGTGTGCTCAAGAACTTGCTTGACTCTGCGATTGGTAGATGACTCTTCATCAATCATATCATATATGTCTCTCTTATTGGGTTTTAACCCTAGCCACTTATGATTATGAGTGTGCTCATCCAAATCATATTGACAAGCCTAATCAGACCCTTGTTTTCGTGTCTAGCTTAACTTACGCCGGAGCTCGATGTATTCACGACATGATGGTTTGGGTCAAGTCTAGACTACATCATTAGATTAACTTACGCCGGCGCTCGATGTTTCACGACAAGACGGTTTGGGTTAAGTCAAGATTACATCTTATGCATTTAAGAAATTGGTTTCTACAAGGTTGCCATGTCAGCTTGAGTGTAGCTCAACAACTGGAACACAGGTCCTATAGTTGCCAACCTATAAAACAAGGAGGGCTACAGCTAATCTTGAAAAAGATTATTAACGTATTAGACTTAGGTATAGTCCAGGGTGTCATATAATCATGATTCGTATCATTGCAGTCTAGCGGAACACTGCCAGGGAATTGACTAAGCCAAGATCACTTATCCCTTAGACTAGCTAGGGCGATCCAACAAACTTAGCCAAGCACATTGACCGGATCATGCTCCATTGAATGAAGCTTGTCATTTTTATATGTGTGCCATAGACTAGCTAAAAGGCTTTTATTAACAACAAATTAATCCTATCAACTAGTTGAATCCTTAAAATTCAAAATTTTAGGAGTTGTTAATAACTTTTATTAAGTCCTTATCAACTATAAGGTTCATTTGTTCAACTTGCTATCCTAATCATTATTAGGATTTTAACAAATTCAATAACAACACTTTAAAGTGTAGTCTTTTAATGAAATTATTATGATAACGATTAAAATAATAATCGTCGTTAAAGGACTACCCTAATTAGAAATTAGGTTTTAAAAGGTTGTAATGATTATTAAAACATAGCATGTCATTTAAAATTTATCTTATAAATTTCAAATAGGTTTTAATGGCTAACCTAAAAGGTTTCAACAATAATCACATAATGAAGCATGGCCATTAAAACATAATCTAACTTTATCAACTATAAAATTAGCATGCAATTATTAACCTAAATATCGCATAAACAATTTATAACTATTTAACAATTATCTCGTAATTATTAAACCTGCATCAACACATTAAAATTTATCCTATAAATAATTAATGTGCAACTAAAATTTAACATTTAAATAAAAACCATGATTTTAAAACTTAAAACAGTTTCATAAAAATTATCATATAATTTTTATTTCATAAACTATGTTTTAAAATCATCATAAAATATTCCATGTTTCTAAAAACAATTTTATCGCATAAAAGAATTTTCAAAAACATCTTAAATGAAATCGGTTTCATTTTTAACAATATCACATAAAGTTAAAATTTTAGCATGCATTTAAAAAGCATTCATTTTAAAAACGTCGCAGTCCTAGATCATCATGCAGACTAAGCTCTGATACCAATGTTGGGTTTTGATGGACCCTCATGGCACAAATCTCTATGCCCATCCTAAGTCGGACGAACAATAGAGGCAAAAGAAAGCACAGCGGAAGAAAATCGTTAAACTTTTTAACGAAGCCCTAAGGAAAATCAAGACCCTTAGCCAGGATCGCTGCCAACTTGAGGTGGATCTGACCACCCCAAGAAGGATCTAAGCTATTGCGACATAATTAAAAGAAAGCTTCTAAATTACATACCCGGAACCTTGCCTTGGTACAGGCAAGGTGCACCGCACCGTCTTCCGAGCCGCTCCCCGTCCCACGCCAAACCGATCCTCGGGCCGCTCCGCGTCCCGAGGCAAGCAATCCCCTTGTCTCCGAGCCAACCACGCGTCGAAGAAAGTTTCACCTGACTGTGAACCTTCGCCAAGACTCTGGATCGGATCCGAACTCCTTCGTGGCTTTGCCAGAGCTCTTCAGGAGTAAGGTAGAAAATTAGGAAGAAGAGAATATTAATTTAAGCTTAGATCCGAGCGTGCTCCAACATTTTTGGAAGCTGCTCAGATCTAGAGCTTGGGACGAGTTTTGAGGAGGGGAGCAGACCCCTATTTATATAGGTGGCTGACCCCTCCCATTTACTCCACTTCCGATGTGGGACTAAAGTTTGGAGTTAAATAATTCAAGTTGGTTTGCCTTTCATAAAGGCCAAACTTACATGAATTTTAAATCCCTCACCGTTGAGCTTCACATTTGATACAACCTATCAAATCTAAGGGCGCTGAACGGTGAACGCGTAGGAAAAATCGGTAAGTCAATCGGAGTCCGTTTAACCCTCCATACAAGTGTCCAAAGATCAGCCTAAACAGATTTTTCGTCCAAAAACCAGCAGTCACAAAATTCTGCACCTTAGGGTTCTGAACACATGTGGCGGGCCCCACTGCGCCAGCTGGGCGAGCCCATGCCAGGCTGGGTGCCTGGCCCAGGCCTGGGCACACCCAGGCTGGGTGCCTGGGCATAGGCCTGGGCCAGGCGCCCAGGGCGCCCGACGCCCAGGCGCCTGGGCACCCGGGCCCTGCCTGGGCCTGTGCCCAGGCGCCCAGCGTATGGGCTTGGGCCCAGGCCGGGCACCTGGGCTTGCCCAGGCCGCCCTATTTTGTGACCCCTTTTTTTAATTGTTTAAAAGAATCAAAACATATTAGGCTGTCATTTTGGGCCTACTATTTAAACAACTTTAAATAGACTTATTGGGCTCGTTTGACTCCATTTTTGACGCGGTTTGAACCTGCGTTTACAGCGGGACAATCTCGTCATCCAGGTAACCTTTCTCAACGTGTTTATTTAATTAAATATTGTCATAAACTATTTACGACACATTTAACTCAGCTTGCATCATATGCAAAATAGTCCCTATCTAAGCTTAAAAATCATTTGCATCAAATACAAATGATCTGAGGGCATACATCTCCAACAAGGAAGACCTCCAAGGTAGATCGCAGCACAGCTACTTATAGCGCACCAGACTTTGCTAACCAAACCGGGGAAGGAAGCGAGCTACTTCGCACCAAATAAAGATCCGGGGCAAGCCACGTGCAACGCCTCCAAAAGACCCCGAAGGCGATCTATCTCTACAAAGAACATCGCTGCGCTCAAGCTCCGAGGCAGGCTTACGAGCTGCGCCCCTGATAGGTCACCCAGGCTTGCGAAGCTCGCTACCAAACAAAAGGTATGAAGAGATTCTCTAAGAATTTGCTAACATGTCTACTCAACATTCAGTGTCTCCTCTGACCGAAGATCGTCCACACCAAATGTTGGGGGCAATTGTTACGGCCTTAAGGCCGGCCCATGAAATTGAGGCCCGTACGCGATGGGGGCCCAAGCAAACACCTCACCGACCTTCCGGATGGGACACTAGCTCGAGCGAAAGATCGCCTCGATCAAGGGAAGCTCGCCTCTCCCCACCACTAGCTCGCCTCCGAGGTCAACCAGAGAAGCTCGCCCGTCCGATCGTCAAGCTCGCCGTTCCGAGGATAAGCTCACCTACCCTCCTACAAGAAGCACCGTCCGGAGGAGCCGAGCTTGGTCACCGAGCTTGGCTCTCACCCGAGGTTGGTCAGGCGTAAATATCTCTGACAGGGTGACGTAGGGTCACCTTCCCTCCGTTAATGCCAGAGGTTAAGGGCGAGAACAGATGGTCGCCCCTCACGTCTCATTAATGCACCTGACACCATCTGACACCATTAATGCGGAAAATATCCATGACATAGCTCGCCAACCTATCGCTTCACCACTTGAGTGCCAGCTGGATTGATTCGACAGCTGACATGATGGTGAACAACAGCCTCTCAGCCCTATAAATACCCCCATCCTGCCTCCATAGAGGGGGTTGGTCAGTAAAAACATCTAACTTAATTCTCATATTAAAGGTCGGATATCTTCCGCATATCTGTGCCTTCCTCATAAGCTTGCCACACTTCGTCGATCAGTCTTAAGATCGCCAAGCGTGCCCGATGCCTACATTTTACGTCACTTGCTGACTTAAGCATTGGAGGGGCTATGAGCTGATAGCCAGCCCGCCTTTCTGACGAGTTGCTATTCTCGCAGGAAGCTCGTCCCAGCTAACGGGAGACGGCGACCTTCGACGACCTCTGGGCGACCATGAACCCTTCACCATCGAAGTGAGTTCTGAGCCGTGCAAACCTCGCAGTTAGCCAAAAACTTGTAATCATTGTACCCATGATTCCCACTTCAAATAAATCTCACTGTGTGTAGATCTGACCCGCAACAATTGGTGCCGTCTGTGGGAACAAGGGTTTCACCCATGTCAGGCTCCACACGTCCACACCACAATTCTCGCCACGGTAAGTCACCCGACGTCACACCCTCTCTGCCTCTGAGGAGGCCGGGTCAACTTGAGACTATCATAGATGAAACTCTGAGGCGGTCCTTGGCTGAAGAGCCCCGTTCTCCCCGAAGGACTTCCCTAATGAATCAACCCCTTGATGGATCGGTCGAGGTAATTCAAGACGCGGCCCTCGGCATCTACCAGAGCTTTCAGAGCTTTACCAAGATGATGGAGGAGTGGACTGTTGCCTAGCAAGCGGAACCACCTCGGGCAGAAGTCCCCTTCGAGCTCTGCAATGTGAGGAGAGACCTCCTCCCCCATTTTGACGAAGAAGTAGCAGCACAGCAAAGGCGGTGCAAAGAAGCGGAGGTATCCGCTCTGCAAAGGGAGATCAATAGGGAGGAGGAGGCCGCTCATCAGAGGCGACTAGAGGAGAAAGCATCCATTCGACGGCTTCGCCTCCTCAATGTTGAAAGGGAGAGGCTTCAAGACTGGAGCCAAGGAGTCCACCTGGCGTTGGCCTCGATGATGCGGAGGAACGTCGTGTGGGAAAATCATGTGGAAAGCTATCGTCGCGGAAAATCGCCTAGCTCGAGGCGAGGAGGGCGCGAATATCATAGAAGGAACCTCCCTCGACAAGATCGTCGCTCTCCTAGGCATGGAGACAGTCAGAGGAGGAGCCGCGACTGCAGTCCTATCACTCGAGAGAGAAGGAGGAACACCTCTGAGCGCCGAGGTGGCTCATCCGGCGGTTCCAACAAGTGGCGGGAGCATATAAGCGACATGAACATTTCACGAAGGTCACCGACATCTCTCCCTGCCTCGAAGAAGCCAATCCGCTGACCCAAAGGGTGATCTCAACCCGGGTACCCCATATGTTCAAGCTACCTCAAATTTTATTTGTATGATGGTTCGAGTGATCCCCTGGAGCATGTGCAGCTATATTTGGGAGTTATGGAGATCCATGGGACAGGTGACGCCCTCCTTTACCGAGCTTTTTGGACAAACTTGAAGAAGGCGACGGTGGAGTTGTACAATGGCTTGCCCAATGGCTCCATTGATTCGATTGGCGACCTCTCACAGAAGGTTTGCGACCAATTCCTGGCTGGGCGGAGAAAGAATAGGGCGTCAGACTATCTGTTCACAGTGGTCCAGAGGGAGGGGGAGACCATCCACAGATTTCTGAAGCGCTTCAACGAGGAGAGACTCAACGTGATGAGCTGCGAGAATGAGCTCATCATGGCGGCCTTCAAAAGAGAACTGGCAAATAGGAGTCTGCATAAGTCCTTACTCCATGATCCACCAACCGACCTTGACGGCCTCTTCGCCAGAGCAGAGAAGTTCATGCTGAGCGAGGAGGCCTTGGGGGCGAAGAAGGAGGCCGCACCAGCCAAATCCCCTGCGTTGAGGTGAGTCCCAACTGACGTCCGTGGAAGGAGGAACATCCCCAAGGGCACAACCAAGACTGCCCCCGAGGGCGCGACCAGGGCGGCCCTTGTGGGCAGGATCGCCTTGGGCTGCTGAGGGGATTCCTCGCCTCCAGGAACCCTGCTCCAGGAGGCGCATCCAAAAGGCCACAGGAGCTCAGCAACACAAGACTCAATGCCCCCTGGTGGAGGTGATGGCGGTGGCCTTGACGGGCTGATTTCTCAGGGACGCACCATCGGAGATGCGGACAAGGCCTACTGGTAGGAACACAGAAAGGTATTTTCGGTATCACCGTGACCATGGCCATAATACCGACAACTGCTTCACCCTGAAGATGGACATTGAGCAGCTCATACAGGGCGGCCACCTTCAGAGGTTCGTCGAACAAGGAGGCCAGATGCACGAAGGGCAAACTCGTGCAGAACCTCTCTAGCTGACCCAGGCCTAGAAAGCCGAGCAAGCCGCCCATCCTATCACGAGGCCGATGCTATGCATAGATTGAGAGGCAGGTTACCCGGCATCCTCTGATCCTACCTCCTTAAAGTGTTATCAATAAAAAATTTGTTCTTACGTTTATACAAACGACATGTTGTTTGAATGACAGTTTCAGATCCCCTCCGAGATAAAAAGCACATCCATAAAGGTCGTCTTGGTCATCCGCAACGGACCACCTCCCCACAAGAGCTTTCCTGAGTAGGCCGACTATGTGCCCTAGAGCTCGAGCTCCCACGGGAAGACCTAGTAGATAAAATCACAGGTTTTATTCTATCTCCGACCTATGTGGCTATGTTTTGACTTACACACTCTTCGAGTTTTCTCTTGTGTGTGAGAAATCCTAGGTCAAGATCGGCCCGATCCTTGGAGGCAAGCTGACTCGCCACAAACCAAAATTTCGGGGCAGGTCACGGTGCAGCTACCCATAGCGGCTGGACTTCGCTAACCAAACCGGACAGGGCCTATGTAGGAAAGGCTTCGTCCTGAAACTAAGGCTTCGGCCCGAAACTCGTCCTCAGGAAGACCTCCGGGACAGGTCGCAGTGCAGCTACCCATAGCGTGTCGGACTTCGCTAACGAAACCGGACATGTGTTATGTAGGAAGGGCTCTGGCCCGAAACTTGCCCTCAAGAAGACCTCTGGGGCAGGTCGTGATGCAGCTACCCCATAGCATACCAAACTTCGCTAACCAAACCGGACATGGGCTATGTAGGAAGGGCTCCTGCCTAAAACTGGCCCTCATGAAGACATCTGGGGCAGGTCATGGTGCATCTACCCATAGCGTGCCGAACTTCGCTAACCAAACCGGATAGTGGCTATGTAGGAAGGGCTCCGGCCCGAAACTCGCCCCCAGGAAGACCTCCGGGGCAGGTCATGGTGCAGCTACCCATAGCGTGCCAGACTTTGCTAACCAAACCGGACATGGGCTATGTAGGAAGTGCTCCAGCCCGAAACTCGCCCTCGGGAAGACCTCCGGGGTAGATCGCGACACATCTACTCATAGCACGCCGGACTTTGCTAACCAAACTGAGGAAGGAAGCGAGCTACTTCGCACCAAATAAAGATCCGGGGCAAGCCATGTGAAGCGCCCCCAAAAGACCCCGAAGGCGATCTATCTCAACAAAGAACCTCGCCGCGCTCAAACTCCGGGGCAGGCTTACGAGCTGCGCCCCCAATAGGTCCCCCAGGCTTGCGAAACTCGCTACCAAATAAAAGGTATGAAGAGATTCTCTAAGAATTTGCTAACGTGTCTACTCAACATTCAGTGTCTCCTCTGACCGAAGATCGTCCACACCAAATGTTGGGGGCAATTGTTACGACCATAAGGCTGGCCCATGAAATTGAGGCCCGCATGCGCTGGGGGCCCAAGCAAACACCTCACAGACCCCCTGGATTGGACACTAGCCCGAGCGAAAGATCGCCTCGATCAAGGGAAGCTCGCCTCTCCCCGCCACTAGCTCGCCTCCAAGGTCAACCAGAGAAGCTCGCCCGTTCGACCGTCAAGCTCGTCGTGCCGAGAATAAGCTCGCCTACCCTCCAACAAGAAGCACCGTCCGGAGGAGCCGAGCTTGGTCGCCGAGCTTGGCTCGCCCCCGAGGGCGGCCAGACGTAAATATCTCTGACATCGTGACGTAGGCTCACCTCCCCTCCGTTAATACCAGAAGTTAAGGGCAGAATTGATGGCTGCCCCTCACATCTCATTAATGCACCTGACACCATCTGACACCATTAATGCGAAAAATATCACTGACACAGCTCGCCAACCTATTGCTTCACCACTCGAGTACCATCTGGGTTGATTCGACAGCTGACATGATGGCGAACAACAGCCTCTCAGCCCTATAAATACCCCCTCCTGCCTCCATAGAGGGGGTTGGTCAGTAAAAACATCTAACTTATTCTCATATTAAAGGTTGGATATCTTCCACATATTTGCGCCTTCCTTATAAGCTCGCCACGCTTTGCCGATCTGTCTTAAGATCGCCAAGAGTGTCCGACGCCTACATTTTACGTCACTTGTTGACTTAAGCATCGGAGGTACTGGCTGATAGCCAGCCCTGCCTTTCTAACGAGTTGTTGTTCTTGCAGGAAGCTTGCTCTAGCTACCGGGAGACGGCGACCTTCGGCGACCTCCGGCGACCTCTGGGACATTCAACCCTTCACCTTCGATGCGAGTTCTGAGCCGTGCAAACCTCGCAGTTAGCCAAAAACTTGTAATCATTGTATCCGTGATTCGCACTTCAAATAAATCTCATTGTGTACGGATCCGACCTGCAACAGAATAGATTTTATCTCATATACTATTCCTAATCCAACTAGTTCATTAATTTAGGTTTATGCCAAAGATATAATGGCCTAATTGAAAACCACACTCTAGAGGGGGATGTGATGGGGTGAATAGGGTGTAAGCACAAATTAAAAGATCAAGTACAAAAACAATCAACCGAAATCATAGAATAATGCTAGCAATGATTTTTCAACGGAGTGGCTCCTCGCTTAGGCTCACTGCCTCTGCTCTGACACTAAATCCTTGAGGATTTCACCCTCTTTAATAACAAAAAAGAGAAAAACAAACCAGATCACACTTTCAGGTAGTGATCACACCATACAAGATATCGTTCAAAAAATTAGGCACAAAAATAGCTCTTAGGTCGATGCTAGAAGGTGACTAGGATGTTGACTCTGTTTCACACAGACGGTGCCAACTATTGATGGTTAAATCCACCATCAGTGAGTAGGACGCTGATGAGGACTGACGCACCCGGAACCTACACCTAAATTCCACCTAGCGGTGTCATGGTCGCTAGGCGTAGTATGGCCCCTAGGTGTCAATTCCGGGCTTTATCCACAAGCGGACGGTGTCAAATTATAGTATAAAAGATGTCGGATCCCACAGGAATGGTGACAGTGTATTTGAGGTCTCAGATTATTTTTTATATTGAAGTGAGATAGCTTTCGGTTGAGAAATTTTGGTTTTGATGTTGTTGTCGATTTGATAATAAAGAGAGCTAGGGTTTTAGGGATCACCGCTAAGACCGTCGGAGATCGATGTTGGAATGGGATATTTACGTTGCATTAGGCTTAGGAGATTAATCTCTCAATTCATACCACTCTCGTGGGTTAGAATTTCGAGGTATTTCGGTGGCTCTCATTGACGCAATAGCAGTAGCCGTCAATTTAGCGATATAGTTCGTCGGTGGATCCCCTCAAGGCACGAGCCGGGCATGATCACGAGCCTTGGTTGGATCCATCGATTTCCCTATTCAAATCCCAAGGATACCCCTTAAGCTCATCAATTCCACAGACCGTGTGCATGATCTCAGTGCGAGTTATCCTAGGGATTCGGAAGGATCGACCGAAATACTTCCCTTTCTTCCTAATCCAACCTAGAGTCCAGATCTACATCTCCCCCCTAAGATCTTAGGGCTAACCCATCAATCCTAGAGGAAACTACTCACACATGGTGATATTAACAAATAAAAATACGATTTTTATAAGAGAAAATATCGTAGAAAATTAATTGAATAAGGATTGAATAGCTTACGTACCAGAGGCGAAGAGAAATAGCAGCAAATAATAATCCGAAGAAATCTCAAAGATTCGAGAACGCAAAGAACAATAGATCTACAAAAATAATTCAATAATCTCCCAAAAATTAGGTTTAGATCTAACAACAATTGTTTCTAATCTCCTCTCATCCTAAAACGTAATTCAAAAATACCAAAGAAAATGAACTCCCCTTTTTCGCAATACCTAGATCCACACTTCACTCCCCTGCGCGCATCAGACGGCCACGAGAAATTCCAAAAATGGCCTTCATTGTCGACGACCGAGTCAGTGACTCGGTCGAGCAGAGGCTTGCTCGGTCGGGCTGCTCGGTCGAGCAGCCCTCCTGCTCGATCGAGTACGTCAGTAAGTCACGCTTCTCCAAAAAAATTCCTCTCTGTCTGCTCGGCCCGAGTCAGCCTTGCTCGGTCGAGCAGCCAACTAACTCGATGGCCATGAGATCTGCTTGGCTTGAGTAGGAGGTTGATTGAACTTCGAAAATAAGAGCTGCTCGACCGAGTCACCATACTGCTCGGTCCGAGCAGCTTACGTATCAGCTCTCATTCTTCATCTTGCATCTGCTTGACCGAGCTGTGATTTGCTCGATCGAGTCGCCTGGGAACTTCTGAGATTCTTCTTGCAGCTTCTCCTCCACTCCTGGCAATCTCCTCTACTCCTCTCATAGGTTTCCAAGACTCGGCAAACTCCTGTAGAGCTACGCCAACGGGCTCCAGGGTATGCCGGATGTGTCCATATCCAAAATGGGTCCCGAATCGCTCCAAAATCCCTGAAAATCCACAAAACTCTACGAAACTCGAATATGGCGTTAGAATTACAATATCGTAGGAAAATACGGGATTTGAATGCGAATATGATATGAAATGTGATGGTATGATGCTATGAAAAGATGGAAAATAAGGACACCTCCGCTGACGTGGCTCTCCGTCAACTGAAGAATAGGACCTGAGGAAGGGTGGTCCTCGGTCAAAGAGAGTTATGCTCGAGCTATTGGATCGAAGCCCGACCTAACTCCGAGTTGTCTTAATATGTCTGCAGCACATGAAAGATCGTCAGGGGATCGAATCTGGGTTTCGACCCAAATCCCATCTGATGCTTAAGTCAGTGGATGACTACAAAGGCACGGGGCAGCTAGGTCCGACCTATTAAAGGTTGTCCGATCACTGCCTCGCCGAGCTACGATGGAAATATAAAGTTGAATTAGATAACTGAATGTCAGTGAGTTTTTAGTGTGTCTTGAGATTGATCCTTGTCTTATCGCTGATGAGACTTCTTATAGGTGAGGGTTCCTCTGAGTGCCGTTGGTTGATAATGGTCTTGCCTTTATAACGGTATCATTGTCCTTCCTTTGCGTCGTCGTCCTAAAGAGATGCATAACGGCCGCCCCCCTTTACTCCAGTCGTTACTAATAGTCTCATTAGTATTCGGTAGCTCATCGGGTGGATGAGCTATCACTTTGACTACACAAGCGGTTAACCGACTATATGGGGTTTTAGGCTTTTCGGCGGAGGCAATATATTCATCTTGGGCTTCTTTATGAGCGGGCCCAATATAGTAACACAATCAATTCAAACAATTAAGAAGAAAACGATTCAAATTAACCGAAAGAAAGCTTACATGCAAGGACCTTGCAAATGAAAGTGTCAGTTTATGCTTTCTGAAGACATCCACACTGCTCGAATTTCAAAAAAAAAACAGATGGCACAGCACCACTTGAAGCGATTTGCGAACAGAAACAGTCATCTAGTCAGCTGAAAGTGTCAACGAGATATGATTGTATTGCAGTGACTCTCACGATTTATATAAAAGTGTTCGTTCAGCTAAATGGATGGTGAGCAAGGTGGCTTGTGTGCCTTCATTTATCTCTCACGCTTAAAATTTTGTTCAGGCTTGGTTTATTTGCTAGAATTAATAACCGAACTTGAGCGAGCAGGCAACAAGGCCGAGCCTAGTCTTGAACAGTTACGTGCCCTATAATAGCTACGTAATTATGATATTTGTCTTATATATTAGACAAAAAATTTGCCAATGTCCATTAATCTAATCAAACCGAAAATTTTGTTCAACTTTGAATTGTCTCAATTTGATCCTAAACTCGAGATTATTTACAAATATTGCATTATGTTATGAATCAACTCGTGGGGGAGGAACCACCAGCCCTTTATTTATAGGCATGGTAGGAGAGTAGATACATCGAATACATAGATATGGGCGTATCTCTAAGATACCCGCAATCCTAACCGACTCTGGTTATTTCCATTCACAACACTCCCCCTTATCCAGCCATAGGTGTGGACTCCGATCAAGAGTACTTCGGGATTCTGAGCGTAATAAGAGTCTCACATGGGGTGGATACTTCAGGATCCTGAGTTGGTGAGATTTGCCTCGTTAAAACCTTTAGCTATGGAAAACCCAGTGGGAAAAAACCATAGTTAAGGAAAAAGAGTGCAAACGCTCTTTAACTCCCCCTGATTTGTACATGTGACTCTGCTCATGAATACTTCTGGATTCTGAGCGTCACAGAGGGGTGGATACTTCTGGATCCAGAGTTGATTTGATTTGCCTCGTTAAAAACCTTTGGCTATGGAAAACCCAGTGGGAAAAACCATAGCTAAGGGAAAAGAGTACAAATTCTGTCAACTCCCCCTGATCTGTAAAAGCTCTTGGGCTTTCAGATCTCGTAGGCTTATCTCATCACTCCTATTTACAATATTCCGAAAATGTACACAGATTACGAATTTTATCACCATCAAGCAGCTGCTGAATCCAGAAACTCTGAAAAGGTTGCTAAGTTTCGTCGCCTCTGATGTGGTCTTCAGACTATATGGTCAGCTCCACCGAACCAGCCTTTATCCCAGTCGTCACTGGGATGTGATGTACCACCAGGCGCCCTCAAATACACCATTGGTGTGATTCTGGAATGGTGAGGATCTTGGAATGATAGGATGATGTTGCCTTCATAAGTTACTTTGCAGATCTGCAGGGGATGGCCATCCCACTATGGGTACCCGTTCTGTGATTTCTCAGCATATGGACTGGACCTGAAACCTGCATTTGCATAAACATTGGAGGATGCTACTACATTTTGTAAGTCCAAATATTTCGACCCTTGGAGGAAACGCAGAAGGCTTAACTCAGGTCTAATGGCCCTTTTTAGGTGCCAACTATCTCTGGCTAATGAGTTTACTGCAATTGCTATACCGGGACACATGCAGTTAGCCAAGAGTGCATGATTGCACTAAGATGAGGGACTTTAGGACCAGTTATATCCTCCCCCTCTTCCAGCGATCGGAAGGGTTCTTTTTGTTCATCCAGTAAGTGTACCACCGTAGGTGTACTTTGGATGACAATGGTCCTTTTAATATCTCCAACGCACTTCTGGGCGTTTGTAACAGGATTCTATGAGCCATGACTTTATATTTGCCTAGGTCTTTTTATTTCATGTTTAAAAGTCAGGCTTGTACATTTTATTTCGGTTTTCTCTTCAGGAGATCCGATGAGATGTTAGTTGTCTACAACTAAGATCTCTAATCATGTTCTTTGCACAGATGCAAAGACAACCTTCAGTAGGAATCATTGACTTGTCAAGTGATTCTCTTGGTTGTACATTTATTTATTGTATTTATTGTTTCTTCATTTGAATAGACGTCCCGAAGTCTATTCAGGGCTTTTAAGGAAATGTGGAAATTATCTTTACAAGATATCCACGAAGGTATGCCGTCACAACATCCAATAACGGCATATCAAAAATTTTCCTTCGCCAAATCGTAAGGTATTCGCTTTTGATAACTTAGGGAGACAGATGCATCATTTATGAGACATGCTCATTTGAATTTGTTCGATCCCTAGTTTCAGCGAAGTTTTCCTTGGGCTATAGGTTGTACCGTATAGCATACGATTTTGTATTTATTTTTCTTATGTTTGTAATACTTTGTTTTATCCACAGGTTTGACACCTTTTGGTGTCTGGACTTCAGGTCCGAACATTTCACGTTTCATAAGTGAGTCCAGCTCATCTTTTATTGCCACGTTCCACGTTTGGCCAATCTCTACGTTTGCCTTCTAGCAACGGAGTGTGGAACGATAATTTATAAACATCATCGCCATTGCGATGTATATGGCAATATGATACGTGAATACATTGTCGACAATTTATGTTCTATCTGTCCAACACCTCCCCAGTACGTACAACATTTACTTAATTTCACTTTTTCCCGGCAATTCTTCTGCAGTGGATTCCGGGAAGAGTGATGGTGTGGACAGGAGCTCATTGTCCTGTGGTAGTATTGTTTTAAGGTCTCTAGGAGTTTCTTGTCCTAGGAGCCTGGTTGTCTGCCTCTTTTCTGTTGAGGATCAGCCACTTCTGCTACTGGTGGATTGCATCCATTCTCGGGGATGTCAATCCTAGCTGGAGTTTTTGCAGCAGGGATGTGTGATCTGACAATCTTCTGGTTGTCAATAAATGATTCCGGTAATTGGTAAACAGTGTTCTGTATGTGGAGGATCTTCGGGATCTCATCTACACATTGTATTGTTGCCGGATCATAGTGGGGTCAAACTTTTTGTATCCCACGTTATAATTTTCTTCGCGCCAGATTTTCTAGTATCTGGGCCTATTTTTGGGAAACTCGTCTCATCGAAATCACA
Source organism: Scilla litardierei (assembly GCA_030789695.1). Taxonomy (NCBI): domain Eukaryota; kingdom Viridiplantae; phylum Streptophyta; class Magnoliopsida; order Asparagales; family Asparagaceae; genus Scilla; species Scilla litardierei. The sequence goes on from CM061133.1 coordinate 31,767,970, forward strand.
GTCTTCAAGATGTGCCTTAAATGCGTCCCCCGTTTGGGGTTCTAGGTATCTTATAAGTGAGGGTGAGTCAAACCATGCATGGATACCTAGGCGACGTTGAGTACCGTTTTGGTCCTCTTTGGTGGTGCAATGGGGATTTAAGACTGCGCGACCGAAGATTCTCAGATGAGAAATGTTCGGTGGCATTCCATATGCAAAATGCATTGGATACTCTGACCTCCAGAGGGTCTTATTTTCATTTACGATGCAGCATGCAGAGTTTGCATGTCCCCATGCATCCATAGGCAATCGGGATTTAATGGACGTTCAGTCCATTGGAGTCTACTTTTCAGTGACTCTGCCGACCCATTTTGGGTATGAACATGCGGCACTTGTATGTTCATTTTCAATTCCCGTTGATTGGCAGTACTCTTGAAAAGACTGGGAGGTATATTTCCCAACATTAACCAGACTTATTTGCAACATTTTATTGTCTGGGAAATGTGCCCGCAACGTTTTTATTTTTATGCCAATAGCTTTGGAAAAGCTAAGTTGCGGGTCTGTAGTAGACACACGTACGAATATTCTGAGGATGCATTTATCAGTACAGTGAAGTACTGAAATAGCCCACTAGGGGTGGTGGATTTTATCCACATCTATCTCCTTTTATTCTTTTTGAGGAAGCGTGGAGATTCTTTTTCAACTTTTTGTGGAGATGGCCTTGCAATTAATTTTTCCCTTATAGCAAGGGATGTGAGGGAATTCTCCCTTCTGAAGAATCTTCTGGTTCTTCAAGTCATACCCATGGGATGAGATGCAGTGCATCATCACAAATCCAGGGTGGCCAAGTCCATCATGCCAGAGTAAAAACTAGGCTGATGTCGGGCACTTCAGGTGCTCCGTTTAATTCCGCTTGCTTTCTCCGAATCTTCGTATGGTAGAGGCCTCTAAGGCTCTCAAAACGTTCAAGTATGGATTTTACTCCTTTTCTTGAGACGTTGCATACGGTAATAAATTTTTTTTTTTTCATTTACATTTGCTGTTTCCAAGTGGAATCCGTTGAAACGGATGTCCTTGAAACTTAGAAAGTTTCTTTTGGAATTCGGAGGGATTAGTGCATCCTTTATTTTTGTGTCGTTTGGGGGCAACAGTGTTGCATTCCCTGGATCTTCAATATAGCCCTGATATTGGGCTTTGTATTGAAAGAGATCGTACGTGTTTATTGTCTACTAATTATTTATGAGAGCAGTTTCAAAATATGAAAAATAAAGGCACATGCATATTCAGATAGACATATCCATTTATTGTCTACTAAAATTTTTCAATCAAAACAGATTGCGTAATACAAAAGCTCTCATAACGTGAGATGTTCTAAACAATTTGCTAAGATAAAAGTAAAGGCTAGTCAAGCATGTCATTATTTTCGAAGTCGTCAGCTGAAAAACTTAACTGGAGCATCAGATGTCATCAGGTTTGTTTCAGCTTTATTTTTCTTGTTCTCTTTATACAAATCCCGGAGATGATGCGGAGTTCGGCACACTCTGGACCAGTGGCCTTTCATGCCACAATATTGGCACTGGTCTTCCCATTCCCTCTTGGGTGGGGGTATATCATTTCTATTTTTGTTATTTCTGTGCCTCGTGAACTTCCGCTTACTTTCATTATTTCACTACTGCTGTACATGGCCCTTGGCATTTTTCTGTTGACCCCCCTTCTGTGGTCTTTCTTTTCTTTTATTATCTCTCTTCTTTTTGAAGGAAGAGGAATGGTGAGCTTCTGGTGGGGGGCAGTGCCGGGGAGCGTATATTGTGAGTGGAGAGAAGAAGCTCTCTGTTTTGCTCGGCCATGAGTAAACATGACAGCAGCTCGGAATACTTGGTGAACTTGCGTTCACGGTATTGCTGCATGAGTATCACATCTTTTTCATGGAAGGACGTATACGTCTTTTCCAGCATGCGATTTTCTGAGACTTTCTCACCACACAACTTCAGGCGTGAGGTGATGCTAAAAAGTACTGAGTTGTACTCAGCAATGGACTTAAAGTCCTGTAGTCTCATGTTCGCCCACTCATATCGTGCCCTTAGGAGTATAACATCTTTCTGATGTTTATACATGTCCTCAAGGGCAGTCCATAGCTCAAGTGGATCTTCGACCGTAAGGTATTCAGCCTTTAAGGTCTTGTCCACATGGCGGCGAATATAGGTGATGGCTTGCGCCTTCTCTATATCGCTAACATTTTCTTTTTCAGTCACAGCAGCGATGAGGGACTTTGCCCGCAGGTGAAACTTTACATCTAGCTGCCAGCTTAGATAGTTTCTACCTGATGCTTCCAGTACTTCGAAATTAACGCTTGCAATATTAGCCATTTATCTAGCAGAGCACAAACATGCATGAATTAATAATTAATTCAGAGAAAACATTTTCATGCGGAGGCAATATTTAACGAAAAACTAAATGTGTGGATCGGCCAGTCCCACAAGAAAGAGTCCAAAAAAGTCCACAGTCCAAATTATACAAATTTGCAACTTAAAGAAAATGAAAATACAACTTTGGAAACCCCGTGGGTCCCATATGATATCTCCATCTTCAAGCGTGGCCTCCGTCTCCATGGAAGTTGGTCTTCTTTCTTTGACATTTACATAAATTCCTCACTACAATTTCTCTCAAAAAGAAAAGTGCGGGAAATAAACTGTGGGACTAAACGGCCGATCCAAAAACCACATTTAGCAATTCATGCAGAAATATTGTGCTCATCAACATTTTCATCAGACATTTTCATCACAGGCATCACAGGCATTTAATATTCGCAGAGATGGATAAATAATTTAACACTTAATAATTATTGGACCACTGGGCAACGTCATACACCGTTAGGTTACTAACGGCAGAGCGGTCGCAAGATCTTCCTAATTATTAAGTTTTAAATATAATGCACAACCACGCATATAATATCCAACAGAATATACCAGAGATGCAAAGCATGCAAATATGATTTTTGCGGAAAAAAATCATTACAATGCAAAGGTTGTAAATTGAATGGGTTTAATCAATTAAATTGATTAAGAGCCCAAAATAAACATTTTCTTTGTCAGAGGAAAAAGTTTTCCTCATCATCCCAAAAGCCCCCCCCCCCCCCCCCCCCCCCCCCCCCCCCCAAAGAATCCCCAAAAAGTCCTCGCCTGCCCGGTATTTGTCCCGTAATTTACCGTGATTTTTCACGAATATTTTGCCCTTAAATCCCCCTTTTAAATTAATTTTTAGGCTAGCAAGTTGCCTTTTAAGGCTTGTTAATAGCATTTGCCTCCCCCAATTTTTTTTCTTTCTTTCAGATAAAACAACATGCGGGTCTGAAGCCCGCAGTCGTCCTATGGGCTTCAGGCCCATAGGCTTTTCTTTTTTTTTTTGAAATCTGTGAGCCTGAAGCCCACAACAGGTCTGTGGGCTTCAGGCCCACGGACTCTGATTTTTTTTTTTGAATTCTGTGGCCTGAAGCCCACAGACCTGCTGTGGGCTTCAGGCCCACAGATCTGGAATATTTTTTTTTGTTTAGGGTTTCATTGGGGGGGCCGCCGCCGCCGCCCCCTGCAGGGGGTGCGGCGGGGGCCGCCCCCCGCAGGGGGGCGCGGCCGCAGAGGCTGTCCCCCTGTAGGGGGGAGTGGCCGGGGCCACCCCCTGCAGGGGGGCGCGGCCTCGGGGGCCGCCGCCCCCTGCAGGAGGGGCGGCGGGGACCGCCCCCCTGCAGGGGGAGGCGGCCACGGGGGCCGCCGCCCCCTGCAGGGGCGGCGGCGGGGGCCGCCCCCACTGCAGGGGGAGGCGGCCAAGGGGGGGCCGCCCCACTGCAGGGGGAGGCGGCCACAGGGGCCGCCGCCCCCTGCAGGGGCGGCGGCGGGGGCCGCCCCCACTGCAGGGGGAGGCGGCCAAGGGGGGGCCGCCCCACTGCAGGGGGAGGCGGCCACAGGGGCCGCCGCCCCCTGCAGGGGCGGCGGCGGGGGCCGCCCCCCCTGCAGGGGGAGGCGGCCAAGGGGGGGCCGCCCCCCCTGCATGGGGAGGCGGCCACGGGGGCCGCCGCCCCCCCTGCATGGGGAGGCGGCCACGGGGGCCGCCGCCCCCTGCAGGGGCAGCGGCGGGGGCCGCCCCCCTGCAGTGGGAGGCGGCCAGGGTGGTGGGGGGGTTTTCCGGCAGGGGGGGGTTTGGGGGGGGTCCGGTGACGGCTAGCCGCCGGAGGGTTCAAAATTAGGGTTTTTACCCTAAAAATTGAGTTTTTGGGATGAAAAATCCGTCGTTTTCAAGGCGACGATGAATCCCCATGACGATCTTGCGAGATCTAGGGGAGGGACAATCATACGTATGATTAAAAGTATCGTTTTTAGTATTTTTACCTCTATATCCGTCCTCCGGATATAGAGACGGTTGCTCGAAGCCCTACGCGGATGACGACCTTCGATGGAGGAAGCCTTGCACCGCGCTCGCGGATCTCCCGTCTCGCCTTCGCCTTCGCCTTCGCAACGAACGGAAAAAAAATTTGAGGAAAGGAAAATTTTAGAGGCTCGTGCTGATAACGTGTTATGAATCAACTCGTGGGGGAGGAACCCCCAGCCCTTTATTTATAGGCATGGTAGGAGAGTAGATACATCGAATACATAGATATGGGCGTATCTCTAAGATACCCGCAATCCTAACCGACTCTGGTTATTTCCATTCACAACACATTACAATTTATGGTAAAACTATTGCCAATTCATCATATTTAATATAAGTCATGCATTCAAAGAGGAAGTAGGAGCTTTTTCACAGTTCTATTTGGCATCAATGGCTTAAGATGAAATTAGGTTTAAATCAGTCGAACTCAATTCAGAATCCTCAATTGCTTAGCAAGTTGGGATACGTATGTGAATCCTGCGAATTATTAGGGATCTTGTCTACCAGCACCACAACAACGATACATCACTCCTAAAACTGAGCTGTGGGCTCCCGAAGAAGTTGGTGGGCCCCGCACGTCATCATCGAACCATAACATGAAAAAGGGGGGCCCATCTCATATTGGCGCGGAGATCTGTAGGATCCCGCGCTTTTGGGCGGGCAACGCATCCTCGTGTTTTTTATAGTAACGCTACATCAACGCACCCACTAACTTACCTACTTAAAAATATTCAACAATTATAAGAATAAACAGCGGCCCTATCTCCATCCCGACGCCATGTGGCAGCACGCAGGTCTCTTTCCCCGTGATTCCCCAAATATAAAGGCAGAGGGACAAATGAGAAGACCTCTCTCTCTCTTTCTCGTTCTACTTCTCAAGCCCCCAAGATGGCGGCGCTTTCACAGTCTGAGTTCACGGCGGACGAGCTCGCGATGGCGGACGCTATCCTTGAACTGAAGACTCGCCCTCCTGAAGGGTTGCTCCCACGTTGGGGCGGTAAGAGGAGCCGGTCGATTCCGGTCGATCCAGCCCCGATCGTCGCCGGGCCAGAGGCCGGTACAGGAGATGGTGGTGCCATATTGAAGAGGATGCGGTTGATTCCGGCCGATCCAGCCCTGATCGCTGCCGATCCAGAGTCCGGTAAAGGAGATGGAGCTGCGATATCGAACCCAAAAATTCCTCTCTCTTTCCCTCCCATCGGCGTCAACCAGAGCTCCTCGCCGCCCCCGGCTGCCCCACCGTTGCCGCTGCCGCCTCCAACGGCAAAGGTCGTTAAGAAGTTGGATAAGAAACTGGATCACAAGAAGGTAACATATATAGCTTGGTCCTCTCTCTCTCTCTCTCTCTCTCTCTCTCTCTCTCTCTCTCTCTCTCTCTCTCTCTCTCTCTCTCTCTCTCTCTCTCTCTCTCTCTCTCTAGATTCTTGATTCTTGATTCTTGATTCTTGATTCAATTTAATGGGGTTTATGATGATGGTGATGCAGATGGTGAATGAGCAGAAGCAGATGATAGCGGAGACAAAACACGATCTTCAACAGGTTAGGGTTTTTGGGGGAAACAACCCATTTTTAATTATTTGTTTTTGTGATTTTACGTTTTTCTTGGGTTGTTTTCTAATTCCTCATTTGTTTATTTTTTCAGTCTGTTGCGGAGGCGCAGAGAAGCTATCAAAGCTCGAAGGATGAGAATATTCAACTAAAACAGCTGTTTCAGGTACTTTATCAACATGCCCATCATTGGATCGCTGTGAAATTTTACTAATTAAAAGGAAGGAAAAAACCCTAAATTTGCTCTCTTTGCCTTCCCATTTTCTTTTAGGCGCAACAGCTGTGGAAGCAAGATCTAGCACAGCAGCCGTCTTCGTCGCAAAGCCAACCCTTGTGTCTGTTCCCAGTGGGCCCCACTCAATCTGCCGGTCCCCACTGTCCCCGACAGCTGCTGGATCTCAACATGCAACCGAAGGAGGGGGAGGAGCCGGCGCCCCCGCCGCCTCCTCATCAGCCGGCGGAGGCGAGGGTTTTAATGCAGCAGCATCAACAGAGGGCGGCGCAGTGCGTGGAAGCGAGGTGGAGGAGGAGAGCGGCGCTGCAGATCAGGGGGCATCCGCCCAAGATCCAAGGGGTGAAGCAGTCAGTTATTTGATCTTTTGGGTCGGGGGAGGGATGTGGGGGTTAATTTAGTTTTAGTTGTAGGATAATTACTAGTTTAGATTATGAGTAGGGTGGTCCTTACTTAAAAGAGTGTTGCCTATTTGATCATTCTATTTAACGGGCCCCAAATATTGCATTCTTCATGTATTAATATTATGAAGAATCTCTATGAATAAAAAAAGGTGTCTCGTTCCTTCTAATTTTCTTTTCTTTTGTTTTATTTGGGCAATAATCTTTTAATTATTTTTTATATTTGTTTGGCCGTCTCGTGATAAGAACAGAACTGCTGTTGGAGTGGTCAGCACTCAGCACAAGCCGTTTTTTTTTTTTGTGAATCGATGAAGGCCCGAATTTAAAGTTCTTGTTACATCGAGAAACCTTTCAAAATTCAAATATGACTGGTTTAGTTTTTTAGTTTGCAAGACAGTTAGTATATTAACTAAAGGCAGAAGTAAGTATCGGTAGTTTATACGTCCGAGTGGACGAGGAGACGGGATTCAAATCTTTCGGGCTAGGCTCGCGCATGTTCGAACCCTGCTGTCGACGAAACTGTCCAATTTTGTAGAACCCAATATTTATCCCTTTTTGAGGGGAAGAAATTGGTTTTGTTTGTTGAGGATCATACTCTTTGTTTGAAGCCATAGACTATATTTACATTCATGGTTGGATACCAATGGGTTTGGATACCAAAGGTCTCAAGATCGTTCATAACACTTTCTCTTATCCATCCATTATTCTAAACTAGACATATGAATGCTTCAGAGTTTATGAGTAACATGAGGGTTGGATACTTATGGATCATGAATTAAAAGTCTCTTTAACTTCACATGTTCTGTGGATATCGTGAAGGGTGGATACTTATGGATCTAGAGCTAATGCGATTGCCTCGTTAAAACCTTTGGTTATGGAAAATCCAGTGGGAAAAATCATAACAAAGGGAAACGAGTATAACACAACATTTAACTCGCTTTGAAATGTACAAGCTTCAGTCTTGAAGATCTCTTAGTTGTCGCATCCCAATCCCTCTTACAATCTAAAAGTACATCGAGGTAGTGCTCTAGTAAATAGATCTGCAAGGTTGTCACAAGGTTGAATCTGCTGCACTATGACATGTTTCTTCTCTTGTAGTTCGTGCATCCAGAAGAATTTAGGTGAGATGTATTTTGTCCTGTCACCCTTGATGTAACTAGCTTGTAGTTGAGCTATGCAGTCTGCATTGTCTTCAAACACAGTGGTTGGCTCAAGGTCATCAGTCTTCAGACCAGTTTTCACTAGGATATGGTGAATGACTGAACGTAGCCAGACGCATTCTTTGCTTGCTTCATGGATCGCGAGGAGCTCAGAGTGATTGGATGAGATTGCTGGTGGTCTGTTTCACAAATTTCCAGGAGATGGCCGTCCCTCAATAGGTGAACACAAAAACCAGTCTGTGACTTTTTGGTGTGGGGATCAGATCTGTAACTTGCATCTGCATAACCAATCAAAGTGGATGGTACACTTTTCGAGTAATATAATCCCAGGTCAACTGGCCCTTAGAGATAGCACAGAAGATGCTTAATTCCGTTCCAATGGTGCTTTGTGGGCACTGCGCTGTACCTGGCTAGTAGGTTAACTGCGAACGCTATATCGGAACGCGTGCAGTTTGCCAGATAGAGACTGGGGTTTTCATAACCAAATGTTTTAACGAGGCAACTTAGGTAAGGTACTTCAGGACCTAATATATCATCATCCTCTTCCAGCGGACGAAAGTGGTCTTTATATACGTCCATAGATCTTACAACCATTGGTGTACTCAATGGATGACATTTATTCATGTGGAAATTTTTCAGCAATTTCCGTGTATATGTGAATTGATGTAACATGATCACATCGCTTAGGTGTTCAATCTGTAAGATAAGACAATACTTTGTTTTGCCTAGGTCTTTCATTTCAAACGTCTGTGTTAGGCTTTCAAATATCTCAGGTATCTCTTTAGGAGATCTAATGAGATTAAGGTCGTCTACGTAGACGGTGATTATTACAAATCAGGTTCCCTTTGATCTTATAAAGATGCAAGGGCAGACTTCATTTTTGATGAATCCTTGTATTACAAGGAACTCACTGTGTCTGTTATACCACATTCTTCATGATTGTTTTAGATCATATAATGATCTGTGTAGCTTAACAGAATAGACGTCTCGATGTCTATCTTTTATCTCTATGGGCAGTTTAAAGCTATCTAGGAGTTTCATATAGATATCTTTATCTATATTTCCATATAGATATGTAGTCACAACGTCCATGAGCTGCATATCTAAGCCTTCCCTAGCTGTTAAGCATATAAGAAAACGGAAAGTGATCGCATCCATGACCGGGGAATATGTTTCTTCATAATCTATCCCTTGGTCGTTGGGAAACCCCCTGAGCTACAAGATGTGCTATGTAGCGTATGATCTGATAATTTTCATTTATTTTTCTGACGAATACACATTTATATCTCACAGGTTTTACACCTTCTGGTGTTTGAACTACTGGTTCAAAAACTTTGTGTTTCAAGAGTGAGTCCAACTCTATTCATATTGCCTCGTTCCATTTTTGTCAATCATCTCTGCATTTACATTCAGCTAAAGAGTGTGGATCGATATCATCATCGCATTCAGCGACGTGAATGGCAATATCGAACGCAAAGTCGACATCGTCGACAGTGCTTTTTCTGTCCAATACCTCCCCTTTGCGTACATAATTTAATGATATTTATATGGTAGTTACTATCCCCTTTACCCCAAAACCCGTGTCTTATCATAATCCAATGTTCTTACTGGTATTCGTATCAATGTGGCCTCATGGGCCCTGTATCAATCAGCTAGTGCAACAGTCTTAGCTCGAGTGTACGATATGCAACCAGAAGTGCACCCATCCCACGGAGCAACTCGTGAGATATCTACCTACCATCCCCTACAGGGTGATGGTACAGCTTACCAAATAAGGGTGGACCCAGTCACTCCCGCACACTACGTAGCTCAAGACTACCCCATAACCCATGTTGTATCACATTTCACATTTATAACCGTATCAGTATCCGTGTCTGTATCCATATCTGTATCCGTATGGCCTCATAGGCACATCATTTCGTACATCCAACAATGTGTACAACAATACATCCATCAATGAGTACATCAAATACATTTATATGGTAGTTACTTGCTGTAAAGTCAAGGCAGAAGCCTCAACAGATAATATCAGTCCTGAGCAATGCTTTGAAGTCCAACAACTATGATATCAAATTTCATAAAATTTTACTATCTCAATTTAGTCCGAGCAATGATTTGAAGTCCAACAACTATGATATCAAATTTCATAAAAGTTTGCTATCTCAATTTTAGTCCGAGCAATGATTTCAAGTCCAACAACTATGATATCAAATTTCATGAAAGTGTACTATCTCAATTTAATCCCTTGGTTATTCCACTATTGATTATTTCGCTAGTTAATTAGGTCTCTAGTCAATTGTTCAGATCAATAACTGTTCTGAGACTAGATGTCATGTCCTAAGTTCATACGAGTACACTATCCAGATTTCTAATGATAGAATTAGAGTGACTTACTTATTTTGAGATTGTCGTGGTAAGACGAGGTTGGAGCTAGAGCTTTTAAACATGCTGGTGCACGAGAATTGGTACCTGCAAACACAAGAAGTCATTAGTTACAGGCTATCCTATTTTCTATCTATTTAATCTGATCGTTTCTATTTTATAATTGATTGAAACGTTGTCAAAAAGTGTTCTAAATTTTTCTATAGGCTAGATATAAGGAAAATAATTTTATTGTAAGAGGAAATATTTTTCGGAAGCTTGTAGTAATTTTTATAATTTTTGAAAGTTCAAAATAGATTTAAAAACTAATTTTTAATTAAAAACGTAATTATTCAATAATTTATTCCGGATGCAATCTACATCGAAAAGTTACAAATAAACTGTCAAAATGACCGTCTCGAAGAGTACTTTAACATATATTTTTCTCACATATTAGTATACGTGAAAACATCAAGTTACGGATTTTTGAATGAAAACAACCTATTTAACTTTTAGGCTTAAAAATTAATTTTGGAAAAACTAAGCGTCAGATTGAGTCGAAATTAGCGTCATTGGGTCCAGAATGTCATTTCTGATTTTCTAGAGGTGGTCTTATATTTTTCCGATCCCTATATTATTTATTAATAATTTTAAACTGTTAAGCCCGTTTAATAATTATTTAAAATACTGAAAATATGAAATTAAACTCGTATTTACGAAATTGCCACTGAAGTTTTTACGCACCCTTCATTACGTTATCAGCTGCATGGGCGGGGGCTCGTGATCGTCGACGACAGGCGTGGGCTCGTGGCTTCGAGGCGGTGGATTCGTTCGGGCTGTCGGACGGTGAGGATGGCGACGACAACTCTCAGGCTTGGAGGAGCGCTTCGGGGGTATCGCAGAGGATGATGGGCGGCAGAGCTCAGCCCACGGGGAGGCGGAGCAACGGAGAAGAGGGAAGGAGGAGATGCATGGGTTCGGGCTGAGTGAGGGTTACGGGGGAGAGAGGGCTTAGTGACGGGTTTAAATAGTTAAACTGAATCAATATAAAACTAAGTAGGTGTTAAATACTTAGTCAAATGAAATTAATGTTGATAGGTGTATTAAATGAAAACTTTAGACTAAATTTGTAAAGTAGGGGATGCATGCACCACGTTTAAACGTGGGGGGTGGTTACGGGTAGGTTAGGTAGGGATTAAAGTTAATTAAAATAGTTAATATGGTAATTAGTAATTAAGTAAAAAAGGTTAAAACCTGATTAGTAGATAAAGTCAAAAATACAAAATTACGATTTTGCCCCTACCAGTAAACGTGTCCGAAAAATTACGAAAACATACCCACGGGTTCGTATCATCGCGAGGATCGCGAATACAAGATCCGTTTCAGGTTTTGAGCTACGGAAATACGAGTTTTAGGCCAAAACGTTAAGGAAGCGGGTTTGCGGGTTCTCTATTGATTTGACTTCAGAAAATTACGAAATAAATATGGGAAGCCCTAAATGATCATTGAATGTTACTGTAAAAGTTTGAAATCGTTTTGATGATATTTGTTTATAAAATAAATTCATAAAGCCAAAACGGTAATAACTGAAAATGAATTTTTATCAGATTATTTAGAGGTATTTGATGAAACTCGAACTTGCTAAATACTTCATAGCTAATCTGATATCTCAAAATATTTTTATAAGAAATTTTTGAAATCAGTAAAACTCCGGACAAACCATTATAAAATAGTTTAAAAATTGAAAAAATTGGTCAAATACGTAAATAGTTTGTCTTGATGAAATCAGGCCGTTACATCCTACCCTCCTTAAAATAATTCCGTCCTCGGAATTAAGAAGACCGATCATTGCCTAAGCAAATCAAACGATCGAAAGAAAGGCTTGATGAATGTTTTTGATAAATGAAAAATAAGTTGTCAATAGCATGAAATATAATGTGATATCATAGCATCAAGAAAACAAGAGATGTTATAAATGAATACATACTATTGACATCACCATAGCTTCTGTAACTAGTCTCAAGTCAAAATAGGTTTAGATAGAAGAAGATGATGAGTTCAAGAAAGATGAAGAAGTATCGGCATCAGTTTACACGTCTCGGGTTCATCTTAACACCATTCTTAAATACTTCTGAGCGTCATTCGATTCGCTTCCGTTATCAAACTCGAACTTTCAGTGATCAAAAATCGAATGCTACCCTCCTCAAAATAGACGTGGCTAGAGTATGGGTGAGCTAAGCACAACTATAAATACTCTAAGACTAAGAAGGACAATCGAGTGGCCATCACCAACTGAAGGAAGGGTGATGAAGATGAAGTGGGTAGATAGGTCAACTTATAAAAATTACTCTAACTGCAAGCAAAAAGGGTTACTAGGGCAGGTATATCCAAAGATTGGATTACGAATTTCTAGACAAGGGTTAAGAGTTCAATCAATGAAGACCTAATGAAGATGGGTAATAGGGACGCTTCACCCGTATTTCCAATACAGGTGAACACTCGAGACATCCAGTACTCGAGAGTTCTATTTGAGTATTTTATACTGTACACCCTGATCTTGCTATATTGTTCACGAGGTAGGTAGCGCGGACCTGCGTGGGCCACCAAAGCTGTAACGGCCCGATTCCCGGGCCCGTTACTTTTTTTTATATTTGCAGGTCTGCAGTTAACCAGTGAAAACAAAATAGCCACGATGCAGAGATGTACAAAAATACCCAAATAGTGTCCAATTATTACATCCATATTGTACAAAAATGGTCCAACAATCGTACATGAAGGAAAGTAAATACAACTGGAAACAACTCTGAAAGTTGCAGACTCATGGTCAGATTCTGGCGCTATTAACTCTAGAGCATCTGCCTCCATATGTACGTCGTCTGCGGTGCCACAGAGATGGAACCGTAGGTAAGTCACAACAATTCTAGCAATAGAAATAAAGTAGTGCAAAAGTATGGAACATGCTATAGTAACAAATGATGATCTAACAGGTGCAAAAGTATGGAACAGATTATAGTAAACAAAAGATGGTCATATAGATACAAAAGTAAAGTATGAGCTGACAGATAAGTAAAGTACTGGTAACTGTTCAGGTGTGGTAAGTGAAGTACATGTGATGCATAAAGTAAAGGTGACTGAACTAGAGCAATAACTGTGGCATGGCATATGGTAGCAACAATATTTCGACCACAGACAATGTGATGACGATAGTTAGACATCCATGTGGTTGTAGAAACACTTAGGGAGGTAAGCGTCGTTTGGCTATCTAATAGTGTAGGCGGGCCTAATAATAAGAAGTCTAACTTAACTTCCAAATCAGCCAGTCAGTCAGGGCTTGAAGGCACAGGTCACTTCAAAGACCGCAGGAACAATTCCCTTGGTTGACCAACCCCCTTCCCATTCCTTTCTCGACACTAGTTTGGTCGTAATTTAAGACCGCTCATTATTATACTGTTCTATCACATTCGAGTAGTCTCGACTTAGTCAATAGAGTAGTAGTAGTCGTAACTGAACAATAGTATCAACTAACTAGTGTAACATCAATCAAACTGTGCATCCGCCTTAAATGCCGCAAGGGCCCAATAGTGTGCTCCGTAAATGCCCGGAGGCCCAATAGTATGTTCTGTAATGTGCTCCATAAATGCCCGAAGGCCCAATAGTGTGTTCCGTAATGTGCTCCGTAAATGCCCGAAGGCCCAATAGTGTTCTCAGTAAATGTGCTCCGTAAATGCCCGAAGGCCCATTAGTGTGTTCCGACAATACAAACAACCATGAGTACAATACAGCAATCAAACTAATACATCAGCCTTGGCTCGAGTGTATGATATGCAACCAGAAGTGCACCCATCCCACGGAGTAACTCGTGGAATATCTACCTACCATTCCTGCAGGGTGATGGTACAGCTTAACTAATAAGGGTGGACCCGGTCACTCCTGCACACTGCGTAGCTCAAGACTACCCCAAAACCCGTGTCTTGTCATAATCCAATGTTCTTACTGGTATTCGTATCAATGTGGCCTCATGGGCCCTGTATCAATCAGCTAGTGCAACAGTCTTAGCTCGAGTGTACGATATGCAACCAGAAGTGCACCCATCCCACGGAGCAACTCGTGAGATATCTACCTACCATCCCCTACAGGGTGATGGTACAGCTTACCAAATAAGGGTGGACCCAGTCACTCCCGCACACTACGTAGCTCAAGACTACCCCATAACCCATGTTGTATCACATTTCACATTTATAACCGTATCAGTATCCGTGTCTGTATCCATATCCGTATCCGTATGGCCTCATAGGCCCATCATTTCGTACATCCAACAATGTGTACAACAATACATCCATCAATGAGTACATCAAATACATTTACATGGTAGTTACTTGCTGAAAAGTCAAGGCAAAAGCCTCAACAGAGAATATCAGTCCTGAGCAATGCTTTGAAGTCCAACAACTATGATATCAAATTTCATAAAAGTTTACTATCTCAATTTAGTCCGAGCAATGATTTGAAGTCCAACAACTATGATATCAAATTTCATAAAAGTTTGCTATCTCAATTTAGTCCGAGCAATGATTTGAAGTCCAACAACTATGATATCAAATTTCATGAAAGTGTACGATCTCAATTTAATCCCTTGGTCATTCCACTATTGATTATTTCGCTAGTTAATTAGGTCTCTAGTCAATTGTTCAGATCAATAACTGTTCTGAGACTAGATGCCATGTCCTAAGTTCATATGAGTACACTATCCAGATTTCTAATGATAGAATTAGAGTGACTTACTTATTTTGAGATTGTCGTGGTAAGACGAGGTTGGAGTTAGAGCTTTTAAAGATGCTGGTGCACGAAAATTGGTACCTGCAAACACAAGAAGTCATTAGTTACAGGCTATCCTATTTTCTATCTATTTAATCTGATCGTTTCTATTTTATAATTGATTGAAACGTTGTCAAAAAGTGTTCTAAATTTTTCTATAGGCTAGATATAAGGAAAATAATTTTACTGTAAGAGGAAATATTTTTCGGAAGCTTGTAGTAATTTTTATAATTTTTGAAAGTTCAAAATAGATTTAAAAACTAATTTTTAATTAAAAACATAATTATTCAATAATTTATTCCGGATGCAATCTGCATCGAAAAGTTACAAATAAACTGTCAAAATGACCGTCTCGAAGAATACTTTAACATATATTTTTCTCACATATTAGTATACGTGAAAACATCAAGTTACGGATTTTTGAATGAAAACAACATATTTAACTTTTAGGCTTAAAAATTAATTTTGGAAAAACTAAGCGTCAGATTGAGTCGAAATTAGCGTCATTGGGTCCAGAATGTCATTTCTGATTTTCTAGAGGTGGTCTCATTTTTGTCCGATCCCTATATTATTTATTATTAATTTTAAACTGTTAAGCCCATTTAATAATTATTTAAAATACTGAAAATACGAAATTAAACTCGTATTTACGAAATTGCCACTGAAGTTTTTACGCACCCTTCGTTACGTTATCAGCTGCATGGGCGGGGGCTCGTGATCGTCGACGACAGGCGTGGGCTCGTGGCTTTGAGGCGGGGGATTCGTTCGGGCTGTCGGACGGTGAGGATGGCGGCGACGACTCTCAGGCTTGGAGGAGCGCTTCGGGGGTGTCGGAGAGGATGATGGGCGGCGGAGCTCAGCCCACGGGGAGGCGGAGCAACGGAGAAGAGGGAAGGAGGAGATGCATGGGTTCGGGCTGAGTGAGGGTTACGGGGGAGAGAGGGGTTAGTGACGGGTTTAAATAGTTAAACTAAATCAATATAAAACTAAGTAGGTGTTAAATACTTAGTCAAATGAAATTAATGTTTATAGGTGTATTAAATGAAAACTTTAGACTAAATTTGTAAAGTAGGGGATGCATGCACCACGTTTTAACGTGGGGGGTGGTTACGGGTAGGTTAGGTAGGGATTAAAGTTAATTAAAATAGTTAATAGGGTAATTAGTAATTAAGTAAAAAGGTTAAAACCTGATTAGTAGATAAAGTCAAAAATACAAAATTACGATTTTGCCCCTACCAGTAAACGTGTCCGAAAAATTACGAAAACATACCCACGGGTTCGTATCGTCGCGAGGATCGCGAATACAAGATCCGTTTCAGGTTTTGAGCTACGGAAATACGATTTTTAGGCCAAAACGTTTAGGAAGCGGGTTTGCGGGTTCTCTATTGATTTGACTTCAGAAAATTACGAAATAAATATGGGAAGCCCTAAATGATCATTGAATGTTACTGTAAAAGTTTGAAATCGTTTTGATGATATTTGTATATAAAATAAATTCATAAAGCCAAAACGGTAATAACTGAAAATGAATTTTTATCAGATTATTTAGAGGTATTCCGATCTCATGCTTGATGCTCTCACTGGTTATTCTTCCTACTTTCAACCATTGAAATTCAAAACCAACTCAAAATTCTCTCCAATGAGCTGTTTCATCCCCTCAATCTCTACAGCTCCAAAACTCCCCATCTTCTCGTAACTCAGACACTCTCCCTCCTCGCTCAACTCGACTCCGCTCACACGCAGAGTAGGCATCTTTGAACTCGGCCTGGGTTTCAGCCCAATCACCACAATCTTCTTCACAACCAACTTGTGATCCGAAGCATACGTACCATTCACCACAACCGACTTGATTCTCACCGCATGATCATCCCCTTCGATTCTCGCCGAAAACTTCACCAAGCTCCATTCGCTCAACTTCCCTCCCATCTCCACAGCCTCACCGTCGTCCAAAAACACCTCCCCCTCGGACTTCTCGCCATCGAAAGCCACCAGCAGCTCGAACCCATTCTTTCTAGCCAGCTTAGTGGTCATTGCCTCTTGTTGCATCACCAATACATTGCCTCCTCGTACATGAACATTTATGGCGTCTTCTGGTGCGTCGAGCGTAATGTAGTCTCCATAACTCGTACTCACAGTGCTCGAGTAGTTGAAGAGGCTGAACCAGTTGCCTGCAGGGAAGTAGGCACTGACCGTAGTCTCTCCAGGGCCCAACACAGGAGACACCATCACTGCGCTGCCGATAAGAAACTGCTTGCTGATGCCATAGGTCCGGACGTCCGTTGGGTACTCGAAAAAGAGCGGTCTTGCGATCGGAGTCCCCTTGGTATGCGCCTCGTACATCAGCGTGTAGAAGTAGGGAAGCAGGCGGTAGCGCAGCCCCAACGCCTTCTTCGCTGATCGGGCAACAGATTCCCATACATACAGCTCGTGCCTCGCAGATCCTTTGGTGGCGTGGTTCCGTGCAAACGGGTAGAACGCGCCCAGCTGAATCCACCGCCGACAGAGCTCCTCGGTCGTGTCCCCGTTGAACCCACATATGTCAGCTCCGACCATCGGAATCCCAAACAGCCCGAAGTTCAGCATTGCAGGAATGGAGTACGCCAAATCGTCCCACGTCGCGGCGTTGTCGCCGGTCCAATGCGCCGCGTATCTCCCCGAGCCGACAAACGTCGACCGCGTAAGAACAAACGGCCGTTTTCCCGTTATCTTCGTCAGCGCGTCGTGGGTCGCCCTTGATTCCAGCAGGCCGAACAGGTTGTGCACGTCGTACTCGGCCAGGTTGCCATGATGGATGCTCGACGCAGGAACAGTCCGGTTGTTGATGGGCCGCCGGACTCCGGCGTTGTTGATCATGTAAGGGGGTTCGTCAAGGGAGCCGAGGGGGGAGGGAGTGATGAAATTTGAGAGCTCGTTCATGTCGATCCAGAGGCCATCGACAGGGAGGGTCTCGCGAAAGATTGAGATTTCTTGGCTCCAGAAGTCCGCAGCTGCGGGGTTGAGGAAGTCTGGGTAGTAAACCGGACCGGGCCAGACTTCTCCGAGGTAATTGCTGCCATCCCTCTTCAGAAATATATCTGCTTTCATCCCTCTGATGAATGTACCGTAAGTTTCGTTAACGCCGATGCCTGTAAGTAGTCATAACACATCTCATACATAGAACAGGTAACAAAATATTGGGTTTGACATGGAAAAGATTGTTACCAGGGTCTATTATGACGACATACTTCTGCCCATTTGCGTGGAGCTGACCGACGAAAGCCTTCATCTTGTCCACTGGAAAATTGATGGGGTCGAGCGTAAAATCCTTGAACGCATCCATGTAATCTATGTCCGTCCACATGACTTCCAGAGGGATCCCTGCTTTCGCGTATCCTGCAACCACGCCTTCAAGGTCGTAGACATCCTCGTACCCAAATCGACACTGATGGTATCCTGCACAGTCGTATATATGCTGTAAGCTTGGGCATCGACACGATGAAGAACATTGTGCACATATTTCATACCAAATGACCAATACGGCATCGGGGCCGGACGCCCAATTAGCTCAGTGTACTGCTCGGTCACGTCGAGTGGGCTCGGCCCAGCGAAGAAATAGAAGTCGAGGACTCCTCCAATGACCCTGTAGGTGATGTAAGATCCCCCGTAGACGACATCCATGCCGTTGCTGTTGAGCAGCAGAACGGCATGGGTTGAGCCGGAAGCGTTGGACCGGGGCGACGCGGACCTCACGTCCATGTAGAACGGGTGAGACCCGTATAGGTTCACGTCGGGGTTCATAGCGGCGATGTCCGCATTCCACAGGGTCAGCGTATCGGTGGGCACCAGCCGGAAGTCTCTCTTCGTGTGCTCCCCAAGGCCGTAGAGGAACGAGCGCTCGGCCGGCAGCCGCGACGTGATCTCCAGGTACTGGTCTTTGAACACGAT
The DNA here is from genome assembly GCA_030789695.1 of Scilla litardierei. Taxonomy (NCBI): domain Eukaryota; kingdom Viridiplantae; phylum Streptophyta; class Magnoliopsida; order Asparagales; family Asparagaceae; genus Scilla; species Scilla litardierei. The sequence goes on from CM061133.1 coordinate 31,786,806, forward strand.
GCCCGGCCCGGGCCTTTCGGGGACCGTGTCGAAGAGGACCTCGCCGGTGGAAGCGCGGGCGATGGAGAAGCCGAAGGGGGACGCAGGGTGCAGTGTGAGGATGAAGTTCGAGCTCGCGATGGTGTTGCTCTTCGGTTGAGTCCATGTGGTGTCGGGGAGGGGTTTTCGAGGGATGATGTGTTGTGGGATTTCGTATCTTTTGCGATCGGAGTCCGTTATTCGTATTCGCAGCCTGTGATCTGTCTCAAAGCTGCAATGTTTTACACAATCAATTGATAGCATAGCATGATGAGTTACATGAATGGTGGCTAACATGTACAGCAAACCTCACCTTGCAAAGAGATGGAGATTTTGCACATCGGGTCCATAGGCTGACGAGTTCCGTATGAGTCCGAGCTCTGCACTCAGGGATGTGCCGGAAGGGTCGGAGAGGAGCGACCGGAGCTCGTACCCGTATCCGATCGCTTCTTCTTGATCTTGACAACAAGAAGAGGATGTGGTGATGAAAATGTAAGATGTGAGGAGGAAGAAGAGGAATAAAAAGGAGGATGTCATCCTGCACAATAATGTCTCTGTGCATAGCGTAGTGCCTGTATGAACTGGCTTTTATTCCTTTTTTAAGTGCGTAATATGCCCGGTCCCTATCAGTCGGCTTGGACTACAAGCACTCGAGAGAGGAAAACGAACTCGAGTGTTTGTCTATAGCGTAGTGCCTGTATGAACTGGCTTACTGCTGATAGCTACGAGTTTGACACATTCTTCCCCTTTGCAAGTTGCTTTCATAGACGGACAACAGGCTTAAATTGTTTGGAAGCTGCCTTCAACTTCCACCGAGCAATCTCGAGGCCTTGTTACCTAGTGTCTGTCGCACAAGTAAACCGAGCAAACACTTGGCTATTTTTGTTATTTCAATTTCTCATTTTTTATTGTTTAGAGAAAATTATATTTAGCCAAACTACTAAACTGTTAGGGGAGGGCTCGCAGCTGATCAAATACTCAGTTCGCCGCAAGTCGGAGGCCACTCCCTCCACACGCCGACTTATTTTTCCATTGGTCGTTAGTTGAGGGGTCACTCCCCCCGCAGCCGATCGAATACTTTGTCCGCCGTAAGATGAGTGGATTAGAAAGAAACAAGGTCACCACACATGAAGCTTGGATTGATGGAGCCCCATTCGTTCCACCGTGCCAACACAGTAGATTCACCCAACTACCGGATTGACTGGGTAGGCACCATTATAGACACTTTCACATTTGTGGGAGGAGGGCGAAGAAAGAATCAAATTATATAGCTTATAGAAAGGTAACTCCACTGACCGAGATTCAATTGCTAGCCTTGGTCATATAACCCTAAAAGTATTCGGATCACAATGGGGGACATGCAAGAACGATATAAAATAACGTCGCTGGGAGCAGCATGCCAGATTCATTAGCTAACTTTTCAACACAATCCGGAGAGTTGCACAGGCAATAACGAGAGGGGGAGAGAGTGGCTAACAGTGGCCACAATAAATTTTAAGCATATAATAAGGGCATCCTGCTATTATCCTTTGTCACCGAGGGGTGAGACCACCAATAGAAGCAGCAGAATTTCCCCAACACTTTCAGGAGCCTGGCCACAATCATTGTGATGTTATTCCACATTGCTGAGAGATGGGTTCGAAAAGCCAATGCTGCCTATTGTCCTGAAGATGTAGAGACCTCGCAACTGCAGATGGGGCATACCTGAAACAAACAAGGCCATTACAATGGATTAATACACGTGAACACGTAAACAATGTAAACATCTACTCAATTTAGGAACATTGACCAATATATGGGAAGTACTTCAGAGATTATCATTGTGGCCAGCTAAAAACTCATTGCTTTTATTACAGTTGACTTGTAATTGTTCCAGTGGTTGTGATGATTTCCACCGTTTGGGTTAATTTCAGGTTCATGTATAACCTATTTGTTTCCACGGTTTCATTCATTTCGTCATGAAATTAAGCAATATTCGGGCAGCAATCAGTCCCACGGCAAATCATGTGGTTTGAACTAGATGGCAATATTCATTTCAGCGTGAGTGGGACCAGAAAACAGCAAAACAAGGCATTGAAGTTACTGGGTTGTAAGAAGCAAAGGGCAAGCCTCAGAACGCATTGTGTCCAGCAATGTTTGCCTGGTGCAGCTGGAGGGACTTCTTTGGAGCACAACGTTTCCATATTCACGAGTCCTAACATGGATGTGAATGGGCAAAACTATACATATGCTTTTCAGCCACCAAAAGATTGGTTTACTATTTCTTGTTGTATGGTAGAGGTCAAAGTATACCATAATATTAAAATAAAATTATAAAAACAATTTAGATAAAAATCATTTATTGGTAGCAACGAAATTCACCAAGTAGAGAGTAGAAAGAAAGGCTTCACGCATAGGGATGTATACGGATTCGTATTAATCGATTTGAATCGATTTGTATCCGCATCCTTTCGGATGCATATGGATATCAAAACATCATATCCGACCTGATAGGCATATGAATTCAAAAAATAAAATTTATTTTTTTCAATTTTATATTTGGATAGATATCTAAAATAACCAGTAATATACTATACATATGATTGATATGCGTGGGGTTAATGGCAAAATCTGGCATTTCTGGCATTTTGTAATTTTGAGGGTCCAATGGCACTTCTGTAATTTAGGCTGAAAACCTAAGTCAGAGGTATTTTAGTAATTTAGAGACGGCAGCTCATTAAGAGTTTTGATTATAAATAAGAGGAGATAACCCTAGAAAAACCTATCAATTTGGTATCGTAGCATCGATCTTAACATGGCAGTAACGCGAAAGGTGGATGCTTGGGAGAAACATGCATGCGATATTGGAGAAGTTCAAAGGCAATATGAAGCAAATCTTATCGGAAGAAATTTCGGAGAAAAATTTGAAGATTTTCCGCCCTCTGCCCTCAAAAGTAGACCAAGCCAAATCTGAAGAAAAACGAGGACAGTAGCCTGATCTAGATCAGGGGCCAAAGGCGAGGCGTTTAAACGAGAAAAAGGGGGAAAAGCATCTCTTGTGAGGAGATCTATACAAAGGGGATCCAGCTTCAGATTTGGACACCAACGACGATTCTGACGCAGATCTAGAGCAAATGGCGCCACCTTTGAACCAGAAAGTAGGAAAGTCGTCAACTTTGACGCAGATCTACATTCAGACGGCAAGGATCTGCGCATGGAGGGAGGAAAACCACGCCCCAACTCATGGGGGCACACACCGAGGAGCCACCCATCTCGGGCGGCCACCCCCAAGGGCTGGCGTCCCTTGGGGTGCCGCCCTAGGGCTCTCAAGCACTGGGGCTGCCGAGGGGCCCACGAGCCCTTGTTTGCAAGTAGAGGCCATCACGAACCTTGACAACGGCATCTTGGACGTGGCAGACCTTCAGATGAGAAGGAGGCCCACCGTAGGTTCCATCTGAGCTTCGCATGAGATGATGAAAACCTTGGGTGGCCCTACAATGATGGATGAGACACGCAAGGCTTCAACGAAGCCAAAAATGCCCACATGAAGATGACGACCAGTTCGAGAGCAAACGATAAGGGCAGTGGAGGCATTCTGAGCTTTGATCCAGGAGGAGACGAGCACCCACACTCGGAGTAATGAGACCCATGGACTTCATGCATCACTTGAGGACAAAGTGGTTCTTTGGGGCGGAGTAATGATAAACTTGGGAATGACATATCTGTAATTTCTGGGCACAATGGTATTTTTGTAATTTAGGGGCATTTTAGGGTCCAAAAACAGATCTATAATTTAGGGTTAAAACCATACATCAGGGGAATTTTGGTAATTTAAGGGGTGGCGGCACATTAGGATTTTATTATGAATAAAGAAGATTAGAATATGGGGTTTATGTTGAGTTTTATGAAGAATTGAGTAAGAATTGAGATAGATCTGTAAGCTGAAAACCATATGTTAGGAGTATTTCGGTAATTTAGGGGTGGCTGTGCATTAGGATTTTTATTATGAATAAAGAAGATTAGAATATGGGGTTTATGTTGAGTTTTATGAAGAATTGAGTAAGAATATGGATAGATCCCTTAAATCTAGTGGAGTGCGGCTTCCTCTCGAATAAAAACTTGGGAGAGCGGTCCACCTCTCAAATGTGGCCAATTTATTCTTGTTTTCAGTTTATTTATCAATAAAAATAGTATCTTTCTAACCCAAATCCACTTTATCGCGCTAAAAACCCCATCTTTTCTCTAAAAATCCCATCTTTCAACTAAAAATCCTATATTTATCCTACAAAACCCTAGAAACCCCTATTAATGACTCATTTGTAGTTAGTTCCACATGCATTTGTTGATTACTAAACCCAAATATGATGACATACCATAATTGTTATCATATTGGTATTTTACAATCCAAATGTCTCCATATGATGTGCATTATTTTTACCAAATATGATCGCTATGGATATCTGATTCATACCTATATCTTTTTTGCAGATGTGGATACTAGAATTTCTTTCCACGCCTTATCCGTATCCAAATTCATATTGAAAAATAACTTCGGACAGATAAGGTAAAACCAATATCCGATCCGAATTGCTTACATCCCTATCCGCAAAATAGATTAGAAAGCTACTCTTGCAGGGGAAAATCCCCTAAATTGGTCTCTTCAACCCAATCCTTCCCAAACCAATCGAAATCCATATCCAAACCTACAAAGTATATTTGGTGTTAACAAACTACACGCTTTAAACTCGATTTGTAAATGAACTGAAATGTCCCTTATTGGCTTCCGATCTGTGACAAGAACTGATGAGGCTATGGCAGTGGCAGTAAAAACTGCTGCAACTCCTACCATGCTGCTACAGAAACTTAGCATCAGGGGCACGTAGGCACCGGTCACTGTTTCTAATATTTCAATTAGGTGTACTATTCTATTGTTTACCATATTCACCCCTTCCATTTAGTTTATCCAGCCATTCTAAATTGTAGGTTGGGATTTCTTTGTAATTTTTTCATTACCACTCCAGCATGCTCTGTATCTTTCATCCTATATGAGCTTTAGGCGTTAGTAGACCAAAAGCTTTCATAAAATTAGCTCCATCGAATATCATTCAAATAGAATACAGCAACACAGACAAACAATGCATGCTCCTTTATCCCAATAACCATCTCTAAACCAATAAAACCGCTTTAATTTTCTGTGCAAATATCATGCATGAGCACTGTAGTAACAAACATTACCCAGGCATGCAACACTACAACAGCAGAAGGAAAGAAGAAGATTAAGAGGAGAGACAGAACCAGATGACATTTCTACTTATTCACCTACAGATCTTAACCCTAGCAGTTCTCCTTGTGCACCTATAACGGTAAGGCAATTAGGAGAGGGTGAAAAAGACATACCAAGTATTTTGGTTTACTGGCATTATGATATTTTGATTTACTGGCAATTAGGAGAGGGTGAAAAAGACATACCAAGTATTTTGATTTACTGGCATTATGATATGGATTTAGTTTGAAAAGATAGTTTGAACTTAATATGCTATGATATGGATGTAGTTTGTCAAATTAAATCGTTTACATTGATATGCGGGAGTGGGATTGGCTGCATAGACTTTGAAAATGAGATGGTTTGAACTTAAGATAGAGTTCTTTTTAGATTCTATTATAGATCTTATTTGACATAGACTTTGAAGACTTTGAAGAGTTTGAGTCATTTGTGTCTTTTAGTTTAGTTATTTTTTAGTATTTTAGTTATTTTAAAATTTTAGTTTCACATTTGATACACTTTTTGAAAATCAACTAGTAAGCATTTAAAAGACATAAAACTTAATTTATTTTTCAAAAATTAGAATTAGAGAAAAATTTTATTTGTCAAATTAAATCTTTTACATTGATATGCGGGAGTGGGATTGGCTGCATAGACTTTGAAAATGAGATGGTTTGAACTTAAGATAGAGTTCTTTTTAGATTCTATTATAGATCTTTTTTGACATAGACTTTGAAGACTTTGAATCTTTGAATTATTTTATTTGAGATAGAGTTTGAGTCATTTGTGTCTTTTAGTTTAGTTATTTTTTAGTATTTTAGTTATTTTAAAATTTTAGTTTCACATTTGATACACTTTTTGAGAATCAACTAGTAAGCATTTAAAAGACAAACTTAATTTATTTTTCAAAAAATAGAATTAGAGAAAATTGATGTAAACATCTTTATTTGTCAAATTAAATCTTTTACATTGATATGCGGGAGTGGGATTGGTTGCATGGAGGAAGATATACGAAAAATCTCCATGTATGAGACGTGTGAGTCCGTGATTATTAGATCTTCATGGTGCGAAACCAGAAACATCATCAAATTCCTAATTCTCTTCTTCCCCAAATCCCCACCACCCAACATGCTTCTATTTTGCATCAAACTTGATATCAGAGCCAAAAGGATTTTTCTTTTTTCTTTTATTAACTTGATATCAGAGCCAAAAGGATTTTTCTTTTTTCTTTTATTCCTTCTCTTCTTCATCAACCCCATTTTCTTTTCTTCTAATTAAATTTTATGTCAAAAAAATCAAAAACAAATACAAAAAATAAGAGCGATAAAAAAAATAAAAAATCAAATAAAAACAGAGAGCCAAAAAATTTGAAGGCTAGAGAGAGTGGGGGAACAAAATCCCATATGCTTCCATGTGTCGTCGCCCACATCCCAAAACACTTACCCCAACCCTAGCTGATGCCTCCTTCGTCCACCGCCACCGTTCCACACCGCATCCGCATCCACCTCCTTCACATGCCTTTAACGCCCCAATCGCCCACTCCAATGCATGAAACCGGCGTCGCCACCTCTGACGCCAAAAACCACCACCGACCCTATCAAAGGAATGACTGCATCAAGGTGAGCACGCAACCACCAACCTTGACAACAAAACTTTGAAATCAGTCATAAAAATCATCGGCACCAACCTGCTACAATAGCGGTTCCAACACCCATTTTCGTCATCAAGCCACGCTGGAGAGTCGCGTCAATTGCCAGCCGCCAATACTACTAATTAGCGCAGCTAAGTCGACCAAATTGAAGCCAAACTGACTTGTGACGAAGCTAAGCCAACCCGAGTCGACGAGCTGACCTAAAGCTGGCTCAAGCCAAGTGGCGTTCATCAATTACAGGGTCAGCCCAACCGTTGACTGAGCCGAGTCGCTGTTATAGTGCAGCTTCGCATTTTTCTAGATTTTTCTAAATTTTCAGTATGTCACTAGTATTTTCAACGTATTGTTGTCATTTTTAGTTTTTTTTGTTTTTGCATGAAATTTTTAACCCTGATTATCTGAATTAAATCATTCAAATCTCTGCATATTCTAAGAGCCTTACGTGATGCTACAAAACTGATTTTCACTCTATGTAACCTTTATTCTAATCTAATCTTCACTTGTTAAATTTCGAAAAAAAATTCTCCATTTGATTTTTTCTTCAGATTAGTTGATATCGTTGATAATTGCATCATTCTATAATCTCGATCCGTGTGTTAATCATACATTCTTTCATAGAGATTTGAACCTTGAAATATTATTTTATTTATTTGCATAATTAGTGCATGCATCTAATTTGTATTTAGGCTCTTTTGCATGCATCCGTGTGACGGATTGGAATTGCATACTGTTATGTAGTGATTGCATACTGTTATGTAGTGGTAAAATCCCGGAATCAAAAATGGAGGATACTACAGTTCAGAAGTTAGAAAATTAACTTCAAAAATATACCTACAACTAAAGACCGACATAAATCAATCATGTGATCGCTTAAAAGCCTTGAGAACAAGTTAACTAAAACCAAAATTTTAAGGATGAATCACATTGTACATTTGTTGACGAGCCTAGAATGATTAGAAATGAAACAATCGAAATAATACAACAAGATGAAAATTTTATAGGATAAATTTGGGCGAGATAGTATTATACAGGATAGATACCCCCAACTTTGAATATATAATCCTCAAGACTTCTCAGATTAGCTTTCAGAGACAACATTTGTTCGAATGATACTAGTTACCAAACGAAAGAAAAGATCAATTTGTCAAAGATCAAACTGATAGAGTCTGCCAAAATTTTCTAGACTTTCATAGAGAGACAATAAGAGAAAAATCATCTAAGAACTATACAAATATGGAATGAAATCAAAATCAAAGGAAAATATTTGCCTTCTACCTAAAAAGATCGTCTCTGATAAAAACTAAATGACTTACGTCAGGAAAGCATAACCGTAAATGAATACATAACTAAGTTCAATGACATTCATTATGAGTGAGCTACAATAAGATCCTTGATATACCCTTACTTGGTTTCGTTTTGGATTGAGAGCAGACATTATGATGCTTCTTTACACCACAGACAATTGGCAAAAAGCGTTCAACCTTAAATTTGAAATACATAAGAACCCCCATTAACAAAAAGCCCACTTTTAAACCAGGAAAGCAACTTAAGCGGCCAACTGATAATATGATTAAATCTGAAATTAATGCCCCTAATGAGACAAATGAAAAGGCTAAGGTCGAAAACCCTTTACAACACAAACATAAAAGTATGTGATGTTTCAAGTGTCATGACTTTAGCTATTTTGCTAGCTGGTGTCCTAATAAAAGCATACTTGTAGGAGAGATTAATAATGAGAATAAATTAATCAAAAAATACATTACATCTGAGAAAACTGTTGAAAAAGATAATGATATAGATGAGTCTAGCATCCATTTACAAGTCATTAGGTGTCTAGCTACTACACCTAACAGTGAGAAAAATTACTAAAGAACAAATATTTTATTTACCTACGTCAAAATTGGAGATGGATCTTTTAAAATGACGATTAACAGAGGTTGTTATACAAATTTAGTCGCCAAATAAGTTCAAATATGATAAAAACTGAACTTCAATTACAGCCTTACATCATTACATGAGTTGATGATAACTCGTATTTTGTTATCCAATGTTATCTAATACCTATCTAGCTTTCGAGCTATCAGAATAAAATCTAGTGCGATGGTGTATCAATAGATGATACATATATTCTGCTAAATAGGTCTTGATAGCATAACTTAGATGTGGCGTTTTTTTGAAGAACCAACACATACATGTTTATATTTAGTGGAAATAAAATTATGCGGAACCCAAGAGCTCAATTGAAAATCAAAAGAATGTGTTTATCTTAAATAAGCCACTAACTAAAATATACCATCATTTGAATCTCAATTTCTTAGAATTATGTGTTGACCTTATCCCTAGTGCATTATCCGAGCATTTTGCATATGATTTGAGTGATTTGCATCTCGAGACTTATGAAATTCTCACAATTAACAATGATTCTCACAATTTCATAAGAGAATCAAATAAAAATTTGCAAGGATTTGTGACTTCAAATAAAAATTTGCAAGGATTTGCAGTCACAGATGATGAGATAATTAAAATATTAAAATTTGCCCAAAAAGATTCGTCATAGAACCAATTAGGTGTCTTTACATGCATCATGCATATTCTCGACAAGCTTTACTGAGCGACGTACCTCATATGATTGAGTCGAGAATTTCATGGAAGCTTGAGGATAGACATTCATCAATAGCATTCATTATTCACTATTCGCCTATGCCACCATGAAGTTGATCCTGTTATTATCACCAGTTGTGCTATACATATCGTCTTCATCAGATAATGAAGTTATCTAGCAGGAAAAATGACAAGAATCCAATTTGAAATTGAGATAGTCATTTTTAGATTTTATTTCAGATGGAATTTGAGTCTTTTAAGTCTTTTAGTTATTTCATTTAAAATAAAGTTTAGGTCTTTTAAATCGTTTAGTTATTTTTGAGTCTTTTAGTTGGTTTTAAGTTTTAGTCCCATGTTAAATGTTGTTTTTGAAAATCAAATTGTAGATCTATTTAAAGGTCACAAACTTATTTTATTTTTCAAAAAATAGAATTGGAGAAATTTGATATAAACTTCTTTGTTTGTCAACTTAAATCTTTTGCATTGGAGTGCGAGAGTATGCTCGGTTGTCTAAACAAAACAAGACGTCTGAAAAATCTCTACATGCAAGGCGTGTAAGTCAGTCATCAGTAATCTCCAGAATGCGAGACCCAAAACGTCATCAGTAATCTCCAGAATGCGAGACCCAAAATATTATCAATTCTTTAATTCTCTTCATCCCCGAATCCTACCACAATTTTTCCCACTTCGTTCTGTGTCACATTATTTGGTCAAAGCCAATCCCACTCGCTACTATTTGACGTCTAACTGGCTAGGTGGATGGAACCATCAGTTCTGTGTCACATTATTTGGTCAAAGCCAATCCCACTCGCTACTATTTGACGTCTAACTGGCTAGGTGGATGGAACCATAAGACCGAGTGAATAAAACTGCAGCCCATTGTGCAGCCCGCTAAAACTGGGTGCACATCAAGGCCATCTCAAAGATGTCGTGTAGCCCATTGCATTCCTGGCAATTTCAACCAACCAGACAGGCTTGGCTTGCCCTACACAAGACAACAAGTCTGCTCCATTCTGTGTGTGCATGCGTGTGCAAGACCATCATTTCTAACACTACAAATATCAAAATCCACGCACCACAAGTGCAATGGTATAAAGTTCTCTTGGAAGACACTTGTAAGCTACAAAATAAGCTAGCAATAATAATTAAAACCCCCAATAAGACTGAATGAAAAGAAACCTAAACTGCACATAAAGAGTCAGAACATCTAATTAGGGGACAAAAGGAAAGAAAAATTAACCAATAAAGGAAAAAGAAGAAAATAAAAAAACATTGCAGTGTAAAAGAAATAGGTGTCTAGGCATCTAAAGAGACGATACTAAAGTGCAACTGCAAAAACCAGAGGCAGGATCAGCAAAGCCCATCTGATAATTTTGCAAATACCTTGTTTATTTGGAGCCATTGGTTTATGCATTCAGGATGATACAAATGTTTGCATGAAAGCACAACCAAAGAATCACCATCCTCATAGTCTAACCGACAAATAACACATCTGCACATGTCCACGACCACAAATTATTAACAATACTTGCAGAAGAGAGATGATAGATACGAGAACACTTACTGGTCAGTGTTGCCGTCTTGCGAACTTTGTGCTTTATAATTAACTGAAGGTAAAGCGGCAATAGTATCAGCAGAAAGACCTCTACTCTCAGTTCCAACTACTTCACCCAATGCAACCAGCTCCTGAGAAAAATAAAAAAACTTGTAGGAAGACTACATAGAAACTTAAGCGTCTGGGAAGATGCAAAGAATTCACAATACCTCATATGAAAGTTCATCTGGATCTACATCTTGCCAAGCATCCTGAAATAGACAAAATATAAAAGGACTGGTTTAATAATATTAAGAACACACCCCTTATAGGTAACCATAAGCACAATACTTGGTTATGAACCTGTATGGCATCGGAATTTACAAAACATGCAAGCAACTTCTTCCTAATCTTGAAGTTATACTACAAAATATCTTACAGATATGCAATATAGAACTTTCAAAGAAATAGCAAGGTAGATGTCCATGTTTTCCACAACATTTTCATGAACGTGCAATGCTCAATAATTGAAAAAACAATGAAGTATTGTGATGCCACCTTACAATGCAAGCATTTCCCAACTTGAATATGACATCTTCTTGATACTTGTCCAGTAGTTTTGTTAATAGAAACAAGAGTTGTATCCCCCCACCCCCCCCCCCCCCCCCCCCCCCCCCCCCCCCGCGGCGAAAAAAAACACACACACACAACACAAAAACCAAAGCTACTCACCCACCAATTGATATTAATACAATCAAAAAGAAGAAACTTACCCCCCCCCCCCCCCCACACACCCCCCCCCCCCCCCAAAAAAAAGGAAAACACACACACAAAAAACACAAAAACCAAAGCTACTCACCCATCAATTGATATTAATACAAATCAAAAAGAAGAAACTTACCACAGCTTTTATCACCAAACAACATACTAATTGTTTGTACAGTACTCAACATGGTAGAAATCATAATCCTACTGTGTACATGTACTAAGAAACCAACATAACACCAAAAAGGATTCAATTTCCATGATTCTTCTACTTATCATGATTTTTTTAACCTGGCTCTCAATGGTCAACCTGATACTATAGAGATAGACTGTCTCCGGTGATATTAAAATAAAAGGGGCTCCAATTCAAATCCCACTCAAATTTCAAGTCATCATCATCAGTTGATTTACAACATGTAAAATGCCTAAAATTTAGTATACCCGTGATTTTGACTTCGCTTTTCTAGGGATCAGGTTGCCAAAGAATTAATGACCGAAAGTAAAGGAGTTGTTTAGTTTTGTGGTTTGGGCCTAAATCGAGTAGCAAAAATGTCAATCATAATTCAACACTTCAAAAATCTTGCAGACCATATTTTCGGGAAGAAATAATTTGAGGCCGTAAAATAAAAGCTAAAAATTTCAGGGTCGGTTTGAGATTTAATTTACTCAAAGACATGTTTCTAATTTTACAATATATGCCATCATGAAAGCACTTCACCAGCTTATGATTTGCAAAACGACAACTTAGTACATTTCCATATTTAGCCCCAATAGGGCATAAATAGATTTGGCACTAGGAACCTATGGTAGTCTGGGGGGCAAAAGGGTCGGGTACAAATACGGGCGGTACATATATCATATCCAGATGAAATCCGGATCACCCGAACCCAAACCGCTTTACGTGACGGGTGAGGTTTGGATTGGGCTCGTATTTTTTTTTTCCCTTTTCACTAGTCATCTCTCTTTCTATGTTTTTCTCCCTCCATCGTCAACCCGCCGCCAACCTCACCACTGACGTACAATGGATAAAAAAACAAGGAGAAATGAATCAACGCCTAAAGTTTAATAACAATTCTGCTTTCACAACAATTCACAACAAACTTCTGTTTTCACAACGCCCAAAAATTCACAAAATTTCACATCACCCACAGATCTCTAATTTAAACAAAAAACAAATTTCATCACAAACTATAAAATCGATCAAATCTTTCAAAAAATCATGAATTATAAATAGGGAAAAAGATTGTTAGCAAAATTGATTTGGCGGCAATGAGATTTCACGGAGTATTGAGATCAAACCCCTTGAGAGAATTTTGAGAAAGGAGAGACTTGAAACCGGTTGAAGATCACGATGTTTACCTCGATATCGTTTGTTTGTGGCTCGATCAATCTTTGAGGATGTCAACAAGGTCTGTAACTTCGGGATTGATCAAGCTTTTTGACGTTTGGCTTCAGGTTTGAGGATGTCAACTAGGGTAGGGTTTGAGGATGTCAACTAGGGTAGGGCTCGATCAAGTTTTTTCAGACACCAATGAAGCCATCCCGATGACAAGGCCTCCAAAACGATGAGGCCCAACACTCTGTCCTCTGCTCTCTATGTCTTCTTCTCAATTTTCGAATGATGAAGAGATTAGAGGAGAAAGAAAGAGAAATAGAGATTTGGGTTGAGCATTGGGTTTAGGTTTGGGTATTTGTATCAAAACAGATTGGATCATGATCGATTTGGGTACTCTACCCTAAAACATGTAGACAAGTCTACAAAATTTTATCTGGGTTCGACTGGTCAACCCCACCCAAACCATTTTGATCACATCCGAACTCGAAAATTAAAGTCAGATTTGGATTGGACCCATCGGGTTGGGAACCATTTGACACCCCTAATGACAGTTCTAAAAGTAAAACTTTACATGCATACCTAGTATAGTTTCACTTTCCCATACAAATAGATTTTTAAGAGACGTACAAATGAAAAGATTATTGAGAAGAAGGCATGATATTTGAAGATTTATGTAAGAGTACACCTCTAATTCATAAGATTCTCTGTAGTCTGTAGTCTGTGTAAAATCGATATATGCAGGCACTCATCATATAAAACTAGATAAATAAGTAAATTACAAGACCCAATGGGTGGTGTTTTTTGTTACAAAACCGTACAGTTGTGTACCATAAGAAGAAAATAATAACTTCGTATGTTAGTTCTGATAGTCGGATTAGTGACATTTTTTCACTAAAGCCTCAGCAGATTGGTAACATTTTCACTAAAGCCTTAACATGTAAAAAAAATTTCGTCTCATAACTGAAACTTGAGGGGAGAGTGTCCAAGAATAGAAATTGTAATTAAAATAGAAAAAGGAATTCAAATGTAGTCAGAAATAAAATGTTGATATTTAAGTAGTTGTACCATTAGTTTTTTTAACCATATTAGCAGCATCAAACTGGTCTGTTTTCTACTTCAATGCATCCATCCATGTCCAAACCTCACCACTGAGCCATATTCAAGAATGTTATATGGATAAGGAATCTTGAATTAAATAGATATTACTTAAAAAATTTAGATTCAATATAGATTATATTTTTTCCTTCCGAAATACAATGACCACAAAATCCCGTGAATCTGTAACATTGCAAGGCACTGCCTATTTCTGAACTTACTTTCCCTTTAGTTGTAGCTTCCCGCCATCCAAGATATGTGCAAGCCAAAAATTGGACTACAAAATTCTAACACAATCTCAAACTGACAATATTCATTGCTCATCTGCATTTCCTCTCCTTTGGTTCTCTGTTGTGTTTATTTCTTTGAATTTTCTTCTGTATGATACTTATACGCATTTTGGCGACCCTAATAGGGCTTAATTGTTCAAGAGTTCGACAAGCAATACAAACTTTAGCATTTACCATTCATGCATGCAAACGAAAAAGCGAATTGAATCAGAAAAAAGTGGCAGTACTGTTATGGCAATGAAGGTAAATGTAGATGATAATATTTTTATCAATAGGATGTTGAAATGGTAGCAGGACTTGGTAATAGCGTTTGTGGGTGCCCAAGCATCAACCCCAGAATTTACAGTTTATAACTATGGTAACAATTACATACACTATTTTGTACAGGAAAAGATACCCATGAAAAACGAGATGGACTTCACTGTTCAAAACAATGGAATGCAACCGATACACTACATGACAAAGCAAGCACATGTTGAAAACTAGAAAAATAGATAGCACTCCCAGCATCGCAAAAGAGAACTAGCACATGTTGAAAGAGAACAGCATGCACATGTTGAAAACAAGAAAAATAGATAGCACTCCCAGCATCACAAAAGAGAACATGAGTGTCCTTTAAATGCTAGGTGAGTATAGACTGAGAATATCATCTAGACCAACCCAGTGTAGAAAAAGGAGAAATGCTGACACATTTGCTCAACTGTTTACATGACAAGTTCTATATTGGTAAAATTGGTTCTTTCGTATTGAACTATGTTTCCTTGTGAATGTATATTACATTCATGTTAGAAACTCAAAATCAGTGCCTTCATCGGGGATGGACTAAACTCATGCTTTTCCCAATGCAATGAGGCCAATTGAAGCCTTTACCAGGCAAAAAAAAACCTTGTCCATAGAAATCAAGCCAAACAGAACAAATGAAGTGGCTATGGACGTTGACTACGGTTTTTTAGCATTGAACATTAACTGGAGTATTCGTTGATCATCATAAGATAGGCCAATTGAAGCCTTTACCATGCAAAAAAAAACCTTGTCCATAGAAATCAAGCCAAACAGAACAAATGAAGTGACTATGGACGTTGACTACGGTTTTTTAGCATTGAACATTAACTGGAGTATTCAGTTGATCATCATAAGATCATGTGTGGATCATATGCATTATCTATTATTTTAGAAAATGATTGCTTCTTTTACTACCATAGATTCAAGGAGGTCTGTCTCTTCAAGAACCTATGGATTATCTCCTCCCCTTTGTGTTAAATTATTAACCTATCCTTTTCACTGTCTCCACCCCCCCCCCCCCCCCCCCAAAAAAAAAAAAAAAAAAAAAAATTCTAGCTTTCTCCCTCTCCGAGTTTGCAGGTTTTACATTCAGCAAGCTTTCGAACAGTTACTCATAGTGAGCATTTCTAAATCAAAAGATGATGCCGCAATACTTCTTTTAGGATGCATCAAGTTAGAGGAATAAGAATGTAGATGTAAGAGTTTCAAATATGACGGTTAAGAAGTGATGACATCTGGCAAGGATTACTCCGACATCACCTTCGAGCTGGCATACGATGTAAACTATTACCACCAAAAAATAGGATGCAAATTGCATACTTTTTTGCATTAAATAAGACATCACAATTACTTCATTACTCATGCTCTTGCAACTAGCTAGCCTCTCCAGCCAAGCACAGCCAACACAAGTGATACAACTGTAGTACTCGTTTAAAACATAAACGTCGGTTGTTTTTCTTGTCAAGACTTATCTCCAAATAGAGAACTTCATGATCCAAACAAGTAGACTGCACGGTACACTTAACATATTCCACGGTATAACATCTAACAACCAAGAAAATAAAATTATAAACATATTTCTTGAAAGGGGGTTATAATTTGTAATTGCTATCCTACTATTTACTTCACATCACCCGTTCACAGATTACATTCAGATCAGAATAATTTAAAGTCCTTGTATCAGATCAATGTCAGTTTCAGAAATAAAGGTTACTCAAATTCCTATCATAGATCAATATTTATTTCAAAACATTCATACACTGACTTCATACACTGACTTCATGTACGAATAATGATAATGCATAACTTAACCATAGAAAGATGTTAAAGCATGGGATTTTAAAACAATGAGCATTCTGCTCACCTGAGAATTCCTAACGTGTTCACCACGCTGTACAACCCCCCCTATGAACACAAACATAACAAAATTCAGATCCCAACAAAATCACTTGTAACTCAAAGTATCAATCATCATAAATTGAATCTTACAATCATTTAATCCGGCCATTGCCATGAACCTAATGGCCACCTCCCTCTCCTCGGCTTCCTGAAGAGCCCTAGCGAAGGCCTCATCACTCTCAAAATCTGCCGGATTAAGCTCATCGGCATTCGCATCAAAGGCATCCTCGCCATAATCGCTCCCTTCTATGCTCTCGTGATCCTCGTCGGGATGATCAATATGATGATGATCCTCGCCCTCCTCATCTTCATCATCAACTTCCAATTCATCCTCATACACATAACTGCCAGATTCGGAGCTCCCATATCCACCATCACCATCCATTCTCAGCATCATGTAAGCCGTCTCCTGCAACCAATTCAACCCAGATCAACAACATCAAAAAAGCACCAAACATTAACAAAGATCCCAATGAATCCAACCCCTAACCCTAATTTTACCTGCTCCTGCAGAGCACGAGCGAGGGCGAGGTCGGCGTCGACCTGGCCGAGGCTCGTGAACGGCGTTCTCGACGGCGGATTCGCGCTGGTGTCCGGGTTCGCGGCCTCCGGTACGGATTCGGGTTCTGAGGTAACGTTAGGGTTAGGGTTAGTGCTAGGATAAGGGTTTTCGCTGGCGGTCTTACCGACGGCGGCGTTCTCTTTGGCGTTCTCCATTGAAATAGAAGATAAATGAATCGAAAAAAGAGAACAGAATTTTTTTGAAAGAATGATTGAATTTGAGGGTGATGGAGTAGAATTGAATTAGGGGGGGTTTTTTATATTTTTTTTGTGTTTTCTATATCCATGAATACTTATAAATGATTTTCATGGAACAGTTTAGATAAAACAAGAACTACGAGAGATTAAGAGAATAGAGTGGAACGTTATCTTTCTTTATCCAATAAATCGAAAGAGCATGTTAAGATTAAAGGAGTCGGGGGGGACAGCAACATTGAGAATCAAAAATTATTTTCACTTGAATAAACTGGGGCGCAGGGCGGTATGACGTGTGGGTGTGAATCGAAGTGCCGTGTGTCGCTTCCGGCCCGTTTGTTGGGTGGAAAGTGGGAATCAAGACGGAAAATTAATTTTAGTTTAGTAAGAATAAAATATTTGTTGAGGATCAAGTCTATAGTAAACGTCATACGTCATCTATATATTAAAACACAGTTCATTTTGAATTTTAGTGTTGCTTAGGACAAATTGACTAGAAAAAACAGATTGATATAAAGACGGCTTTGATTTAATTTTGAGGAATGAATGATTGAGATGGGATTTTGTGGAAAGTTTTGGAGGGAAAAACATTTCTAGGAAAATGAAACTTTATATGGAATGAAAGTTTCTTGAGAATAGCAGAGTGTACACAATTAAAGCATTTAGGAAAAAATATTAACTTGCACTTAATGCTGCAAATCGAATGCTGGTTCAGATCGAATGATCTCTCCCTCAACGCGGGGCACACCGTCTCTTCGACCTATGAGGCAAAGATGAGAATCATTTCCCGCGGCGAATGCGCCCTCTATATTTTTTTACGCTAATTTGTTGGTCCACGCTGATTTTTTTACGCTATTTTGTTGTTCCATGTCGAAGGCACCCGCGCCGAATTTGTTGTTCCACGCCGAAGGCGCCCGTGCCGCTAAATATTTTTACGCTAATTTGTTGTTTCGCCCAATTTTGGCTGTGAAAATAATTTTTGGGGGAACAAAGATTTCGTTGGGGAAAATCTTAAATGAACCGTGCTCGCATGCACGGGTTATGACGTGTGTGTGTGTGCGTGTGTGTGTGTGTGTGTGTGTGTGTGTGTGTATTAAGAAGGATATAAAAGGTCCTTAACAATTATGGTGGATATCAAGGTTCTTGATACTAACGGTCTCAAGGCCCTGTTCATAACACTTCTCATTATTCATCCATCAGTGTAAACTTGACATATGAATGCTTCAGTCTAATGAGCAAGGTGGATACTTCTGGATCCTGAGCTAATTGGTTTCCTCGTTAAAACCTTTGGCTACGGAAAACTCAGTGGGAAAACTCATAGCTTAAGGGAAAATAGTACAACTCTACATTTAACTCCCCTTGATCTGTATAAGCTTCAGTCTTGCAGATCTCCTAGGCAGCTAGCTATACATCAATCTCATCTACAACATTCCAAGAATAAACACAAAATACAAGCATCGCTCATCTATATAAGTATCGCTCATATATGGCAGCTACTGAATCTAAGAGAGCTCCTCTGAAGCGGTGTGCTCAGTCTCATTGCCTTTGATGTAGCTTCCTCACGGATGGGCTAGGAAAGTTGCATGGTCTGCATACTCGGTAGATAGCTCTGTGTCTCTAGTCTCTGATCCAGTCGTCACTGTGTCTGCGAGGTAATTCAGGGTGTAGCTATACATACTCTTGATTTGCTTCTTGGATGATGAGCTTCTCGGAATGGTGGGATGATATTGCCTTAGTCGCATGCTTTGCAGATCTCCAGGAGGTAGCTTTTCCTTCGTGGGTAAAACACGTATCCAAAGTCTGTTGGCATCGCGATAATCTGTAACCTGCATCTGCAAATACATTTAACATGGAGAATAATCCTTTATAATATTGACCCATTAAGGTAGCGCAGAAGATGCGTAGCTCCAGTCTAGTGACGCGCTACAGGTGCTACACTATATCTGGCTAACAGATTTACTATCATGCTATATAGAGAATCGTGAAGTTGGCCAGATATAGAATTATACCAAAGACACTCAAGTAAGGCACTTCAGGACCTAGGATATTCTTGCCCTCTTCCAGCGTACACAAGGGGTCTATATGTACATCCATACAACCAATAGTTGTATTTAGTGGATTACAATTGTCCATGTTTCTTCATCAACTTCGGGTGTATGAAGTTAAATGTCAAATGATTTTCATCTTCTGGATGATATTTTCAGTTGCTATATGATATTTTCATCTTTTGTATGATCATCTTCTGGATGATGTTGTCATCTGCTGGATGATGTTGTCATCTGCTGGATGATTGTTGTCATCTGCTGGATGAGAGTTTCATTTTCTGGATGATGTGTTCATCTTCTGGATGATGTGATCATCTTCTGGATGATAAGTCTGTAAGCCAAGATTTTTCCTTAGGTCTTACATATCATATATGATAGGTAGGCTTAAACAGATATTTTGGTTTTCTCTTCAGGAGATTCGATGAGATTTGAGTCATTTACAAATATTATATCAAATCATTTTCTTTGCTCTTTTAAAGATGCATAGACAACTTTTAGAAAGAGTCCTTATTTTCATAAGGAATTTTCTTGATTGTATTTTATCTTTTTCATAGAATAGACGTCTCAGACAGAGGCAAACGCATGTTCACAGGGGGGTGACCCCCCCCCCTTTCTTCAAATTTGCGTAGTACCACCAAGCCCTCTTAAAGTTAACTAGTTGAGTAAAAGCCCGGCCCCACCCCAAAGTTAAACAATGGGCCTGCCCCCCCCCCCCCCCCAATAATATGAAAGAAATAGAGAGGAGGAATCGGTAGCCAAAACCCCCTCTTCTCTTGTTCTCTCTCTTCCAGCGGCGGCTGAAATTTGTTTGGGTTTATTTCCGTTTCAGCGAAGGACACTGAACACCGGAGTCAAGAGTGCCAGACCGCAACGATCTCTTCTCTGTGAAGGGGCAGCAGCCAGCATGATCTCTTCTCTACCCCTTTCTATACACCGGAGTGCCAGACCCAGCAAGATCTCTTGACTCTTCTCTGCAACTGCGAAGGAGGATGCAGTCGCCTGAAGGCCTCTTGTCATATGAGTAGAATGAAGCCTGCGTCGAATGTCACTTTGCAGTTGCAAGTATTTTCGTAACAATATACTGCAGATGCTTCTTTCAACGTGCATTGTGACGGCATGTATCCATCGGTATGCGTATATTCGTATTTTACGTATTTTCTTAAATTAAAAGTATTTTATAATGGTTGGTCAGGAGTTTTATATCAAAATAGCTTCTAAATCATTTATAAAAAAATATTTTGTAGAACCAAACTTTTACCTATTTCAGTGAATGCGAGTGTCATCCTAAACTCCTAAATAATTTTTATAATTATTTAAACTCAATTATTAACGATATAGCCGTAACAATTATTTCTCTATATAAACGTTATCAAAACGATTTCAAACTTTACCATGAGCTTCTATGATCATTTAGTGCTTCCCATTTTATTTTCATAATTTTCTGAAGTCAAATCAATAGAGAACCCGCAGACCCACATCCCAAACTTTTTGGCCCAAAACTCATATCTATGTAGCTCGGAATTCGAAATGGACCTCGTATTCGCAATCCTCGCATTGATATGAACCTGTGGCTATGTTTTGGTAATTTTTCGGAGTCATTTGACTTCAGGGATAAAATTGTAATTTCACTAATCACCTTCACTAATCACTTTTACCTTTCCCTAATTACTATTACTAATTGCCCACATCTGTCAGCAACTACCTCCTAACCCAGCGGCCCATGTGTTAATCATTAGCCCTAAAATTCCACACTTAATCAAAAAGTTAATCTAATTGCATTAATCAGCTTTGAATAAGCTAATTACTATATTATATACTTAGAACTATATGTATTAACCCTATATAAAACCCCTATAATCATCTCTCTCCCTCAAAACACTCACCCAGGCAAAGCCCCAGGCCCGACCCTCATTTCCCTTCCCCTCTCCCTCTCCGTTCTTCTCCGGCGAGCTCGCCGTTCGACCCCCTCTCCCGTCCGACTGCACCCTGTAGCCCCAAGGCAGCCACCTCCTACTCCTCCACCGCAACCACGCCTCCATGGCGAGAAGCGCAGCCCCTCAACCGCATCGTTGCCGTCCACCGAAGCAACCCACGACCGCTGCCTCGACCCCCTCTCGTCTTCGTCTTCCCTCAGCTCGCCCCCGCCGTACGGCAGCTCCGACCACTGTTGTTCTCTCACCAAAGCCCGCTGCCTCGACCCCGCCTCCTTCGCTCCGCTCCAACTACCGCTGTGAGCTCCCCATGTCACCAACAACCCGAGCCCACCCAAGGATCCCGTTGTCGCACTGCCTCGGAGTGTCGCCGAGCTTCACCCCCAGCAGCCCCCTCCGACGAAGACGCCGCCTCCGCCCTCGAAACGCTCCACCGCCGTGGCCGTCGACAGCAGCACGCAATCGAAGCTCCCCAGTAGCCCCTCCTCTGTTTCCCCTGTTTTTGGAGCTTCCACCGCCGCAGACCGCCACTCCAGTCGCTGTTGCCGCCTCCGAGCGCTCACCGCCACCACACCCCCTCGCCGGACTCCGCCGCCCCATCGGTCGCCGCCGGCAACGACGCGAACGAAGAGCCCCCACTGCTCTTTTTGCATGAGAGAGGGAGGGAGGAGATACAGTGAGATACGGATTTTATACGTATATATGGATTTTAATATGTATATTGATAATATTTTAATAGGGCTTAGTAGTGTTGAATTGATTATAAATCCTACGGGCCTCAGAAAATTATGAGACCAGCCTCATAAAATCAGAAACGACGAAACGGACCCATTGACGCTGGTTTCATTACCAAAAGGCAAGTATATTTCTCACAGAGAATTTTCAAAGGCAAAACTTAAATAAGCTAAATTCCTTTTAAAATTCGTATCTTGAGATTTTCACATACACTGACGTACGAGAAAAATATATGTTGTAGTACTAGTAAATACGATCATTTTGACCCCTTGTTGGAAAAATTCTGACGTACAGTTTGCTCTAAACAATTCTTTGAACGTATATCTTAAAAATGATTTCTTGATTTAAAAATTGTTTTTGGCTCTTTTAAATTGTTTAAAATTGCTTAAAAATTATTTAACAATCTTGAAAAATAGCTACTAGCCTTAGGAAAATATTTTACGCTAATTTAAACTCATTTGCTTAGTTAAAATCATTTTTGATCATTCTCTTATCTATTTAAGTAATTTTTACGTTTTCGTTTAATTGCTAAATCAAGTCGTGAACTCGTGAACTCGTGAACTTTTGTAAGATTATTGTACGAGCTATTGAAACACCAAGAATGAATTGACTGAATGGAAGATGGAACTTCAAAAATAATGAATGGAAGATGGAACGTTAATATAATGAATGGAAGATGGAATTTCAATAATAAATAGATAGTACACGTCCTCTTGACTCGACACTTGACTTAACCGTAGGATTGGGGTAGTCTATGATCACAAGTGTTACAGAGTAGCTGGATGCATGACGCACCCGCAATCTACACCTAAAACCCACCTGGCGGTGTCACGATCGCCAGGCGTGATATGGCTCCTAGGCTACGACTTCGGGTTCAATCCGCAAGCGGACGGTGTCAAGTTATAGTATATAAGATAGTCGGATCCCACAGGGACGGTGATAGTGTCCGTGGTAATCTCAGTCTGTTCCTAGATCTAGAAGTAACGTAGCGGTCGGAGTGAGAATGAACTGGGTTGATAGTGGTTGTTGTGTACTATAATAAAAGGGACTAGGGCTTTAGGGATCGCCGCTAGGATCGTTGGGGGTTGATATTAGATAGGATCCCCTCATTGCATTGGGGTTAGGGAATTAATTCCCCCATTTCGTACCACTCTCGTGGGTTAGAATTACGGGGTGTTCCGGCGGCTCTCGTTGACGCAATGGCGGTCGCCGTCAACGTAGCATTATAGTTCGTCGACGGATCCCTTCAGGGCACGAGCCGGGCATGGTCATGTACCTTGATTGGATCCGTCGATTTCCCTATTCGAATCCCTAGATACCCCTTAAGTACATCGATTCCACAGACCGTGGGCACGATCTCAGTACTGGTCATCTATGGATTCGGTAGGATCTACTGGAATACAACCCTAAATCCCCAATTCAACATTGGGATCCAGATCTACATTTCCCCCCTAAGATCCTAGGGTTCACTCATCGGCCCTAGAAAGGATCTACTCACTCATGGTGATCGGAACACACAAATATATCAATATCGCGTAGGAAAACATTTTTTGCAATAAAAGGAATTAGTGCTAAGAATTACTTACAGTGAGAATGAACGAAGAACAAATCCAGAGAAGAACAATAAACGCTAATCCTCAATTAACGATCCAGAGTTTGCTACAGAAAATTAATCCAAGAATGATTCCTACAAAAATCGCCCCAGAACTCTCTCTAAAAATCCCTAAAAACAAAACTCAGAATAGATCTCCCCCAAAAGCCGAGCCCGCAGTCGCAAGCTTCAGCTGCCCAGAATTACGCACATCGCGCGTTCAAAAATCTTCCAAAAATGCCCCAGAAAGTGCCGGCCAAGTATGTGACTCGGCCCGAGTCGGAGCTGCTCGGCCAGTGGTTTGGCCCGGGTCGTATGCTCCTCGGGCTCAGGATGGGTGACTCGGTCGGCTGCTCGGGGTGTACTCGGGGGCTACTCGGGGAGTGCTGTATGGCCGAGCAGATGAGCTGCTCGGCCCTGAGTCAGCCGTATCTGCAGCTTCTTCAACATGTCATGGCTCGGCCCGAGCTGTACTCGGGCCAGCTGCTACAGCGGGCCGAGCATTTTCTGGGAAAATGCTGCTGCAGCTGCTGCCTCTCTCTCTCTCTCTCTCTCTCTCTCTCTCTCTCTCTCTCCTTATTCTACTCATTCTCTCCTCCAACAGCTCCGAGAACGCAGCGAACTCCTCCAGAGCCCCGCCAACGGGCTCATGAGCAAGTCGGATGTGTCCATAACCAGGCAGGGGTCCAAATCGCTCCAAAATCCCTGAAAACTCAAAATATACTACGAAACTCGAAATATCGTCAAAAATACCAAAATCGCAGTAAAATGTGGGATTTGGATGCGGAGATGATATGCAATGCGATGGAAATATGATATGAAAATGATGCAAAATATGGACACATCAAAATCCCCCAAGCTTACCTCTTACTCGTCCTCGAGGAAGACGAATAATCGGTACGCCGGGAGGAAAACAAAATGAGAATAAGAAAATGAAAAACAAAAAGAAGTGAAAAACAAAAGGAGAGAAATAAGAGAGAAGTGCTAAGGATGATCGGTCAGATCTCAGGCCTAAAAAGTCTATCACGATGCTCCGAGTGCTAAACATGCATGCTATTGGTAATTTCAAGCTTTATATATCATATGTCATGTAATGAAGGCAAAGAATAGGGATCTACTGAAATAACACCGTCAAATCCTATCAATCTCATGCAATCCCTAGAGTCCAGTATAAAATAGTTGGCAACGCCCTTTCAATCAATGATACACAAGGAGCACAAAAGATTCACGCAACATGCAATAGAGAATAGAAAGATCATGCCATTCAGATATTCAAATTGATACGTGAAAAATCCCCAAAACTAAAATAATTCGTAAAGTTTGGGTTTTATTAAATCTCCCCGACGTGCACCGTCTCCACTCTAATGTCAAGCTCACTCATATGCTTAGTTGGTTTACTCCCCCAAGCTTAGCTTGAGGCATCACATCAATGAAAATGATATGGAATTTTAATTTTTTCTTCCCAGAATGAGTTATAGCTTCTTAGTGAAATAACACAAAATGGAATTTATTCATTTTTCTTTTCTTTTTTTCTTTTTTTTATTTTTTTTTCAATTAAAAAGCTATACCTTTTATTTTTATACATGGGAAGTGAGATGCATTAAAGTAGCTATAGGGGTGTAACCAACTGATATGTAGAGAAAAAATAGATATGTGGAGAAGGCAAAATAATGTGACACTCGGTTCACTCATAAGAGGGTGCACATCAGTTTGATAAAATAAAACTCTAACTAAACTCATATATATAGCATGGGTATTTCACTTCTCTAAATAAATACTGAAGATAGCATGCAATAGTAATCACAATGTCAACAGGCATGCAAACAGAAGTGAATAAGATAATAAGAACATGTGCTCCAAGTGTTCAGTGATGCGTGAACCTGGGTGCGTTTCCCAACATAAATCATACTAGATCCTAATTCATGCAATTGACTTCAATTCATACCAGGTATTAAATCAGATAGATCATCAAAAGAAATACATGCATATAGATAATAAAGCTGAAATTAATCCTAATAGCATGCCAAAGAGATAAGCATCGCTAAAAACTAGTAAAGCCTAGGGAGATATCATCATTTAGACCATCCTTAGCAGAAATAAAAAGAGACAGAGAAAAAATGGGAAATAGATAAAAAGAAAATGCATGCATGTGGAAAAGCAGAAGATATGATGCAAAATGAAAAAAATAAAATGGGGCGGTAAAGTGGCGAAAAAGTGAAATAAAAACTAAAAATAAGAGAAGAAAATGTAAAAATAATAAAAATAAAAATAAAGTGGTAGCGCTCATCCCCCAAGCTAAACCTAACAGTGTCCCCAGTGCTAAGAAATCGCTCGTGAGCTGGAGATGAGGCTAAAGGGGTGGGATGGGTGGGAAAATAAGATAAAACCTATGTGAATAAAGGAAAAAAGGAAATAAAAATAAAAATGCGATATGATGCAATGCAATGTGGAATGATGCGTGAGTGGGTCCTCCCCCAAGCTGTGGTAAAGCAGGGCCCCGCAAAGACAGATGGGCACTAAAAATAAGGAGGATGCAAAAACTGGATAGGAATATATCAAGCAGAGGCACCACCCTCTGGGGGTGGTGATGGGTCCCTCTGCTGTGGACCCGGGCCGGTGGGTGGTGGCAGGGATGGTCGGAACTCGTGTGAGGGGTCGGTACGCATGTGACGCATGAGGCTCTGAAGGAAAGGCAGGTCACTATTGACCACATCTTGAGTGACCGGACCACCATAATATCCTGCTAGAAGGACCATGGTGCCAAAGCGGTCTTCTTGATCATAGTCACGAAATGTAATCTCAAATTCTGTGTCTCCTATGTAAAGGGGGCCAGAGGGGCGTAGGGGGGAAGGTGGTGCAGGGGTGGCGGCGGATGAATTGGTGGCGGTGGTGGCTCGGGTGGGGGAGCGTGTGCGACGAGTGCACCGGGTAGGCCTAAGGTTCGATGTGCCGGCGTTGGCGGGTCTAGCGCGGCATGGAGGCATTGTGTAGGTGGAGGAGGATAAATATGTAATGTGTAAATCAGATGGGGGACGAGTTTACCGACTCGGAAAAAGGTGGCGCCTTGTTTCGATGTCGTGGTTGCCGCCGATCCGGGTTATCCCCCAAGCTTTTTCGAAGAATTATTCCTTGAATTTGGTGAATTAGACCTGAAAGAGGAACAAAAAGAATATCAGTATTTTTAAACAAGGGAGAAAAATGGATTCAATTTGTAAAGAGGGAATGCTAGGTTGAATGTTGAACGAAGGGGGGGGGGAGGCAGCCTCGTGGAGAGAAGGAACGGCTCCAAGAGAGATGGTGACGGCTGCAAGGAGGGCAGGAGGGTTTGGCCGAGCGAAGAAGACGTCTTTGGTCCGGAACGGCGTTTAAATAGGCACAGATGGGCCGGTCGAAGGCGCAGCGACCCGCTTGGCCGTGAGAAGCGACTTGGACCGAGTCAGAATATCGCTCGGTTAAGCAATGACTCGGTCCGAGTCAGAATATGCTCGGGCCGAGTTGCATTTACCTTGCCCGGGTCAACAGAGTGACAATTTCTTCTCGATTTTAGGCCCCTGTAAAACTCGACCGAGCAAGATGTTGTTCGCGCCAAGTCAAGTCATGCTTGGGCCGAGTTAAAAATACTCTGTCTGGGTTGGCAGAGTGACGTTTTTCGCTCCGACTTGGGCTCCCTGTAGTACTTGACTGAGCAGGTCTGTGCTCGGGGCGAGTCATATTCTACTCGGGCCAAGTCAATGTGCTCTGCCCGGGTTGGCAGAGTGACGTTTTTCACCAAAATCTTCAGCCTGTAAAACTCGATCGAGTAAGATGCTGCTCGGGCTGAGCTTAAGTATCAGTGTCTGCTCGACTCCACCAAGCAGATTGCTGCTCGGCCAAGCTGCCTGTGCCTCTTTTGCCAGTCTTTCTGGGATGCCTCCTGATGTACCACACCTTCCTCCTAGTGACTTGTCTTTGTGTCCAACCTGCATAGACTGTGAATTCATCAATCCTAGGATGGTTTTCAAAATTATATTTCTAAAATATGTAACAAGAGTAAGAACATCAACAAGAAGATCAGAAATCCAAGAAATTGGGTTGCCTCCCAATAAGCGCTCGTTTTTAGTCGCGAGCTCGACTCCCCTTAGTTTATCAATTGTCGTTGGGGAGTCCCTCAAGGAAGTATGTCTCCTCCGTTCCTATAGGTTCTCCGGCTCTGTAGGGTTTAATTCTTTGACCGTTGACCTTGAAATTTCCGTTCTTTCCCTCGAGCTCGACGGCGCCTCCTGGAGATAAGCTCACTATCTTGTAGGGACCGGACCACCTCGATTTTAGCTTCCCGGGGAAAAGGCGTAGCCTCGAGTTGTATAGAAGTACCTGGTCGCCGACATCATGGCGAACAACCGTGATGTTTCTATCATGGTATGCCTTGGTTCTTTCCTTGTATATCTTCGCATTTTCGTAGGCATGACGTCGAATTTCATCCAACTCATTGCAATGAAGGGCCCGTCGGGTAGCGGCGCTTTGGTAGTCAAAATTCATTTCCTTTATTGCCCAGTATGCTCTATGCTCCAATTCCACCGGGAGATGGCAAGATTTTCCATAAACCAACCTGTACGGAGTTGTGCCGATGGGGGTTTTAAACGCAGTGCGGTAAGCCCAAAGTGCGTCGCCCAGCTTGTGCGACCAATCCTTCCTTGAGGCGCTGACCATTTTTTCCAGAATGCTTTTTATTTCTCTATTAGATACTTCCACTTGGCCGCTGGTTTGAGGGTGGTAAGCGAGGGCGACCTTGTGATGAACCCCATACTTTTTCAACATCGCCTCGAATTTTCTTTCGATGAAATGACTCCCTCCATCACTTATAATCGTGCGGGGGACTCCGAAGCGGGGGAAGATGGTGTTCTTGAAAAACTTCACCACTATCCTCGCGTCGTTTGTCGGGGTGGCTATGGCTTCCACCCATTTTGAGACGTAATCAACAGCAACCAAGATATACTTGTTGCCGTTACTCGATGGGAAAGGCCCCATGAAATCGACGCCCCAGTAGTCAAATATTTCTATCTCCAAGATGCCGTGGAGGGGCGTTTCATTCTTCTTTGTGATATTCCCAGTCCTCTGGCATCTATCGCACTTTCTTATGTATTCGTTAGCATCCCTGAATATAGTGGGCCAGAAGCCACTTTGAAGAATTTTCACTGTGGTCTTGGTGACTGCTGCGTGCCCACCACATGGCTGATCATGGCAATGTGACATGATGGAAGTTGCTTCTTCTTTTGGGATACATCGTTTGATGATCCCGTCGGTGCACATCCTGAACAAATATGGGTCATCCCAGAAGTAGCTTTTTGCATCATGTAGGAACTTCCTCCTTGAATAAGTTGCCAACCCGTGCGGAACTATCCCACTCACCAAATAATTCACTATGTCGACGTACCAGGGAGCCTCAGAGGTGTTCGCAACAAAAAGTTGTTCACCGGTGAACGAATCGTCAATCGGTAAGCTGTCGTCCCCGTGCCTCTGGATCAACCGTGACAAATGATCTGCTACCACGTTCTCTGCTCCCTTCTTGTCCTTGATCTCGATGTCAAATTCTTGGAGCAGAAGGATCCAACGTATTAGATGTGGTTTAGCATCCTTCTTGCTTAGCAGATATTTCAACGCAGCGTGGTTTGTGTGGACGATCACCTTGGACCCCAAAAGGTAGGATCTAAATTTCTCTATAGAGTAGACCACGGCTAGCAGCTCATCCGTGGTGGTGTAGTTCTTCTGAGCGTCATCCAGGGTTTTGCTAGCGTAGTATATGGCATGGAGTTTCCCCTCCTTTCTTTGACCAAGGACAACTCCCACCGCTTGGTCACTAGCATCACACATAAGCTCAAACGGCAGAGTCCAGTCTGGTGGTTGTATAATCGGTGCCGAGATAAGAGCTTCCTTCAACCTGTTGAAAGCTAGCAAACAAGTGTCAGTAAACACAAAAGAAGCGTCCTTATCCAGGAGCTCCGTGAGAGGGCGAGCAATATTGGAAAAATCTTTTATAAAGCGTCGGTAAAAACCAGCGTGCCTTAGAAAACCAAGGATGCACTTAAGGTTGGTAGGCGGTGGCAAGCTTTTGATAACCTCAACTTTGGCCTTGTCAACCTCGATTCCTTTAGAGGTAATGACATGCCCAAGAACCACTCCTTCTGTCACCATGAAGTGACATTTCGCCCAATTCAAAGTAAGGTTGTTATCTTGGCATCGCTCCAAGACCTTGGATAAATTAGATAAGCAACTATCAAACTCGGTGCCATAGACGGAAAAATCCTCCATGAAGACCTCCATGATATTCTCGATGAAATCTGAGAAAATAGACGTCATGCACCTTTGAAATGTGGCAGGTGCATTACACAACCCAAACGGCATTCTTCGATAAGCGAAGGTACCGTAAGGGCAAGTAAACGTCGTTTTCTCTTAGTCTTCCCGATGCAACGGTATTTATGCTTAGCTAAGCGCTCGAGCATCTGGTCTATGAATGGTAGAGGGTAGTGGTCTTTCCTGGTGGCTTTGTTTAGTTTTCTGTAATCGATACACATGCGCCACCCGGTGACAGTCATAGTGGAGATTAATTCGCCGTTTTCGTTTTTACAACTGTCATGCCCCCTTTTTTGGGGACAACCTGAACGGGACTAACCCACTTACTATCGAAAATGGGGTAAATAATGCCAGCCTCTAAAAGTTTCAGAACCTCCTTTTTCACCACCTCCTTCATGTTGGGGTTCAACCGCCTTTGAGGCTCGATGGAGGTGGCATCCTTGTCCTCAAGGTGAATCCATGCATACAAATGGTCTCGCTAATACCCTTCAGGTCAGATATGTTATACCCTATCACCTTTCTGTAAGATCTGAGGATTTTTAGGAGACTCTCTAATTGGGGTTTCGTGAGGGCCGCATTTACAATGACGGGATAAGTGGAATCTTCCCCCAGAAAAGCATATTTCAAATTAGCAGGGAGGGGTTTCAATTCTACCTGAGGGGGCGCTGTACCCCCGGCGTCTCTTGCTTGTGAGAACAACGCATCCTGGATCTCGGGTTCGGAAGGCGGAAACTCTTCATTCACAGAATCATAGGAGGAGCAGGGAGATGATGGCGCGTCGAGGCATATGTCCGCAGTTTCCACTTCCGTAGCGCACCTGTCAAAAGAAGCAAGGCTGTCAGGCATGCGTTCGCTATCAAACATAAAGTCCGGAGTACTTTCCTGATTAATGTGGTTTTGAGATAGAGGTGGATTTGGGGACCCTTCATAGGCGTGCTCCTCGCATGCCGAAATCTTCTGAGGGACATCGTTATAGAAACATAACGTATTCCCCTCGTACCGCACATAAGTTCCATCAGCTATGGCAACACCATCCAGGGCGTCTGCATTATGGAAAGCGGTTGCGATGAAAACTGAGAGCTCCTGCGTAGCTGGGTCGTCTATATGAAATTCAACTAGGCCATGAGCCCAAACGTCAGCTACCACGCTCTCTCAAAACTCAAGCATCTGAGAGTTATGTAGTGATTCCAAGTGATGAGCTTCTCCCCAGTAGGCATCAATATGTGGAGCCTCAATGGTTTGAAGGTACATTACGTCCTCTTCAAAGCTTACTTGAATATCATCTTCAATTGTACCTGCGTCAGAAACCTAATTCATTAAATAATCCATGACTAGTTGTTGATTCGCGTTACCTGCAACATAGGTTCCTGAGTCAATAAAGCGAACTGCATCGATCAGTTCTCTAGCCGCGCATCCAACCATGGACTCGTCCATGTGCGAGTCTTGGAAGCCATGTAAATGATAGGGAGAGACACTGAACTCCTCTGAGTCGCTATTGGAGTCACAGATCCACTGCACTTGTATTACCGTCTCCATCATGCCTGATTGGTGAGGAGATAATAGCTAGCTGGAGGGAGATGTTAGTAGCAAGGCAGATAAGATAGAAAAAGAGTGAAAATGGCAGAAAGGTGAGAGATGATGAGAATGCTAGCAAACTTCTCAATATAAAAACAAACTGAGATAAAAACACTATTGCCGTCCCCGACAGCGGCGCCAAAAACTTGACGCGCCCGCAATCTACACCTAGGACCCACCTGTCGGTGTCACGATCGCCAGGCGTGATATGGCTCCTAGGCTACGACTTCAGGTTCAATCCGCAAGCAGACGGTGTCGAGTTATAATATATAAGATAGTCGGATCCCACAGGGACGGTGATAGTGTCAGTGGTAATCTCAGTCTGTTTCTAAATCTAGAAGTAACGTAGCGGTTGGAGTGAGAATGAACTGGGTTGATAGTGGTTGTTGTGTACTATAATAAAAGGGACTAGGGCTTTAGGGATCGTCGCTAGGATCGTTGGGGGTTGATATTAGATAGGATCCCCTCATTGCATTGGGGTTAGAGAATTAATTCCCCCAATTCGTACCACTCTCGTGGGTTAGAATTGCGGGGTATTCCAGTGGCTCTCGTTGACGCAATGGCGGTAGCCGTAAACGTAGCATTATAGTTCATCGACAGATTCCCTTCAGGGCACGAGCCGGGCATGGTCACGTGCCTTGATTGGATCCGTCGATTTTCCTATTCGAATCCCTAGATACCCCTTAAGCACATCGATTCCACAGACCATGGGCACGATCTTAGTACGGGTTATCTATGGATTCGGTAGGATCTACCGGAATACAGCCCTAAACCCCCAATTCAACGTTGGGATCCAGATCTACATTTCCCCCCTAAAATCCTAGGGTTCACCCATCGGCCCTAAGAGGATCTACTCACTCATGGTGATCGGAACACATAAAAATATAGATTTCGCGTAGGAAAACATTTTTTGCAATAAAAGAAATTAGGGCTAAAGATTACTTACAGTGAGAAAGAACGAAGAACGAATCCAGAGAATAACAATAAACGCTAATCTTCAATTAACGATCCAGAGTTTGCTACAAAAATTAATCCAAAAATAATTCCTACAAAAATCGCTCCAGAACTCTCTAAAAACGCTAAACAAAACTCAGAATAGATGATCCCCAAAGCCGAGCCCGCTGTCGCGAGCTTCAACTGCCCAAAATCGTGTACAACGCGCATTCAAAAATCTTCCAAAAATGCCCCAAGAAGTGCCGGCCGAGTATGTGACTCAGCCCGAGTCGGAGCTGCTCGGCCAGTGGTTCGGCCCGGGTCGCATGCTGCTCGGGCTCAGGATGGGTACTCGGTCGGCTGCTCAGGGTGTACTCGGGGGCTACTCGGGGCGTGATGTCTGGCCGAGCAGATGAGCTGCTCGTCCCGAGTCGGCTGTATCTACAGCTTCCTCAACATGTCATGGCTCGGCCCGAGCTGCAGCTGCTCGGGCCGAGCATTTTCTGGGAAAATGCTGCTGCAACTGCTGCCTCTCTCTGCTCTCTGTTCTCTTTCTCCTTCTTCTCCTCATTCTCTCCTCCAACAGCTCCGAGAACGCGGCGAACTTCTCCAGAGCCCCGCCAACAGGCTCATGAGCAAGTCAGATGTGTCCATACCCAGGCGGGGGTCCAAATCGCTCCAAAATCCCTGAAAACTCAAAATATACTACGAAACTCGAAATATCGTCAGAAATACCAAAATCACAGTAAAATGTGGGATTTGGATGCGGAGATGATATGCAATGCGATGGAAATATGATATGAAAATGATGCAAAATATGGACACATCAATGCACCCATACTAAATTACCTCCAACACATTACGGGGGTTAGATCCTTGACCGTTGCCATATCGGGACGGTGGGTACCGCCTCGGAGTTGCTCCCGTCGCTGGGCGCATGTTGGTTATCTCTCGTACTCTTGGACATGGACTTATCACTAGAATAGACTGGTTATTAAATATTGTTATAACCTCTTTTTCTACAGGTTGCTATAGTATTGCCATTAAATGCTAAATTGTCACAGGTTGCTGATAGTATTGCAAATTGTTATTGAATGATTAAATTGATGCAGGTTGCAAATTGCTGTGAATGTTTAACTGATGTGACTCTTTTAAAAATTTAACTTATTGCTTGTCTTTAACTCTTTTAAAATTTAACTTATTACTTGTCTTTAACTCTCTTAAAATTTAACTTATTGCTTGTCTTTAACTCTTTTAAAATTCAACTTATTACTTGTCTTTAAATCTTTTAAATTGAATTTATCACTTGTCTTTTCAACTTTGGTTAATTGAAAATGTCTAACGTTTTGGTTTTGAGATTATCTTGCCGAGTAAACCTCGCTGACGGACATTTCACTTTGTTGTTTTACGAAATGTCCGTCAGATATCGATAGTGAGTTCGTTGAAGACATTGCTGCAGAAGTCGAGCCAGTGCTCAAAGACTATGTTGAGTACCTACCCACGGAAGACTAGACGTTTACCTTCGCGACTTCACTTTTAAATAATGTAATTTGTGTACTTTGTTTGTAGTGGCCATGATAGGCCCAAGATGTATCTAAATTACTGTACACTGGATGTGTAATAATGTTGTTTGGACTGCTTCTTAAATTTGCATGCAGGGATCTGCAATTTCTACACAGACGCTTAGTGTGTTTAAGCCAAGAAGGAAGAAAAGAAAAGATTTTTAAAAGAAAAAAGTACTCCTCCTTGTTTTAAGCACACCGCAGACCCACTCGCATTCGCTCCCGGTAGAATAGGAAGCAAGACGTGACATGGTTTTGGTGATGGCCCATGCAGGTCATGCTTTTGCAAATACTTTAATATCGGTTTAAACGACATTAATATCTGAGTGTACAACAAGATTAGATTTTTACCTAACTTACATTGCGGGTTTTTTGAAGTATGGCAGGTCGACCAGATACTCACGGCGTCACCAACAATGACATCTTGGGAATCGTAAAGGAAATACTGGAAATTCAATGCCAAATTCTTCATGAGACTGTTGTCAAACTCTATAAATCATCCCAAGGGAAGCATCATATGGAACCACCGAGAGACGCCCTCCGACCGATGAAGACTACATTCAAGAGGCCTGCATCTTCAGTTTACAACCGATCCCCAATGGTGTGCTTCCATTGCAACTGGAAGGGACATATCAAGAAGAATTGTCATCTGCTATTGAATCAATGTTTGGCCTGTGGAGCATCTGAGCACACTCTCAGGAACTGCCCACACCATATTAACAAAAAAGCAACTACGACAACACGAGTTTATGGATCAGCACAGTGTAAGCCACCCTTCGCTCCACAACATCGAGTCTTTCATCAGGCCAAGCTGAACCAGGCCAGGTGTCAAGTATCCATCACGTCAACTAGAGAAGCTGAGGCTGCATAACCAGTAATCACTGGTATATCTGAACCTTGTCCCTTTACGTCAATTTGACACCCATCGCCTTTATTATCATTGTTAGCATACTTTATCATGCCATATGTATTTTTCTTCGTAGCATAACCCCTTCTTGACTTAGAAGTTTTCCCATCGCTTCTTATTACAGAAATCGCAACGATCTATTTCCAATGTTCCTCATTATCTTCTTCGAACTCTTGAACCCTTAACCGGGAACTCGTGTTCCAT
This sequence comes from Scilla litardierei, assembly GCA_030789695.1. NCBI lineage: Eukaryota > Viridiplantae > Streptophyta > Magnoliopsida > Asparagales > Asparagaceae > Scilla > Scilla litardierei. Next base: position 31,822,085 of record CM061133.1, read on the forward strand.
TTTGATGACTCTTATTCTAGAACCTTCCTTTGATAACAACTAGAGTGACCATCCATTCATTGCATCACCATCATCATTCTTGTAATGACCTTTCCAATCGTCCTGAGATACTTCCCAGTCGCGTTTAGTTCACCTAAACTTTGGCTATACTCTTTTATAAGGAGGGTAGCATTCGAATCTTTTCGGTCATTTGAAGTTCAAGTTCAACAACAGAAGCAGATCGAATGACGCTCAGAAGTATTTGAGGATGGTGCTAGAGAATTTGAGACGAGCCATACCACGACGTGCAAGTATAGGCTGTTACGTCTTCTTCATCTTTCTCGAGCTCGTAATTCTCTTCTACCCACTACTTTCGTCTTGTACCCGATTTTCCCATGGTTTGAACTTTTTCCTACATACCATCTCTCCCCTCTTTATTGCCTTTTGTCCGCTTCCTCTCCTCGAGCCCCGAGTCTGCCTAACCTAGCCTACCCTACCATACCCTATAAAAGACTTTGGTCCCCCCTTAAAAACCCCTCATCTCTCCCCCTCACTAAACCCATCCCGTGGTTTCCTCTTCGTCACGACAACACCCACCACTTCACCATGCCTCTTCCTTCGTGAGCCCAACCCCTCTCGCCTCAAGCTCCCCTAGCCTCACTCGAAGCTTCGCCATGCCACCCGCCGTCGCTAAGCAGTCGCCGTCGCCGCACAATGTGGATCGACAACCGTCGATGGCCCTTCGACATTCTGTTTTAGGATTTTTGGGTTTAGTGACGATCCTCTTCTCCGCCACCCTCGCTATTGCTGTGTGGTTGAGATCTTGGAAAGTCGCTATTCTGGGGCTTCTTTTGAGCTCATTAGCCTTGATCTTGCCCTTATTGGTGTCCCGCTTAGGCATCTCCACAGGTCCACTCCTTCGAGTCAGCGGGACAATGTGTTTTTGGATGTTGGCTTGTTTGGGATTGATGATGAGAGCTATGGATATCAACAATTGGTGTTGGCACGGAGTATCGTTGTCGATTGGTATTGTCATACTGTTGGCCTTAGGTGTTGAAGTTGGATGTCGATCTTGTGTTTGGATTTGGATAATGGTTTCAGTGTTGGATTGTTTTTAGGCATTATGGGAGTTGATACAAGGAGTGGCAGGGATGAGTATAGTGATAAGTATGGTCTTTAGTAGTTGGCCTTGTACTTGTTTATTTGTGATGTTTTGGACGATGACTTGTCTTTGGTACTTATGGGAGTTGATGTCATTTGTGCACGGCTGGTTAAGGTATAACATCACGAATGCGTATGGATTAGTCGTTACATCTTTGTATGCTATATTGATGACTTACTTGGCTAGGCCCAGTTAGTCATCATTAGCCTAAGTTGAAATTTTAAACTTTATGATCTTTTTTTTGATGTGATTGATAACTTGCTACTAGCTTATCACCTCAGGTTCCAAGTTCGAACAGATGTTATCATAATAAATATCATTTTCATGTAACGCCTATTAACCTTGGCTACTTGAAAAGTCAAGATAATTATTATGATGATAATGGTCTCATGACTAATTAGGGAAGCTATGGTGATGTTAATAGTATATATTTATTAGTAATATCTCTTGTTTTCTTGATGCTATGATATCACATTATATTTCATGCTATTAACAACTTATTTTCTAAATTGTAATTTTTCATCAAGCATTCCATTTTATCATTTATTTGATTGAGCTTCTTAATAACTGCAATTATCTGTTTCATAGAGTTTCGAGAAATTCCGAGGACGGAATTTTTATAAGGTGAGTAGGATGTGATGGCACGTATCCATCAGTACACGTATATTCGTATTTTCCGTATTTTCTTAAATTAAAAGTATTTTATAATGGTTGGTCAGGAGTTTTATATCAAAATAGTTTCTAAATCATTTATAAAAAAATATTTTGTAGAACCAATATAGTTATAGCCTATTTCAGTGAATGCGAGTGCCATCATAAACCCCTAAATAATTTTTATAATTATTTAAACTCAATTACTAACGCTATAGCTATAACAATGATTTTTCTATATAAACGTTATCAAAACGATTTCAAACCTCTACCATGAGCTTCTATGATCATTTAGTGCTTCTCATTTTATTTTCATAATTTTCTGAAGTCAAATCAATAGAGAACCCACAAACCCGCATCCCAAACATTTTGGTCCAAAACTCGTATCTTTGTAGCTCAGAATTCGAAATGGACCTCGTATTCGCGATCCTCGCATTGATACGAACCCGTGGCTATGTTTTCGTAATTTTTCGGAGTCGTTTGACTTCAAGGGCAAAATTGTAATTTCACTAATCACATTCACTAATCATTTTTACCTTTCCCTAATTACTATTACTAATTGCCCACATCTGTCGGTAACTACCTCCTAACCTAGCTGCCCATGTTTTAAGCTTTAGCCCTAAAATTCCACACTTAGTCAAAAAGTTAATCTAATTGCATTAATTAGCTTTGACTAAGCTAATTACTATATTATATACTTATAACTATATGTATTAACCCTATATAATACCCCTATAATCATCTCTCTCCCTCAAAACACTCACCCAGGCAAAGCCCCAGGCCCGACCCCCGTTTCCCTTCCCATCTCCCTCTTCGTTCTTCTCCGGCGAGCTCGCCGTTCGACCCCCTCTCCCGTCCGACTGCACCCGGTCGCCCCAAGGCAGCCACCCCCTACTCCTCCACCGCAACCACGCCTCCACAGCGAGAAGCGTAGCCCCTCACCCGCATTGTTGCCGTCCACCGAAGCAACCCACGACCGTTGCCTCGACCCCCTATCGTCTTCGACTTCCCACAGATCGCCCCCGCCGTACGGCAGCTCCAACCACCGCCGTTCTCTCTCCAAAGCCTGCTGCCTCGACCCCGCCTCCTCTGATCCGCTCCGACTACCGTCGTGAGCTCCCTACGTCACCAACAGCCCGAGCCCACCCAAGGATCATGCCGCTGCACTGCCTCGGAGTGCCGCCGAGCTTCACCCCCAGCAGCCCCCTCCGACGAAGATGTCGCCTCCGCCCTCGAAACGCTCCACCGCCGTGGCCGTCGACAGAAGCATGCAATCGAAGCTCCCCAGCATCCCCTCCTCTGTTTTCCCTGTTTCTGGAGCTTCCACCGCCGCAGGCTGCCACTCCCGCCGCCGTTGCCGCCTCCGAGCGCTCACCGCCACCCCACCCCCTCGCCGGACTCCGCCGCCCCTTCGGTCGCCGCCGGTGATGACGCGAACAAAGAGCCCACGCTGCTCTTTTTGCATGAGAGAGGGAGGGCGGAGATACGGTGAGATACGGATTTTATACGTATATATGGATTTTAATACGTATATTGATAATATTTTAATAGGGCTGACTAGTGTTGAATTAATTATAAATCCTACATGCCTCAGAAAATTATGAGACCAGTCTCATAAAATCAGAAACGAAGAAATGGACTCATTGGCGCTGGTTTCATCGCCAAAAGGCAAGTATATTTCTCACAGTGAATTTTCAAAGGTAAAACTTAAATAAGCTAAATTCCTTTTAAAATTCATATCTTGAGATTTTCACGTACACTGACGTACGAGAAAAATATATGTTGTAGTACTAGTAAATACGATCATTTTGACATCTTGTTGGAAAAATTCTGACGTATGGTTTGCTCTAAACAATTCTTTGAACATATGTCTTCAAAATGATTTCTTGATTTAAAAATTGTTTTTGGCTCTTTTAAATTGTTTAAAATTGCATAAAAATTATTTAACAATCTTGAAAAATGGCTACGAGCCCTAGGAAAATATTTTAAGCTAATTTTACCTCATTTTCTTAGTTAAAATCATTCTTGATCATTCTATTATCTATTTAAGTAATTTTTTCGTTTTCGTTTAATTGCTAAATCAAGTCGCGAACTCGTGAACTTTTGTAAGATTATTGTACGAACTATTGAAACACCAAGACTGAATTTACTGAATGGAAGATGGAATTTCAATAATAATGAATGGAAGGTGGAACTTTAAAATAATGAATGGAAAATAGAATTTCAATAATAAATAGATAGTACACGTCCTCTTGACTTGACCGTGGGATTGGGGTAGTCTATGATCACAAGTGTTACAGAGTAGCTGAATTCACCCATACTAAACTACCTCCAACATATTATGGGGGTTAGATCCTTGACCGTTGCCATATCGGGACGGTGGGTACCGCCTCAGAGTTGCTCCCGTCGCAGGGCACATGTTGGTTATCTCTCGTAGTCTTGGACATGGACTTATCACTAGAATAGTCTGGGTATTAAATATTGTTCTAACCTCTTTTTCTACAAGTTGCTATAGTATTGCCATTAAATGCTAAATTGTCACTGGTTGCTGATAGTATTGCAAATTGTTATTGAATGATTAAATTGATGCATGTTGCAAATTGCTACGAATGTTTAACTGTTGTGATTCTTTTAAAGATTTAACTTATTGCTTGTCTTTAACTCTTTTAACATTTAACTTATTGCTTGTGTTTAACTCTTTTAAAATTTAACTTATTGTGTGTCTTTAACTCTTTTAAAATTCAATTTATTGCTTGTCTTTAAATGTTTTAAATTGAATTTATCACTTGTCTTTTCAGCTTTGTCTAATTGAAAATGTCTAAAGTTTTGGTTTTGAGATTATCTTGCCGAGTAAACCTCGCTGATGGACATTTCACTTTGTTGTTTTACAAAATGTCCGTCAGATATCGATAGTGAGTTCGTTGAAGACATTGCTACAGGAGTCGATCTAGTGCTCAAAGACTACGTGGAGTACCTACCCACAGAAGACTAGACGTTTACCTTCGCGACTTCACTTTTAAATAATATAATTTGTGTACTTTGTTTGTAGTGGCCATGGTAGGCCCAAGATGTATCTAAATTATTGTACGCTGGATGTGTAATAATGTTGTTTGGACTGCTTCTTAAATTTGCATGCAAGGATCTGCAATTTCTACACAGATGGTTAGTGTGTTTAAGCCAAGGAGGAAGAAAAGAAAATATTTTAGAAAGAAAAAAGTACTCCTCATTGTTTTAAGCACATCGCAGACCCGCTCGTGTCCTCGCTCCCGGTAGAATGGGAAGCGTGGCGTGACATGTATATTGGAAGTACCTAACCTAACTTATTGTAATTTTTAGGCCCTCATTATTATGTTGCCATGGTGATCCAATCCGCTGACCTTTTCAACTTGTGTATATGTTGAAATATAGCCTTGGGATTATGGAATACGTATAAGGCGGTTACCGCGTATCTGACAATTGATTTGAAGAAGCACCACGTTCCGACGACGTTCTTAGACAAATTGGCGTATTGGACTGTGAAATCGCTTCGAGTCTCACAGATATCTATTTTCAGGTACCAAAACCAAGGATCCCTAAAATCAAGTAATTTATTTTTTAAACTTAATTTGGGCATCCCCTAGAATGATCTGCTCTAAATTTAGTTTGTTGATTGCGTGACACGTATGTCACCTATATGCATGACTCGTGTCCCTATACCATTTTTCAAACGTAATTACTAAAAAAGTATGTTACTGAATGTAGAAGGTCATGAATGCAATTTCTTTAAGATATTTGTACATCTAATAAATTGATTGTTTTTTTGCTCTCATTAAGTGTGTTTCAATAAATTATTTCTTTGTTGCTAGAAAATCTCGAGCTTATCCATATTATATTCTATTTTTTAGATGAAAAAGTCAACAATAATCGATTCATTCTTTAAAAGGAAAAGTGTTGAAACTCTAGCGATAGGTAGTCATGTGCATTCGGAGGAGGATCATGCTCTAAATTTTCTAAAAGTTGAAATCGATCAAGAGTTTGATATTAACACATTAGAACGTGATCCGAGATTACGACCGCAAATATGGACGTATCCAATTGAGAAGCGCGAAGAAGTTCGAAGAGCTTATATTAAAGCATGTCCTTATCAGTGTACACTTCATAAGTATCCAACATCGGGTGAAAAACATTCACGAAGTTTTCAAGCATCATGGTTTGAGCTTTTTCCATCCTGGTCAGAACATTCTCCTACTTTAGATGCTATATTTGGTCTAACATGCATTCTATTTCATGAACAAAATGGACCTTCTGGATCCGATGCATTCATTGTTAATGGATTTCGAACATGGAAAAAAGTGAAGGATTGAAAAAAAATTGTGCACTTTTGGCCCATATTAGAAAAGATCTCAATTCACCTCATAGAAATGATGAGAAAGCATGTGCAGACCTTATGAACCAATCATCTCATATTTCTAGAAGGTTTGAGAAATTCACGTCACATGAAAAAATGGAAAACTAACTTCGTTTGAAAGCTTCAATTGAGATAGTTAGATGGTTTGCATTTCAAGGATGCTCTTTTAGGGCCACCATGAGTATAAGTCATCAAGTAATCGTGGAAACTTTTTAGAATTGTTGAGTTTCATTGCCTCTTAAAATGATACAATAGCAGCAGTTTTGGATAAAGCTCCACAAAATGCATCATATACATCACCAAAAACTTAAAACAAATTTTGCATGTCTTAGCAACTAAAGTGAGGAAGGACATTCGTGAAGAAATTAGCGATTCAAAGTATTACTTAATTATTAATGAAGCTCGGGATGAATCTAAAAAAGAGCAAATGTCAGTTGTCTTAAGATTTATCGACAAAGATGGTTACATACAAGAGTGTTTTTTTGGGCTTATTCATGTTAAAGACATTGCAGCAATAACTTTGAAAGAAGGGATTTTTTTCGATGCCATCTCATTATAATCTTGATGTTCAATCTATCCGAGGGCAAGGTTATGATGGTGCAAGTAACATGCGTGGAGATGGAATGGTTTGCAAGCTTTGGTTTCAAATGAATGTCCAAATGCTTATTATGTTTATTGTTTTGCTCATCATTTACAATTGGCATTAGTTGCTGCATCCAACGAAATTATTCATGTCCATTAGTGTTTTACCAAGTTAAACTCCATTATCAATATTGTTGGTGCATGTAAGCACAATGCCCAACAAAAAGCTGCACATACTTCAAATATTGTCCATTTACTTGAGATTGATGAGCTTCAAAGTAGAAATGGACTTAATCAAATAAATTCTCTATAAAGGGCAGGTGACACCCGTTGAAGTTCTCACTTTAAATCAATTTCTAGTTTGCTGAAGATGTTTAGTGCAACATGTGAAGTTTTATTGAACATTATTGAGGATGGAGCTACTTCTGCTCAGCGGTGTGATGCAGATTCAGTTTATGAGGCAATGACTACTTTGGACGTTGTTTTCATTTTGCATCTTAAGAGAGAAGTTTTAGAGATTTATAATATTTATGTCAATCCTAGCAACTCCAATCTCAAGACATCTTAAGTGCAATACATCTTGTTTCATCTACTAAGATGCTCAATCAAAAGTTTAAAGATGATGATTGTGACAATTTGGTTACAACTGTGAGATCTTTTACGAAGCAGTCAATATACATGTACCAGATTTTAGCGCTCGTCACATTGTAAGAAGAGGAAGAGCTCGTCATCAACTAAATGAAATTACAGTGGAACATTATTATAAAGTTGATGTTTTCAATGTAGTGATAGACTCTCAGTTGCAGAAATTGAATAACAAATTTAATGATAACACAATGGAATTGATCATTCTCAGTTCAGCTTTAGATCCAAGAGAGATGCGTGTATCATTCAGAATTGATGATATTTGAAAATTGGCACAGAAATTTTACCAACAAGACTTCACAGAATATGAGATGACACAGTTGCACATACAATTTCAACATTTTGATCATGTCCGACAACTTCCAGATTTTAAAGCATTGACAACAATGTCTGATCTATGTCAATGGTTGGTAAAAACTAGGAAAGCAGAAGTATATCCTCTTGTGTATAGAGTGATAACTCTTATTCTCACACTTCCAGTTTTTACAGCTACTACAGAACGTTCTTTTTCAGCGATGAATATAGTGAAGACTACACTTCATAACATGATGGGAGATGATTTCTTGTCTGATTATTTGCTCGTGTACATTGAAAAATAAGTTGCTGAAAATATTAGTGTAGATTCAATTATAGATGATTTTTATGACTTGGAAGAAAGACGTTCTGTATTTTAGCACGGTGAAAATGTAATGACTTATTTTGGTATATTTAAATGAGAGTTTAAATGTTATTTGATGTAATATACTCTATATGAATTTATTTAATATATTTATCCGATGCTTTATATTTTTTGCAATCGCCCCCCTCCATGTCATCTCATCCTGGTTCTGCCCCTGGTCTCATAGTCTATTTGTTGAGTGTTGGACTTCTCCCTACTTGGTTTTGATGATGAGCAAACATAAATACTTGTGACTAATCCCCTCCATGCAGTTAATCCATTGTCTAAGCTTATCATGACGATCAAATAGTAATAGATGACCATGCAGATCAATCAAAGCTCAAAGTTGAAGATTGGTTGATCAAAGATAAAGAATGGAGTTTCAAAGTATCCTTTTAATTTCCTTGCAGATCAATCAATCAATCCAAATGTTTTTGCTTCTCTTCTTTCTCTTGAATGGTTTTGAAGTCTTCAAAACTTCAAAGTCTTCAAAACTTCAAAACCATTCAAGAGAAAGAATAGAAGCAAAAACAAATGTAATATCCTTTTAATTTCTTTTTTCTCTCATTAGAATGTAGTTTTGAAGTAGATTATTGTTGGAGCTCACACACTTCACTCATTCTAGCCTAGGAAGTTATTAGAAACCAATTCCTGTTGGATATGGAAGACGTTTGTACACCCTTGTGGGGGATGTACGAGGGAATACGGACCTCGAACGTCGCGCACACGAAGTCATGTGCAAAGGGAATCTGTTCCCTTGCGGAGAGGATCTCTGTATGAGTGGGAAAGTCGCATTATATATGCATAAATGCATGCGACATATGGCTAATAAATGGGGAATATCTTAAGCTTATGTTGTACCATGCATATGGTACAACTTAAGCTTATAATGTGCCATGCATCATGGTACACCTTAATTAAGTTGTTCCAAAGGAACAACTTACCCTAAAATAACTACCTTGGGGGCTATAAATAAGACCCAAGGGTAGCCATTTTGCTTACACCATTTGCATGAAATTCATGCATGCATCTTCTTCATAGCGAAGCTCTGCAGAAATATTTCCTCTCCCTCCATCCAAGTTCTTAATCTAAAATAGAGATTTAGATTGTGGATTAGTAGCCTTACTCCGTTCGTGAGAAGACTCGATCCGTCGTGGCGAATCCGAAGGCAAAGTTCCGAGACTACCGCTCCGCATACGCTAGCGTAAGTCTCCACTTTAATTATCGATCCTAACTCTGTTTTGGCAGGATCCCACATTGGTATCAGAGCCATATGGGTTCGCCCCGGTCAAACCGCCACCCCGTCGAAACTACGAACGAGTCGTTGTCTTCTTCACGAATGGGTCTCCTACTATTACGGATATAGTAGGAACGCTTCGTGACGGAGAGAACGCAGCGGTTGTTCTTTTCACGTTAGGGTCTCCTATCATTACGGATATGGTAGGAACTCTCCGTGACGGGAAGAACCGACCGTTCACGTAGTATGTTATTTTTCATTTTTGGCACACGGCCATTAGGAAATAACTAATTTCTCGACGAACGGGTGCTTCATCGACGAACGGGTGCTTCATCGAGGAAGATGATGGTAGTTATTTCCATCGGGTAAGAGGAAAATTTGGTGCATGTGCACCATGGCCAAATGGGCTATGAAGGCCATGCACCCCCTCTCCCCATGCGGAGGGGGTTGGCTACGGCCAATAACCACCGGCGACCACCCCATCAAGGGGGAGGAATGAGTGCGGCAACCCCATTTAAAGGGGGTGGCCGGCCATGGCCAAAGGGGCCATGGCCGGCCAACACCGAATGGCCTTGGCCATGACCGGCCATGGCCAAGCCATGGCCGGCCATGGCCAGGCCGGCAGTGGCCGGCCTTGGCCAAGCACTGCCGGCCAGGCCGGCCCTGGCAGTGGCCAGGGCCGGCCCTTGGCCAGCCTGCCGGCCCTGGCAGAGGCCAGGGCCGGCGCCCTGGCAGAGGCCAGGGCCGGCGCCCTGGCAGAGGCCAGGGCCTGCGCCCTGGCCTCAGGCCAGGGCCTGGCCGAGGCCAGGGCAGGAGCCCTGGCCCCGGCCAGCGGCCTGCCGGCCCTGGCAGAGGCCAGGGCCGACGCCCTGGCCTCAGGCCAGGGCCTGGCCGAGGCCAGGGCCTGGCCGAGGCCAGGGCCTGGCCGAGGCCAGGGCAGGAGCCCTGGCCCCGGCCAGCGGCCAGGCCGCCCTGGCAGAGGCCAGGGCAGCGCCCTGGCCTCAGGCCAGGGCCTGGCCGAGGCCAGGGCAGGAGCCCTGGCCCCGGCCAGTGGCCTGGCCGGCCGGCCCTGGCAGAGGCCAGGGCCTGGCCGGCCCTGGCCGAGGGGGCCAGGGCCCCTGGCCGGCCAGGGCAGAGGCCCTGGCCAGCCCTTGGCCAAGCCCCGGCCAGGGCAGAGGCCCTGGCCGGGAGAATTTGCATTTCGAAAATTGGTCGACCAATTTTGTGTTTTTGGTCGACCAATCTGGCAGAAGGTCTGGGTCGACTGCAAATTTGTCAACTGACCCATACAGGGTGACAAAAGGCATTGGTCAAACTCGAATATGTCGATTAGCCCATACGGGGCTAACCACAGTGCCGACTAGTTCATACGGGACTAACGTTTTAATGAAGTTTTTCATTGGGCTCTACTCCTTGAAGATTAGCCATAGTGCTCTACTTCATGCGAGATTAGCCATGTCATTGTGCTCTACTCTACGGAGATTAGCCAATGTACTTGTGACGTTGTGCTCTACTCTACGGAGATTAGCCAACGTGCTTTCAAATTTTTTGGAAAAGATGTTTTCAAAATAGGTTATGTCCCGTCCTTAATCGGGATAGCGCAATTTAGAATTCCAAGTCCTACCACGATCCGGCCATGGTTATCTAACCCATGGGTGTGTAGAACAGGTCTCGTGGCTTGGCAATTGTTGCGTTAAAATTCTTTGCGCTAATTCTCACCTATTCTATTTTGAAAGATATGTTTTTCAAAGTAATTTTCCGCTGCTAATACCATACGGGTATTATTTCTGATTTCTTTTTACTTGAGATAAGTAAGAGGGATACTTTGAAAGTTACTTCTAGATGGTAGTTGGGAACGTAGTGAACTTCTCGATTCTAGAGTAACATTTCAACGCATCCAAGGAACTTATCAAGTGTTTAAAGAATCGAAACTTTATGCATAGAATTTTGATCGTGTTTTTCATTCTCTGTGCAGTTTTTTGAATCGAAAATGTCTACCGCTTCTAAGAATATTGTCGCAGAGCTTAACAAAGGTGAAAAGCTCAACGGCGACAATTATAAACTTTGGTCAATAAAGATCCAATATGTTTTGGAGGAGCAAGATGTGCTCGAAACACTCCAAAACATAATGGTAGAACCTGAGTTGGGCAATACGGCCCAACACAAGAGGGACCGTGAAGCTTATGACACTTGGACTCGAAAGAACAAAATAGCACGCATTACGTTACTGTCCTCGATGGACAATGACATAATGCGTCTATTTCGGGAATTCGATCTAGCCAAAGACATATGGTCAAAGCTAGAAGTAAAGTTTGGTGGAACTTCGGTTACCAAACTCCGCTCCTTGAATATTCAATTTGATTCGTACAAGATGCGGCGAGATCATTCTATGAAAAAGCATCTCCGCCACATGGCGAATCTAATATCTGAATTAAAGGATGCGGGTGTTACGCTGTCTGACGAACAGCAGATCCAAGCAGTCATTCGTTCACTCCCAGATAGCTGGGATAACATGAAAATGCACCTCACTCATAATGAGTGCATTAAAACTTTAAGCGATGTTTCGAAACACCTCGAACTCGAGGAAGAGCGGATTCAAGCCGCAAAACCAAGTGCAGAAGTGCACGTGGCCGCTAGTTCCTCACATGGAGGAAATAAGCGGAAACGCTTAAGGTTTGTGAACGAACGAAAGCAAGAACCGGAAACCTCAAAGAAGACTAAGAACAAAAAGTGGCAAAAGAATGTGCACTCAAAGAAGAAAAACTTGAAGAAGATCAAGTGCTTTAAGTGCAACAAGTACGGTCACTTCGCCCGTAAGTGTACGGATGGAAGTGATAAGGTAACTTGTAGGGCTAGTTACATATGTGTTTCTAGTTCCATGTTTCTTGCTGAATCTAACTATTTTTGGTTGATTGATTCAGGGGCCACAGACCACGTTGCGAAAGACAGAAGGTTCTTCGTAGAGTATCGAAGGATAACTCAAGGAACAAAGTGGATATACGTCAGCAACAACACTCGTGTTGAAGTCAAAGGCGTCGGAACATGTAAGCTAGTTCTCGACAACGGCCGGACATTATTATTGCACGACGTCCTCTTTGCTCCAGATATTAGAAGGAATATCGTTTCCGTGGTCATGTTAATGTCTTTAGATTATGAGTGGAGGTTCTATAAATAATATGTTGACCTTGTTTGTAATAATTCTTTGATTGGTTCTGGTAATGTTTGTAATGGATTAATTGTTTTAAACACAATGTATGATGATTCTTCTTCCATTAATGAAAGTTTTCATTTGACAAATGCTTCTAACTCTGAATCTGAGATCATTTGTTGGCATGCAAGACTTGGTCATATTGGACCAACTAGAATGGATAGACTTGCCAAAAGTGGCTTGCTATCTAATGTTTCAAAAGTTGAAATGTCGACTTGCGAACATTGTCTTGTAGGGAAAACTTGTCGCAAGCCGTTTGGAACTGGCACAAGGGCCGAAGTTCCATTACAGCTTATCCATTCGGACATTTGCGGTCCAATGAATGTTAAGACAAGACGCGGGAAGTCCTATTTCATCACATTCATTGATGACTTCACCCGTTTCGGACATATCTATTTGATATCCCACAAAAGTGAAGCTTTGGCTTGCTTTAAAAACTATATGAGTTTAGTGGAGAATCAATTAGATCGCAAGATTAAGGTTTTGCGAACCGATAGGGGCGGTGAATATCAATCAATAAGTTTTAAGGAACTTTGTGATGAAAAAGGCATAGTTCATCAAATAACTATGCCTTATACTCCGCAACAAAACGGTGTTGCGGAAAGAAGAAATAGGACATTGATGGAAATGGTCCGATCAATGATGTCTCAGGCAAATTTGCCCATCACCTTTTGGGGTGATGCATTGTTGACGGCAGCGTTCATCTTAAACCGTGTACCCTCAAAGTCGGTAAGTTCTACTCCTTATGAGTTGTGGAACAATAGAACTCCAGACTTAAGCATTCTAAAACCTTGGGGTTGTGCCTCTTATGCACATTTGTCCTCTCACAAATATGGCAAACTTGGGCCACGTGGGAGGAAGTGTATCTTCATCAGATATGCTGAAAACTCCAAAGGATATGTTTTCGTCGGTCAAGAGGACAATGGGGGTCTTATAGAATTCGAATCGAGGGATGTTGTCTTCTTGGAAAATGAGTTTCCAAGACAGGGTGAGATAAGTCAAGACTTATCCTTGTTTGAGACTTGGGATCAAGAAGGATCGGAACGTTCGAGTGGGAGAATTCTTGGTGAAGAAGAAAATACGTTTCAAACTTCACCAATGGATGATACGAACGATACCAATCCTATTCCGAGTGGGAGTGATGTTATTCCAAGTGGGAGTGATGTCATTCCAAGTGGGAGTGATCAAACTCAAACAAGACGTAGTAATCGAACGAGGCTAACACCTCTGAGATTTGAGGAGAATTTCCTCAAACATTTATGACATTACTACAAGATGATGACGAACCTGCAAATTTCAAACAGGCCGTCACATGCCCTGCTAAAGATAAATGGATAGCGGCAATGGAAGAAGAACTTCAATCCATGAAAACAAACCAAGTCTGGGACTTGGTTAATTTACCTAAGGGACGTAGAGCCATTGGGAACAAGTGGGTTCTCAAAATCAAGCATAAGGCTGATGGCTCCATCGAGAAATATAAAGCTCGCCTTATTGCGAAAGGTTTCACGCAACAGGAAGGAATAGACTACCAAGAAGAAAACAAACATAAGGTTTGTAAACTTCGTAAATCCATATATGGTCTTAAACAATCCTCAAGGCAGTGGTATATGCGCTTTCAAGAAGTCGTCTTGTCGTATGGTTTCTCCATGCTCGACGAAGACAACTGCGTATATATTAAGAGGATTAAAAACAAGTATGTAATTATGTCTCTTTATGTAGATGACATACTTATAGCCGGAAATGATAAGCGTCTTATCTTGGATATCAAAACTTGGCTTTCATCCGTCTTTGAGATGAAAGACATGGGTGAAGCTGCATATATCCTTGGGGTTAAGATCTCAAGGAATCGTTCCAAGAAACTTCTTTCTCTCTCTCAAGAGACATATATAAAGAAAGTTTTAGAACGGTTTAATATGCAGGATTGCAAGCCAATTGATACTCCAATAAGCAAAGGCGAGGGTCTATGTTTGGAGATGTGTCCCAAAGATCCAAAAGAAAAGAAAGCTATGGAAAAAGTTCCATACTCCAGGCTTACACCATTTGCATAGGATCCCACAATTCCTAGGTTTCCAACTTCTTTTATTCTTACTTGTGCATTTTAGACTTCCGACAGGCGACTGAAGTACATTTTACAGGTGCATGTCTCAAAACAGTCGATTGTGAATCGTTTAACAGTCGCCTATTATGCACACACTTTTGACTTGATTTTTGGGCCTCCATTTCTTAATTTCATCAGGCGACTGATGTACAAAGTACATGCGCCTGTTCTGTTGCAGGTGCATGTGACTTGTTAGTCAGTCGCATGTCTCATCTTTCCCAAACTTCTTAACTTTTATCAACTTTTTCATTAGCACCTGCAGGCGATGTAAGTAGGTTTTACAGGCGCCTGCCCATGGTACAGGTGCCTGTATATACCACTACAGTTGCATGTCCAACACCTGACCAGAACTTTGATTTTGGCAAGTTATGCACTTGTGCAACAAACGACTGGCGTTGGTTTCCCCGTAGCCTACTCTTGGCATAGATGCATGTGGTTTCCACATCAGTTGCATGTCCTAGTATACCCAGAATTCTTCAGTTTTCACAACTTACGCACTCAGGGTATCAGTAGCATGTAGAAGGTTTCTCAGTCACTTGATAGTTTTCATGCGCATGTCCAACCTTCATCAGTCGACTGTCCTAAGTGGTAATTTACCGTTTGATTTCTCACCTACCCTCTGACACAGTGCAGCATGCGACTGTCCGTTCTTCAACAGTCGCCTATCCTGGCTGCAAAATCAATCCGTTGGGATTTTCCACATGGATTTTGAAGTGGGGTTTGGGTATTTTCATTGAGGGTTTTAGAGAACATATAAGAGGGCTTCTTACTGTTCCATTGAGATGCTCTTAGACATTCAAGCATTGATCCTAAGCTCTCAAGCTCTCAACTCTTTCAAGCCCTAAATCTCAATCTCATCTTGTCTTCCCACTAGAACCAATTTCTAATCCTCTAGCTTTGATGAAGACAAGTACAAGGGCTTTCTCTCTTCTTGGAAGAGACATCAACACACAACACACTTGCTCCTTCAAGTTCTACTTCAAGGCATATGTGATTGTAAGTGTTGTTATTTTGAATTTCATTATTTCGTAATTTGAATTCACTCTCAGTTTGTGAGAGTGGTTTGCTTGATCCCAAGTTGTGGGATTCAAGGACATCGATTATAGGTCGATTACACTTGTAGGGTTGTTACAAGTGGGTTTAAAGGAAACCTCAAGTTAGGGTTCTAACTTGAGTATCTGGAAGTATTCGGGTGGAAAGGACGTAGGATTACCGGGAATAAGTCGGGGTTGACTTGGGTAATCTGAACCCTTAAAACATACTTGTTAAGGCCAAAATGGACCGAGACAGTTGTCAAGCTGACGTAGGCTCTATACGCTGAGTTGGAGCCTCGTCAGCAGGTGAGGTGTGACCCTAGGTTGGAAGAACCTGGGTCGAGTGATGGAAGTAGATGCCGATGCGGTGCTCAATCGACCCTCGATCAACTTGTACGTCGATCGTTCGAGGTTGGGAAGCTCGAGAACGACCCTAGCAGGAGATGGAGACTCGTCGATCTACACCACAGAGACACGTTGGGGGGTCGGATCTGGGTTCCGACCCAAATACCCTCCTATGCTTAAGTTAGTATGGGAACTTAAGGAAGAGAGGGAGCTTGGTGCAGCTGATATCGACCCACAAAGATTCGTCTCAGATCTGGCGGTGCAAGCTCTATAGTGTAGGAAATATTAGCTAAGAAAGTAGAGTTATATGTCTTAGACCTCATACCTTGGAATTGGAACCCCTTTACCTTTGTCTTTTTGTTCATTTATATGGTGTTCCTCTTTGATTGTGTGTAACCGTCCCTCATTGATTCAGACACGATCTCCTCCGGGATTCGAGATAACGGCTGTCCATTTACTCGGCCCTATTAACACACCCCCTGAATATTAGCGCCAGCCTAACGGTCGAACGATCCGTTCGTCTGACTTGGCAATACCCCGCTATGAGCGACGGGTATCAGGTTGCGGGCGTCAAATGGGTCGGGTAAGCGGATACTCCAGCATAACCCGTACCCGTGTACTAACAATGGCCCCCATCATTCATGCCTCAGAAACTGCGCTGATTGAGACCGATTGATGAGTAATCTCCTTAAATACGCATGATTTTCGAGACATTTGATTTGATTTATGCCGCCAAAACCCTTGTCTTTGAAGTGATCTCCGTCGTTTCTGGTGGCTGGCTTCGGACACGTGTCATCCATCAAACTTCAGTCGGTTGAATTCCTTCGTATAAAAAACAAAAGCGAGGACGAAGAAGAGAGCTTTCTGCTTCGCCTTCTACCTTGTCTCGAAAGCTTGCTTCCAACGTCGCCTTCTCGGAGATCGCCTGTTCTTCCTAAGGTATTCCCCCCTGTCCGACTATGATTCTTTTTAGATTCGTCAGGTATGTTTGCTCCAGTCATAATGAAGGAGCCAGCCTATGAGGAGCTCATGGCACGCCTTCGCCCCCCTCGATGCAAGGAAGTTCCTGGAAAGGGAAAAGGAGTTTTGATTGGACCAGACCTTCCCATTCACCGAAGGGATCCGAGCTTGAAGGTTCCTGAAGTCATCTTAGATATGTCCCCTAAGTTTTCCCTCGATCTGACTACTGAGGTCTGGCGAGGTTATCTTTGTCCTCCTTTTAGGGTTAGAGTGCTTAATTCGGATGAGAGAGTGTGTTTTCCACGGAAGAGTGAGGTTGGGATGTATCTTAAAGCTTTTCGTTTAGGACTCCAGTTTCCCCTTCATCCCTTCATCATAGAGATTCTGTGCTCTTCGGAGCTTTCCATTTTTAGACTCGCTCCCCAAGCTTTTCCCCCTTAGTTGGCTTCATCGTGCTGTGTGAACTCTGTGGGGTTCGACCAACCCTTGGACTAGTCAGGTACTTCTGCCAGATAATACCCGACCCTCACCGAGTGTGGTACCATATCGCTGCTCGCCCGGGAGTGAGGCTAATATACGACCTTCCGATTTTCGACACTGGGTGGAAGGATACCTTTGTGTTTGTCGTCCTTCCCGACCTGGGACCTTTGCTCAATATTTGGAGTTCTCCGAATCCTGAGCTTGTGGAAGAATCTCGATTATCATCGAAGGAGGTCAGAGCCAGGTTATCGCCGGGTGAGGCCGAGGTGGTGAAGCTTCTTCTGGGTCGATCGAGGCGAGAGAGGTTGACTCAGTATCTGTTGGATGATCATACATTGAAGACCCTTTTGTGGAGCCCAGGTAATGTATTTTGACTCTATGTATTTATCTTCGCCACTTACGATAATTATATCCGTTGTCTGCAGATATGACTAACGGAAATCGACAGAGTGGTGATTCTGGAATGGACTGCGTCTGGAGGGAGCGGCGGAAGAAAAAGAGAAGCGTCGAAAGGTCGGGTGCCCGTGCTGAATGGTCGAGCGCACATGTTAAGAGGTCGAGATCTCGATCTCCCCTCCCCATCAACCAAAGCTCTTCTTCTGAGGGGGGGGGGGTGAGGTTAGGCAGGTCTCGAGGCCTTCTTCTCGAGCCTCGTCACGAGAGGCCTCGAGTCAAGCCCCCCGTGTGATCTGTTGTACCGCTGGCCTCCATTGTGGTTTTGAAGCCGCTGGTGGTGGTCGACATCGATGCTGTCGACGTTGCTGAGCCGACTGAAGTTGTCGGCCAGAAGCGGGAGATGCCCTCCCATGGGGAGGAGGAGCCGGGAAAAAGGAAGCGAGTGGAGGAGGAGGACCCACTCCCTTTGCCCTTGGAGAAAGGTATGGGAGTCGCCCCTCTCGGGTCTTAGGGGGCGACCGGGACTCCTTCGATGTCTCAGACTCCTTGACGCCCCTTCTGGATCAGTGGCCCTGGGGCGGTATCGTGTCGCCCGTTCCTTTGGTTGGACCGATCCCTACGGAGTTTAATCAAGCGTTACTGCTCAATCAGCTTTCGTCTCGCTCCTCTGGGCCGGTGCAGGGTGACTTTTACCTACCTTCCTTTGCCATTGAAAGGGAGAAATCGGCCTTGCTAGACTTTGGGACGACTGCTCAGTTGGTGGAGAACTCGATTCTCCCCAGGGACCTGGAGTTTCTTTAGAGGTTAGACCTCAAAAGGGTGGCCAACTTTTTTGTGGGGAGCGGATACCAGGTACGTCGTCTGCCTTCCATCCATTGATGTCCGAGTTAGCCATCCCTGACTAATCTTTTCTGCAGGTGTTTGTTCTCGGCATCGTGTTGCATCGTCAAGCCATCGACTTGATCGAAGGAGGTCGACAGGTGGCAGACGCAGAGCGCAAGGCGTTCGAGCTCGAGGATCGGACAAAAAAGGCAGAGGAGGGCCTGGAGAAAGCCCTCAAAGCTAAGGTGGTGGCTGAGTGGGTGGCTGTGGAGGCTAAGAATAGTCTCTCATCCATGTTGGTCCTCCGTAAGTCCACCGAGCTCCAGTGGAGGACAGAGAAGTGTAATGCCCTACGAAGCTACTGCACAAGTACTAGAGGGGGGGGGGGGGGTGAATAGTACTTTAAAATAATTAAGAGGATAATTCCTAATTATCTTGCAAACTCAACCAACAACGCGAAAATGTAAATATTGACAACAAAGAAATGCAATCACAAACAAATGAATTAACGGGTTCGGACCCACCCAAATCTCCCCGATTTGTTCCTGGTGATCCTACGTCCCAAACACCCGGATCCCCTCCGGATACTTGAGTTAGAATTCTCTAACTCAAATTTGCACTAAGAAATACTAGTAGAAAACCTCTACAAGATCAAATCATACACAAAAGAAATTGTGACTCCCACAAACCGGGATCACAAACAAACTCTCACAACCGAGAGTAAATCACTTATAATGTCAAAGTAAATGAAATACGAACTTACCGACAAAATCCTATGCCTTGAGTAAAACTTACGATTTAGGGCAAAACGGATTTTTGGGAAGATGAAGGCACCAAACCCTAGCTCCAAGATGAAGATCAGCAATGGAGGGCTAGGAAGATGTTGGTGGCCTTGGATCAAGCTCTTGGCTTGAATGGCTCACAATCAATGTGAATCTCTCTTTGGAAGCAAGAGTGGAAGAGAGATTCTTTGGAAATGAATGAGCTTTGAATGAGGATTAAATGCTTCTATTTGATTCTCTAAAGATCAATTAATATCAGCCTTGAATGCTATGAAAGCAGCACTCCAAGTATATATAGGATAGAGGAAAGAGAGAGCAAAATTTGTGGCATTTAATGCTCCAACGGCTCTATTTTGAAGCAGACTAGTCGGTCAAAGAAGGATCACTGACCGACTAGTTCATCAACTAGTCGGTCACTGAAACAACATGAACCGACTAAGAGGTGAACAGTGAATAGAGTAGTTCAGGGAATCTAGAACTAGTCGGTCTAAGAAGACTTGCCAACCGACTAGTTTCACAACTAGTCGGTCGGTGAGTGAACGTTGACCGACTAACAGAAGAAATCAAAGAAGCTGAATTCAAATACAGCTAGTCGGTTTAAGAACAACTTCTGACCGACTAGTTTCTCAACTAGTCGGTCGGTCGTTGTGCTTTGACCGACTAACAGTAAAGAGTAGCTCAGGCTCAAAAATGAAAGTTCAACTAGTCGGTCTAAGAAGGATTCTTAATCGACTAGTTTCACAACTAGTCGGTCGGTGAACCTTCTTTGGCCGACTAACTGTAAACAGTAACTGAGCTGAAATTGAACAAGGCATTCTAGTCGGTTCAATAAGCTTTGCCGACCGACTAGATTGCCATCTAGTCGGTTGGTTCTTCTTCTTGAACCAACTAACATGAACAAAAAGCCGTGAAATGAAGCGCGAAGCTTCGGGAAAGTTTCTATGGGTTTTTAATAAGATCCTAGCTCTTAGATAGGATCGTTACGAAGATTAAAACGTAAGACCTACTCAAGGCTTAACATTCTACGAAACGAAGCTAGAAGACTATAAATAAAACTTGACGAACCGTCTTCAATCGCTTCGATTCGAATCTCTTGACTTCAATAATGGTCCTTGAGCTTCAACGAAGCTTCAAGCATACAATCACGTGCTTTGAGAAGTCTCAAGACGTCGCTTTTGATGTTCACAGAAGTTTGGCGATGATTTCCATAACTGCGCTCACAAAGAGTTAGTTCACGATATTTATGTTTGTTCATCATCCAAAACCAAATCCAGGGAATCAATACTCAACATTCTCCCCCTTTTTGGTGATGACAAACCAATATAAATAATAATAAAAAATAATGATTCAAATGAAATTTACTTACTCCCCTTGCATTGATGACACGTTAATTCCAAATTAAATAATAATCATAAGCATCAAGCAAACGAGTAAAGTATAAAATGTGAATCAATTATTGAAATATCAGATTCGAAATCCATTTTTATATCTTAACTCCCCCTGAATCTAACATATCAAATTAGATTCACGGTAAATTGCTTTGAATTATCATGTAGCACATTGTCATTATTAATTCTCTCCCCCTTTGGCATTAGTAAAAAGTGTGGGAGGAGATCAACGACAATAACAATGGCTTCAAATAAAAGCACGGGAGTCGTAGAATATGACCACGGTCCAAATGACACCAAAGGAAAATACGAATTAAATCAAAGCGTGCCAACAAGACCATAGTCGATAATCGAAAAATAAAATCATCAAAACTCAAATTACTTTCACGAATTGAGTTATGGAATATACTCTCCAATATCAACATTCTTGATGAATTTAGTGCATGGAAAACAATTCTATGGTTTCATAGAATTCATTTCTATTAAATCAAGAAATTCGTCGAGCGACGAAGTCAACATCAGAGAGAAACAAAATAATGTGCACACTGAAGTAAAAGTCAACATCAATGTGTGTGTGTGTGTGTATATATATATATATATATATATCAAAATGGATACATCGGACAACATACATAATAGCGATCCTCAGATCGGGGCACATCATACAACATATGTCACGACGGACATCAAAATGATCATACAACAGAAGTATATCATCAAAACATCAAAACACATCAAAATATCCAAAATACATCAAAATATCATAACCACCCAGACTATCCTACCCCACACTCTCACTACACGATATATCATCCAAAGTGCATCGGGAGAGTCCTCCAAGCAAGCTCAGGAGGTGGAAGCAGGGTCAGCAGCAGCAGCAGGCTCTGCAGGAGGGGTGGTGGTCACTGGGTCAGCAGGAGTGTCCACAGACGGAATAGTCGCTACGGGAGTGGCCTCGGGAGCACCAGACGAAGTATCCACCAGAGGAATGGTGGCAGCAGGTGTGCTCACGGGGGCACCAGCAGAAGTAGCAGCAGCAGCAGACGACGTACCCTCTGGGGCACGAGCAGCAGATCCAATGAGCTCCTCGAGCTCAGCATCATCCATCTCCTCGTCGTCAGAAACCGACGGATGAATCTCAATGCCCAAGTGAGAGCAGATGCGAGCAAGCATCGCCTCAGAACGTGCACAACAAGACTCCACACGTGTCAACGAACGTGCAAGCTCGGCGAGAGTAGGAGCAGGAGGTGGAGGAGCTGCTGAAGCAGAAGCAGAAGGGTTCGCCCTATGAACGTGACGAAGCGCCGCAAGAGACTTCTTGACGGTCGTCGCATTCATAGGGGGACCAAGGGGACGCTCATCATCGGGAGGGAGAGGGACACCGAAACGACAAAAGACAAGTGTCAGAAGGCAGGGATATGGGATGTGAGCTGATTTAGTGGATTTTCGAATACACTCGAAAGAATCCATCTTGTCAAGAATAATCCTAGCCCAATTGATCTCGCTCCCCATGAAGAGAGCGTAGATCAGCTTAAGAAATGGCTGGGATGGCAAGCTCGATGAGCCGTACTTCAGAAGGAGGCACGACTTCAGAATAAGATTCAAGACCCAAGCGTTGGGCTTGAAGGATTTGGATGGGACGCCAATCATGGCGGGAGGGATGACATGGAAAATCTCAGAAAGCATGACATGATCAAGAGTAGAAATGTCATCGACAGAGATATCGGAAGGGAGGAGGCCAGACGAGGAGACACCAATCAAATCCCCTAAGATTTCTACCGTGAGGACAATCGGTGTCCCCAAGACAGTCGTCTCAATGGAATGGGTCTCGTCATACTGACCCCGGACACGGTTCGCATAAAATAGCTTGACTAGACGGGGGTAAGGGTGTGGATTCGCCTTAGGGTCATGGCGAAGGTAGTCAAGGAGATCGCTGTAAGAGAGAAGATCGGCTTGGTGAGGGAAGTCGGAGAACTGAACGAAGTGCTCCAATAACAGCGGGCAGTGATCTATACGGTTGTAAGCTGCGAGACACATAGGGTCATCGCGACACAACGATATATCAACACCGCCTACTGGCATGGGAGCCTTCCCTTTAGGCTGACGAGTGCTAGAACGAGGTGGAGGAGTAGGATCCCGAGCGGTATGCTCGGTCTCCGGAATATATTCCGTGTCGGAATCATCGAGAGGAGTGGGAGCACGGAATGAAGCTGGAGAAACGGTTTGTTTCCTAGGCTGAGATCTAGGCTTGGCGGTCGCCGTCCTCTTCTTCTTAAGAGGAGGCGAAGAAGACGAAGGATGGGTTGTTTTTGATCGGCATTTGGGTTGCGGGGGGTCCGTAGGAGGCGACTCTACAGTCATGGGTGACGGACGCGAGGGTTCGATGGGAATACGTGTCCTCGCCATAATCGAGACGAGACACGCACGAAATCGGAAACTAAAACCCTAGAACAACCTTAGGCCGAACTGAAATCGATGAAACCCTAACCATAGAAGCAGAAATCAAACCCTAGGAGCTAGAGGAGAGTGATACCTAGGAGGATGATCGGCTAGGGATCGACGACAAGCGGTGGGGATGGCCGGAAAACGATCGGAATCGACGGAGGAGGGGAGGAATACGAAGGGATTTCGGGGGTTTTTGAGCTGAGGAAGGATTTTCGCATCGACTAGAATAGATTCTAGTCGGGGCGGGGCCGATTAAGTCGAATAGAATGCGAAAAGACACAACAGTCCCTGATGCAATTAGTCGGTCACAGTTCAAGCGCTGACCGACTAGATGACGATCTAGTCGGTCGGCTAATGAGCTTGAACCGACTAAGTGCAAACAGTAACTGAAGCCAAAAATTAGGGCTTGAGTTAGTCGGTCTGAGTTCATTCACTGACCGACTAGAACACAATCTAGTCGGTCGGTCAATTAATATGAACCGACTAACAGAGTTCAAAAATTTGAAATTTGAAATTTTGAGTTCTCTCCTAATCGCACTTGGACGAAACATCGAAATACTCTCATATATCATTATACTACCCCATTAAACATCAAAAATCTTAAATTTGACGTTCATGAATAAATCGAGCATAAATTTCGAAAATTCAACCAAAATCCAGAAAATCTCAATAATTCTAGCATGAGCAAATATAAATGAAATTTAAATATCATGCAAGATTATTGAACATATGAATCCTAAATCTCGGATTCACCCATAATCCCCAATTCTCGACGCAACCGCACAAAGGAGTCTTCCTTTAGGGGTTTCGTGAAAATATCGGCGATTTGCTTCTGGGTTTTAACGTACACTAATATGATGTCCTTTTTAGCAACATGATCATCTAAGAAATGGTGACGGACATCTATGTGTTTAGAACGGGAATGGTGTACCGGATTTTTAGAGAGACAAATTGCACTTTGGTTGTCCACCATGATAGGGCAAGTATCATAGTTTATACCAAAGTCTTTAAGAGTGTGTCTCATCCAAAGAACCTGAGCACACGCGGCACCGGCGGCAATATATTCCTCCTCGGTGGTTGAAAGTGATACGGAATTCTGCTTCTTGGAAAACCAAGAGACAAGAGAATTTCCTATAAAATGGCAAGTGCCACTAGTACTTTTCCTGTCGGATTTGCATCCCACATAATCTGCGTCACTATATGAGATTAACTCATATGTGCTAGACTTTGGATAAAGTAATCCAAAGTCGAGTGTGTAACTTAAATAACGGAAAATACGTTTTACAGCTACTAAGTGTGATTCCTTAGGTTGAGACTGATAACGAGCACATACACATACGTCAAACATAATATCGGGACTACTTGCGGTAAGATATAGTAAACTACCTATCGTACCTCGATATAGACGAATGTTTACATCTTTGTCGCCCGTATCTTTATCAAGATGTGTAGTCGTGCTCATTGGAGTCTTCTTCCCGGAGGCATTCTCCATTCCAAATCGCTTTAGCAACTCCACCGTGTACTTGGTTTGGTGGATGAAGATTGCATCGTTCATTTGGTGAATTTGGAGACCTAAGAAATATGTGAGCTCACCCATGTGGCTCATCTCAAATTGATCCTTCATAACATTAGAAAACTCTTCGCAAAGAGTGAAGTTAGTAGCACCGAAAATGATATCATCAACGTAAATTTGAACTAAAATTATATCATTATTCGAATACTTAACAAATAATGTAGAATCAACTTCACCCATTTTAAAACCCAAATCCAAAAGAAAGTTCTTTAGACGGTCATACCAAGCTCGAGGAGCTTGTCTCAAACCGTAAAGTGCTTTCTTAAGTTTGAAAACGTGATTTGGAAATTTTTCATTTCTAAGACCCGGAGGTTGAGAAACATAAACTTCCTCAACAACATCTCCGTTTAAAAACGCACTTTTTACATCCATTTGAAAGAGTTTAAAATATTTATGGCATGCAAAAGATAACAATAATCTAATAGATTCTAATCTAGCTACCGGAGCAAAGGATTCTTCAAAATCGATACCTTCCTCTTGCCGATAGCCTTGAGCTACTAACCGAGCTTTGTTCCGGACGACGATTTGGTTTTCATCGGTCTTGTTCTTGAAAATCCACTTCGTTCCTATAACTGTGTGATTCTTCGAAGGCAAAGGAACAAGCTCCCAAACCTCATTCCTCTCGAATTGAATGAGTTCTTCCTCCATGGCTAAGATCCAAGCACTATCTTCGCACGCTTCGTTAATATTCTTTGGCTCTATCGAGGAGGCAAAGGCACAATGAGCGAAGTAGTTGACTTGAGATCTTGTCTTGACACTATCAAGGATATTGCTAATGACTTTCTCATGGGGATGGTCACGAACTGTATGAAGCCGTTTGGGAATTCCTTGATCACTAGGAACATTCTCAAAAGATTCATTAGTCGGGTTAGTATCAATAGAATCAATAGAATTAGAATTACCAATTGAATCACATAGGACATCCATGGAGTCATCATCATTAGTAATTCTAGTAGGGACAAAACCTTCATTAAATGAAACATGAAGTGATTCCTCGATCGTTGAGGTTCGTTTGTTGTATATCCGATAGGCTTTGCCACGGGAGGAATATCCAACAAATATCCCCTCATCGGATCTTGGATCAAATTTGTCCAAACTACCATACGTGTTTTTAATAAAACATTTTGCGCCGAAAACTCGAAAATGTTTAACTTGAGGAAATCTACCAAACAACAATTCATAACAAGTTTGTTTAGTGTCGGGCCTCAAAAGTATTCTATTAAACACATAGCAAGCGGTATGTACCGCTTCCGCCCAAAATTGATGGCCAAGTTGGCTATCATCAAGCATAGTGCGAGCACACTCCATTAGCGTCCTATTCTTCCTCTCAACTACACCATTTTGAGGAGGTGCAGGAGGGAAAGAAAAAGTGTGAGTAATACCAACTTCATCACAAAAATTTGAGAAAGACTCATTCACAAATTCCCCTCCATGATCACTACGAATAGTGACAATGGTGGTTCCAATGAGATTTTGTACTTTCTTAACAAATATTGTGAAGTTTTCAAAAGCATCATTTTTATTACTTAAGGAAAATACCCAAGTAAACCTAGAAAAGTCATCAATGATGACAAGTCCATATCGTGCATTTCCTAATGAAGCAACTCTAGTTGGCCCAAAAAGATCTAGATGTAATAGCTCTAGAGGCCGCTTAGATGAAATGCTTTTCTTAGGTTTAAAAGACTATTTAGGAAGCTTGCCTCGTTGACACGAGTCACAAAAGCTTTTCTTTTGAAAGACAAGCTTAGGGAAGCCTCTAATAGAATTTAACTTGGAAAGCTTAAAAAGTGTTCCAAAGTTCACTTGACCAAAACGTCGATGCCATAAGTATTGTTCACTTGTGTTGGCAATGAGACATTGTTCATATGATCTTGGAAGATCTAATATATAAATATCCTTATGGCGTGTGCCAGAAAATAATAAATCATTATTATCTTTTCCCAAAATATGGCACATTCCTTTCGCAAAGCTAACTTTGTAACCTTTGTCACAAAGTTGGCTTATTGAAATGAGATTGTGGTTTAATCCTTTAACAAGGTAAACATCACTTATTAGTGGTTTAGAAGGATTACCTACTTTACCAACACCTATGATGGTTCCGCTCTCGTTGCCTCCAAAGACTACGCGGTTCCCATTAGCAATGGAGACCACTCCGGAGAGCAATTGAGCATCACCCGTCATGTGTTTTGAACACCCGCTATCGAGTATCCAATTATTCTTGGAGCTAAATTTGGATTTGTTGCTCCGTTTCTTTTTCTTGAGTACCTAAAGATAAACATATCATTCCATGGTACCCAAGGTCATTGGGTCCTAAAAGATTAGACCTTTGGAAGCCAAGTCCAATTGGACTTAGACTTCCCCACATAATCATCATTATGCACTACATTCATGAAATAAGAATTCATGTAAACTTGTTTTTCATCCATATTTGTGTCCTTCGGGCTCCAAATAGTGAAGATTTTGGGAGCCCTATTCCTATTGGGAGCATGCATGCGTTGTTGATTTCTACGTGATGCATGTCGTGGATAGGCATATGGCACATGATGAAATGGTGCATGATGATAATTGTTCATATGATGATGTGGGTGAACATATGCATGTGGAGGAACACGTGCGTGAGTGTGTCTCACATGGTGTGCACGTGCCCGTGGATGTGGTGCATAAAAATCATCATATGTGTGAACATGTGGAGTAGGATGTGTGTTCCTACGTGGCATGGTATTGGTGTACATATAAGCATGACCCTTCTTTGGAGGTCTACCCAAAGTGGGTTTCTTTCCAAATGAGGGTGTGTATGAAGTGGAAGCACCATTGGTAGATGAACTACCAATAGAGTGTTTGCTCCCACTCGTTGAGGCATCGGAAGTTGGCCTAACAAAGGTAGTGGCCGATTTGGATGAATTTCCCATTGTATACCCCAAGCCAATAAGGTGATTGGCCGGAAGTAAGTCATTTAGGATTTTATCCAAATGGTCCTTACCTTTATTGAATTTGTTAATTCGGCCTAATGTGCACTCATATTTCTCGGTGAGAGAACGCATAGAAGCATCCAAAGTGGATACTTGCGATGTGAGCACATAAACACGAGATTTGAGATTCTCATTCTCAATACTCAAAGTCGAGTTTTGAGAAGTCAAATCCGCTATCTTGTGTTCCTCCGAATCCTCAATGTGAACATGCTCAAGTTGAGATTTGAGATTTACGATCTCATTTCTCAAGTCTTCAACAACGGTGTCGTTGTTGATGACGATAGGCTTAGGTGAGGTTTGGAGACTAACTAACGCATCTTTGGTCTTAGTATATCTATTTACTAATTTAGAATATTTAGACCAAATTTGCTCGTTAGCTAATCTAAGGTCGTCCATAGTTACCTCATCGCATTCATCCTCGCTATCATCGGAGGAAGATCCTTGATCATGCTCCTCTCTAGCCATGAAGCACATGTGTGCTTGCTCCACTTGTTCATCGTCCGACTCTCCACTTGACGAGTCCTCGTCGGAGTCGGTGAATGTACCGACAAGTCCTTTCTTGTACCCTTTCTTGTACTTCTTTGACTTATCGAACTTTGGCACCTTCTACTTCTCCTTGTGTTTGTTTTAAGGACAATCCGCTTTCATGTGTCCTGGCTTGTTGCATTTGAAACACAAAGGAGCGGAGGCGTTAGAAGAACTAAACTTTGATTTGTTCTTGAAATTACCTTTCCGGAAGAACCGGTTGAACTTCTTTGCCATGAGGGCAATGGATTCCAAGTCCAACTCTTCTTCCGATTCTTCATCATCGGTAGGTGTAGATGTGAATGGAGCGGCCTTGAACGTAATCGCCTTTTTCTTTGGCTCGTCTTGCTTCAAGTAGGACTTCATCTTGTCCTGCAACTTAAGTTTGCTATCCTTGCGTACCTCATAAGACATCAAGGTACCCATTAGTTGAATAACGGTATACTTACTCATGTCATTATCTTCCTCGATGGCGAAGGTACGCTTTTTCCAACAAGAAGGAAGTCCATCAATGATCTTTGAGACTTTCTCCTTTTGGGTGTAGGTTTTACCAAGAGCCTCCAACTCGTTGGTGATGTCGACGAAGCGAGCATAATACTCCTTCATCTTCTCACCCTGTTGCATATGAAATAATTCGAAATCTTTATTAACAACACCGAGTTTAGAGTCTCTTACCTTACTCGTCCCTTCATGCAAGATGAGGAGAGAGTTCCAGATTTGATATGCACACTTACATGTGCATATCTTATTGAAGTCCTCGGGCTCCAAAGCGCATTGCAAGGCATTCATTGCCTTGGCATTGCTTACCTCCGCAGCGACCTCCGCGGTATTCCACTTCGCGAAATCTTCTTCTTCGGGCTCGACGTACTCCGTCAACGTGGCTCTCCACAATGAAGCACTCCAGATGAAAGTTTCCATCCGGCATTTCCAGTACCCGTAATTGGTACCGTTGAAGAAAGGAGGCCATGTCGAGGAGTGTCCTTCCATCACCGAAGAAGCTCCTTCACGGTTCCTGAAGGTGTTGTAATCTGAAGGTGGACGTACGGTTTTGTTGTCGTTGGAAGACATAGCTAGGTACTTGGCTTTGATACCAAATGTAATGCCCTACGAAGCTACTGCACAAGTACTAGAGGGCGGGTGAATAGTACTTTAAAATAATTAAGAGGATAATTCCTAATTATCTTGCAAACTCAACCAATGACGCGGAAATGTAAATATTGACAACAAAGAAATGCAATCGCAAACAAATGAATTAACGGGTTCGGACCCACCCAAGTCTCCCCGATTTGTTCCCGGTGATCCTACGTCCCAAACACCCGGATCCCCTCCGGATACTTGAGTTAGAATTCTCTAACTCAAATTTGCACTAAGAAATACTTGTAGAAACCCTCTACAAGATCAAATCATACACAAAAGAAATTGTGACTCCCACAAACCGGGATCACAAACAAACTCTCACAACCGAGAGTAAATCACTTATAATGTCAAAGTAAATGAAATACGAACTTACCGACAAAATCCTATGCCTTGAGTAAAACTTACGATTTAGGGCAAAACAGATTTTGGGGAAGATGAAGGCACCAAACCCTAGCTCCAAGATGAAGATCAGCAATGGAGGGCTAGGAAGATGTTGGTGGCCTTGGATCAAGCTCTTGGCTTGAATGGCTCACAATCAATGTGAATCTCTCTTTGGAAGCAAAAGTGGAAGAGAGATTCTTTGGAAATGAATGAGCTTTGAATGAGGATTAAATGCTTCTCTTTGATTCTCTAAAGATCAATTAATATCAGCCTTGAATGCTATGAAAGCAGCACTCCAAGTATATATAGGATAGAGGAAAGAGAGAGCAAAATTCGTGGCATTTAATGCTCCAACGGCTTTATTCTGAAGCAGACTAGTCGGTCAAAGAAGGATCACTGACCGACTAGTTCATCAACTAGTCGGTCGGTGAAACAACATGAACCGACTAAGAGGTGAACAGTGAATAGAGTAGTTCAGGGAATATAGAACTAGTCGGTCTAAGAAGACTTGCCAACCGACTAGTTTCACAACTAGTCGGTCGGTAAGTGAACGTTGACCGACTAACAGAAGAAATCAAAGAAGCTGAATTCAAATACAGCTAGTCGGTTTAAGAACAACTTCTGACCGACTAGTTTCTCAACTAGTCGGTCGGTCGTTGTGCTTTGACCGACTAACAGTAAACAGTAGCTCAGGCTCAAAAATGGAAGTTCAACTAGTCGGTCTAAGAAGGATTCTTAACCGACTAGTTTCACAACTAGTCGGTCGGTGAACCTTCTTGGACCGATTAACTGTAAACAGTAATTGAGCTGAAATTGAACAAGGCATTCTAGTCGGTTCAAGAAGCTTTGCCGACTGACTAGATTGCCATCTAGTCGGTTGGTTCTTCTTCTTGAACCAACTAACATGCACAAAAAGCCGTGAAATGAAGCGCGAAGCTTCGGGAAAGTTTCTATGGGCTTTTAATAAGATCCTAGCTCTAAGATAGGATCGTTATGAAGATTAAAACGTAAGACCTACTCAAGGCTTAACATTCTACGAAACGAAGCTAGAAGACTATAAATAAAACTTGACGAACTGTCTTCAATCGCTTCGATTCGAATCTCTTGACTTCAATAATGGTCCTTGAGATTCAACGAAGCTTCAAGCATACGATCACATGCTTTGAGAAGTCTCGAGACGTCGCTTTTGATGTTCATAGAAGTTTGGCGACGATCTCCATAACTGCGCTCACAAAGAGTTAGTTCACGATATTTATGTTTGTTCATCATCCAAAACCAAATCCGGAGAATCAATACTCAACAAGAAGGCTCAGCTCGAGACGGAGCTTGACGCTTTCAAGAAGAAAGCGTTCGAGCTCCGAGCCAAAGATTCCGACTCCGAGAGGTGGGTGGAGGCTCGCAAGGTGGAGGCCGCTGAATCTCGGGCCAAAGTCTTCGTACTCGAGGAGGCTGCTGTGAAGGAGAAGGCAGAGCTCACGGCCAGTCTTACAAAGGCGATGGAAGCTTTCACCAGTGACTTTGCATCCGGGGCACTCCTCCTCCTTCTTAGGCCAGTAGGTCTTAGTTTAGGTTTCTTGTAATCCTTTTTTGATTTTCTTTCTTTAGAGATGAATAAAATTTGTTGTGACTTTTACGCTCTTATCTACTATCTGAATATGTGCGTGCGTATGTCCCCTCAATGACCTAAGTTTCGATAGCTTAGAGATTGATGATAAGTTTAGTCGTTGGTAAGTTAGGTTCATTCAATAGATGGAACACAACCCTTTAAACCATAAATCACGCTTCCTTTAGTAGCAAAGGACAATGCCCCTTAGCGTCAATGAAATTCGGGGATCGTTCGGTGGCGAGGTGCAAGGCCCCTTCGACTTACAGCCGACGACCGTCGTGGGTCGTTTAGTGGCAGGGGGTAATCCCTCGACTTACGACTTACGACTAGGGTCATTCAGTGGCGAGGGGCGATCCCTCGGTTCACGGCTGATGACTAGGGTCGTTCGGTGGCGAGGGGGGAGGCCCCATCGACTTACGGCCAACGATCGTCGTGGGTCGTTCAGTAGCCAGGGGCAACCCTCGGCTTACGGCTAACGAGCGTCGTGGGTCTTTCAATGGTGAGGGAGGATCCCTTCATCTTACTGCTGACGACATGGGTTGTTCAGTGGCGAGAGGCGAGGCCCCTTCGACTTACGGCCGACGACGATGGTTAGCAAAATTGTTGGACAAATATTGAAGGACGATCGACTTTGTATTTATCATGAACATGCATAAGATAAAAGATGACGATAGATTTCAATCATTTACCCCTGCTGGTACAATCATTCATAATACTTTTGCAAGTGCTCAGCGTTCCATGGATGAGGAAGTTCTCTATCATCTAATGTAGCTAGTCGGTAGGTGGCAGTACCGAGTACATCGATCACTGTGTAAGGTCCTTCCCACTTTGCAACGAGCTTCCCTTGCTTGAGAATCTCGGGAGTGAAAGCAGCCTTACGCATCACCAAGTCGCCTACACGGAAGCTGTGTTCGTGGACCCTTAAGTTGAAATAGCGGGCCATGCGTCCTTTTTGTTCAATGAGGGTCGCCAGAGCCTATTCACGGATCTCGTCCACCAGTTGTAGGTTGAGCTCGAGGCCTTCTGAGTTTCTTTTTTCATTATAGTATTGGAGACGAAGTGGTCGCTTATTGACTTCCACTGGGACGACGTCCTCGCATCCGTAAGCCAGCATGAATGGCGTTTCCCCCGTCGAGGTTTTGTGGGTGTTCTGTACGACCATAATATGCCGGAGATTTCATCCGGCCAGGTCCCTTCGAGCCCTGTTATTCTCTTCCGAAGGGGCCCAATGATGCTTTTGTTGGCTGCCTCTACCAATCCATTCGACTGGGGATCGACAGAGATGAAGTGCAGCTTGATCTTCAGTTCTGAGTAGAAGTCTCTGAAGCCGGCGCTGTCGAAATGTGTCCCGTTGTCCGTCACAATGGATTGTGGGATGTCAAAACGACAGACGATCGACTTCCAGACGAAGCTACGAGCTTCCTTCCAGGTGATCTAGGACATGGGCTCTGCTTCGATCCATTTTGTGAAGTAGTCGATTGCCACTATGTGGAACTTTCGTTGCCCGCTCGCTTGTTTGAAGGGACCAAGGAGGTCCAATCCCCACTTGGCAAAAGGAACATGACTGATAATGGGGATCAGATCAGTTGGTGGGGCCGAGCTGATCTTCGAGAATTTTTGGCAAGTCGGGCACTTTCGAACGTATTCGACAGCATCCTTGAACATCGTTGGCCAAAAATAGCCTTGTCTCACGGCCTTCAAAGCTATAGCCTTCCCTCCGCAATGATTTCCACAATTGCCCTCATGGATCTCTTGGATCACATAGTGTGCCTCCTACGGGGCTAAACATTTGAGGTAGGGGAAAACGTCGAACCTGGTCCACGCCTCTTGTACAATGAACCATCTAGCAGGACAAATTGGTAGGCCTTCAGTTCTAGCTTTCGTGCCTCCACTGGGTCGGTCGGCTTCTCTCCTGTGTTCATGTAATGTATTATGTGATCCATCCAGGTGATTTCTTGGTCGATCCTCAGTAGCTCCTGCTCTAACCCGCTGGGGTGTGGTAGACGTTGTACATACACTGTCCGACTGAGCCCCGCAGGGGAGGATGATGCGAGCTTCGACAGGGCATCGGTTCAATGATTCTTCGACCTTGGTATATGATGGGTTTCCACGCAACTGAACTTGGCGAGCTTCACCTTTGCGACTTGCACGTAACTCTGCATTGAGTCTTTGCGGGCCTCGAAGGTTCTGTAAAGTTGTTGGATGACGAGGCTGGAATCGCTAAGTAGTTGGACCACTTTCGCTCCTAGGGCTCAAGTCAATCGGAGTCTGTTGATGGCCACTTCGTACTCATCTCCATTATTTGTAGTCTAGAAGTCGAAGCGGAGAGCGTACTCGAATATATTGCCCGCTGATGTTTGGACAATTATTTCGGTCCCGCTCCCGACTTGAGTGGCAGAACCGTCAACTTGTACGATCCAGGTTTCCTCGTCTTCCATTGTATCATTTGGTGAATTGATATCTGTCGAGAGGGAGGAGGTTGCCTCAGGTAGCATGTTAGTAGAACATACCTCCTCTTTTGGGCATTCGTCGTAAGTGAGCTCGACAATGAAGTCGGCGAGAGCCTGCCCTTTGATGCCAGTCCTCGTCTTGAACTGGATGTCGAATTCACTTAGCTCGACCCCCCATTTGGTCATTCTCCCTGAACAATCAAGCCTCTTTAGGGTCTGTTCTAGGGGAGTGTCGGTGAGGACCAGGATGGTGTGCTCTTGGACGTACGGTCGTAACCTCCTCACAGATTGGATCAACACGATATCCATCTTCTCTATCCTCGAATAGTTGATCTCCGTGCCTCGGAGAACCTGATTGACGTAGTAGATGGGTTGTTGTATCCCCGAGTCTTCTTTGATGAGTGCGGAGCTTACGTCCTTGACCGCCCGTCCGTTTGGCACTCAAATCATGACGGGCATACTAGGATTAAAATTTGTAACCGCAAGCACATGGTGTCGAAGTGTGGCTTGGGGGTTGAACACAGGGAGGCATGTGTTGTGCTTGTGAACAATCGGGATCCTGATCACCCGGTGGGTGAGCTAGCTTAATCGCTTGTTGGATGTCACGATAGTAAACTTATGGAAAAGGTGTAAGAGATAAAGAGGGTAACCTAGGACCTTGGCTTCCGCCCTATCATGCGTTCTCACTATTATGACCGACGGATAGGAATGTGATCAGATTCTAGGGTTTAGCGGTGAGACATTGCCTCTAATAGTGGTACCTAGCATCCCATGGGCCCGATATTCCGGTCGATGCCGAGGATGATACGCTATGTCTATCCGGGTTCAGACGGTGAGCATTCTCATGTCCAGCACCGACCGACTCCGAGAGCACTAAGCTCGCAACGATTGCTCCCGACATTTCATCCAAGCCGTTCCCACACGCGAGGAATCGATGTCTATGCTAGGGGGTGAGCTGTGACTAGGGGATCAAACACCCGTTTTATTTCCCCTTGGCCCGACGATCAAAGGCCGTCTTTCTCCCGCCAGTGACAATAAAACGCCCCCGCGTAACCATCTAAATCCCTATATCCTATCGAATCCTTAATCCTATGGTCGTTCTAGGGAGAACCCACGAAGGGGCTTCCCCCAATGTCCCAGATTTAAGAACTACTCACTAATCATGGCATGAGATGCAATAAAACAGATTATAGCCATTGAAATGAAAATCAAGCAATAGATTATTGTAGCAAATGGTATTATAAACGCAATATTAAAGTATTGAAACGATCAAGAAACTTACAAATGAAAATAAATTCAGAGCAGCCAAAATCCCTAAAACAGCTTAAGAAAACCTACCTTTATTTATACATTTTGGCAAGATGCCAGGGAATATTCCCACTAAAAGACAAAAATAGACGTCCACCCGATCGGTTGAAACTTCAACCGATCGGGTGAGACGATCGTTGGACTTGGTCTTCGGCTCTGATAAACCTCACCCGATCGTTGAATCGATTGGGTGAGTCCTTGAATTCTCGAGCTTGGGAGGCAGCAGCTACAGGTGACCCGATCGGTTGACTTGTCAACCGATCGGGTGAACTTTGGCTCTAAAACAGAGATCCGTGTCACATCCACCCGATCACTGAACCGATCGGGTGGAGTTGCTTCTTCTTCAGGTCTGATACGGCCGCATGAACCGATCAGGTGGGACTGTCCACCCGATCGGTTGAGAGCTGATATGTGGTTTCTCTTGATGATTTGCTCTCATGATCTCGTGCGACACCTCCCGTTGCTCCGGGGACTCATGATGTTAGCCTTGTATGTCCCCTGCGCCAGCAATATCCTGCAAAAGCATACAAACACAATGAAAGTAAAAAGCAACTAAAAATCATAAAAAGACGGACTCAAAATAACGAAAACGACGGGAAATTACGGAGAAGACGTACGTGAATATATAAAATATAAACACACGTCAGTCCTCCATGGTGGCAGCCAGATAGATGATGAGTTAGTCACCTTTATCTGGCTTGGTCAGGAGTGGCGGGCTGCGGAGGTACTCCTTTAACTCGGAGAAAGCCTTCTTGCAGTCTGCGTCCCACTCGATGACTCTTTTGCCACTCGATGCAGAGGCTATCGCCTTCCTCAGTACTTTGAAGAAGGGCAACGACCTCTCAGCCAACTTAGACAAGAATCGGCCCAAAGCAGTTATTCTTTCGTTCAGCCTTTGGAGTTCTTTGAGGGTTGAAGGCTCCTTCATCGTAATGATAGCAGTGATCTTGTCGGGGTTGGCTTCAATCCCTTGATTTGTCAGCATGAAACCGAGGAACTTCCCCGACCGAACCCCAAAGGTACATTTGGCAGGGTTCAATCGAAGGTTGTATCACCAGATCTGTGTGAATATTTCTCAGAGATCTGCAATGTGATCTGTCAGATTTTTCGACTTGACCAACATATCATCGACGTAGACTTCTAGGATTCCACCGATTTGAGCCTCGAAGACTTCGTTCTTCATGCGTTGGTAAGTAGCACCTCCATTCTCCAAACCAAATGGTATTTTGGTGTAACAGAAAATACCTTGATCAGTGATGAAAGAAGTTTTCTCTTCATCCTCAAATGCCATCTGGATCTGGTTATATCTTAAGAATGTGTCCATGAAGCTGAGGAGCTCGTAGCCCAAAGCACTGTCAACCAAATGGTCGATTCGTGGCAGGGAGTAACTATCCTTCGGGCACGCTTTGTTGAAGTCGATGAAGTCAATGCACATCCGCCATTTGCCGTTTGCCTTCTTCACCATCACGACATTTGAGAGCCATTCAGGATATTTGAATTTTCGAATGAAGCCTGTTTCTAGAAGCCGATCCACTTCTTCGATCACAGCCTTCATTTTTTCACCCCATATGTTTCTCTTCTTTTGCTTCATGGGTCTGGAAGCCGGGTTGACCTTCAGCTTGTGAGATATTACCGCGGGGTCGACGCCGGGCATATCCTTTGGCGACCAGGCGAAAATGTCTACATGCTCTTTCAGGAGAGAGATCAAATGTTCCTATAGGTCAAAAGGGAGCAGCGATCCAATAGAGACAGTTTTTCCTCTTCTTCGGAGATCTGGATGTTTTCCGTTTCTTCGACTGCTGCATGCCGTCGATCTTCACCTTGAGGATTGACTGGGTCTGCCTGCTCGATCCTCCTCAAAGCGGTGGACAGCGTATAACACGACCGTGCCTGTTTATGATTCCCTCTTGCCTTTCCGACTCCTTCGGGGGTCTGGAATTTGATCATCTGATGGAAAGTTGAGACCACCGCTTCTATAGCATTTAGTAGTGGTCTTCCGATGATCCAGTTGTATACCGAGTTGATATTCACCACCATGAAACTGGTCAGGCGAGTGATTTATCGAGGATACGTGTCGTGGGTTACCGGTAGGGTGATGATGCCTGCTATTGGGGCGGAATGTCCAGTGAATCCCTCCAGGGGCCCTGAATAAGGCGTCAACTCGACAGATGACAACCTCATCCTCTCCAACGTAATGAAGAAGAGTATGTCACACGAGCTTCCGGTGTCGACAAGTAACCTTTTTATGGTGATCTCCTTGATGGTAGCTGTGATGACGATGGAATCATCATGCGGCAGTTCCACACCCTCTAGATCTTCATCTTAGAAGGCGATAGGAGGCGTAGAATCCCTGGGGCGCTTTCGCCCCACATACACTGTCATCACCCTTCCGGCGTAGGAGCTTTGGAGAGAGGTTGATAGCTTCGAGTGCGTGGGACTTTCCATTATCATGTTGATGAGACCGACGCTGGGAGGTGTTAAGGCATGCTCGGAGAATGTTGATGGGTGAGTTGACATGGTCGAGCGGTTCGTCGATCGAGATGTCGACTCGTAGTTTTCTACAGACAGCGCCAAACTTTTAAGGCCAAAATTGACCGAGACAGTTGTCAAGTTGACGTAGGCCATATACGCTGAGTTGGAGCTGCGCAGCGGGTGAGGTGGGACCCTAGGTTGGAAGAACCTGGGTCGAGTGATGGAAGTAGATGATGATGCGGTGCTCGATCGACCCTCGATCAGCTTGTACGTAGATCGTTCGAGGTTGGGAAGCTCGAGAACGACCCGAGCAGGAGATGGAGACTTGTCGATCTACACAAAGAGACATGTTAGGGGGGTTAGATCTGGGTTCCGACCCAAATCCCTTCCGATGCTTAAGTTAGTATATGAACTTAAGGAAGAGAGTGAGCTTGGTGCAACTGAGATCAACCCACGGAGGTTCGTCTCAGATCCGTTGGTGCAAACTCTATATTGTAGGAAATATTAGCTGAGAAAGTAGAGTTCTATGTCTTAGACCTCATACCTTGGAATTGTAACCCATTTACCTTTGTCCTTTTTTCCATTTATAGGTTGTTCCTCTTTGATTGTTTGTAACCATCCCTCGTTGATTCGGACACGATCTCCTCCGAGATTCGAGATAACGACTGCCCATTTACTCGGCCACATTAACCCCCCCTGAATATTAGCGCCAGCCTAACAGTCGAACGATCCATTCGTCGACTCGGTAATGCCCCGCTATGAGCGACGTGTATTGGGTTGCGGGCGCCAAATGGGTCGGGTATGCGGATACTCCAGCAGAATCCGTACCCGTGCACTAACAATACTTGTGTTAGCATTGTTCAATGTTGTTAATTCTTATTTTTGTTGGATTAGGATTTTAATTAGGTGTAATTTCTTAGTTAACTTTAATAAACACTATTCAACCCCCTTCTAGTGTTTTCCTCATAGCCAAGGTCCTTACAATTGGTATCAGAGCTAGTCTATAGCTATGGCATCCAACAACCACAATGTTCCTCCTCCTACATCGTATAACAATCTTGATCATGATGGTGCTTCTTCCGTTTTCGAAGGACAATCAACGGTTCGTCCTCCACGTTTTAATGGCACGAATTTTGGCTATTGGAAGTGTCGGATGGAGATGTTTCTTAGGAGTGCTTCACTTTGGAGAACCCTCTATAAGGATTACGTAGAAGCCACCGAAGAAGATTTTGACAAGTGGACTCCTACCGAGAAGTCTACCGAGGTAAACAATGCCAAAGCAATGAACGCTCTTCATTGTGCATTGGATCCAGATGAGTTCAACAAGATATGCACATCTAAGAGTGCATATCAAATATGCAACCATCTCATCGTCACTCACGAGGGAACCAACAAGATAAAATTGTCAAAGTTATATGTTGCTATACAAAACTTCGACATGTTTCAAATGCAGGAAGATGAGAACATTGCCACGATGTATGGACGCTTCACTGACATCACCAATGAGCTTGAAGATATCGGACAAACATATACACAACAAGAGAAGGTACGAAAGATAATCTTGTCAATGACATCAAAGTGGGAAAGAAAAGCAATTGCCATTGAGGAGGTCAATGACATGAAGAACTATACTGTGGTAAATCTAATCGGTACTCTCATGTCTTACGGAGTAAGAAAGTAGAATCGATTGAAGATTAGAGGCATGATGAAGCCAACGAAGGCAAAGAAGAAGACGTTAGCATTCAACGCTACCTTTTCATCCTTCTATAGTGATGAGTCCGATAACGAGATGTATTTGGAAGAAATGGTGCTCATGGCGAAGAAGTTCCAACGCTTCTTTTGCAAATGTAAATTCCCTTCCAAATCTAAATTTGATTCCACTAACAACTCTTTTTCTCTTTGTTTTAAGTGTAACAAGCCAGTGCACATCAAGAAGGATTGCCTAATGCTAAGGAACAAAGAAAAGTGGAAAGCACCGAAGT
This sequence comes from Scilla litardierei, assembly GCA_030789695.1. Taxonomy (NCBI): domain Eukaryota; kingdom Viridiplantae; phylum Streptophyta; class Magnoliopsida; order Asparagales; family Asparagaceae; genus Scilla; species Scilla litardierei. The sequence continues at coordinate 31,861,747 of CM061133.1, forward strand.
ACCATAAGTCCGATAAATTCAAGAAGATAAGAAGAAAGGACTTGTTGGGACTTTCGAAGACTCAAGTGTGGATTCTTCAAGCGAATCCGAGGATTAGAAGGGTGAGAGTGCACACATGTGCTTCATGGCACGTGAGGATACCCCCTCCGATGGTAGCGATAGTGAGAATGATGAACCCGAGGTAACAAGGCATGAAATTTGTATAGCTAACGAAGAATTATTTTCTAGGTATCAATCTCTTATGCTTAGATAAACTAATCTTAAGAAGTTAAATGTTAGCAAATCATCCATTCCATCTATTACAAACAATAACACCATTGTTGACACATTCACACTTGAGAAAGCCAATTTGGTTTCTCAAAATGGCACAATGAGAAATGAGGTGAATTCCATCAAATCTCAATTAGATCACGTTTCTTCTAAAGATAGTGAGATCTAATTTCACAAAACACACATTTGGGTATTGAGAATGATTCTCTCAAAACTCAAGTGCACGAGCTCACTACACGTGTGTTCACCTTGGACACTACAATTTCTTCTTTAAAGGAGAAATATGAGCTCATGTCCTCCCTTGTTAAGAGATTTAACAAAGGAAAAGGGCAATTGGATGAATTTCTTTCCAACCAATTTTCGGCCACATACCGTGTTGGACTTGGTTATGTGGAGGCAAATGCATCCAATTCACGCACCTCTTATAGTGGTGCAACTATAGATTTTGTGAGGCCATCCTCCTCTGGTGCATCCACTAGGGGTGTAAAAAACACTATTGGTAGCAAATCTACCAAGAAAGACACCACTCTACATGTTCCTTCTTTTAACAAGAAACCCACTAAGGGTGGTGTTGCGGGTCAAGTCCGCCAACAATGAAATTTGTATTTGAAGGGAATCACGGGTACAATGATTACATGTTTAGGGTTGATGACAAGGTTAGCACGACTTGGAACAAGCTTTGGGGGTGAAGAATCCAAGGTCGCCTGAAGGCCGCCCAAGGTCGCCGTCTCCTGGTAGCTGAGACGAGCTTCTTACAACAATAGTAACTCATTAGAAAGGCGGGGCTGGCTGTCAGCCCGTAGCCCCTCCAATTCTTAAGTCAGTGGATGACTTGTAATAAGTGTGTCGGACACGCTGGGCGATCTTAAGGTAGATCGGAGAAGCGTGACGAGCTTATGAGGAAGGCACAGATATATCGAAGATATCCGACATTGAATATTGGAAAGGAGTTAAGGATTTCAACTAACCAACCCTCTCCTCGGTGGCTGGAGGGGGTATTTATAGGGTTGAGAGGCGGTTGCTCGCCATCCAATCAGCTATCGAATCATCTTAGCAGGAGCACAAGTGGAGAAGTGATAGGTCGGCGGGGGACGTTAGAGATATTAACGCATTAATGGGTGTCAGACTATGTCAGACTCATTAATGCATTAATGGGTGATGTGATTGGCAGCCATCAATTCTCGCCCTTAACCTCTGGCATTAATGGGGGGTAGGTGGCCCTACGTCTCCCTGTCAGAGATATTTATGCTAGGCTGCCCTTGGGGAGAGTCAAGCTCGGCGACTAAGCTCAGCACCTTCGGACCGTATGACCGTGCTTCCTACGGTGAGAGTGGGCGACCTTCGCTAGTTAGCCCTGAGGGTGAGCTTGTCGCTCGGCGAGGCGATCTTCCCTGGATAGAGGCGATCTTCCGTTCGGGCTAGTATCTCTTCCAGATGCTCAGAGAGATGTTCGCTTGGGCTTTCAGCATTCATGGGCCTTGATTATCTGGGCCGGCCTTAAGGCCGTAATAATTGCCCATGTCATTCGAGCTCGAAACGGCAACCCCGGCTCAGCATGGATGACGTGTCGCACTTGCATTGGTTGAGGGCTGGTCGACAACATTTAATTCCATCAGACTGCCAGATCTCTAGGTCATGATGGCGATTCAGCGACGAGGAGAAATCGAGGCGTCCAACCAATCAGGGGGTGATGCATGGCTGGCGTGATTAGGGGAGAAGTCGAGGTGCCAGCCCAGTCCCACTCAGATCTCACCATGGGGCCCACGTTCAACGGATGAGATTGCCCGAGTCTTCCTATAAATATAGACGAAGGGGCAGCAGGAGAGAACTTTCTCTTGAATTTTCAAATTTTCGACTTCCCCCTCCATTGCAGAGAGCAGTTGCTGTGGACCGTCGTCGTCCGTTCGCAATCGTCGAAGCTCTGGTCATCTTCTTTGTTCTAGGTACTCTCTCGATCCGTCCAATGCCTTCGTCCGATTCTTCTGCTTCGTATTCTTTCGTCGAGCCGTGGTTCGGTAAGATTGGTGAGGGTGGCACCGTTGAATCGGATCCGGTGGTGTCGAAGGCACCGTCGATGTCTTGGCTGGAACATCGAGAGGCAACCATGGTAGTCGAGCATGTTGTCGCTTCGTTGTCAGGGATCAAGAGGGACCCTAAGAAAGGAAAGGCGCCAAGGTCGGTCGCCAAGGTTGCAAGCGGCGGTGGAGTCATGACCGCGGTTTCTGCTAAAATCCTGGCCCAGATGTCTCAACTGTTACCATCCACCATCCCTGAGATCCGCTCCAAGTTCATCCGGCCCCCCCATACTATTCGCCTCCCTGAACTCGACGAGCGGGTTTGCTCCCCAAGGGATAACGAGGTCGGTGTATACTACCTGACCTTCGCCTTGGGGGTCCGCTTCCCGCTCCATCCCTTCCTCCTTCTCGTCCTTCACTTTCTCGAACTCCCACTCTTTCAATTGATACCGAACTCCATCAGTGTAACGCCTCGCTGCTCGGGATACCCAATAAGTACGAGTCCGTATTAGAATTTATGCCATAAATTTCCAGGACATTCGTAATTCTAAATTAGGAGAAATCATCTACACTTTAAGCATGTACTTCTGACCAAATTCCCAGCAACTCCAAAGTAGCAAGCAAGCAACTTCTACTTAACAATTAATCAAGTCAACATGTTGATACTTGAGGCAAAATAAATCTAAAACATAGCATCAATTAAATTCAACACTTCCTATAAATTCATTCGCATAATTCTCATTTCCATATACAAGAAAGTTGAATGAATGATAGCTTCCAAAAGAGAGAAATTTCACAAAATAGATGAAACCAACAATCAAGACAATGGGATGATACCAACAATCAAACCCTCTTCTCTCATTTAATAGTCTAACCCACCTATGGAAGCCCAATCAACAGTAACTAACAATAATCCAAACCCAACTCTAGCTACCAAAATAACTAAGGCATTAACAATAGTAATAATAATATCAATCAACATCATCAATAATAAAAATACCAATACGCAAAAATAATAACAACTTCACCAAAAATAACAACCAAACATCAATAATACCAATGTCATTCATTAATAACTATCACAACATCACCAATAATCATGAACATACCGCTTTACTACACATACTCACCAGCTAAAATCGCCAGGCACGCTAATGAACACTAATAGCACGCTAATAATAATATCAATTTACTATCTAACCACACACATTCACCCATATATCCAAAGCATATCATAGTCACCTTAGAGCCATACATGTAGGAAATCACTTTACACACAACAAAATTTACTATATGCACACACGCAAACAGCATTTTACACATACGGGCATTACAATAAGCTCGATGGTCGGCTTCCTCATCCTCTGCTCCACCAGCTGCGTAAGTCCGACGCTGCCGCTCTTTCAGTATTTTTATGAGGCGAAGAGGAAGGGGGTGTACTACTACATCTGAGTGAGGAGGGGTCGGCCTCTCGTCCTCGATCTACCGGGCAAAAAGTGAGGGACTGGAAGGAGAGGTTCGTCTTCCTCTCGACACCGGTGGACTTAGCTCTGAGGTCAAAGGGGACTTTGAATCCCTCAGTGAATGCCAAAGTGGTCCTCGAGGGGAGAAACCTTGAAAACGCCAAGATCCTGGAGGAGATCCCCAGGGAGAGCCGGGTCTTGAAGGACCTGATCAAGGACGAGCAGCTTACCTAGCACGTCTGGCTTGAAGGTACTTCGAGCTTAGCGATCAACTTCTGATATGCTCACCCTGATCTGTTTTCTTTTTGCAGGTGCGACCATGAGTCTTTCGATGGAGGAGATCATGAAGATGGCGAGGGATGAATCGTCTAAGCAGCCACCGACCAAGGGCAAGGGCAAGCAGTATGCACCCAAGAGCTCGACGCATGCCGGGCAGAAGCGGAGCCAAGAGGCGACGCCAGCGCTCGGATCGAGAAGGAGGAACAGAGCAAGAAGCCGAGGAAGGAGCCTGCGACAACTGCTCATACTTCTCGTTTGAGTAAGGTGGTGCCAGCCGGACTTATCAACCTTGACCCGACCGAGCCTATGACCAACCTCACGACCGTCGGGTGGTAAGGCTCGCTGATCGGTGCCATCGTTGCCGTCCCCATCAGTTCGACCGCCCCTTCACAACCTTCGATTGGGGCGACCAGAATAAGCCGGGCTCTAGTTGTGCGATGGCCCTTCGGGTGCCTGCCGTCTGGGCTGGGGAAGCCGGCCCAACCGAGCTGCGAGGTGGCACTTCGACCTTCCCCCTCCATTACAGAGAGCAGTTGTTATGGACCGTCGTCGTCCGTTCGCAACCATCGGAGCTCCGGTCATCTTCTTTGTTCTAGGTACTCTCACGATCCGTCCAATGCCTTCGTCCGCTTCTTCTGCTTCGTATTCTTTCGTCGACCCGTGGTTCGATAAGATTGGTGAGGGTGGCACCGCTGAATCGGATCCAGTGGTGTCGGAGGCACCGTCGATGTCTTGGCTGGAACATCGAGAGGCAGACACGGTGGTCGAGCATGCTGTCACTTCGTCATCGGGGATCAAGAGGGACCCTAAGAAAGGAAAGGCGCCAAGGTCGGTCGCCAAGGTTGCAAGCTGCGGTGGAGTCATGACCACGGTTTCTGCTGAAATCCTGGCCCGGATGTCTCAACTGTTACCCTCCACCATCCCTGAGATCCGCTCCAAGTTCATCCATCCCCCCTATACAATTCGCCTCCCTGAACTCAACAAGCGGTTTTGCTCCCCAAGGGATAACGAGGTCAGCATATACCACCCAACCTTTGCCTTGGGGGTCCGCTTCCCGCTCCATCCCTTCCTCCTTCTCGTCCTTCACTTCCTCGAACCCCCACTCTTTCAATTGATACCGAACTCCATCAGCTCGATGGTCGGCTTCCCCGTCCTCTGCTCCACCAGCTACGTAAGTCCGACGCTGCCGCTCTTTCAGTATTTTTATGAGGCGAAGAGGAAGGGATGTACTACTACGTCTGAGTGAGGAGGGGTCGACCTCTTGTCCTTGATCTATCGGGAAAAAAGTGAGGGACTGGAAGGAGAGGTTCGTCTTCGTCTCGACGCTGGCGGACTTAGCTCCGAGGTCAAACTGGGGGACTCTGAATCCCTCAGTGAATACCGAAGTGGTCCTCGAGGGGAGAAACCTTGAGAACGCCAAGATCCTGGAGGAGATCTCCAGGGAGAGCTGGGTCTTGAAGGACCTGATCAAGGACGAGCAGCTTGCCCAACACGTCTAGCTCGAAGGTACTTCAAGCTTAGCGATCAACTTCTGATATGCTCACCCTGATCTGTTTTCTTTTTGCAGGTGCGACCATGAGTCTTTCGATGGATGAGATCTTGAAGATGGCGAGGGATGCAGCATCCAAGCAGCTACCGACCAAGGGCAAGGGCAAGCAGTATGCGCCCAAGAGCTCGACGCAGGTCGGGCAGAAGCGGAGCCAAGAGGCGGCGCCACCGCTCGGACTGAGAAGGAGGAACGGAGCAAGAAGCCAAGGAAGGAGCCTGCGACAACTGCTCATACTTCTCGTTTGAGTGAGGCGGTGCCAGCTGGACTTATCAACCTTGACACGACCGAGCCTATGACAGACCTCATGACTATCAAGTGGCAAGGCTCGCTGATCGGTGCCATCGTTGCCGTCCCCATCAGTTCAACCGCCCCTTCACAACCTTCGGCTGGGGCAACCAGAACAAGCCGGGATCCAGTTGTACAATGGCCCTTCGGGTGCCCGTCATCTGGGCTGGGGAAGCCGGCCCACCCGAGCTGCGAGCTGCGAGGCGGCACTTGCGACCTTCCCCCTCCGTTGCAGAGAGCAGTGGATGTGGACCATCGTCATCCGTTCGCAACCGTCGGAGCTCTGGTCATCTTCTTTGTTCTAGTTACTCTCTCGATCTGTCTAATGCCTTCGTCCGCTTCTTCTGCTTCGTATTCTTTTGTTGAGCCGTGGTTTGGTAAGATTGGTGAGGGTGGCATCGCTGAATCAAATCCGGTGGTGTCGGAGGCACCGTCGATGTCTTGGCTGGAACATCAGGAGGAAGACACGGTGGTCGAGCATGCTGTCGCTTCGTCGTCGGGGATCAAGAGGGACCCTAAGAAAGGAAAGGCGCCAAGGTCGGTCGCCAAGGTTGCAAGCGGTGGTGGAGTCATGACCACGGTTTTTGCTGAAATTCTGGCCTAGATGTCTCAACTGTTACCCTCCACCATCCCTGAGATCCGCTCCAAGTTCATCCGGCCCCTATACAATTTGCCTCCCCGAACTCGACGAGCGGGTTTGCTCCCCAAGGGATAACGAGGTCGGCGTATACTACCCGACCTTTGCCTTGGGGGTCCGCTTCCCGCTCCATCTCTTCCTCCTTCTTATCCTTCACTTCCTCGAACTCCCACTCTTTCAATTGATACCGAACTCCATTAGCTCGATAGTCTGCTTCCTCGTCCTCTACTCCACCAGCTGCGTAAGTCTGATGCTGCCGCTCTTCAGTATTTTTATGAGGCGATGAGGAAGGGGGTGTACTACTACGTCTGAGTGAGGAGGGGTCGGCCTCTCGTCCTCGATCTACCGGGCAAAAAGTGAGGGACTGGAAGGAGAGGTTCGTCTTCGTCTTGATGCTGACGGACTTAGCTCTGAGGTCGAACTGGGGGACTCTGAATCCCTCAGTGAATGCTGAAGTGTTCCTCGAGGGGAGAAACCTTGAGAACGCCAAGATCCTGGAGGAGATCCCCAGGGAGAGCCGGGTCTTGAAGGACCTGATCAAGGACGAGCAGCTTGCCCAGCACGTCTGGCTCGAAGGACTTCGAGCTTAGCGATCAACTTCTGATATGCTCACCCGATCTGTTTTCTTTTTTCAGGTGCGACCATGATTCTTTCGATGGAGGAGATCATGAGGATGGCGAGGGATGCAGTGTCCAAGCAGCCATCGACCAAAGGTAAGGGCAAGCAGTATGCGCCCAAGAGCTCGATGCAGACCGGGCAGAAGCGGAGCCAAGAGGCGGCTCCATCGCTCAGACCGAAAAGGAGGAACAGAGCAAGAAGTCGAGGAAGGATCATGCGACAACTGCTCATACTTCTCGTTCGAGTGAGGCAGTGCCAGCCGGACTTATCAACCTTGACCCGACCGAGCCTATGACCGACCTCACGACCGTCAGGTGGCATGGCTCGCCGATCGGAGCCATCATTGCCGTCCCCATCAGTTCAACTGCTCCTTCATAACCTTTGGCTGGGATGACCAGAACAAGCTGGGCTCCAGTTGTGCGATGGCCCTTCGGGTGCCTGCCGTCTGGGCTGGGGAAGCCGGCCCACCCGAGCTGCAAGGCGGCATTTGCGACCTTCAAGTCGCAGAAGGAGGAGATTCTCGCCCTCTCTCCAAAGAAGTTTGTCGTACTGCACTACCCAGCAGGTGCCCACGAGTCTATTTTCAATGAGGTCGGGGGAACGGCCCGGCTTGCAGAGAACAGCACTCTGCCTAGGGATCGGGAGTCCCTGGCCCATGTGGACGCTGAACGCCTCTATAACACGGCCATCTGGCACAGCATGCAGGTTCGTTGCCCCCCTTATACACCTCGCCAGTCTTTCTTCTTGTTAGTTGTGCTTACGAACTTGGTTCTTTCTGTAGGCGATCGCCACGATGGTGTCCCTCCAGCCACATGCATCAGCGGCGAGCAAGGTCGAGGCCACCCTGGTGAGGAAGGTGGCCTAGCTGAAGGCGGCTGAGGCGAAGCTGAAGGATGTCACCGAGAAGTTGACGAAGGTCCGAGGGTATTATGCGACCCAAAAGGATCAGTTTGCCAAGTCGGAGAAGGTCGCCGTGGGGCTGGAGGGGAGGGCAAATGACGAGGAGGCCCGGAGGGTCGCTGCCAAGAAACTCCTAGCCTCTGAGAGGGAGGCATCCGTGATGAAGACCACCGAGCTTAAGCTGTGGATCGCCAAACTGGCGAAGGTTGACCTGAACATGATCAGGAATGAGGCCGTCTACCAGTACCAGGTCGATGAGCTCGTCCCCACCCTGATGGCTATGAGGGCCAAATGCTTTAATGAGGGTCTGGTTATCGGTTTCGAGAGGGCCAAGGCGAGGTTGGGGACACTCCACCCCTAACCTAGAGATTGACTTTGCCCGCTTGTCGACGGCCTCTGATGACGAAGCAGAGGCTTCCCTCGCTGCATGCACCGAAGGGGGGAGATTCTAGCTAGCAGCGGTCAGGAGGGCGACCAAGCGGACTCCCAGGTCCCAGAAGGTGGCGGTCAAATGGGCGAAGACCAAGTTGAGGCGTCATAGGCTTGGGGGCATGGATGTATGGCCGGCCCTGAGGCTGAGCTTGGGGTTTTTTGTAACCTGTAATGTAAATATTTAAATGAAATTCAAATTTTTTTGGCTTACTGTCGTTGTTGTTTGTTTGCCTTGTTAACTTGCTATTGTTTTCTGTGCGCTTTGTGTATCTGTATGTGTATGCCCCCAACATTCGGCATGGATGAGCCTAAGGTCGAGGAGAGGCAGAATGTTGTAGAGTCGGTGGATGAAGTTATGAGGTAGGTCGCCTTTGTAGGTCAACGTCGGAGTAGCTTATCGGGGGCCGAGTTGCACTGTATCTTTGAGAGGGCAGGTATTGGGCCGTCGCCAACCTTGCATCCTCTGTAGGCAGGTGGGTATAGATGGGCCATAGCCGTTCCCGTGTCTTCGCTCCGGTTTGTATGGCGAGCTGCCCCGGCAGTTTATGAGAGGGCGAGTATTGGGCCGTCATCGACCCTGCATCCTCTGTAATCGGGCGGGTATTGGACTGTCGCCTACCCTGCATGTTCGCTTCGGTTTGTATGGTGAGATGCTCAGAGGTCTTTGAGAGGGTGGGTATAGATGGGCCGTAGCCGACCCCGCATCCTCTGTTGGTGGGCGGGTATAGATGGGCTGTAGCCGACCCTGCGTCTTTGCTCCGGTTTGTATGGTGAGCTGCCCTGGAGGTCTTTGAGAGGGCGTGTATTGGGCCGTCGCCGACCCCGCATCCTCTGTAATCAGGCGGGTATTAGGACATTGCCTACCGCGCATGTGCGCTCCGGTTTGTATGGCGAGCTGCCCCGTATGTCTTTGAGAGGGCAGGTATAGTTGGGCTGTAGCCGACCCCACATCATCTGTTGACGGGCAGGTATAGATGGGCCGTAGCCGACCATGCGTCTACGCTCCGGTTTCTATGGCGAGCTACCCTGGAGGGCTTTGAGAGGGTGGGTATTGGGCCGTCGCCGACCCCGCATCCTCTGTAATCGGGCGGGTATTGGGCCGTCACCTACACTGCATGTTCGCTCCGGTTTGTATGGCGAGCTGCCCCGGAGGTCTTTGTCTATAAGGTCATCCGACGAGAACTTGGGTGTTTGGGCGTATAGCTGACCTTCATGATGGCGCTCTTAATTTGGTAGAAGGGCTGAAATTTAGGTTCCAATGACTCATTGAGTGTACAAACATAGAAAAATTTATTGAAAATGTCTATTGAATGTACAAGCAAACATATTTATTGAAAGTATTTGATCAAATGCTCGGCATTCCAGGGATGGGCTAGCTCCTCGCCCTCCATGGTCGCCAAAATGTAGGTCACCGGTCCCACGACGTCTGTTATGGTGTAGGGGCCTTTCCATTTTGCGGAGAGCTTTCCTCGGCGGCCGATCTCCAGTTTGAAGGTTGCATCCCTGAGGATGAGGTTGCCGACTCTGAAGCTCTGCTTCCTGACACGGGAATTGTAGTATCTCGCCATCCTTTGGCTATGCTTGATTAGATTTGTTAGTGCACGATCCCTTACCTCGTCGATGAGCTCGATGTTGATGTCGAGGCCTTCTTCATTTGCTTCTTCATTGAAGTACTAGAGCCGGAGGGATTCCTCGCTGACCTCCACTAGGACGACGGCCTCTGCCCCATAAGCTAGTATGAAGGGACTCTTGTCGGTTGAAGCTTTGTATGTGGTGCGGTAGGACCAAAGGATGCTGGGTAGCTCATCGGGCCAAGATCTGGGGGCGCTGCCGACCTTCTTCTTCAAGGGCTCAAATATGCACTTGTTCGCTGCTTCATCCAGGCCATTGCACTATGGATACACCACATATGCGAAGTGAAGGTTGATGCCCCAGTCCGAGCAGAAACTTCTGAAGTCCGTAGAGTCGAACTGTTTCCCGTTGTCCGTCACTATTGAGTGAGGTACCTCGAAGTGGCATATAATTGACTTCCAGAAGAAGTTCTTCATGTCCACCCTGGTGATGAACACCAGTGGATCCGCCTCGATCCATTTGGTGAAGTAGTTGATGGCGACGTCGAGAAACTTCCTTCCTCCTGTGGCCATGGGGAACGGTTCGAGGATGTCAAGACCCCACTTGGTGAATAGGATCGGGCTGAGGATCAAAATCAGGTCGGTGGGCGAGGCGGTTGTATGTTTGAAGAATCTTTGGCACTCCCCGCACTGCTTGACGTAGTTGGTTGCGTCCTTCACCATGGTCGGCCAGTAGTAGCCATGTCGAATTGCCTTGTGCGTCAGGGTGTGGCCTCCATAATGATTCTCGCAATGCCCTTCGTGTATCTCACTGACTATCTCCTCCTCTCTTCTTGGCCCAATGCATTTTAAATAGGGCAAGATGTCGTACCTGACGCGGTGCTTTCGGTAGAGCATGCCGTCGAAGATCACAAATGTCAAGACCCACCTTTTGATCTTCCGTGCCTCTAGCCTATCTTCTGGTAGCGCTCCGATCTCTAGGTAGGTGACGATTGGGCTCATCCATGATTGCTCAGATTTGATGCACATCAGTTCGCCCTCTTCGATGCTTGGCGTCAACAAGTTCTCAATGTAGATCGCTTTCCCAATCTCGGCCGAAGAAGAGGATGTCAACTTCGAGAGGGCGTCGAACCAGAGGTTGTTTGACCTTGGCAGATGTTAGACCACTAATTTTTTGAATTTGAGGAGCTCGGCCCAGGCGCACTTCAGTTACAGCTTCATCAGATCTTCCCTCGCTTCGAAGCTACCTTTAATTTGTTGGACGACGAGCCTTGAGTCACTAAGCAGCAGCACAGTCATCGCCCCAAGCGGCCGGTAGAGCTTTAGCACATTGATGGTAGCCTTGTACTCTGACACATTGTTGGTCGCCAAGAAGTTGAATCGAAGTGCATACTCTAGTAAGCATCCTTCCGGGGTCTCTATCACAATGCCGGCTCTGCTTCCCGACCCCGTGGCCGACCCATCGATGTGGACGATCCACAGCTCACCTCCAGATTGCGTGGAAGTTGATGGAGGATTTCGTTGGCGAGCTGCTGATGTTGTGTCTCCGGCAGGTCGTCTGGCGTTGCTTCACCAATCTCTTCGATGGTGCACTCCGCTACGAAGTTTGCCAGTGCCTGACCCTTGATCGCCTCCATGGACTTGTAGATGATGTCGAATTCACTGAGCTCGATGCTCCAATTCAGCATTTGGCCCGATCTCTCCAGCCTTCTCAAATTCTTTTCAAGCGAAAGAGTTGGTGTAGACTATGATGGAGTGCACCTGGAAGTAGGGCCAGAGCTTCCTCACCGTTAGGGTCAGGCAGTAAGCGAACTTCTTGATTGCGCTGTAGTTGGTCTCTGCCTCCCAGAGCACTCGACTTGCATAGTAGATCGGCCTCTGGATGTCCCTATCCTCTTTGACCAGGACGAGCTAACAGCTTCTTCAGTGGTGGCGAGATAGAGGCCGAGCTGCTCTCCCTCCTCTGGCTTTGTGAGCAGCGACGGGCTTTAAAGATATGCTTTCAGTTCGCCAAAGGCTCGAGCGTAGGAGTCGATCCACTCGACCTCCTTCTTTATTCCATTTCTTTCGCTGAGGGCCTTTTGTAGAATCTTGAAGAATGGGAGGGAACTCTCGACGGACTTTAAAAGAAATCTACCCAGTGCGACGATCCAACTGTTCAGCTTCTGCAGGTCTCTGATGGTTCTTGGCTCGCCCATGTTGATGAGAGCGGATATATTATCTGGGTTGGCCTCGATTCCTCGGTTGGTGATTATGAAGCCAAGGAACTTCCCAGAACGGACGCTGAAGATGCACTTCGCTGGGTTGAGATGCAAGTTATAGCACCGTACTTTCTGGAAGGTCTCATCAAGGTCGGCGAGATGATCCTCGGCCCTATTTGATTTGACCAACATGTCGTCGATATAGACCTCCAGATTTCGGTTGACCTAGGGGTGAAAGATCTTGTTCACCATCTGTTGGTAGGTTGCTCCGACGTTCTTCAGGACAAACATCAAATTGGTGTAGCAGAATGTCCTCCGGTCGGTGATGAACGACGTCTTCTCCTCATCATGGCTCGCCATCTAAAATTGATTGTAGCCGGAGAAGGCAACCATGAAGGTTAGCAGCTCATACCCGGAGGCGTTGTCCACCAGATGGTTGATCCTCGGCAGCGAAAAGCTATCTTTCGGGCAGGCTTTGTTGAGGTCAGTGAAGTCCATGCACATTCGCCATTTACCGCTGGGCTTCCTCACTATCACCATATTGGCGAGCCAATCAGGGTAACTCACTTCTCTAATGAACCTAGCCTCGAGGAGCCGCTCCACCTCCTCGCATGTAGTCTGCATTTTCTCCCCTCCAGCTCTTTGCCTCTTCTGTCGGACTGGGCAAGCTTCTGGGTCGACATGTAGTTCATGGGCGATCACTGCAGGGTCGACTCCAAGCATGTCCGAGGGCGACCATGCAAAAATGTCCGCATTTGCCCTAAGGAGGTTGACTAGCCCCGTCTTCAGCTCTACGGGCAGCTTCATGCAAAGAGACATTGTCTTCTCCGCTTCATCCGCCACTGGTACCTCCTCTACGTCCTCCACCAGAGCTGGTCGTGGATGAGTGAAGTCCTCCTGGCCGTCGAGGAAGTCGATCGACAGAGCTTGCTCAGACTTCTTGTGTTTGGTGGAGTCGACGTAACAGCTTCGCGAGAGCTTCAGGGATCCCCGCACCTGTCCAACCCAGTGCGGAGTCTGGAATTTCATCATTTGATGCAGTACCGAGGGGAGATATTTGATTGCGGTCATGTAAGGCCGCCCAATGATGCCGTTGTATACTGAGGCGATGACGGCGACGACGAACTGCGTCATTCGAGTGACGATCTTTGGCCTCTCCCCTAGGGTGACGGGCAGGGTGATCACTCCTACAATGGGCATTGAATATCCGGTGAAGCCGACAATCGGGCCCAAGCAAGGCTTCAGCTCCACCTGGTCTAGTCACATCTTCTAGATCGTGGACAAGAACAGGATGTTGCATAAGCTGCCTGTGTCAATTAGGAGTCTGCTCACAATAGTATGCCCTATAAGAGCTTCTATGATGATGGCGTCTTCATATGGCAGCTTGACCCCCTCCAGATAGTCATCAGAGAAGGAGATGGGGGACGAGCTAACCTTCTCCACTTTGCCCCTGCATCGGTGCCCATCGTCATGACCTGTCGGGCATAAGTCTTCCTCGTCGATGCTGATGTGCCGCCTTGGGATGTCCCGTCACAGATTACATCCACACGCATGATCTGCTCAGGCCTATGGTGGGCCACTTGCTCGGTGCTGTGGGTCAGCTGAGCAACCCCTGTGGTCGCTCCTTCATCGCGGCCCGGCCTTCCTTGGTCGACGAACTATATCAGCCGCTCTATATCCCTCTTCAGGGCATAGCACTCATCGGTATCATAACCATGGTCACAGTGATACCGACAGTACTTTTGCGCATTCCTTCATGTGGCCCTTGTCCTCATCTCAGGGGGTGCGTCTTTGAGAAACCCGCCCTTCATGGCCGCCACCATAACTTCTGCCAGGGGCAATTGAGTCCTGTGTAGTGTGCCACCTCTTACGCCCTTTCTGGCCCGCCTCTCAGAGCGGGGTTCCTAGGCACGAAGAACCCCCTCAGAGGTCCGGGGCAATCTTGCACTCGAGGGCCTCCCTGGTTGCACTCTCTGGGGCGGTCTTGGTCATGCCCTCGGGGGCGTTCATCCCGTCTCGGTCGTTCACTGGGCCTAGCTTTAACACGGGTGGCTTTGACTGGTGATGCCCCCTTCACCGTTCCCAAGCCTACCTCGCTCAGCATGAACTTCTCTTCCCGGGTGAAGAGAGCGTGGAGGTCGGCGGGCGGATCACGGAGTAGCAACTTGTGTACACTCCTATTCATCAGCCCCTTCTTGAAAGCCGCCATGACGAGCTCGTCCCCATAGCTTGTTACGTTGAGCCTCTCTTCATTGAAGTGCTGCAAGAATTTATGGATGGTCTCCCCCTCCTTCTAGACCACCATGAACAGATAGTCTGACGCCTTCTTCCTCCTCCGCCCCGCCAAGAATTGATGACAGTACTTTTGGGAAAGGTCGTCGAACGAATCAACTGAGCGGTCGGGTAGGCTGTTGTACCACTCCACCATCGCCTTCTTCAAGGTCATCTGGAAAGCTCGACAAAAGATGGCATCACCTGCCCCATGGATCTCCATCACTCCCCGGTATCAATGCACGTGCTCCAAGGGATCGCCCAAACCATCATTCAGTTCAATCTAAGGCAGTTTGAACCTATGGGGTACCGGGGTTAAGATCACACTTCAGGTCAATAGATTGGCTTATTCGGGGGTAGGGGGAGGTGTTGGCGACCTTCGGAAAATGTTCCGGTCGACTCGATGTTCTTGCCGCTGGTTGGAATCGCCAGATGAGCCACCTCGGCGCTCAGAGGTGTTCCTCCCTCTCTCCCCGGGGGTCGGGCTGCGGTTGTGGCTCCTTCATCACTGGTCATCTTGCTTAGGAGAGTGGCGATCTGGTCGGGGGAGCTCTTGCTACGGTAGGCATGCCCTTCTTGTCTTGGGCTGGGTGATCTCCCACGGCGATAGCTTTCAGCAGGATGGTCCAGCATGGGGTTCCCCCATACTATCAAGGCCGACGCCAGGGGGACTCCTCGGCTCCCCCTTGAAGCCTCTCTATCTAAGCATCTAGGAATTAACGCTGTTGAATGGCTGCTTCATCATCCAATCGCCTCTGATTAGCGGCCTCTTCCTCCTCCTCGAACTCCCTCTACAGATCGGCCACTTCTGCCTCTTCGAATCGCCTCTGCAACGTGGTCGCTTCTTCGTCAAATTGGAGGAGGAGGTCTCTCTTCACATTGCGGGGTCCTGATGGGCCTTCCGCCTGAGGTGGTCTCGCTTGAGTGGTAACGGTCCATCCCTCCATCATTTTAGTAAAGTTTTGGAAACTCTGGTAGATGCCGAGGGCCGCGTCCTGAATGACAACAGCCGACCCCTCAAGGGGTAGATTCATTGGGGGAGTTCTTCTGGGAGAACAAGGCTCCTCGGCCAAGGGCAGCCTCAGAGTGTCATTGATTAGTGTCTCAAGTCGTCCCGGCCTTCTCGGAGGTGGCGTAGGAGTGACATCGGGCGACTTGCTATAGCGGAAGTTACGGTGAAGATATATGGAGTCTGACATGGGTGTAACCCTTGATTCCCATAGAAGACGCCAATTGTTGCAGGTCAAGTCTGCCAACAATGAAATTTTTATTTGAAGGGAATCACAGGTACAATGATTACATGTTTGGGGTTGATGGCGATGTTAGCACGACTCGGAACAAGCTTCAGGGGGTGAAGAATCCAAGGTCACCTGAAGGCCGCCCAAGGTCGACGTCTCCTGGTAGCTGAGGCGAGCTTCCGGTGACAATAGCAACTCATCAGAAAGGCAGGGCTGGCTGTCAGCCCGTAGCCTCTCCGATGCTTAAGTTAATGGATGACTTGTAATAAGTGTGTCGGACACGTTGGGCAATCTTAAGGTAGATCGGCTAAGCGTGGCGAGCTTATGAGGAAGGAACATATATATGGAAGATATGCTACCTTGAATATTGGAAAGGAGTTAAGGATTTCAACCAACCAGCCCCCTCCTTGGTGGCCGGAGAGGGTATTTATAGGGTTGAGAGGCGGCTTCTCGCCGTCCAATCAGCTGTCGAATCAGCTTAGCTGGAGCGCAAGTGGAGAAGTGATAGGTCGACCGGGGGGGAGGGGGGTCAGAGATATTAACGCATTAATGGGTGTCAGACTATGTTAGACTCATTAATGCATTAATGGGCGATGTGATTGGTGGCCGTCTGTTCTCGACCTTTACCTATGGCATTAATGGGGGGTAGGTGGCCCTACGTCACCCTGTCAGAAATATTTACGCTAGGCCGCCCTTGGGGAGAGTCAAGATTGACGACCAAGCTCGACGCCTTCGGACCGTATGACCGTGCTTCCTGCGGGAAGAGTGGGCGACCTTCACTAGTCGGCCCTGAGGGCATGCTCGTCGCTCGGCGAGGCGATCTTCCCTGGATAGAGGAGATCTTCTGTTCGGGCTAGTATCCCTTTCGGATGGTCGGAGAGCTGTTTGCTTGGGCTTCCGGCATTCATTGGCCTTGATTATCTGGGCCGGCCTTAAGGCCGTAACAGGTGGAAATGAAAATAAAGGACATGATTTTATGTACACCAACACTCACCCATGTAAGAACACTCCTACTATACGTATGAACACATATGATGAGTTTTATGCTCCACACACACGGACACGTGCAAACCCACACTTAAGAAGTGCTCATGCATGTGCTCACACACATTCATATGTTCATATACATCATCCCATGTATGCTCATTCTTATCCATCACATCACATGTATGCTCCATATGCACCACAACATATGCATGCTCCTCATTTTGCATATAATCCTTATATGTCGCATGCATATCCTCCACCTTCATATGCTAGACCATATGTTCATAAGCATCATGCACCACGTAGACCTCAACCTAATGTGCATGCAACTAGTAAGATGACTCCCAAATCATACACTATTTGGGTCCTAAGAACACTAGCACAAATGATATGAATGCATATGTAAATTCTTATTTCAATGATGTGATAAATAGTGGTAACTATGTTGGGAAGCCAAAGTCCACTTGGACTTGGTTTCCAAAGGGCTAAACCCATTGGACCCAACAAGCTTAGGTATCATGAGCTTATGGTATACTATGTAGATACACAAGAAAAAGAAGAAGAGCAATAAAAGAAATATTAGCTCTAAAAGGAAAGGATGGATACTCGATAGCGGTTGCTCCAAACACATGACGGGAGATCCCTCCTTGCTCTCTGAAGTGATCCGCATCAAGGACGGTGCAACGGTCACCTTTGGAGGCGATCAAAAGGGAACCATTATCGGAGTACGCAAAGTCGGTAACCCATCCAAACCTTTAATTGATAATTTTATTTAGTAGAAGGTTTATTTCATTACCTCATCTCGATAAGTCAACTTTGTGACAAAGGTTAGTAGGTTAACTTTGGAGAGGGTTTGTGTAGTATTATTGATAATGATTCACATATTTTATTTTCTGGCATTAGACATAAAAATATTTATATTTTAAGTATGCCTAAATCATTTGAACATTGCCTAGTTGCTCATTCTAATGAACAATTATTATGGCATCGCCATTTTGGGCATGTTCATTTTAAGCATTTATATAAATTAGCTAAGCATGATTCAGTCAAAGTTTTTTGAAAATATCTTTTAATAAGAAAAGCTTTTGTGATTCATGTCAACGAGGTAAACTTCGTAAATCTTCATTTAAACTTAAAGATGACATAACTTCTAAGAGGCCCCTAGAATTACTTCATTTAGATTTATTTGGGCCTACTAGAGTAGCATCTTTAGGAAGTGCTCATTATGGATTAGTCATTGTACATGACTTTTCTAGATTTACATGGGTATCATTTTTAACTAATAAAAATGAAGCCTTTGATGAGTTTACCAAATTTGCAACGAAAATTCAAAATCTCTTAGGAACCACCATTATCACTATTCGTAGTGATCATGGAGGGGAATTTGAGAGTGAACTTTTCTCTTAGTTTTGTAATGACAACGGGATTGCGCACAACTTTTCTTTTCCTCGCGTACCACCACAAAATGGTGTTGTTGAGAGAAAGAATAGGACCCTTATTGAGTGTGCACGTATCATGATTCATGATAGTCATCTTGGACTTCAATTTTGGGCGGAGGCGGTGCACACGACATGTTATGTACCTAATAGGATCCTAGTGAGGCCCCGAACAAACAAAACTTGTTTTGAACTATTTTACGATAAAAGCCTCAAGTTAAGTATTTTTGAGTTTTTGGTTCAAAATGTTTTATAAAGAACACGTTTAGTAATTTAGACAAATTTAAGCCAAGATCCGATGAAGGAATTATTGTTAGATATTCCACACGTAGCAAAGCCTACCAGATATACAACAAAACCTCTTCAACGATTGAGGAATCATTACACGTTTCATTTCATGAAGATTTTGATGTTCCTCATGTTGTCGATGATATTGTAGATGTTTTATGTGATTCGATTAGTAATGTTAAACTTACTGATGTTATTGAGACTAACTTTACCAATAAAAATGTTGAGCTTGTTCCAAGTGATCCAGGTATTTCCAAAGCTTATCCGACCGTTCGTGACCACCCCCATGACCAACTAATTGCAAATATTGGTGTGGGTGTCCGAACAAGGTCAAGAATTGAGGAGTTATCTCATTGTGCATGTCTCTACCATTGAGCCAAAGAGCATCCAAGAAGCGTGTGAAGATAGCTCGTGGATCGTTGCAATGGAAGAGGAGCTCATGCAATTTGAAAGGAGTGAAGTTTGGGAGCTCATTCCTCTTCCAAGTGGTCACCAAGTCATTGGGACCAAATGGATATTCAAGAACAAGACAGACGAGAACAAGGTCATCACAAGGAACAAAGCAAGGTTAGTAGCTCAAGGCTACCGGCAAGAGGAATGTATTGATTCCGAAGAATCCTTTGCCCCGTAACTAGATTAGAAGCTATTAGATTACTTTTATCTTTTGCTTCCTATAAGAATTTTAAATTATTTCAAATGGATGTTAACCTTGCATTTCTAAATGGCATAGTTAATGAAGAAGTTTATGTTTCTCAACCACCTGGTTTTATACATGAAAAATTTCCTAATCATGTTTTCAAACTTAAGAAAGCGTTATATGTGTTGAGACAAGCTCCTAGAGCTTGGTATGATCGACTCAAAACCTTTCTTTTGGATTTAGGTTTTAAAATGGGTGAAGTTGACTCTAAACTTTTCATTAAAGATTATGAAAATGACTTCCTCCTTATTCAAGTTTATGTAGACGATATTATCTTTGGTTCTACTACCTTTGACATTTGTCAAGAATTTTCTAAATCTATGAAGGAAGAATTTGAGATGACCTACGTGGGTGAGCTCAACTACTTTCTAGGTCTTCAAATTCGGCAAATGAATGATGTGATTTTCATACACCATACCAAGTACACAGAGGAGATTATCAAGCAATTCGGGATGGAACCGTCTTCAAGCAAAAGGAATCTCATTAGTACAACCACTCATCTTCACAAAGACGAAAACGAGAAAGATATAGGCATTCGTCTATAACGAGGTATGATAGGTAGTCTACTTTATTTAACCACAAGTAGGCCCGATATCATGTTTTCAGTATGTCTTTGTGCTAGATATCAAGCTAGACCTAAGGAATCACACTTGATTGCGGTTAAACGAATTTTTCGTTACCTCAATCAAACACTAGATTATGGGTTACTTTACCTTAAATCTAGCACAAATGAGCTAGTCTCATATAGTGATGCTGATTTTGTTGGATGCAAATCCGACAGGAAAAGTACTAGTGGCACTTGACATTTTCTAGGAAATTCCATTGTCTCTTTGTTTTCCAAGAATCAAAACTCAGTATCATTGTCTACGACCGAAGCGGAATATATTACCGCGTGTCTTACATATATTAGACATCATCGTTCAGGGGACCCCGATCAAGCTTGACCCCAAGCTTCTAGGGACTATTCTTAGGATTCCTTTTACCAGATCCCTACCTACCGACATTTCCATAACTAAGGTAGCGGATCTCGATCAGGCCGTCCTTCGGGACATGTTTCGTGAGATCCTGCATATCCTCACTTCTGGCATCAGATCTTCCATGTTCCCCCACGTGTTTGGGCTGTCCACCATGTAGTCAAGTCCAACATTCTACCCAAGTATGGGTCTTCTGATCAGCCATCTCATGAGATTTTGAAATGCATGTATGCCATCTTTTCAGGTATGGATGTTAACTGGGCCGGTGTCATCATTGACAGGATGGACCACATTGAGATCACCTCCACCACTTCTCATATCCCATACGGTTGCATCCTGACTAATGTCTTTCGCCACTTCCAGATCGATCTTTCTGCTTATGAGTCAGTCCCTCATGTCCCTCTTCTGGATGCATCTGCGAAGCTGAAGTCATCTTCAGCTCTTCAGACTGCAGCCAAGAAGAGGAAGCATATTTCTGGCCCATCCTCATCATCTATTCCACCAGCTGATTCATCGATCCCTTCATACTCTGCTCCACCTGTTTCTGATCCCCTCCTTGTCCAGTTGTATAAGAAGGTGTCTGATTTGGATCAGAAGCTGTCTATCATATTCGAGTTGTTCCATATGTCATTTCTACATCACGACATCGCCATTCCAGCCTCTCTCCACGCATTGCTTCAGCCTGATGCTGCTCAGCCTACCCATCATGCTGCTGTTTCTGGTGACTCTTAGGCTCCTCCAAATGACATCGCCCAGCCTCAAACTGCTGACATCTCCCGGACTCCTGAGTCTACTGCTACTACTGGTCATCCTTCTAAGCTTGCTTCTGAGGACATCACGGTTGCTGTTGTTTCTTCTGTAGAGACGGAGACCCAGGGCTTCCACGTAGAGATAAGAGCCCCTGAGGGTTCCTCTGATGTCATCTAACCGGATATATGCTGCTCCAAGTCTACTCACCATATGATCTTATTTTTGTTAGGGTTAGAGTGTCTTAGATTTTTTTGGTATGTTGATGTATGTTGTTTGGATGTTAGTGATGGTGCTTGTAGCACATTCATTTTTTGGATGTATGATGTTATATGTTGGATATACGATTGTATGTGGAGTTGGTTATTTTTTGTACTCCATGTACTCATGCTTCAGATATATATACATGTTGTTACATTTTGGATCATTACTCTCTTATGTGCAATGTTGTCTCTTCCTTGTGCTCTTAAGTATTTATATGTTGAATGTTGAGATGAATTGCATGTTGAATGTTGATATTGGACCTCATTTCCTCTAGTCAACTAAATCTTTTTGGATTTTGATGATATTGATATGTATTTGTGTGATACACCTTCAACTTTTCTTGATTTTCTTCTGGAATCACATTAAATATGTATCTCATTCTTTATACTCGCATAATTGTTTTAATTTTATTTATCACTATTGTTGTTGTTTCTCTACTCCCACTTTTTGGATAATGCCATAAGGGGAGAGAAATAAATAAACGCATAATTTTGTGCTAATTAGAAGCTAAAGTTGAATCTAAGATTGAAATAGCCTTAGATTCAGGGGGAGTAAGATATAGTGAATTTGGATTCAAAAATCTTAAATTCCAATACTTGAATTCATTTCATTCATGTATATCATACTATTACTTTAATTGATCATTAGATGCCCATATTTAAATTGTCTAACTTGATTGGCATCTATGTAGGGGGAGTAAGTATTCTTAAACACAATTATTTATCTTTTTGTTTATGTTTATTTGTCTTCACAAAAAAGGGGAGAACGTTGAGTATTGGACGTCTCCCTACATGGTTTTGATGATGAGCAAACATAAATACTTGTGACTAATCCCCTTAATGCGGTTAATCCATTGTCTAAGCTTATCATGATGGTCAAATAGTAATGGATGACCATGAAGATCAATCAAAGCTCAAAGTTGAAGATTGGGTGACCAAAGATAAAGAATGGAGCTTCAAAATCTTCAAGAAGACTTCAAGACCATTCAAGAGAAAGAAGAGAAGCAAAAACAAATGTAATATCTTTTTAATCTCTTTTCTTTCTCATTAGCATGTAGTTTTGAAGTAGATTATTGTTGGAGCTCACACACTTCACTCATTCTAGCCTAGGAAGTCATTAGAAACCAATTCATACATTTCCAACTTCTTTTATTCTTAGTTGTGCATTTTAGACTTCCGATAGGCGACTGAAGTACATTTTACAGGTGCATGTCTCAAAACAGTCGACTGTGAATCGTTCAACAGTCGTCTGTTATGCACACACTTTTGACTTGATTTTTGGGCTTTCATTTCTTAACTTTCATCAGGCGACTGTTGTACAAAGTACAAGCGCCTGTCCTGTTGCAGGCGCATGTGACTTGTTAGTCAGTCGCATGTCTTTTCTTGCCCAAACTTCTCAAGTTTTGTCAACTTTCGCACTAGTTCCTGCATGCGATGTAAGTAGGTTTTACAGGCGCCTGCCCATGGCACACGTGCCTGTATATACCACTACAGTCGCAAGTCCAACACTTGCCTATAACTTTGATTTTTGGCAAGTTACGCTCTTGTGCAACAGACGACTGACGTTGGTTTCCCAGTCGCCTACCCATGGTACATGTGCCTGTGGTTTCCACATCAGTCGCATGTCCTAGCATACCCAGAATTCTTTAGTTTTCACAACTTACGCACTTAGGGTATCAGTAGCATATAGAAGGTTTCTCAGTCGCCTGATGGTTTTCAGTCGCCTGTCCAACCTTCATTAGTCGACTATCCTAAGTGGTAATTTACCGTTTAATTTCTCACCTGCCCTCTGACACAGTGTAGCAAGTGACTGTCCGTTCTTCATCAGTTGCCTGTCCTGGCTGTAAAATCAATCTGTTGGGATTTTCCACACGGATTTTGAAGGGGGGGTTTGGGTATTTTCTTTGAGGGTTTTAGAGAACCTATAAGAGGGCTTCTTACTGTTCCATTGAGACGCTCTTAGCCATTCAAGCATTGATCCTAAGCTCTCAAGCTCTCAACTCTTTCAATCCCTAAATCTCAATCTCATCTTGCCTTCCAACTAGAACCAATTTCTAATCATCTAGCTTTGGTGAAGACAAGTACAAGGGTTTTCTCTCTTCTAGGAAGAGACATCAACACACAACACACTTGCTCCTTCAAGTTCTACTTCAAGGCATATATGATTGTAAGTTTTGCTATTTTGAATTTCATTATTTCGTAATTTGAATTCATTCTCGGTTTGTGAGAGTGGTTTGCTTGATCCCAAGTTGTGGGATTCAAGAACATCGATTGTAGGTCGATTACACTTGTAGGGTTGCTATAAGTGGGTTTAAAGGAAACATCAAGTTAGGGTTCTAACTTGAGTATCCGGAAGTATCCGGGTGGAAGGGACGTAGGATTACCGGGAACAAGTCGGGTTTGACTTGGGTAATCTGAACCCTTGAAACATACTCGTGTTAGCATTGTTCATTATTGTTAATTCTTATTTCTGCATCTTTTTTGTATTAGGATTTTAATTAGGCGTAATTTTTTAGTAACTTTAATAAACACTATTCAACCCCCTTCTAGTGATTTTCTCATAGCCAGGGTCCTTACACTATTCAGGCAAGTAAGGAAATTAGGAATAAATCCATAAAGGTATGCTGTCACAACATCCCTAGCAGCAAAAACCCAAAATTTTCCTTTGCCAATCGAAGGATTTTCGCAAACATAACTAGGGAACGTGATGCAACAGTTTTATTTGTATGTAAGTCAAGCTCATCTTACTTGATTACTTCCTGGTTTCAGCGAAATGAACCTCTAAGCATGTTGCTTATAGCATACAGTTTTATTTATTTATATATGTGTTTATTCAATACTCATTATGCCCACAGGTTTGATACTTTTTTGATATCAGGACTTCTGGTCCAAAATCTTTCACGTTTTATAAGTGAGTCCAACTCAGCTTATTATTGCCTCGTACCACATTTTTGGCCAATCTTTACGTTTGCTTCAAGCAACGGAGTGTGAAACGATATTTATAAATATCACATTTAGTGGCAAAATGAAATGTAAAGAAGTTGTCGACAAGTGTGTTTTTATCCAAACACCTCCCCATGTACGTACATTATACATTAATATTTCAATTTATGTACGTACATTATACATTAATATTTCAATTTATTCCAGAATAATCTCTTCCATAGGTTCTGGAAACGGAGAGGATATGACGATGAGCTCTCTTTCCTATGGTGGTATTGTATAAAGGTCTCCAGGAGTATTCACCTCTTTGGAGCCTCGTGGTATGTCCTCTCATTCATTGAGGACATCCACTTCTGCTACTGGTGGATTGCATGTTGGTATGTCAATATTAGCTGGATTTTTAGCAGTATGGATGTGTGATTTTGACAATATTCGGTTTGTGAGTAAATATATCTGAAAACTGTTTAACAGTTTCATGTGTGTGGATCTTCAGGATCTCAACACTAATCATGATATTTGAAATGGTCAACCGAGCTTCAAGCTCAGATATGATGGTAATATCCAAGTTGAACCTAATACTGGGAATTTAAAGAGTTCTGAATGTGAAGGATCTTCAGGATCTAATCTTCACTATCGATTCTCTATATGAGACCCATTAAGCCACAATCTTTGAGATGTGCTCTAAATGCTTCCCGTTTTGAGTGCTCAGAATCTTTTTATCTGGGGTAATTATGCCCAATAAATAGATCTAAGACGGCATTATGATGGTTATAGTTGGTGCTATGGGAATGTGGACATATCATGGCACAATCTTTAAGATGTGCTCTAAACGCTTCCCCCGTTAGGAGTTCTCGAAAACTGTTTATATGGGTTGATCATGCCTATGCAAATAGGTTCTAAGGAGGCGTTTTGATGGTCTGCAGTGTAATTGCATGTCCCCATGCAGTCACCAACAACTGGATTTTTAACGAATGCGTAATCTGTTTAAATCATTTTAATGATTTATTGATATAACCCAGTTTGGGTGTGAACACAGACTCCAGGGTGTTCAACTTTATTCCAGTTGCAAATTATGGTTGATTTCCCAGTATTATCCAATGTTATGGCCATTTAGTAATGTGTCATATATGCTATGAAAAAGCTGGACTGTTGTTGGATAATAGGTTTGATTATGACCATTTTTAGAGAATATACGTATGAGTATACTAAGTTACATCATCATCTCTATGTGGGGAGTAGATAAGTCGACTTTAATCCCTCAAGTACTCTCAATAGATCCAGAGGTCTTATTATTTTAATGATGATAGTAAATATATCATCTTAAATTCTATTAGAGCAAGTTTTGAGAGTCAATGTCCACGTGTAATGGAGATGATCTCGTATCATTTTTCCCGTTAAATGGGTTAATGAAAACGCACCCTTTTGAAGAAAAGTCATGTTCTTCAGAATTATAGGATTGGTTAATGATGTCTTTCAGGATCAATCCAGGGTGGTATATTGTATCGTTCTAAAGTTTAAAACTTGGACAATTCTGGAAACTTGAGGGGTTCCATTTAATTCCTCTTTTTGAATTTAACTACGAATTTTGAAAATTTGAACGCTCAAGTATGGACTTCAAGGCCATTATATTCTTGAGTCATTTATTAGGATTTTGTTTTGACGAAAATCCATCGAAACTTTGAAGTTTCTTTTTAAGAGAGAACTAGGCATCCTCATATAGAGTATACAGGCTAGCAAAGCCTGAATCTCAAGTCAGACTTTCCAAAATAGTTTTCTACTAGACTATTCTTCGGGTGAAATGCTGTTAATAGCATACGTTTTGAGGTGTCAATCTATAATTGTTTGATATATGCTAAAAATAAAGCATAAAATTTTGCGGTAGATTGAAATGCATATAAACAAAAAGAGTTTATAAAAAGCATACACATATTAATAAGTTTAGAAACATAATCCTATTGATTATATTATGGCAACTGATTATTGTTTTCAAAGTCTATGTGTTCTCGGGGAGTAACTTAGTATACAATAGCTACATCAAACTTCGTCATTAGATTAGCTTTGTATATATTATCTATGGCATAAATTATTGGTCTTTCATTTTACAAATAGAAGTATGTGTCTTACCAAAACTTTTGGGTTTGGTCTAGTTTGCCAATGCTTATTCCATGTCGAGGTATATCATATCTTCCCTTTCTTTATATATATCAGGACGTCGTTTGTCCTAGACTTTCCCTGTTTTAAGTCTTCCATATTGTTATTTATAAGGAAGAATGAATAGTAGTATCTCTAAGGAGACATATTCAAGGGAATGAGCTTGTTTCTATACTTCCAAATTTAAAATTTATGTGTGACTTTTAAAAGTCCATTTGAATGCCCATATATGGTCTTCAGGCCATTATTTTCTTGAGTCATTCAGTTTTTATGTGGATAGAGAAACAAGCATAAGGGGAATAAATACGTGGGTGCGAATATATTTTTCACTTATCTATTTAGCCACAACTACAAGCGTATGCATAATGCGAATATTTTTTTATTATTGGTTAGAAGGGTATAGACATTCGATTTGAACTTCAATCGTCAATATAGATATGATTTTTAAACTTTTGAAAAGTATAATTAATCGTGTGCCATAATACATAATTATAGTTATGAGTATATGTATATTAAGTGTGTCATCATAGGGGATTCATATGAAGCATGAGAAAAAAATCCTAAGTGATGCAAGCAAAAAATATAGTTATGATCAATTATGCAATTAATCTTTTGTTATTAAGATGCCTTAATTTATATGACATACCCATGAAAATTTCATGGGACTTTAACCTAAAATGAAAATGTTCGTGATGTATTTGGTGGAAACGAAGGTTTCGGGCCGCCCGCGAAATGCACCGGGTCAATCGGGCCATGTTCAGTAAAAATTTAAAACTGAACATGACCAAAAATATATTTTATTGATAGCCCTAAGCAAGTTTATCCCCAAAAAACATTTATTTCATTGTCAATCCCCTCATATTTTGTTCACTGATTTTTCTGAAAATTTTCCAGAATTTTTTAGAATTTTTTAGAATTTTTCTGTAATTTTCAGGGGGTTTTGGGTAATTTTCTAAATTTATTATATATATACATATATTTAAATATATATATAATTTCAGAAAGATATAAATAATTTGACCTGCGGGCCTGAGGCCCGCGGGTTAGCCACGGGCTTTAGGCCTGTTAGGCTGATTTTTATTTTTCGTTTTATTATTTTTTAATAAGGGTATTGGGCTTCTGGCTCAAGTAGCATGGGGTCCACCCTCTCCCTCCTTATCCCTAACCCTAACGAGGTTAGGTTTTTGGGAGATCTGCCGTAGCCATAGGCGGCAGGCAGTGGTGTACATGGGGAGTGGGGGCGTCATCGCCCCCTGGGCGGGGGCCGACGATCGCCGGCCGTCAGCCCCAGCCAAAAAAATTATTAAATATTTTTTTGTTAATTCTTCGCGTCTCCAGCATCGAAGCTGCGGTTGAGAGCTTCGAGCCCATCCACGACGTTCTCCTCTGCGAGGGTGAAGAAGTCGACCCCTACATCTACGACGCCGGTGACTGTCAGCGACGAAGCCGGATCGGGCTTCAGGTTGTTCGAAATGGACTTCAGGCCATCCAAAGTGGATTTTAGATCGGGGATGACCGCGGTTGGCCGTTCCACATCAGAATGTTGCCATTCGAGGCCATAGGTGGCCGATTTAGGGCGTATCCATTTGTTAAGGCCATGTCAGGCCAGATGCGAGGGCGATTCAGGCCATTTCAAACCAGATCTTGGCTGGTCGAGGCCGTACGAGATCGATCGAGGCTGCACTCCAGTCCGGTGATCAACACCTTGATCAAGGCAGCTTTAGCCCGTTGGTGGCCTTACGAGACCGATCAAGGTCGATCATGGTAAAGCTCATGGATGTTACATGGGTTCGTCATTGTTCTGGAGGCCGATTGACGATAATCAGGACCGATTTGGCTGTCGACTGGATTCATGACCGATCGAGTTCGATTGAGGTCGAAATTCAAGGCGAGTTTAGGTCATAATCCAACCGCGATGCCTAGGGGGTTTGACGGCTTCAGCCCGTGGGATTTGGGGGTTGCGGCTTCAAGGAGGCTTTGTCGAAGGCTTTAGGTCGTATTCATGGGGGATCGTAAAAAATTTGATTTTTATTTTCAAGGCAATGCGAAGTTTTTGCAAAATTTATCTTATGATTAGGTTCCTAGATCCTAAAAGTTCATGTTTTTGATCTAAAAATTAGATTTAGAGCATTAAAAATGCTTTTGATTTAAAAACAAAATTAGATCTAGGAAATCCCGATCATGAATAAAAAACTGGGAATTTTTGCACAAGTCTAGAAATACCTCTAGATTGTGTGTGCTACGAAGCCTTTTATGCGCATCGATTCCTTTCTCGAGATGTCGCGAAAAATTCGTCAAAGCTTCGCCGCATCTTTTCCTTCTCTACGAGCGTAATCGTGCTTATAACGTGTTGAGAATCAATTCTATGGCAAATGCCATATGTCATATATTCATATATATATATATATATATATATATATATATATATATATATATATATATATATATATACTAGTCATTACCCGTGCCCATAGGGCACGGTTTATTTAATGACTGAGTTTTTCTCCCCCACAAATTTCAAGATCCCCCAAATTTCAAGTTTTCCCACAAAATTTCAAGTTTCCCCCCAAATTTAAGTTTTCCCCCAAAATTTAAGTCCCCCCAAAATTGTCATTACCACCAAGGACAAACTTGCCACGTAGGACAAAGCTTTGTCCTAGTATGATAAGATTCAAAATCTTCATAGAACTGGAAAAAAAATGGCCGGAAGGGGTGAGAATAAAAACTGTGTGTGTGTGTGGTCCATAGGCAAAAATACAAAAACCGGGGTTGTATGTGAAAAATTCCCAACCTCCTCTTTTATCCCTCTAAATCTCATCTCTTATATTTTGTCTTATTCAATTTCCCTGTTTTATATAATAGATATCCAAATTCTCTTATCCAATTTCTCATGTCCAAATTCTCTTATCAATTTCTCTTGATAACATCCGTCTTTTATATAATAGATATCCCTTATCCAATTTCTCTTGTCCAATATCTCTTATCCAATTTCTCTTGATAACATCTCTCGTTTGTAATATAGATATCTCTTATCCAATTTCTCTTGATAACATCACTCTTATCCAATTTCTATTGTCCAATATCTCTTATTCAATTTCTCTTGATAACATCCCTCTTTTATAATATAGATATCTCTTATCCAATTTATCTTTTCCAATATCTCTAATCCAATTTCTCTTGATAACATCCCTCTTTTATAATATAGATATCTCTTATCCAATTTCTCATGTCCAATATCTCTTATCCAATTTCTCTTGATAACATCACTCTTTTATAATATAGATATCTCTTATCCAATTTCTCTTTTCCAATATCTCTTATCCAATATCTCTTGATAACATCCCTCTTTTATAATATAGATATCTCTTATCCAATCTCTCTTAATAACATCCCTCTCTTATAATATAGATATCTCTTATCCAATTTCTCTTGTCCAATATCTCATATCCAATTTCTCTTGATAACATCCCTCTTTTATAATATAGATATCTCTTATCCAATTTCTCTTTTCCAATATCTCTTATCCAATTTCTCTTGATAACATCCCTCTTTTATAATATAGATATCTCTTATCCAATTTCTCTTTTCCGATATCTCTTATCCAATTTCTCTTGATAACATCCCTCTTTTATAATATAGATATCTCTTATCCAATTTCTCTTTTCCAATATCTCTTATCCAATTTCTCTTGATAACATCCCTCTTTTATAATATAGATATCCTTATCCAATTTCTCTTTTCCAATATCGCTTATCCAATTTCTCTTGATAACATCCCTCTTTTATAATATAGATATCTCTTATCCAATTTCTCTTTTCCAATATCTCTTATCCAATTTCTCTTGATAACATCCCTCTTTTATAATATAGATATCTCTTATCCAATTTCTCTTAATAACATCCCTCTCTTATAATATAGATATCTCTTATCCAATTTCTCTTGTCCAATATCTCTTATCCAATTTCTCTTGATAACATCCCTCTTTTATTATATATATATATATATATATATATATATATATATATATATATATATATATATATATATATATCTATATATTAAAACACAGATGTTTTTGAATTTTAGGGCTGATTGGGACAAGCTGATGTCATGCTGATGTATAAAGAGGTTGATAGAAGAATGGCTAGGATTTAATCTTGGTAAAAGAAGGGTTGAGATGAGTGTTTGGAAACCACACCACTTTTTTCCTTTTGTTTTCAAACCCCTCACAATCACTACATTTGCGCAGAATACCACATATTTTCCTTTTTTGCTTAAAAACCCCTCTTATTTCACTTTTTACTCACACACCATACACACACACTTATACACTTCCACCCCCGCGCGCCGAAGGCGCCCGCGCGCCGAAGGCGCCCGCGCGCCGAAGGCGCCCGCGCGCCGAAGGCGCCCGCGCGCCGAAGGCGCCCGCGCGCCGAAGGCGCCCGGGCGCTAAATTTTTTTACGCTAATTTATTGTTCCGACTCAAGAGCGCCCTCGCCGAATTTATTGTTCTACGCCGAATTTTTTGTTCCGCACATATTTGACTGTGTAAATAATGTTTGGGAACAAAGATTTCGCGGGGGAAAATCTTAAATGAACCGTGCCCGCGGGCACGGGTTATAACTAGTATATATATATAGGAAACGGGAAATAGGCTGTCACAGGAGAGAATCCTCTCCTGTGTCGGTCAAAAACTCCAAACTCCATAAGTTTTTTGGAAGATCCGATCCGTTCATCTCGATCTCCACCCTCTAAAACCCCTATCCACCAATTTTCAGCCCGATCCGATGTGTTTTCCCCGTTCATCCATCCGACCCAAATTTAACGGTTTCGCATGAATAGAACTTTTGTGAATGGTGGATGAACGGGGAAAACACATCGGATCGGGCTGAAAATTAGTGGATAGGGGTTTTAGAGGGTGGAGATCGAGATGAACAGATCAGATCTTCCAAAAAACTTATGGAGTTTGGAGTTTTTGACCGACACAGGAGAGGATTCTCTCCTGTGACACCCTATTTCCCGTTTCCTCATATATATATATATATATATATATATATATATATATATATATATATATATATATATATATATATATATATATATATATATAAAGAAGGATACAAAGTAATTAGGTGGTTGCCTACTTCACCATCAACTTGCGTTTTATGCGAAGATAATGCGGAGGAGAATATCAAACATCTGTTTTTTGATTGCAAATATTCAGGTTATATTTTTCGCAGATCCATGCTCAAGTTACAGCTGCCTTCCCAATTGCCCTCATCACTCCCTGAAGTGGGCGCATACTTCCTAGCAAAATTCTCAAGCAAGGATTGTTTGAGCATCCTTTCCAAAACCGTTCTTTCCTCCATGGTTTGGCACATCTGGCATGAAAGAA
Source organism: Scilla litardierei (assembly GCA_030789695.1). Taxonomy (NCBI): domain Eukaryota; kingdom Viridiplantae; phylum Streptophyta; class Magnoliopsida; order Asparagales; family Asparagaceae; genus Scilla; species Scilla litardierei. The sequence goes on from CM061133.1 coordinate 31,893,357, forward strand.
ACAGGAGAATATTTGAAGATGTCAAGAGATGCAAGATCACACTTTTTGAAGAGATGGCTGCGGACGTCAGAGTCGCATTGCATGATCAAGAACCCACTTCTGATGAAGAGACTAAAGTTTATTCCAACTGGGAATTCAAAGATAATGGATGACTTTAAGTTTAAATAATTGTTGTAAATGTATCTATGTTTTGTGCTAGATTATGTTAGGATGTAGATTGTAAGTGGGGAGTGACGACGCTTGTGTCCTATCCTCTCCCTTACGGTACTACTTCATAACAGACTCTGGCTGTATTTCGATGGGTTCCTTATATATAGAATACTATGCTTACCTTTCAAAAAAAAAAAAAGAAGGATACAAAAGGTCCTTTACAATTATGGTGGATACTAAGGATCCTTGATACCAAAGGTCTCAAGGCAATATTCATAACAATATTGTATTTGTTTGTATAATTGGTATGGATTTCATGAAGACAAAATTTTTTTGGACATGGTAAGAAAGTTAACGTCTATGCGTTTTAATTGCAGTTTTAATAATAGTAATTAATTTATTACTCCATTAATGATTAATCATTAATAATTCCAGCAATAAAGGGTTGTTTGAGTATGAAGTGTGTTCCTCTCTTTCGGAGAGGTGAGGGATCGAGAAACGATGGCTACCTCGCATAATTCCCTCGACAAACCTGGTATGCGGGTGTGGATCAGCCTTGCATACCAACGGTTTGGTGCCTAGCTGCCCCACTAGTGAGGCGGTGCAGTAGTCCGGGTCACAAAAAAAATTTGGCATGATGCTGGCCACGTTAGGGTCCAAAACCCATTTGTTTATACATATCTAAAATCTTACAAAAAATCCTAATATAGCCAACAAGATAATGTAAAAGCAGGATTCATAAACTATTTTCAACTCACATTCTTGCAAACAAATGGCCCCTTTGATTCAATCAGTGCATGCAACGCCCATACAGCCGAATAAGTCAGTTGTAAATGGATAAATTTCAAGAAAATGATAAACATCAATAACTTTGGTTCATTTAGAAAATTTTGATTTCCATACAACTACTGTTATATATCATCATTTTCTCAAATATCATTAAGAATTTTAAAAATAACGGAAACCTATCCTAAACTTCACTTTTTCCAATTTAGTACTCTAATTTGTTACAAGATATATGTAGTATTCTAAAATGTTATTAAAAAAATAAGACTTTTTGAAATATATGAAATGTTGGAAGAAGTAATTTGAGAATGTTTAAAAAGTCTACAATTTGTATGCTAACAAAGTTAGAGGACTAAATTGGAAAAAGTAAAGTTTGGGATTGTCTGTTTTCAATTTTCAGGATATTATTTTGGAAACATGATGAAACATAAAGTTAGTTTTTTTTGAAAAATTAGTCAAAACCCCCCTAAATTTTTTTTGCATGAAACCTACTCCAAGGCTCAAACGTTCCCGTGTTTGAAATATTGGCTAATATTAATACAAGTTGTTCATATCGTATTAGAATTCAGACATACTGATAAAATCGCATACAAACTAATACAACTAATATAAGATGATATTCAAGGTTTTAAGTATTAAAATTTCAACTTCTGGTTAATTTCACTTAATGATTGTGAAAAATCTCATCGAGCAATAAAAATAAAGATTCAAGTTATTGGCTTGTTAAATGATTGGATCAGACAAAAGAAGATAGTGTCGTGAATGATGGAGATAGTGTTGGATATTGAGCACTCCTAGTGCAGTCTTGATGATGATTAAACAAATGAAGTTACTAATCATGTTCATTGAGTGTGTAGGAATTAAAAGAAAATTTCATATAAATGAGTCAAATGCAAATGGAAGAATGTTGAGCAAGGAGCTTGATTAAGAAATTGAAGACAATCAATATGGAGAATTAGTCAAAGATGAAGTGTGGAGGAAGTTCATTCAAATGTATAACAGCTCACGACTCTAAGGCATGGAGAAAGTGGACTTCAAGCTACATCAAGGTTATATTTTTGATGTATTTTTGTATTTGAGTTCAAGGTTATATTTTTGATGTATTTTTGTATTTGAGTTCATATCCTTCGAATTTATGTAGGCCTTTGATTTTGAAGCTCCACATACACTTAGAAAAACATATTTGCCGTATTAAAATATTTTGAAAATCATTTTGAAAACATTTGGAGAGAGGATCATACTCCTTCATTATATATTTCGATGTATCAAAAGGGAGTCTATTCTAGATGTACTGGTTTCAACTCTTAGGGTATATGAGCTCTAGAGTGGTTTCGGGTTGCTTATTATTAGTCAACTATTGTGTTCAGGAGAGTCGACTACTGACTACCTGTCAGTAGTCGACTCACTGATGTCCAGTAGTCGACTCCCAGCCCCCCAATGGTCTAATTGACTTACCCTTAGACCACCCGTTGGGAGAGACGTTGAGATGGCCTTTTGGACATTTGTCTTGGGCCAATTTTTCTATATAAATTGGAGGAAGGTGGCTGTATTAACAAACATTCATTGCACATTTTTAAGCCTTCTCAATTGATTTTAAATATCTTATTGATCTCTTTGAAAAATTCTCTCTTGGCCAAAAGATTTTTATTTTATAAAGATTTTAAGCATAATTGGTTTGGCCCCTTGATTTGTGATTATCTCAAGCTTTTTCTTGATTATATTGAGATCACAAGCAAGTTTTCTTTTGATCGCATTTGTTTAATTTTCATTTTTTCTTGATATCAAAATTGTTTTCCATAGCCATTCAAAATACACTTAAAGAGCTTTATGTTGGGATCATGTAAATGGTAGACAAACAATAGATGGGGGTGATTAGTGTTTCTTAAAAATAATGTTTGAGTAAAAATCTAAACCCTCTAGTAATGCATAAGTCTCTTAAGAGAGTTACCTCTTAGGTACTTAATCAACACAATACTTGCAATAAAAAGAGATGTGTGTATGTGACAAAATATTGCTTGCTAACTCCTAAGTATAGGATGTCACCAATCAGTAAAATTCAAAGTGAGCCTAGGGTCGCACACGGCGACAACTTGTACAACCATTGCAACGATGATTGACCTAGGGAAAATTAATCAATATGAATAATACCACCTTTAAGGGTGTAGGATCGTTGGTTGAGAATGTTGTAAACTAAGATGTAAACTGATTAAATTGAGGAGAGTCGGGTAAAGGTTTTCACAATGTAGGAGACATATCATCGGCTAGGGCATGTCAAATCAAAAGATCTAACTTTCAAAAAAAAATGTAGGTGCAAAATGTAGTAGATGGGTAATCAAAATAATAAGCATGCTAGGAGAATGAGATTCCTCTCGGTTTCTCTCCCCTCCTGGGGTTTGCCCTCTTGGGTCTTAATAAACAACAATACGAAATGATGATCCATCAAACATAAGCATAAAAATGTGCAAGAGAATCAACATCCAAACCCTACATACCATCAACTACACCATCACCACATAACAGAGGCTTTAGCCATTCATCACAAGGAAAGACATCATGGTTAGTCTCAAAAATATCATCCAAATGCTCATACAAGTGGTCAAGATTGTTATGAATGGTCTTGGGACCTTTGGCATACAAGACCCTTGGTATCCACCCATGAATGTAACAATGAATGTAAAGCCCCTTAGTATTCTTCTCTTTGTAATAGTTACTCTATATAAATATAGTCTATGGCCTCCACCATAGATATCGATTCTCAACACGTTATCAGCACGATGCTTTAAGAAAAATTTCTACACATCAAATTTTCTTCTCTTCGAAAAGCGAAGGAATCAATTTCTTGGCTATTTGGATAGCCACCATCGCATGGAGGTTGCGCTATGGAATCTATTCTCGTTGGCGGCTCGTTCACCGACGTCGCAAGGATATGGATCGTATTATTCTATTCGGATCTCTTTTTCCAGATTTTTCCGGTTAGAGGTAATTCATCGATCCATTATAAAATCTTACCAACCAATTCATCCACACGAACTATTGAATGCAAAAACACTTAAATTGGGAACCATTTTATAGAAGCCAATGCATCTACTTTACAGTTTTGTTGTAAATGGCCAGTATAGTTGGCTTGTTATGAGTTCATCCATGGTAGGATTGGTGTAAATGATTTTATACATCTGCAACCTGAATATTTTGTCAAGATACTACACAGAGCATTCATTTTATTTAATCTCTGGATGAGAGTAGTCAAAGTTTCCTCCTTCGATAAATGTAAGAATATTTACAAAGCTTGCAAACATGTCTGAAATTGCTTCATATTTTCATGCCTGTTATGAATAGGACACATACATGACATTGCAAAGGATGTGTCAACAAAAAAAACAGCACATCACAAGGATATCATAATTAATTTGTTACAGATAATATACAGTTGGATTCCAATTCAGACTTGCCTTATTTTGAAAATTATACAAAAACAAACGAACCACCCTCTCCCCGTCGATCACTTGGCCTATGCAGTGAGGCTGCGTCCCCAACTCCGTTGACCCGTGAGGCTTCGGCACCCCTCCTCCGATGTTTGGCCTTGAGGATCCGTGTCCTTCGTCAATTGGCCATGGGGGCTCAGCCCCATCCCTATTTGCTCGGCATATGGAGGGATTTGTTTATCCGTCCAGGGGGTTCATGGGGCTACTCTCAGATGATCGGATTGATGATAGGAGATTGAAGGGCTTAGCCATTGGGATTCAAGCCGTCCCCGTGTGCAGGGACGTTAGACTTTGACCAATTAATATTTTTGGTATTGAATGGGTCATCCAAATTAATTGCTTATAGTAACATTGGGACATATAATGTTTAATTTAATTATATGTTACATGAGTCATGCTTGCTGCCATTTATTATTCTTGTTGTGGTTATAAAGGCCAAGAAAAATGCTTGCTGTTGTTATTTAAAAAAAAGAAAAAGAAAAGAAAAAGAAAAAAGACAACTTATTTTCTTTTTAAGGCATGGGCCTGAAGCCCACGGACATTCATCAAAGGGAAAAGCCTAACTGACCTGAAGCCCGTGTGCCTAAATTATTTTATTTTAAAAAAATCTGAAATATATAAATAAATAAATTTATATATATTTCTTCATGTGATGACATTTTTTGCGCATACTATTTTGCTTAAATGTTTTATATTATATGCATGATATGTTTATTACATATTATCTAATTCATGCAAATGCTTATAACTGTAATTATGTATAATGGCACACAAATAAAAAATTCTTCAAAAGATTAAATATCATATCTATTCTGAAAATTGAACTTGAAGTTCAAATTTTTATGTCAACACCCTTTTGCTCAACTAAAATGAAAATAAAAATACAAGGTTTTATGCGAAAACTTTTTATGCCATCTTATTAAAGATGCGCACTTCGCGGTATATAGATTCACAGATCTATGGTCTAGATAGATCGATACGGACACCAAAAGTGTGCCATAACACCGCTAAAACTCTTTTAGAGCAATCTCACTTTACAAGGAAAGATTCTTGAATCTAGCATTGCATATATGTTCACGCCTGAAGTCGTGACTTAATATATAAGTGAGAAATACATTATGAAATCGCACCCACGTATTTATTTCCATTTAGCATGTTTCTTTATCCACATAAAACCTGAATGACTCAAGAATATAATGGCATGAAGATCGTACGTGATCATTCAAATGGACTTAAAAAAGTCCCGCATAAATTTGTAAAGTGGAAGTATAGAAACAAGCTCTTTCCCTTGTATATATCTCCTTAAAGAGATTACTATTCATTCTTCCTTATAAATAACAATACTGAATACTGAAAACAGAGGAAGTCTAGGACCAACTTAGTCCTGATATTAAAATATAAATGGAAGATATGATATCCTCGACGTGGAATTAGCTATAGCAAACCAAGATCAGACCCAGCAGTTCTGATAAGACCCATAATGCTCTTGCATTATAAATGGTCATTGCCATAGAAAAATATATACAAAGTTAGTCTACATGACAAAGGTCGATCTACCTATTGTATATTAGCTACTTCTCAAGGACAAATAGACTTTGAAAACAAATTTAATATGGAATCATAACATAATTCTTAGTGAGTATTTTTCAAATATAGTTGTAGACGTATGCTTTCAAAAATAGTTAACCCTAATAATAGTCCAATTGAAAACTATTTTTTGGACGTCTACTTGAGATTCAGGTTTTACAGACCTGAATACTCTATATGAGGATGCCCATTATTCTCAAAAATCAATAAAAGAAACTTACCAAGTTTCGATGGATATTCGTCAAAACAAAATCCCTAATTAATGACTCAAGAAATCAATGAAGCTAGAAGCTTTGTCCCACTATGATCCGCGTAATTGTCAATGTGAAGATGAAATCCTTCACAGTTTGACAATAGTTCACATATTACCGGACAAAATTAACTTGAGCATTTTAATTGACTTTCATAAGTCTCACATAAATTCGAAAAGAGTAAGCAAATGGAACACCAGAAGTGTCCAGAATCGTCCAACTATTAACTTTGGAACGATATAATATGTCACCATCGATTGATGATGCACGACATCATTAACCAATCTTATAATTCTGAAGAACATGAAGTTTCCTCAGAATGGTGCATTATCATTATCCCATTTAACGGGAAAAATGATTATGAGATCATCTCCACTACACGTGGACATTGACTCTCAAAACTTCCTCTAATAGAATTTAAGATGATATATTTATTATCATCATTAAAATAATAAGACCTTTGGGTCTCTTGAGAGTACTTGAGGAATTAAAGTGGACTTATCCACTACCTACATAAGGCTGATCGATGATGTACTTTAGAGTACTCATCCATCTATCCTCTAAAAATGGTCATTATCAAACCTATTATCCAACCGCAGTCCAGCTTTTCCAAAGCAAATGGGACACATTACTAAATTGCGGATTTTTGGATAACACCGGGAAATCAATTATATTTAACAACTGGAAGAAAATTGAACACCCTGAAGCTTTGTGTTCACACCCAGAAACGGGTTATATGTAAATCATTAAAATGATTTAAACGGATTACTTGTCCATTAGAAATCCAGTTGTAGGTGACCATGTGGGAACATGCAAACCATTAGAACGCCTCCTTAGAACCTATTTATATGAGCCTGATCACCTCATATAAACAGTTTCCGAGAACCCCTAAACGGGGGAAGCGTTTAGTGCACATCTTATCGATGGAGCCATGATGAGTATACATCCCCATATCACCACTATGGACCATCAGAACACAGAACTATTTATCGGAAGTGTTTCAGAGTGTTTTCTCACTACAAAAGCGTTGACCGTGGACACCCGGTCAACGTGGTCAAGGGATCCGCTTGGGTCCCTTGGATGCGTCGAATCGATGCGGTCGAGGCGCGAGTCGGAGCTGCAGACGGCGTGGAGCACGTCGGCTGGGCCGAATCGGGGTCCTCGGTCGTCGGTAGGGCGAGGGGAAGCCTCGGCCTGGGTTGAGACGCTCGGCCTCGGTCGGACTTGCTCGGCCTCGGCGGTTGGACGACGAGGGGTAGCCTCGATCGTCCAGCTGGTTACGTGGTCGGCGAGGGGCGGAGGGGAAGCCTCGGCCCGTGGATCGGATGTCCTCCTGTGCAGACGAGAACGCTCGTCAGGGGGCCGGACCTTGGTTCCGGCCAAATCCCCTCCGATGCCTAAGTCAGACAGTGATCTGAAAGAGGAGGCCCGGTGGAGACGGTTCGACTCGAGAGGAGATCTGAACGGCGTCTCACAGCGCGAGCGGGGGAGGAAGGAGATGAAATGGGGGAACCAGGTCGTTGATGGAGTACCTTAGGTTTTAGATACCTGAGATGCGGTCCTTTGTCCTGTCGTCCTTCTAGCCCTTTTATAGAGCTCCCGGCGTGATTGCCCCCGGCCCACGTCGCTCATCCGCCCTCAATCGTGCCCCCTCGATCCGCCCCTCCGTCGCCGCTCCCTGCGCCATGCCAGCACCTCCCCATTACCGCCATTTAGTGGTCGCGGAACCGGGGGAGCGGTTATCGCAGGAGTGGGCGAGTGACCAGCGTGTTACCGGGGCCGGGTCGACATTCGGGGGGTCCCTTATAGGGCCTTATCGAGTGGACCTGAGCGCGTAGATGGGCTTCGGAGCCGGCAGTCGGGCTTCTGGGCTCGTGTCTTTCGGGTCTCGGTCGAATAGGCATAACAATTGCCCCCATCGGTCGGGTTGATCGGCTTCGGCCGGTTCGGCTCGGCCGATGTGACTTCCGCCGACTTTGACAGTTTTCGTCAGTTGATGCTGACTCATTTATTAGTTGTCATCATGAGTTGGTCCGTTCGATACTTTTAAGGCCCGGGCTCCGAAGCGCCGTAGGTCCTCTGATGCTGCCACGTGTAGCTGCAAGCTTATCCCCACCGTTCGCGGGGTCGTCTTAAGTTGGGAAGCTGAGGGGTTCGTGAGCCGCCATCAGTGGGGTCGATCGGCCTTGGCTAGCTCGGTTCGACCGCTGTGCCTCCTGGGGTTCCGAGTGGCGCTTCAGTCAAGGCGTGGTCATAAATGTAGGTCATGATGAGGCGGATCGATTGGACTTCCTTTGGCGCCGATTTCGAAACGCCGCCGGTTCTTCGAGGCCTGCCACGCGTTCTTGTCAGGCGCTTCGAATTCGCCCCTGCGCCCGGTATATAAATCCCCAGCTGCGTTGATCTCCACTTTTCTCTTGCTCTTCCATTGTTCTAGGCTTTCCACAACTCGGAGTTTCCCGTCGCCTTCGCTTCCTTGTCTCCTCCAAACTAGTTAAAAGGTAATTCCTCTCTTGCTTTCGTATTATGGCTGCTCTTAGGATAGGCGGCTCTGGCCAAGGGGCGAGGGGTTCTCTGGAGTCCAGGCGGCGCGGGCCCCGGCTAGTGGGATCTGGTTCCTCCGCTGGGAGTCGTCCCCTCCGAGATAAGGGGAAGGGGAAGCTCTTCCCAGACTTCGCCTATGATGACGTGGCGTCGGCTGCCGTGCGGCTTAACGTGCCTCCGGTTGTCCTCCGAACGCCATCGGGGACCCCTCCTTCAGTGGCCACGGAGATCCGGGAAAGGTATCTCTGCTTCCCGTACGACGTCCACGTTCCATTCGCCGACGAGCGGATTTGCCTTCCGAGGAGCAATGAGGTCGGCGTCTACGTCGAGATGTTTCGCCTGGGTCTTCGTTTCCCGCTCAATCCCTTCCTCATCCAGGTCATGGAATATCTCATGGTGCCCCTTTGCCAGTTCACCCCTTGTTCGATTGCGGTACTGACGGGCTTCGCGACGCTCTGCTGTACCCGCGGGCTGGAGCCGTCTTTCCCCCTTCTTTTCCACTTTTATCAGATCCAGACGGTCGGCCCGGGGTCATGGCTGTAACTCCGAGCTCGCTCGAGGAGGGAGTGCCTGATCGGGCTGCCTCGCTGGTCGGGGGATTGGAGTTCGGATTATGTCTTTGTGATCTTCCTGGAGGATGCCCAGATTTTGACAAGTTGGGGCGGGTCTGTCCAGCCTCGTCCGCCGCTAGCCCTCTCTGACGTTGATCAGGCAGCCGCTGCGCTGCTGTCGACCCTCCCCTTGGAATCGAAGTCCATCTGGTCCTTGTTGGACGACCTACTCCTGAAGGCCGTCTTGTGGTCTCCTGGTAGGTCACTTTTTCAGTCTTGAATTGCCCTGTGACTCATCCTGATTTTGGTTTCCCTTGCAGGGATGGCTGGCCGTGAGTTCGTCCGTGACGTCGATGAGCTGATCCGTCGTGGAGCCGCTCGGAGCCGAGGCGGTACCTCCGGAAGGGCGCCCCGACGGACCGTTGAGGAGGAGGTGCGCCGAGCTGAGCCCTCCGTGGGCAAGGTGGTGGCCGTGCCTCCCGCTTCTTCCTCTGGCGATCTCCTCCCCGGGGGCGTCGTAAGGGCCGGACCCGCCCCGTCAGCCCAAGGGGCAGGGGATGATGACGGGTCCGGTGCGGTCCCTCCTGCCCTTGGCGCGCCCCCTCCCGTCCTCGAGAGTGGAGATGGGGCAAGGCGGAAGCGCTCCCCTTCGTCGCTCGTGGAGCCTCACGGAGGGAAGAAGAGGAGGGAGGATGCGGAACCCTCCAGCCCGGCGTGTTCCGTGCTTCCTGTGGCTACCACCGGGGATCTTCCGGTGGCTCTGACAACCACCCCCGTCGCTGCGTCCCTGCTTCCGTCGCCGGGAATCGGAACCCTGTTGGCGAGCCATATGGCTTCCCTCGATGTCGTCCCCGGGAGTTCGGTGTTTGTCGATCGAGCCTTGGCCCAGCAGGTTGCTGAGGTCTCCGTCCTCCCCCGGGACCGCAGTCTCCTCGAGAAGATCCCTGCCGACAAGATGTCGGATTCCTTGATCTGGATCCTTCAGCAGGTTCGGCTATCTTGCTATCCTTTCCTTCCCTTTATTCTCTTCTTAGCCCCTGTCTCGTCTTCCAGGGTTCAGCGCTCGCCGTGGAGTTGCAGTGCCGAGCCGTCCGCTTGAGGGAGCTGGAGGAGTCCTCCATGAGGGCCCACGAGCGGGCCGGGGCGGCGGAGGTGGCTATGACGGAGGCCCAGATGGAGTCTCGGCATCTCAAGCTCCGTGTGGCCGAGTTGGAGGGACGAGTGTGTGACCTCCAGGGAAAGTTGGAGGACGCTCGGCAGTCGGCTGAGGAAGCGGCGGAGTCGTTCCGCCTGGAGAGGGAGGAGCTTCAGAGGGAACTGTCGGATCGGCGCCAGGTGACGCGGCTTGCAGAGGAGGTGGAGAGGGGTGTCGTCGAGACCCTGGGGAGGAGTATCTTCGAGGTTCTCAGGGAGGCCTTCGGTGCGTATGAAGACCTCATCGCCCCTCGGATCGTCGAAGTCGTCCAGTCTTCCTTCCGGGAATGTGCGGAGCGCGTTTGGCAAGCCCCTCTGCCGATCGATCCTCCTCGCTCCGAGCAGGGGGAGGCGCCCGAGGATGCGTCCTCTCAAGCCCGGGTCCCATAGGTCGTCCCTCCTGGCCGGTTATCCTCAAATTTTTTAGCATCCGCTTCGCTTTGGGCCAATCTACTTGAAATGGATCCCTGACCCCGCTTTCTCCTTCGGCCTCGCCACCGACTCCCTGCTTCAGAGCCAACAATTGCTGGTTGCATGGATGTTTGCTTAGGCCAGCAACTTTTGGGTTCTTGGTCGACAAGTTTTGCTTCGCCGGTGTTGCCCTAGTTTCTGTAGGTGACGAGCTTTGTCGTTCGTTGAGAGCGGATGATTTGTAGAGAGGCTTCTTCACTTTGATTTCCTGTAAATAAGACACACTATTATAAACGAAATTTGACTTACTTGGACTTCTCGAGTATTTTGCTTTGTTGCTTCGTCCTCGGCCTAGGATCGGTTGACGCCCGAGCTGGCGGGGGGAGTTGTCTTCAAGTTTTGAGCGATGGAGTCGGTCGGCGAGGGCGAAGCTCCTCGGCTTAGGACCGGTTGGCGTTCGCGCTGGCTGGGGGAATTGCCCCCAGACTTATGAGCGCAAGAGTCGGTCGGCGAGGGCAAAATTCCTCGACTTAGGACCGATCGGCGTCCTCGCTGGCCGGGGGAATTGCCCCCAAACTTACGTGCGTGGGGGTTGGTCGACGAGGGCAAAGCTCCTCGGCTTAGGACCGATCGGCGTCCGCGCTGGCTGGGGGAATTGCCCCCAGACTTACGTGCGCGGGAGTCGGTCGGCGAGGGCAAAGCTCCTCGGCTTAGGACCAGTCGGCGTCCGCGCCGGTTGGGGGAGTTGCCCCCAGACTTACGAGCGCAAGGGTCGGTCGGTGAGGGCAAAGCTCCTCGGCTTAGGACCGATCGGCGAGGGCGAAGGACCGGCTCGGTCTGACCCCCTCCCCCTCCGGTAAAGCGGAGGTCTTCCTTCTTATGCACCCTCAGTGAAATGTTGAAGATTAAGAAAAGACAAAAGGGAATGCGATTGTACTCTTAAGAGTCCTGTCGGACTAGTACAGTTGGAGGAAAGAAAAAAGGAAATGAAGCTAGATAGAGGGATGTAAACCTAGATGATCCCCTCGGACTAGGCTGTGACTGGAGGGAGAGACCTCGCCAGCTCACTCTATGATGCGGAGAGGTCCTTGGACGGTGTTGATCTTCTTCCCCTTGTCCGGCTGCATGGAGGTCCCCTCTCCGTGGGCTGGCTCGTCGGTTAAGCTCCTGGCGTGTCCCCGACTCATCAGCTTCTCGATGTCCTTCTTTAAGTGCCAGCAGTCTTCAGTGTCGTGGCCATCGTCCTTGTGGTACTTGCAGTATTTCTCCCTATTCTTCCCACCTCTTTTTGCCCTCGGTGGGGGGCGATCGGCGCGCTCTTCCTTCTGCACTTGAGCGAGGATGGCGTCTGGGGTGGCGTCTCTCGTACCTTCTCCGCGCTGCCTGTTTCTCGGCCTCTTCTCGGTCCGGTATCCTTCAGGGCTGCCTCGTCCACTGTCGCCGCGCTTGGTCCCTCGAGTGGCTTTTCCTGCATCAACGGCCAAGGCCTCCTCGGTCAACATGAAGCGCTCGGCCCTCGCCATGATCCCGGGGAGGTCCTTCGGGGGATCGTTGTGCAGAGACTTCTTAAGGCCTCTGTGGCACAGCCCTTTCTTAAGGGCCGTTTGGACCACAAGGTCGGGAGGGCTGTTCACGTTCAGCCTCTCCGTGTTGAAGCGACGCATGAACTGTCGGAGCGGCTCGGCTGGGCCCTGCACTATGTTGAACAGATGTTCAGCATCAGGCTTGATCTGCCTCCCCGCCATGAACTGTTTGCAGAACAGCTGGGTGAGTTCCTCGAAGCTGTCGATGGAGCGGCTGGGCATGCTGCGGTACCAGGTCCTCGCCGCTCCCTTGAGAGTAGAATAGAAGCCTCGACAGAGCAGGTCATCGTCAGCTCCTTGGAAGGACATGTCCCCATCGTAATCCATCACGTGGTTCCCCGGGTCCCCTATCCCGTCGTACTTCCCCAGCGTCGGGATCTTGAATCGAGAGGGGACCCGCGCGTCGGTTATCCTCCGTGATAAGGGGCACCGGTCCCCGTGGATGCCTCCGGGGGTTCGACACCCATCTGCCTCCGGTCCGTTCGGTGGTGGAGGGGGCACCAGCGCCGGCGGGGCTGGCTCCGCAGCCCTCGCCACACTAGGGGTCGGGCTGACCCGGCGTTCCCGGCTCCTCCGGTGGGAGCTCCCGCTCCGCCGCGATCGGTCTCTCGAGTGGTGTCGATTGCTTCTCTTGCGGTGGGGTGACCGTGGTCGACGAGATGACGTGGTCACCGATTCGTCCCTCGTGCCTTCAGTTTCTCTTCGGCTCCTTTCACGACGAGGGGAGGAGGCGCGTGATCTCGCCTGGCGGGAGCGAGACAACGTGAACCGACGCTCCGTGTTCAGTCCTTGGTTCCCGTGGTCATCGACCACAGCGGATCGTAAGAGCGGAGGACCCCCTGCCCAACGATGGTCGTCGCCCAATGCGCCTCCGTTAGCCGGCGCGGTGCTGACGAGCTGCTGGACCGCCGCGACCAGCGTCTGGATGTTCGCGTTGGTCTCCTGGGCCAGGGCACGGAGTTGTCCCTGTGTGGCCAATTCCGACCCGCCAATCTCTTCAGTTGTGGGGGCGGGGTGATTGTTGACGGGCGTGCCTTCGAGGTTGCCGTTGGTTGCCCCATTCCCCTCCTCCGGGATGGGGGGCATGCGCTTCCTTCCGTTGCTGGCTCGTGCCATTGCGGGTGTGGTTTGCTTCTTCGTGGGACAATTCGTAGTTCCCACAGACGGCGCCAGATGTTTCAGAGTGTTTTCTCACTACAAAAGCATTGACCGTGGACACCCGGTCAACGTGGTCAAGGGATCCGCTTGGGTCCCTTGGATGCGTCGAATCGATGCGGTCGAGGTGCGAGTCGGAGCTGCAGACGGCGTGGAGCACGTCGGCTGGGCCGAATCAGGGTCCTCGGTCGTCGGTAGGGCGAGGGGAAGCCTCGGCCAGGGTTGAGACGCTCGGCCTCGGTCGGACTTGCTCGGCCTCGGAGGTCGGACGACGAGGGGTAGCCTCGATCGTCCAGCTGGTTACGTGGTCGGTGAGGGGCGGAGGGGAAGCCTCGGCCCATGGATCGGATGTCCTCCTGCGTAGACGAGAACGCTCGTCAGGGGGCCAGACCTTGGTTCCGGCCAAATCCCCTCCGATGCCTAAGTCAGACAGTGATCTGAAAGAGGAGGCCCGGCGGAGATGGTTCGACTCGAGAGGAGATTTGAACGGCGTCTCACAGCGCAAGCGGGGGAGGAAGGAGATGAAATGGGAGAACCAGGTCGTTGATGGAGTACCTTAGGTTTTAGATACCTGAGATGCGGTCCTTTGTCCTGTCGTCCTTCTAGCCCTTTTATAGAGCTCCCGGCGTGATTGCCCCCGGCCCACGTCGCTCATCCTCCCTCAATCGTGCCCCCTCGATCCGCCCCTCCGTCGCCGCTCCCTGCGCCATGCCAGCACCTCCCCATTACCGCCATTTAGTGGTCGCGGAACCGGGGGAGCGGTTATCGCAGGAGTGGGCGAGTGACCAGCGTGTTACCGGGGCCGGGTCGACATTCGAGGGGGGGGTCCCTTATAGGGCCTTATCGAGTGGGCCTGAGCGCGTAGATGGGCTTCGGAGCCGGCAGTCGGGCTTCTGGGCTCGTGTCTTTCGGGTCTCGGTCGAATAGGCGTAACAGGAAGTAATTACACCAGATAAATTGATTCTGAGCACTCTGAACAGTGGAAGCATTTAAATCACTTCTCCTAAGACGTGCATTGATGGGCCCTCTTTTAAAGACTTGATGTGATCCTGAAGATCATTCATAACCTTAATTCCCCAGTATTAGGTTTAACAAAAATACTATAATCATCCATGAGCCTGAAGCTCAATTTGACCATTTAAAACATTAATACCTATGATCTGATTATCATGAATAGTGATGAGATCCTGAAGATCCACACTTATGAAACTGGTAAACATTTATCAGACATAGCTACTGACAATATAAATATTGTCAAATTCACACATCCCTGCTACTAAAAATCCAGCTAGGATTGACATACCAAATATAATGGATGCAATCCACCAGTAGCAGAAGTGGATATCCTTAATGGATGAGAGGACATACCACGAGACCCTAAAACAATACCACCACAGGAAAGTGAGCTCATCTCCATATCCTCTCCCTTTCCGGAACCTCCTGAAGAGATAAATCTGGAATAAATTGAATAAGGTACGTACACGGAGAGGTATTTGGATAAAACACACTTGTCGACAATTACTCACATTTCATTTTTCCATAGATATCGTTCCCAATCTCCGTTTCCTGAAGCAAACGTAGAAATTTGGCCAGATTATGTGGAACGAGGTAATAATAAGTTGATCTGGACTCACTTATGAAATGTGAAGTGTTTGGACCCGAAGTCCTGATATCAAAAGATATCAAACCTGTGGGTTACTGAGTATTGTATAAATAAATAAAATCGTATGCTATAAGCAAAAGGCTATAGCTTGGAGGTTTATTTCGCTAAAACTAGGAAGTAACCATGTAAGATGAGCTTAACTCACTTACAAAATTATTGGAACTGATGCATCAGACCCCTTGGTCATAGTTGCGAAAACCATACGATTGGCAAAGATAATTTTAGGCTATGTTGCTATGGATGATGTGACAACATACCCTTATGAACCATCATCCTGAAGATGAAACATCATCCTGAAGATGAAACTATCATCCCGAAGATGAAACCATCATCCTGAAGATGAAACCATCATCCTGAAGATGAATTATCATCCTGAAGATGAAACTATCATCCCGAAGATGAAACCATCATCTTGAAGATGAATAATCATCCTGAAGATGAAACCATCATCCCGAAGATGAAACCATCATACTGCAGATGAATTATCATCCCGAAGATGAAACCATCATCCTGAAGATGAATAATCATCCCGAAGATGAAACCATCATCCTGAAGATGAATAACCATCCAGAAGATGAATAATCATCCAGCAGATGAATTATCATCCAGAAGATGAAATTATCATCCAGTCGATGAAGAAACATGGATAATTACAATCCACTAATACACCTACTAGTTGTATGGATGCACATTAAGACCCCTTCCGTTCACTGGAAGAGGGGAATGATATCCTAGGTCCTGAAGTGCCTTACTCAAGTGTCTTTTGCACACTCCTTTATCTGGCAGTAAACCCTTTAACCAGATACAGTGCATCGCCTGCAGCGCACCACTGGACCAGAGATATGTAGCTTCTGCGCTACCTCCAAGGGTCAAGGATCATCCAACATGTTAAATGTATTTGCAGATACAGGTTACAGATCATTACGATGACTACAACAAAGGAACGACCAACTCCTGGAGACCAGCAAAGCGTGCTTCCAAGGCAACATCAATCCTACCATCCCGAGAGGCTAATCATCCAAGAAGCAAATCATGAGTATGCATAGCCAGGTCCTGTAGTACCTCGCAGACACAGTGACGACTGGATCAAAGACGTGGAGCTACCTACCGAGTCTGTAGACCGCTCCTCTTCAGAAGAGTTCCCTCAGATTCAGTAGTTGCCATATATGAATGCTACTTGTATAGATGAGCGATACTTGTATAGATTAGCGATTTCTTGTATTTTGTACTTATTCTTGAAATATTGTAAGAGATTGATGTATAGTTACATAGGAGATCTGCAAGCCTGCAGCTTGTTCAGATCAGGGGGAGTCAAATGAAATGTTGTACTCTTTTCCCTTGGCTATTGGTTTTTCCCACTGGGTTTTCCATAGCTAAAGGTTTTAACGAGGCAACCTCATTGACTCTGGATCCAGAAGTATCCACCGCTAAATACTTCGACTAATCAGGGGAAGTTATGGGGAACTGTACTCTTTTTCCTTGGCTATTGGTTTTTCCCACTGGGTTTTCCACAGCTAAAGTTTTTATTGAGGCAATTATCCCTAACTCAGGATCCAGAAGTATCCACTCCTTATGATACTCATAAGCATTAGAATCCTGCAGTATTCATATGTTGAGTATAAAATTATGGTTGGATAAGGGGAAGTGTTATGAATGGTCTTGGGACCTTTGGCATACAAGACCCTTGGTATCCACCCATGAATGTAACAATGAATGTAAAGCCCCTTAGTATTCTTCTCTTTGTAATAGTTACTCTATATAAATATAGTCTATGGCCTCCACCATAGATATCGATTCTCAACAAAGATGTAGATAAGCAAGAAAAATATAATTTTTGGATCAAAAAGACCCCCCCTTGTAGATGATTCCCAACTGCACGCTTCTTCCTACACTGGGTTTCTGTAATAGCCATGTTATTAATATACGTGTATTAGTACGTATTCTTGAGACGTATGAGTACATATAAAATTCTTGGGTATTTCTATGATTTTTCCTTGATATTTGTGAGGATTAAAATATTTTTAATACTTTTTAAACATCAAATGGCATTACATAAAAGAAGTATATGAGATACATACTCATATGGGGAAGTATACGTAGTATATTAATAAGTATAATAATTTTCCTAAAAACAAAAATCTTAAAATTTCCCTAATGAGACACCTCATAACATGAGGTGTCAGTAGAGGGTTAATCCCCACCTAACCTTTGGATAGGTGGCAAGCTTAGGGAGATTATGGTTGATGACAAGGCTTTTAAGGAGATTAAAAGGGAAAATTTTTGGGAGAAAATCAGAAGAAAAAGAGAAAGAAACTCTCTCTCTCCCTCTCCCTACCCAGCTCACGCACAAGAGCCCTGCTGCTATTTTTCTCCTCAAGTCAAATAACCCAACCCAAAACCAAACCCTACTCTTGGAGACCTTCTGAAGCTAAGCTCCTTCTCTTCCAATTGATGATTCAAGGTAGGAGAAGAAGGGCCCCAGATTATTGAAATACAAATTCAGGTAGGAACCTAACTAAATTAGATAGGATTTCGTTTTAGAATCGATAGGATTTTGTTTTGTTGGTTGTTTTTGGGAGATGGTTTCTGCTGTAAGTTCATCCATGCATAATTCTCTTTCTAGTATGTCACAAATCATGGAAAAATATAATATGGAAAGTTTAAGAAGTTATTTACAATTTTCATTTAGAAACCATGATCTAATTATGTTTATATCGTGACTGCATCAATGATCTATGCAGTAGTGACCAATTCTATCGGAATCTGCACCCTTTCACTAAAAAGAGTAGAACTCCCACTGTAGTGATCCAACCATTATGATTTTGGTCAATTTGGAAAGTTAACTTCAATATCTAAAACTTTTGTGTTTTGATCACACTGAGAATCTGATTGTAATTTATTATAATTAACATATATTTAGGGCTCAACAATTCTGTTTAAAAACAGAATCTGTATCCTACAGGGTTTAGCCCATATTAATTAGCTCCTTAACTCTAAATTTATGATATTTGGTATATGAGTAGAAGAATTCCTTCTCTACAACTTTCATTTAGTAATTTTTACCAAATTCAGAAGGGATATAGGTGATAACTGTCTTGCTTTAGTTTAATCGTCATACAATTTACAGCACGATGAATTCAAAACTGTCGTTTTGAGATGGAAAATCTCTTGTAGGTCCGGATGTCTAGAGTTCAACCATCAGGCATCTAGAACAATGGTCCAGACGTCTGGTCAATGAACTCCAGAGGCCTGGTCAACGAAGCCAAAATTCAAGTGTTCTATGTTTCCAGAAAACTGTTTTCTGCAGATAGTCTATATTCGAACTAATGTAAAATTTTTTGTAGTTGGAATTTCTTGTCCATTCCAAGCCCATTAGTTAGTAAATTTTGTTAGATTTCAACGTATCTTGAATCATCCCAATTGGAGTCAAATTAAGAGAGTTATGCACATCTCAGTGAACATGTGTCAATCTAGACAGATTCTGTCAGACGCTGAAAACGTCTGAGCAGTCATCTGAATAGTGAACCAGACACCTGGACCATGAACTCCAGACATCTTGTCGACCACAAAATCTATCTGAAGGTTATTTTTCCAGCATGACACTAACGTGGATGTTTTTCCTTTCAATGTATGATTCTTACTCCAAGTTTAATTTAAATGTTGTAGATGCATATCTCTATGTTCTATGTGTTATAAGCATGCTAGCTCCATGTTAATATTGTGTGCCAAGACCATGCCATGAGTTATTCAAGTCATATATCATGTTATTATGTTGCAAGCATGAAAGAGAATCATGCTACTTCTAATGAGATCTTTATGTATTATTGGCCATGAAAAGAAGGTGAATTGAAATAATGAATGGATATAATGAAATATTCAAATGATTTCTGTAAATGAGAAAGTATCATGAAATGATGAAATTGAAAGCGTGGTGAGAGTAACAAGTCTGGAATTCTTATTCCATTCAAAGATGGGGGAGATTTCAGATGTGGGTTTGGGGGAAGTACCTGTAAAAAGTAGACATTAAGGAGTGGACACAGATTTGATTCTCACCCACACCCCCGAAAGCCAGCATGAGGAGTAGACAGGGTTAGAGAGGCTGGTGGTGTACACATGATGCACCATTACGGTAATGGATGGTTTGCTCCATTTTTCACAAAACTCGAGAATTCTCACTCCCGACAGAAGGAGTTACGAGAGGCCCCTACGTTGCTCGTGTCACGGTTTGGGGTACCACTTTCACCCACCCTAGGTGAAGTCCAGCTCCTTATGTGTCCCACGGTTTACACGATGATACGTCTATTTTGCGAAGGCCCAACAACATAGGCCCAAAAGCATGAAGCCCGAAAGATACGAGCCTGGATGCCCGACCGCCGATCGGAAGCCCATCTGCGCGATCAGGCCCGCCCGGCAAAGCCCCATAGAGGGCCCCCAAATATCGATCCGACCCGGCCCCGATAACGCACGAGTCACTCACCCACTCCAGCGATAACCGTTCCCCCGATCCCGTTACCACTTAATGGCTGTTATGGGGAGGTGCTGGCATGGCGCAGGGAGCGGCGACGGGGGGGGGGGGGGGGGGGTGGATTAAGGGGGCACGTTCGAGGGCGGACGGGCGACGTGGGTCGGGGGCAATCACGGCGGGAGGTCTATAAAAGGGTTAGAAGGACGACTGGACAGAGGACCGCATCTCAGGTACCTAAAACCTAAGGTACTCCATCAACGACCTAGTTCCCCCATTTCATCTCCTTCCTCCCCCGCTCGCGCCGAGAGACACCGTTCAGATCTCCTCTCGAGTCGAACCGTCTTCGCCAGGCCTCCTCTTTCAGATCACTGTCTGACTTAGGCATCGGAGGGGATTTGGCCGGAACCAAGGTCCGGCCCCCCTGACGAGTGTT
Organism: Scilla litardierei; assembly: GCA_030789695.1. Classification (NCBI taxonomy): domain Eukaryota; kingdom Viridiplantae; phylum Streptophyta; class Magnoliopsida; order Asparagales; family Asparagaceae; genus Scilla; species Scilla litardierei. Next base: position 31,913,612 of record CM061133.1, read on the forward strand.
CTCGTCTACGCATGAGAACATCAGATCCACGGGTCGAGGCTTCCCCTCCGCCCCTCGCCGGCCACGCATCAAGCGAGACGACCGAGGCTACCCCTCGTCACCCGCCCGACCGAGGCCGATCACGACCGTCCGAGGCCGAGCGTTTCACACCGGGCCGAGGCTTCCCCTCCGCCCCGCGACCGGCCACGTAACCAGTGGGACGATCGAGGCTACCCCTCGTCGTCCGACCGTCCGAGGCCGAGCGTCTCCGATCGGGTCGAGGCTTCCCCTCGCCCTCCTTGCGACCAAGGACCCCGATTCGGCCCAGCCGACGCGCTCCACGTCGTCTGCAACTCCGACTCGCGTCTCATCTGCACCGACTCGACACACCCGAGGGACCCCCGAGGGACCCTTGACCACGTTGACCGGGTTATCCACGGTCAACGCTTTTGTAGTGAGAAAACACTCTGAAACATCTGGCGCCGTCTGTGGGAAACACAAACTATCCCACGAAGAAGCAAACCGCACCTGCAATGGCACGAGCCAGCAACGGAAAGAGACGCATGCCCCCCATCCCGGAGGAGGGGAATGGCGCATCCAACGGTAACCTTGAAGACACGCCCGTCAACAATCACCCCGCCCCCTCAACCGAAGAGATTGGCGGGTCAGAACTGGCCACACAGGGACAACTCCGTGCCCTGGCCCAGGAGACCAATGCGAACATCCAGACGTTGGTCGCGACAGTACAGCAGCTCGTCGACACTACGCCAGCTAACGGAGGCGTGTTGGGCGACGACCATCGTTGGGCGGGGGGGTCCCCCGCTCTTACGATCCGCTGTGGTCGATGACCACGGGAACCAAAGACCGAACACGGAGCGTCGGTCCACATTGTCCGGCTCCCGTCAGGCGAGATCACGCGCCTCCTCCCCTCATCGTGAAAGGAGCCGAAGAGAAACTGAAGGCACGGGGGAAGAATCGGTGACCGCGTCGTCTCGTCGACCACGATCACCCCACCGCAGGAGAAGCAATCGACACCACTCGAGAGACCGATCGCGGCGGAGTGGGAGCTCCCGCCGGAGGAGCCGGGAACGCCGGGTCAGCCCGACCCCCAGTGTGGCAAGGGCCGTGGAGCCAGCCCCGCCGGCGCCTGTGTCCCCTCCACCACCGAACGAACCAGAGGCAGGCGGGTGTCGAACCCCCGGGGGCATCCACGGAGACCGGTGCCCCCTATCACGGAGAATAACTGACGCGCGGGTCCCCTCTTGATTCAAGATCCCGACGCTGGGGAAGTATGACGGGATAGGAGACCCGGGAAACCACGTGGTGGACTACGAGGGAGACATGTCCTTCCAAGGAGCTGATGATGACCTGCTCTGCCGGGGCTTCTATTCGACTCTCAGGGGAGCGGCAAGGACCTGGTACCGCAGCCTACCCAGCCGCTCCATCGACAGCTTCGAGGAACTCACCCAGCTGTTCTGCAAACAGTTCATGGCAGGGAGACAGGTAAAGCCTGACGCTGAACATCTGTTTAACATAGTGCAGGGCCCAGCCGAGCCGCTCCGACAGTTCATGCGCCGCTTCAACGCGGAAAGGCTGAACGTGAACAGCCCTCTCGACCTTGTTGTCCAAACGGCCCTTAAGAAAGGGCTGCGCCATAGAGGCCTTAAGAAATCCCTGCACAATGATCCCCCGAAGGACCTCCCAGGGATCATGGCGAGGGCCGAGCGCTTCATGTTGACCGAGGAGACCTTGGCCATTGAGGCAGGGAAGGCCACTCGAGGGACCAAGCGCGGCGACAGCGGACGAGGCAGCCCCGAAGGGTACCGGACCGAGAAGAGGCCGAGAAACAGGCAGCGGGGAGAGGGTACGAGGGACGCCACCCCAGACGCCGTCCTCGCTCAAGTACAGAAGGAAGAGCGCGCCGATCGCCCCCCACCGAAGGCAAAAAGAGGTGGGAAGAATGGGGAGAAGTACTGCAAGTACCACAAGGACAATGGCCACGACACTGAAGACTGCTGGCACTTAAAGAAAGACATTGAGAAGCTGATGAGCCGGGGGCACGCCAGGAGTTTAGCCGACGAGCCGGCCCACGGAGAAGGGACCTCCATACAGCCGGACAAGGGGAAGAAGATCAACACCGTCCAAGGACCCCTCCGCATCATAGAGTGAGCGGGCGAGGTCCCTCTCCCCAGCCGTAGCCTAGTCCGAGGGGATTATCTAGGTTCACATCCCTCTGTCTAGCTTTATTTCCTTTTCCTTTCCTCCAAATGTACTAGTCCGACAGTACCCTTAAAAGTACAATTGCATTCCCTTTTGTCTTTTCTCAATCTTCGACGGAATCAACATTTCACTAAGGGTGCAAAAGAATGAAGACCGCCGCCTCACTAGAGAGGGAGGGGGAGCTTCATCCTCGCCGACCAACTCCTGCGCTCATAAGTCTGGGGCAATTCCCCCAGCCAGCGCGGACGCCGACCGGTCCTAAACCGAGGAGCTTCGTCCTCGCCGACCAACTCCTGCGCTCATAAGTCTGGGGGCAATTCCCCCAGCCAGCGCGGACGCCGACCGGTCCTAAGCTGAGGAGCTTCGCCCTCGCCGACCAACTCCTGCGCTCATAAGTCTGGGGGTAATTCCCCCAGCCAGTGCGGACGCCGACCGGTCCTGAGCCGAGGAGCTTCGCCCTCGCCGACCAACTCCTGCGCTCGTAAGTCTGGGGGCAATTCCCCCAGCCAGCGCGGACACCGACCGGTCCTAAGCCGAGGGGCTTTGCCCTCGCCGACCGACACCTGCGCTCGTATGTCTGAGGGCAATTCCCCCCAGCCAGCGCGGACGCCGACCGGTCCTAAGCCGAGGAGCTTTGCCCTCGCCGACCGACTCCTGCGCTCATAAGTCTGGGGGCAATTCCCCCAGCCAGCGCGGCCACCGGCCGGTCCTAAGCCGAGGAGCTTCACCCTCGCCGACCGACTCCATCGCTCGTGAATCTGGAGGCAATTTCCCCAGCCAGCTCAGGCGTCAACCAGTCCCAGGCCGAGGACAAGGTAGCAAAGCAAAATACGCGAGAAGTCAGAGTAAGTCAATCTCATTTATAACAGTTAACCAAGGTACAAAAGTGTGTCTTATTTACAGGGAATCGAAGCAAAGAAACCTCTCTACAAATAATCCGCTCTCGACGGACAACAAAGTCCGTCACCTACAGAAACTAGGGCAACACCGGCAGAGCAAAACCTGTCGACCGAGAACCTAAAGTTGCTGGCCTAAGCGAACATCCATGCAACCAGCAATTATTGGCTCTGAAGCAGGGAGCCGGTAGCGAAGCCGAAGGAGACAGCGGGGTCAGGGATCCATCTCAAGTAGACTGGCCCAAAGCGAAGCAGATGCTAAAAAAATTTGAGGATAAAAACAAGGATAACCGGCCAGGAGGGACGACCTAGGGGGTCCGGGCTCGAGAGGACACATCCTCGGGCGCCGCGCCCTGCTCGGAGCGAGGGGGATCGACAGGCGGGGGAGCTTGCCGGACACGCTCCGCGCAATCCCGGAAGGAAGACTGGACGACTTCGACAATCCGAGGGGCGATGAGGTCTTCATACGTACCGAAGGCCTCCCTGAGAACCTCGAAGATCTTCTTCCCCAGGGTCCCGACGACGCCCCTCTCTACCTCCTCCGCAAGCCGCGCCACCTGACACTGATCCGACAGTTCCCTCTGAAGCTCCTCCCTCTCCAGGCGGAACGACTCCGCCGCTTCCTCAGCCGACTGCTGAGTGTCATCCAACTTTCCCTGGAGGTCACCCACTCGTCCCTCCAGCTCGGCCACACGGAGCTTGAGATGCCGAGACTCCATCTGGGCCTCCGTCATAGCTATCTCCGCCGCCCCGGCCCGCTCGTGGGCCCTCACGGAGGACTCCTCCAGCTCCCTCAAGCGGATGGCTCGGCACTGCAACTCCACGGCGAGCGTTGAACCCTGGAAGACGAGACATGGGCTAAGAAGAGAGTGAAGGGAAGGAAAGGATAGCAAGATAGCTGAACCTGTTGAAGGATCCAGACCAAGGAGTCCGACATCTTGTCGGCGGGGATCCTCTCGAGGAGACTGCGGTCCCGGGGGAGGACGGAGCCTTCGGCCATCCACTGGGCCAGGGCTCGGTCGACAAACACCGAGTCCCCAGGGGTGACCTCGAGGGAAGCCGAGCTACCCGCCAACAGGGTTCCGATTCCCGGCAGCGGAGGCGGGGACGTTGCGACGGGGGTGGTTGTCAGGGCCACCGGAAGATCCCCGGAGGTCGCCGCAGGAAGCACGGAACACGCCAGACTGGAGGGATCCACATCCTCCTTCCTCTTCTTCCCTCCGTGAGGCTCTTCGGGTGCCGAAGGGGAGCGCTTCCGCCTCGCACCATCCCCACCCTCGGGAATAAGAGGGGGCACGCCAAGGGCAAGAGGGACTGCAGCGGACCCGTCGTTACCCCCCGCCTCTTGGGCTGGCGGGGCGGATCCGGCCCTTACGACCACCCTGGAGAGGAGATCGCCAGAAGAAGAGGCGGGAGGCACGGCCACCACCTTGCCCACAGAAGGCTCGGCTCGGCGCACCTCCTCCTCAACGGTCCGCCAAGGCGCCCTTCCAGAGGTACTACCCCGGCTCCGAGCGGCTCCACGACGGATCAGCTCATCAACATCGCGGGTGAACTCGCGACCAGCCATTTCTGCAAGGGAAACCGAAATCAGGGTAAGCTACGGGGCAACCCAGGACTGAAAAAGCGACCTACCCGGAGACCACAAGACGGCCTTCAAGAGTAGGTCGTCCAACAAAGACCAGATGGAATTCGCCTCCAAGGGGAGGGTCGACAGCAGCGCGGTGGCCGCCAGATCCGCCTCAGAGAGGGCTAGCATTGAGTCGGGCCGGACCGACCCGCCCCATCCTGTCAGAATTTGGGCACCCTCCAGGAAGACCACGAAGACATAATCCGAACTCCAATCCCCCGACCAGCGGGGTAGCCCGATCAGGCATTCCCTCCTCGAGCGGGCTCAGAGTTGCAACCATGACCCGGGGCCGACCGCCTGGATCCGGTAAAAGTAAAAGAGAAGGGGGAGAGACGGCTCTAGACCACGGGTACAGCAGAGCATCACGAAGCCCGTCAGTACCACAATCGAACAGGGGGTGAACTGGCAAAGGGGCACCATGAGATACTCCATGACCTGGATGAGGAAGGGATTGAGCGGGAAACGAAGACCCAGGTGGAACATCTCGACGTAGACGCCGACCTCATTGCTCCTCGGAAGGCAGATCCGCTCGTCGATGAACGGAACTCGAACATCGTACGGGTAGCAGAGATACCTCTCCCGGATCTCCCTGGCCACTGAAGGAGGAGTCCCCGACGGCGTTCGGAGGATAACCGGGGGTACATTAAGCCGCACGGCAGCCGACGCCACATCATCGCCGGCGTAGTCCGGGAAGAGCTTCCCCTTCCCCTTATCTCGAAAGGAACGACTCCCAGAAGAGGAGCCTGATCCCACAAGCCGGGGCCCGCCCCGCCTCGACTCAGGAGGGTCCCTCGCCCCTTGGCCGGAACCACCTATCCTAAGAGCAGCCATAATATGAAAATAAGAAAGGAATTACCTTTTTGTTAATTTGGAGAAGACAAGGAAACGAAGGCGATGGGAGACTCCAAGTTGCGGAAAGCAAAGACAGAGGGAAGAGCAAGGAAGAAGTTGGGATCCACACAGCCGGGGATCTTATATACCAGACTCAGGGGCGAATTCGAAGCGCCTGACAGGAACGCGTGGCAGGGCTCGGAGAACCGGCGGCGTTTCGAAATCGGCGCCAAAGGAAGTCCAATCGATCCGCCTCATCATTACCTTCATTTATAACCACGCCTCGACTGACGCGCCACTCGGAACCCCGGGAGTCACATCGGTCGACCCGAACCGGCCAAGGCCGATCGGCCCCACCGATGGGGGCAATTGATACGTCTATTTTGCGAAGGCCTAACAACATAGGCCCATAAGCACGAAGCCCGAAAGATACGAGCCTGGATGCCCGACCGCCGATCGGAAGCCCATCTGCACGATCAGGCCCGCCCGGCAAAGCCCCATAGAGGGCCCCCAAATATCGATCTGACCCGGCCCCGATAACGCACGAGTCACTCACCCACTCCAGCGATAACCGTTCCCCCGATCCCGTTACCACTTAATGGCTGTTATGGGGAGGTGCTGGCATGGCGCAGGGAGCGGCGACGGGGGGGGGGGGGGGGGGGGGGGGGGGGGGGGCGAATTGAGAGGGCAAGTTCGAGGGCGGACAAGCGACGTGGGTCGGGGGCAATCACGGCGGGAGGTCTATAAAAGGGTTAGAAGGACGACTGGACAGAGGACCGCATCTCAGGTATCTAAAACCTAAGGTACTCCATCAACGACCTAGTTCCCCCATTTCATCTCCTTCCTCCCCCGCTCGCGCCGAGAGACACCGTTCAGATCTCCTCTCGAGTCGAACCGTCTCCGCCGGGCCTCCTCTTTCAGATCACTGTCTGACTTAGGCATCGGAGGGGATTTGGCCGGAACCAAGGTCCGGCCCCCCTGACGAGTGTTCTCGTCTACGCAGGAGGACATCAGATCCACGGGCCGAGGCTTCCCCTCCGCCCCTCGCCGGCCACGCATCAAGCGAGACGACCGAGGCTACCCCTCGTCACCCGCCCGACCGAGGCCGAGCACGACCGTCTGAGGCCGAGCGTTTCACACCGGGCCGAGGCTTCCCATCCGCCCCGCGACCGGCCACGTAACCAGCGGGACGATCGAGGCTACCCCTCGTCGTCCGACCGTCCGAGGCCGAGCGTCTCCGATCGGGTCGAGGCTTCCCCTCGCCCTCCTTGCGACCGAGGACCCCGATTCGGCCCAGCCGACGCGCTCCACGTCGTCTGTAACTCCGACTCGCGTCTCGTCTGCACCGACTCGACACACCCGAGGGACCCCCGCGGGCCCCTTGACCACGTTGACTGGGTTATCCACGGTCAACGCTTTTGTAGTGAGAAAACACTCTGAAACACACGGGTTCCCGAACATTTAAATTGATAACTTTAATATAATTGTTATTAATTATGAATGTTGTTACTTCATATTTCATGTTCCTCAGTTTACTTTCAGTACTTGCTTGTTGTATTATGTTGTTATTCATACACTCTGGACTTGTTTTTTTAGTAAACTACCCTCTAGATAGGTAGTCCAGTTCTAAAACTGGATCCTATCTAGTTTAGTTAGGTTTCCTACTAGGTCACGCGTTGACATGTCCCATCTACGTTTTTAGGTCCAGAGTTAGAGATGTCAGAGCGGATCTGTGATCAACAGATCCCTCCATCTTCAGAGGTACCGATGGAGACAGATGGAGATTTTGTCTGCCTAGAATTTCCTGGGGTAGACTACGGAGTGCGTTGTACGGGTGTGGACACCTTTTGGTTTTTTGTAGGGTTGAGGTTTTCTTTTGACTCATTCCCCACTTTTGTACTTTTTGTACCCTTGTATAGTCATATATATATATATATATATATATATATATATATATATATATATATATATATATATATATATGATGTACTCTTGTATATTAAATGTTCAGTTTAGCGTTTCTTTTCAGTACTTTTGAATTTTAAATTTTTTTAGAGCTCTGCGTTTTATTTTTGGTACTTTTCCATCATATCGTATTGGCCTACATATATATTATTATTTAAATCACAATTAATGCCTAGTAGTATTTGGATGTTAGAGGCTCGAAGCCAGTGTCTGAATACTACGACGTCCTAGTCAGCTATGTGTCTTTCGTATGTGGGAGAGCAGGGCGTGACAATTTCCTTCTTCCTTAATCTCTTCTCCGATTAGCTCATGAAAATCATAATGAGGATGATTAAACCCTAAGAAAAGATGAGTATTTATAATCCTCACCCCTCATACAAGCAGCACCCTTGGATATAATATCAAGGGTCACCCTCTCAATAGTTTAAGCTCTGGATTCGGGTCGGGTTAGACGAAAAATTATGAAGATTCACTTTCAAAAATCGACAGTCTGGAGTTGGGTGCAGCAACAGTCAGATGTTTGGAGTGAAGGATCCAGCCATCTGGTTTATCGGGTGATTCTAGATTCGACATTACGTGGACAAAATTCTGGAGAGGTGAAAGATATGGTCTAGCTGATGTAATACTGGGAATTAAAACTTCTAGAACCTCGGATGGACTCATTCTCAGAAAGTTACATTATGTGGGCAAAAGTCTTGAGAGATTTAGCAAAAACGATTATGTTGTCCGTAGAACCCCGATTGATATAAATCTACACCTATTCAAGAATAAAGGAGAAAGTATTTCTCAATTAGAATATTCAAGAGTGATAAATAGTCTAATGTACCTGATGAACTATACAAGACTATGCATATATTATGCCGTGAGTAATTAAGTAGATTAACGTGCAATTCAAATACCGATCATTGGAAAGGAATATTAGAGTACTTAAATACTTAAGATTTACTCGAAGCTATGGATTGCACTACACCACATATCCAGCCGTTTTAGATGGATAGAACGATACAAACTGGATATCTGATATGAAAGGTTAAAATATACTAGTGGATATGTGTTCACGTTAGCAGGAGCAGCTGTGTCATGGAAATTTTCGAAACATACGTTTATAGCCAGATCTACACTGGAGTCTGAATTTATTGCATTAGACACATGTGGTGAAGAGTCTGAATGGCTACGTAATTTCTTAGAATATATTCCAAAATGGCCAAAGCATGTGCCAATAATTTGCATCAACTGTGATAGCCAATCTGCTATTGGAAGGGCACCAAGCAATTGTTGCGTTTTCTACAACCCCCTTAGGGCTCTAAATCGACGTCCGGCTTAAGTCGGGCGGTAAACGAAATCATAAAAGTAGCGGAAAGGAAAACTTAAATCTATTTAAGTCAAAACCTAAGGAATAATGAACCATATCCAGAATCTCTATTATCCCAGGGTGGGTCTGACCAAACCCTAAGGATAGATCTATAATATTAACTGCAATATAAAAACGCATAAATTAAACTACTGACATTTTCCTCGCACGTTAGCAAGGTGCAGAATCCCACGAACTAGTGCCCTGCGTTGAGGTTGAGCCGCTTCTTCCGAGCCAAACCACGTCCCAAGGCGAGCAATCCCCTTATCACCGAGCCAACCACGTGCTCTAGAAAGTTTCACCTTAAGTTGATCCTCCGTCAAGACTTCGGATCCGAATCCAAACTCCTTCGTAGCTTTGCTAGAGCCCGAGCAGGAGCAATGAAGAATGATGGAGAAAGATGGGGCTTGCTCATGTTTAATGGAGCTACATGGATTTGAAGCTTGGTGCAAGTTTCAAGGAGGGGAGCTAGCCCTTATTTATATAGGGAGCTAGCCACTATTTATATAGGGAGCTCACTCCTTCTCGTCTCTCAATTTCCGATGTGGGACTAATATTTTAGAGGGGAAAAACAATTATTAGTTTGCCTTTCACGAAGGCGAAACTTTAACGAATTTTTCCTTCCTCACCGTTGAGCTTCGCAAGTGATATCATATATCAAATCGAAGAGCACTGAATGGTGAACTCATAGAAACAAACAGTGCTTAATTCCGAGGTCGTTTGACCCCTCAAACGTTGCCTCAAAGTTGGCAAAAAACACATGCGTTTTCACAAAACGCAGCCGCCAAAAAGTGGGCATAAACCCCTAGTTTTGTGGGGCCCAACATGGGCCCTTCCAGTCCAACCTGGACACGGGCGGGCACCGCTCGTTGCGGGTCGGGTGCCCGCCCGTAGAGGGCAGGTAGGATTCGCCCGCTTAAGCAGGCGGTCCAACCCAGGCCCGCCCGCATCAAATGGGCGGGCCAAGCATTGGGCCCAAGCCCTGGCATTGCGCCTAGGCTTGCCCAGGCCGCAGCAACTTGGGCATGCTGCCCAATTTTTTGTGCAAATTTTTTTTGAAAAAAAACTTTTTGCACTTGGGCCAATATACTTTTAGGTCTCTTCCTTTTTGGTCCTTTTCCAGTCCTACTGGGCTTGAACCAAAACGAATGGGTCTGTGACATTCATAGACATCTGATTGATCTTGTTCAATGGCTTATTGTAAAATATATTCGTAAACATTTTACGATATATATTTTTATTCCTTTTGCAACATATGCAGTAATCCCACATCATTAATCTAAAGCTTATATCGCAAACTATATGTGGCTTAATAAATTCCCATACATCGTATGTATTATCTCCCTAAAGGCTTCCTATTACTAGACGGAAGTCCCACTCTGTGTGAGATCCTACAGCTTGACCCTACTACATGTGTGGCTAAAAACCCCAAACGGCAGAGACCATGAGCAGCATGTGTCGTTCCTGTTTTGGTATCATCATTATGTGGTTAACTCATTGACATGATTATTGTTGGGACTACCCTTACTGTGTCCGTGATGAATGCTGCAGTTTTAATCCCTTTGTCATAACTATGTCGCTTAGCCAAGCCTAGGGTATGGCCAACTGTCAACCCTAATAGCTTGAACTTGGTTAGTTTCCATCAATCTTTAGTCTAATAATGTTGGACTTCTTCCAACACACTCTGACCAGATTTTTTACTAAAGATCGAACCAACACATGCGATACTAACTCTCAATAAACGAGAGAGACGAATCCTTTCTTGGTCATTACTCTCCTCGTACGCTTCAAGTGTCACCCAACCAAATACCTTTCAACAGGCCTTGCCTCGAACTAGGTCAAAGATCTAAGTGGCACCATTCATGTACAGGTTCGTACAATGGCCTCAAGTCTAAGGACCAACTTTCATATCATCATTGAGAGTTATCACTGACAGATTAGTTAATGTTAACCATATGATAACTCTAGTTGGGTCGTTCTGTGAACTCATTCTCTAAAGAGCACCTGTGTCTTGTCTCCGAATTCACCAAGTCGAACGACCATGAGATCATCGTCACCACACCATGGGGAAGACAAAGACACAATGGTCTATCCGATGTGTCGATATCCTTTTCTTGAAACATCTACAACCGACCACGAACGATATGTTGCAAACGGTCAAGCAATTCTCCATGATCGAGATCTTCATCTCGATACTTATTTGACCTAGCATTAAGTCTCAGGACTTTACCTAAGTTCTAATGAAGACTACATTATTATTACTTAGGTAAATTCTTACCAAATAGCTTACTATTATTTCGAACAAGATGTTTGTACATATTCATAGAGATAAATTACCTCGAGGGCATACACGTCTCCCAACATCTCCCACTTGCACTCAAGCCCATTTATCCTGGTATCTCATATCTCATTTACACATAAGTCTCTCTAGACTTCATGTGGTAGAGCCTTCATGAGTGAATATGCTAAAACGTCTTTAGTATAGACTTAAGGAGTTTTTATGTTCATGTTAGACCACGCATTTGAATCTCATCCAAATTATTTATTAGATATTTTGGAATCCATAAAAATTATCTTACCTGGATCTCATCCAGCTTATCATCTTTACTTGAGACTTAAAACAATATCCCTTACGTACCTTACGAGAATAATCCCAAATAGTCACTGGTCATTTGCACGGTTCATAATCATTTCTTATAAAGTGTCAAACAGTTTGATCACTTTGTCGAAACATATGTTTGTTGGAAACATAAAGTTTCTCTTCCCATAAAGTTTTTGATAATACAATCATTTATATATATGTGTGTATACTAACTCTTTGGATGCAGATTATCAAGCTCAAACTTTCACATATGACAATCATCTAAGTTATGTTGCAAGAACAAGCATCAAAATGCACGATGAAGCTCAAGCAATGAATTCTTATATCTTGAGAAAGATGATGTAATTTTATCTTTTATTCTTGCAAAACTTTAGATTGTTAAAGTCTTGATAATATCTTATTTTAGTTCTTTAGGACTCAGCCTCAAAATCCAAACTTCAGAAAAATTAGCAGACTAATATTTTTTTCCCTAGTCGACTCATAAATTTTATATGAAAAAATTATTTTTGGTCAAAATCTATTTTCAAAGCATAATGATCAATTTTTGAAAAATTTCTCAAAAATTATATTTTTAGTCGACAAATATATTTCCCTAGTCTGCCAGACAGTTTTCCTAATAGTTATAACGTCAGTTATTATAACTGATTTCTATTAAATAATTTTCTAATTAAACTATCCTCCAATGTCACTTTGTCAGTTCCTAGCCATTTCTGTCTGTTTGTGGAAGTTTATTTCCGTTGTTCTATCAAAGGACATTTAAACAGCCATTTTCTGACCTGTCAGCACTATTAGTCGACTAATAGTTTTGACTAGTCGACTAATTTTTGGAAAAACGTCTCAGAAGTTTTTGAAAATTTAGGCAGTTGTTCAACGTTCGAAAACTAATTTTTTTGACTATAAATAGACCCTCAGACCCCTGCCTAAATCACACGAAAATTCTCTCACTTTCTCTTTTCTTAAGTTTTCTTTCTCTATCTAGAAAGAGTGAGATTTTCAGATTTCCATAGGGAAAACTCTGCAGAAATTCAGTCCCTATAGAAAGTCTAATTTCCAAGAGTGTTCTACCACAATCCACATCTTGAACCTTGGAGATTACATGACTAACCTTGCGCAATAATTCCATCAATTATCAAGGCTATAGGTGATATTGTTTCATACTCTTTCTTTTACTTTATTTGGTAAATCTCTTGTTGAAGAGATTGTACAAGTTTGCAACACGGGGAGTGTTGGCATATTTGTATGTTGATTACTTGCGGGGAGCAAGTGTTTTAGTGGATTCAAATCTCTACGGGGTAGAGGACTGGACGTAGGATCAAAGGATCCGAACCAGGATAAAAATCTCTGTGTTTGCGTTTGCATTTTCTGGATTGTGATCTTTCTATTTTCCGCACTCTTATTGCAAATTTTTATTAAATTTTAATTTTGCAATATCGTCGTGATTTACACTATTCACCCCCCTCTAGTGTATTTGGTGTGCCAGGAGATCCAACATTTGGTATCAAAGCAGGGTTAAGATGGCCTACACCTATCCGACGAACTCTTCAACATCTTCATCACAATTTCCAAAAGGGCACTCTACTACAAGGCCTCCACTTTTCAATGATTCCAACTACTCATATTGGAAGACAAGGATGACAATCTATCTTCAAAGCATCGACTACGAACTTTGGAACATGTTGGAAATTGAATACGAGAAGCCTACCACTCCATATGCCCAATGGACCACTAATGACAATCTGCCGCAACTCACAACTCCAAAGCAATGAATGCACTATTCTGTGCCATGGACAAGAATGAGTTCAACCGTGTCTCCCAGGCCAAAACTGCATATGACATCTGGCATACACTCCAGGTAACACATGAAGGAACTAATAAAGTTAAGGAAACTAAAATCTCTGTTCTTGTTCACAGGTTTGAGTTATTCAAATTGAAGGAGAATGAACCAATTGGAGAAATGATCACTCGTTTCACCGACATTGACAACTCCTTAATTGCTCTTGGCAAAACCTACTCTCAAACTGAACAAGTACAGAAGATCCTTCGTGCCTTGACATCAGAATGGAAAAGAAAGACCACATCAATAGAAGAAGCCAATGACTTATCAACACTCACCGTTGAAAGCCTTGTTGGAAATTTGATGGCCTATGAAGTACAACTTCAAGATCGTAAAGAACAAGCAGATACAAAGAAGAAAACTCTTGCCTTCACCGCTTCATCAGACACCGATGATTCAGACATGGACGATGAAGACATGGCACTAATAACTAGAAACTTCAAGAAGTTTCTATGAAGATGTAAGTTTAAAAGTTTTAAGCCTAAAATTATTGATGCTTCTTTGTGTTTTCAATGCAACATGCCAAGACATATGAAAAAGGATTGTCCACTTCTTAAGCCAAAAGAAAGAACATTCAACAACTTCAGAAAGGACAAGAAATTCGAAAAGAAAAAGAAGGCACTAGCAGCAACATGTGATTCTTTATCTTCAGATGAAGAAGAAGAAGTCAACGATCAATCTAATAAAGAAAATGCTCATATGTGCTTTATGGCACAAAGTGAAAATGAGGTAAGTAGTTTAGATAATGAAGAACTACTTGATGCTTTTAATGAATTATATACGAGATTCAAGAAATTGAATTCTCAACATAAGGCGTTAGTTCTTTCTCATCAAGAACTAACCTCTTCATCTTCTTCATTAGATAGTTTAAAAATTGAGAAAGATTCATTATCTTCTCAAAATATTAAGTTAATACATGAAAATGAGATTCTCACATCTGAGAATCATAATATGGTTACACGTATTTCTACTTTAGATAAAGATATTGCTTCTTTAAAATTGAAATATGATAACATATCTTCTAATGTTAGCAAATTCAATAAAGGAAAGAATAATTTAGATAATTTACTTAAAATACAACCTCCTGCAAATCATAGACAAGGATTGGGTTATACTCCCAAATCCAATATTTTTGGTAATGTTGTTTTAGAAAAGAAAAGGCATGTTTTTATCAATGCTAAGAAAATTGATTCTTCTAATAATATGAAAAAGGATACTATTCATATTCCAAAGAAGACAATTTTTCCTAAATCTTCTAAGAAAACAATTATGCATAATATTTGGGTTCACAAAGATATTTGTTTATATGATAAAGATATATATGTTTCTAATTTTATGAAAAATGTTATTCTTTCTCCTAATTATTTGAAGAAACCAAATTCTACTTGGGTTTGGTTTCCTAAGGACTAATCCTAAGGACCTATATAAAAAGGGTACCAATATTTATTGTTTATCTTTCAGGTACCTATAAAAGAAAGATGGATACTAGATAATGGATGTTCTAAACACATGACCGGGAAGATCAAACTTCTAGCAACCGTACAATTCAAAGATGGTGGCACTGTTACTTTTGGTGATAACAACAAAGGTAAAGTGATTGGCATCGGAACAATTGGTGATCCTACTAAGCCAATCATCGAAAACGTGCTCCTCGTTGACGGTTTGAAACATAATCTCTTATTCATTTCTCAATTATGCGATAAAGATTTTAAAATAGTTTTCGAAAAGAATGCATGTATTATATATGATCTTAATATGACTAATATTTTATTTCAGGGTAGTCGTAAGAATAATATATATATACTATGCATGAAAGTATATACTAATAATCATTGTTTACTAGCATCCACAGATAACACATTATTATGGCATAAACATTTTGGACATACTAACTTTAAGCATTAGCACGTATTTCAAAACAAAAGTTAGTTTCTGGTATGCATAATATATCTTTTACTCATACACAATTTTGTGATGCATGTCAACAAGGTAAAATGCATAAATCCTCTTTTAAATTGAAAGATGTTATTTCTACAAAAAGACCACATGAACTTTTACATTTGGATTTATTTGGTCCTTCTAGAGTAGCCTCTTTGAATGGTAATAAGTATGCAATTGTAATTGTTGATGATTTTTCTAGATATACATGGGTATTGTTTTTAAAGAATAAAAATGATGCATTTGAAGAATTTACAGTATTTTGTAAAAGAATTCAAAACTTAAAATCTTCATCCATTATTACTATTTGTAGTGATCATGGAGGAGAATTTGAAAATGAATTATTTACAAAATTTTATAATAAACATGGTATAACACATAACTTCTCTTTTTCTCGAGCCGCACCACAAAATGGTGTAGTAGAAAGGAAAAATAGAACTTTACAAGAATGTGCTAGAACCATGTTATGTGATAGTTCTTTGCCAAAATACTTTTGGGCAGAAGCCGTTGCTACTGCATGTTATGTTTTGAATAGAATTTTGGTAAGACCACAAATGAATAAAACTTGTTTTGAATTGTTTTATGGCCGTATACCTCGTGTGTCTTATTTTAAAACATTTGGTTGTAAATGCTTTATCCTTAACACTAAGGATTCCCTAGATAAGTTTGATTCTAAATCAGACGAAGGTATTTTTGTAGGATATTCTACACGTAGTAAAACATATAGAATTTATAATAAAAGAACTTTATGTATTGAGGAATCTCTTCATGTAAGTTTTGATGAGAATTTTACACCTATCACACATTTAGATGAAGAAGATTCTATATATATCACTAGTTCTTTAGAAAACACTAAGTTAGATAACGATGATTCTACTAATTCCATTCCAGAAATTATTCCTAAAATTATTC
The DNA here is from genome assembly GCA_030789695.1 of Scilla litardierei. Taxonomy (NCBI): domain Eukaryota; kingdom Viridiplantae; phylum Streptophyta; class Magnoliopsida; order Asparagales; family Asparagaceae; genus Scilla; species Scilla litardierei. The sequence continues at coordinate 31,929,770 of CM061133.1, forward strand.
CTGAAAATACTGTAATTTTAGCCTGTAAGGATCAATACACTAGAGGGGGGTGAATAGTGTATATTAAACAATTGTCGCAAATAAAATGTTAGTAATATTTGCAAAGATGGCACAGAAATAAAATGACAAGTGCTGAGAATTAAACCAATCGCAAACACAGAGATTTATCCTGGTTCGGATCCTTGTGATCCTACTCCAGTCCTCTACCCCGTAGAGATTTTCAATCCACTATAATCACTTGCCCCGCAAGCACGAACTTACAAAAATGGCGACACTCCCCGTGTCCCAAACTTTGTACAATCTCTAAACAGAGATTCCAACCTGTTAAATAAGAAATAGAAAAACACCTATAGCCTTGTTATAAATTTCAGAGAATGAATTCAAGGATGGTGTTTAGAAGATGAACTTCAAGATGTAAAAGATATGTAATGAAGCGCAACACTTGAAGTTCTCTGGTTCATAAAAGAAGAGAGAGATCTATTGATATCTTCTTGCAATTATGAACACAAACAACTTTCCAAAAGTGATGTTGAAAATCCAAGTTCTTCCGTTCTTAAATGAAGAGAGAAATCTAATGATTTCTTCTTACAAATAAGAAAAGAACAACTAATGGCAGAATTGAATAGTGTAGGTGGCCGAATGAAATTGGGTTGCGGTTGTGGCCATTGGGTTGCGGTTTTTGGCCAGAGGTTAGGTGGCCGAATTGAATATATTAAATTAGAAACCAATTTCCAACGGGAGGAACTGCCAAATGTGGCCTTGAAAAGGGTCAGAAGAATTAAATTTTTGTCTTCTTGTGAAGTCCAAAGCAATAGAGAAACTAACGTACAGAGTGCAAAAATGGAAAGATCGAAGAATGAGAATGAATGTCATTGCTGCGTTCAACGTGAAAAGCATAAGATATCGGAAAAAGACAAAGGAGAAGTATCCATGTGGCAGTAAAGAGAACACAGAGAGCAACAGGAATCAAAAAGATAGAGACAAAGTGGAAGAGAACGGGTAAGAATTTTGATATGAAATTTGATTTTGAGAATAAAATATAGGAGAAGTATTTAAAAAATCCAAATTCCAGGGATCAAAGTAGGTACAAAACGGAGAACAGAAAAAAATTGTTTAAAATTGGCATGCTACGAAATTTGGTAGCCTGCCAAAAATAAATAGTAACCAAAAAATTATAGAAAAATTCACAAAAATAAAAAATAAATGAATATATTCATAAATCAAATTCTGATGCACTAATAATGCCCAGATTTCTTCTAAGCTTGAGAAAAGTTTCTTCCTTCAAAGGCTTAGTCAAAATATCGGCAACTTGATGTTCAGTAGAAATAAATTTTAAAATAATATCACTTTTCTGAACATGATCATCTAAAAAATGATGACGTACATCAATATGTTTAGTGCGTGAATGATGAACTGGATTTTTAGACAAATTAATAGCACTAGTATTATCACACATTATAGGACAAGTGGAACAATTAATACCATAGTCTGAAATAGTTTGTTTCATCCATAAAACTTGAGCACATGCTAAACCGGCGGCAATATATTCTGCCTCGGTTGTAGATAATGAAACAGAATTTTGCTTTTTGCTAAACCAGGAAACTAAGGCATGTCCTAAAAAGTGACATGTACCACTAGTACTTTTACGGTCTGATTTACAACCAGCAAAATCTGCATCACTATATGATAATAAATCAAATGTGTTTGTTTTAGGATAAAATAAACCAAAATCAGAAGTATACGTAACATATCTAATAATCCGTTTTACGGCAGTTAAACGTGAAATTTTAGGATCTGCCTGATATCGTGCACATAAACAAACTGAAAACATAATGTCTGGTCTACTTGCAGTTAGATAAAGTAAGGAGCCAATCATACCTCTGTATAGACGTTGATCAATACTCTTACCATTTAAATCTTTGTCGAGGGAAGTAGATGTACTCATCGGAGTATATTTTTCTGCAGAACTTTCTAAACCAAAGCGTTTGATGAGTTCTTTAGAGTACTTGCTTTGGTGGATGAATATTCCTTCCTTCATTTGTTTGATTTGAAGACCGAGGAAGTAGTTTAGTTCACCCATGTGACTCATCTCAAATTCTTTCTGCATAATTTTAGAGAAATCTTGACAAAGAGATTCGTTAGTAGAACCAAAAATAATATCATCAACATATATTTGAATAATGATAATATCAGAATTTATGTTTTTAATAAATAAAGTAGAATCTATTTTACCAATAGAATAACCAGAATTCAAAAGATAGCTTTTAAGTCTTTCATACCAAGCACGAGGTGCTTGTTTCAGACCATATAAAGCCTTTTTTCAATTTGAAAACATGATTTTCAAAATTTTCATGAATAAAACCCGGAGGTTGTTCTACATAAACTTCTTCTTTAAGAAAACCATTTAGAAAAGCACTTTTCACATCCATTTGAAAAAGTTTAAAATCTTTAAAACAAGCGAATGATAATAACATTCTAATAGATTCAAGACGAGCAACTGGTGCATAGGTTTCATCATAATCAATACCTTCTTCTTGATTATAACCTTGTGCAACTAATCGTGCCTTATTTCTAATTACCTGACCAGATTCATCCAATTTATTTTTGAATACCCACTTGGTACCAATAATTGAATGATCTGATGGTCTGGGAACTAATTCCCAAACATCATTTCGTTGAAATTGGTTGAGTTCTTCCTGCATAGCCATAATCCATGAACTGTCTTCACATGCATCTTTGATGTTCTTTGGTTCAATGGTTAAGAGAAATGCACAATGTGCCATTTGCTCAATTTGGCGACGAGTTCTTACTCCATCCGTAATATCTCCAATGATTAATTCTGATGGATGATTTGGAACTTGTGCAAAAGCTTTAGGAAGATCTGCATTATCTGAAATGGACTCAATAGAAGGTTTAGTAGCATCTATTTCATCAAGTTTCATATCATCTAAAGAATTAGAAAGAGGTAATATATTCTCTTCATCATCAATGATGGGAGAAGTAGATGAGTGATTCTCATCAAATGTGACATGAAGTGATTCTTCAACTGTTGAAGTTCTTTTGTTATATACTATGTAGGCTTTGCTACGTGTTGAGTATCCAACAAAAATACCTTCATCAGATTTAGAATCAAATTTGTCAAGTGCATCTTTAGTATTAAGAATGAAACATTTACAACCAAACACTTTAAAATATGATACACGAGGAATACGATTAAAAAATAATTCAAAACAAGTTTTATTAAGCAATGGCCTTATAAGAACTTTATTCATAATGTAGCAGGCAGTTGCAACAGATTCTGCCCAAAAATATTTTGGTAGATTACTATCACAAAGCATTGTTCTAGCACATTCTTGTAAAGTTCTATTTTTCCTTTCAACTACTCCATTTTGTTGTGGGGTACGCGGAAAAGAAAAATTATGTGTAATGCCATTTTCATTACAAAACTTGGTAAAAGAATCATTTTCAAATTCTCCCCCATGATCACTACGAATAGTGATAATGTTAGAGGATTTGATTTTTTGTATCTTTTTACAAAATATTGAAAATTCTTCAAAAGCATCATTCTTGTTTTGTAAGAATATAACCCAAGTGTATTTAGAATAATCATCAACAATGACAAATGCATATCTACTTCTATTCAAAGAAGCTACTCTTGAAGGACCAAACAAATCTAAATGAAGAAGTTCTAATGGTCTCATTGTTGAGATAACGTCCTTTGATTTAAAAGAAGATTTATGCATTTTTCCTTGTTGACAAGCATCACAAAAATGGTTGTGTTTGAAAGAAATATTTGGCATTCCATTAACTAACTTGTGTTTTGAAATACGTGCTAGGTTTTTGAAATTAGTGTGTCCAAAACGTTTATGCCATAAAAGAGTATCATCTGATGTAATCATTAAACAATGATTATGAGTGGTAACAGACATGCATAAGATATATATGTTATTCTTACGCTTACCACGAAATAAGATAGATGACATATCAGAATAATAAATTATGCAATCATTTTGTTCAAAAACTATTTTGTAATTTTTATCACATAATTGACTAATAGAAAGTAAGTTGTGTTTCAAACCGTCAACCAGGTGAACATTCTCAATGATAGGCTGATTTGTATTACCAACTGTTCCAATGCCTATGATTTTTCCTTTCTTGTTGTCACCAAAGGTAACTGTGTCTCCATCTTTATATATAATGTTTGAAAGCAAGTTGACATTTCCTGTCATATGTTTTGAACATCCACTGTCCAAAATCCATCTTTCTTTCTTAGGTACCTGAAAGATAAAACATTAAGCATTGGTACCCTTTATTTGAGGGTCCTTGGGATTAGATTTTAGGAAGCCAAACCCAAGTGGAATTTGGCTTTCTAATGTAATCATTAGAATGAACAATAGAATGTATAAAATGAGAAATATAAATATTTCTATCATTTAAACATGAATCCTTAGGAACCCATATACTAATTGTAGTAGGTTTCCTAGAAATTGTTTTTGAAATGTTAGTAACATTTCTTTGTGAGGAAGAAGTAGAAGTTTTTACTTTCTTCGTATAAATGAGTGCATGATTCTTCTTTTGTGGTTTAACAAAAGTTGTTTTTCCACAAGAGGAAGAAGTGTTATAAGTCTTGGGTACATCCTTTTTAGAATAACCCAATCCTAGTCTATGATTTGCTGGATATTGAATTTTGAGCAAATTATCGAGATTAGTCTTTCCTTTGTTAAATTTATTAACATTGGATGACATTTCGTCGTATTTCATCTTTAGTGATGAAATACTTTTATCTATTTCGGATATTTGTGTATGTAGTTCCAGATTCTTAGTTTTGAGAATAACATTCTCTTTACTAAGATCCAAAACTTGAGAAGAAGTATTCTCAGTGTTTTTAGAAGATGATAATTCTTGATATTTAGAAAGAAGATCATCATTATTCTGTTTCAATGATTTATGTTGACTATTCAATTTTTTGAAACGAGAATAGAGATCTTTTAATGCATCAAGTAATTCTTCATTATTAAAAGAACTTACCTCATCTTCATCATCTTGTGCCATAAAGCACATGTTGGCACTTTCATTTATATCATCATCTTCATCATCTGAAGAGTCATCCCATGTTGCTGCGAATGCCTTTTTCATTTTGTCAAACTTCCTTTCCCTTCTGGATTGATCATTGTTGGAAGTTTTGAACTTTGCTTTGAGAAGTGGACAATCTTTCTTCATATGTCCTGGCTTGTTGCAATTAAAGCAAAGGGAAGAATCATTATTCTTAGATTTAAAATTATTATACTTACCTTTCTGAAAGAATTTTCTGATGTTTTTGGCAAAAAATGCCATATCATCATCTGAATCTTCATTATCTGATGTTGCGTTGAAGGCAAGTACTTTCTTCTTCTGCTCTGATTCTTCTTTCTGATCTTGTAATGTAACTTCATGGGCCATTAAGTTACCCATAAGATTTTCAACAGATAAAATTGAAAGATCGTTGGCTTCTTCAATTGCAGTGATTTTTGGGCGCCATTCTGGAGTTAAAGCTTTAAGAATCTTGCGAACCTGCTCAAGAGAAGTGTAAGTTTTTCCAAGAGCATTTAAAGAATTTATAATATTAGTAAACCTGGTGTTCATTTCTCCAATTGTCTCTTGGTCCTTCATCTTGAACAACTCGAATTTGTGAACCAAAACAGAAATCTTAGTTTCCTTCACTTTACTGGTTCCTTCATGAGTTACCTCGAGTATATGCCAAATTTCCTTAGCACTTTTGGCCTGAGATACTCGATTAAACTCATGTTTATCCGTAGCACAAAATAAAGCATTCATGGCCTTTGAGTTGTTGGTTTTTGCAGCTTTGTCGTTGGTGGTCCAATCAGCAACAGGAGTTGTTGGCTTTTCGTATCCTGACTCTACGATGTCCCAAATCTCATAATTCATACTTTGGAGATGAATCTCCATTCGTATTTTCCAATATGAGTAATTTGAACCATCAAATAGAGGAGGACGAGTTTGAGAGTGCCCTTCAGGTTGCTGATTGTAGTTGTGAGGAACTGCGTTCATGTTTGAGGAACTTGCTGCCATCTTAACCTTGCTCTGATACCAAATGTAATTTTAGCCTGTAAGGATCAATACACTAGAGGGGGTGAATAGTGTATATTAAACAATTGTCGCAAATAAAATGTTAGTAATATTTGCAAAGATGGCACAGAAATAAAATGACAAGTGCTGAGAATTAAACCAATCGCAAACACAGAGATTTATCCTGGTTCGGATCCTTGTGATCCTACTCCAGTCCTCTACCCCGTAGAGATTTTCAATCCACTATAATCACTTGCCCCGCAAGCACGAACTTACAAAAATGGCGACACTCCCCGTGTCCCAAACTTTGTACAATCTCTAAACAGAGATTCCAACCTGTTAAATAAGAAATAGAAAAACACCTATAGCCTTGTTATAAATTTCAGAGAATGAATTCAAGGATGGTGTTTAGAAGATGAACTTCAAGATGTAAAAGATATGTAATGAAGCGCAACACTTGAAGTTCTCTGGTTCATAAAAGAAGAGAGAGATCTATTGATATCTTCTTGCAATTATGAACACAAACAACTTTCCAAAAGTGAAGTTGAAAATCCAAGTTCTTCCGTTCTTAAATGAAGAGAGAAATCTAATGATTTCTTCTTACAAATAAGAAAAGAACAACTAATGGCAGAATTACTTAAGAAGATTAAGGACTTGCTTTCAACAAAATCAGAATAAAGAAGAGGAAAGTGTGTGGAAAATGAGAGGGGGTACCCCTCCTTTTATAGGTTTTAGAAACGGTTGTGAACGGCTCTAAAAGAGACGTTGCACAATGTTCAGAAACTGAGAGGAACGTTGGAGAACTGTCAGAAACTGTTCTGGAAAGTTTCAGTCTCAAAAGCATTTTGGCATGCTACGAAAATTCGTAGCCTGCCAATTTTGAAACGGTAACAAACGGTCACAAAATTTTGGTGACGTGGAATAGACAACGGATAGATCCTTTTCTGAAAGTATCAAGTCAAAATATAACTGTTTTGGTAGGCTAGGAAAAATCCTAGTAGGCTAATACTTAAAAATACGAATTTTGACTTAGGATCGAAATGAGTTAGGAGATGATGTAGATTTGAGCTTTAGGGATATATGATAAGATATAACCAAGGCCCTGAAGCTATCTAAAAAGTAAAAATTACATCATTCCGTAGATACGTGTTTCACACGTAATTTGAGTAGCAAGATTGTTTTTGCAGAGGATCCTTGTACTTTGATCAAATGCGTGATGTGAATGAATTTACGTTGTAGCTGCACATCTGCATAGATAAAGTTAGTAACATGAAATATATTGATTTGTCACATCAAAACCTTATGGAAGAGAGGATGGAAATTCCAAGTTCCAACAAATACAAGTCTTCCTAAAGCATTTGTTGAAATTCCTAATCATCCACATGATCTAGTTATTGGAGATATTTCTAATAAAGTAAGAACTAGATCTCAAATAGAACAAATGACTAATTGTGCATTTATATCATCCATTGAACCAAAGAATATTATTGAAGCATGTAAAGATAGTTCATGGATTATAGCAATGCAGAAAGAGCTTAATCAATTCAAAAGGAATGATGTATGGGAATTAGTACCTAGACCTTCACATCATCCTATTATAGGAACAAAATGGGTATTTAAGAATAAATTGGATGAATTTGGTCAAGTAGTTAGAAATAATGCTAGATTAGTTGCACAAGGTTATAATTAGGAAGAAGGCATCGATTATGACGAAACATTTGCTCCTGTAGCAAGATTAGAATCTATTATAATGCTTTTAGCATATGCATGTTACAAAGATTTCAAGTTATATCAAATGGATGTTAAAAGTGCATTTCTTAATGGTATTATAAAGGAAGAAGTCTATGTAGAACAACCACCAGGATTTCAACATGAAAGTTTGGATAGTCATGTTTTCAAGTTAAAGAAATCATTATAAGGATTAAAACAAGCACCTCGTGCTTGGTATGAAAGATTGAAAAAATTTCTGTTAAAATCTGGTTATTCTATTAGAAAAATAGATTCTACTTTATTTACCAAACATATAGATTCTGATGTTATCATTATACAAATATATGTTGATGATATAATTTTTGGTTCTACTAATGATTCTCTTTGTCAAGAATTTTCTAAGGAAATGCAGAATGAATTTGAGATGAGTCACATGGGTGAATTAACATATTTCCTTGGACTTCAAATCAAGCAAATGAAGGAATGTATATTTATACACCAAAGCAAATATACAAAGGAACTTATCAAAAGGTTTGGATTAGAGCATTCTGCAGAAAAACGTACTCCCATGGGTACGTCATCAAATCTTGATAAAGATCCAACTGGTATGAATGTTGATCAAACATTATATTGAGGTATGATTGGATCATTACTTTATCTTACTGCCAGTAGACCCGATATTATGTTTTCTGTTTGTATATGTGCTAGATATCAGTCTGATCCTAAGTTATCACATTTGACTGCTGTTAAAAGGATAATTAGGTATAGCAAACACACATCTGATTTTGGTTTATATTATTCAGAATCAAATTCATTTGATTTAATTTCATATAATGAAGCAGATTTTGCTGGTTGCAAAACTGATCGTAAAAGTACAAGTGGAACTTGTCACTTTTTAGGATATGCATTAGTTTCTTGGTTTAGTAAGAAACAAAATTCTGTTTCCTTATCTACCACCGAAGCGGAATACATTGCCGCTGGTCTAGTATGTGCACAGATTTTATAGATGAAACAAATAATTTTAGATTATGACATTAAATGTGACACATGTCCTAAAATGTGTGACAACACTAGTGCTATAAATTTATCCAAAAATCCAGTACATCATGCACGTACTAAGCACATAGATATACGTCACCATTTCTTGGATGATCATGTCCAAAAAGGTGATATTATTCTTAAGTACATAGACACTAAGAAGCAAATTGCCGATATCCTGACTAAGCCTCTTAAAGAATAAACTTTTTTAAAACTTAGAAGAGAACTTGGTATAGTTAGTGAATCGAAATTTTAATTATAGATTATAGTTATATATTATGTTAATATCAATATAGAATTTTTCTGGAATTTTTAGAATTTTTTTATATTTTTATTCGTCGACTAGCAAATAGTTCTGGTCAATTAGGCAGCTAGATATTCCTATGTCTCAGATATATATATATATATATATATATTATAATTATTAGTTAATTAATTTGATCGGTCAACAGCTTTTTGAAAACACTACACAACAAAAGAATACATCTTTTAAGTTTTCCCTCCAAAAACAAGTGGACCAAAGTACAAGGCTCCTTGGAAAGGAACCTTTTTCAAAGTCAAATTAAAGGACACCCTATCCCTAGCCCTATGACAAAAGTCAGGTCCTTTGTACTCTTGTTTGACCGGTTCTATAAGTTAAAAATTCTTAGTTTTCACATCTTCTCTTTACAATACTCTCTGCGCATCGATTAGTCGACTAGACGTTTCGACTAGTTAACCAGAAAATTGCAGTTTTCCGCAGAACTACGATTTGACCGTTTTCTTTCACCATTTTTCGTACCAATCGGTTCTTCAACCTCTAGAGAAGTTAAGGGAAGTTATTAATTAATTTTATTTTAGTTTTTGATGATTCAAAATTTCGAATTTCCCTCTTCAAATCCTTATTTAAACTCCATGGATCTTCTTTTTCTCATAAGAAAGATCAACTCTCCATATTCCGAATACTCTTTTCTTTTTCAGAGAAAAGACACCACAGATTTCTCACAGATACTCCTCATTCATCTCTAGATGTTTCCCTTTTCAAATCCACGTTCTTCTCATAGATTCACTCCGGCCGAAGAAGCCCGCGTGAAATATGCCACCATGGAATTCGCCCCATTCCATCCCGAACAATCAATCAATTTTAGTGATCCGAAAATTCAGACCTTCAATCTCCATCATCTTCTACACACCGTTTCTCTCTTCCACCTTTGGTGTGAAGAAATTCCATATTATCCTCTCCTTGTGAAACAATTTTACTCTAATATGGTTGTTTATCAAGATGACGGATACATCTATTTCGACACCAAAGTTCAAGGTATAGATATGCATCTCACCTTTGGAACTATTACCGAATGTCTTGGTTTCCCTCGCTCAAATGATCAAACTCTCGGATTTCCCATGGATCATCAACCCACTCTTGATTTACTTAGTCCGAATTTTCAACCTTCCGGCATGAATGCCATGGACTTACATCCACCTCCTCGCCTTCTCCTCAAGATCATAACTTACAACCTTCTTCCAAATGTTGGGTCTTTCGACTACATTGATGAAACTCGCCTTCGCATTCTCTATGCCATCATGCGTGGCATAAACATTGATTGGTCTGTCTCTATCATGTTAGCCTTAGTGAAACCCGTTTCAAACTTCATCATTCTAACTTGCACGATCACTCGTATTCTTCAACATTTTAATGTTCCACTTGATGATGAGGTGGGTGTTTATAATCCACTTTGCTTTGACCACTCCATCTTAAGTCGCATGGACCTTCATCCAATTTCACATGTTGAAGAAGAGCACCCGAACGATTCACACCCTCACCGTCGCACTATTCCCATGTCCCCAAATGTTCTTCCTCACTTATCTCAGTTCTTCCTCGAAGAACAAATTGATCATCTTCAAGAAGATATGAATATCGATTTTGCGGGAGTCCAAGAACATTTGAGTTGCTTTGAGACTACTCTTGCACAAGTTAGGAATTACATGCATGCAAGCTTTCACAGCATGCAAGGGACTTAAGTCCAAATTATGAGTCTTCTTGCACAATTGGCACCATATTCTCTATCAACCTCTCACCGACTACCGAGGCCTCCTCCACCATTTTAAGCGATTTCTGGAGAAATTCGCTTATTAGTCGACTAGGACTATCAGTTAGTCGACTACTATCTGTTTGTGACTGGTTGTTATTATCAGTTGTCTGGTTTGATATTTAGTTGCATTAAGTTGTTGAGTTGTTTGATTGTTATGTCATCAAGTCAATATGTACTATAACCATTTGGTTTAGGTTACTTTTTGTTGTTGGCATTCCATGTCCTTCATGTTGAGTATTGGTGTTTCATACCAATCTCATTTTGATGATGATCACAACATTATGTTGTTGCTAATGATTCTTATGTTTTAGTCTCACAGTTTCTTTCCTAGAATATCTTTCTTGGAGACTAATCACTTGGTGTAAGGATGGACATCAAGTGGAGAAGGGCCAAAGCTTGGACTCAAAGGGGTGCCAAAGCTTGGAGATGATGGAGAGCATCAAGGCATCAAGATGGAAGACTTAGACTCTAAGGAAAGCAATGTAATCCATGTAATAATTTCTTTATTTCTTTCTCTCTCATTTGAGTCTAGGATTAATGTAATGCCTTGTTAGATGGTCTACTCATATATGCATATGCATTTAACCATCTTAGTGAGCCTTAGGATTATCATAGAATCCAACCTAATAGGTTCATCTTGTCCAAAGACTCGTTTGGAGTCTCTGGCTTTCCATCAGTCGCCTGATGAGGGATTTACAGTCGACTGGGTGATTTACAGTCGCCTGTCGATACTTCTACAGTCGACTGATATGCACTGCTCAAGTCAACATTTCAATTGACTCAAACTTGAGCTTTACGCACAATCGACTGCTGCTCAGTTTACAGCCGCCTGTAGATTTACAATCGTCTGGGAATTGGCCAAGGGTCGATCTTCCTCTGACTCCGAGGAATCCAGTGGCCTATGTAGCGTAAGTGTAATCTCTGCATCTCTCTATCTTTTCTCCATCTTATACAGCATACGACTGATGAAGGAATTACATTCACCTGACTATATGAAAGTCGACTGTATTATTGACATCAGTCACCTGTATGCGTATCTGGAGAAAGAGTGTAGCTCTCTGTTTTATTCCATCCCCTGCAGCAGTCGCCTGCTGAAGGTTTTACAGGCGCATATCCTGTTTTCAGTCGACTGTATTGTCTTCTTCAGTCGACTATCCTGGCTCAGATTATAGCCGTTGGATATTTTCTAGCCGTTGATCAGTCGACTGTCTTATGATCATCAGTTGACTGTTGATGTCGTTTTTGCCCAGTTTCTAGCCATTGCAGCTTTGGGCTGATGGCTGTTTTCTTGAGGTTTGAGGGTTGATATATGGCTTCTATATATATGGGTGTGCTGATATCTCTAGAACTTCTGGATGCTATTGAAAATCATTAGAGTTTAATTAAACCACTCTCAAACTCTCTCATTTCCCTCTTAAAGCTCATTCTCTCCTTCATGCATTGAAGCCAAGCTCAAGGGAAATCATCGAAGTGCTTTTCTAGCAAATCTCATCACTTGGAGATCCTCTTCCATGCCTTGCATTCATTAATGAGTAAGTTCATCTCAAGGCATAGGTAAGAGTATTTGTTTTACTTTGTTATTTCATTGAAACCTTAGCTTTCTGTGTGAGAGCTAGTTACTCTATGTGTGAGAGTATAACCTTCTGTGTGAGGGTTGGTTGAGATCTCTCTGTATGAGAGTTTAAGTCTTTCTGTGTGAAAGCAAGGATTTCTCTATGTGAGAATCCTAAATCCTCTGTGTGAGGTCTCTCTGTGTGAGAGTGAGGATTTCTCTGTGTGAGAATCCAAATCCTCTGTGTGAGGTATCTCTTTGTGAGATTGTATTCACTTCTCTGTGTGAGAATTATAGTGGATATTGGTATGGCTGGACGTACCCAAGTTTTGGGGAACCATGGTAAATTCTTGTGTTTGTGTTTGGATTGATTGTGTCGATTATTTCCTCTTGCATTTATAATTCCGCATTTGCAAGTTTAATTTTAATTGGACAATTTATTGCCATTACACTATTCACCCCACCTCTAGTGTGTGTTGTTAGTATTGCAAAGGTAAGGCGATCTTTACAATTGGTATCAAAGCGAGGTTGAAGCATACTACAACGATGTCATACAACGCTTCATCCATGTCTCATGAAGAAGGTCTATCAACCGTTCGACCCCCGCTCTTCAACGGAACCAACTACCCAAGTTGGAAGATCAAGATGATGATCTATTTGGAGGGTCAAGACCTTTGGGACATCACAGAGTCCCCATTTGAGAAGCCTACTACACCCGCAGCTTCGAGAACAAAAGCGGAGAAGGACTCGATCAAATTTAATGCGAGGGCTATGAATGCATTCCATTGCGCCCTCACTTCAAATGAGTTCAACCGCATCTCCATGTGCAAAACAGCCAACGAAATTTGGCATACATTGGAGATTTCTCATGAAGGGACTTCGAAGGTAAAGAAATCTAAACAATGCGTATTTAGATCTAAATATGAGTTGTTTAAGGTGCAAGAAGGTGAAAAGATCTCGGAGATGTTCACAAGGTTCACAGAAATCAGGAACACTTTGGAAGGACTTGGGAAGGTGATTTCTCAAGAGGATCGAGTGTAGAAGATCCTTGACTCGCTCACATCTCAATGGGAGTCAAAGGCCAACTGTATTTTGGTGTCATATGACATGTCCACATACACCGTTGAGGAGTGCATTGGAAATCTCATGGCGTATGAAGTAAAGCTTCAACATAAGAAATAGATTCAACCAACAAAGCCTGAGAAGCAAAAGGGGGTTGCATTCCATGCCGAGAAGGAGCCAATCGAATGGAGAAAGAAATTCCATCGGGAAGCTCCGAGTGAAGACGAAGAAGATGATGATGTTAGCGACGATGATTACATCGAGCTTGCCAAGCAATTCAAGGCATTCCTCAAGGGCAAGCAAGGTAAATCTTTGTCAAAGTTTGCCTCCAAGTCTAACAATTCTATTTGTTTCAATTGTAGAGGAAAAGGTCATATTTCTATCGAATGCTCTTCCAAGCCCGACAAAGAGACTTACAAAGGGAAAGGGAAGAAGCATTGGAAAGGCAAGTCCAAGTTCAAGAACCAAAAGAAGGGACTTGTCGGCACATTTGATGACTCCGATGAGGACACCTCAAGTGATGAAGAAGAGGATGACTAGGAGAAAGCTCACATGTGCTTCGCGACTTTTGATGATTCTTTATCAATCTCCTCTAGCTCAAGTGATGAAGAGATAGAGGCGTGGCTTAACTCCAACAAAGAAGTGTGCTTCATGGCTAATGGGGAAGAGTCTTCGTCAAGCTCTAGCGAGGAGGAAGGTGATGAGGAAGTTGAGGAGGAAAAGCTATCCTACGAGGAGCTCGAATACCGCATTAATGTGGCCTCCAACTTGGCAAGTAAGTGTGTCGACTCATATGATAAATTGAAAGGTAAATTTAAGAATACTATGAGTAGGGTGCATGATTTAGAATCTACTAGTGAATCATGATGTTTTACATGTTTGTGACACTAGTGAGAGAGACACACTTCTCTCTCAAGTTAAGGAATTGAGTTTAACTAATGAGAATCTTGTTGCTCAAAACCTTAGCTTAGATTCTTGCATTCAACAACTTACGTTGAAATGTGAAGAGGAATCCCAGAAGCTCAAAACCTTTGTGTATTCTAGGGATTCACTCCACAGTTTGCTTGAAAAACAACATCCGACAAACCACAGAGGAGGTTTGGGGTATATTCAAAATGTGGTACCCAAACCCACCTCTAATTCCTCTTATGGTGTAAATACAAGAAATATTGCTAAAGCACCTAAGAAGAATCACCATGCTTTCTTGTACAACAATAACATCAACACGAAGCATGTAGATCACAAGGTAATGAGGAAGAATGAAGACTCTTCATTTTTTGCTAAGAAGCAAAATCCTCATTCTATGCATGCCAAGAAATTAGTTTCTACACCTAAGCATGCCACATCCATCCCTCTTGCAAAGGCAAAACCCTTGCCTAGGAAATCCTTGAGTTTATGGATTCCCACTAAGGTTAGTGTGCAAGAGAGGGATAGTTACATCAACTCTCTAGTTAGGGATGTGATCACCTCATGTGATTACATTAGGAAATCAAACTCCTCTTGGGTTTGGTTCCCTAATGTTTAAGTTCCCCTCACACATATGCATATTGCATGGGTATTGTGCTTAATTGTTTATTTTAGCATACCCATTGTTTGTGTGTGTTTCATGATTTTGAAAATATTTTCAAATTTATTTGTTTTTCATGAAAATGGGAATCTTGGGGTTTTCATTGACATGCATACATTTTTTGATCCATATGTATGTCAATATGGGAGTTATTATGTGTATGTTTAAAATGTTTTAAAACATATTTTGACTCTCATTTCGAGGTGTGATTGAGATCGATTTTTATAATTGGTTATCTTTTGGTCTCAAACCAAACCCCTTGGTTATTGACAACTTGTTTCATGTTATACTTCCTTTTGGCAATATCATTGTGTATCTTTGAAGCTTGATTTTTTCATATCTATTGCTTTGATACACTTTAGGCATATGGCTCCAATATTTCTATTAGATCCTAGAAGTCAAAACTTGACCTTTTCTATGATCTAGGGGGAGCATGAGATAGTGATTGATACCCACTAATTTTTTAAATTTGGTATCATACATCGCCTTTTTTCTTGCATATTGTCACATCTTGATTAAGATGACAAAGTGGATATTTTTGATGTCCACCTTTTTGACGATGTAAAGGGGAAGAGATATATGTATTATGTAAATATATATGGGGAGATATATTCATATGCATATTGGGGAGAGATATATCTATGGGGAGAGATATATGAGATTGTATAAACCATTCTTGTTTGCATGATATTATCTATTGCAATTGGTTTATGTAATCCATGTCTATTTTATGTCACCATGATTTCATTTGGTATAATGAGTATTTTTATATTGTGTATCTCATTGTATAATTGGAGCATATAAGTAGGGGGAGCTCATTAGCATTGTGCTTTAATTCTTGGTGTTTTACATAATGTGTGTCATCATTAAAAAGGGGGAGGTTGTTGAGTATTGGTGTTTCATACCAATCTTATTTTGATGATGATCACAACATTATGTTGTTGCTAATGACTCTCATGTTTTAGTCTCACAGTTTCTTTCCTAGAATATCTTTCTTGGAGACTAATCACTTGGTGTAAGGATGGACATCAAGTGGAGAAGGGCCAAAGCTTAGACTCAAGGGGTGCTAAAGCTTGGAGATGATGAAGAGCATCAAGGCATCAAGATGGAAGACTTAGATCTAAGGAAAGCAATGTAATCCATGTATTTCCTTTATTGCTTTCTCTCTCATTTGAGTCTAGGATTAATGTAATGCCTTGTTAGATGGTCTACTCATATATGCATATGCATTTAACCATCTTACTGAGCCTTATGATTATCATAGAATCCAACCTAATAGGTTCATCTTGTCCAAAGACTCATTTGGAGTCTCTGGCTTTCTATCAGTCGCCTGATGAGGGATTTATAGTCGACTGGGTGATTTCCAGTCGCCTGTCGATACTTCTACGGTCGACTGATATGCATTGCTTAAGTCAACATTTCAATTGACTCAAACTTAAGCTTTACGCACAGTCGACTACTGCTCAGTTTACAGTCGCATGTAAATTTACAGTCACCTGGGAATTGTCCAACAGTGGCCTGTGTAGCGTAAGTGCAATCTCTGCATCTCTCTGTCTTTTCTCCATCTTATACAGCAGAAGACTGATGAAGGAATTACAGTCGCCTGAATATATGACAGTTGACTGTATTATTGACAGTAGTCGCCTGTATGCGTATCTAGAGAAAGAGTGCAGCTCTCTGTTTTATTTCATCCCCCGCAGCAGTCGCCTGCTGAAGGTTTTACAGGAGCCTGTCCTGTTTTTAGTCGACTGTATTGTCTTCTTCAGTTGATTGTCCTGGCTCAGATTATAGCCGTTGGATATTTTCTAGCCGTTGATCAGTCGAATGTCTTATGATCATCAGTCAACTGTTGATGTCGTTTTCGCCCAGTTTCTAGCCGTTGCAGCTTTGGGCTGATGGCTGTTTGCTTGGGTTTTGAGGGTTGATATAGGGCTTCTATATATATGGGTGTGCTGATATCTCTAGAACTTCTGGATGCTATTGAAAATCATTAGAGTTTAATTAAGCCACTCTCAAACTCTCTCATTTCCCTCTTAGAGCTTATTCTCTCCTTCAAGCATTGAAGCCAAGCTCAAGTGAAATCATCCAAGTGCTTTTCTAGAAAATCTCATCACTTGGAGATCCTCTTCCATGCCTTGCATTCATTAATGAGTAAGTTCATCTCAAGGTATAGGTAAGAGTATTTGTTTTACTTTGTTATTTCATTGAAACCCTAGCTTTCTGTATGAGAGCTAGTTACTCTCTGTGTGAGAGTATAACCTTCTGTGTGAGGGTTGGTTGAGTCTCTCTGTGAGAGATTTTAAGTCTTTCTGTGTGAAAGCAAGGATTTCTCTGTGTGAGAATCCTAAATCCTCTGTGTGAGGTCTCTCTGTGTGAGAGTGAGGATTTCTCTGTGTGAGAATCCAAATCCTCTGTGTAAGGTATCTCTTTGTGAGATTGTATTCACTTCTCTGTGTGAGAATTATAGTGAATATTGGTGTGGCTGGACGTACCCAAGTTTTGGGGAACTATGGTAAATTCTTGTGTTTGCGTTTGGATTGATTGTGTCAATTATTTCCTCTTGCATTTATAATTCCACATTTGCAAGTTTAATTTTAATTGGAAAATTTATTGCCATTACACTATTCACCCCCCTCTGTAGGATCCTGACAAAACAACGTCATTAGGATCAAATAATGAAGTAGAGACTTACACTTGCATACGCGGCACGGTAATCTCGGAACTTCACCCTCGGATTCGCCACAACGGTTGATACTTCGTCACAGAGGATCGAAGCAGAGTTTCACCGCCTAAATCTCTAACTAGAAGAGGATTTTAATGGAAGGGAGAAGAAGAACATAAGATGCCTTATGCAAACTTATGGCATGGAAAGTGTGGTATGAATGCCTTACCCTTGGGTCCTATTTATAGGCTTTAGGGGTGGTTATTATAGGAAATAACCAATTATAAGCTTATTAGCCTATAGAAGCACATTCATTTATCCTATTCTTCATTCACTTATCAAGTGCCTTTATGCACTTATAAAGTGACTTTTTCCACTTATCGAGTGGCTTTTTCCACTTACCGAGTGGTCTTTTTCACACGAGAAAAGGTTCCCTTCGTGCACGCTTTCGTGCACGCGACATCTTAGGTCCGTATACCCTCATACATCCCCTCATGGGTGTATTCATGTCGTCCATATCCAACATCTCCCACTCACACTTGAGGGGATTGTAAGGAAATATCTTTCCTTTAACTCTTCTGTTTATCATACCGAGAAATAGGCCGTGTGACCGTCATGCGCATAGAGTCCGCTGTTGTGCACTTGTTAGAGATACACAACACCCCTCGAGGTGCAAAGTTGAGTAGATCAACGCATGCTTTACCCTAGATTATTTCTTCACATTTCTTATACTTTACATTCAACAATTGAATCCCATCTGGATTACAATTGGCTGGCCAGCTTTGAATCTCTAAAGTCCAAATGTGAATATGAAATTAATCTTCCTCTTCTTGCGATCCTTTTGATCTTGACTTGACTCGCTTTTCTAACATGCCCCGCCGGACCGAATTAACCATAGCCCATAAGCAACATGCTAAGATAGCAATCACCCAGTCAAATCTTAAGGAACCAATTAGAGTCCATAAGGGTAACGAGTTAAGACCCATGTGGTCTTTGGGTCTCACATAATAGTAAACTTATTTACTATTCTAACCCAATGGTCAAAAATGCATACGTAGTATGAATACGTATTACAACATCGCTCCTTTCCCAGGGAGTGTATGTCTCAATGATGTTGTAAGGATGATGATCAGACACCACAATGTCTGACTTTGAGTCCCTTTTTCTACTCAAATAATCCTTTGGACTCACATCTCGCATTTAGACAGATAGGATTTCAAAATCCTCTTAGATCTTCTGTAAGCATCCATATGATGCAGATCTTTCATGCGACCATTTTGTTTAAGTCATGACTCTAAATCATCCGTCTGATGATTTTGACTTTAAACAGGTCTCATCTCTATTCTATCCTCTGATAGAATAAGGCAGTTGCTCATGTGAGAGAGCCAACATCAATC
The DNA here is from genome assembly GCA_030789695.1 of Scilla litardierei. Lineage (NCBI taxonomy): Eukaryota > Viridiplantae > Streptophyta > Magnoliopsida > Asparagales > Asparagaceae > Scilla > Scilla litardierei. Next base: position 31,948,893 of record CM061133.1, read on the forward strand.
TGTCCGACATACTAGAAAGTATAGCTGAGATTTCAAAAATGTACACAAACATTTCTTAAGAAATTCATATGCAATGTTGAAAAGAACTTATTCTTTTCAGACATGGGAATTTACATTGGTACAACTCAGCTTTTACGCAATCCTTGAGATGATAAGTGTTTGTAAAACACATCTCTGGGGATCGCCTCCGTAAGCGGATCCGTTATCATCTCATGCGTAGATATGTACCTTATGTCTACCTTCTTGGTCTTATCATAGTCTTTTGCAAGTCTGCAGTTCCTTTAAGATACTGCATTATCCTCTTAACCGCTTTCCAGTGTTCTTACCCTGGGTTGGATTGGTAACGACTTACCATTCCAACGGCAAAACAGATGTCCGGTCTTGTACGCATCATAGCGTACATAAGACTACCAACTGCACTGGAATATGGAACTTTTTCCATAATTTCCTTTTCCTTTTGGTTCTTTGGACATGATTTCAGACATAAATTATCGCATCTGCTTATAGGAGTATCAATGGACTTGCAGTCTACATATTAAACCGTTCTAGAACCTTCTTTATATAAGTCTCTTGTGAAAGAGAAAGAAGTTTCTTCGAACGATTCCTTGAAATCTTAATTCCAAGGATATATGCGGCTTCTCCCATGTCTTTCATCTCAAAACTGATGAAAGCCAAGCCTTGATATCCATCACAAAGCCCTTGTCATTTCCGGCTATTAAAATGTCATCTACATATAGAGACATGATAACATACTTGCTTTTAATCCTATTGATATATACGCAGTTATCTTCATCAAGCATGGTAAAACCATTTGATAAGACAACTTCTTGAAATCGCATATACCATTGCCTCGAGGATTGTTTAAGACCATATATGGATTTAAGAAGTTTACAAACCTTATGTTCGTTTCCTTCTTTTACAAACCCTGTTGGTTGTTCCATATAGATCTCCTCGTCCAATTCTCCATTGAGAAAGGCAGTCTTTACATCCATTTGATGCAATTCGAGGTCTAAGCAAGCTATCATTGCCAGAATCAGGCGAATCGAGGTAAAACGAACAACAGGTGAGAAGGTCTCTTCGTAGTCTATCCATTCCTGTTGCGTAAAACCTTTCGTGACAAGGCGAGCTTTATATCTGTCAATAGAGCCATCAGCCTTATGCTTGATCTTGAGAACCCATTTGTTCCCAATAGCTCTACGTCCTCTGGGTAAGTCAACTAAGTCCCAGACTCGGTTAACTTTCATGGATTCTAACTCCTCTTGCATCGCTTCCATCCATTTGTCTTTAGCAGTGCAAGATACGGCCTGTTTGAAAGTAGCAGGCTCGTCATCTTCTTGTAGTAAAGTCATAAAGGTTTGCGGAAATTCATCCTCAAATCTTAGAGGAGCCAACCTTGTACGACTACTACGTCGTATTTGAGATTCTTCAAGTCCTTGTTGACTCGAATTTAGATCAATTCTAATATCACTCCCACTTGGAATGTCGTAAGAATTGCTCCCATTTGGATCATTATTCCCGTATGGAATAGGATAATCTTCATTCGTATAATCCATTGGTGAATGTTGAAACGTATTTTCGTTTTCACCAAGAATTCTCCCACTCGAATGAGGTAATCCTTCTTGATCATAAATCTCAAATAGAGATAAGTCCTGACTTATCTCGCCCTGTCTTGGAAACTCGTTTTCCAAGAAAGTGACATCCCTCGACTCAAACTCAATTAGCCCACCATTGTCTTCCTGACTAACAAAAACATAACCTTTGGAGTTTTCTGCGTATCGTATAAAGATACATTTCCTTCCCCATGGCCCAAGTTTGTCATACTTATGGGAGGAAATATGTGCGTAGGATGCACATCCCCAAGGTTTTAAAATGTTTAAGTCAGGAGACCTTTGGTTCCACAACTCATAAGGAGTGGAGCTAACTGATTTCGAGGGTACGCGGTTCAAAATGAAAGTGGTCGTTAATAATGCATCACCTCAAAAGGTAATTGGCAAGTTAGCTTGCGCCATTATTGAACGGACCATTTCCATTAAAGTCCTATTCCTCCTTTCATCAACACCATTTTGTTTAGGAGTATAAGGCATAGTTACCTGATGTACTATGCCCTTTTCATCACAAAGTTCCTTAAAACTTGTTGATTGATATTCACCGTCCCTATCGATTCGCAAGACCTTAATCTTGCGATCTAATTGATTCTCCACTAAACTCATATAGTTTTTAAAGCATGTTAATGCTTCACTTTTGTGGGATATCAAATAGATATGTCCGAATCGGGTGAAATCATCAATAAAAGTGATGAAATAGGACTTCCCGCGCCTTGTCTTGACATTCATCGGACCACATATGTCCGAATGGATGAGCTGTAATGGAACCTTGGCCTTTGTGCCGGTTCCAAACGGCTTGCGACAAGATTTCCCCACAAGGCAATGTTCGCAGGTCGACATATCGACCTTTGAAACATTAGATAGAAAGCCACGTTTGGCAAGTCTATCCATACACGTTGGTCCAATATGACCAAGCCTTGCGTGCCAACAAATTATATCAGACTCATAAGTCGAAGAATTTGCATCAAGGAAATTTCATTACAATCAGAGGAATCATACATTGTATTTAATACAATAAATCCATTAAATACATACCCAGTGCCAATTAAGGAATTATTACAAAAACAAGTCCACTTTATAATTTTGAAAGAACCAGTTATAACCAAGACCCATTAACACGACCACAGATATAATATTCCTTCGAATATCTGGAGCGAAGAGGACATCACGAAGTAGGAGAGTGCGGCCGTTGTCCAAGACTAGCTTGCAAGTCCCAACGCCTTTCACTTCAACACGTGTGTTGTTTCCTACATAGATCCACTTCGTTCCTTGGGGTATCCGGTGATACTCCACAAAGGACCGTCTGTCCCTTGTTATGTGGTCGGTGGCACCTGAATCAATTATCCCAAAATGGATTAGATTCCACAAGAAATATTGAACTAGAAACACATATGTAACTAGTATTACAAGTTACCTCGTCACTTCCACTCGTACACGAACGAGCATAGTGACCGAGCTTGTTGCACTTGAAGCACTTGATCCTTTTCAAGTATTTCTTCTTGTGCCATTTCTTGTGCCCACCCTTATGTTTGGGTTCCTTGGTAGACTCAGGTTGCTTATTACGTTCATTAGAAGACTTCGAACGATCTTTACGTTTCTTTCCCCCGTGTGAGGAACTAGCAACCATGTGCACTTCTGCACTTGGCTTGGCAGCCGCAAGCCGCTCTTCCTCTAATTCGAGGTGCTTGGAAACATCGCTGAAGGTCTTGATGCTCTCATTATGAGTGAGATGCATCTGCATCTGATCCCACCCATTTGGTAGGGAACGTATGACTGCTTGGATTTGTTGCTCATCTGTGAGCACATGACCTGCATCCTTTAACTCTGAGATTAGATTCGCCATATGTCGTAGATGTTTCCCCATGGAATGATCTGGAAGTTTCTTGTATGAATCAAATCTTATAGTTAAAGAACGAAGTTTGGACATCGATGTGCCACCAAACTTCTCCTCAAGCTTGGACCATATGTCCATGGCTAAGTCATACTCTCGGAAGATGCGCATTATGTCATCGGCCATACTGCTTAATAACGTAATGCGGGCTATCTTATTCTTCTGAGACCAAGCATCAAAAGCTTCCTTGTCTCGTCTATGTTGGGCCGTAGTGCCCAACTCGGGTTCAATCATTACGTTCTTTAGAGTTTCGAGCACTTCTTGTTCCTCTAAAACGTATTGTATCTTGATGGACCAAAGTTTGTAATTATCGCCGTTGAGTTTTTCACCTCTGTTTAACTCAGCGACGATATTCTTTGAAGCGGAAGACATTTTACTTTTAAAATGCTGCAAAAAAGACACAAAACCGAAGGTTTGATCAAAAACATTGCATTGAAAATTCTTAAAATATAATTCCCACTTGAAATGATAATAGAATATCCCATTTGGATAGTTCTAATTTCAACTCCCACTTGGAATGACATTTATAATTTGATAAGTTACTTTCGAAAAATATTGAATGTGTTACTCTAGAATCGAAAAGGTCACTACGTTTCCAATCACCATCTAGAGTAACTTTCAATATTTCCCCATCACTTTATCAAATAGAAGTACTCGTATAGTACTTTGCAGCGGAAAAGCGTTTTTTGAAAATGTATTTTTTCAAAAAAGTATGAAAACGTATTTTTCAAAAAAAAATGTATATTTCAACTTAGTACCCTTATGATACTAGTGAAATATTCGGCACTTCCTGGCCATTTGCCGGGGATGAGCCGTAGTCGTGCCAAGGCCGGATCCCCCCTTTGGGGATTTTTCAACCTAGTACCCTTATGATACTAGTGAAATATTCGGCACTTCCTGGCCATTTGCCGGGGATGAGCCGTAGTCGTGCCAAGGCCGGATCCCCCCTTTGGGGATTTTTCTGCAAGCCATTGTCGCCGGCTCCCGTATGGATCCAGGCGCTTCCCCCCTTATAGGAGAATTTTGCCGCAGACGACTGCCGTCGGCCCCGTATGGGCTAGCCTTGCAGGTTGCCGGAGCCGAAACCACTGGCAAAGCCTCTAGCTGAATTGGTCGACCAAAAATCCCGGATTGGTTGACCAATACCGACCATGGATTCTGACAACCTCCCGGCGGCCAGGGCCTCTGCACTGGCCGAGACTGGCCATGGACTGGCCAAAAGCCTCTGCCCTGGCCGGCCAGGGGCCTTGGCCCCTCTGCCAGGGGCCCTGGCCCCTCGGCCATGGCCTCTGCCCTGGCCGAGGCCGGCCAGGGCCTGGCCCTGGCCCTGGCCACTGCCAGGGCCGGCCAGGCCCTGGCCTGAGGCCAGGGCATTGGCCCTGGCCCCTGTCAGGGCCGGCCAGGCCGGCCAGGCCCTGGCAGAGGCCAGGGCACCGGCCCTGGCCCCTGCCAGGGCCTCCTGGCCTCGACCAGGCCTGGCCATGGCTCCCTAGCCCTGGCCGTGGCCGACCGGCCATGGCCCGGCCATGGCCTATTGGCCTAGGCCGACCATGGCCCTTTGGCCATGGCCGGTCTCCCCCCTTGCATGGGGTGGTCGCATGCACTCCTCCCCCTCGACGGGGTCGTCGTGGTGGTTTTTGTCGTTATTGTCCGTATCCAACCCCCTCCGCATGGGGGGGATGCATTGCCTCCATTTCCCATATGGCTATAGATTTCATGCACCAAAATTCATCTTCCCCGATGGGAATAACCACCATCTTCTTCTCCGGTGAAGCACCCGTTCGTCGAGAAAGTAGTTATCCTCCAATGGCCGTGTGCCAAAAAAAAATAACTTACTTCAAAAAGTTTGTAAACTACGCGCTCCACATGAAGAGAGTGCCCATTCCCTATGAATGGAGACTCAGCATCCATGAAGATAGCGAGTTTGACGATATGAACGGTCGGTTCTTCCCGTCACGGAGAGTGCCTGCCATATCCGTAATGGTAGGAGACCCTAACGTGAAAAGAACAACCGATGCGTTCTCTCCGTCACGAAGTGTTCCTACCATATCCATAATGGTAGGATACCCATTCGTGAAAAAGACAACGACTCGTTCATAGTTTCGACGGGGTGACGGTCTGACCGGAGCGAATCCGTATGGCTCTGATACCAATGTATGATCCTGACAAAACAACGTCATTAGGATCGAATAATGAAGTAGAGACTTACACTTGCGTACGCGGCACGGTAATCTCGGAACTTCGCCCTCGGATTCGCCACAACGGTCGATACTTCGTCACAGAGGATCGAAGCAGAGTTTCACCGCCTAAATCTCTAACTAGAAGAGGATTTTAATGGAAGGGAGAAGAAGAACATAAGATGCCTTATGCAAACTTATGGCATGGAAAGTGTGGTATGAATGCCTTACCCTTGGGTCCTATTTATAGGCTTTAGGGGTGGTTATTGTAGGAAATAACCAATTATAAGCTTATTAGACTATAAAAGCACATTCATTTATCCTCTTCTTCATTCACTTATCAAGTGCCTTTATGCACTTATAAAGTGACTTTTTCCACTTATCGAGTGGCTTTTTCCACTTATCGAGTGGTCTTTTTCACACGAGAAAAGGTTCCCTTCGTGCACGCTTTCGTGCACGCGACATCTGAGGTCCGTATACACTCATACATCCCCTCATGTGTAATGCCCTACAAGCTACTGCACAAGTACTAGAGGGGGGGTGAATAGTACTTTAAAAATAACAAGGAGTATAATTCCAAATTATAGTGCAAACAACTACCAAATCAATTTGCGGAAGCTTAAATTGAATGACAACAACAAAATTAACAATGCTAACAAATGATGTTAATGGGTTCGGATCCACCCAAGTCTCCCCGACTTGTTCCCGGTGATCCTACGTCCCAACCACCCGGATCCCCTCCGGATACTTAGGTTAGAAACCCTAACCCAAGATTTCCACTATGAATATCTTGTGAAAAACCTTCACAAGATCAAATCATACATGCAATGGCAATAGTGAATCCCACAACCCGGGATCACAACCTTCTCTCACAACCGAGAGAATCAACAAGCAATATAAACAAGTTTATAATGAAATAAACAATCTTACCACAAAATCCTATACCTTGAGTTTTTCTTACCCAATAGGTGAAAGGAAGGATTTGAGGAAGATGAAGTCACCAAGACCTAGCACCAAGGAAATGACCAGCAATAGGTGCATAGGAGAGATTTGGAGACTTGATTCAAGCTAGAGCTTGAAGGGCTCACCAAGAACAAGCTTCTCTCAATATGGATTCTAGATCTAGAAAGTGAGAGAATGAGTTTCTTGTGAGGAAGAGAGCTTTGGAAATGATTGAGAATGGCTATCTCTTTCTATCTCAATGAATCTCTTAATGGCAGCTCTAACCTAGAGAGAAATGACCTAGGTTCGTATTTATAGGGTCCCATAAAAACAAGTTAGGTCACATTCCAACGGATAGAAATCTGAGGCAACTAGTCGGTCAAAGAACAACCACTGACCGACTAGTTCATCAACTAGTCGGTCAGTCAAACAACGTGGACCGACTAAGAGAGGAACTGAGAAGAGATAGAAATTCAGACCTAGAAATCTAGTCGGTCCAAGAAGACATTCTGACCGACTAGTTTCACAACTAGTCGGTCAGTCAGTGAACGTAGACCGACTAAGAGGCATAATGAAATAGTCTGAATACAAATTGACTTAGTCGGTCCAAGAACAAAAGTTGACCGACTAGATTGTCAACTAGTCGGTCACAAAACGTTCTTAGACCGACTAACGGTAAACAGTAGCTAAGGAGAATTTTAGCATGAACAGTAAGTCACAACTAGTCGGTCACAGAAGCATCACTGACCGACTAGTTCACAAACTAGTCGGTCGGTGAGTCAACGTAGACCGACTAACTGTAAACAGTACTGAACAAGAAATTAAGGAAGCAAACTAGTCGGTCCAAGAAGCTCTGCTGACCGACTAGATCACCATCTAGTCGGTCAGTACTTCTTCTTGTACCAACTAACATGCACAAACAAGTCCGAATCGAAGCGCGACGCTTCGAGGAAGTTAGAATGAACTTGTACTAAGATCCTATAGCTACGATATGAGCGTTATGAAGATAGAAACGTAAGATATACTCAAGGCTTAACATTCTATAGATCGAAGCTAAAAGACCATAAATAAAACCTTAATAGACGGTCTTCGAGAGCTTCGATTAATTCTTCATGACTTCCAAAACGGCGCAAGAGCTTCAACGAAGCTTTAGGCATGAATACGAGCTTTGTGAAGAGTTGAGATGTCGCTTTGATTGTTCTCGTGAATTTGGCGACGATCTCCAATACTGCGCTCACAAATTGTTAGTTCATTAATTATTTATGTTTGCTCATCATCCAAAACCAAATCCGGGGAGTCCAATATTCAACATTCTCCCCCTTTTTGGTGATGACAAACCAACATAAATAATAATCAAAAATAATAATTCAAATGTAAAATACTTACTCCCCCGGCATTGATGACACGTTATTTCCAAAATGAATATATATGAATTGCATCAATTAGACGAGTAAGATATATAAAGAGAATCGATTTTTGAAATATCGGAGTTTTAAAATCCTTATATATATCTTAACTCCCCCTGAATCTAACATATCAAACTAGATTCTTGGAAATTGAGTTAAATTTTCATTTGCCCTATTTATTATCATTATCTCTCCCCCTTTGGCATTATCCCAAAAATGGGGGGCATACAACGACAACAACTAGGAAATGGAAAATCCAACATCGGGAGTCGTAGACAATGACGATGGACCTAATTGACACCAAGGGAAAAGTGTGGAAATCAAATCAAGGTGTGCCAAATTGTCCATTATCAAAAAGAGATAATTAAAATCATCAAAAATACCAAATTATTATTCATTTCTTGAATAAAGAAACATACTCTTCAATATTCAATATTCTTGGTTAAATTGGTGCATGGAAAACAATTCTATACAATTATAGAATTTCAAACTATTTAACCAAGTTTTTCAATCGTCGAGCGACGATTTCACATAGCATGGACATTAAATGAGAATTAATGTGCACAACGAAGAAAAACAAAGTGAACATCGATGGATATATATATAGAAACATCATGAGTATATCCAAAAAGATATTACATCGAGGACATCGAATACAACATACCATGGATATAAACATCAAAAGATACAACATCATCATCAGAACACCATCATCAACATCCAACAAAAAAATACAACACATACACCGACATCCAACATATCAAAATACAACAAATCAACACCCAAACTCCATCCTAACCCAAAATACTCTCAAAAAAATGCATCATCCAATGAGCAGTGGAGAGTCCTCGATACTGACGATCACGAGGGAGTGGCTGGATCAGCAGTCTCCATGGGTCCAGTCGACGGAGTGGACTCAGGCTCTGCTGGGAGTAGAGGCGTGTCAACAGACGGGATCGTCGGGGCAGGAGTAGAAACGACGACGTCGGGCTCAACAGCAGGGGTCTCAACAGGAGTAGCAGCAGGCATGACAGGAGCAGGGTCGTCAACAGGAGCAGCAGCAGCCTCAGAAGTCTGAACTACTGGTGCAGAAGTCTCTGGAGCACCGGAAGAGGTGCCATCTCCAGGAGCAGATGTGGTAGCAGCAGCAGCAGTGGCCTCATCGCCACGAACCAAGGAAGTGACAAGGTCATCAAAATCCTCATCGCCCATCTCCTCATCTTCAGACACGGAAGGAGGAAGCTCAATGCCCATCATACGAGCCATACGACAAACTACCTCCTCGGTACGAGCCAAACGCGACTCGTGCCGATGAAGTAGGCGTACGACATCATCTAATGTGGCAACAGGAGTGGGGGCTGCAGCAGCTGAGGGAGGAGGAACAGAAGCAGCTGAGGGAGTGGCCTGGGAAGCAGATGTGGTCGACCTCTGCACGTGACGAAGCGTCGCAAGAGATTTCTTAACGGCCGTCGCGTTTAGAGGAGGACCCAAAGGACGCTCATCATCAGGAGGGAGGGGAACACCGAAACGACGGAAAACCAAGGTCAACAGACATGGATATGGGATATGCGCAGATTTAGTGGTCTTGCGTATACACTCGAAAGATCCATCTTATCGAGTATAATGCGAGCCCAATTAATCTCGCTACCCATGAACAGAGCGTATATCAGTTTCAAAAATGGCTGAGATGGAAGAGATGAAGATCCATACTTGGGAAGAAGGCAGGACTTCAAGATAAGGTTAAGCACCCAAGCATTTGATTTGAAAGATTTGGAAGGGACTCCTATAAAAGCTGGGGGGATAATCTGGAAGATTTTGCCTAGAGTCCGCTGATCTAAGGAATAGATATCATCGACAGAGATGTCAGAAGGGAGGAGGCCACACGACGAGCAACCTATCAGCTCCCCCAAGATTTCTGCCGTGAGGACTATAGGAGTCCCCAAAACAGAAGTCTCGATGGAGTGAGACTCGTCGTACTGGCCCCGGACACGGTTGGCATAGAATAATTTGACCAGGTGAGGATATGGTCTGGGGTTCGCCTTGGAGTCATATCTAAGATAGTCCAATATGCCACTATAGGAGAGAAGATCAGCAAGGCCAAGAAAATAAGAAAACTGAACGTAATGCTCTAACAGCAGTGGGCAGTGCTCTATACGGTTGTACGCTGCGAGACACTGAGGGTCGTCGCAGTACAACGATATATCTACACCGCCGACTGGCATAGGAGCTTTACCCTTAGCCTTACGGGTCTTCGGAGGAGGTGGAGGAGGGGGTGGAGTAGGAGCTTTCTCGGGATGTTCAGGAGTGTATTCCTCATCGGAATCATCCTCGGAATCACTACCTGAACGCTTACCGGGAGGAGTGGGTGCGCGGAAAGCTTTAGGTTTAGGTTTAGGTTTGGATGATTGGCCGGCAGGTTTAGGCTTGGACGTCCTCTTCCTCTTCAACGGAGTCGAAGACGAAGAGGGGGGTCGAGTGGTCTTGGCCCTACGTTTGGGAGGGGTCGAAGCGGTAGCACCCTCTACGGTCATAGGGGATGCCCCAGATGATGAAATCGGGATCCTCGTTCGTGCCATGATCTCGGCACAACGAGCACAATCACACGATGAAGATAAGATCAAACACCCTAGTTCAAACCCTAGAATCCTATAACAAACCCTAAGAGAGACAAAATCCGAAACCCTAGTTCACCTAGAAGTTGAAATGAAGATCAATATCAAACCCTAGGGTAGGAAAAAGAGATCTAGGAGAGGGGTTATACCTAGGAGAGAGGGTCGACGACGAAGGACGGCGGGGATGGCCGGAAAGATGGCCGGAGAGACGTCGGAAGTCGAAGGGTCTCGAGAGGGTTTATGGATTTTTCGAGCAGGAGAGGAGAAAACAAACCGACTAGAAATGAAATCGATCGGTTAGAATAGGATTAAGTCGGTCTGGAAGCGAAAAGACGCGTTTGCCCTAACGCACTTAGTCGGTCACAGTTCAAGCACTGACCGACTAGATTACGATCTAATCGGTCGGTCAATGAGCTTGAACCGACTAAGTCGAAACAGAGGCAAACATGAATTTTTAGGGCTGAGTTAGTCGGTCGCAATATACTCACTGACCGACTAGTTTTCAATCTAGTCGGTCGGTAAGTGTACTGTGACCGACTAAAGAAAGAAAATGACAATAGTTAGATTAAAGCTTGAACTAGTCGGTCTGAGTTCACTAGCTGACCGACTAGATGAGCATCTAGTCGGTTGACGAATGAACTGAAACCGACTAGAAGAGTCCAAAAATTGATAAATGAGTTCTCTTCACAAACCACTTGGATGAAACATCTTAACACTCTCATTAGTCATCTAAATTATCCCATAAAATGTCGAAATCTTAAATACGACATTCAAATACGAATTCGAGCAAAAATTCAAACAAATCACATAAAATCCCCAAAAATTCAATAAATCTAGCATGAACGAAATATCGCGAAATATAATAGCATGCAAGATAATTGAATGAAATATGAATCCTATATCTCGGATTCACCCATAATCCCCAATTCTCGACGCAACCGCACAAAGGAGTCCTCCTTTAGGGGTTTCGTGAAAATATCGGCGATTTGCTTTTGGGTTTCAACGTACACTAAAATGATGTCCTTTTTAGCAACATGATCATCTAAAAAGTGGTGTCGGACATCTATGTGTTTTGATCGGGAATGGTGCACCGGATTCTTTGAAAGACAGATAGCACTTTGGTTATCCACCATGATAGGGCTAGTATCACAGTGAATACCAAAATCCTTCAGTGTGTGTCTCATCCAAAGAACCTGGGCACAAGAGGCACCTGCGGCAATATATTCCGCCTTGGTGGTTGAAAGTGATACTGAATTTTGCTTCTTGGAAAACCAAGAGACAAGAGAATTTCCTAGAAAATGGCAAATGCCACTAGTACTTTTCCTGTCGGATTTGCATCCCGCATAATCGGCATCACTATATGAGACTAACTCATACGTGCTAGATTTTGGATAAAGTAATCCAAAATCAAGTGTATAACTTAGATAACGGAAAATACGTTTTACCGCTACTAAGTGAGACTCCTTAGGTTGAGACTGATAACGAGCACATATGCATACGGCAAACATAATATCGGGCCTACTTGCGGTAAGATAGAGTAAACTACCTATCATACCTCGATATAGACGAATGTCTACATCCTTACCGCCCGTATCCTTGTCAAGATGTGTAGTCGTGCTCATTGGAGTCTTTTTCCCGGAAGCACTCTCCATTCCAAATCGCTTAAGCAACTCCACCGTATACTTCGTTTGGTGGATGAAGATTGCATCGTTCATTTGGCGAATTTGGAGACCTAAGAAATATTTGAGTTCGCCCATGTGGCTCATCTCAAATTGTTCCTTCATAACATTAGAAAACTCTTCGCAAAGAGTGAAGTTAGTAGCACCGAAAATGATATCATCAACATAAATTTGAACTAATAAAATATCATTATTCGCATGCTTAACAAAAAGTGTAGAATCGGCTTCGCCCATTTTAAAATTCAAATCCAAAAGAAAATTCTTTAGGCGATCATACCAAGCTCGAGGAGCTTGTCTCAAACCATAAAGAGCTTTCTTTAGTTTAAAAACATGATTTGGAAAATTTTCATTTATGAAGCCCGGAGGTTGAGAAACGTAAACTTCCTCAACAACATCTCCGTTTAAAAATGCACTTTTAACATCCATTTGAAATAATTTAAAATTTTTATGGCATGCATAAGACAATAATAGTCTAATTGATTCTAATCTCGCTACCGGAGCGAAGGATTCTTCGAAATCGATACCTTCCTCTTGGCGATAGCCTTGAGCAACTAACCGAGCTTTGTTCCGGACGACGACTTGGTTTTCGTCGGTTTTGTTCTTGAAGATCCACTTTGTCCATATGACGGTGTGGTTCTTCGATGGCAAAGGAACAAGCTCCCATACCTCATTCCTCTCGAATTGAATGAGTTCCTCCTCCATGGCAAGGATCCAAGCATTATCTTCGCAAGCTTCAACTATATTCTTTGGCTCTATTGATGAGGCAAAGGCACTATTGGCGAAGTGGTGGACTTGAGATCTCGTCTTGACACTATCATGAATATTGCCAATGACTTGCTCATGGGGATGGTCGCGAATGGTATGAAGCCGCTTAGGAATACCTTGATCACTAGGCACATTCTCAACAACTTCATTAGTCGGGTTAGTATCAATAGAATCAATTGAATCAATAGACTTAGAATTTTCAAACGAATCACATAAAACATCCATAGAATCATCATCATTTGAAATTCTAGAAGTAGTAAAATTCTCATTAAAAGAGACATGAAGTGATTCCTCGATCGTAGAGGATCTTTTGTTGTATATTCGGTAGGCTTTGCTACGTGAGGAATACCCAACAAATATCCCCTCATCCGATCTCGGATCAAACTTGTCCAAATTATCATATGTGTTTTTAATAAAACATTTTGCGCCGAAAACACGAAAATGTTTAACTTGAGGCAATCTACCAAACAACAATTCATAGCAAGTTTGTTTGGTGCCGGGCCTCAAAAGTATTCTATTAAACACATAACAAGCGGTGTGTACCGCTTCCGCCCAAAATTGATAACCAAGTTGACTATCTTCGAGCATAGTGCGAGCACACTCCACAAGCGTTCTATTCTTCCTCTCAACAACACCATTTTGAGGAGGTGCGCGAGGGAAAGAAAACGTGCGAGTAATTCCAAGATCATCACAAAAATTTGAGAAAGGCTCATTCTCAAATTCACCCCCATGATCACTACGAATAGTGACAATGGTGGTTCCGATGAGATTTTGTACTTTCTTCACAAATATTGTGAAGTTTTCAAAAGCTTCATTTTTATTGCATAAGAAAAATACCAATGTAAATCTTGAATAATCATCGACGATGACAAGTCCATATCTTGCATTTCCTAAGGAAGCAACCCTAGTTGGCCCAAATAAATCTAGATGTAATAGCTCTAGTGGCCGTTTAGTAGAAATGCTTTTCTTGGGTTTAAATGAAGATTTAGGAAGCTTGCCACGTTGACAAGAATCGCAAAAACTTTTATTTTCAAAAACGAGCTTCGGAAAACCTTTAATGGAATTTAATTTTGAAAGCTTATAAAGTGTTCCAAAGTTCACATGTCCAAATCGTCGATGCCATAAGTGTTGTTCACTTGTGTTGGCAACGAGACATTGTTCATATGACTTAGGAAGATCCAAAATATAAATATCGTTATGGCGTGTGCCGGAAAATAATAATTTATTATTATCATTTGAAATATGACATAATCCTTTCGCAAATCTAACTTTATAACCTTTGTCACAAAGTTGGCTTATTGAAATAAGATTATGATTTAAACCATTAACTAGATAGACATCACTAATTAATGGTTTAGAAGGGTCACCCACTCTACCAACACCGACGATGGTTCCGCTCTCATTGCCTCCAAATACGACGCGGTTTCCATTTGCAATGGGAACTACTCCGGAGAGCAATTGAGCGTCACCCGTCATGTGTTTTGAACACCCGCTATCGAGTATCCAATTCCCTTTGGAGCTAAATTTAAATTTGTTGCTCATTTTATTTTTCTTTTCCTTGAGGACCTAAAGATAGAAACTTTCATATCATGGTACCCAAGGTCATTGGGTCCTCAAAGGTTAGACCTTTGGAAGCCAAGTCCAATTGGACTTAGACTTCCCCACATAATTTCTACTATGCACAACATCCGAAAAATAAGCATTCATATACACTTGTTTTTCATCCATGCTTGTGTCCTTTGGGCTCCAAATAGTGAAAATCTTGGGAGCCCTCATCCTATTGGGTGCATGCATACGACGTTGATTTCTACGTGATGCATGTTGTGGATAGGCATAAGGAACATGATGGAATGGTGCACGACGAGAATTATTCATATGATGAGGTGGGTGAACATATGCATGTGTGGGAACACGTGCGTGAGGGTGTCTCACATGGTGTGCACGTGCCCGAGAATGTGTTGCATAAAAATCATCATATGTGTGTGACGGTGGAGTAGGACGTGTGTTCCTACGTGGCATGGTATTTGTGTACATATAAGCATGCCTCTTCTTTGGAGGTCCACCCAAAGTGGGTTTCTTTCCGAAAGAGGGTGTGGACGAGGTGGAAGCACTATTGGTAGATGAACTACCAATAGAGTGTTTGCTACCACTCGTAGAGTCACCGGAAGTTGGCCTAACAAAAGTAGTGGCCGCTTTGGATGGACATCCCATCGTATACCCCAAACCAATGTGGTGATTGGCCGGAAGTAAGTCACTTAGGATTTTATCCAAATGGTCCTTACCCTTATTGAATTTACTGATTCGGCCTAATGTGTTCTCATATTTCTCTTTGAGAGAATGCATAGAAGTATCCAAGTTTGATACTTGCGATGTGAGCACATAAACACGAGATTTAAGATTCTCATTCTCAATACTCAAAGTCGAGTTTTGAGAAGTCAAATCCGCTATCCTATGTTCTTCCGGATCATCAATGCTAACATGTTCAAGTTTAGATTTGAGATTAACAATCTCATTTCTTAACTCTTCAACAACGGTGTCGTTGTTGGTGATGATAGTCTTAGGCGAGGTTTGAATGCTAGCAAGGTCATCTTTTACTTTAGTATATCTATTTACTAATTTAGTGTATTTAGACCATAAATGAGAGTTAGCATCCCTAAGATCATCCATAGTTACCTCATCGCCTTCGTCGTCGCTATCATCGGAGGAGGAAGATCCTTGATCATGCTCCTCTCTTGCCATGAAGCACATGTGCGCTTGCTCCACTTTCTCATCGTCCGACTCTCCACTTGAGGAATCCTCGGAGTCGGTGAATGTTGCTCCGACAAGTCCCTTTTTGTACCCCTTTTTGTACTTCTTCGACTTGTCGAATTTCGGCGCCTTCCACTTCTCCTTTTGCTTGTTTTGAGGACAATCCGCTTTGATGTGTCCTGGCTTATTGCATTTAAAACACAAAGGTGGAGAGGCGTTAGTAGAAGTAAATTTAGATTTTTGTTTGAAGTTACCCTTTCGGAAGAAGCGATTGAACTTCTTTGCCATGAGTGCAATGGATTCCATGTCCATTTCTTCTTCCGAGTCCTCATCATCGGTAGAGGTGGATGAAGCCGCCTTGAATGCAATTGCCTTTTTCTTAGGCACGTCTTGGTTCAAATAGGACTTCATCTTTTCTTGTAACTTCACCTTGCTATCTTTGCGTACCTCGTATGACATCAAAGTACTCATCAATTGAACTACGGTATACTTATTCATGTCATTACCTTCCTCGATGGCGAAGGTACGTTTCTCCCAAGAAGAAGGAAGTCCTTCGATAAGCTTCGAGCACTTCTCCTTTTGAGTGTAGGACTTGCCGAGGGCCTCTAACTCGTTTATTATGTCAACGAAGCGAGCGTAATATTCCTTCATCTTCTCGCCCTGTTGCATATGAAACATTTCGTAATCTTTGTTTACGACTATGAGTTTAGAGTCTCTTACCCTACTCGTCCCTTCATGAAGAATGAGGAGGGAGTTCCAAATTTGATATGCACTCTTACATGTGCATATCTTATTGAAGTCCTCGGTCTCCAATGCGCATTGCAAGGCATTCATTGCGTTGGCATTGCTTACCTCCGCGGCGACCTCCGCGGTAGTCCATTTCTCAAAGTCTTCTTCTTCGGGCTCGATGTATTCCTTCATTGTATGCACTCCTCCCCCTCGACGGGGTCGTCGTGGTGGTTTTTGTCGTTATTGTCCGTATCCAACCCCCTCCGCATGGGGGGGATGCATTGCCTCCATTTCCCATATGGCTATAGATTTCATGCACCAAAATTCATCTTCCCCGATGGGAATAACCACCATCTTCTTCTCCGGTGAAGCACCCGTTCGTCGAGAAAGTAGTTATCCTCCAATGGCCGTGTGCCAAAAAAAAAAATAACTTACTTCAAAAAGTTTGTAAACTACGCGCTCCACATGAAGAGAGTGCCCATTCCCTATGAATGGAGACTCAGCATCCATGAAGATAGCGAGTTTGACGATATGAACGGTCGGTTCTTCCCGTCACGGAGAGTGCCTGCCATATCCGTAATGGTAGGAGACCCTAACGTGAAAAGAACAACCGATGCGTTCTCTCCGTCACGAAGTGTTCCTACCATATCCATAATGGTAGGATACCCATTCGTGAAAAAGACAACGACTCGTTCATAGTTTCGACGGGGTGACGGTCTGACCGGAGCGAATCCGTATGGCTCTGATACCAATGTATGATCCTGACAAAACAACGTCATTAGGATCGAATAATGAAGTAGAGACTTACACTTGCGTACGCGGCACGGTAATCTCGGAACTTCGCCCTCGGATTCGCCACAACGGTCGATACTTCGTCACAGAGGATCGAAGCAGAGTTTCACCGCCTAAATCTCTAACTAGAAGAGGATTTTAATGGAAGGGAGAAGAAGAACATAAGATGCCTTATGCAAACTTATGGCATGGAAAGTGTGGTATGAATGCCTTACCCTTGGGTCCTATTTATAGGCTTTAGGGGTGGTTATTGTAGGAAATAACCAATTATAAGCTTATTAGACTATAAAAGCACATTCATTTATCCTCTTATTCATTCACTTATCAAGTGCCTTTATGCACTTATAAAGTGACTTTTTCCACTTATCGAGTGGCTTTTTCCACTTATCGAGTGGTCTTTTTCACACGAGAAAAGGTTCCCTTCGTGCACGCTTTCGTGCACGCGACATCTGAGGTCCCTATACACTCATACATCCCCTCATGTGTAATGCCCTACAAGCTACTGCACAAGTACTAGAGGGGGGTGAATAGTACTTTAAAAATAACAAGGAGTATAATTCCAAATTATAGTGCAAACAACTACCAAATCAATTTGCGGAAGCTTAAATTGAATGACAACAACAAAATTAACAATGCTAACAAATGATGTTAATGGGTTCGGATCCACCCAAGTCTCCCCGACTTGTTCCCGGTGATCCTACGTCCCAACCACCCGGATCCCCTCCGGATACTTAGGTTAGAAACCCTAACCCAAGATTTCCACTATGAATATCTTGTGAAAAACCTTCACAAGATCAAATCATACATGCAATGGCAATAGTGAATCCCACAACCCGGGATCACAACCTTCTCTCACAACCGAGAGAATCAACAAGCAATATAAACAAGTTTATAATGAAATAAACAATCTTACCACAAAATCCTATACCTTGAGTTTTTCTTACCCAATAGGTGAAAGGAAGGATTTGAGGAAGATGAAGTCACCAAGACCTAGCACCAAGGAAATGACCAGCAATAGGTGCATAGGAGAGATTTGGAGACTTGATTCAAGCTAGAGCTTGAAGGGCTCACCAAGAACAAGCTTCTCTCAATATGGATTCTAGATCTAGAAAGTGAGAGAATGAGTTTCTTGTGAGGAAGAGAGCTTTGGAAATGAGTGAGAATGGCTATCTCTTTCTATCTCAATGAATCTCTTAATGGCAGCTCTAACCTAGAGAGAAATGACCTAGGTTCGTATTTATAGGGTCCCATAAAAACAAGTTAGGTCACATTCCAACGGATAGAAATCTGAGGCAACTAGTCGGTCAAAGAACAACCACTGACCGACTAGTTCATCAACTAGTCGGTCAGTCAAACAACGTGGACCGACTAAGAGAGGAACTGAGAAGAGATAGAAATTCAGACCTAGAAATCTAGTCGGTCCAAGAAGACATTCTGACCGACTAGTTTCACAACTAGTCGGTCAGTCAGTGAACGTAGACCGACTAAGAGGCATAATGAAATAGTCTGAATACAAATTGACTTAGTCGGTCCAAGAACAAAAGTTGACCGACTAGATTGTCAACTAGTCGGTCACAAAACGTTCTTAGACCGACTAACGGTAAACAGTAGCTAAGGAGAATTTTAGCATGAACAGTAAGTCACAACTAGTCGGTCACAGAAGCATCACTGACCGACTAGTTCACAAACTAGTCGGTCGGTGAGTCAACGTAGACCGACTAACTGTAAACAGTACTGAACAAGAAATTAAGGAAGCAAACTAGTCGGTCCAAGAAGCTCTGCTGACCGACTAGATCACCATCTAGTCGGTCAGTACTTCTTCTTGTACCAACTAACATGCACAAACAAGTCCGAATCGAAGCGCGACGCTTCGAGGAAGTTAGAATGAACTTGTACTAAGATCCTATAGCTACGATATGAGCGTTATGAAGATAGAAACGTAAGATATACTCAAGGCTTAACATTCTATAGATCGAAGCTAAAAGACCATAAATAAAACCTTAATAGACGGTCTTCGAGAGCTTCGATTAATTCTTCATGACTTCCAAAACGGCGCAAGAGCTTCAACGAAGCTTTAGGCATGAATACGAGCTTTGTGAAGAGTTGAGATGTCGCTTTGATTGTTCTTGTGAATTTGGCGACGATCTCCAATACTGCGCTCACAAATTGTTAGTTCATTAATTATTTATGTTTGCTCATCATCCAAAACCAAATACGGGGAGTCCAATATTCAACATCATGGGTGTATTCATGTCGTCCATATCCAACACCCTCTAGTGTGTGTTGTTAGTATTGCAAGGGTAAGACGATCCTTACACTTCAGTTAGTCCTATGTATGAAATGAAGTTTAATGACGTATTAATGTTGTTGGTATTCACTGTTCTTATCCCTACTCTTCCCTATTTTTGATAATTTCAAAGGGGGAGAAACGTATGAAATATGCAGCGTATGAAACATATGAAATATAAACATATATTTTTGCACTCAGCATATATATGTTTATCACATTATATGCATCAATATGCATGTCTATCACATTTGGCAAATAGTTAACCTTTTTTTACTACAAGACATCTTTTTAATAAATCTGCATTTGCTAAATTCATTAACTTGTTATCACACTCATTCCCATTTAGCAAAAGATTGTTCTATTTATCAAGCATAAATTCAGGGGGAGCTTCTCGATTATAAGTATCCCTTTACAAATACATATATTTCATATTATCTTAACATATATTGTAATCATCAAAAAAGGGGGAGAATGTTGGAAACATAAAGTTTCTCTTCCCATAAAGTTTTTTATGATACAATCATTTATATATATGTGTGTATACTAACTCTTTGGATGCAGATTATCAAGCTCAAACTTTCATATATGACAATCATCAAAGTTACGTTGCAAGAACAAGCATCAAAATGCACGATGAAGCTCAAGCAATGAATTCTTATATCTTGAGAAAGATGATGTAATTTTATCTTTTATTCTTGCAAAACTTTAGATTGTTAAAGCCTTGATAATATCCTATCTTAGTTCTTTAGGACTCAGCCTCGAAATCCAAACTTCAGAAAAATTAGCAGACTAATATTTTTTTCCCTAGTCGACTACTAAATTTTATATGAAAATTTTATTTTTGGTCAAAATCTATTTTCAAAGCATAAGGATAAATTTCTCAAAAATTTCTCAAAAATTATATTTTTAGTACTAATATATTTTTCCCTAGTCTGCTAGACAGTTTTCTAAATAGTTATAACGTCAGTTATTATAACTGATTTCTATTAAATAATTTTCTAATTATTTAATGGCTGTTAGAAACTATCCTCCAACGTCACTTTGTCAGTTCCTAGTCGTTTTTGTCTGTTTGTGGAAGTTTATTTTCGTTGTTCTATCAAAGGACACTTCAACAGCCATTTTCTGACCTGTCAGCACTATTAGTCGATTAATAGTTTTGACTAGTCGACTAATTTATGGAAAAACGTCTCAGAATTTTTTAAAACTTTAGGCAGTTGTTCAATGTTCGAAAACTAACTTTTTGACTATAAATAGACCCCCAGACCCCTGCCTAAATCACACGAAAATTCTCTCACTTTCTCTTTTCTTAAGTTTTCTTTCTCTCTCTAGAAAGAGTGAGATTTTCAGATTTCTATAGGGAAAACTCTACAGAAATTCAGTCCTTATAGAAAGTCCAATTTCCAAGAGTGTTCTACCACAATCCACATCTTGAACCTTGGAGATTCCATCACCAACCTGTAATGCCCTACCAGCTACTGCACAAGTACTAGAGGGGGGGTGAATAGTACTTTAAAATAATAAGGCGTATAATTCCAAATTAAATTGCACACAACTACCAAATCAATTTACGGAAGCTTAAATTGAATGACAACAAAGAAATTAACAATGCTAACAAACGATGTTAATGGGTTCGGATCCACCCAAGTCTCCCCGACTTGTTCCCGGTGATCCTACGTCCCAACCACCCGGATCCCTTCCGGATACTTGAGTTAGAAACCCTAACTCAAGATTTCCACTATGAATATCTTGTGAAAAACCTTCACAAGATCAAATCATACATGCAATGGCAAAGTGAATCCCACAACCCGGGATGACAAACTTCTCTCACAACCGAGAGAATCACAAGCAATATAAATGAGTTATATTGAAATAAACAAATCTTACCACAAAATCATATACCTTGAGTTTTTCTTACCCAATAGGTGGAATGAAGGATTTGAGGAAGATGAAGTCACCAATACCTAGCACCAAGGAAATGACCAGCAATCGGTGCCTAGGAAAGAGTTGGAGACTTGGATCAAGCAATAGCTTGAAGAGCTCACCAAGAACAAGCTTCTCTCTAGATCTAGAAATGAGAGAGAATGGGTTTCTTGTGAGGAAGAGAGCTTTAGATTTGAGGGAGAATGGCTATCTCTTTAGAACTCAATGAATCTCTTAATGGCAGCTCTTCCCTTGAAAGAAATGACCTAGGTTCGTATTTATAGGAACCCAAAAACACAAGTTAGGTCATTCTCCAACGGAAAGAAATCTGTGAGAATTAGTCGGTCAAAGAACACTCACTGACCGACTAGTTCATCAACTAGTCGGTCAGCCAAACAACGTGGACCGACTAAGAGCAGATCTGAGAAGAAAGAGAATTTCAGACCTAGAAATCTAGTCGGTCCAAGGACACTGTCTGACCGACTAGTTTCACAACTAGTCGGTCATCCAATGAACGTAGACCGACTAAGAGGCAAAACAACTTAGTCTGAAGGTAAGTTGACTTAGTCGGTCCAAGAACAAAAGTTGACCGACTAGATTGTCAACTAGTCGGTCATCAAACGTTCTTAGACCGACTAACGGTAAACAGTAGCTTAGGAGAATTTTAGAGTGAACAGTAAGTCTCAACTAGTCGGTCAAAGAAGCATCACTGACCGACTAGTTCACAAACTAGTCGGTCGGTGAGTCAACGTAGACCGACTAACTGTAAACAGTAAAGTCCAAGAAATTAAGGAATCAAACTAGTCGGTCCAAGAACAGTTGTCGACCGACTAGATCACCATCTAGTCGGTCAGTACTTGTTCTTGTACCAACTAACATGCACAACAAAGTCCGAATCGAAGCGCGACGCTTCGAGGAAGTTAGAATGAACTTGTGCAAGGATCCTAGAGCTACGAAATGAGCGTAATGAAGATAGAAACGTAAGATATACTCAAGGCTTAACATTCTATCAATCGAAACTAAAAGACTATAAATAAAACCTTAATAAACGGTCTTTGAGAGCTTCGATTGAATCTTCATAACTTCCAAAGCGTTGCAGGAGCTTCAACGAAGCTTTAGGCATGAATATGAGCTTTGGAAAGTGTTGAGATGTCGCTTTGAATATTCTCGTGAAATTGGCGACGATCTCCAATACTGCGCTCACAAATTGTTAGTTCATGAATTATTTATGTTTGCTCATCATCCAAAACCAAATCCGGGGAGTCCAATATTCAACATTCTCCCCCTTTTTGGTGATGACAAACCAACATAAATAATAATCAAAGATAATAATTCAAATGTAAAATACTTACTCCCCCTGCATTGATGACACGTTAATTCCAAAATGAATATAAATGAATTGCATCAAGCAGACGAGTAAGATAAATAAAATGAATTGATTTTTGAAATATCGGATTTTGAAAATCCTTATATGTATCTTAACTCCCCCTGAATCTAACATATCAAACTAGATTCTTGGAAATTGAGTTAAATTTTCATTTGCGCTATTTATTATCATTATCTCTCCCCCTTTGGCATTATCCCAAAAACGGGGGGCATACAACGACAACAATTAGGAAATGTAAAATCCAACATCGGGAGTCGTAGACAATGACGATGGAACTAATTTTGACACCAAGGGAAAAAAATATTGTGGAAATCAAATCAAGGTGTGCCAAAATGTCCATTATCAATAAAAATCAACGATAATTAAAATCATCAAAAAAGATACCAAAGAATTATTCATTTCTTGAATAAAGAAACATACTCTTCAATATTCAATATTCGTGGTTAATTTTGTGCATGGAAAACAATTCTATACAATTATAGAATTTAAATCTATTTAACCAAGTTTTTATGCGTCGAGCGACGAAATCACATTTCAAATATATTCAAAGAATATTAAAATTTGCACGACGAATAAAAGACAAAGTGAACGATGATGAACATATATATATATATAGACAACATGAGTACATCCAAAAAGATATCACATCGAATATATGAGGTACATCATATGAAGTGAGACACAACATCTATATAAACAACAAAAAGTACATCATCATCATCAACATCGTCATATCATAAAATCCAACACCGACAACCAGAAAGCACAAAAAGAATACATCAAAGCATCTCTCAACCCTATCCTAACCCAAAACAATCTCACTAAAATATATCATCCAGAATGTATATGAAGAGTCCTCGGAACAACGATCACGGGGAGGAGGCTGGATCTGCAGCGTCCGTGGGTCCAGTCGACGGAGTGGACTCAGGCTCTGCAGGTAGAAGAGGTGTCTCAACAGATGGAATCGTCGGGGCAGGAGTGGAGTTCTCAGCAACAGGCTCAACAGCAGCATGAGTCTCGACAGAAGCAGCAGCAGCAGATACATGAGCAGGCTCGGAAACTGGGTCAGCAGCAGGCTCAGAAGGCTGAAGAGCTGCAGCAGATGGCTCTGGAACACCGGAAGTGATGGCAACTCCAGGAGCAGAAGTGGAAGTGCCAGCAGCAGCAGCAGCAGTGGCCTCATCGCCACGGGCAAAAGAAGTAGCAAGCTCTTCGAGCTCCTCATCGTCCATCTCCTCGGCCTCAGAAACTGAAGGAGGAAGATCGGTCCCCATCAGACGAGCCATACGACAAACGACCTCCTCGGTACGAGCCAAACGTGACTCGTGCCGACGAAGAAGGCGTACGACATCGTCCAATGTAGCAGGACGAGAGGGGGCTGCGGCAGCTGACGGAGTAGACTGAGAAGCAGATGCGGTAGACCTCTGCACGTGACGAAGAGCCGCTAGAGATTTCTTCACGGCCGTCGCGTTCAGAGGCGTACCCAAAGGACGCTCATCGTCAGGAGGGAGGGGGACTCGGAAATGACGGAATACGAGAGTCAACAGGCAAGGGTATGGAATGTGCGCAGACTTATTGGTCTTGCGTATACACTCGAAAGAATCCATCTTATCGAGTATCACGCGAGCCCAATTTATCTCGCACCCCAAGAAAAGAGCGTATATGAGTTTCAAGAACGGCTGGGATGGGAGTGAAGCGGATCCATACTTAGGGAGGAGACACGACTTCAAAATCAGGTTAAGAACCCACGCATTCGGCTTAAAAGATTTCGATGGAACACCAATGAATGCGGAGGGGATAACCTGGAAAATATCAGAAAGAATAGACTGATCCAAGGAAGAAATGTCGTCTACGGAAATGTCCGAAGGGAGGAGACCACACGACGCACAACCAAGGATCTCCCCCAAGATTTCTGCCGTGAGAACTATAGGAGTTCCCAAGACAGTCGTCTCAATGGAGTGGCTGGCATCGTACTGGCCTCGAATACGGTTAGCATAGAACAATTTCACGAGGCGAGGGTACGGTTTGGGATTGGCCTTGGGGTCGTATCGGAGATAATCTAGAAGGCCACTATAAGACAGAAGATCAGCAAGGCCGAGAAAATCAGAGAACTGAACGTAATGCTCCAACAGCAGTGGACAGTGTTCTATACGGTTGTACGCGGCGAGACACTGAGGGTCATCGCGGCACAACGATATGTCTACACCGCCAACTGGCATAGGAGCTTTACCCTTGGCCTTACGGGTCTTCGGAGGTGGAGTGGGTTCCCTAGTAGGCTCATCCTCAGGAATAAAATCAGTGTCGGAATCGGGAGGAGTAGCCGGAGTGTGAAGAATAGGCTTTTTGGTCTTGGATTTGCGGGGTTTAACTATGGCAGTCCTAGGCTTCTTAAGAGGAGGCGAAGATGGAGAGCCTTGGGTAGACTTGGCACGACGCTTAGGCTTCGGGGGATTCCTAGGGTCGGAAGGCCCTACGGTCATAGGAGAAGCCCCGGAAGAGGCGATCGGAATGCGAGTCTTAGCCATAGCACTACGAGCACAATCAAGTAATCACGGAGGATCAACAACCCTAAGCACAAAACCTAGAAGCTAGCACAAAACCCTAGAACACCAAATGAAATCGAACACACAAACCCTAGAGGAGAAATTTCGAAACCCTAGAAAACCTAGGAGGAGAAAACGAACCCTAGGGCAAGAAATTGACCTAGGAGAGGGAGGGAGATACCTAGGAGGTGGAGTCGACGGCGGCGGATGGCGGGGATGGCCGGAGATTTGGCCGGAGACGACGGAAGTTGAAAGGGCTCGAGAGGGGGTTTGGGGTTTTCGGGCTGGAGCAAAAGAGAAGACCGACTAAACGAGAATTTAGTCGGACGAGATCGAGTATAAGTCGGTCGGGAAGACGAAAAGACTCAACTGCCCTAACCCACTTAGTCGGTCACAGTTCAAGTACTGACCGACTAGATTACGATCTAGTCGGTCGGTCAATGAGCTTGAACCGACTAAGTCGAAACAGTAGCTCAGAGTGATTTTTAGGGCTGGATTTAGTCGGTCGCAGTATACTTACTGACCGACTAGTTTTCAATCTAGTCGGTCGGAAAGTGTACTATGACCGACTAACGAAAGAAAAAGATAGGAGATGGATATTTGCTTGATCTAGTCGGTCTGAGTTCATTTGCTGACCGACTAGATGAGCATCTAGTCGGTTGACAAGTGAACTGAAACCGACTAGAAGAGTCCAAAAATAGAAATTTGATTTCTCTTCACAAACCACTTGGATGAAACATCCTAACTCACTCATTAGTCATCTAAATTACCCCATAAAACGTCGAAATCTTAAGTACGACATTGAAATACGAATTCGAGCAATAAATTCGAATAAATCACATAAAATTCCCAAAAATTCAATTAATCTAGCATGAATGAAATATCGCGAAATATATTAACATGCAAGATGATTGAATTTAAATATGAATCCTATATCTCGGATTCACCCATAATCCCCAATTCTCGACGCAACCGCACAAAGGAGTCCTCCTTTAGGGGTTTCGTGAAAATATCGGCGATTTGCTTTTGGGTTTCAACGTACACTAAAATGATGTCCTTTTTAGCAACATGATCATCTAAGAAATGGTGTCGGACATCTATGTGTTTCGATCGGGAATGGTGCACCGGATTCTTTGAAAGACAAATAGCACTTTGGTTATCCACCATGATAGGGCTAGTATCACAATGAATACCAAAATCCTTCAATGTGTGTCTCATCCAAAGAACCTGGGCACAAGCGGCACCGGCGGCAATGTATTCCGCCTCGGTGGTTGAAAGTGATACCGAATTTTGCTTCTTGAAAAACCAAGAGACACGAGAATTTCCTAGAAAATGGCAAGTGCCACTAGTACTTTTCCTGTTGGATTTGCATCCCGCATAATCAGCGTCACTATATGAGACTAACTCATATGTGCTAGATCTCGGATAAAGTAATCCAAAATCTAATGTGTAACTTAGATAGCGAAAAATACGTTTTACCGCTACAAAGTGAGAATCCTTAGGTTGAGACTGATAACGAGCACATATGCATACGGCAAACATAATATCGGGCCTACTTCCGGTAAGATAAAGCAAACTACCTATCATACCTCGATATAGACGAATGTCTACATCCTTACCGCCCGTATCCTTGTCAAGATGCGTAGTCGTGCTCATTGGAGTCTTTTTCCCGGAGGCATTCTCCATTCCAAATCGCTTTAGCAACTCCACCGTGTACTTCGTTTGGTGGATGAAGATTGCATCGTTCATTTGGCGAATTTGGAGACCTAAGAAATATTTGAGTTCGCCCATGTGGCTCATCTCAAATTGTTCCTTCATCACATTAGAAAACTCTTCGCAAAGAGCGAAGTTAGTAGCACCGAAAATGATATCATCAACATAAATTTGAACTAATAAAATATCATTATTTGCATGCTTAATAAAAAGTGTTGAATCGGCTTCGCCCATTTTAAAATTCAAATCCAAAAGAAAATTCTTTAGGCGATCATACCAAGCTCGAGGAGCTTGTCTCAAACCATAAAGAGCTTTCTTTAGTTTAAAGACGTGATTCGGAAATTTTTCATTTATGAAGCCCGGAGGTTGAGAAACGTAAACTTCCTCAACTACATCTCCGTTTAAAAATGCACTTTTAACATCCATTTGAAATAATTTAAAATTCTTATGGCATGCAAAAGACAAAAGTAATCTAATTGATTCTAATCTAGCTACCGGAGCGAAAGATTCTTCGAAATCGATACCTTCCTCTTGACGATAGCCTTGAGCTACTAACCGAGCTTTGTTCCGGACGACGACTTGGTTTTCGTCGGTTTTGTTCTTGAAGATCCACTTTGTCCCTATGACGGTGTGGTTCTTCGATGGCAATGGAACAAGCTCCCAAACTTCATTCCTCTCGAATTGAATGAGATCCTAATCCATGGCTAAGATCCAAGCGCTATCTTCGCATGCTTCATTAATATTCTTTGGCTCTATCGATGAGGCAAAGGCACAATTTGCGAAGTGGTGAACTTGCGATCTCGTCTTGACACTATCATAGATATTGCCAATGACTTGCTCATGGGGATGGTCACGAACCGAATGAAGCCGTTTGGGAATACCTTGATCACTAGGAACATTCTCAACAACTTCATTAGTTGGGTTAGTCTCAATAGAATCATTAGAATCATTAGACTTAGAATTATCAAACGAATCACATAAAACATCCATAGAATCATTATCATTTGAAATTCTAGTTGGAACAAATCCTTCATTAAATGAGACATGAAGCGATTCCTCGATCGTTGAGGTTCGTTTGTTGAATATCCGGTAGGCTTTGCTACGCGTAGAATATCCAACAAAAATCCCCTCATCGGATCTCGGATCGAATTTGTCCAAACTACCATATGTGTTCTTAATAAAACATTTCGAACCAAAAACACGAAAATGTTTAACTTGAGGCAACCTACCAAACAATAATTCATAACAAGTTTGTTTAGTGCCGGGCCTCAAAAGTATTCTATTAAACACATAGCAAGCGGTGTGTACCGCTTCCGCCCAAAATTGATGGCCAAGTTGGCTATCATCAAGCATAGTGCGAGCACACTCCACTAGCGTCCTATTCTTTCTCTCAACTACACCATTTTGAGGAGGTGCACGAGGGAAAGAGAAGGTGTGAGTAATACCAACTTCATCACAAAATGTCTCAAAAGACTCATTCTCAAATTCACCTCCATGATCACTACGAATAGTGACAATGGTGGTTCCTAAGAGATTTTGTACTTTCTTAACAAAAATTGTGAAGTTTTCAAAAGCTTCATTTTTATTACACAATGAAAATACCCAAGTAAATCTTGAATAGTCATCTACGATGACAAGTCCATACCTTGCATTTCCTAAGGAAGCTACTCTAGTTGGCCCAAATAAATCTAGATGTAATAGCTCTAGTGGCCGTTTAGTAGAGATGCTTTTCTTAGGTTTAAATGAAGATTTAGGAAGCTTGCCGCGTTGACAACAATCATAAAAACTTTTCTTTTCAAAAACAAGCTTCGGAAAACCTTTAATGGAATTCAATTTTGAAAGCTTATATAGTGTTCCAAAGTTCACATGTCCAAAGCGTCGATGCCATAAGTGTTGTTCACTTGTGTTGGCAACGAGACATTGTTCATATGACTTAGGAAGATCCAAAATATAAATGTCTTTACGACGAGTTCCGGAAAATAATAATTTTTCATTATCCTTTCTTAAAATATGACACAATCCTTTCGCAAAGCTAACTTTGTAACCTTTGTCACAGAGTTGACTTATTGAAATAAGATTATGATTTAAACCACTAACAAGATAAACATCACTAATTAGGGGTTTAGAAGGGTTACCGACTTTACCAACACCTATGATGGTTCCGCTCTCGTTGCCTCCAAATACGACGCGGTTTCCATTCGCAATGGGAACCACTCCGGAGAGCAAACGAGCGTCACCCGTCATGTGTTTGGAGCACCCGCTATCGAGTATCCAATTCCCTTTGGAGCTAAATTTAAATTTGTTGCTCCTTCCCTTTTTCTTTTCCTTGAGTACCTAAAGATAGACACTTTCATATCATGGTACCCAAGGTCATTGGGTCCAAGGGATTAGACCTTTGGAAGCCAAGTCCAAGTGGACTTAGACTTCCCCACATAATTCTTACTATGCACAACATCCGAAAAATAAGCATTCATGTACATTTGTTTTTCGTCCATGCTTGTGTCCTTTGGGCTCTAAATAGTGAATATTTTGGGAGCCATCATCCTATTGGGTGCATGCATGCGACGTTGATTTCTACGTGATGCATGTTGTGGATAGGCATACGGGACATGATGGAATGGTGCACGACGAGAATTATTCATATGATGCGGTGGGTGAACATATGCATGTGTGGGAACACGTGCGTGAGGGTGTCTCACTTGGTGTGCACGTGCCCGAGAATGTGTTGCATAAAAATCATCATATGTGTGAGATGGTGGAGTAGGACGTGTGTTCCTACGTGGCATGGCATTTGTGTACATATAAGCATGGCCCTTCTTTGGAGGTCCACCCATAGTGGGTTTCTTTCCGAAAGAGGGTGTGGACGAGGTGGAAGCACCATTGGTAGATGAACTACCAATAGAGTGTTTGCTACCACTCGTAGAGTCACCGGAAGTTGGCCTAACAAAGGTAGTGGCCGCTTTGGATGGACATCCCATCGTATACCCCAAACCAATGTGGTGATTGGCTGGAAGTAAGTCACTTAGGATTTTATCCAAATGGTCCTTACCTTTATTGAATCTATTGACTCGGCCTAATGTGTTCTCATAATTCTCTTTGAGAGAACACATTGAAGTATCTAAAGTGGATACTTGCGATGTGAGCACATAAACACGAGATTTAAGATTCTCGTTCTCAATACTCAAGGTTGAGTTTTGAGAAGTTAAATCCGCTATCTTATGTTCTTCCGCATCCTCAATGCTAACATGTTCGAGTTTAGATTTGAGATTTACAATCTCATTTCTTAACTCTTCAACAACGGTGTCGTTGTTGGTGATGATATTCTTAGGCGATGTTTGAATGCTAGCTAGGTCATCTTTTACCTTAGTATATCTATTTACTAACTTAGTGTATTTTGACCAAAGTTGAGAGTTAGCATTTCTAAGATCATCCATCGTTACCTCATCGCTTTCGTCATTACTATCATCGGAAGAGGAGGATCCTTGATCGTTCTCCTCTCTTGCCATGAAGCACATATGTGCTTACTCCACTTTCTCATCATCCGACTCTCCGCTTGAGGAATCCTCGGAGTCGGTGAATGTTGCTCCGACAAGTTCTTTCTTGTACCCCTTTTAGTATTTCTTGGACTTATCGAATTTTGGCGCCTTCCACTTCTCCTTTTGTTTGTTGAGAGGACACTCCGCTTTTATGTGTCCTGGCTTATTGCACTTGAAACACAAAGGAGAGGAAGAGGCGTTAGAAGAACCAAATTTACCTTTGGTCTTGAAGTTACCTTTCCGGAAGAAACGGTTGAACTTCTTGGCCATGAGTGCCATGGACTCCAAGTCCAACTCGTTTTCCGAGTCTTCATCATCGGAAGATGTGGATGAAGCCGCCTTGAATGCAATCGCCTTTTTCTTAGGCGCATCTAGGTTCAAATATGACTTCATCTTTTCTTGTAGCTTCACCTTGCTATCTTTGCGTACCTCGTATGACATCAAAGTACCCATTAGTTGAACTACGGTATATTTGTTCATGTCATTACCTTCCTCGATGGCGAAGGTACGTTTTTCCCAAGAAGATGGAAGTCCTTCAATAAGCTTTAAGCACTTCTCCTTTTGAGTGTAGATCTTGCCGAGGGCCTCTAACTCGTTTATTATGTCAACGAAGCGAGCGTAATATTCTTTCATCTTCTCGCCCTGTTGCATATGAAACATTTCGTAATCTTTGGTTACGACTACGAGTTTAGAGTCTCTTACCCGACTCGTCCCTTCATGTAGTATGAGGAGAGAGTTCCAAATTTGATATGCACTCTTACATGTGCATATCTTATTGAAGTCCTCGGGCTCCAATGCGCATTGCAAGGCGTTCATTGCCTTGGCATTGCTTACCTCCGCGGCGACCTCCGCGGTAGTCCATTTCTCAAAATCTTCTTCTTCGGGCTCGATGTACTCCTTCATTGTAGTCCTCCATAAAGATGCACTTCGGAGGAAGGTTTCCATCCGACATTTCCAGTACCCGTAGTTGGTACCGTTGAAGAATGGAGGCCTTGTAGAGGAATGTCCTTCCATCACCGATGACGCTCCTTCACGGTTCCTGAAGGTGTCGTAGTTGGAAGGTGGAGGCACGGTCTTGTTGTCGTTGGCAGACATAGCTGAGTATCTGGCTCTGATACCAAATGTAATGCCCTACCAGCTACTGCACAAGTACTAGAGGGGGGGGGGGGTGAATAGTACTTTAAAATAATAAGGCGTATAATTCCAAATTAAATTGCACACAACTACCAAATCAATTTGCGGAAGCTTAAATTGAATGACAACAAAGAAATTAACAATGCTAACAAACGATGTTAATGGGTTCGGATCCACCCAAGTCTCCCCGACTTGTTCCCGGTGATCCTACGTCCCAACCACCGGGATCCCTTCCGGATACTTGAGTTAGAAACCCTAACTCAAGATTTCCACTATGAATATCTTGTGAAAAACCTTCACAAGATCAAATCATACATGCAATGGCAAAGTGAATCCCACAACCCGGGATCACAAACTTCTCTCACAACCGAGAGAATCACAAGCAATATAAATGAGTTATATTGAAATAAACAAATCTTACCACAAAATCCTATACCTTGAGTTTTTCTTACCCAATAGGTGGAATGAAGGATTTGAGGAAGATGAAGTCACCAATACCTAGCACCAAGGAAATGACCAGCAATCGGTGCCTAGGAAAGAGTTGGAGACTTGGATCAAGCAATAGCTTGAAGAGCTCACCAAGAACAAGCTTCTCTCTAGATCTAGAAATGAGAGAGAATGGGTTTCTTGTGAGGAAGAGAGCTTTAGATTTGAGGGAGAATGGCTATCTCTTTAGAACTCAATGAATCTCTTAATGGCAGCTCTTCCCTTGAAAGAAATGACCTAGGTTCGTATTTATAGGAACCCAAAAACACAAGTTAGGTCATTCTCCAACGGAAAGAAATCTGTGAGAATTAGTCGGTCAAAGAACACTCACTGACCGACTAGTTCATCAACTAGTCGGTCAGCCAAACAACGTGGACCGACTAAGAGCAGATCTGAGAAGAAAGAGAATTTCAGACCTAGAAATCTAGTCGGTCCAAGGACACTGTCTGACCGACTAGTTTCACAACTAGTCGGTCATCCAATGAACGTAGACCGACTAAGAGGCAAAACAACTTAGTCTGAAGGCAAGTTGACTTAGTCGGTCCAAGAACAAAAGTTGACCGACTAGATTGTCAACTAGTCGGTCATCAAACGTTCTTAGACTGACTAACGGTAAACAGTAGCTTAGGAGAATTTTAGAGTGAACAGTAAGTCTCAACTAGTCGGTCAAAGAAGCATCACTGACCGACTAGTTCACAAACTAGTCGGTCGGTGAGTCAACGTAGACCGACTAACTGTAAACAGTAAAGTCCAAGAAATTAAGGAATCAAACTAGTCGGTCCAAGAACAGTTGCCGACCGACTAGATCACCATCTAGTCGGTCAGTACTTATTCTTGTACCAACTAACATGCACAACAAAGTCCGAATCGAAGCGCGACGCTTCGAGGAAGTTAGAATGAACTTGTGCAAGGATCCTAGAGCTACGAAATGAGCGTAATGAAGATAGAAACGTAAGATATACTCAAGGCTTAACATTCTATCAATCGAAACTAAAAGACTATAAATAAAACCTTAATAAACGGTCTTTGAGAGCTTCGATTGAATCTTCATAACTTCCAAAGCGTTGCAGGAGCTTCAACGAAGCTTTAGGCATGAATATGAGCTTTGGAAAGTGTTGAGATGTCGCTTTGAATATTCTCGTGAAATTGGCGACGATTTCCAATACTGCGCTCACAAATTGTTAGTTCATGAATTATTTATGTTTGCTCATCATCCAAAACCAAATCCGGGGAGTCCAATATTCAACACAACCATGCGCAATAATTCCTTCAATTATCAAGGCTATATGTGATATTGTTTCATACTCTTTCTTTTACTTTATTTGGTAAATCTCTTGTTGAAGAGATTGTACAAGTTTGCAACACGGGGAGTGTTGGCATCTTTGTATGTTGATTACTTGCGGGGAGCAAATGTTTTAGTGGATTCAAATCTCTACGGGGTAGAGGACTGGACGTAGGATCACAAGGATCCGAACCAGGATAAAAATCTCTGTGTTTGCGTTTGCATTTTCTGGATTGTGATCTTTCTATTTTTCGCACTCTTATTGCAAATTTTTATTAAATTTTAATTTTGCAATATCGTCGTGATTTACACTATTCACCCCCCTCTAGTGTATTTGGTGTGCCAGGAGATCCAACAATGTTCTGACTCCTTGATGCATCACATGCTTTTTATCCGCTCCCACTGTCCTTGAAAACTTTCTGGCTGATTCATGTAAATTCATTCTTCTAAATCATATGTAGAAAACAAACTTTACATACATATTCCAGTTTTCATGGTCATCATGAGCATTGACATCGAGTCTGATCCGAATAGATCTGAACATGGCTGTTGGCGAGAAAATTTCATCATAATCCGTTTATAGAAGTTTTGATGATAATCATTCTTGACCAGCTTAACCTGCACTTCTCTATTTTCCATCTGCACTAATCTTCTGTCTTGAATATTCACTTGCAGCCAATGTGAACATTTACCTTAGGCACGTCTTCTAAGGTTCATACCTTATTCACGTGCAAGGACTTTCGCGGATTGCATCAAGCCATTTTTCCGAGTCTCCACTCCGGATGGCATCTTGGAAGTTTATTAAGCCTTCATCAACTATGATGTTTTACTCGACTCCTATGTCTGACAAGGCTAGAGTAATCCCATGACTTCCCAATGATTGATTTGAGGAATATCTCATTTACTGGTTCTGACAGATGTGTCTTCCAGTTAGTCTGGATAAAACCACTTGACTTACACCGGAAAAAACCACACACCTGGGTTGGGTTTCTTACTGTTCCTTATTATATATATAGTCAATGGCACGACCCTTATAAGGAGCTTATCAAGAACCTATGCATTATTATCTGGGGCTTAACCCAGAAGGAGGATTGTAACTCAGAGTCACTTGCCATGCATCGCACATGTCTAACAAAGTGTGATTCATGCTCTCTAACATACCATTGTGTTAAGAAACTTGACCTAAGATAAAATCTCATTTTCATAGCTAAGTATTCACCTGTTCGGTCTGATCGAAGTAGATCAAATACTTCTGTCATTGTGTTCTCTATTTTATCAGTCTTGTGTTTCATCAAGAACACGTGTCGTAATAAAATAAGAATACCATATATTAGCTAATTTAGACTTGGGTCCGGATACATCCGTGAGTACGAGACTACGAGTTCTCCAACTCATTATCCTACTATCTTATAGAAGGAGTTTTGGCCATCACACCTTTGAGATAAGACTCACAAGTGTCTTTCGACTCATAAAACGAGAGGTCAAGAGGTCCCTCTTTATGTAACTTGTCAAGTCTGTTTTCTTCGGTATGATCTAGTCTATTTGGCCATAGATAAGTTTTATGTAACTTGTTCATTCATGTATTAACACCTAATTCAATATTGATATACCAAATATTCACACCGAAACATTGCTTTAGAAGCAATGTAATGACATTCGCCAAAATGTGTCAGACATCCTCTATGGTCCAAGAAACAACACTTGCTCCTTTTCCAACACGTAGGACACTCTTATTTTGTATAACAAATATACTGAAATCGAGGCATCAAATATGTCCCATTTCAGTTCCTCATACTATGCCTTTTCTGATGATAGACAAAACATTCTTTCTCAATGAATTTTCCTTAGTGCCTTCTCTTTTCTAAATCACATTTAGACATTACATGTCCCAACACAAATTAGCTGTGCAAGCTTCTCATGTATCCAAATGCTTGAGCTTTACAACCTTGAGTGTGCTCAACAAGTTGCTTGTCTCAAGATTCGGTTTGGATACATGGTCTTGCACCGCTCATGCACTCATCTTCGAGCCAAACAATTTGCACGAAGTTCCAAAACTTGCGGATTGAAACTGTTTTCCATACAACCTTGAGTGTGCGCAACAAGTTTCTTGTTTCAAGATTCGGTTTGGACATATGGTCTTGAACCGCTCATGCACTCATCTTCGAGCCAAAATAGTTTGCACGAAGTTCCAAAACTTGCGGATTGAAACTGTTTTCCATACTACATTGAGTGTGCTCAACAAGTTGTACGGAGAAACATGCTTTGAACATCAGTATGTTCAAGCTTCCCCTGGACCGTATAACTCATGGAGGCGAGTGCTAAGTAGCGTGCTGTATTGTGATGGGTTTAGGGCTTCAAGTAAGTCATTGTCTTAAGCCAGTGTTAAGAAGGACACTTTAATTTCAGTGAGAACATAGTTTAGTCTATCAGATTGGATTTTACTTGATATTCCTTAATCAACCTTCTTGACAATTTAGCATGTTCTCTTAGGATATTATGATTTGGATTCCAGCGGTAAAACATAGAACTATCCTAGTTTAGCATATGTTCAATTTTAAATATAGATAGAATGGTTTTTATATACTTATATCCTCCCAATATTTTAGCGATCAGTATAAGCCATAATTTTGAACGAATTCATTAATTAAATTTAGTCGGAGAGGGATCCAACCACACAGAATCTCACAACCTTGAGTGTGCTCAACAAATTGCTTAACTTTGTGATTGATAGATGACTCTTTATCAATCATATCATATATGATTCCCTATAGATTTTTATCCCTAACCACTTATGATCATGAGTGTGCTCATCTAAATCAGAATGACTAGTCTAGTCGGATCTTTGCTTTCTTGTCTAGTCCTAACTTACACATGTACTTGGGTACGTTCACGACGCGAAAGTTTGGGTCAAGCTGAACTACATCACATGTTTAATGGAATTGGTTCCCAAGAGATTGACATGCTATAGCTTAAGTGTGCTCAACGACCATAATAGGAATCCCTGATTTCCAATATCTAAAAGCAAGGAGGGGTACGGCTAATTTTGAAGAAGATTTTAAACGTATTTGACTAGATGTAATCGATGATGTCACATCTTGCATCCTTGTGGTCTAGCAGAACACGACTAGGTAGGTTTAGCTAGGCCAGGATTACTTACCCCCATCAATCAAGCTGAGGTGATCTACAACTCTAGTTACAAACTTTCTAGACCTTGGTTCATAATCCTTTAAGGAGGCCAATTATTTAAATGTGTAACATCGATTTAATATGGCTTCATTAAACTAGTTAATCTTATCAACTAGTTGAATCCTAAAATTCAAAATTATTAGGATTGGTTAATAACTTTTATTAAGGTCCTTATCAACCATAAGAAATATTTAGGGTGCTATCACTACAACAAAACTAGTCATTTACAGCTTTCATGGGACAACGTTTCTATTTTGATAGTTGTAGTAAATGTTTACCACAACTTTTTTCTCTCTGGAAGTTGTAAAAAATGTTTATTACAACTTTTTTGCGGATAGTTGTAAAAAATGGTTATTACAACAAATTAAATCATAGCCTTTTTCAAAAATTATTATTGCAACAATTAAATTAAATAATAATTAATCGAGAGGGCTTCCCTAATCAAGTATTAGGAATTTAAAGGTTGCACCAATTTTTAAATCATAGCACATACATCTAAAAAATTATCTTATAAGTTTTTAGAAATCTTTTAATGGCTAACCTAAAAGTCTTTCTTGTATTATCACATAATGAGCAAGAAATGAAATAACCATTAAAATTATCAACTAAAAGTTACTCTCATAAAATTTTAGCATGATAACAGCCAACTTAAAAATTATCTTATAAAGTTTAAGTTACAACAATATTTTAATAATCATCACATAATTATTAAAATCCAAATAATCAAATTATTTACATGTTTCTAAAACATTAACATCAAATTTCATAAAAGAATTTTTTAACAGCTAGTGCAAAACCTCCATCTCATGGAGAACATGCATTTTATAATTGCAGAAATTATAGATCACGTAGACTGGCTCTTATACAAATGTTGGGTTTTCTGTGACCCTTAGGGCTCTAAATCGACGTCCGGCCTAAGTCGGGCGGACGACGAAATCATAAAAGCAGCCGAAAGAATAACTTAAAAATATTTTAAGTCAATCCCTAAGGAATAATGAACCATATCCAGAATCTCTACTATCCTGGTGTGGGTCTGACCAACCCCTAAGGATAGATCTATAATATTAACTGCAAATATAAAAACGCATAAATTAAACTACTAACATTTGCCTCGCACGTTAGTAAGGTGCAGAATCCCACGAACCAGTGCCCCGTGTTGGGGCTGAGTCGCTTCTCTCGAGCCGAACTGAGTCCTGAGGCGAGCAATCCCATTGTCGTCGAGCCAACCATGCGCTCCTAAAAGGTTCATCTTGAGTGGATCATCCGTTAAGACTTCAGATCCGAATCTGAACTCCTTCGTAGCTTTGCTAGAGCCCGAGCAGGAGTAAGAAAGAATGAGGGAGAAAGATGGAATATTATTTAAGCTTGGATCCGGGCTTGCTCATGTTTAATGGAGCTACACGGATTTGAAGCTTGGTGCAAGTTTCAAGGAGGGGAGCTAGCCCATATTTATTGTCACATCATGTTCCACAGGATACCTGAAAAGTACTAATCTGTATCAGGTATTCCCAGAGAAACGGGTGTGAAGAAGAAAGATGAAGAGAGAATAAAAGTACATCAGAAAACTCAGCAGGTCATTGCGCATGTACTGGGAAGTATAGAAAATACTCCAACTCATCCAACCCAGATATTACGGAACAGAAAGACAAATAAGAGGCAAAAACATAATTCCATTTATACATCAAGATTTACATTATTTCTTTTACAATATCCTCATGTACAAAACATCATATACCATACCTCATAATTCTCACCAAACAAAACCCAAAGGGTCTGTTTGGTTAGTAGGAAAAGGAAAGAAATGGAAAGAAATTAAGAAGGAAAATGATTTTTCATTGTTTGGCTTGAAAGAAAAGTGAAAATAAAAAGAAAATGAGGGAAAAGAGTGGAAAATAAATAGTAAAACTTTTCTTTCAAGTTTTCCTCCTCTTGACCCAAGGAAAATGAGGGAAAAGAAAGCAAAACTTGTTATGAATAGGCCCATGAGGCCCATTGGGTATTCGGCCCACCATTGAAAGCTATAAATAAGAGGGTAGGGGGGCTCTTAACCCCCTACACCTACTTCCCTACTTTTCCCTTCACAACGTGTTATCAGCACGATCACGCTTGTTGGAAAAGGCGGCGACGCTCGAGGAAGGAGATCCATCAACCGCTCAGTTTTAAGAAGATCGTAATCTTCTCAACGGGGAGCGAAAAGGGCATCCTTCACCAACCGTCGTCTAGATTCCCTTGTCGAATGTAGAGGTAAATCTCAAAACTTTTTAAATCTAAACTTGCATTTCCCGTAGATCTGCATGTTTTAAGATCAAAAAGATTGAAAACACGGTAAAATCACATTTTTATTTAGATCCGCATGTCTAAAAACAATAAAAATCAGTTTTTTAGAGATCTAAATGCTTGAAAAATCAGCTTTTTCCCCCAACCTTGATCCATACCTCGCACACCCGAAGGGCGAAACGGCGGCGCTCCACAAGCGCCGCCGGTGGCATGCGCTGCGGCCTCTGGCCGCAGACTGCAGGCGCGGCCTGCCGTCGTGGCCACAGCCCGCCTCCTATAGCTGCGGCCACGCTGACGCGGCCTTAGGCCGCAGCCGCCAGTAGCGGCCTACAGCCGCGGCCCGCCGTCGCGGCGGCACGACGCGAGCCCCCTAGGGTTTTTCGAAAACCCTAGCCCTTAACGGGCCAATTTTTTAGGGGAGGCCCAATTAACCCTAATGGGTTGTTTTCATGGCCCGAAAGCCTGAAAATTAACCCATTTACCCTTAATTTTTCTTTTTTATTTTTGACCCCAAAAGCCCAAAACAATTAAAGAAATTTTTTAATCTTCAAATAAGGGTTAAAGCGGAAAATAAAACATTAAAAATATGGATCAAAGGTAAAATGTTTTTCAAAAAAAATATTTTTTAGCACGTCACACCCTATTTAGATTATTTATTAATCTTTACATGTCTGTGATATGATTATCTGCGTGGTTGTATATTTTTTCATATATTATCTGCGTGGATGTGCTATTAGGCTATATTTTTAGGGATCAGCCAGGTTTCCGACAGCTTTACTTTTCTACAATTTTTTCTTTTTTGAGAGAAATTTGTAAGTGTGGATATATATGTAAAAAGAAGACCAGAGGACACCAAAAAGGAGCTGAAGGCATATGCACAAAGAAGAAAGAGGCTTCTTTTTGAAGTTCCCGAGTTGTATTTACTTTTCATGCACCTTTTGATGTAACTTTCGGACTGTCTTTTTTCTGTTGATGTCGGCTGGCTAATCCCCATAGTCCTAAATTATTTTCATTAAATGCGTGGATGTTAATTCTCTTTAATAATTCACGTTATGAAAATGTTAAAAAGCATGCGTGGATGTTAATTCTCTTTAATAATTCACGTTACGAAAATGTTAAAAAGCATGCATGGATGTTAATTTTCTTTAATAATTCATGTTATGAAAATGGTAAAAATACATGCGTGAATGTCTACTTTTTACAGTTTAATAATCCATGCTATTTTATATTGCTAGATCATTTAATGGCCAGACTTGCGAATGTCGATTTCTCGGTCCTAAAGGGGATGGATCAAACTACTTGAGTTGGCAGTTGGACCTGAAGTTCCATCTGCGATCTCATGGGTTCAGTCTGACACCCACTGAGAAGGCAACAAAAAGTACTGCCACAGCTGAAAAGGATGCTTCCAAAGAAGCACCTCATACAGAAGAAGTTTCCGATATACTAAAGGCGAAAGCCATTATCTATATCAGGAAACATTTAGACTCGACCCTGAAGGACGAGTATCTTACTGTAGAGGATCCTTACGAATTGTGGGACACACTTGAGGAGAGGTACAGGCATCAGAGGGATGTCATACTCCCCCGTGCACAGTACAAGTGGACTCTCCTCCACATACAGGATTACAAATCCGTAGCGGAGTACAACTCAGCACTGTTCCGTATCACCTCACGCCTGAAGTTGTGTGGTGAGACTGTGACTGAGAAAATGTTGCTGGAAAAGACGTTCACATCTTTCCACGAGAAGGACATGATCCTTATGCAACAATACCGTGAGAGGAAGTTCACGAAGTACTCTGACATGCTTTCATACCTGCTAATGGCTGAACAGAACAGAGATTTATTGGTTGCCACTCACAACCTGCGCCCTCCTGGCTCCGCTCCACTGCTACCTCCTACAGAGGCACCCTTCCAGTCTTTCCAGAAGAAGAAGAAGATGGACAAGAAGGCTAAATTCCAGAAATGGAAATAACAGAAGAAGCGGAAGAAGGCCACTCCCCAAGCTACTCCTCAGAACCAGAAGTTCGTGGAAAAGAAGCAAAAGTGGACGTCCAAAGTGTTACTCCCAAGAAAGACTGGGAGGATAAGTGCTCCAAATGCGGAATGACGGGCCACTGGTCCAGAATCCACCGCACCCAGAAACACCTACAGGACCTCTACCAGGCAAGCCTCAAGCCTCGAGCTGAGACAAACCTGATAGAGAGCGCAGCGTTGCCAGAGACCACATGGACTCCTAAAGATTTCATGGGAGACGACACTCTCTAGTTATGGACCACGAACAATTTTTAATTGCTATCAATGTATCTTCCATTTTTATGCATCGATCTAGTTTTTATTCCATGTTGAACATTTGTTTGAGCACCTTAAATAAAAGTAGATCTCTTCTTTTTCATATTATTTATTGCTTAAATGTCTTTCTTAATATAGATATGGAATCAATTTGCCTAGTGGACAGTGCATCGACGCACTCGATCCTTCAAAACATAGACTACTTCATGAGCATAAGTAGCTACTCTGGTCCACTGAGAATAATCTCAGGACCAGCTAACATAATCGAAGGGT
Organism: Scilla litardierei; assembly: GCA_030789695.1. Lineage (NCBI taxonomy): Eukaryota > Viridiplantae > Streptophyta > Magnoliopsida > Asparagales > Asparagaceae > Scilla > Scilla litardierei. The sequence goes on from CM061133.1 coordinate 31,990,553, forward strand.
CAGGGGAAGCAACCATATCCCTCCCCGGTAACACACAAATCACACTTAGAAATGCGTTATACTCCCCTAAATCTATCCGAAACCTCCTAAGCTTTAAAGATATCCGTTTAAACGGATATCACTTAGAGACGGTCGAGGAAAATGAAAGGGAATACTTGCTTGTAATGTATTTTACAAATGGTTAAAAAATCATTATGGAACGCTTCAAGGGACTCCCCTCGGGACTCTACCAAACAAGTATACAAACTCCAGAAAAATCAATGGCGGAGCACCTGCAGTGCCCCCAAACACCAGAATTCCAACTCTGGCATAGTAGATTGGGACACCCTGGATCTGTTATGATGTACCGCATCATAAAAAGCTCAAGGGGTATAGACTTGAAGAACCTGAAGATTCTTTAAAAAGGTAAATTCCCATGTCCACCCTGTTACAAAGGTAAACTGATTACGAGACCCTCTCCACTGAAAGTGTACATGGAGTCTCCAAGTTTTCTGGAAAGAATCCACGGAGACATTTGTGGGCCTATACACCCATCAAGTGGTCCGTTCAGGTACTTTATGGTCCTGATAGACGCATCTACTAAGTGGTCACATGTGTGTCTACTGTCCACCCGTAACCTTGCACTGTATAAGCTTTTAGCTCAGATAATCAGGTTGTGGGCCCACTTTCCCGACCAGATAAAGAAACTTCGTCTGGACAATGCGGGGGAGTTTACATCACAAGTCTTTCTAGACTATTGCCAAGCACAGGGAATTGAAGTCGAACATCCTGTAGCGCATGTTCACACCCAAAACAGGTTAGCAGAATCTCTAATTAAGAGACTGCAATGGATTGCTCGTCCATTATTACTTTAATCCCAGCTGCCAGTGAATGCATGGGGACATGCAATTTTGAATGCTGCATCTTTAATAAAATTAAGACCTTCTGGAGGTCAGTCATCTTTTCCAATGCAACTAGCACCTGGAGCCCCACCAATTGTCTCACACTTGAGAATATTTGGTTGTGCAGTATACGTCCCCATAGCACCACCACAAAGGACAAAGATGGGTCCACAACGTCGCCTAGGCATTTATGTTGGGTTTGACACCCCCTCCATAATAAGATTCCTAGAACCTCTTACGGGAGACGTTTTCAAGGCACGTCTAGAAGACTGTGAATTTGATGAAACAACATTTCCAAGACTAGGCTCACAGACAAAGAAGCCCGAAGCTTCAGACTGTATCACTTGGGATACAAAGACATTATGTCACTTTGATCCGCCCACAAGCCAGTGTGAGGAGGAGGTCCTGAAGATTCTCCATATCCAAAACACTGTCCATCTCTTGCCGGACAAATTTACTGACAACCAGAAGATTATCAGATCACACGTCCCTGTTGCTAACACTCCAGCTAGGATTGACATACCGCAAAAGGGATGCAATCCGCCTGCAGCAGAAATGGTTGGACCTCTCAAAAAGAGAGGGCGACCACCGGGATCCAAGGACCAAGTCCCTCGAAAGAGTAGGACCCTTGGCAATGGTAAACAAATACCACCACAGGATGCTACTATTAGCCCTGCTACCCCATCTCTTCAAACTCTCAAACAGAGGAAAAACCGGGAGAAAATGAAGTTTTGATACACTATGTATGAACTGGGGAGCATTGGGACAGAAAGAGCACAACCATAGATGACACATTTGCGTGTAATATTGCCATCAACGTTGCGTACTGCAACGATGATATTGAACCACGCTCTCTGACAGAATGTCAAAGCAGAGATGATTTGCCAAAGTGGAAAGCGGCAATAGGAGTGGAGTTGGATTCACTCACCAAACGCAAGGTCTTCGGACCTATAGTCCAGACACCAAAAGGTGTAAAACCTGTGGGTTACAAATGGGTATTTGTTAGAAAACAAAATGAACAGAATGAGATCGTTCGCTACAAAGTAAGGCTTGTAGCGCAGGGTTTTACCCAACGTCCAGGGGTGGATTTCGAAGCCACATACTCCCCGGTCATGGACGCAATCACCTTCCGATTCCTCATTGGCTTAACAGCCCAAGAGGGTTTAGATATGCAGCTTATGGACGTCGTGACTGCATACCTATATGGCAACATAGACCGAGACATCTATATGAGATTGTCTGTCGGTTATTCCTTGCCTGCAGCACTAAAAGAGAGACAACGTGACATCTACTCTGTGAAACTGCAAAGATCATTAGATGGTCTAAAACAATCTGGAAGGATGTGGTATAACAGACTGAGCGACTTCCTTGCAAAACAAGGATTTACAAATGACCCAGTTTGTCCTTGCATCTTTATAAGAGCAAAGGCAACATGATTTGTCATTATAGCCGTCTATGTGGACGACTTGAACCTCATCGGATCTCCTGAAGAGATCGCCGAGATTTCTAGAAGCCTGACAGAAACCTTCGAGATGAAAGACCTCAGAAAGTCAAAATTCTGTTTAGGTCTTCAAATAGAGCATCTTAACGATGGGATCCTATTACATCAGTCAACTTACACATCGAACTTATTGAAAAAATTTCAAATGGATAAGTGCCACCCCCTCAGCACCCCAATGGTCGTCAGATCATTGGATGTGCATAAAGACCCCTTCCGGCCGCTGGAAGAGGGGGATGAAGTACTAGGCCCTGAAGTGCCTTATCTAAGTGCTATCAGTGCACTCCTTTACCTGGCTAACTGCACTCACCCTGACATAGCATTTGCAATCAACTTACTAGCCAGATATAGTGCTGCACCTACACAGCGGCACTAGGTAGGAGTTAAGCATCTTCTGCGCTACCTCCAAGGGTCCATAGACTTAGGTCTATTCTACAAGAAAGGGGCATCAACTGGTTTAGTTGGTTATGCTGATGCAGGATAAAGGTCCGATCCTCATACAGAGAAGTCTCAGACCGGATATATGTTTACCTATGGCAGCACTGCTATATCCTGGAGATCTGTAAAGCAGACCATGACAACCGTCTCATCCACTCACACAAAACTTCTAGCGATCCATGAGGCAAGCAATGAGAGTTTCTAGCTACGTTCTGTGATCCAACACATTCTCACCTCTACCGGCCTGATGACCGACGTCCTTACGCCTACTCCTCTCCATGAAGACAATGCAGCAGATAGCCCAGCTACAGGACGGCTACATCAAAGGCGACAAGACAAAGCATATCTCCCCCAAGTTCTTCTGGGCGCACGACCTTCAGAAGCAAAAGCAGATTGAGGTACAGAAGATCCAATCATGTAATAACTTGGCGGATTTGCTTACAAAATCCCTGCCTACTAGTATCTTCGAGAAACTTGTATATGGGATTGGGATGAGGAGAGTGAGAAAATGTAAACTGGGTCAGGATGAGAGGACTATGTACTCATAGATACATAGGAGACTGATGTATAGATTCATAGGAAATCTGCAAGCCTGAAGCTTGGTCAGATGAGAGGGAGTCAACTGCAGAGTTGTACTCTTTTCCCTTGGCTACTGGTTTTTTCTCACAGGGTTTTCCGTAGTCAAGGTTTTGAAGAGGCAACCTCGTTGACTCTGGATCCTAAAATATCCACCCCTAGACACATGTTAAGATTAACTGTTCTTTATTTAACAAGGCAGTTATCCTAACTCGGATCCTGAGAATCCACCTCTTATTCAATGTTGGTTGGATAAGGGGAAGTGTTATGAATAGGCCCATGAGGCCCATTGGGTATCCGGTCCACCATTGAAAGCTAAAAATAAGTGGGTAGGGGGCTCTTAACCCCATACACCTATTTCCCTACTTTTCCCTTCACAACAAAACTAACTATTCTTGCATTCATACATTTGTGTTTTTTAACAAATATAATTAGTTGCTATTTTTAATGAATTCATGAATAAATTCATGAAGTTTTTCAAAAAATTATGAATGAATTTTTCAAAAAATCATGAATCATTATCAAAATTTTACACATGAATTATTTAAAATTTGCAAATTATTCAAAACTAACGAATTTTTCCCGAATTTTTCAAAATAGTATGTGAATAATTCTGAAATTTTCTTTTGAAAATCATGAATATTTAATATATTTTTATTCATAAACTTGTTCAAAAAAAATCAGTGAATAATTCGTGAATTTTCAAAAAAATTCGTGTAATTTTCACGTTTTGCTAGAAAAAATTGCGCATTATGAACGATTTTTCTAATAGCTTGCAAATTATTTCCAACATTTTATATAATTTGTAAATTATTTATGTACTATTTAATATCAAATTATTTATGAATCATGATATTTGTAGGGTTAGAGAATTATTCGTTACAATTCGTAACTTATTTGCTAACTTTCTAAATTATTCAAAACAACTAACAAATTTTTGATTTATTTGCTTGACAGAACCTCTTAAATTTTTTAAGAAAATTATTTATAAAGTTAGCAAATACACCTCTTAAATTTTTTTATTTTGAATTAATAACATAATGGAAGAAATTTCCTTATTTTCCTTTCTACTTTCTTCAAAATTTTCTTTGGTAACCAAACATGAGAAAGAATCTCGTTTCATTTTCATTTTCATTTTACTTTTCTTTCATACATTTTCTCTCAATCCAAACACACCCAAAAGGTACAACGCACACTCAACTCATCTCACTCACCAACGCAAATCTCAAGATACATAACCCTCACATAAGCTTTATTGCTCCAGCCCCTGACACAGCTCCTGCTATCAAACCAAACCTGTAACCACCAGGTGGGACACGTAACAGCGTGACCCAGTAGGATTTCTAACAACACTAGGTAGGGACCAGTCTCAGAGTTACTCTATACTACTAAGGTCTGGCTACTTGTGACAATTATAACTACAGACTATTACATACAGTAAGGTAGAACTTCACATGCATGAACTGAAAGAAATAACTGCATAAAGTAAAATCGATAATACTGCATTAATATCCACATGTTTAAAGAGATTAAAACTACATTCATCTTCAGGTGTTGCATTTAAAAATTAGTATTTGGAAACCCGTGTAAAACATAGAACATTAAGGAGCTGGACTTTACCCAGGATGGGTAAAAGGTGGTACCTCAACCAACGACACGAGCACTGGAGGGGCCTCTCATAACTCTCCCTTCTGGGAGTGAGACAATTCTCGGTTTTTTGGCAAACGGAGAAAACCTTCATTACCTAATGGTGCATCACGAGTACACCACCGGCCTTGCCAACTCTGGTCAACTCCCCCTTATAGGAGTGACAAGTGATGAGAATTATAATCATGTGTGTTCGCTCCTTAACTCCTATAATTTACACGTGTTTCCTCCGAACCCGTATCTGGAATCTCACCCATCTTAGAATGGTTTGAGAGTTCTAGATAATTATCACTCTGCCTCACTCTCAGTTACAGATCATTTCATCTTTCTTTATTTGATGGCCTCAATTACCGTGTTCATATTTCCACTCTTTTCATTGTCGATGTTGTGTTGTTAAGCATTTCGTAACAACATCATGTGATTCCATCATGTTCAATATGTATTTGGAACAAAATATTATAACTTTCAACGTGAACATAACATACAATTAATATAAAAGAGGCTAACTATATGGGACACAATCTTATGGACACGAAGCATACAATATGAACATGAAACATAGCAATGGGACTTAAAGCATGGTATGCATATCATGGCATTAATCTTTGGTTATAAATATAAATATATGAAATATAAACATGGCATATGAACATATGACAAACTATTAGCAAATGAAGCTACTGACATATTGCATACATACTTGTACCATATTCTGAACACACTTGTATCATATTCTGAACATAGTTGTATCATATTCTAAACACATTTGCATCATATTCTGAACACAGTTGCATCATATTTTGTACACAGTTGTATCTTATTCTGTACAAATCTGTATTACATACTGAACACACTTGTAGTCTATTCTGTCCACAGTTGTATTATATACTGAACACACATATATCATATTCTGTATACAGTTGTATTATATATTGAACACACTTGTATTATATAACTGTACACACACAGAGAGTATGCAGATATATACATAACTGTACACAGATATATCTATAACTGTACACACATATGTACATAACAACTCATCCTAGTAGTGAAATCTCTACACAAATTTGAGCGTGACATTTAACTAGAAATATCAACATCATACTTATAACATGTGCAATCAATGACCTCCTAATTAACATGATTTTTCATTTTTTTTATCGCAAAAAACATGATGTTAGAACATACATTATTTTCCTACTTAACTCAAAAATTAACCTCTAACTAGTGTCGTGAGAATTCCTACCTCAAGATAATCCCCGTTCTTCAAGCTCTAACATTCCTCCAAGCTTTATCTTCCAAGCTTCAATCTTTCCTCCAATGTCCCTTCTTCTTCATCCTCCTTCTTCCTTCTCCTTTTCTTGCTTCTTCTCTTCCACAAGCTCTTAGAATGAGCAACAGCACCCCAGAGAAGAAATGAATGCTACAGAGGTGTGCAGAGTGAGGGTGGAGTGGCCCTATAGGTGCTCAGCCTCCTTGAAGTCTAAGGGGAGGTTCGGCCAAGGAGGGGAGTGAGGGAGAATGGAGGATTACAACACTTTGATCTCTTTTACCCTTTTCTTTTTCTTTTCCCTTTTTCCCTTCATTCACTTTTCTTTTTCCTCATCCAAATTCCCATGCATATGTAGGAAGAGACAAGTGGATGCTAGCTGTCATGTTGTCATGCAAAAGAGTTAGAGAGTGACACCTAATTAGCTTGTGTGTCATGCATGGCAAGATCCTTATCGAAATATCTCTCTTCTCTACACACACACACACACACTTCTCTCTATACACACACCACTAACTAATTACAAATATGTCATTCATACATAACAAACCAGTGGTACATACATATACAAGTATCTGGACATACTTAGATGTCACGCTCCATCTCCCAAAATACGGAAGACAGGGGTGACGGGCCGCGGTACGGGGTACCAAGCGTGAATGTACTGCCAGGGAAAATACGCAGGCCACTGCAATAGCTAGACCAACACAGACTAAGAGGACTACGTACTCCAGAGAAGTAAAAAAACGTAAGTGCTCCAACACAACATAATAAGTACAGCTAAGCGGCGGCAAACAAACAACGGGAGCGTCTAGAGTCACCCACAGAAGTGTCTACTAGTCTCATCATCACGTCAGCATCACAGAAAATGTCCAACCCAGAAAGTACAATAGCAGTCACCCATGGGTACAAAAAACTATGGGGTACAAAAAGCAACTACAGCTCCTCTCACTCACCCCCGTGACCCAAAAACCCTAGACAACCACTCACAACCTAACTACTCTGTGACCCAGACTGGGAGTGCCACCCTCCTGGCGTCTCTGCTGAAGCTGAGGACCCGCCGTCTCTGGACCTGTACCTGTGGAATAAGGGGGATACGTCACATCGTGCCCAGGAGGAAACTCAACCACACCATGGCTCTATCTAAGGGTTTATAGTGTCAACACTACAATCGGTAAACACTACAAGGAAGCAAACACTGAGAGTGACAATTATTTAAATTTATTTATTTAAGTATTCATTGTTGGAAACCTAGGCACTAAGTGCGGCATAAGGGACTGGAACCTCACCCAGTAAGGCGGGTGGTAAGAACTAGGACTCCCCGCCACGCTAGCCCGTCAGGAGCCTACGGTAACACCTCCGCCACTCCCTGCCCCGGTAGCCCGAAAGAAGTGCGAGTGTACCCAACACAAACCAACACAAACCAACACAACCGACATAGCCAGTTTCGTCCTTTATACCAACACAATACTTTTGGTTTTCCCCCACCCATCCCTAGAGTGCTCACTTATCTCAAAAGTGGAAGGAGACACCAAGATTTAATTTGAATAATTTTCGATTTAATAATTTCTTTTTTTTCAAGAATTAGTGGCATGCGAAACAAAACTAACAAGTAGGCCAAAAACACTCGCATTCACATTTCTTTTTCCATGCACTACTAGAAACATAACCAAATCTCGCATTTCCAACATCTTTAGCCAAATGCTCATCCTTTGTGCATAGTTCTTCCGCATGCCACTTCCTTTCATTCAACCATCACCATTTTCCCAAATCTCCATATTAAAAGAATTCAAATAGCCATATGCAAGTAATGGACCCAAATATCCACAAATTGCTTAAACATTCAAGTAAGAACTAAATATCCACAATTGGCTTGAACATGCAAGTAAATGGGACTAAATATCTATTATTATTCAACATGCAAGCATAAGGACTAACATCTACATATTAAGATATGAAGGCAAGTAATGTGAATGAAATCACTTCCTTTTGGCATTAACATCAACATACTTCTTAAAGGAAAAGGAAAATGCAACCCAACTAATCAAGTTAACTAATCAAGGGACTAACCTAAGCATTTCAAAGAATAAGTGTTTGTTGTGCAATGCTAATAAGTAAAACTAAAGGGGAATGAGGTGCAAAAGTCTAACTTTTATAGCCAAAAGAGGAGTTCTTAAAGCAGGAGTAGTTTTAATAAAAAGCCTCGTGTAATAATGGTCTTTTTGATGAAAAATTTAAAGTATACACTTATAAAAATAGGATTTTAAAAGAGGAAAACTTAATGAAGGTTTGTAGGACTTCACACTTTTGCTTTTATATAATATATCTACAAGAAAAATCTAATCTTTGTATAAAAGAAAAAAAATTAAAGATGGAATACTAATAAAAAGGTCATCTTGGCAAGAAAACCTCAAGAAAGAGTGTAGGATTACATGATTGAGGTCCTTTATAAAAGCTCCTTAAGAAAAATCTAATCATTTTGAAAAAAGTCATCAACTTCCTTAAATCTACTTAAGAAAAATCAAATTTTGAGCTTATCTTCTACAAGTCCATAAAAAATTGGGCATAATCTCCCTTTCATTATTGATAATCAAAGTTTTACATCATTCCAAGAACAAGGAGAAATTACTACACAACAATTTTTTTAAAAGGAGCATCATCAAATCTATGGAAATTACAAAAAAAGCAACAACAATTACAACATGAAAACATCTTAATTAGATCCAAGATGGGTTAAGACAACATGAAAACATCTTAATTAGATCCAAGATGGGTTAAGATTCCTACATAAAACCTTAAGTATGGTGATTAGGGATCCCTCCTTAAGTCTTGAGCTTGATCACATCTTAATTAGATCCAAGATGGGTTAATATTCCTACACAGAACCTTAAGTATGGTGATTAGGGATCCCTCCTTAAGTCTTGAGCTTGATCCTTCTCCTCCTTCCTCCCATTTTTTCTTCCCTTTTTTCCTTCTTTTTTCTTTCTATTCTCTCCCTTTTCTTTTTTTGCCTTCCTAGATAAGATTCAGCCATATTGGAGTTTGCGGAAAAAAAATGAAATTGGGTTTTGGGAATTAAGAGACTAAAGAATGAGGTAGAATAATGGAGAAGAGTTTAGAAGCTTCATGTAATGATTTACCCACAATTTTACAAGATGGCCATTTCCTTTTCTAGAAAGCCCTCTCACTTTCCCTCTAAAAATGCCCTTCAAGTTGTTATTATAATTACTACTCATGCCATTTAGGGTACCTTTGCCCCAAAACCCTCCTTAAATCAAAATTTGCAAATATGCCCTCTTTTGGGTACAATGCAAAACTTGTTGGACATGAATGCAAACATTGCCAAAACTTAGGGTTAATGTATGAATTACCCCTAAACATAAAGAAAAATATTTGTATTAGCACTTATAGGTGTTACATTCTACCCTGTCTTAAAACAAATTCCGTCCCCGGAATTCAAAAGAAAAGAGGGACGTATCTACACACAAGTGCAAACAAAGAGCTGGAAATTTCAAGGATACAAGGGTCTTCATACAAACAGATGCTGGTATTTCTACCGCATCTCATCCTCTCGCTCCCAAGTCGATTTTCCGGGAGACTCTTGTTACCACATGACCCTCACCAAGTTTATGGCCTTTTTCCTTAGCATTTTCTGTCTTCGATCGAGAATGGCCACCGGCCGCTGCTCATAAGTCAGATCTGGATGCACTTCTATTTCTGAATAGTCCACGACGTGACTGGGATCTCCTATATATCTTCCGAGTTGAGACGCATGAAACACATTGTGGACACCCTCAAGGGATGGTGGCAATACCAGACGATAAGTAACCTCACCAATCCGAGTTGAAACTTCAAAAGGGCCAATGAACTTGGGCTCAACTTCCCATGCTTGCCAAAATGGATAGTTCCACGAGCGGTGAGATTTTTAGAAACACATAGTCACCGGGCTGAAACTCCAAGGGACGCCACCTTGTGTCAGCCTAGTGCTTATATCGGTCTTGTGCAATGCGCAGATTCTCTCTGACCGTTCGCACTACATCAGTCGTCGCATCTACTAAATCAGGTCCCAAAAACTCACTGTCTCTGACATCGTCCCAGCTCAAGGGAGACCAACAGTTCATTCCATACAGAGATGCGAATGGAGCCATGCCAATACTTGCCTGATAACTGTTATTATATGCAAATTCTAGTAGATGCAGATGATCTTCCCATTATCCTTTAAAATCCAGCATACAAACTCTTAGCATATCTTCCAATATCTGGATAGTACGCTCCGACTGACCATCTGTCTGAGTATGATAAGAAGTACTGAAATTCAGACGGGTCCCCAAACTGGCTTGTAGGCTTCTGCAGAAATGAGATGTGAATCTGGTGTCCAGGTCTAATACAATATTTACAAGAACCCCGTGTAGTCTAAGATCTCTTCCATATATTTCCTGGCTAAAGCCTATGTGGACTGGCCAACTCGAAATGGAATAAAATGTGTTGATTTTGTCAATCGATCTATAATTACGTAAATCTCATCATTGCCTTTTGGGGTCCGAGGCAGGCAGTCACGAAATCCATCGTTACATGTAGCCATTTCCATTCTGGTATGGGGACTGGTTGCAATAAACCTGCAGTTCTTTGATTCTCGTCCTTTGCCTGCTAACAGATTAAACATGAAGCCACACTTTTCGCTACACTTCTCTTCATCACATGCCACCAATAATATTGCCATAGGCCACGATACATATTTGTCCTGTCGGAATGGATAGAATATGGGGAACTATGTGCTTCTCTCAACAATTCTGCTCGGACGTCTCCACTCGGCACACAAACCCGATTCCCAAACCTCATGGATCCATCTTCGTGAACACGAAAATCAGTTCGAAGCAATGTCTCCACTTGTCCCCGGATCCGTTTCAGCTTCAGGTCTTCTGACTGAGCGGCCTTGATCTGATCTACAAGATCATATCGAATCTGCAGACCCAACATATTGGTCTTCTCTCCCGGAAGTATCACCTCTATCTCCATTTTCCGTAGAGCCCAACAAAGTCATGGCTGAGAAGTCAACCTTATCACGGTCGGAAGTTGACTAAGAGCATCAAGCACTACATTAATCTTTCCGGGATGATACTGCAGGTCAATATCATATTCTGCCATAAATTCAAGCCATTGGCGCTGCATCATGTTGAGTTCCTTCTGGGTGAAAACATATTTCAAACTCTTGTGGTCGGTGTAGATCTTTGCACGTTCACCCAGCAAGAAATGCCTCCATAATTTCAGAGCAAAAATTACATGAGCCAACTCCAAATCATGCGTAGGATAATTCTGCCCATGCATTTTCAACAATCTAGAAGCATAATCTACAACTCGTCCATGTTGATGAAGGACGTAGCCAAGCCCTCTACCCGATGCATCACAGTAAAGTTCAAATCCACCAGTTCGATCGGGAATTGTTCGAACATGAGCAGTAGCTAGCCGATGCTTCAATTCATCAAATGCAAGCTGACAGTCCTCAGACCAGACGTAGGGAACATCTTTCTTAGTCAGGTGAGTCTGAGGCGAGGCAATATTGGAGACGTCCTTTATAAACTTCCGATAGTAGCCAGCCAATCCTAAGAAACTGCCGATCTCCGTGAAGGTTCGAGGAATGTGCCACTTCTCTACCGCGGCAACGTTCTCCGGGTCAACCGACACTCCCTCTCTGGAAACAATGTGACCAAGAAACGCAACCTTAGTTAACCAAAATTGGCACTTGCTGAACTTGGCATACAACCGATGCTGTATGAGAGTCGTTAACACAATCTATAAATGCTCAGCATGCTCGTCCGCATCCTTCGAGTACACCAGAATATCATCGATGAAGACCACTACAAACTTATCTAGATAGTCAAAGAAAACTTGATTCATCAATCTCATAAAGGTCATTGGGGCATTAGTCACTCCGAATGGCATCACCAAGAATTCATAGTGCCCATACTGAGTTCAGAATGCAGTCTTCGGAACATCTGATCCCCGAACCTTCACCTTGTTGGAAACTCATAAGTCCTCATATGGTTTTGATGATACAATCATATCAATTTATTTGTACTAACTCTATCTATGCAGATGTTATAGCACTATCATCTGAGACCGTCATCAAGATCACAAGTTGCAAGAAGCATTCACTACAAGACGACGCATATCGAAGAAATTTTGTATCTTGTAAAAAGTGATGTAATCTTTATTTTTTCTCTTATGTATACTTAGAATGTAAAAGCCTTGATGATGATCTATCTTATTCATTTAGGGTCCGTCTTCAAAAATGAAGTCAAAGGTCAAATTAGTCGACCAAACCCTCCTATTAGTCAACTAATTTAAATAGTTAAAAATTCAGAAAATTCTGATATTTTCACTGACCCTTCCTAGAGTCTCCAGGATCACTTTCCCACCATTTTCTAGAGTTTCAAATTTTTGGTCGACCAATACTTCCTATTATCCTACCAGTCGATTTCAAAATTTGAATATTTAAGTGATTTATTATTTAAATATTTTATTTTATTAAGCGGAAGTTAGAACTGCCACTAACTACTAGTTCTAGCAGTTAATAGTCGTTTTATAGCCATTTTAGGAAGTTACACCTCTTGAAAAGACACTTTAACTTCCATTCTATCCAGTCAGCTTTAATTAGTCGACCAATCCATAAAATTAGTCGACTAATTTGGACCAAAACTGTTTAGATTTTTTTTAAATTTAGGCAGTTGTCCAACGTTAGAAAACTAACTTTTTGGGCTATAAATAGACCCCAGACCCCTGCCTAAAATTCAAGAAAATTCTTTCACTTTCTCTTTTCTTAAGGTTTCTTCTCTCTCTAGAAAGTGTGTGATTTTTAGATTTCCATAGGGAAACCTCTGCAGAAATTCTGCCCTTCTAGGAAGTTTAGTTTCTAAGAGTGTTCTACCACAATTCACATCTTGAACCTTGGAGATTCTATCACCAACCTTGCGCTATAATTCCGATATTATCAAGGCTATATGTGATATTGTTTCGTACTCTTTCTTTATTTTATTTGGTGAATCTCTTGTTGAAGAGATTGTACAAGTTTGCAACACGGGGAATGTTGGCATCTTTGTATGTTGATTACTTGTAGGGAGCAAGCGTTTTAGTGGATTCAAATCTCTACGGGGTAGAGGACTGGACGTAGGATCACAAGGATCCGAACCAGGATAAAAATCTCTGTGTTTGCGTTTGAATTATTCTGGATTGTGATCTTTTATTTCCGCACTCGTATTGTAATTTTTCATTAACTTTTAATTTTGCAATATCGTCGTGATTTTCACTATTCACCCCCCTCTAGTGTAATTGGTTTGCCAGGAGGTCCAACACACCTGATGATATCCGCTCCGTAAATCCAGCTTCGAGTATACATGTGATCCACCAAGCTGATTGAAGATGTCATCAATCCGAGGGAGAGGGTACTTATCTTTCACAATCACTTTATTCAAATCTCTATAGTCAATGCACATCCTCCGAGTCCCGTCCTTCTTGTCCACCAACAACACTGACGCTCCCCACGGTGACACACTCAGACGTATCGGTCCTCTATCAGATAGTTCAGTTAACTGATTGTGAAGCTCAGCTAATTCAGGTGGGGCCATACGATATGAAGCTTTCGTAATCGGTTGAGTTCATGGTATTAGATCAATAGTGAACTCTAAGGACCTATCTGGGGGAAGTCCAAAGATATCGTCTGGGAAAACGTCAGGAAACTCCTGAACAACCTTCAGTAGAATCAACTCCACTTCCATTGTCATCTCTAGAGATGATGCCTTAAACTTCACAGGTTCGGGTGTCTTATTACCACTACGAAACTCAAATTTCGGGTGATCAGGGATCCGGAAGACTACCCTCCTTAGTCTACAATCTACGGTAGCATAGAACATCCCTAACCAATCCATCTCGAACACCACCTCATAATCAGGTAGCTCAATTACCAGAAAATCTGCATACAACTCCCGTCCTCCTATCTCAACTGGACAATTTCTCAACCCAGAAGCACTACATATAATTCCATTACCCGTGTGGACATTCCAACTGGCAGCAAATGAATCAACTAATATAGAGTGCTTGATTACAAATCATTTAGACAGAAAGCAGTGGGACGCTCCATAATCAAATAAGGACAAGGCGGGATGGGAAGCTACTCTAACAATACCTATAGCAGCAAGGCACAAAGAAATATCTAACTATCTAACAAACAGCTGGAAATGGAACCATGTATTCTAAAGCAAGAGCCAAGTTCATACCAGATATCACCTGCCCTGAACGCTTGGCCTCAACTGCAGTCATTAGGAACTGCCACTGTCTCTGGGGAGCAAGAGACGTCCTCTGGAAACCCCACTGCGGAGAACGCAAAGGAGGTCCCCTTGGAGCAGTAGGTCTCGCCCCCGACGGTACTGGAAGGGCCATTCGCTGCGGTGCCGATGGAAGAGCCCTCTGTTGAGGCGGTCTGGCGACCACTGGTGCTACATGAGATCGGCTCTGGCGAGGGAAAAAGCTGCTGACGTGTCCAACCTCTCTGCATGTGTAGCACTGTCTATCCATGACCCTGTAGTCGCTCGCCACATGTCCCGGCTTCCAACACTTCCAACAAGAAGTCCTCCTCGGTGGTACTGGCAGAACTCCCGGCCGCTTGAAGGTCACAAGCTGGGTCAGCCGAGGGGCAGTCCTCTGTGGCACAGCTTGTCGTCGGTCACTGGCCATTAGCTTCTCCAAACTCCTCAAGTGTGCCTTGTACCGTCTGGCTGCACTCAGTCGGCATCATGTGTTGTCAGCTCCTAGGTAGCCATAGATCCTCTGACATCGGGTCTAGCCCCATACGAAAATGTCTAGCTTGGGTGGCATCTGTCCCCACTAACTCAGGGGCGTACTTGCTAAGTAAGGTGAACTCCGCGTCATTCTCGTCCACTGTCATACGGCCCTGAGTCAAGTGCTCGAACTGCTTCCTCAACTCGTCCTTCGTGGCCTCTGGGAGGAACTTGGCCTCAAACCGCTCCCTAAAAGTCTTCCACTCCACCACCCTGGTCATATGCCTCTCATGGGCATCCCACCAATCCCTGGCCTGGTGTGTTAGCTGTTGCTTGGCGATCTCCACCCATCCCTCTTGTGCAATAGCGGACAGGGTCAGGTCATCCTCTATTTGTCTCAGCCACTCATCGACCTCCAGACTGCTCTCCTTGCCCGAAAAGTATACTGTATGCAACTCCCAGAACTATTTATAGCTCGGTGCCTTCGGTGCAGGCGCCACCAGTCCAGCCAGCCTATCCTCCTGCCACTGTAAGTGCTCCATGATCCCCAACAAGACCTTTGCAAGAAAGGCTGACTCCGAGGTCCTGTCTCCCAAGGTGGGTCCACCACCAGAAGTCCCGGTCCCTCCGGACCCTCCAGACGTCCTGTCTTCACCAGACGTCCCGTTTCCGACCTCCATCCTACAAAGAGAAAATAGAACAGAATGAATTAGTACCACAACTGAAGTATTGGAGCATAGCCCATGTCATCCTTATGCATATCGTAGTGCGCGTGGGCCTGCATGGGCCACCACAAAACCTGTCATTCCCCATCTTCCAAAGTACGGAAGACATGGGTGACGGGCCGCGGTACGGGGGGTACCAACGATGAATGTGCTGCCAGGGAAAATACGCAGGCCACTCCAACAGCTAGAACAACACATCCTAAAAGGACTACGTACTACAGAGAAGTATAAATACACAGACAAACAGCGGGAGCGTCTAAAGTCACCCACAGAAGTGTCTACTAGTCTCATCATCACGTCATCATCACAAAAACTGTACAACCCAGAAAGTACAATAGCAGTCACCCAGGGGTACAAAAAACTAGGGGTACAAAAGTAACTATAGCTCCTCTCACTCACTGCCGTGACCCAAATACCCAAGACAACCACTCACAGCCTAGCTACTCTGCGACTCGGACTGGGAAGTGTCGCCCTCCTGGCGTCTCTGCTGGGGCTGAGGACCTGCCGTCTCTGGACTTGTACCTGTGGAGTAAGGGGGACATTTCACAGCGTGCCCAGGAGGAAACTCAACCACACCAAGGCTCTATCTAAAGGTTTATATTGTCAACACTACAGTCGGTAAACACGGCAAGGAAGCAAACATTGAGAGTGAAAATTATTTAAATTTATTTATTTAAGTATTCATTGTTGAAAACCTAGGCACTGAGTGCGACATAAGGGACTGGAACCTCACACAGTAAGACGGGTGGTAAGAACTAGGACTCCCCACCGTGCTAGCCCGTCAGGAGCCTACGGTATCACCTCCGCCACTCCATGCCCCGGTAGACCGACAGGAGTGCGAGTGTACCCAACACAAACCAACACAAACCGACACAACCAACATAGCCAGTCCCGTCCTTTATGCCAACCCAATACTTTTGGTTTTCCCCCACCCCTCCCTAGAGTGCTCACCCACCTCAAAAGTGGAAGGAGACACCTGTGATTTAATTTGAATAATTTTCAATTTAATAGTTTTTTTTCAAGAATCAGTGGCATGCAAAACATAACTAACGTGTAGGCCAAAAACACTCGCATTCACATTCCTTTTTCCATGTACTACTAGAAACATAACCAAATCTCGCATTTCCAACATCTTTTGCCAAATGCTCACCCTTTGTGCGTAGTTCTTCCACATGCCACTTCCTTTCATTCAACCATCACCATTTTCCCAAATCTCCATATTAAAAGAATTCAAATAGCCATATGCAAGTAAGGGACGCAAATATCCACAAATTGCTTAAACGTGCAAGTAAGAACTAAATATCCACAATTGGCTCGAACATGCAAGTAAAAGGGACTAAATATATATTATTATTCAACATGCAAGCATAAGGGACTAAATATCTATTATTATTCAACATGCAAGCATAAGGACCAACATCTACATATTAAGATATGAAGGCAAGTAATGTGAATGAAATCACTTCCTTTTGGCATTAACATCAACATACTTCTTAAAGGAAAAGGAAAATTCAACCCAACTAATCAAGGGACTAACCTAAGCATTTCAAAGAAAGGATTTCTAAAAAAACTAGCTAAGTGTTTGTTGTGCAATGCTAATAAGTAAAACTTAAAGGGGAATGAGGTGCAAAAGTCTAACTTTTATAGCCAAAAGAGGAGTTCTTAAAGTAGGAGTAGTTTTAATAAAAACCCTCTTGTAATAAAGGTCTTTTTCATGAAAAATTTAAAGTAGACACTTATAAAAATGGGATTTTAAAACAGGAAAACTTAATGAAGTTATGAATGGGGGAGACTTGGTCTCCACCCACTAACATCCACCATTACACCCACTATTAGTGGGTGTCCCTTGATTCCATTACAATATAACTCTTATATGAATAATATTTATATAGCTATGGTTTACACCATGAGCTAAGATTTTCTTACAATTCCAACATGTTATCAGGCACGCTCATCAGCTGAGCCGAATCCCTGCCAACGGACGAATCGCGAGGACGCGGATTGGGCTTTCTTCTCCGAACTTCGCTAGATCCGGCAGGTAGGATCTAGAGGTAAAATCTAAGAAACCCCTTGATCAACATTTTTCATGCGCATGTTAATAAATCTGTGATATTTTTTCTTCTAAGAGATCTATAGCAAAATCTATAGCAAGAAAGTCAATTTTCAAACACACAGATTTAATGTTAAACATTTGTTTTAAATAGATTAAATAAATTAATTAAAAGAAATTTGTGGCAGCCGAAGCGTCGGACCACCACCACCACCCCATTGGGGGGCTTTCGAATCGATGCCCCCCACTGTCGGGGGGCCTCCCGGCGCGCTCCGATCCGCCACCCCTTGTCGGGGGGTCCACCGGTGCGACACCCCCCCTGTCGGGGGCCTTCAATCCATCGTCCCCCTATCGGGGGGCCTCCCTTCTCGTCGGAGCACCGCCCCCCCTGTTGGGGGGCCTCCTTTCGCGTCGGATCGCGTCGGAGCGTCGCCCCCCTGTCGGGGGCCTCCCTTCTCGTCAGAGCATGGCCCCCTGTCGGGGGGGGCTCCCTTCGAATAACCGGCCTCCCTTTGGATTAAAATTATTAATATTTCACGATTTAAGAATTACAAGGATCTTGAGACCGCTCTATCGTTAGTTACTTAACCTAACAGGTAATGACGTTTCCCCTGGTCAAAGTAATTATTAAACGTGAATTTTATATATTTCTCCAATAAATTTGCTTGCGATGTTGAATAAAATAAATTGTTTATGCATGTGATGTTGCATAATTATTTTATATAAACTGTGTGGAATGTTAGTAAGACTATGTTGTGGTTTTGGGATCGGCCGTTATTAGTCACCACTATTTATTTTCCTTGCATTTTTTTCCTTTTGAGGGAAAATGTAGTGAGGACCTAAATGTAAAAGCCAACTCCCGGAGATACTTCGCCTAACGACAGAGGCAAAATTGCTAATGCTGGGACCCCCAAGGGTTTCCAAATTGTAATTTTTATTTTCTCGTACTTCGGATTGTATAATAGACTTTGGACTTTTATTATTTTTGGTGGTGACCGGCCGATCCCCACAACCATTATTGTTTTACTACTATGCATGTTTTAATTTTTGAAAATTAATTAATTCCTGATTATTTCATGCTTAGATAAATGGCAAAGATTGCGAGCGTCGATTTTGATGTTCTCGATGCGGTTGGAAAAAATTACTTGAGCTGACAGCTGGACCTGAAGTTCCACCTGCGCTCACAGGGCCTAAGTCACATAATTCAAGCTCTAGCTACGGCTGTGACAACTAGTGAAGGGACTTCTACTGTTAGAGTCTCCAATATAGAGAAGGCGAAAGCCATTATATATATCAGGAGACATATTGATCGGACCCTGAAGGCCGAATATCTAACAGTGGAAGACCCGCATGAACTGTGGACAGCACTCGAGGACAGATACAAACATCAGAAAGATGTGATCATCCCTCGTGCACGTTATGAGTGGGAAAATCTCCGACTTCAGGACTTCAAGTCCGTAGCTGAGTATAACTCAGCTCTCCATAACATTACCTCACGCCTGAAGTTGTGTGGTGAAGAAGTTTCGGAAACATGCATGCTTGAGAAGATATATACATCCTTCCAAGAGAAGGATGCTATTCTCATGCAACAGTATCGTGAACGCAAGTTCACGAGGTACTCTGATTTACTCTCCTGCCTTCTTATGGCAGAGCATAACAGATACCTCATACTGGCCACTCATAACCTATGCCCTGTTGGTTCTACTCATCTCCCTGAGGCTCACACAGTTTCTTTTTAGAAGATGAAGAACAAGAACAAAGGTAGATACAACAAGGGGAGAGCTGCGAAGAAGCAGACCAGAGCTCCTCCCCGGAACAACAATAACGAGGGAAAGAAAAAGAATACGTGGAAGAGGAATACCTCTGGCCAGACGTCTACTCCCAAGAAAAACTGGGAAGACAAATGCCACAGATGTGGCATGACTGGACATTGGTCCAGGGTCTGTCGTACTCCACGCCACCTCCAAGATTTGTATATGGCAAGCCTGAAGCCTTCAGCTGAAACAAATTTGGTGGATATACAGCTTCCTACTCGGTTCACCATCGAGGATTTCGAGAACAACGACCTCCTTGACTGAAACTGATTTAGTTCTCTTTCAAGTCTTTTCATAAATGCATGATGTATCTTCAATTATGTCTTTCTTTATCTTAATTATGAATCGAATGTAGTTTTCCTTTTTCATAAAAGTTTTTACTTTCTTTTCGAGAGATGAAGTGTGAATGCCTAGTAGACAGTGCCTCCACACACACGATCCTTCGAGACAAATGCTATTTTAATAGCATCATTAATTATCATGGTCCCGTCACTACAATTTCGAGACTATATAATATAATAGAAGGATCATGTGAAGCAATTTTATTGCTCCCAAACCAAACGCAAGTTATAATAAAAGATGCATTATTTTCTCCAAAATCAAACAGAAATCTACTAAGTTTCAAGGACATCTGTTTAAACGGATATCACTTGGAAACTGATGATTTCAATAATATTGAATATTTGTATGTTACTCGTCATAAGGATGGTATTAAAACCATCCTAGAACGTTTTAAAGGACTCCCGTCGGGCCTTTATCAAACATACATCCAACTTAGAGAAGCTAATCTGATGGTATACCAGCAGTGTTCTACATCACCAGAATTCAGTCTCTGGCATTATAGACTAGGTCACCAGGATCGGTAATGATGCACCGTATCATAACCCAATCCCGTGGACATAATTTGAAGAACATGAAGATTCTTCAAAAGGGTGATTTTCCTTGTCCCTCCTGTTATAAGGGTAAACTAATCAAGAGACCATCCAACCTAAAAGTGCAGTTTGAGTCTCCTAGCTTCTTGGAGAGAATACATGGGGACATTTATGGGTCAATTCACCCATCAAGTGGTCCATTTCGGTACTTTATGGTACTGATAGATGCATCTTCAAAATGGTCGTTTGTGTGCCTTTTGTCCACCCGCAACCTAGCTTTTTCTAAAGCTATTGGCACAAATAATAAAGTTGCCAACACATTTTCCAGATAATCAGATTAAAAAATACATCAGGACAATACAGAGGAATTCACTTCACAAGTCTTTCAAGACTATTTCTAAGCAACTGGCATTGAAATTGAACATCCAGTAGCTCATGTTCACACCCAGAATGGTTGGCGGAGTCTCTTATAAAGGGACTGCAATGGATTGCTCGTCCATTGCTAATGCATTCATAGTTGCCTATGGATGCATGGGGACATGCCATTTTTTGCATGCCGCTTCGCTTATCAGAATACGACCCTCTAGTGGTCGTATTTTATCGCCGATGCAGCTTGCATATGGTGTACCTCCCAATATTTCTCACTTGAGAGTATTCGGTTGTGCAGTCTATGTTCCCATATCACCTCCACAGAGAACTAAAATGGGTCCTCAACGCCGTCTTGGTATCTATGTTGGGTATGATTCACCCTCCATTATTAGATACCTTAAGCACCTAACAGGCGACTCGTGTAAGTCTCGTCTTGAAGATTGTGAGCTTGACAAAAATTCTTTTCCCAAACTTGGCTCACAAAACAAGAAGCCTGAAGCTTCAGAGACCATTTCTTGGGACCCTAAGTCTGTCTCATTATGATCCGCATACTAAATTGTGTGAAGATGAAATCATGAAGATCCTTCACATTCAGAGTATAGTACATTTACTCCCGAACAAATTCACCGATAACCAGAAGATTATCATATCACACGTCTCTGCTGCCAATACGCCAGCTAGGATTGACATCCCCAAAGATGGGTGCAATCCACCGATATCAAAATCAGCCGTACCTCAATTAAAAAGAGGACGACCGCTTGGCTCCAAGGATAAATTCCCTCGCAAGAGGAAGATACCTGGAGAAATAACGAATATCCCACCACAAGATGCCGAGCTCAGACCAGTAATCTCTCCCCTCCTTCAGTCCCCCAAAGAGGACAATACAGGAGAAATATCATTAAATTTCATACGTACTGGAGAGGTACTGGACAGAAAAAGCACGGTCGACGACGAAAATTTTGCGTTCGATATTGTTGTTTATGTCGCTCAATGCGACGATGATATCGATCCACGATCTCTAGCTGAATGCAAACGCAGAGATGATTGGCCAAAGTGGAAAGACGCAATAGGAGCAGAGCTGGACTCACTCTTGAAATGCAAAGTCTTTGGACCAGTAGTCCAGACACCAAGAGGTGTAAAACCTGTGGGGTACAAGTAGGTATTCGTACGGAAAAGAAATGAGAATAATCAGATCGTACGCTACAAAGCACGGCTTGTAGCTCAGGGATTTTTCCAACGACCGGGGATAGATTATGAAGATACATATTCCCTGGTTATGGATGCGATCACATTCCGATTCATAATAGGCTTAACATCAATGGAATGCCTAGAAATGTAGCTCATGGACGTTTTGACAGCATATCTATATGGCAATATAGATAAAGATATTTATATGAAACTTTCAGATGGTTTCAAAATACCAACAAAATTAAAAGATAGACCTCGGGACGTCTATTCTGTTAAGCTTCAAAGATCATTATATGGTCTTAAGCAATCGGAAAAAATGTGGTATAACAGACTAAGTGAATTCCTTATTCAATAAGGTTTCACCAATAATGAAGTCTACCCATGTATTTTCATAAAACCACGGGAACAGGATTCGTATTAATAGACGTCTATGTAGACGACTTAAACCTCATCGGATCTTCTGCAGAGATTGATGATATATCTGCAAGCCTCAAACTAACGTTTGAAATGAAAGACCTAGGCAAGACTAAATATTGTCTTGGCTTACAGATAGAACACCTCAACGGAGGAATCCTGTTACACCAATCCACTTACACAAGGAAATTACTAAAAAATTTCCATATGGATAAGAGACATCCTCTAAGTACACCAATGGTCGTTAGATCTTTGGATGTACATAAGGACCCTTTCCAGCCGCAGGAAGAGAGGGAGGAAACATTAGGTCCTGAAGTACCTTACCTTAGTGCCATTGGAGCACTTCTATATCTGGCAAACTGCACGTGTCCCGACATAGCATTCGCAGTCAACCTACTAGCCAGATACAGTTCAGCACCCACAAAGCGCCACTAGAACGAAGTTAAGCAGCTTCTGCGCTATCTCCAAAGGTCGATTGACCTGGGATTATTCTTCCCAAAAGGTGGATCTTCCACTTTGATTGGTTATGCAGATGCAGGTTACAGGACAGATCCACAACCGAGAAATCACAGACTGGTTTCGTGTTCACCTATGGTGGTACAGCCATCTCCTGGAAATCTGTGAAGTAGACCACTACAGCAGTCTCATCCAACCACTCAGAGCTCATGGCGATCAATGAAGCTAGCAGAGAATGTGACTGGCTTCGTTCAGTCATTCATCACATTCTAATGAAGACCGGCCTGAAGACGGACGACCTTGTGCCAACCATTTTATTTGAAGATAATGCAGCTTGTATTGCTCTATTACGAGCTAGTTACATAAAGGGTGACATGACGAAGCACATCTCTCACAAGTTCTTCTGGACGCACGAGCTACAAGAGCAGAAGTAGATTGAAGTACGGCAGATTCAGTCTTGTAATAATTTAGCTGATCGGTTTACTAAGGCATTGCCTAGATGTACTTTTAGAAAGCTTGTAAAAGATATAGGGATGCGACAGCTAAAAAACCTACAAGCCTGAAGCTTGTACGGATCAGGGGGAGTCACTTGTGTATTGTACTCTTTTCCCTTAAGCTGCTGGTTTTTCCCACTGGGTTTTCCACAGCTAAGGTTTTAACGAGGCAAAATACGGTAACTCTGGATCCAGCAGTATCCACCCCACATTAGCGTATTGGATCCTGAAGAATTCATATGCTAAGAATGGATGGATGGATGGGGGGAGTGTTATGAATGGGGGAGACCTTTGGTCTCCACCCACTAACATCCACCATTACACCCACTATTAGTGGGTGTCCCTTGAGTTCTATTACAATATAACTCTTATATGAATAATATTTATATAGCTATGGTTTACACCATGAGCTAAGATTTTCTTACAATTCCAACAAATGAAGGTTTGTAGAACATCACACTTTAGCTTTTATATAATATATCTACAAGAAAAACCTAATCTTTGTATAAAAGAAAAAAATTAAAGATGGAATAGTAATAAAAAGGTCATCTTGGCAAGAAAACCTCAAGAAAGAGTGTAGGATTACATGATTGAGGTCCTTTATAAAAGCTCCTTAAGAAAAATCTAATCCTTTTGAAAAAGTCGTCAACTTCCTTAAAGCTATTTAAGAAAAATCAATTTTTGAGCTTATCTTCTACAAGTCCATAAAAATTTTGGCATAATCTTCCCTTCATTATTGATAATCTAAGTTTACATCATTCCAAGAACAAGGAGAAATTACTACACAACAATTTTTTTAAAGGAGCATCATCAAATCTATGGAAATTACAAAAAAGCAATTACAATTACAACATGAAAACATCTTAATTAGATCCAAGATGGGTTAAGACAACATGAAAACATCTTAATTAGATCCAAGATGGGTTAAGATTCCTACCTAGAACCTTAAGTATGGTGATTAGGGATCCCTCCTTAAGTCTTGAGCTTGATCCTTCTCCTCCTTCCTCCCCTTTTTCTTCCATTTTTTCCTTCTCTTTTCTTTCTATTGTTTCCCTTTTCTTTTCTTTTGCCTTCTTAGCTAAGATTCGGCCATATTGGAGTTAAGGGGAAAAAATGAAATTGGGTTTTGGGAATTAAGAGACCAAAGAATGAGGTAGAATAATGGAGAA
This sequence comes from Scilla litardierei, assembly GCA_030789695.1. NCBI lineage: Eukaryota > Viridiplantae > Streptophyta > Magnoliopsida > Asparagales > Asparagaceae > Scilla > Scilla litardierei. The sequence goes on from CM061133.1 coordinate 32,015,188, forward strand.
GAGTTTAGAAGCTTCATGTAATGATTTACCTACAATTTACAAGATTGCCATTTCTTTTCTTTTTTGAAATAAAGAAATTCCTCTCACTTTCCCTCTTTAAAAAATGCCCTTCAAGTTGTTATTATAATTACTACCCATGCCATTTAGGAAAAATTTGCACCAAAACCCTCTTTAAGGCAAAATTTGCAAACATGCCCTCTTGGGTACAATGCAAAACTTGTTGGACATGAATGCAAACATTGCTAAAACTTGGGCTAATGCATGAATTACCACTAAATATAAAAAGAAATATTTGTATTAGGACTTATGGGTGTTACATAAGATAACAATCTGTACACAGATATACAAGGATCTGTACATAGATAGATGAAGATATGTACCTACAGATCTACTTACACAAGCATCTGTACACACATATACACTATATGATACACACATATATAAGAAACTGTACTTACATATAAACTGCATTGTACACAGATATAAAATACACATATATACAACCAGAAGTACATACATAAATATATGCCCACACACACACATATATATAGTAATCTTCGGTTGCGAAAAAAGGGGTTTTCGCACGGTGCGAAAACATTTTTTTTATATTTTTTCAAATTTTTTTTCAAATTTTTTTTGATGTTTAATCCATACAATTATATACCCCAGGGAAAATAATGGGTGAACCCGTTGGGAATTAGAGCACACATCCACCTGTTACAAATTTAACGGTCTCAAAACGTGCGAATTTGATGAAATGCCTTGATCGAAGGCCAAATGACATTATTTCTCAACGATTATTTTTTGAGGGTGGTATAACAACATATAATGAAGGTGGAAAAAAGAATTTTTGAAAAAAATTTCAAAAAAAAACTAAAAATCTTTCCGCACGGTGCGAAATGTTCTCACATGAAGATTTGCACACACACACATATATATATTTGACAGACGTACACACAGATTCATCCGTATGTACATACATATATCACTAATTATACATACATTAAGCCATACGCGTATAAATACGATCAAAAATACGTACGTGACATCCGTACGTATGGAGACATGGTATTACATCTATATAGGGAGCTCACCCCTCCTCATCTCTCAATTTCCGATTGGGACCAATAGTTTAGAGGAAAAAACAATTATTAGTTTGCCTTCCACGAAGGCCAAACTTTGACGAATTTTTCCTCCCTCGCCATTGAGCTCACAAGTGATATCATATATCAAATCGAAGAGCGTTGAACGATGAACACATAGAAACAAATGGTGCTCAATTCCGTGGTCATTTGACCACTCAAACGTTGCCTCAAAGTTGGCCAAAACCCATACGTTTTCACAAAACGAAGCCGTAAAAAATTGGACACAACCACCTATTTTTGTGGGGCACAACGCGGGCCCCACATATCTAGCCTGGGTGTGGGTCGGGCGCCCGCTCGTTGCGGGTCGGGCGCCCACCCGATGTGGGTGCTCCCCTACAGCTGGTAGGCGGGCCAGCCCAGGCATGCCCGCATCAACTAAAGCCCCTCCTAATGACTTGGCCGCACTTGCCAAGTGCGGCCAAGTCAGAGCATGCCCAACATGCTCGCTGACGTGGCCATAGTTGGTTGGTTTTGCTAAATAATTTGTATCTCGTCGATTTTACTCATTATTTTTAATTTATGTTCTTTTTGCAAAAATTGTTCTTTTTAGGGAAAAACAAAAGTTAAAAAAATTGAAAAAAAATTAATTAGCAAAACCGACCAAGTTTAGCCACGCCAGCGCTGACTATGATTTTTTGGACTTGGCAAGTTCGGCAAATTTGGTCGCACTTGCCAATACGGCCAAATCCAAAAAAATTGATTCAATTTGGCCGCACTTGGCATTGCCGCACTTGCCAAGTACGGCAAAGTCCAAAAATCCTAGTTAGCGCTGACGTGACAAAACTTGGTCGGTTTTGCTAATTAAATTTTTTCAGGTCGATTTTACTAATTATTTTTATTTAGCTATTTTGCAAAAATTGTCCTTCCAAAAATTGTCCAAAAGATAATGATGGTCTATGAAGAAGTCGATCGTCTAACATCAAAAGGGCATATGAGTGGATCAAAATTCTGATGAGGCCTAATACAATCGTAGAAGAAACAAAACTGAGTTACGAGAAGCCCCTAGCATGCCAAGTGTTACCATAGGAAACACCGCAAGCAGCAAAGGTCGAGCACATGAAGCAGATTTTGATGCTGGCATATCCGACGCCTGGATAGTTCGTCAGGTGCCTGATTGGTTTGCTACAGACACCTGATCATCATCTTATGATTTTCATCATATACTATATTCTTTCGACCATACGTCTAATGCTCTTAATCCAGACGCCTGGCTTAGTATAATCTCATTCATCTCTTTAATTCTCCAGACGCCTGGATACTTCACTCCAAACGCATGTCGAAGGATTTTAAGCCAAATCAATTTTTGATCCAACAGCTGAGATTTATTGTCCAATTGTGCATAAGTCCCGATTTGCTCGATTAGGGCTTAAGCAAACTTTTTCTTTCGTCTGCTCCTCCGTCTGCCATTTTGACTTTGTCGATTTTTCCGACAAACTCATGTATTATTTAAGGAAAATTGAAACTCACCTCTTTGCACCGATCATTTCGATATCTAGGATTTTCGGTTAAACTCTCTTCTTTCAATAACAACCTTCTAGGGTTTTGATGAGTATTCATTGTATATAGTTCCCCCCCTTTTTTATACACGTTTTACACCGTTTATTTCTCCGTTTCCCTCCGTTTTCCCGTTTTATTTCTTCTTTTGCTTTTATGGTCCATTCTATGCTTTGCAGGAAATACATGCTGATTAGGGACCATATGTCGTGAATATGGTGTGAAAGGGCAAAAGAAGCAAGGCCGGGAGATCAAAATGTGCAATAAGGGGAGTAAAGAAGGTAGTGTGACACACAAAGCCGCGTCAATTCGACGCGGCCTCGTGATCACAACCCAGTTGAGCTCAAGTCTATTTCACGTGGCCGCACAACCATGCACCAAACGACCGCGTCAACACGATCCAGAACCCAACTCTACGTGGCCGCATAAAAGATTTCCAAACGGCCGCGTCACTGAGGAGAAGGTTTGAAGACATGCAAACGACGCGGCTCACGTGACTACAGACGACGCAGTTGCGTAATCCCGAAGAGCTAAAGACCAAATGGCTGCTCCACGCGTCCGTTTAGATGCTGACGCGGACGTTGAAGCCTAATTCGACACGGACGCATCCCTAGCGACATGACCACGTCCCTAGCGATGCGACCACGTCCCTGTAGCCTCCACACCCCTAACTTTCGCACTGGGACCACGCGACCACATCGTTCTCGATGCGGTCGCATCGAATAGGGTTTCTGCGCGACATTGGGTGCTGCGATGGAGCAGTTGGAGCGGCTTTTTGGTCTTTTGGGGAAGGCATAAAAGCTCATCTTCTTCACCGGAGCGAACCCATCTCAATTTAGCCGTTTTTCTAGGTTTTTGGAGTTCTGTAAGAGACTTCTAACTCTATTATTCTGCAATCTTATTTGTATTAATTAGTTACTCTTGCTGTAGATTAGATTTTCTTAAAAGAAGTTTTTCTTCTTGTTATTGATATTGTCTATTTCTCATCTTTTGTGTTTAAACCCCGAATCTATGGCTTTTCTCACTTACCCTAAGTTGAAATAGCTTCTATTGTAATGGGTAGTGAGTAGATTTCATCTAGGGCAATGGGTTGAAGCCCATCAGATTAGGGCCATGAGTTGGATGAACTTTTGATTAATTTCTGGGTTAGTTGAGGAATTAGGGTATAATAGGATGCCAATTATCGTTGTAGATTCGACCCATCCCTTGTGGGCGATTGGATTGGCCACCGACGAGAGTCGGGACCAATCCGGGGTTTCGATTCCTAGACGATCCATACTATCGGTGTGACTGGTGAGAGTCGTGCATCGATTAGAGCCCTCCTAATATAGATCCAATCCATGAACCCCATTGTGATCGGGAGAAAGATTGGGGATATTCGTCAAGCGTAATCGCCTAACGTATACCGATGTATCGGCGAGAGTCGGCATCGGTATAGGTTAGGATAGGCCTATCATTGCATCACGAGTTTGGGGGTAGGAGATAACATAAGGGAATATCCTATCATGCACTGCGAGAGGGGGGGAGAATGCCCTTCGGTTGGACAACCTCTTCCGAGTCCCAATGAACTCAACAATCAGTCATCTATTAATCTAACCTTAACCATAGTTCAATGGTGGGGATACCCTAAGCCCTAGAGCTTTTATCCCTTGACTTCACACTTTTAATTATCTCACTCGACCACGATTCGATAGCATAGCTTTCGAACAAAGAAAAAAATCGGTACTAAACGAACGTCTCCCTGTGTTTGACCCGTTAGCGCTACAACTGACACCGTGCGCTTGCGGTATAAATTTTATTAGCTTCGCAAGAGCAGACAAGATTTTTGGCATCGTTACCATGGATGCATGGTTTGATATCTATTTTAGTCTTTGTTGATATAATACATATTCTTTTTGTTTTTGTTCATAATTTTTCTTTGTTATTGATTCTTGGTGCTCTTAACGTTTTTCTTTGGTTTAGCTCTCTTGTATGTCCATGAGATCTGAAGGCATTGCGGACTTGCGTCTACTAGACCCTGAGATTAAGGCCACTACGAGAAGGCTCAACACCGAAAGAAGTAGGAGATTAGCTCTTGACTCAATGGCAGATATACACAATCTCGAGAATGGTCCTGAGCCACCGCCACCGCCACCGTCGCGTCCGACTCCCAGATCACTCTTGGAATTCTCCATGCCCTTCAATGGGTCCACCTCTAGCATCTGAAATCCACCGGTGGAGCCTAATAACTTCGAGTTGAAGCCGTCTCTCATCGACTTCGTGCAACGAGATCGGTTCGGAGGATCTCCTATGGAAAGCCCGAACGACCATCTTAACAATTTCTTGGAGAAGATGGATATGTTGAAGTTAAATGGCGTCACGAATGACGCCATTAGGCTAAGACTATTTTCCTTTTCACTTAGGGACAAGGCAAAGGATTGGCTTAGACGCCACAGTCCTAACACCTTCACAACATGGGATATTCTATCTATTGTGTTTCTAACTAAATATTTTCCTCCAGGGAAAACCGCAAAGATGCACAATGAGATCACCAACTTCAACTAACTGGACCGGGAATCTTTGTATGAGGCTTGGGAGAGATTTAAGGACCTACAACGCAATTGCCCATACCATTGTGTGCCGGATTGGCTACTGATCCAAGCGTTTTACAACGGATTGACCCGGGAGGTGAGAATGTCCATTGAAGCGGCCGCTAATGGTGCGATCATGAGTAAGACTCCCGATGAGGAGAAGAAATTGTTGGAGGACTGTTGAGAGATGTATGCCCTCGAGGCAATTTATCTATGTAAACGTCTTGTTCATAAATGAAAGTATACTTTCTGGTATCAATTATCTGAGTAGTCTCTTTTAAATATTGCTTAGATAATTTCCTTAGAGTCGTAGTAAGGCCATACATGTTTCGAGATAGAGATCGCGGTTATGAGAAATGTCTGACCATTAGGAACTTGAGTCTTAAAGCGTTCGTTATCATAAATGCGTCGAGATAGGGATATCGGCACATCGGACAGACCATTATGTCTTTTTCTTGTTGGTCTCATAATCATGCGACTTGGTGAAGTCGGAGACAAGACACATGTGCTCGTTGGAGAATGATTCCGCTGAATGACCCAAATAAAGAGTTATCAAATGGTTAATCATTAACTTACTGTCATTTATAACTCTTAGTGATGATAAGCAAGTTGGCCCTTAGGACTTGAGATCATTGTACGAAGCTGTGCGTGAACAGTGTCACTTAGGTCTATGATCTAGCCTCGAGGCAAGGCCTGCTGAAAGATCTTAGACTGGGTGACACTTGAAGCATACGAGCTGAGTAGTGATCAAGATAGGATTCGTCGCTTCTGTTAATGGGAAGTTAGTGTCGCAGGTTCAGTACGGCTCTCGGTAAAACCTTGGCCAAGGTATGTTGTCGGATGTACAACATGAATGTACCAGAAACCGATGGATACAGATCACTGCTAGCTAGTGTGGTTGACAGTGTTCCATACCCTAGGCTAAGTAAGTGACATAGTTAAGACGAAGGGACTAAAACTGCGGTATTCATTACGGATATAGTCAGAGTGATCCTGACGACTGATCGACGCCCCGACAACGCACACGCGACCGGGGCGAGCGACTCGCTAGTCTTACCGCAAGCGCACGGTGTAGCGGCGAGCGGGTATCGAACACGAGGAGGGAAAATGACGGTGTCTTCTTCAATTCACCTGGCTATAAGAACAGTCGAGAGATATTCGCAATAAAGCGGTCACAGTCGTTCAATTGTATAAAGAAAATATCAAATTAATAAAGACACCTAGGGGTAGGGAATCCCCGCTACAAACCGTATCTCGTCATTGTGATTCGTAGGTTTCACAATTGCTAGACTTGAAATTCAGGTGAACTAGTTGCAACTAAATATAGAACCAAGCTCATGCTCTCGTGCTATTGTCGGTCTATAGCAAACCTAGGGAAGGGTCCAATTTCTTGCAAACCCTAACCTAGGCAAGCTAGCGTGAAGAACAACATCATTGTTCAATCGTATCTCGAGCCCACTCTCGTGCAAACTCGAGCTACGACCTAGGTTGGGATAGTTCCTACCCGTCCAATCTCTTGCAAACGGGTATTGGTATAGAATCGCAATCGAAAACCCTAGTCTCGGTCCAATCTCTTGCAAACCAATTCCAGAGAAATCCAATTGTAACCCAATTCGAAGTTCTAGGGCTTCCTATCGAGTTGGGATCCAATCTCTTGCAAATCCCAATCGGTATGAATCCCTAGCTATTCGTATTAAATCAATCCCAAACTAACCCTAATCAATTCTAGCAATAATTTCACCAATTCATCACAAATTAGAAATAGGGTTCGTAGGGTTCATTCCTACGCCCTAAGACGATAAAACTACTCACAATTTATAATGCAAATCATTAGAAATTCACAAATAAAATCAATAGAATTTATTGCAATAGACAATATATCAATAAAAATGAGGTTTTTGATAGAGAGAAAGACAAACCAATGAAGATTCAATAGCATCCAACAAATTAGCACTATTATCTCCCTCCAAAAAGCTCAATCTAATCTCCTAAAAAGTAATCTAAAAAGGGCTGCAAAAAGTTCTGAAAAAGCTCTCTAAACTAGGTTAAAAACTGGGGTTAAATACCCCCAAAAATCGCCCAAAAAACTGTGACAAAATTGCCCCTGCGCAGCCTGAAAATCGCAATTTACGCTACAGGCAGCGCGGCTCACTCCCGAGTGACAAATGTCATTCGGCCGAGTGACAAAACCTGACAAATTCCAGTAACTTCGGACTTTTGGGGGTCGGCTCCTCGGGAGTCACTCGACCGAGTGACTTTCTTTGCTTCGACCGAGGAGACTTCTTCACTCGGCCGAGTCGGAACTCGGGAGCTGACTGATGGATTACAGTAAGTCTGGGATTTTTCTTGCCGTCGTCTTGATGCCACTCGGGCGAGTGGTGTCTCCGTGGTTCGGTCGAATGTTCTGTCAATGCTCGGCCGAGTGCACGCTGATATTCAATCTGCTGTGTGTCCGATCTGGCCGACCGAGCGGGCTCTCGATGGTCGGCCGAGTGACTCCTTCACTCGGCCGAGTGACATGCTGAAAATGCCCAATCTTCGTATTTTTGATCCCTCGTCGCTCCTACGACGTTCTTTCTTCTTCCACTCCTCTCCAATCGCAGAATTCCCCTCAAAAGAGTCACGGGTGACACTCCGAAGTGGGTGCATCTCAGAATCACTCCAAATCGCTCTAAATCTCCTGGAATTCGACAAAAACAAGAAATCGTGAAAAGCATCGCAATATTGTCGAATAATCGTGAAAAACGCGATACGAGCGATCAAAATGGCATGCAAACATGCAGAAAAAAGGTGTAAAATACGGAGTGATCAAAATCCCCCAAGCTTACCTCTTACTCGTCCTCGAGGAAGATGAGTAAAAAGCGAACCCGGTGGATAAAGATAATAGAAACGGTGGAAAGGTGGAAAATAAAATAAAAAGAAAAAAAACAAAATAGAAAACGAAGAAGGAAGCTGCTAGATCATTTTTCTCAGGACGTGGGTTTTGCTTACTTATATAGCACGCATCGAATACAAAACACATGTCAAAGACTTTTATCTCGATATCATAGTATAATGGTGTATTTGAAATAGAAAACCCAAGAATATCAATATAGCATGAAAAATGGAATAATTCTAGAATTAACATCGTCTGAAGCATCTAAAGCGGTATACAAAATCGTAGATCACACACTCTTCAATTGAATGCTTTCTATGAGGAGTATAAGAGATATCACATAATAGAGTAGTAAGAATAGAAAAAGTGTGGTTTTCATGAAATGAATGCTAAGCGTAGATCTCTGGATTTCGTGAAACTTTTAGCAATCTCACCGAGTATAAAATATTACTTAGCCTAGGTTGTCATGCACCGTCAAGTAGTCACACTCTCACACATCATTGGATCCTCTCCCTTAAGCTTATCCATAAGCGTGGTGGCATAATCAAAACTATATTTACATCCCCCGTTTCTTTTGAAACTTCAAAAGTAAAAGAAATAAAAATAAAAGCGAAAGAGGGAAGAAAGAGAGGACGGGTATGAGATGGGATCGTTTTCGAATTTCTTTTCTCTTTCCTTTTCCTTTTCTCAAATCTTTTTTTTTCAAATGATATATATACACAAATGATCCCAAATCAAAAGAGAAGGATATACAAGTATATTTTTTTTCTTTTTGGTTTTGGGGAAATTGGAGCATGTGATATAATAACGGGGGGAATGCCAATAATAGAATTGCCTAGGGGAGATTCTCCAATGAATTTAAAATAGAGAAATAATGTTCAAGATATGTGGAGAAAGAAATAAATGTATCTCTCGGTTCACTTGCATGACAACTTCAGCAGTGTAATTTAATCTACTCAGTTTGATCTCAAAAAGCAAACTAGTCCAGATATATCAATGCTAGCAAACATTCAATCAACCTGAAGTGAAGCGTATAAATCATGCAATAAGAAGTGATATGAGAAAAGAAAGCAGTACTCCAGATATAAGCAATCAATGCGTGAATCTTGGTGTGTTTTCTACGATAGCATACATATGAATCATCAGACATCAGCTAATAATAGAATTTCATCCATTTTCATACGGAAAAAGAAGTGGGTTACTATTTCTAAATGCAAAACAGAACATAGCATATGATATCAGAAACAAAAGCTATGACATGACAAAATTAGCATGCATATAGAGAAAAGCTAACACCACGTCATCGTCATCACAGAAAAATCATCTCTAGCAAAAGACGAAAGTAATAAAGATAAAGGAAAACAAGACTATTTACAATGCAGCACACAAAGAAAATAAGAAAAACGTGATGCATGGTAAAAAAAATGAAAAAGTGATGAAAAATGGGTGCAAAAGCGGAAAAAACGTGAAAAAACTAAAAATAAAGGTGATAAAAGCAAAAAGTATGAGAACTCACTCCCCCAAGCTATAGTGCACAGTGTCCTCAATGTGCAAAGTGTGGCACACCGAGAGACGTGAAATAGGTGGGGCGGGTGAGGATGCATGCATGATAAAAAGAAAGAAAAAAATAAACTGAAAATATGATGCAGATGTGATGCATGCAAAGATCAGAGTGATGTAGATATGTGTCACCAAAAATACACTCCCTCTCTCCCAAAAAAGATATAAAATGATGTGAGCAAGATAGGGACCAAAATAGTGAGGGGAGGAGGAGGGGGGGCAAAAAAAATATCTCCAGGACCAGCAGAGAATGGGCAGCATGACGACAAAAAAGATCAATGGCATCAAGGGAGTGCCTAAGCTGGTGGTGCTGCACCATCTCCGTCCTATGGCGGAGGTGGTGGTGGAGGTGGTGGTCGAGGTGTCGGCTGGGTGGGTGGGTGTAGTGGAGGGAGTCGCGCCAGGATCTGATTCAGGCAAGCCTGAATATCGGGAAGCATGGCGACGCGGGACTCCACGGAACTGACCGTGGCAGAGAGAGCCCTAAAATCGCCTCTGAGTCCACTCACCGCCCCCTCAAGAGCACGAAGGCTCTGAAGTAGAGTGTCAGGGGGTGGTGGGGCGGAGGGACGAACAGGTCGAGGCTGTGAAGGACGGGGCTGTCGGACACGGGCAGTGTAAGTAATCGGCCCAGCAGGAAAGTGCGGGAAGGGTGCTGTGCTCACTAGTGGATGCCCAGCCTCAGTGCGAGGCTGGGACGCAGGCTGGGACGAGGAGGCAGCAGCAGCGGTGGTGGAAGATAAAATCGGCGACGAGGAAGCAAGATAGGTCGGTGACACAGGTGTGAGGACAGACGTCACGACACTCTCGGATAGGACAGCTGCGGTGGAGACAGAAGGGTCGACCACTGTGGAGGAAGTGTAAGGACCAAAAGGTGACACCCCAGCGGACATCAGACCGGACAGGGTCTCCACAACGACAGAGAAGGAAGGCTCGCCGCTCTCAAGGATAGTGGGTGGATGCTCGGGAAGAAGTGAGGAAATAGGCTCAACCGAGATAGGCACATCAGTGGTGGGGGTGGTGGTGGACGTGGTGGACGGCTCAGCAGGGGTACTCCCGACACTGACAGAAGTGGGGACAGAAGTGCCGGGAGGTGCAGACAGTGCAGGCTCGGGCTGAGGGATCACGGGGTCTACAGGTGCAGGTGGTGCCTGCTCAGCTCCCTCGGCCTCAAGTACGTAGGCAGCTGGGATGAGGAGATCCATCGCTGGGATCCAATCCTCGTGGGCTGGTCCTATATGTGTCCGAGTGGGGCTCGAGAGGATCATGTAATCGGCACTAAAAGGACCGTGCAACCACACCCAGTGCCGCTGGCCGTGGGGACAAAGCATCTTCATCCGGGCCATGACGTCTATCGAGAGTGCAGTGGGGCCCGGGGCTCGTCGAAGGTCCGCAGGTAGGTCCACGCCGGTCATCAGGGCTAGCAGAGTAATCAGACCTCCGCAGCAAATAGGTGAGCGAGCACCCACCGAAATGATGATGCAGTCTAAAAACCAGCTAGCAATATCAATCTCAATGGCGGGGACCAGGTCGTCGCTACCCCTATCCAGAACTCTGGGGCAAGTCATCGCATAGAGCATGTAGAGCTCAGGCGTAGACATCGTCCCAGGCTCGTACCTCGCCAAGAAAGTGGTCGCCATGAGGCACTGTGCTATGCGGAGGCAGGGGTGCAGGATGGCTGAGGCCTTGGCCCTACTAGGGTCAAAGCCATGGTGGGAGCCCGTGATGCGTGTTCAGAACGTGGAGGTGTCAAACGACGGCGGTGGGATGTGAGTGGGTGCGTAGGCTCGGTCGGGGACAGTGACATCGGGCCACTGGAAGAACGCACGAAGCATGGCGAGAGTGATCTCGCACTCTCGATCCATCAGGCGGAATGTGCATCCTCCAGGGGTCTGGGCGATCGAGCTAAGAACCTCAAGTGTCGGACGGATGTAGGTGTCCGCCGACACAGACAAGAAGTCGCGCGAACCCACGTTGTCGTACAACGTGAGCATCCCCTCTAGTACCCCTAGGCGGTCAAGGTCTGCTAAATGTGCGAACCTAGAGGGGACTATCGAGCGCTGGGTGATACGATCAAATCGAACGCGCTGTGCGTCGTCTCTGAACGTGATCCCCAGCGGCCCGACGGCGGGAGCCGGTGGTGGGACAGGATCGACGGGGATAGGCTGTGCGTGGATGGGATCGTCGGGAAGCGGCTGTGTGGGGGGTGGTGGCTATGGCAGGCTAGGTGGAGGGGAGTCCTCCCTAGCGTGAGAAGGACCGGCATCATCGGTTCTCTTCCGCTTGGAAGAGGCTCCCTCGCGTGCGTGGCCTAGTACGGGGCGGCATGTGTGCCGCGAGTGCTCACCCAACAAAAATATAATGCGGCGTGCTCAATAAAAGGAACGAGTGTACCTGAACACGCCGCGAGAGCAAATCAGCAAGTGCGTGCGAAGAGCGCCGCCTCCGCGAAGCTAAAAGTGCGTCCTGAAGCTCCCCAAAGCTCCCCCAAGATAGCCTGCAAATCAAACAACGATATCAGCGGATAATATTCAAAATACATGGGGGAGATGGGGTATAATAGATAGATAAACAAATTAATTTGATTTTTGGGCTCAACGGGTGTACGGATCAAGTAAAATAAGAGAAAAATGGAGTTTCGAGGCAAACCGAGGCGATATGGGGGCAAGGGGCGACAGCGCCGGCGAGGTGGAGGCTCGGCCGACTGGCGGCGATGTAAGGTCGGTGATCACCGACGGGGTCGAGCAGATTCGGGCGTGGGGGGTGCGAGGCAGCGGGCGAGGGAGACAAAGAGACGGGGGCTCGGGCAAAAGATTGGGGGTTTTTCGGGTTTTAGAAAATCGCGCCCGCTCCCGACCTTATATATAAATTTTTACGACTCGGCCGAGTGACAATGGCACTCGGCCGAGTGCGTAAACGAAAACAAATTTCGAAAAATTCTTGTTCCCACTTACGACTCGACCGAGTGGCTATGTTCACTCGGCCGAAGGGAGAAAACTCCTTCGGCCGAGTGGCACAAGCTACTCGGCAATTCTCGCCCTAGGAGGGTATCAGTTTCCATCGGCCGAGTGACTTAACGTACTCGGCCGAGTGGCAGTTAATACGAAATGCACAAAAAAGACAGAGAGTTGGTTCCACAGACTTCTCTGGTTGGTGCCCCACTCAGCCGAATGGGGTCCTTTGCTCGGTCGAGTCGCATATGATGCTCGGCCGAGTGGCATGCTGTTTTCTGCTTCGGGGCTCCGTTTTCGCTCTACTCTCTGTTTTTCTTCCTCCAGTTGGTTTCTTCCTCCTCCCAAGGCCTAAGCACATTCCTGGAGCGCTCTTCCTTGCGTCTATCTTTCTCCATATGAGAGATCTCCTTTTCTCCTCTCCTGTCATAGAAATTAAGACCCGTTGTCACGATTTTTATGGGCAAAAAACTCTAAAAACTAACAAAATTCTAAACCAAAAATGAAAATCAAATAAAAATAATGCAAAAACCGTCGGGTTGCCTCCCGACAAGCGCTCGTTTAAGGTCTTGAGCTCGACCCCCTTGGATTTTTCAATTAACGCGTGATGTTGGGTGCATATGAGATGCACCCGTCGAACTTGCCGGGAAGACCGCTCGGATTTGGATCGTGGTGGTGTGTGGCCTTCCTCAGTGCCCCTTCATCATGAGCAATGTTGGGGGATGGCTCCCCCAAGCTTGAGCTTGTTCCGGTCCTTGGCTTCGCCGATGACACCGATCTTCGAATCGGTGGAGCTTTCTTCGGATTCTTCAATGTCGAGAGCTTGCAAAGCTCCCGTATTCTCACGACATCAGCGTCGCCATCGTCATTCGTCGTGGAGCTATTGGGAGAGTCCTCCATCTTCTCTTCTTCGCTCAAGTCTTGGCTTTCTTCAAAGCCGTCATCATGGAGTGCACCGATGGAGTAGGGGAAAGCCTCTTCTATAACCTCGTCAAGGAGGTCCACATAATCTAGCTCCTCATGATATGGCTTGTGCTTCATAGCCTTTGGTATATGGAGCTCTACTTCAATGTTGCCGACATTCAAGGTAAGAGTCCCTTCCCGCACATCGACGATTACACCGGCGGTGGCGAGGAATGGGCGTCCAAGTATGAGCGATGTGTCACCCTCCTCCTTGATGTCCATGATCACAAAATCACAAGGCAAGCATATGCCTCCCGGAACTTGGAGTGGGATGTTCTCCGTGATCCCAACCGGCCTTGTAATCCGACCGTCCGCGAGTTGAATCCTCATGTCGGTTGGCTTTAAATCCGTGCCGGTATTCAACTTCCGGAACATGGTGAGAGGCATGAGGCTCACACTAGCGCCCAAATCAACCAATGCTTTTTGTAAGGGGACGCCTCCTAGTGTGCAAGGAATCCGGAAACTCCCGGGATCTTTAAATTTGGCGGGCTCCTTCTCCTTCCTAGTAAACCAAGTTCCTTGTTTCGTGAGCATGATCTTCTCTTTCCTTTTGCTTCCCGTAATCAAGTCCTTTAAGAACTTCGTGTAGGACGGTATTTCCACTATGGCATCAAGGAAAGGGATATTGAGGCTCACCCCTCTCAAGTATTCGAGGAACTTGGCTAGCCTCTTCTCGATCTTGGCTCTAGCTAGCCGTTGAGGGAAAGGCACCGGTGGCATGAATCGGCGCTCATCAATAGGTTCCTCCACCCTAGATTTTGCTCCTTCTTACGGCTCCTTCTCTTTTTCCACCTCAATTACCGGCTCGCTCTCTTCTAGGATCTCCACCACGGGTTCCTTGATTTGAGTCAGGGGGGAGTGGTATCCTTCCCACCTCTTGTTGTAACCGCAACCACCGCATTGATATGGCCGGTGTTGCCCCGTGGATTTGGCTCGGGTTGAGCCGACAATTGTTGGTTGTTTCTATTGAGCAACGCAAGTTGCTCCCCAATTTGAGCGACGACGGTGGTGAGAGAATCTTGTCCCGCCTTCAACGTGGCATTAATCTTTCTTTGCTCCGCCATAAACTCCTCCACCTTAGCTTCAAAATCCAAATGTGGTTGAGCTTGCGGAGGGTTGGGATTTCTCCAACCTTGATTATACCCGGGTGGCCTATAAGGTCCCACTTGTTGCCTAGGTGGGAAGTTTTGTTGCGGTGGCCCCCTTGGTTGATACTTCGGTTATGGTGGTGGAGCCCGAGCTTGAGGAGGTTGTTGAGGCGGGGGGTTCAAGGCACCATCATTATTAGCATAGGAAAAACCCGGATGGTTTCTAGCGGCCGAGTTGGCCCAATATCCGGAATTCCCCGTAACATACTGAATTTGCTCCAAAGCTCCTTCTCCATGCTCTCCTCGTACATACATGGCTTGGGATTGGTCTTGCCAATCACTCATATGGTTTGTTGGTGCGGATGTAGTAGGGGCTCCTTACGGCTCGGTAATGTATTTCTCCAACCTCTCCACTACCTTGTGGAGAGAGTCAAATTTGCTAGCAAGCTCCGCCACGGCCTTGGCCTCATAAATACTCGTGGGCTTCAAGGAGGATGAAGAATGTCCTCGCTCGTCGCCCCACTGTTGGTTGTTGGAGGCCATCTCCTCAAGCAAGGCCGTAGCTTCATCGGGGGTCTTTGACAAAATGGCTCCGTTGGCGGTAGCATCAATAATCTGTTTTGTGCCCGGTTGGAGTCCATTGTAGAAACTGTGGACAAGCTCCCAATCCTCTATGCTGTGATGGGGGCATTGATGTTGCAAGTCCTTGAAGCGCTCCCACGCCTCATAGAGAGTCTCCTGAGGTCCTTGCTTGAAGGACATGAGAGCACTTCTTATCTTCACCGTCTTGGAGGGCGGGTAAAATTTGTCGACGAAGGCACTCGCCAATTCATCCCAAGTGATGAAGATTCCTTCAGCTTGCGTCCTCAACCAATATAAGGCTTTGTCCTTGAGTGTGAAGGGGAAGAGGCGCAGTCTGATAGCATCTATGGAGACGCCCGGCATTTGGAAGGTGGCACATTTTGATAGGAAGAGCAGGATGTGGTAATGAGGGTTCTCATGGGAATTCCCATGAAAAGGGGCTTGCTGCATCAGAACTATTAATACGGTCTTCAATTCGAAATTTTTGTCGGCCGCCAACTCCGGCATAGCTATGGACGAGGTCGTGGAGGAAGTCTTAGGCCGAAGCCTATCTCTAATGGAAATGATCCTCGCCATTCACACCGCCAATTCTTCGAGTGTCTCAGGATTGGTCATAAAATTCCCTTCCGTATCGAGTCTCCTCTCCGCTCTGATCCTCCTCAATGTACGTTCGATCTCCAGATCGTATAGTATTTCGTCGGGGTCCGCCGTGGATCTCGTGTACATGCAAGGGAAAATAGAGTTTCAAAGAAATAGTTAACACAAAGGAAGGGTAAAATAAAAATAAATGTAATAAAACAAAAAGAAAAATAGCTAGGTAGGTAGAATCAAACACTATCGCCTCCCCGGCAATGGCGCCAAAAACTTGATCGACGCCCCGACAACGCACACGCGACCAGGGCGAGCGACTCGCTAGTCTTACCGCAAGCGCACGGTGTAGCGGCGAGCGGTTATCGAACACGAGGAGGGAAAATGACGGTGTTTTCTTCAATTCACCTGGCTATAAGAACAGTCGAGAGATATTCGCAATAAAGCGGTCACAATCATTCAATTGTATAAAGAAAATATCAAATTAATAAAGACGCCTAGGGGTAGGGAATCCCCGCTACAAACCGTATCTCGTCATTGTGATTCGTAGGTTTCACAATTGCTAAACTTGAAATTCAAGTGAACTAGTTGCAACTAAATGTAGAACCAAGCTCACGCTCTCGCGCTATTGCCGGTCTATAGCAAACCTAGGGTAGGGTCCAATCTCTTGCAAACCCTAACCTAGGCAAGCTAGCGTGAAGAACAACATCATTGTTCAATCGTATCTCGAGCCCACTCTCGTGCAAACTCGAGCTACGACCTAGGTTGGGATAGTTCCTACCCGTCCAATCTCTTGCAAACGGGTATTGGTATAGAATCGCAATCGAAAACCCTAGTCTCGGTCCAATCTCTTGCAAACCAATTCCAGAGAAATCCAATTGTAACCCAATTCGAAGTTCTAGGGCTTCCTATCGAGTTGGGATCCAATCTCTTGCAAATCCCAATCGGTATGAATCCCTAGCTATTCGTATTAAATCAATCCCAAACTAACCCTAATCAATTCTAGCAATAATTTCACCAATTCATCACAAATTAGAAATAGGGTTCGTAGGGTTCATTCCTACGCCCTAAGACGATAAAACTACTCACAATTTATAATGCAAATCATTAGAAATTCACAAATAAAATCAATAGAATTTATTGCAATAGACAATATATCAATAAAAATGAGGTTTTTGATAGAGAGAAAGACAAACCAATGAAGATTCAATAGCATCCAACAAATTAGCACTTTTATCTCCCTCTAAAAAGCCCAATCTAATCTCCTAAAAAGTAATCTAAAAAGGGCTGCAAAAAGTTCTGAAAAAGCTCTCTAAACTAGGTTAAAAACTGGGGTTAAATACCCCCCAAAATCACCCAAAAAATTGTGACAAAATTGCCCCTGCGCAGCCTGAAAATCGCAATTTACGCTACAGGCAGCGCGGCTCACTCGGCCGAGTAACAAATGTCATTCGGCCGAGTGACAAACCCTGACAAATTCCAGTAACTTCGGACTTTTGGGGGTCGGCTCCTCGGGAGTCACTCGGCCGAGTGACTTTCTTTGCTTCGGCCGAGGGGACTTCTTCACTCGGCCGAGTCGGAACTCGGGAGCTGACTGACGGATTACAGTAAGTCTGGGATTTTTCTTACCGTCATCTTGATGCCACTCGGGCGAGTGGTGTCTCCGTGGTTCGGCCGAGTGGTCTGTCGATGCTCGGCCGAGTGCACGCTGATATTCAATCTGCTGCGTGTCCGATCTGGCCGGCCGAGCGGGCTCTCGATGGTCGGCTGAGTGACTCCTTCACTCGGCCGAGTGACATGCTGAAAATGCCCAATCTTCGTATTTTTGCTCCCTCGTCGCTCCTACGACGTTCTTTCTTCTTCCACTCCTCTCCAATCACAGAATTCCCCTCAAAAGAGTCACGGGTGACACTCCGGAGTGGGTGCATCTCAGAATCACTCCAAATTGCTCTAAATCTCCTGGAACTCGACAAAAACAAGAAATCGTGAAAAGCATCGTAATATTGTCGAATAATCGTGAAAAAAGCGATACGAGCGATCAAAATGGCATGCAAACATGCAGAAAAAAGGTGTAAAATACGGAGTGATCAACGACACTTTGTCGACGAAGTCAATCACGTAATTATGATGCTGAAACATGGACGACACCTGCTGCTCATGGTTACTGTCGTCTAGGGATTTTGAGTCCCAACCTATAGTAGGGTCAGGCTGTAGGGTCTCATACCGAGTAGTATTCACGTCTTAGTAATTGGAAGATCATTGAAGAGGAATGCATTCAATGCAATGGAATGATTAAACTCACAAGTCAGTCGTGAGATGAAAAGATAAAGAGTTTAGCATTTGGGACATATTAATACTTGTTATTATATTGACTTAGATGCATGGAAATGAAGGGGACTTTCTGAGAAATCCATAGGAAGAAACCGCGTCCAAATCGGAGCTCAAACGAGCCCAGAAATGCGAAAACAACACAAAAGGGCAATTAATGGGCTTGCGGGCCTGGCGGGTCAGACCCGCCGGGGGTTAGCATGCACGTGCAACGTGGCATGCATATATTGTGCCACGTGGCATGCGCAGATCGTGCCACGTGGTGCGATCTGAGCTCTTTTGTCCTTTTTTGGCTGTTTGCACGAAATGCGATTTCGAGGTTTATTTGCGACGTTTGAGGGGTCAAACGATATCCGAATTGGATGCCATTTTTTTCTATGTGATCTTCGTCTCGAGATCTTCTATTTGACATGTTGTTTCAAAGTCGAAACTCAGAAATGGATTTATGGTTGATTTTAGAAGTTTGGACTTCTATTGAAATCAATCTCAATTACCCATTTATTTGTCGCACATTGCTCGTAGCAAATGAGGAGGGGCCGGCTCCCTATATAAATAGGGGTAGCCCCCCTCATTGAAGCTTGCACCAAGTCTACAATTCGTGAAGCTCTTGATTTTTGAGTATGCACGATCTAGACTTAAATCATTCTTCCTCTTTAGTTCTTTCTATCCTCCAATAGGGTCCGCGCAAGACAGCGAGGAGGTTTGGATCTGATCCAGAAATATCTGGCATGAGTTTGCTCAAGTGAAACTTTCTTCGGCGGCTGATTGGCTCGGAGACGCGGTGCGGCTCGGGAAGCGGTTCAGCTCAAGGCGAGGCACAGTGTGGTGCGGGTCAGAAAGCGGCTCGGCTCGGAGGCGCGTGTGGGAAATGGTTCGGAACACTTTGCCAGTGCAAGCAAAGTTCCAGGTAAGTCTGTTATTTTTATGCATTTCATATTATATGCAGTAGATTAGATCTTTCTCGGATTGGTCAGACCCTACCCGAGTCAGTAGATTATCCTGGCTAGGGTGCATGATTCCTTAGGGTAGTATATTATTAAAGAGTTTAATAATGCTTCCGCTGTTTTATTTTGTTTCTAATGTTCGTCCGACTTAGGACGAGCTTAAAAATGCCCTAAGGGTCCTTGAAAAACCCAACATTGGTATCAGAGCCATATCTACTTTGATCTAATGATGCATGTTGAATATGATTTGCATGTTATGTTTCATTAGAAACATAAGATTAATTATGAGATAATTAAAGTACTTAATTCATGTAATGCTTTTAAGAAGTTTTAATGGCTATGTTTTAATTCTTGTTTATATGATAAACTGAAGAATACCTTGTTAGGTTATCCATTAAAAGACATCTAATTTTTATAAGATGAATTTTAGATTTCCCTGCTATGATTTAAAACTGTTTAAATGCCTAATGGACGATTAGGGTAGCATCATATTGACTCAATCCTTATAGTTGATAAGGACCTAATAAAAGTCATTAAACAAATCCGTAAAATTCTAAATTTTAAGGATCCACTAGTTGATAAGGATTAACTAGTATTAATAAAAGTCATTAGTTGATAGTTACACATATAAATGACAAGCAACCTTCAATAGACCATGATACGGGTCAATGTGCTTGGCTAAGTTTGCTGGGTCACCCTAGCTTGACTAGGGATAAGTGATCATGGCTTAGTCAATTCCATGGCTGTGTCTGCTAGACCGCAAAGATGCAAATCATTATTATGCAACGCTGTCAACTATATCTAGTCAAATACGTTAATAAATCTTTTACGAGATAAAATCGTAATCCTCCTTACTTTTGCAATTTGGAAACCGAGAATTCATGTTATGGTTATTGAGTCAACTCAAGCTGTAACATGATTTTTCTTTGGAATCCAATTCCATCCAACATATGATGTAGTTCAACTTAACCCAACCCAATGCGTCGTGAACATAACCGAGCACCGGTGTAAGTTAGGGCTGGAGAAGAAAGTAAGGGTCAGACTAGACTAGTCATTATGACTTGTTGAGTCAACTCGGGGTCATAAGTAATTAGGGGTAAAGACAGATAAGGGAGTCACATACGATGTGATTGATGAAAAGTCATCTACCAATCATAGAGTTAAGTAACTTGTTGAGTCAACTCAAGGTTGTGAGACTCAGGGTGATTGGATCCCTTTCCCAGTAAATTTTATTAAAATTCGTTCATTATTATGGCTTTAAAATTTTCGCCAAAATAGTGGGAGAATATAATTGGATAAAAACCAATCTTATTATATTTAAATTTTTTTGAACACATGCTAATGTTAGGAGTTCTATTCTTTACAGCATGACACGTGAAATTAAATATATCCAAGATAAGAAAGAATCAACTGGTTATAAGAATACCGACTGGGTTAGAGACATAAAGAATATACGGGGGCACAAGGAGAAAAGGTAGGTTAATACCCTAACATCTGTAATGGTTATACAAAGTATAGTTCTTTCCGTAACTTCTAATGCATGGGTATTAGATACCGGTGCAGGCTCGTACATCTGTAACCAGTTACAGGGAATGTGAATTAATAGAAGGCTCGAAAAGAATGAGGTCGTTCTCCAAGTAGGTATCGCAACAAATGTTGATGTTGTAGGCATGGGAAACGTTTCACACACATTGGTTAGTGGAGCTAAATTGCTTCTGAATCAATGTTACTATATCCCAAACTTCCTATGCAATATTATCTCCGTCTCGGCTTTGGCTAGAGAAGGTTATAATTTTACTATCAACGAAAATATTATGAATATTTTCTTTGATGGAAAGCTTCTAGGTTTCGGGACTCTAAATAATGGTGTGTACACTTTGTGTAAGGACGTAGTATTAAATGTTAACACATGAAAATGCAAGGAATCGGGTTATAATGAAACCTACCTTTGGCACTGTAGACTAGGCCATATCGGAGAGAAGAGACTGAGCAAGTTACATAAAAAGGGGTGCTGGGACCTCTTGAATTATGAGTCATATGACACTTGCGAGTCTCACCTCAATGGTAAAATGGCCAAAACTCCTTTTGTAAGACAAGGGGAGAGAGTTAATGAACTCTTGGGTCTAGTACATTCTGATGTATATGGACCTATGTCTACATTAGCCAAAGGAGGATATTCATATTTCGTTACGTTTACTGATGATCACTCTAGGTTTGGACATGTGTTCTTGATGAAACATAAGTACAAAACGTTTGAGCAATTCAAAGAGTATCGTAGCGAAGTTGAAAAACAAACTAGCAAAAGTATTAAAATTCTTCGATCTAATCAAGGAGGAGAATACTTGAGCCAAGAATTCCTTACGTATTTAAAGGAGAATGGGATTCTCTCTCAGGTCACACCTCCTTATACACCTCAGCATAACGGTGTATCGGATAGAAGGAATCACACTTTGTTAGACATGGTGCGATCCATGATAAGTGATGCTGAGTTGCCTACCTCCCTCTGGGGCTATGCTCTAGAGACTACTGCCTATGTTCTTAACAAAGTTCCGTCACAATCTGTGCCAACAACTCCATATCAGATATGGAGTGGCAAGAAACTCCACCTTAACCATTTAAAGGTATGGGGTTGTCCTGCATATGTCAAGAGGCATAATCCAGACAAACTGGAAGATAGATCTGTCTTGTGTAAATTCATTTGGTACCAGAAACATTTTCAGGGTACACCTTCTACCATCCGGAGACACAAAAGATTGTTGTCTCCAAACATGCCATCTTTTTAGAAAAGGAATTCTTATGAAGGAAGCTATTGGCAAGATGGTAGATCTGGACGAATGTTCAGAAAGAGAATTAACACAAGAACATGTGTCGGAACCAGTGGGAGAATCAGAACCTGATGTTTTCCAACCAGTCGTTAGGAGGTCTGATAGGATTCCTCAAGCCCTTGATAGGTACTACGGTTTTCTCGTAGACGGAGGGGTTGAGGATGGCGTCATATTAGATGATGATCCTATTTGCTTCCAAGATGCCATTAAGAGTAGAGACTCTAAGAAATGGCTAGATGCAATGAGATCCGAAATTGAATCCATGCACGTAAATGAGGTATGTACCTTAGAGAACGTGCCCAAGGGAAGTGTTCCCATTGGCTGCAAATGGATCTTCAAGAATAAGATTGGTGCAGATGGAAAGATAGAAACATACAAGGCTAGGCTAGTTGCGAAAGGTTATCGTCAGATTCTAGAAATAGATTATGACGAGACTTTCTCACCAGTCGCCATGCAAAAGTCTATCCGAATCGTACTTGCTATTGCTGCCCATTATGACTATGAAATCTGGCAAATGGATGTAAAGACTGCCTTTCTAAATGGTGATTTAGAGGAGTAGATTTACATGACTCGGCCAGAAGGTTTCGAAGTCAGTGGGAGTGAAGGAAAAGCGTGTAGACTACATAGGTCTATCTACGGACTTAAGCATGCTTCAAGAAGTTGGAACATCCGTTTTGACAAGACAATCAAAGAGTTTGGTTTTTTCAGAATTGAGTATGATCATTGCATCTATAAGAAAACCAGTAATAATTCTTTAGTCATCCTCGTATTGTACGTGGATGATATTCTTATAATAGGCAACAACATAGAGATGTTGAAGTCTGTAAAAGAATGGCTATCAACTAACTTCTCCATGAAGGACTAGGGAGAAACATCTTACATATTAGGTGTAAAGATCTATAGAGATAGATATAAACAGATGCTAGGACTCTCCCAAACCAGGTACATTGACTCCGTGCTAAAATGGTTTAGCATGGAAGAAAGTAAGGGCGGTTTAATACCAGCCAATCATGGAATAAACCTTTCCAAGAAGATGTCTCCGAAAAATGACTTGGAAAAGGATCGCACGAGTAAAATCCCATATGCTTCAGCTGTGGGATCTATCATGTATTCAATGATCTGTACCAGACCTGATGTCACTTTTGCACTAGGTGCAGTAAGTCGATATCAGTCTAACCCTGGAGAAGAACATTGGAGAGTCGTCAAGACAATTCTTAAGTACTTATGAAGGACTAAGGACTTGATCATGATTTATGGAAGTGAAGAGCTCAAAGTTGAAGGCTTCATAGATTCCATCTTTCAGAGTGATATAGATGATAGAAAATCGATCTCTGGATATGTTTTCACTCTCAACGAAGGAGCAGTCAGTTGGAAGAATTCCAAATAAGACACTGTTGTAGACTCCGCGATGGAGGCCGAGTATATAGCGGCCAACGATGCAGCAAAGGAAGCGGTTTGGATGAGGAAGTTCATAAACCAGTTGGAAATGGTGCCTGTAGTTAAAGATCCAATACCTTTGTATTGCGATAATAATGCAACCATCAGTCTGGTTCAAGAACCAAGATTCCACAAGAGATTCAGACACATTCTTCGGAAGTATTACATGATACGGGATATTGAGAAGAGGAAAGATATAGAACTCCTAAGAGTCTGTTCAGAAGACAACTTAGCCGATACATTCACAAAGACGCTGGCACGCGATCGTCTGGAGAGACTAGTGTGTAAAAGTGGTATGAGATATCATAATAAATGGCACTGAGTGCAAGTGGAAGATGTTGAGAGATGTATGCCCTCGAGGCAATTTATCTATGTACACATCTTGTTCATAAATGAAAGTATGCTTACTGGTATCAATTATCTGAGTAGTTCTCTTTTAAATATTGCTTAGATAATTTCCTTACCCGTAGTAAGGTCATACAAGTTTCGAGATAGAGATCGCGATTATGAGAAATGTCTGACCGTTAGGAACTTGAGTCTTAAAGCGTTCGTGGTCATAGATGCGTCGAGATAGGGATATCGACACATCGGACAAACCATTGTTTCTTTGTCTTGTTGGCCTCATAATCATGCGACTTGGTGAAGTCGGAGACAAGACACAGGTGCTCATTGGAGAATGAATCCACTGAACGACCCAAATAAAGAGTTATCAAATTGTTAATCATTAACTTAATGTCATTTATAACTCTTAGTGATGATAGGCAAGTTGGTCCTTAGGACTTGAGATCATTATACGAAGCTGTGCGTGAACAGTATCACTTAGGTCTATGATCTAGCTTCGAGGCAAGGCCTGCTGAAAGATATTAGGCTGGGTGATGTAAGGATCGTCTTACCCTTGCAATACTAACAACAACACACTAGAGGAGGGTGAATAGTGTAATGGCACAAATTGCGTATTTAAAAATTAAACTTGCAAATGCGAAATTATAAATGCAAGAGGAATTTAAACACCATAAAAATCCAAACGCAAACACAAGATATTACCCTGGTTCCCCAAACTTGGGTACGTCCAGCCACACCAATATCCACTATAATTCTCACACAGAGAAAGTGAATACTGTTGAAAGCGACAATCTATGATCTCTAGTTTACCGATGACAAACGTGTATTGCTATTTAACGTGTGTGCTTAGTGTGTTTCAGTGATGGCAAGGACGTAATTCTTCAAAGTGATGACTATGTCCTTCGTTGGAGAAATTTCTATTCACATAGCAAATGGGCTTGGTCAAAGTGCTATACACATAGCAATTGGACTTGGTCCAATA
The DNA here is from genome assembly GCA_030789695.1 of Scilla litardierei. Classification (NCBI taxonomy): domain Eukaryota; kingdom Viridiplantae; phylum Streptophyta; class Magnoliopsida; order Asparagales; family Asparagaceae; genus Scilla; species Scilla litardierei. The sequence goes on from CM061133.1 coordinate 32,039,862, forward strand.
TGGGCTGTGATGGAGAGAAGCACTATGGATTTGATCAAATCCCTATGGATTTGATCATATCAATTAAGATCACATCCAAATCTCTTTCAAATTTCATATTCAAACCAATCCCATGGTTTTCCTACTCAAAGATGGAGTCAAATCCATAACTCCTATTTGTATGGGATTCTACCTAAGTCATACCCTCTCTCCCCCACATCTATATATGCCCCCTCATCAATAGGGAGGAAAGTGGGAAGAACAAAATTAGAAGGCTGGCCATATAATCTATATACATCTGCGCGGCTACACAAAATGAAAAGAGGAGAACAACTTGCGGCCAACCCTAATAATAATCCTAAGCTTCAAATTCACACATTTCCATAATATCCTATCACCTTGAAGCATCCCTACCGCAAGCCTATATTGTCCATCATCTATCTCCTCAAAGCCGAGAGCCTCAAAGATAAAAGTTCTATCCCTCATTGCCAACATCACCCTACCAACTTGGAGATACGTAAGAGTTTTTGCTACGAAGGAGAAATCGCAACGAAGAGCCATCAACAACTTTCAACAAGTCATGCAAGCCAAGCCCTTTTCAGAAGCATCCTTCATCTTGCGGTAAAAGCCATACATCTTCGTTGTAGCAACCATCAAGAGAAGCTTCATCAAGCCGCAAGCACAAGTCCTATATCAACGTCAATCATCTGCAACCCCTTACCACCGAGAAGAGATCTGCCGTGGAGAGCTTCCATGCTTGCGTGGAGAAAGCAAGCCGCCAGCAGCCCTATCTTTAGGACGTGAGCCATCGCCGAGTCGTACTTGCCATCGAAGTTGTTGCCGTCGTGTCGCTCGGAGAAGACGAAGTCGGATTCATTGTGGGTTATCGGAAAAAGTCGAAGCCCTCACGTTGAGTCGCCGTCGCTGACGAACCTTTCGTCGCTGTCAAAGATCGCTGCTGCTCTACAGTCGCCATCGAAGTTCAAGTGCGTCGCTGCCCTAAAGCACCGTCGAGATCCTCCGTTGCATCTGCTGTGAAGAAGTCCACACGATGAAGCTGAACGGCAAAGTCGAAGTCCCCGAAGCTGCATGCCCTAACTCGTCGGATCGGAGAAGGCTGACGTGCGAATGAAGACGAAGCCTTTGTCGCCGAAACTGACTAGCCGATGTCGCCGTTGAAAAGTGTTGCACGTTGAAGAGGAGTCGACGGCAAAGCAACTGCATGCCCTAAGTCGAGTCGGAGACGTTGCGAACGGCGAGATCACGTGAATGTGCTGTGCATGAAAACGATTTTAAAGGGAGCAGCTGACGTGGATAGGTCTCCACGCAAAAGAAAGGAAAGAAGGAAATGCTGACATGGTAAAGAAATTGATTTGGAGCTGTTGTGCGCACTGACCATGAATTAAATTATTTGTACTGGGATTGCTTTACGCACAGACCTACTAGTGTACTAAAATTCAAAGGGCTACGGATTGAGATTCTGGAGTCAAATCGAGACACCGTTTGTGTCAGACTGGAGCTGACGACGTGCTGATTGACAGAGACGACTACACGGACACGAACTGAGCATTTCTAAACCCTTTACTCTTTATATTCGTGTCTTAGTGTAACGTTCTCTGTAGGGGAAAATTTACCAATATTTGTGTTATTTTGGACTTGTCTGGTTGAGGCTAGATAAGAGGGGCTAGACGTGTTGGTGCAGTCAAGATACACATTTACTCGGTTGATAGAGTTCTACACTTTGTTGAGTGTGGTATAGTCTAGGTGGGGAGTTGGAGCTAGGACCCCATTGTAGATGTACAGAAGGAACTTATTAAAGCTAGTATTTTCTTGGGGCTGGACGTAGGTCGTTGGTGCGACCGAACCAGGGTGTCACGACCCGCTTCCCTAAAATGGAGGCGAGACGTGAAAAGGTCCGCACGGGAGTGGAGCGGTGAAGCCCCAAACCCGATAAGCGTCAACTTAGTATAAGCAGGTCCCTGTAATTGCAATCGAAACAACAACAATAATAATAAGAGACGGATAAGAAACACCAATCCCAAAGTTTGTCCACAAAATATTCAACATCACAGAAAAGCCACCAGGCTAAAGGAAAGAGTCTAAGGGCCCAGAACAAGGCCAAACAAAAGCAACGACATAAATAAGTATAGGTGCCACGCACCAATAACAAAACTACTGTCTAACAAAAATAAAGCACAACGGAGACACTAGGACTGGTCCCCAATGTCCGCGTACTCCCCGTCCAACACGGGCTCAAGCTCGGCGTCCGCAAACACCTCACCCTCAGCAAGCAACTCAGGCTCAGGGTCTAACATGCGTCACCCAAAAGAGAAAGGGGCACATGTCAGCAAGTCTAAAAGACTTGAGCAAGGAAACTGAAAGTAACTAGCAACCTAGCACTTATAATATTAAGCAATGATATGGCAGTTAAGTATGATGCAACAGTTTAAAAGAGAGGCAAGCACGCACGATGTAGCAAAAACTACCAAATCACTAGTCACTTATCATTTATCACTTATCACTATTAATCACTTAAACACTAGAGATTTCGCCTGCAGGCTGGAGTGGCGGATCAGGCCATCTCGTGCTCTGGTGACGCATATCTCTTACTCACTTAAACACTAGAGATTTCGCCTGCAGGCTGGAGTGGCGGATCAGGCCATCTCGTGCTCTGGTGACGCATATCTCTTACCCCACCCCTACGTGTATCGAGCATTTGCTCGCTTCTGGATCACGGGCCAGGAAGTGTATTTGGCATAGGGTTGTGCCCACGAAAAGTGGGTGCCTAGCCGGTATCCGAGCGTTGGGGTTTCCAACTACAGGGCTCGCTTCTGGAACACGAGCCAGGAATATAATGTTGTAGCGTGTGCTACACAATCACAATAATTTATCACTATGCAATGACATGAACAAATGATTGCGTACCGTTAATTGAATTTAAACGTGACATACAAGCATGATGAGGGTGACGGACCAAGCTTCGTTGTCAAGCTAGGTCAATGGCGTCTAAACGGCTATCCTTTCACCGTTTAGTCTCTTTTACGCTAAAATAAGGTAATGGCCTAAGACATGGCCCAAATCAAGAGATGCAAGTTTCACTTGCCTATCACCGGGGACGACGGTTACGAAAGTTCGTTTCCGCGGATGCTAGGCTACGGGGAATCGCTGTTATGGGGTACAATCATCAAAACACAAGTATTTTATTAGGGTTTCATAAAAATTACAATAAGATAAGAAAACAACGGTAGATCGATTTCTTACCGAGAGGAGGCGGAAGAAACACTCCGGGGAACCCTAGGACCAGATCTGGAAATGATTGGGGAAGTTTGGAGAAACTAGGGTTTAGGGGGATTTTGGGGATTTGATGGATTTTGGTGAGATTTTGGGGAAGATGAGAAGTAGTTGGAGTGAATGGATGGATTTGATGATGGATTTAGGGTTTGGAATGAAGGATTGAAGCTTGGAGGAAGATGGGGGCTTAGAGGGGAAGAAACTAGGGCTTAGGGTCGTGTTGGAGAAGATAGAAACGTTTGGGTTGGGTATTTATAGGTTGAGTTGGCGGCTGCCCAGAAATTAGGGTTTTAACACAGACTAGTCGGTCAAAGAACAACCACTGACCGACTAGTTTGGCAACTAGTCGGTCGGTCGACCAACGCAGACCGACTAAGTGTAAACAGTAACTCCTGAACGAAAATAGGATTTAGAGTTAGTCGGTCCATGAACAAGTACTGACCGACTAGTTTAGCAACTAGTCGGTCGATGAACGTTCTTAGACCGACTAAGAGTAAACAGTAACTCAACTAAAATTAAGATGATGTGTTAGTCGGTTCAAGAAGCATCGCCGACCGACTAGTTTGCAACCTAGTCGGTCAACAACTCTTCTTAGACCGACTAACGATAAACAGTAACTCCTGAGAAAATTTAGAAAGCTCACTAGTCGGTCCAAGAAGGATTGTCGACCGACTGGATCGTCATCTAGTCGGTCGGTGCCCCTTCTTACACCGGCTAATGAGCACCAAAAGTTCCGATACGGAGCGCGAGGCACCGTGATCGAATCCTAAGACTCCTAGGCTTGATCTAATAGTTAGATATGACCGTTATGAAGCCCGTCACAAATGACGTACTTCGAAATCGACGATCCTAAGGAAGAATCGAGAAAATACGACGAATCGATCGAAAATGAAAGTTACGGAGACGAAAACCACACAAGAGGAGAAAATCCACCAAAACATATATTATATAATATTAAATTCAGATACAAGAAAACCAGTCGTTACACAGGGTAAATCTGTGCGTACTCTGTGATTGTCTCTTATTTACTCTGCTTGTGATTTTAACTGTGTGTGATTTCTCGTGGGTTGCGCGAGAATATTTTTATAAGCTTATTCACCCCCCCCCCCTCTAGGCTAGGATCCAGATCCAACAAGTGGTATCGGAGCAAGTTTTAGGATCTAGCCTAGGATTGACTATGGATCCCATTGATAGTGCTTTTGTTGAGGGTCAGTCCATATCACGTCCCCCTAGATTTAATGGAATAGATTATGCTTATTGGAAAAATCGTATGAGAATCTACTTAATTTCTATTGACTATAATGCTTGGTAAATTGTTGAAAAATGATATAAACCACCTATCATTAAAATTGAAAATGTTGAGATGCTTAAACCTGATGATAAATGGGATGATAATAATTGGAGACTTTATTCTCTTAATGCTAAAGCTATGAATGCTCTCATTAGATAAAACTGAATTCAATCGTATCTCACATTGTCTAACTGCGCAGAAAATATGGCATACATTGGAGGTGACGCACGAGGGAATGTCACAAGTGAGGAGTCTAGACTTGCACTTCTGAGCAGAGAGTACGAGGGATTTCACATGCTACCATCAGAGACCATATCAGAGATGTTTGCGAGATTACCAACATCGTCTACAAGTCTAGCTCGCTCGGTAAGCCATATTCTAGCCTTGAACAGGCGAGGACGATATTAAGAGCACTGCCAAGCTCTTTCAGGCCTAAAGTCACCGCCATCCAAGAAGCGAAGGACCTATCGCAGTGAGAGTGAGGACTTGATAGGTAATCTAATGTCCCACGAGCTTGAATTTCAAAATATTGAAGAAAGAGAGAAACCTGAGGAGAAGGAAAAAGCTTCAAAGCCACTTGCTCTGAAAGCTAGCGAAGATGAAGATGATGATGAGGAGATGGCGCTAATGGTTAGAAATTTCAGAAAGTTCGTCAGAACTCCTCAAGAAAGATCAGAAATGCATAGAAGGTTCATTCGCTCTAACACTTTTAATTACGATCAAAATTCTTCTGAGCAAGATTCTGCTAATAGAGTTGAATGCTTCAAATGCAGGAAAAAGGGACACTTCGCGAAGCAATGCAGACAAGAGACTGCTCAGGTTGCTAAAGATAAAGGGAAAGTCAAGATGCTAACTTGGGACATGGACAGTGAAGTTGAGGATGAGGATGAAGACGTGGTAGCCCACTCTGTTGTCGTCTGCTTAATGGCAAAAAGCGATGAGGTAAATTCCTTCACTAAAGCTGAATTGTTTGATGTTTGTAAAGGAATGCAAAATGGGATTAATGAGCTAGAACTCACGTTAAATGATTATAGGAATTCCAGCTTTAAATTACAAAAAGAACACTGTGATATTTCTAAAGAAGTTGACATTCTTAAAGAAGAACTTGCTGCACGTGATTCTACTATTGCCATAATGAAAAAAGAAAAATCATGCTTTAATGAAAAAGCTACTTGCCTTTCTTGTCCTTCCTTATTGAATGATATTAGCATGCTTAAGCAAGATTTATTTAAGCTTGAAGCTGAAAAAGATTATGTGATTAAAGAGCTTAATGATAAATTGTGCGTGTTGAATAACGAGCTTAAAAAGAAAATGGATGAATTTAAAAAGAAGGAAGAGGAAAACAAGAGAGCTTTTATAAGTAAATGTACTTTGCTTGTGGATGAAAATGTGCTATTAAAATCCATAGTCTCTAGTCTTGAATTGTCCATTAAGAAGTTCTCTATAGGAAAACAATCGTTGGATATTATTTTACAGAATCAATTATATGGCAATAATAGACGAGGACGTGGATTTGGTTCAAACTACTAAAAAGCCTATCTTTAAGAAGTTCCACAATGTGCCTTCTATTGTTAAAAATATACATGCAAAGTGCTTTACTTGTGATAGTGTTGGTCACACATCCTATTATTGTAAGTTTAGGAACACAAACATAAAGTCAAACAAGTGTGGGTTCCTAAAACTTTAATGGCTAACACTAGTGGACCTTGTTGGATTCCAAGGTCATACATGTAACACCTTTCATGTAGGTGGGATGGAGATTTGGCGAGGAGCAATGAATTGAAAGTCTCATTCTTTTAGCTCCTCAGTCAAATAGCGACGCGAATGTATATCTTTTTCCCTCTTTGCATTCATTGCATACCTTCATAGATTTTGTGTGTGCTTGATTTAATTTCTGTGTGTGTGCTTGTTTTCTTGTTTTTATTTTGTTTTAGTTCTTTATAAAAGAAAAAAAAAATTGAAAACTCAAAAACTCAAAAAAAAATTGTGCTTAATGAATAGCTCTTTATGATTCATTATAAGTGGTATTTCTTGAATGTTCATTCATATCCTTTGTAGAAATCATTGTATTATTGTTATAGCTAAATGCGCATGTTAGAAAATATTTGGTAGCCATGACATGCTTCATGAAATGATTAATTTGATTTCTACACCTACATGTGCACTTCCACGAATATTAAACTCTTAGTACTTTTGGAGATTCTTTTGATGAATGATGGAAAGTGAATGTAGGATGAATAAAAACTAAATAATCTAAGAGATATGCTGTGTATTGCCATGAATAAAAATTGAGCACGAAAAGAAATAAATTAAAAATACCTGAAAATTGCCCCATATGTAAAATGAATACAATTCATGGCAAGTACACTACCCACGAGTATCCAACATATACTTTTTGGGTAATCTTTAGTGTTGGTGTATTTTACTCGTCAAGCAATGCCACCCCACATCTAAGAGTCCCTATAGGCTATGTTTTGGGGTTTGGTACCTTGAACTCATTCTTAATGAGGTGGGAAAAATCAATCCTAGATGGTATTCATGTTAAATGGAAAATGTGGATTGATTTTGTTGAAGTTCAAAATTGAATCTCCCTTTGTACTTCAATGTTTATATTGTCACACTTACACATTGGTGGTGAAGTCTAAATTATGATTTTCTATGAATTCGAATTGTCTACTTTATAGAAAATGACATGCAAGAGCTAGCTATACTCAATAATACTCTATTTTTGCATGTGGTATTTGATGGCTTCCTTGATCCACTTTTGATGATAACAAAAGGGGGAGAAAAGTGTGGAAATTGTTGGAAAGATTTGAAATGAAATGGTGTTATTTGTTGTTGGTATATTTGTTGAAGGGGGAGCTTGTATTTTTCACTTTGGTAAATCATGCGTGCTAGTAATGCTTGATCATCTCATTTGTATAAGTCATACGCATTACGCCTTTCATCACACTTCATACACGCACATCTATTTGCTCAAATCTTTTGATGGGTTTGTCATCATCAAAAGGGGGAGATTGTTGAAAGCGACAATCTAGGATCTCTAGTTTGACGATGACAAACATGTGTTGCTATTTAACGTGTGTGCTTAGTTTGTTTCAGTGATGGCAAGGGCGTAATTCTTCAAAGTGATGACTATGTCCTTCGTTGGAGAAATTGCTATTCACATAGCAAATGGGCTTGGTCAAAGTGTTATACACATAGCAATTGGACTTGGTCCAATATGGGATGTGATGGAGAGAAGCACTATGGATTTGATCAAATCCCTATGGATTTGATCATATCAATTAAGATCCCATCCAAATCTCTTTCAAATTTCATATCCAAACCAATCCCATGGTTTTCCTACTCAAAGATGGAGTCAAATCCATAACTCCTATTTGTATGGGATTCTACCTAAGCCATACCCTCTCTCCCCCACATCTATATATGCCTCCTCATCAATAAGGAGGAAAGTGGGAAGAACAAAATTAGAAGGCCGGCCATATAAATAAAAACCCTAAGCCTATATACATCTGCATAGCTACACAAAATGAAAAGAGGAGAACAAATTGCGTCCAACCCTAATAATAATCCTAAGCTTCAAATTCACACATTGCCGTAATATCCTATCACCTTGAAGCATCCTTACCGCAAGCCTATATTGTCCATCATCTATCACCTCAAAGCCGAGAGCCTCAAAGCTAAAAGTTCTATCCCTCATTGCCAACATCACCCTACCAACTTGGAGATACGTAAGAGTTTTTGCTACGAAGGAGAAATCGCAATGAAGAGCCATCAACAACTTTCAACAAGTCACGCAAGACAAGCCCTTTTCAGAAGCATCCTTCATCTTGCGGCAAAAGCCATACATCTTCGTTGTAGCAACCATCAAGAGAAGCTTCATCAAGCCGCAAGGACAAGTCCTATATCAACGTCGATCATCTGCAACCCCTTACCACCGAGAAGAGCTCTGCCGTGGAGAGCTTCCATGCTTGCGTGGAGAAAGCAAGCCGCCAGCAACCCTATCTTCAGGACGTGAGCCATCGCCGAGTCGTACTTGCCATCGAAGTTGTTGCCGTCGTGTCGCTCAGAGAAGACGAAGTCGGAGTCGCTGTGGGTTATCGGAAAAAGTCGAATCCCTTACGTCGAGTCGCTATCGCTGCGGAACCTTTCGCCGCTGTCGAAGATTGCTGCCACTCTACAACCGCCGTCGAAGTTTGAGTGCATCGCTGCCCTAAAGCGCCGTCGAGATCCTCTGTTGCAGCTGCTGTGACGAAGTCCGCACGAAGAAGCTGAATGGCGAAGTCAAAGTCCCCAAAGCTGCATGCCCTAACTCGTCGGATCAAAGAAGGCTGACGTGAGAACGAAGACGAAGCCTTTGTCGCCGGAACTGACTAGCCACCGTCGCGGTTGAAGAGAGTTGCACGTCGAAGAGGAGTCGGACAGCGAAGCAACTGCATGCCCTAAGTCGAGTCGGAGACGTTGCAAATGGCGAGATCACGTGAATGTGATGTGCATGAAAATGATTTGAAAAGGAGCAGGTGACGTGGATAGGTCTCCACGCAAAAGAAAGGAAAGAAGGAAATGCTGACATGGAAAAGAAATTGATTTGGAGCTACTGTGTGCACCGACCGTGAATTAAATTATTTGTACTGGGATTGCTTTACGCACAGACCTACTTGTGTACTAAAATTCAAAGGGCTACGGATTGAGATTCAGGAGTCAGATCGAGACACCGTTTGCGTCAGACTGGAGCTGACGACGAGCCGATTGACAGAGACGACTACACGGACACGAACTGAGCATTTCTAAACCCTTTTACTCTTTATATTCGTGTCTTAGTGTAACATTCTCTGTAGGGGAAAATTTACCAATATTTGTGTTATTTTGGACTTGTCTGGTTGGGGCTAGACAAGAGGGGCTTGACGCGTTGGTGCAGGTAAGATACGCATTTACTAGGTTGATAGGGTTCTGCACTTTATTGAGTGTGGTACAGTCTAGGTGGGAAGTTGGAGCTAGGACCCCATTGTAGATGTACAGAAGGAACTTATTAAAGCTAGTATTTGCTTGGGGCTGTACGTAGGTCGTTGGTGCGACCGAACCAGGGTAAATCTGTGTGTACTCTATGATTGCCTCTTATTTACTCTGCTTGTGATTTTAACTGCGTGTGATTTCTCGTGGGTTGCGCGAGAATATTTTTATAAGCCTATTCACCCCCCCTCTAGGCTAGGATCCAGATCCAACAAATACAATCTCACACAGAGATACCTCACACAGAGGATTTTGGATTCTCACACAGAAAGATCCTTGCTTTCACACAGAAAGGCTTTTGCTCTCACACAGAGAGACTCAAACTCTCACACAGAGAGATCTCAACCAACCCTCACATAGAAGGTTATACTCTCACACAGAGAGTAACTAACTCTCACACAGAAAGCTAGGGTTTTAATGAAATAACAAAGTAAAACAAATACTCTTACCTATGCCTTAAGATGCACTTACTCATTAATGAATGCAGGCATGGAAGAGGATCTCCAAGTGATGATATTTGCTAGAAATGCACTTGGATGATTTTTCTTGAGCTTGACTTCAATTCATGAAGGATAGAATGAGCTCTTAGAGGGAAATGTGAGAGTTTGAGAGTGGCTTAATCAATCTCTGATGATTTGCAATAGCATCAAGAAGTTCTTATGAACTCATCCCTCTCATATATATGTGGCTTAAGCAAATTTCTTGGTTTTTGCAGGAAACAAGCCCCAACCGATCGGGTGATAACTCACCCGATCGGTTGGGATGTATCAGATACAGGCCGAGATCTGTCCCCATATGAACCGATCGGTTGAGTAATGAAGAGACCGGGTGGAAGACCGGGTGAGCTGGGGAGAACTTTCGGAAATTTTTGGGGAATATCAACCGATCGGTTGAGTTTATGCACGATCGGTTGACGCGACCGGGTGAGCAGCCCTAAGTTCTCGGGAAATTGTGTGGAGCGGCCAACCGGTCGGTTGAAAAGTCAACCGATCGGTTCGCCTGTAGCATTTCTTCGGCAAAATTTTGGACCTAACAGTCAACCGATCGGGTGACAAGTCACCCGATCGGTTCGACTTAAAACCCAATATAACCCCCCCCCCCCCCCCGACACCCGCTCGTTTCCATCTCGCCCGATCGCAAAAACCCCCAAAATCCGCCGTCGTTTCGCCTTCCCCTCTTCGCCAACAACCGATCTTCACTCCCCCACGCCCTCTACTCCTCCATTACTCCCACTCTCCACCTCCTTCATCAATCCCTCCATCATCTACACCCTCTCTCTCCTCCCATTCCGAGATTTTGACCTAATTTTCCCCCAAACCACCCCCATTTCGAAAATTATTGCCGAAGGAGTTCGCCACGGCTCCACGCCACTCTCGTTGAACAGTGTGGGGTATCTACGAGCAAGCTCCGCCATTCCGTTTGGGTACACTCGTTCCGAAACTCGAATTTATATATTTGCCCTATTAATTGTGCTTGCTCGTTTGCTTGTGTAGTGTGCATCCACTGTTTTTGCACTCATTCTTGCTCACACACTCACACATGGCTCGGGATACGGATAAGGGGAAGGGTATCATGCGGGAAGAGGAGCCGTCTCGGAAAAGACGAAAACAAACACGCCCCCCTTCCCGTACACGAGCACTTACATTTGGCCCTCCTCCGCCTGTTGTCCCCCCTGTGGACCCAATGTTGGGCCCGCACGGGTATATTTTTCGGAACCAGGAGCACAAAGATTTTTACCGTAGGCTTGATGCTCGAGGGCATCTATCCACTAAGTTCCCACACGCACGTACACTTGTCGATCTCGGTGTCTTCACCGAGGTCGAATCTCTTTTCGCTAACTTAGGATGGTTGGCCTTTCTTAATGCTCATGCAGTATCCTACCCGGCACTCACACTCGAATTCCTCTCCACACTTACTTGGGAGTCCGGGTCGATCATTAAATTCAGGGTGCGTAACCGTAGTGTCACCACGAATCTGAACACGATCAACGATATATTTGGTTTCCCCAATCTCGGGGACGATTCCATCCGACACTACGGGTACACGCCCGAGTTTGATGTCGATCAATTCTGGTTCCGCCTCACTTTGATCCGTGATTACCCCCGAGGAAGGGCCAAGGCCTCCTCCATCATTCATCCCGTGTTTCGTTTAGCCCACAGGATCATTTCATCTGCATTCTTTCCTAGGGACGAGTCTGGTACTGTGACTATCCCTGACCTTTTTATCCTTTGGGCCATGACTTTTCCTTATGTCCGGGATGATGATGGAGTCAGCTTCAGGGCCCCTACCGTCCCCATCCATGGCAGCGATTGGCTTGTTTACAAGCTACTCGAGATCAGCCAGGCCGGGAAGGGGAAGTTCTGTTGTGGGGGCATCATCACGATCATATGCTCTCACGCCCAATTCAATATCACCATCCCCAATAATCTTCCAGCAGCCGCAGGACCCTCACATCTCGATATTGATGTCCTACGGCACATCCACATGATCAAGCCCTGCTCGGATGGCCGCTTCATATTTCATTATGGCCACCCCCTAGCCCTTTACACCATCCTGCCCAACCCTGCTCGCATGACCCTTGCTCTCGTGGGAGATTGGACTTTTCCTCCTGATCCCGACTTCTTAGCGGGGTTGAATCTTCCTTTCCTTCCCGCAGGCGCCCGCAGATCACCGTCCCCTGCCGCCCACTTAGGCGAGCAGGATATCCCTGCGTCTGTGGGAGATTTAGGGGCTGGCCCGAGTCGTCCTGTTTCTGCTCAGGGACCGATCACGTCTGAGCACCTCTTTACGGTCATTTCTGGCCTTGTCTCCTGTGCCGGCATGACCACTGCCGCCGGCACCTCTTCGACCTTACCTGGCGACACCACCTCTGCCTCGCGTCAGTCCACATCTTTTGGTCGCCGTCAGGTATCTGCCCGTCTGGGGCTTGAGAGGGAGGTCGCTGCCCTTCGTGAGCTCGCCATGTCCTCTGTTTCCTCGGACCCATCGCCATCCTCCTTTCTTACTCACCCACATTTCCTCGCACTTGAGAGGAACGTGGCCGCCATTCTCCGCCTTCTTACTCATATCCACGGACCACCTCCACCTTCACCACCCCGGCGATCTTCTCCTCCACCCACCCACACTTCCCCACATCCATCACCACCCTCACCACATTCTTCTCCTCCATCTTCATATCCCATCCCGGCATCCACTTCACCCCTCCCGACCACTTCCACCGCACCCACGCTACCTCCCTCCTCCTCTGTCACTCCATACGTGCGCCGGAGGAAATTGCCGGTGCGCTCCAGATCCCTCCCACCACCTCCCGCTACCGTCACCACCACATCTACTTCCTCCATTCCTATTCCTTTCACCACCGCCTTGATCGCCTTCCTACCACCACCACCCACCGCCACCGACACTCCTCCCATTGTTCACACCACCACTGCCCCTATCCCTCCGCCTCATTCCCCACTTCTCAGCACTCCCCCAGCCTCCCCCGACCACCCATCCACACCCTCTTCCGAGGAGGACGAGGACTCACCTTCTGCTGCTTTCTGATCTCCCCTCTTTTGTTTTTGACTCCCCATTGCATATATCTGGATTTCATCGATCACATCATTTCGCTAGCACTTTTTGTTCTAGCTTGGGGGACGTCTATTTTGGTGTGCTGTCGTGTTTTGTTTGTTTTTCTCATTTTTGTGTGTGTGCTTGCTTTTCACTTTTTGAGTGTCGTGTCGTGTGTTTTATCTTATTTTTATTTTCGTATTGTTTGATTTTGATTTTGATCTTTCTTTCTTTTTCAGTTTCATCTATGTGTTTTCCTCGTTTTCATTTCTTCGCGTGTCTGTGCGTCTTCCCCCCCCCATTTTCATTGCCCTCCCGTACTCACTCATATTGCATTGAGGGCAATGCAAGTTTCAGCTTGGGGGAGTCGCACTTCGTGCGTCATTTGTGTTGTTTTTCTACGTTATTTGAGTCGTTTTCCATCGTGTTTTTCTTTTTTCTTTTTCCTTCTTTCTTTAGCTCTTTCTCCTAGAAATGAATCGTATGATGAATCTCCACAAGGTCACATACACCTAGCATTGCATCGATAATCACACTCACTAACCCTAGGATTTCGAGTCCTCTTGCATTTCACGCATCGTTGGTCCGCTTAGCTTTTTGTGAGTCATGTGTCGTGACTAGCATTTGGTGTGCTTCTGCTTTGTGATTTTACTTTATATACCTGTCCAGGAATGACCCCTAGATTATCATGCTCCGGTTTGAATATGCGGTATTTGTTTCCACTTTATGCATGCTATATTTATATCGTATACTTCAATTCGCATGCGTCGGGATTCCACAACTAAGGACTAGGATAACCCATTTAGCCTAAGCTCTATTTAGCAAGAATAGTTGCCTTTGCCCGAGTGTTTAGATTTCGACTTCTTTTTTTGTTTTACTTGGTGCAAATCCCCTCGTCGTGTACCGTTCTCCCACTTGGGAGAGTACACAAGTGTATAGCCAAAAACCCAAAAATCCAAAAAAATGGGAGAAAAGAAATGAAAAACCCAAAAAGAAAAGAAAAGAAAAAGATTGTATAGCCAAAAAGCCAAAAAAAATATGCAAATACCCAAAACCCAAAAAAATTCCCGTGTGAATATTTTCCTACTTGCCGAGAATAAAGGGAAGGCGAGAATTTGCACCGAGTGTTCTTCTCCACATCATCTCAACCCCCGTCGTTATCGAAAACGCTTGGCTTAGGAGCTATTTAGCTAGTATCTAAGCTTTAGTGGCGTGATTTCCTTAACCCTAGTTGTGGAGTCCCCGATGCATGATACGCTTCTATTCCCACTCTTCTCATGCATGCTTGAGCTTATATCCGCCGCTTAATTCAATTCGGATCAATATTTTGGGTCATTTCTTGGATTTGTGAATATCGAGCCTCATTGCACATCGTAGAAAGCTTCACCATTTGCTAGCACACGACCACGCTCACTCGCGCTTCACTGCGTGGACCCACGACACTTATTTGGACTCGCTTTCCTAGGTTTAGTGGTGTGATTTGGCGTTTGCTTGCTTGGTGTGTCGTTTTTGATTTTGATGGCTCTGATGGACGATCTAGGGCTTAGAGTTTTCTTTTTCTTTCTTCCTCTCTATTTTTCCCTTCCGAGCTCCTACTCTCACTCGTCTTCCTCGAGGACGAGGAAGAGTTCAGCTTGGGGGATTTTGACGTGCGTTTATATTTCATATATTCACGCACGTTTTCTTTTGTGTTTCTCCATGTTTTTCCGCCGTCTCTTATTCGTTTTCGTATATTTTCCCGTTTTCTTTCACTTTTCTTTGTTTGTCCATGATTGCAGGAGATTAACCACGTAGGGGACGTTTAGCGATGATATCTCAAGTCCCCGGAGCAACGGGAGAAGTCACGCGTGATCCAGGGGGTCAAACGGCGAAGTATTCATCTTTCAGCCCCTCACCCGATCGGTTGGTCATCTCCAACCGATCGGGTGATGCACGCGTGCACCAACCGGTCTCTGCCGTAGCTCACAAAGAAGTCACCCGACCGGTTCGCAGACCGGTTCAGCGGGGGCTATTCTCTGTTTTCTCGAAGCAAAGCGCCAACTGATCGGGTGACTCTCACCCGATCGGTTCATCTGTAGCTGAAGAAGATGAGCTGAAGACACGGACGTTCAACCGACCGATTCACCCGACTGCTTCAAGATCCAACCGGTCACTCAAGAAATCACCTGACCGGTTCATGTGATCGGGTGAAAACTCGCCGTTTTCTGATATTTATTTGTAACGGACCAACCGATCGGTTGACTTGTCAACCGATCGGTTGATGCGACAGCCTATATATAGAACCCCTAGGGTTCCAGAAACGGGAGTTGCTGTTTTTCTACTGTTTTATTTCCTTGTGACGGCTGTAATTGTTACCCTTTTGTAAGTTTTCAGATCTTTCTAAAATTTTAGTATTATCTTTATGACTCTATTACTTCCGCATTGCAATTGTCCGATTACGATTCTAACGGTTAAATTTCATTTAGATTGATTTTTCATGAATTTTTGTGAGTAGTTCCCAAATCTGGGATTTTGGTGGAAACCCCTTCGGGGGCTCTCCCCGATGCATCCGTAGGGTTAGGAAATCGATAGGGAGTAGGAATCTAACGGTTACGCGGGGTGTTTCATTGTCATCGGCGGGAAAAAGACCGCCTTTGACCGTCGGGCCAAGGGGGAATAAACTTGGCGGTTGACTCCCTAGCCATAGCTCACACCCTTAGCGTAGACGTCGAATCCTAGCACGCGGGAGCGGCAGGATGAGACGTTGGGAGTTATCGTTGCGGGCTTAGTGCTCCCGGGATCGATCAGTGTTTATGGACACGGGAGTGCCCACTGATCGAATCCGGGAAGTCCGGTGTATCATCCTTGGCACCGACCGGAATATCGGGCCCATGGGACACCGGTACCACTTTCAGAGGCAACGTCCCACCATTAGACCCTAATCCCGATCGCTATCCATACCCGTAGGCCGCGTCGGCGAGAGTCTCTCGTCGGGTTGGAAACCAAAGTCCCGGGTTTACTTTCTTTTCGTTCTTACGCTTTTATTTCCTTTCGTGACAACCATCCACCGATTCGGGCTAGCTCGCCCCTCCGGGTGATTTAGGTCCTACCTGACCCAAGCACAACCTCGCCTCCCTGAGTTCGATATTCCCGCACCCTACACTAACCGTGAAACTTGCGGTAAACGACACCGCGCCGCCGCATCTCTTGCGGGCGCCCGGTCACCACAGTTGACTGTAGAAGGCTCAACAGGCGACTGGAATCACCCAGTCGACTGTGAATCCTTCAGCAGGCGACTGTTGGAAAGCCAGAGACTCCAAATGAGTCTTATGAACCTATTGGGTTGGATTCTATGATAATCCTAAGGCTCACTAAGATGGTTAAATGCATATGCATGAATGAGTAGACCATCTATCAAGGCATTACATTAAAGCTAGACTCAAAAAGAGAGAAAGCAATAAATGAAATTACATGGATTACAATGCTTTACTTAGAGTCAATGGCTTCAATCTTGATGCCTTGATGCTCCCCAACATCTCCAAGCTTTGGCACCCCTTGATTCCAAGCTTTGGCCCTTCTCCACTTGATGTCCATCTTTGCACCAAGTGTTTAGTCTCCAAAAATGATATTCTTGAAAAGTAACTAAGAGACTAAAACAAGAGAGTCATTAGCAACAACATAATGTTGTAATCATCATCAAAATAACATTGGCATGAAAGACCAATACTCAACAGGTGACATTTGAAGCGTACGAGCTGAGTAGTGATCAAGAGAAGATTCGTCTCTTCCGTTAATGGGAAGTTAGTGTCGCAGGCTCAGTACGGCTCTCGGTAAAAACTTGGCCAAGGTATGTTGTAGGATGTACACCATGAATATACCAGAGACCGATGGATACTGACCACTGCTAGCTAGTGGGGTTGACAGTGTTTCATACCCTAGGCTAAGCAAGTGACACAGTTAAGACGAAGGGACTAAAACTACGATATTCATCACGGACATAGTCAGAGTGATCCCGATGACACTTCGTCGACGAAGTCAATCACATAATTATGATGCTGAAACAGGGACGACACCTGCTGCTTGTGGTTACTGTCGTCTAGGGATTTCGAGTCCCAACCGGTAGTAGGGTCAGGCTGTAGGGTCTCACACCGAGTAGTATTCACGTATTAGTAATAGGAAGATCGTTGAAGAGGAATGCATTCGATGCAATGGAATGATTAAACTCACAAGTCAGTTGTGAGATGAAAAGCTAGAGAGTTTAGCATTTGGGACATATTAATACTTGGTATTATATTGACTTAGACGCATGGGAATGAATGGGACTTTCTGAGAAATCCACAGGAAGAAACTGCGTCCAAATCGGAGCTCAAACGAGCCCAGAAACACGAAAACAGCACAAAAGGGCAATTAATGGGCTTGCGGGTTTGACCCGCACCTGGCGGGTCAGACCCGCCAGGGATTAGCATGCACGTGCCACATGGTGCACGCAGATCATGCCACGTGGCACAATCTGATCTCTTTGTCCTTTTTTGGCTGTTTGCACGAAATGCGATTTCGAGGTTTATTTTCGACGTTTGAGGGATCAAACGATATCGGAATTGGACGCCGTTTTTTCTATGCGATCGCTGTCTCGAGATCTTCGATTTGACATGTTGTTTCAAATTCGAAACTCAGAAATGGATTTATGGTTGATTTTAGAAGTTTGGACTTCTATTGAAATCAATCTCAATTACCCATTTATTTGTCCCACATTGCTCGTAGCAAATGAGGAGGGGCCGGCTCCCTATATAAATTGGGGTAGCCCCCCCTCATTGAAGCTTGCACCAAGTTTACAATTTGTGAAGCTCCTGATTTTTGAGCACGCACGATCTAGACTTAAATCAGTCTTCCTCTTTAGTTCTTTCTATCCTCCAATCGGGTCCTAGCAAGACAACGAGGAGGTTTGGATCTGATCCAGAAATCTCTGGCGTGGGTCTGCTCAAGTGAAACTTTCTTCGGCGGCTGATTGGCTCAGAGATGCAGTGCTACTCAGGAAGCGGTTCAGCTCAAGGCGAGGCGCAGTGTGGTCCAGTTCAGAAAGCGGCTCGGCTCGGAGGTGCATGCGGGAAATGGTTCGGAACACTTTACCGGTGCAAGCAAAGTTCCGGGTAAGTCTGTTATTTTTATGCATTTCATATTATATGCAGTAGCTTAGATCTTTCTCGGATTGGTCAGACCTAACCCGAGTCAGTAGATTATCCTGGCTAGGGTGCATGATTCCTTAGGGTAGTATATTATTAAAGAGTTTAATAATGCTTCTGCTGTTTTATTTTGTTTTTAATGTTCGTCCGACTTAGGACGAGCTTAAAAATGCCCTCAGGGTCCTTGAAAACCCCAACAAGGACATGGCCGCCAACAACGACTCATGGAGCAATGAGAGGAGCACCTCTAGACGGGGAGGTAAGTATGACGTTGATGATGTATTCCTACTCTCCGCTAAATTTGATGCTCTATCCAAGCAACTTTCTTTATTTGGGTTTGGTGCTACTAACCTGTACACTACGGTGCTTTGTGAGGCATGTAGTATGCAGGGACACCAAGGTAATGAATGTTCCACATCTTTGGTGGCACCTTCGGGCATGAGCATTGAGAAGGCCAACGCTTTATATGGGAACAACCCGAGGCCGCCGAACAACCCATACTCATCTACATTCAATCAAGCATGGAATATTCACCCTAACTTCTCCTATCGGACCCCAGGTTTGCAAGCTCTACCGCCCTACCATCAGCAACCCCAGGATTTCCATGCTCCGCCTCCTCAAGCACAATTTCAGAACTTCAACCAGAGGCCTCCTATGAACATGCCCCTACTCAGAAATCTAGCTTGGAGATGCTGATTGAGAGTCACATCCGGACTCAAGGGCAGAAAAACGACTATTTTCAGACCTCAATCTAGTAGCTCATGACGACGACGCAGTAGCTTGCGTCTACTACGCAACAACTGGCGTCGGGGCAGAAATCTATGGAGACTACAATGGCGTAGATGGTGCAATAGCTTTTCCAACTATCAAAGACACAAGGAAAATTGCTAGGGCAAGCTGAAGAGAACCCCTGAGTGCATGTGAATGCAATCACCTTGAGAAGTGAAAGGAAAATTGCCAGGGCAAGCTAAAGAGAACCTTGAGAATTGAAGGAAAAGCAAATGGAGATCCCTGCCATGCCTAATATTGAGAAGGAAGCTGGAGGTGAAAAAGAAGCTCATGAAGAGCTTGAATATGGAGTTGATAATGACGCCTAATTTAAGGTAGATCCTCCATCATCTGAGCCATCGAGAAAGAGGTTCATAGAGAAGGAGCATGGGAAGCCCGCTGAAGAGCCTCCCAGAACCTACACACAAAGGGTCCCTTTCCCGTCGAGATTAGCAAAAGCCAAACTAGACGAGAAGTACATGAAATTCTTTGACCTTCTCAAGCAGCTTTTCGATACCCTTCCTCGACGCAATATCGAAGATCCCCACCTACGCCAAATTCCTAAAGGAGATTATCACAAAGGGAGATATGCAGGAGAAAGTTGTACTCTCTGCGGAGTGCAGCGCCATTATTCAGAGGAAGGTGGAAGAGAAGCTTGAGGACCCATTGAGCTTCTCCATTCCGTGCATGATTAGAGATATTGAGATCAAGAGCACACTCAGCGACCTAGGGGTGAGCATCAGTTTGATGCCCCTAGTGATATGTGAAAGATAAAATTGGGAGAACTCTAACCAACCAACATGTCGCTCCAATTGGAGGATCGTTCAGTGAAGTTTCCTCTGGGAGTGGTAGAAGACGTGCCTGTTCGCATATGGAAAATCTTGGTCATGTGCGATTTTGTTATAATGGACATTCTCGAGGACGCTCGCATCATGATTATTCTTAGCCAACCTTTCTTAGCCATGGCAGGGGTTCTCATTGACGTGAAGGGAGGAAAACTCTCTCTGGGACGAGAGAAAGTAGAGTTCGAACTCAAGAAATCGATGAAGAATTTCATGGAGGACGACCATATGAACCATGTTGACCTCCTTGAAGATGCAATCAAGGAGACCACGTTGGAGGGAATGTTCTTGAATAATGATGAAGAGCCCCCAGACGACAATATGATCACAGATGGAAAACTTAAGGAGAATACGACGGAGGAAGATTCCAAGGAAGATTCTAACGGAGGAAGATTCTAAGGGAAAATTCAAGGAGAAGCCACCATGATCGCATCAACAAGACACCAAGGAGCTGAGGAACCAAGGAGAGAGCAAGCTGAAGCTGATTATCAAGAAGAAGCATGGAGACAAGGATATCATGGACTTCTCAACCCTCAAACCACCATGACGACATCGAAATAGGGAGTCGAGCTCACGACTTAAAACAAGCGCTTCTTGGGAGGCAACCCAAGGGTTTTTGTTCAGTTTTAATTCTTTGATTTAGATCTTAGTTTTGTTTTTAGAGTAGCTTAATTTTTCATTTTGAATAAACCCCAAAACCCCAAGAAATTAACTAAGTGTTTTTGATGTAGGAAGAAGCCTATGGGAATCTGGGAAACCCATTCAACATGGCCGCATGGTGCTAATCCACACAGACGCGTGGAGGAAAGGAGAAGAAGAGAAGCTGAACAACTGGGATGATGAACGACGCGACCGTGTGGGAGAGGCACAAACGGATGCGTCGTAGGGGTAATTCCTTAGGCTCAAAACTTTCCAATTCTACACGGCCGCGTTGCCCAATCAATGCGGTCGCATACCTTTCTGTCAATTTGAGCCCAAAACCCACCTTTTCTCCGGTCTACGCGGCCATTTCACATTAATCGAAATGACCGCATCGATCCTCATTTTCAAGCCAAAGTATGCGGCTGTTTAAACCAATTCGAAATGGCCATGTAACTTACTTCTTTGGCTCAAAATCACTTTTCACCAGGGCCTACGCGGTCGTTTAAACTTAAACGATGCGACCGTGTTGAATCCAAATTTTTGAGCTTCATTTTCCACCTATTGGAAGCGACCGTAAAATCTACTTGATATGGTCGCGTAACTCGCTGTTTTTCGAGCCAAAATCTCCATGTTCTTCTGGAACGACGTGACCGTTTCGTATCGAATGACGCTACCACGTCGTTGCCTTAAATGGCTGTTCACTCTTCATTTTTCTCGAAACGATTCGACTCCCTCACCTTTCTCTCTCGACTCTTTTAACTCCGATAACTCTTGAACCCTGTCTAACTCTCCTAAGTCACTCCCAAACCCTTCCGCTCCATCAGTTCCCTCGTCCACCTCCTCTCCTGACTGAGTCGATCATTTTCAGGAAGCCATAGCGGCCCGTTTGGGGGGGATTTTGGGCATCAAACTTGATGCGGGCATCACGAGTTTAGTGGCTAGCTTCAAGAGCAGCTTGGGGAGCCATCTCTTGGCATTGGTGAGATCAATTTCAACGATGAGCTCCAACTTTGGTAACTTCTTTCCATTACTCTTTGATTTTTGCATTTTTCGCTGATTTTGCCAAAAATTTGTATGGGTCTACACACACTTCACTTTATGCACTTTGCATCACTCACTTCTTCACACAATGCCTCCGAGAGAGCACAAGAAAAAGTCCACTACTACTGGCCCCACCCAGGGCAAGCGCAGAAAAACTCAAAATTTACTAGTGGGTATTGCCCATGCCCAAGCAGCTATTGAGAGGGGGATGCACCTCTTCCTCCCCCTCAAGTCGACACTCTAAGAATTAACTTTGTTGACAAGAATCAACGATGCAAATTCATGTCCCTTAACTCCAGACCTATAGTGCCGACCAAATTTTCGAGCGTCACCGTTCTTTCTGCACTAGGTCTCCTAAATTTGTCAGCACCCTCCTTCGGAACATCGGATGGAAGGAATTCCTAGCGTGCGAGGCTAGGACTTACCGGAGGCTCACTTTAGAGTTTCTCTCCATATTCAATGCATATCTGTCAGGGTTCTCTTTCTGTTTCATGAACAAAGAATACAATGTGTCCATCGATTCCATTACCCCCTCTTTAAGTGGCCCCGAGCACTAGAGCCTGAAGCCCGTCACCACAATTACCCGTATCCTCCGGAGTATGATGCCGATATCTTTTGGTTGAGGATCACATGCCTTTCGCACTTCCCCATCATACGGGCGAATGCATCTTGCATCATCTACCTTGGCCTCTGTATCGTATACCGCATCATAGAGAATTCTCTTTTCTATCGATATGAGACTGGCCAGGTCTTACAGGATGAGCTCTTCTTTCGCTGGTGTGCTACCCAGCAGCATGTCCTCCGTGAGGGCACCACCACTGTCCCACATTATATCCTTCACGCCAAATCTTGGTTGCACTACAGATTTCTCCACACCCTCACCATCCCTAGCTCTCGTATCTACTGTGGAGGGTTTATCACGATTATCGCCCAGCTTCCTCTTATCAACCTCAAGATCTCTGACTCCATGACTCCCATCCCAGGCCCCACTTCTCTCGATCTCTCGATGCTCACGAACATGCATATGATCAGAGCTGTTGAGTGAGAGATATATTTTTGGCTTCATGGGTCCAATTTCACCCTTTACACCCGTCTCCCTAATCATGCACGCTTCAGACCTGGAACTTCCATGCAGTGGATCTTCCCAACTGATCCCGATCTATCCCAGGCAGCTCATGCACCACCTGTACAGCCTCAGCCTGACCCTGCCCAGCCTCGGGCCCAGCCCCAGCTTATCCAGGACCATGCTATCCCATTTGCATCCACTTCCAATCTCACCGTCAGGCACCCCACTTCGCCAGTAAGTCTAATCTGGTTTGAGTTAGTAGGTTTGATCTTGGAGTCATCGACCCAACACTCATTGCACAACCAATCATAGATCCAAAAAGGAAAAAAGAACAAAAAGAAAAAGAAAAAGAAAAAAATTGTATATACACGCGCACGCGCATGTTCGAAAGCATGAATAAAACTTAGCAACATCAAGAACCAAGGAAGCTTGATGTGTCGTGAGCGCCACTTTTTCGATCGATTTATATCCTATTATCCCATACTTATCCCCTCTTCGACCATTGCATAGCTTAGATTCCTATTCCTTCGATCTATGTACGGGTTAGAGGAAATGTCTTAGGATTTGAGTGTGGCCATCTTCTAGTATATTACTTGACGGTTTGGATTAGAGACGACGTCATAGGAGTACACTCTCGTCGACGGAAAGAAATCGAGGCGTTTTAGTTTCATGAATTCGAGTTTTCAATTCGCCAACGTATATAAACTCGATTTTTGAAAATTCTCGAAGTTCAAGTCATCATTTGCATGTTTGATTGCATACCTCCAATCTACGCTCGATATTGTCTTCCTTGAGGACAAGGAAGAGTTTAGCTTGGGGGATTTTTGATGAGTGTTCATTGTATATAGTTTTCCCCCTTTTTCATGCATGTTTACACCATTTATTTCTCTGTTTCCTCCCATTTTCACCGTTTTGTTTCCTCTTTTGCTTTTATGGTCCATTCTATGCTTTATAGGAAATACATGCTGATTAGGGACCATATGGCATGAATATGGCGTGAAAGAACGAAAGAAGCGAAGCCGGGAGATCAAAATGTGCAATAGGGGGGAGTAAAGAAGGCAGTGTGACACACACAGCCGCATCGATTCGATGCGGCCGCGTGATCACAACTCAGTTGAGCTCAAGTCCATTCCACACAGCCATGCAACCATGCACCAAATGACCGTGTCAACAAGCTCCAGAACCCAACTCTACGCAGCCGCGTAAAAGATCTCCAAACAGTCGCGTCGCTGAGGAGAAGATTTGAAGACATGCTAAACGACACGGCCCGCGTGACTACAGACGACACGACCACGTAATCCCGAATAGCTAAAGTCCAAATAGCCACTCCATGTGGCTGTAAAGATGCTGACGCTGATATCGAAGCCTAATTCGATGCGGCCGCATCCCTAGCGACGCGACCGCGTAGCGGTTGCCTCCGTGCCCCAACTTTCGTACTGGGACAATGTGACCACGTTGAATAGGGTTTCTGCACGACATTGGGCACTGACAGGGAGCAGTTGGGGGGCTTTTTGATCTTTTGGGGAATGTATAAAAGCTCATCTTCTTCCCCTGAGCAAACCCATCTCGTTTTGAGCAGTTTTTCTGGGTCTTTGGAGTTTTGTAAGAGACTTCTAACTCTATTATTTTACAATCTTATTTGTATTAATTAGTTAATCTTTCTTTAGATTAGATTTTCTTAATAGAAGTTTTTCTTCTTGTTATTGCTATTGTTTATTTCTCATCTTTTGTGTTTAAACCCTTAAACACTGAATCTATGACTTTTCTCACTTACCCTATGGTTGAAATAGCTTCTATTGTAATGGGTATTGAGTAGATTTCATCTAGGGCAATGGATTGAACCCCATTGGATTAGGGCCATTTGTTGGATTAAATTTTGATTAATTGCTGGGTTAATTGAGGAATTGGGGTATATTGGGATACCTATTATCGTTGTAGATTCGACCCCCTCCCTTGGCGACGGTCGAATTAGCTGTCGGCAAGAGTCGGGACCAATCCGGGGTTTCAATCCATACGATGATCCATACTATCGATGTGACCGGTGACAGTCAAACATCGATTAGAGCCATCATAATATATATCCAATCTTCGAACGTCACTGTGGTCGGGAGGAATATTGGAGATATTCGTCGAGCGTAATGCACCTGACGTATACCAATGTATCGGCGAGAGTCGGCATCGGTATAGGTTAGGATAGGCCTATCATTGCATCACGAGAGCGGGAGGTAGGAGATAACAAAAAGGAATATCTTATCATGCACTATGAGAGTGGGGGGATAGGAGAATGCCCTTAGGTTAGACGACCTCTCCCGAGTCCCAATGAATCCAACAATCAGCCATCATTAATCCAACCTTAACCCTAGTTCAATGGTGGGGATACCCTAAGCCCTATAGCTTTTATCCCTTGACATCACACTTTTCATTCTCTCACTCGACCACCATTCGATAGCGTAGCTTCTGAACAAAGAACAAAAATCGGTACTCAATGAACGCTTCCCTGTATTCGACCTGTTAGTGCTACAACCGACACCGTGAGTTTGCGGTATAAATTTTATTAGCTCCGCGAGCGCAGACAAGTTTAAACAGGCCTCGAACAAAACGTTCTCGCAAGTCACCAATCTCTCTTGCCAAGGCTTTTATGCGATCAATGAGTCAAGGAGTCTCTCCGTCCCGATGGGATCAGCTTAGTTCGTTTATCCCTTGGTTTACTTTTGGCCCTTCATCGACACATACTTCCGACACATCTGCATCTGAGCTACATCCAGCTCATGAGGAAGCCCATGTCATTTCTGACTCTCCTATCTTTGAAGATCCTTTTGAGGATATCAAAACCAGAATTTTCCTTCTTGTCAACAGAAATACTCGCCTCAATGATAGGCAGATATCCTTTGGTGCTGACCTACAGAGAATTGAGTATTTTTTCCTAGGTCTTGACCAAGATCATGAGCGCATACTTTCCTCCCTTATGCGTCTCCATGATAATCTGAGGGTTCCCTTCAACTCTTCTCTTCAACTCAACTCCCTGAAGATCTTACTCGACATTTGGGAGATTATGAGTTTAGTCTCTCTGTTATCTGGAACACCGTTTGTATGCTCCGTGACGATCTTACCTTCGTTAAAGGACATGTTAAATCTATCAGCTCCAACACAAGGACTCAACTCTTCAGACTCAGCAGTTGTTCACATTGTCTCTAAATATCCAAGAGAAAATGAACATGCTTTTACCCACTCCCAGGCATGTTCCAGCTTTCGCCCCACCTGGACCCAGTGTACCTCGATCACCACCTCCTCCAGCTGTTTGATGACGTTTTGCACTACCACAAGCCTCTCTCTCCATACTCATAATGTATTTCTGAACTTTGATTGAGAAGAGTGCTTGTAAGGATACATTTTGTTACTTTTGGTTTCTGATTAGGTTATATAGATGTTTTTTGGGATCATGTGCGGTATACTTGTAAGTATACGCCTGTCACATCTTTATGTGCCTTTACTTTGAATGATGTCACATTTTGTTGTATGTGACATATAGATATATTTTGTCTTTCGATGAGAGATGAAGTTATATTTTGTAAAATCACCGTCATTATATTTTAAATGAAAGTTTAACGTTTATTAGAAATGTGCCATTGTGTTGCTAAATATTCTATTTTGCACTTCCATTATGAATGTTGAATACTCGTATCTCCTTATGTGATTTAATGCTACAGGCTTAGATATATGATTAAATGAGAACATCTTCACTTATTTATTCTATCTTAGCACTAATTGTTGTTGTTCTCTTCCTCACACTCTTTTTAGATTATGACAAAGGGGGAGAGATAACCAGAGAGAGGGAGAGAGAGGCTTTTGAAATCTCATCTTTGAATCTCATTTGTCAAAGAATCATAAAGTGGAAGAGATAATTACCGTATGTGAATAATTTCATGTAATTTCATGTGCATCTTCAAATTATCATAACTCCTTGAATCATATCTAGTTTTGAAACTTTTATATGATTCAAGGGAGATTTGAAATTCATCTTTCCATTGTGTTCTTAGAATTGGTTTTTAATAAAGTCGATTGACTTGATCTCTTTATTCATGCTTCAACTTTCTCTATATGTATCACCACATGCTTCATGCTTTGTGTATCCATGTATGTTGATGGCTTTAATGAATATAATACACAATTCATGTGATACACATATCATTAACTTGCATTGATGATTCATTATTCATATGATTATTTGGACTAAAATGTTTGGCATCAATGTAGGGGGAGTAAGTATATTTAATTTCAAGCACAATTATTGTTTATGATTATTGTTAGGTATTGGCTTTTTAGACCAATATAGTTTTGATGATGCTCACAATATTTTGTTGTTGCTAATGAATCTCAATGTTTTAGTCTCATGTTTAACAATTAAAGAATAACATTTTGGAGACTAAAAGCTTGGTGCAAGGATGGACATCAAAAGGAGAATTGCCAAGGAGCTTGATGAAAGGAAGCTCCTCAAGAGATGCCAAAGCTTGGAAGATGATGGGAATAATCAAGGCTACTGAAGCTTGAAGAGTAGTGCACTTAGAAGTAAATGAATGTAATCCATGTAATATTTTCATTCATGTCTTGTACTTCTTTGTGTGAGTTAGGTTGCCTTGATTAGATGGTCATATTCATTCATGCATATGCATTAACCATTTTAGTGAACCTTAGGATCTTTATAGAAACCAATCTGATAGGTTCCCCATGCCAATAACTCAATTAGAGTTATTTGACTTCCAACAGGCACCTTCTGAAGGCATGACAGGCTACTGGTGATCACCGGGCGCCTGGCCATCCTTCAACAGAAGGCTGTTCTGCACAGGCTTAAGTCAATATTTCTTGACTCTATACTTGATTTTTGGTACAGGCGACTGAAATACAAAAGACAAGCGCCTATCAACCAACAGACGCGTGACCATTGTTCATCAGTCGCCTAGTGTGCCAATGTGCATAACATGTCATTTTAGCTCCAATTCATCTTACGTGACAGCCGACTGATGTAGTCTCATCAAGCACCTGTCAACCTTCAGGCGCCTGGACATTGTGCATAAGTCGCCTGAATGCACAAGTGTGTAAGTTGTCTTTTCTCAGCTCAAATCCATCATGTGTAATAGTCGCCTGATGAAGCCTTTACAGGCGCACAGTGGTACATGTGTCTGTGTAGTCTTCTACAATCACATGTCCTGGCTCAGATTATAGCCGTTGGGAAAATCTAGCCATTACACTAGGCGCCCGATCTCTCTTCATCAGTCGCATGTCCGAGCCGTTTTCTGCCTAAAACTAGTAGTTGCAGATTTCTTTGTTCTGGTTTTTTGCTTGGGTTTTAGGGGGTTTCTTGGCTTCCTATATATAGGAGATGGCTTAGTTCTATTAGAACTCTTGATTAGGCTTGATCATTATTGAATATAATAAAGAATCAATAAGCCACTCCCATTTCTCTCATTTTCCTCTTGTGAGCCTTAATCCTCTTCATGCATTGAAGCTAGCTCATATGGAAATCCTCCAAGTGAAATCAAAGCTCATCTTAACACTTGGAGATCCTCTTCCATGCCTTACATTCATTATTAAGTAAGTTCATCTCATCAATGCATATGTAAGAGTCTATTTATTTCATATTTGTGATTAAACTCTAACTCTCTTTGTGAGAGTTAGTTTCTCTCTTTGTGGGTATTTTCGTCCTTGCGTAGGACTAACCCTTGTGTAGGGTTTGGTGTGTCCTTGTGTAGGACAAATCCCTTGTGTAGGGATTGTATTCACTACCTTGTGTAGGATCATATTGAATATTTTGTGTGGCTGGATGTACCAAAGTTAGGGTACCAGGATAAAATCCTTTGTGTTTGCGTTTGCTTAATTATGTAGATTAATCTCTGCTTGCACTTATAATTCTGCATTTGCAAGTTTATTTTTTAATTATACAATTATTGCCATTACACTATTCACCCCTCTAGTGTGTGTTGTTTAGTATTGCAAGGTAGACAGTCCTGACAGTTATGATTGTTTGTCATCATCAAAAGGGGAGAATGTTGACTACTGGATCCCCTAATGTGGTTTTGATGATAAACAAACATTATCAATTGTGACCAATCCCTATGTTTTGTAGTTAATGAAAGCATCATCTAGATAAATCCATATCAAATGAAGACGATGACTCAGATCATTGATGCAATGACATCAATCAATGAAGCATGGAAATCAAGGAATGAATGCAAGGAAATCAAAGTGTTGGACTCAACAAGCTCAATGGAAGTCTTCACAGAATTTAATAGAAAGTGAAGAGGATAAATAAGTATATCTTTATCTTTCTTTACTTCATTATTGAATTAGCATGTTAAGCCTCAAATAGACTTGATAAAATATCACTCATTACACTCACAGCACTTTAGAACATATATCATTGAGAGTCATAGGGTTAGAACTTTCATAAGCTTGAAGCAAAGCTTTTCGGCCTACCCAGGCGACTAGTGGTTGGTCTCCAGACGCCTGGTGTTCATACACTGATAGTTCTTCAAAACATACCCAGTATAGACGCATGAAGTTCTCATCTCAGACGTCTGCTCAAGTGTGTCAGACGTCTGGATGATGAACTCCAGACGTCTGATTAATTCTAGCCAACCTTCCAGTATCTCGGCCTCTGCTGAATGACAGAAATTAGATGGCTGATGTTATGTTTCCAGACATATTCACAATGTGTCAGGTGCCTGGATGATAAATATATCATACGCCTGGTTAATTACGAGCAAAATTTCCAGTAGCTCAAACTCTGTAGTTAGTTTTGATTAGGCATCTAAAGTTGTATTATCAGACGTCTATATAGTTGACCAAACATCTGGATAATGAACATCAGACGTCTGGGTATTCGGACCAACATTTTCAGTATCTCGGTCCCTTATTATCTGTATGATCAGACGTCTAATGCTTTTAAGACAGACGTCTGTGCAGTGGTCCAGACGTTTGGGAAGTCTTCTTCAAACATCTGCCAAGTATCTGCTAGACTGCATTTATGACCCAGTCAGAACAGTATAGCAGGCGTCTGGTCTGTTTACTTCATGCGTCTGGTGACTAGGATTTCTGCCCGTTAATAGCCGTTTCCAGCATTTACTGCTTTGGATTTTTATCTCATTTTAGACAGAGTTTGGTGGCTTATTTATAGGGCTTTAATGTCTTGACTTGTGAAGCTAGCAAAACTCTTAACACACCATTGAATACACTCTCAAGTGAATACAAGTCATCAATTCTTCTTTAGAGCATTCAATAGCATTCAAAGCCATTCAAGCTCGAGCTCTCGAGCTCTAAGTTTCAACTTGTCTCTAAAGCTTTCAAGATCAAGCTTCTAGCATTCATTGCTAATCATCTTGAGACAAGTAGTAAGTGCTCATAATCGCATCATTTAGAGCACATCACACACACCTTCATGCCTCATTCTTAAGAGTATTATTCAAGGCATATGTTGCGAAATTGTTTCATATTTCGGTTCTCTTTTTGCTGTGATGAGATATCCTCTCGGGTTGTAAGAGTGGTCCATTCCCAGGTTGTGGGAATTGGAAGAAAAGGTGTATTGGTTTTTCACTTGCTAGGTTTTAGTAAGTGGGTATTAGTGAAGCACTAATCACTAGCAGGTTGGCTAGTGAGTTGCTGGAGTAGGATTCAAGTGAGTCAGGGAGACTCGGTGAATCTGAACCAATGTAAATATTGTGTTTGCATTTTCATTCTTATGTTGTTGCTCTCTCTTTTTTTTCCACACAAAGGTTGCATAATGGATCTTTAATTTGACGTAATTTTCTTATTATTGTTATAAAGCACTATTCACCCCTAGTGTTTTCTCCCTATAGTTTTAGATCCTACAAAAGTAGATGTGCATTCAATACTAGGGTGTCCCTACACACCAAAAAGTTCACACAATGCCGTCGTGGGCGTGTTAGTAGCACCGATTCCAAGCATAGAACTGTTTTGTCAATGCATCAAATTTAGAGGATAACATAGTGAAGACGTCAAGCTCAAATTTATCCCCTTATTGGAGGTTTCTCTATCGTTGCTCCAGTGGTAATTGTTGGCGGCCATGTCATCTAACAGCTTCTTTATCTCAGCTGGAATCTTGCTCATGATTGCCCCATTAGTGGCGGTGTCAATAGACATCTTCACCTCTCTTGATAGCCCATTGCAGAAAGTTTGGATAAGGACTAAGCCGGCACTCCATGGTGTGGGCACTGCCTCTGAAGGTCTTTGAATCTCTCTAAAGCTTCATATAGAGATTCTTGATCAAGCTGGGAGAAAGAGGTGATTTCATTCCTCATCTTTAATATTTTTCCGGGAGGAAAGAACTTAGTGAGAAAAGCACGAGATAAATCACTCCAAGAGGTAAATGTGTTAGGGTCGTGGCTCCTGAGCCAATCCTTTGCCTTGTCCTTTAAAGAGAAGGAGAAGAGTCTTAGCCTAATGTCGTCATCTGAGACGCCATCCATCTTAAGCGTATCGCACTTATCCAAGAAAATATTAAGATGCTCATTTGGATTTTCCATAGGAGATCCTCCATATTGATCTTATTGGATGACTTCAATCAACGACGGCTTGAGCTCGAAATTGTTGGCATTTACAAGTGGGCGAGTTATGCTCGACGTTGATCCATTAACATGCATGGAAAAATCCAAGAGGGAATTAGCAGGTGGTGGAGTAGGAACTTCTTCAGTCATTACTTCTTGCGCTATTCTCCTTCTTCTTTCAGCGTTGTGTCGGCATGCCATGGCCTCGCTCTCATGATTTAAGGGATGTAGGTCCTCAATACCCTGTGATCTCCTGTGCATGCACAAAGGGTAAAATTAAAAAAGATAACATTCAATATCACAAAAAACAATAGCAAAAGAGAGCAAAAGAAAAATAAAATGTGTAGTCTAGCACCTATGAACAAAACCAATATCAAACAGTGCCTCCCCAGTAACGACACCAGATAACTTGTTGTCCTTGAAACTTATACCACAAGCGCACAGTATAGTTGTAACGTTTAACGGGTCATCCACTGGGAGTCAACAGTTGAGTATTGGCTTTCTTCAATGTTATTAGTTGTAACGCCTCGCTTCACAGAATACCCACGAAGTACAAGTCCATCCCAAATTCTCACAGAGAAGCGAGTGTTACGAAGGAAAAGAGAAAAGTACAAAAGAAACCGGGAGGCCACTGTGCACTGCTGGGGTAGTACCTGTAATGTTTCCAAATTCAAACAAACAAGACAAGGCACATAAAGAACCAAAACCAACAACTAGAGAATAAACACTGAAATAACAAAGACTATATCTATATCCTCCATCATTATACACCATCATATCCATCGTTATACATCAGCAACTCACCCCCAAAAAGAGACCCAAAAGTACAAGAGTCACACACACTCATCTCACACCCCAAACCCACACTCAACTCAAACTCAACTCCACATATCTCCAGCCACCAGCTCTATAAGCCTGAAAACCACAAATTGGAGCACTTTAACACGTGCCCCAGTAGGATATCCAACTCCACCTCAAATGCCACTCCTAACTATGCAACTACGTGCATGATAATGCAATAACATGACATGGCAGGATAACAATAACAAAAGTACGTAAAGCTGTAAATGGGTACGAGGGAAGAGGTTACAATAATACCTCAAAAATAAGAGCATACACAATAATGCAATGGGGTGCAATGGGAAGGGACAACAACACAAGTAACAACAAGTGCAAGGAATGGTAAATGACAACATGGGCAAGCTAAAGTAGGAACAACAAGTAAACAACAATGAAACTACATGAGCCAAACAAATAGAGGAGAGCACATCAATAATATTAAGTGCAAGGGAAAGATTTAATTTAATTAGTTTTTGTTATTATCGGAACTGGGTATCAAGTAGAACATACATGCATGGGCCTCACCCGGTAATGTGGGTGGAAAACTAGGACTCTCCGTCGCGCTAGCCCATCAGGAGCCTATGATCCCCCCCAGATACACTGTTACAAAAGGGATTCAAAACTTTACCCACTCCCCGCCTCATAGGCTACGTCAGGAGTGCGAGTGAAACCACAAAGCATGTCCATCCCATATGCCTACATGGTACTCGGGTTTCCCCCCAACCCCATGTTTTTTGCTCACCCTCCTTTAAGAGGACCGAGTCATTTATTTACTTATAAAACATACATGCATCAATGTGAAAGAAACATCATGTTGGCATGACCATATCACTTTCTTTCCATTCTATTCTTTTCATAGTTCACAACATTCTTAGGACATGCATCTCCTTGTGCATTCCCTTTTCCAATTTCATATATCACAACAAAGGCCATATCTCAACCAAGCCAACCTCACACCATCAAAAAGCATCCATAGATTCATTAAACAAAGATTACTTTCACAACTTGGAGACAACATATAACATAAGAGAAACATGCATGATGAAGCAATTTAAGGGAAACATAAACATATAAGTGAGGGTGATAGCTTAGAGCAACATATGTGAACATGCACTTTATGTCTCAACCATTCATCACCATGGAACAACAATAATTAAGAGCAATCATGGCAAGAATAACCACAAATAGGGTTTAAGAACAACACTCCCCAAACTTCAGCTTGCAGGAAATTGCAGGCAGTCAATAAAGGAGAAATGTTTTCAGGGAATTACAGTTCGAATCTCACAAAACTCACAACTACAAAGTTGTAGATATGGCAGTTTTCCATTCACCCACCAAATTTCAAAAAATTATATTAAGTGTGTGATTTATGGTGCTCAATTTTCTAACAGATATAATTTCTGTAGAAAAACAGAAACATTGCATCAACTTAATCAATGATTTACTCCTAATTACAATCAGATCTGGTTGGAATGCAAAACATGATTATTGTGTATCTTGAAGAGTAGGTATCCATAATGTCCTAAAACACCTAATTTCATTAAGTACAGAGGTAGTTAAGACTGTTTTCGTGAAGGGTGTCAAAACTAACACAATTCTGCTAAACTATCCCTAATTTCTGAACTGAACATATGACATATTATATATGATTATGTGGGTAGAATTTCGTGAACTACATGAATTTTTCAGATTTTATTACAGGCTAAACTAAGACTGAATCACGTATCAACACAGGGCAGACTCTGCAAGAAATCTGAAAACAGAATAACATCAACTTTGGATTAAATCCTTATCACAAAACATATTATGAGCATGGGAGCATCATCATTAGCTTCTAAGGTATTCATGTAAAATCTTTTCAACATAAAGTTGGCACTTTTATCATACTAGCACAATAAGAAGCACAAATAAAGCATGTAGAGATGAAAAGCTGATAACTTGGTTTATAACATAAACCCTTTTTAGCAAGGAAGATGCATGCAACTGACATAGAGTTGGAGAGGGATTCCTACCTCTTCAAAGCCTTATCTTCTTCCTCTTACAACATCCATGAAAAGCTCAATGAAAGCCCCTTACAAGATCTCCCATAAGGTCTCCATTTTGGCTAGCAAAACTTCCCCATTCCTTGCTTTAAACTCATCCACTTGCTAACATATTGGACTAGGGATTAAAGGGAGATGAAAAGAAGAAGTTTTGGTGGAAAAAATGAGAGCAAGAGAGATGAAGGGGAGGGGAGCACGAAATTGAGAAGAGGGAGCGAGAAAAATGGGAGTGAAAAGAGAGAAGTTGGGTTTAAATGCTAAGGCTTTTATCCATCCTTCTACACAATTCTTCTCTTCTCTTTTTCTTTCTCTTTTTCTTTTCTTTTTCTTTTTCCTTTAATCCTCTTTTCTTTTTTACTTAAGGAACGAATCTCCTTAGCACACACCCCCTGTCATGCCCCATTCTCGTATATACCTTATACGACATCCCATAGCGGGGAAAAGGAAGGATGGAGCCTGACAAGCCGTGGTATCACACCAAGCGTGAAAGGTAAACACACAATAAGCAGGCCACTGCGAATGCTGGGATCATACATCACAGATATATAAAAGAAAGAAACAACACATAGTGTCATCACAAAGAGTACATATCCACAGAATCACATAACCATAGAACGTACGACACTGGCATCAAGTACAAAGTGACTGACTCAAGTACATACATGAGAACTGATACAAGCCACCAACATATAACACAGCTACAAAAGACAACTCACTCACCACTCAACCCATCTCACACTACAAAACATAACCCAAAAAGTGGTGTCCCCAAACCAAAACCCACGTCTAAGGAGTCTCCTGAGGGAGACTCTGCTCTGGTGTCCTCTGCTCAAGACCTGAAAAGTAAAATGAGCACGTCAAATGTGCCCAGTAGGAAACTAACTAGGGTGGAGAAAATTATTTAGGGTTACGAGTGTAAAGACAATAGGAGTGCAAGCAACCAAGGTAAAAAGTACAACACACAAGAATGCAACAACAACAACACATATATGGTTCATTAATTAGTTAATGTTAGTGATTTTTGGAAGCCTGTGTATCACCTAACGATAAGGGCCTGGACTCCACCCCAAATTTGGAGTGAGCATAGCACACGACGCAGTGGACACGGGCACTGTACGCCGGGCCTCTCAGCTCCCCCGTACCTGGCAGGAGTGAGGCTCTCCACATAATAACACAACCTCCGTATGTCCCCTCCACTTCCGGTAAAGGCGAGTGGGTGTAAATATCACATATCACATATCATTTTCCCAACTTCTCGGTCTAGCCCCTTATAATTAAGTTATGACCAACCTTCCCCCCATCCCAATACTAGGATGTTCACTCGCCTTAGAGCAGATCGAGACAGCCCAGTTAACATGCCATGTGTTATCATATTCAAAGGCCATATCCGAGTTTATAAATGTGACACATTACACAACATTTTTAATGGCCCTTTTTCCATGTCCTTCAATTTCGCATTCATTTGGGCATTTTTACGAACATATGGTGTTCGCCATGTAAATGGAAAGTGTCACACCATAAAATTTAGTAACAAATAGCATAACCAAACTTAAATACATGCATCAACATCATTCATGCATATGGAGTGGAAAATTGACATTATCACACAAATCCAACTTCACTCAACACAAGCCAACATGCTGAAATTGCAAGAACAGCTGGAAAGTCAGTATTTTAACCTATTTTTATTATGAATTGGACAAAACTCAAAGAATGAAAGTTGAAGATATATCAGTCCTGGGTTCACCCATACAATTTCATGCAGAAATATGAAGTATATGATTTATAGTGAATTATTTAGTAAAATGTGTCCAATCTGTTTTTCAGACAGACTTCTGGATCTGTGTTAAAAGCCAAATTTGAGCATGTTAGGGCCAGAATTATGACATATGAGCACTCTGATGAACTTTTAGTAAAACTTCTTACGTTTCCAACAAGACTAAAATCATCACAATCCATATAGTGTGCAGGTAATAGTGCTCATTTTTCTGAACTATGTACAGATTGACAGAATTTCAGACATCTTGCACACAATGAATTTTTACTCCTACTTATTGAACTCAACATATGACACATTTTATATGAATTTGGGGTAGGACTTCAGGATCTACAGCTACGTATTTGTTTCAGCAAGTGATTCCAACTACAGAAATCAAAATTGATGTGTAAACACACATACAGAATTCTGTTTTTCAGGAGAGGGAAATTGGCTAGGAAATACAAGGAAAAGTTTGATCTTTTGGGTCTTTTGCACATACCAAACATGAAACCAAGATTATAAACATCATAAATTTCATCATAACATACTCATAGCTCTAAATAAAAATCCATAACCCTAGACTAGAATCCTACCTCAATGAAGTCTCCTCCTTTCTCTCTTCTCTTTCTCTTCTTTCCCTTTTCTTTTTTCCTTGAAAGCTAGGGGTTTTCCTTGAATTTTTTTGGAAGCAAAAGCTAGAGTTTTTGGGGTGTTGATGGAGGAGAAAATGGAAAGGGGAATTTCATTCAAGGGGGGAAGAAATGGGAGGAGAAACAAGAAAGGAGAAGAAAGTTAAAGAAAGGTGTAGAAATGCTATAAAAAAATCTAACTCTAGAATTCTCTTTAGGATAAGCATGCATAGGATAAAATGACCTTAATACCCCTCCAAAATTACCCCTCAAGTTCCAAGTATGTACAAGTTTTCAATTACTTTATGCACACCCGACTTCAGGATGTACGCACAGCAGTTTTAGGCCAAAAGACCGTTTTGCCCCTGGTCTTTCTAAAAATTTACGGGTGTGCCACTAAACCCATCCCTTTTCACACTAGCCCCTCTCACCCTAACCCACTCTTTCAAACTTTTACAAGTTTGACATTTCTTTACACACCCACTTTTACTCTACACACACACTTCCACCCGTATAGTCAAATGACCAAAATGCCCCTACACTCTTCACGAATTTACATGACTGCCACGAGCCACATTCACGCCATAACACCTCTCATCAACTCATTATATTCCCTCTGCCAGTGCGTAGAGGGTTACCATATCGGTCGCCTTATAGAACTAAACAGGCCGTGACACCCCCTTCTCCTTACACACACATCACCCTCTAATTACTAAAGAGCCATCACTATGCACACTCTCTCTTACTATGCACACACACTTAACTAACTAATCACAATTATGCGATCCATATTTAACAAATACAAATGCCAATATAATTACACACTAACATGCTATTCAATACAAATACTTAATACAACTAACAATACTTAATACAAATACAAATACAATCACCAATATAATTAACACAAATATGTCACACAAAGGTAAACACACAAGCATACTAGTCACATAGGCAATACGAATAATAGACCAATAACAAGGATCCACTAGCAATACTACACAAATATAAACACACATTATTTAGTACCCAATGCAACCAATAGAACAATTATTATACACACTACATACCATACTACACACACTACATGTATGCAATCATACATACACTACATAACACACAAATACAGACACCCTACTGTATATGACATGTAGGCCATTACATTAGCTGCGTAATCAATTATGAATCTAAGTAATGAATGCAAAGAAGAGATATCAATATGGAAAAGTGCTAGAGCCAAGTATCACCACTATTGAATTTAAACTAGGATTGATTTGGGTTGATGATCGCTTCCGGATATACACCCAGAGAACAATGTAGTTTTACCGTAAGTGCACGGTTAAGTGGCAAGCGGGTATCGAATCACAGGGAGGACTAATGACAATACTCTATTTTGGTTACTAAGCTATTTGGTGGAAAAGTCATTTGAGAATGGATGGTGTAACAATTGTTTGAGTAACAATGCAAATTCAATATAATAAAGATGTCTAGGGCTAGGGAATCCCCACTATGGATTTTCAAGTCATCGACGTGAGTTATGAAATACCATGCAATCAAACTCGAGTTAAGGTGACCTTGCCGCAACTAATTGGAGAACCAACTCACGATGTCGCGCTTTTGTAGCTCTATAGCACTCTAAACTAGAGCCTCGCTGTTGCGCAAGCCTAGTTTAGACTACTAGAATTAAGATCGGTAATCTCGTCCAATCCAAACTCAAGCTCGATGTCGTGCAACTTGAGTTTGGATCTTGATCTTGATAGTTCGTATCCATTCATTATCATGCAACGAATATGATTATATGAGAACAATAAAAATGCTAGCTTTGGTCACCGTCGCGCACTAAATCTAGGGAATTTCGCTTGTAAACCTAAATCAAATATCTAGGGTTTTCCTTGGATTAAGATCCTCTATAGAGCTCACGAGATCCAAGAGAAATCCCTATCTATCCGTAGTAAATCAATCAAGATCTAGCCTTTCAATCAAGCCTAATAGCATAGCAATTCAATAGATCTCACAATTAGATCCATAGGGTTCATCCATTTGCCCTAGAGCAAAGGAACTACTCACAAATCATATTAGGAATCAATAGAAAAACAAGATCAACAATGGAATTCATCATGCAATCAAAATCCAATAAGAGATATAGCATAAAAATCAAAACTTGCAAGAGATCAAGACAAACCAACATCGCTAAAGAAGCTTTCAATAGAAAATTAAGATCCAATCTTCAATCTCTCGTCATTACAAAAGCTAAAACTCTCATTAGAAACTAAGGAAAAATAGTTCTAAGGAGTCTATCTGGTCTCCCCTCGGGCTGGAGACAAAACTGGGTTTAATTACATGCCCAAAAGAACCAAAAAGTATAGACCAAACTGCCCCTACGCCGCCAGAAACCCTAGTTTTCCTGAATGGACGTCTGCGCCACTCGGCCGAGTGGAAGTATTACTCAGCCGAGTGAGAATTCTGACTCGGCCGAGTACGTCAGTCTGTAGATCGTCCAGAAAAATAGAGAAGTCGTCTTGGCTCTCTTCGAAATTTTGGCCTCCACTCGGGCGAGTGGAGTTCTTACTCGGCCGAGTGGAATTCACCACTCGGTCGAGCACATTGTGGTACTCAGGCTGGCAGATGTCGTCGTATCAGTCTTGCTCAGCCGAGTAGACTACGTCATTCGTCCGAGTGAACTGCCTTGCTCGGCCGAGTGGCATGTTTCAGAGATCATTTCTTCTCCTTTTTGCTTCCTCGTCGATTCCTTCGACACCCTTCTTCTTCCACTCATCCTCCAGTGTCGTTAACTCTCTGATATGATCATGAGCGATGCTCTGGTACGCGTGCAAGTCCTCAAGGCTCCAAATTGCACCCGATTGCTACATATCTCTGGAAATCAGACGAAAAACAAGAAATAGTGAAAAGTATCGCAACATCGTCAAATAATCATGAAAATCGCGATATGAGCAATTGAAATGGCATGCGAATATGCAGAAAAAAGGTGTAAAACATGAGCCTATCATTTGATCGATGGTTGAATTCAACAGACCGAAAGAGGTTGTCAGATCTTAGGGCATTCTCATACCCCCTACTTCTGTGATGCTATGATAGGACTACATACCCCATGACCAAGCCAACTTCTGTTGGTGCATCGATATGCGGTAGGTGCATTACTGACCGGCGCCCCGTTTACGGTTTGGGCGCGGTGTCGTTTTACCGCAAGCGCACGGTTAGTGTAGGGTGCGGGTTTATCGAACTCAGGGAGGTGGATGGCTTGAATGGCTACTAGCCTCGCCTAGGTTGTGTGCTAGCAAAGCGGATGATATGGTTGGAAGTGTAGAAATAATGGAAAGAAATGAAAAAGACATGAAATGAATCCCCGCTAACACGAGCAAGAGCACTTATGACACTTGGCATTCGACTTGACCCAGGGTGAGACATTGCCCCAAAAGGTGGTATCTAGCGTTCCATGGGCCTGATATTCCGGTCGATGCCCAGTACGCTAGGTCTACCCGGTTTCAGACGGTGGGCATTCCTATGTCCATTAACACCCTCCGCAACCGGGAGCATTAAGGCCACAATGATAACTCCCAACATTTCATCCAAGCCGTTCCCACGTGCGAGGACTCGATGTCAACGCTAGGGGCTTGAGCTGTGGCTAGGGAATCAACCAAGTTTATTCCCCCTTGGCCCGACGGTCAGAGGCGGTCTTTCTCCCGCCAATGACAACGAAACGCCCCCACGTAACCCTAATGGCCAAATAGGTCGAATGTGATTTCTAGCAATAAATCAAAGCGGATCTTGACTGGACAAGACACCGGACCCCAATACCCAACACATCTAGTGTGTTGCCGTACGAATTGGACTCAGATTGCTAGAAATCCTCATTGACACATTCCATCGAACACATACCATGCAATCAAGTCAAATGTAAATTTCCAAGTATCAATCCTACTCTAACCCGTATTAGGTTCACCAAACACTACTCAATGGTGAAGAACATAATAGAAAGCAATAAAAGTGACAAACACACATTCACCATCAAGCAAAATGAAAATAACACAAAGTAATGGAAAACAAGAGAAAGAAATACTTAGCTTGCAATTGAACCCATCAGTCCATTACAAGATTTATTGGAAGATAAAACCCTAATCTAAACTAACCTAAAGCTCCCAAGAAAGGGGAGGAAAAACTGCTGAAAAATGGGAGAGGATCCTCCACAAGTCGTGCACAATCCCATATAAATAAGCCCCCTCAAAACCCTTAACAGTTCGGGTCCAAAAACCCACTAAAACAGCTAAAACAGGCCCAACTGATCGGGTGGAAGTTCACCCGATCGGGTGGGAATAAACAGAGATGCACAGCTTCTGAAATTGACTCCAACCGATCGGTTGAAGTTAAATTTCAGACAGCAGCCAATTTCTGCACACAGCTGCGCTCAGAAAATTCCAAAAAAATGTAAAAAAATCGGATTTGGGCATGCAACCTATCGTTGGAAATCTAACGATGATGCCGACGCTAGAAAAATAAGAGATCACCCAAAATCCCTCTAGAATGATAGCAGATCTTCAATTAATGCATCAGCAGTGCGCGAAAGGGGAAGAAAAGGCCACCCGATCGGTTAAAGCATCAACCGATTGGGTGAGCTGCTTGTCGCTTTGGCCATCGGGCTTCAGAAGCTTCAACCGGGCGCTAAGGTGAGTAGGTGGCGTGACCGGGTCGTGAATTGTTGATCTTCACTTCAGATGAACCGATCGGTTGAGCTATCAACCGATCAGTTGGAATTACGCTTCAAATGGCCGAGAGTTCTGACGATCTCACCCGATCAGCGAACCGATCGGGTGAGCTGCTCTTTCTCTTCAGCTCCTGTCCGGGTGAGATACACGTGCATCAACCGATCGGTTGGCTGTGTCCAACCGATCGGTTGAGGGTTAAAATGTGGATTTCTTCATCGTTTGGCCCTTTGGGTCGCGCGTGACTCCTCCTGTTGCTCCGGGGACACATGATATTTCTTTATATGTCCCCAACGCTGGCAATCTCCTGCATTTACACAAAAACACAAAGAAGTAAAAGAAAACTAGAAATCACAAGAGAACGGATATGAAACAACAGAAAACGGCGAAAAATCACAAAGAAGACGTGCGTGAATATATAAAATATAAACGCACGTCAAAATCCCCCAAGCTGAACCCTTCCTCATCCTCGGGGAAGACGAGTGAGAGTAGGAGCTCGGAGGGAAAAAAATAGAGAGAGAGACAGAAAGAGAAATCAATATCCTAGATCGCCCATCAGGGCCGACAAAATCAAACACGCCACACTAAGCAAGCAAGCGACAAATCACAACACTAAACCAAGGAATATGAGTTCATACAAGTGTCGTGGGCCCACGCGGTGAAGCGCGAGTGAGTGTGGTCGTGTGCCAGTAGACGGTGTCCTTATCTACATTGTGCAATAAAGCTCCATATATACAAATCCAAGGAACGACCCAAATATCAATTCAATTCGAAATTGCGGTGAATAGTAGCTCAAGCATGCATGAGAAAAGTATAAGAATAGAAGCGTGTCATGCATCGGGGACTCCACAGCTAGGGACAAGGAAATCATCACACTATCACCTAGGTGACCGTTAGAAAGTTCCTATGCCAAGTATTTTCGAAAACGATGGAGGTTGAGTAGGTGTGGAGTAGAACACTCTGTGCAAATTCTCGCCTTCCCTTTATTCTTGGTAGATAGGAAAAATATTCACACGTGAATTTTTTTCTGGGTTTTGGGTATTTGTATTTTTTTTTGGAATTTTGGCTATACATATTTTTTTTATTTTTTCTTTTCTTGTGCGGTGTCGTTTTACCGCAAGTGCACGGTTAGTGTAGGGTGCGGGTTTATCGAACTCAGGGAGGTGGATGGCTTGAATGGCTACTAGCCTCAACCAGGTTGTGTATTAGCTACGCAGATAATATGGGTGGAAGTGTAGAAATAATGGAAAGAAATGAAAAGGACACGAAATGAATCCCCGCTAACACGGGCTAGAGCACTTATGATGTAACGGTCCGTATTTTTCAATGCAACTATTCACGTATTTTTCATTTTTTTAAACTATTTTATAATGGCTCGTCAGAAGTTTTAATTGATTTCACAATTCTTTATAAAAATATTTTGAAGTATCAGACTAGTTATGAAGTATTTTAGTAAGTTCGAGTTTCATCAAATACTCAAAACAATTCTGATAAAAATTCATTTTCAGTTATTACCGTTTTGGCTTAATGAATTTATTTTCTACTCAAACATCTTCAAAACGTTTTCAAACTTCTACGGTATCATCCTATGATCATTTAGGGCTCCCCGCATTAATTTCGTAATTTTCGGAAGACGAATCAATAGAGAACCCGCAAACCCGCTTTCTAAACATTTTGGCCTAAAACTAGTATCTCTGTAGCTCATACCCTGAAACGGACTTGTATTCGCGATCCTCGTGAAGATACGATCCCGTGGGTATGTTTTCGTAATTTTTCGGACACGTTTACTAGCAGGGGCAAAATCGTAATTTTGTATTTTTGACATTACCTACTAATTACGTTTTAACCTTTTTACTTAATTACTTTTTACCCTATTAGCTATTTTAATTTAACTTACCCCTACCTAACCCCTACACGTATGCCACCATGA
Source organism: Scilla litardierei (assembly GCA_030789695.1). Lineage (NCBI taxonomy): Eukaryota > Viridiplantae > Streptophyta > Magnoliopsida > Asparagales > Asparagaceae > Scilla > Scilla litardierei. The sequence continues at coordinate 32,082,979 of CM061133.1, forward strand.
GTTTCATGCCACACCCTAGTTTCCACCGTTTTTCAAAAAGCTATACCTAACTATTAATTACCACCTAACTCATTAAATTTGTCTTTTGACTACTAATTGATTAAACCCTATTTAACATCCCTAAACCCTCTCTCTTTCTCTCCCAGCCAAACCCCATCTCTCTCTCTCCCCTACCCTTCACAGCGGCCACCGAGCAGGCCCCAGCTCCCTTCGACAACGCATCCGCCCCCGCCTTCGACCACACCCCTACGCCCGCCTGAAGCCCGACGGCTTCGTCACCTCCGAGGCTCCGCCCAACCATGAAGCCCCTCGAGAGGCCCACGACGTCGCTCTGACCCCCTCCTCTCCGCTCCGACAACTCGAAGAAACCCCGTCCTCGCTCCTCTGACGGAGCGCCACCAGCAGCATCCCCGACGACGCTCCCGCCTCTGTGATGCCCTGAGCTCACCGACGTCTTCTTCGTGCCATCCAACACCGCACGCCCAAGCCTCTCGCCGTCGAGTCCCCTCAGACCAAGCAGCGGCCTGCTGCTTCATTCGCTCGTCGTCGCCGCTACGGGCCCGGAGCACCGCCATAGCACCGGTCTCACCGTCCGACACCTCAGTCTGCACACACGAGCCTCACCCACTCCCTCCGCCAAGCTCCGATCCCCTCTCGTTCACCGCCGTTTGTCTCACTCCGACGAAGTCCCACCGCCCTCTCTCGTGATCGCCGGAGCTCCTCGTAGCAGCGCAAAACCGCCGCCGCTGCTCGAGCTCTCTCCAAGCTTTGCCTCGCCACCGCCGTAAGCTCCAGCCACCGACGCCACTGACGAGCTCGCCCCGCCTCCAGAAGCTCCGCCTCGTCGTACGCCTCCAACGAAGACCCCAGATCCCGCTCCCTCTCTCCTCGCCTGCGACCCACGTCCACCGCCCTCCTCCCAACTTCGACTTCGACCCTCCCGTCTGCTTCTCCCCTTGCCGCTGCTCAGCCACACCACGCCCTCCGCCATGCCGCCTCGCCGCCGCTGACGCCGCTCCGCTCGCCGGCCACGTCGACAACACCCTCGCCATGTACGTACGAGAGAACGAAGACGAAGGGGTATGCGTTTTATATAATAACGTATTTTTTACAAAACAAGTATATACGTATTAGTATATTAAGGGTATTTTAATATTTTAGAAATTATTATATAAGTAAAATTGGTTTTAAACTTATAGTAAATAATATAACCCTAAGAAAATTACAAAACTAGCTCCAGAAAATCAGAAATTATGTTCTGGACTCAATGGAACTAGTTTCATCACAATCAGACGCTTAGTTTTTCCCGTATTAATTTTTAAGCCTAAAAGTTAAATATGTTATTTTCGTTCAAAAATCTGTAACTTATTATTTTCACGTACAACTTATACTTGATAAAAATATATGTTATAGTACTCTTCAATACGGTCATTTTGACAGCTCACTTGAACCATTCCGATACAAATTGCTTCCAGAATAAATGTTTGAATAAATACGTTACTAATTGAAAAATAATTTTTAAAGTATTTTTGAGCTTTTAAAAATTATAAAAATTACTATAAACTTCAGAAAAATATTTCCTCCTATAGTAAAATTATTTTCAACATATCTAGCCTATAGAAAAATTTAGAACGTTTTTCGACAACGTTTCGACCAGTTTAGAAAACCAAAACGATCGAATTATTTAAATAGAAATATAGCGTGCTTTAACCAATTGATTCTTGTGTTTGCAGGTACCAATCCTCGTGCACCAGCTTCTCTAGCTCCAACCTCGTCTTGCCACGACGAGCTTGAAATTAGTAAGTCACGACTAATTCTAACATTAGAAAATTAGATAAGTATACCCGAATGAACTTAGAACAACACTATAGCCTCCGAACGTCTACTTGACTTGAACCGAACTAGAGACCTAATCTAATAGGAAAAGTAATCAACTACAGATTACTTTGCCAACTTTCAACTTTGGTGGTTGTAGCACACAACCATCAACTTGGGTAAATTGTCTGCTAAACAATACTAGACACCTCAAATGTTGGACTTGTCTTTATCCTCACTTCGCTTGGCCAACTTGCTTTGGAAAGAATGTCTGGCTTTCTGGTTTTCAATAAGAAAGTCAACCAGTTGACTTGGTCTGACTAGTAACATGTGGAATATCGTATGGAATATCTTGTGGAATATCGTGTGGAACATCTCGTGGAACATCATGAAAAGGAAATGTACATAGAACACTTGACACATCACTGGGGTTTTTGGGGTAACTCATGGTTTGAGAGAGTGCGGGAGTGACTGGAGTTCGATCTTCCTGTCCCGTCGCCTGAGTTTTGGCATCCTGTCCTGCTGCCTGGGTTTTGGCAAAATACATGTCCCGCTGCCTGTGTTTTTGGCATTCGTCTGGGTCGCGCCCAGGCAAGAGATGGACTTGATGGTCACATATTGTACTCTCCGACTTGAGTCACGTAGTTCTAGTGTAGCTTGCATAATCACTTTTACTTTACGCACTACAGTCATCTTTACTTTACAAGTTCCATGCACATCACTCACTACACTTGTACAGTCACCAGTACATTACTTGTCGTACTTTTAGCTACAGCAGTAGTATGTTTCACTTGCTTAGCCTGCTTTACACTTGCACTACCACAGTACAATTACCCTCTCTTTTCAGTTCTGTTTGCCTCTACTTTTCAGTTGTGTACAGTTGTTGCTCAGTACTTTACTTTTCACTCTGGCCTGCTTGTACGTAGTTACTTTTGTCATACTTGTGCACTGCTTCTTTTCTATATTTAGAATTGTTGTGATTTACCTACGGTTCCATCTCCGTGGCACCACAGACGACGTACATATGGAAGTAGATGCTCCTGAGCTAATAGCGCCAGAATTTGACCGCAGCTTCCAGAGTTCTTTTCACTTATGTACTTTTCTTCTTTCATGTATATTTGTGGGGACATCTTGTACAGTATGGATTGTAATAATTGGACACTATTTGAGTATTTTTATACATCTCTACATCGTGGCTATTTTGTTTTCACTGGTAACCTGCAGGACCTGCGCAAATATCAAAAAAAATAACGGGCCCCCGGGAGCGGGTCGTTACAAGTTTTGGTGGCCCACGCAGGTCCGCGCTAACTACCTCGTGAACAATATAGCAAGATCAGGGTGTACAATATAAAATACTCAAATTAACCTCGAGTAATGTCTCGAGTGTTCACATGTATTTGATATACGGGTGAAGTATCCTTATTACCATCTTCATTAGGTCTTCCTTGATCCTCATCGCTTCCTTTGAATTCTTAACCCTTGCTTAGGAACTCGTGTTCCATTCTTGGTTATACCCTCCCTAGTAACCTCTTTTGCTAGCAGTTATAGTGATTTTTCATAGGTTGAACTATCTACCCACTTTATAACCTTTCCTTCAGTTGATGATGGCACGCATATAAATGATAAGCTTCCTTCAATGGACCATGATCCGGTCAATGTGCTTGGCTAAGTTTGTTGGATGACCCTTGCTAGACTTGGGATAAGTGATCCTGGCTTAGTCACTTCCCTGGCCGTGTTCCGCTGGACCGCAAGGACGTGAATCATGAGTATGTAACGCCATCGATCTTCGTCACTATCACACATCCTTTAACTTAATGAACTTTCGATTGACCTTCTTAGAAACTTTCTATTTTTAGTTCGCCGAAACTCTAGCTATGTCTATTTTAAGGAGGGTAGTGTTCGCTTTCCGATCACCAGAAGTCCGAGTTCGACAACGGAAGCGAATTGAAGGATGCTCAGAAGTATTGGAGGATGGTGCTAGAGAATTTGAGACAAACCAAACCGAGACGTGCAAGCATGAGCAGCTACATTTTCTGTGTCTTTCTTGAACTTGCAGTCTTCTTTCTGTACCTGATTTTCCCATGGGTCGAATCCTTTTTCCACCTACCATTCCCCCCTCTTTATTTGCTTTGTCCGCTTCCTCACCTCGAGCCCCGTTCCTGCCTAACCTAGCCTACACTACCAACGACTTTCGGTGCCCCCCTTTTTCTTTAAGGACCACCCTCTTCTTCCTCACCAAGCCACCCCTTGGTTTCCCCTACGCCGTATCGACTTCCACTCCTCCTCCCGGCCTCTTCCCCAAGCGAACTCGGCCTATCTCGCCTCAAGCTCCTTCGGTCTCACCCGAAGCTCCACTACTTCACTCCACTCCGGTGGCACCCACCACGTCAAGCAGTCGCAGCCACCATAGATCGACAACCACCGATGGCCCTCCGACGATATGTTTTGGGATTTTTGGCCTTGGCAACGACCCTCGCCGCCACCCTCGCTACCGATGTGTGGCTGAGATCTTGGGAAGCCGTGATCCTTGGGCTTCTCTTGAGCTCTATGCCCTGGGTATCACTGAGACTGAGATCCCGTTTGGGCTTCCTCTTGCGTTTACTTCTTTTGGTTTGCGGAAAAGTGTGTTTTTGGTTGTTTACTTGTTGGGTGATGTTGAGTGTTGTGAATGTCAAGTATTGGTCTACGGAAGGAGTGATGGTGATGATTATTGGCATGATATTAGCCTTGGGTGTTGAAGTTGGATGTAGGCCTTGTACTTGGCTCTGGATGAGAGCTTGGATCTTGCCTTATTGTGGGATATTATAGAGATTGATGGAAGGAATACTGGCAGTGAATACTGACTTTGGGTGTTGGCCTTGTACTTACCTTTGGGCGTTGATTTGGACGTTAGCATGTGGTTGGGCATTATGGAGATTGATGTCGTTGGTACCTGTGGATTAGTCGATACATGCTATACATCTTTGGCTAGACCCAGTTAGTCACCAGTAGCACGAATAAACTTTATGGTCTTCCGTTTTTATAGCTTGCTACTGGCTTATCACCTCAGGTTCCAAGTTCGAACAGAGGTTGTCATCATAATAGCCCTCATTTTCATGTGATGTTATTATCTCATGTTAATTTTGGGCTACTTGAGAAGTCAGAATAACTATTGTGATGCTACTGGTCTCAGGAATAGTTACGGAAGCTATGGTGATATCAATAGTATGTATTCATATATAACATCTCTTGTTTTCTTGATGTTATGATATCACATTATATTTCATGCTATTAACAACTTATTTTTCATTTATCAAAATCATTCATCAAGCCTTCCTTTCGATCATTTGATTTGCTTAGGCAATGATCGGCCTTTTTAATTCCGAGGACGGAATTATTTTAAGGAGGGTAGAATGTAACGGTCCGTATTTTTCAATGCAACTATTCACGTATTTTTCATTTTTAAACTATTTTATAATGGCTCGTCAGAAGTTTTAAGTGATTTCAAAATTCCTAATAAAAATATTTTGAAGTATCAGACTAGTTATTAAGTATTTTAGTAAGTTCGAGTTTCATCAAATACTCAAAACAATTCTGATAAAAATTCATTTTAAGTTATTACCGTTTTGGCTTAATGAATTTATTTTCTATTCAAATATCTTCAAAACGTTATCAAACTTCTACAGTATCATCCTATGATCATTTAGGGCTCCCCGCATTAATTTCGTAATTTTTGGAAGACGAATCAATAGAGAACCCGCAAACCCGCTTCCTAAACGTTTTGGCCTAAAACTAGTATCTCTGTAGCTCATACCCAGAAACGGACTTTGTATTCGCGATCCTCGTGAAGATACGATTCCGTGGGTATGTTTTCGTAATTTTTCGGACACGTTTACTAGTAGGGGCAAAATCGTAATTTTGTATTTTTGACATTACCTACTAATTACCTACTAAGTCGTGCACAATCCCATATAAATAAGCCCCCTCAAAACCCTTAACAGTTCGGGTCAAAAACCCACTAAAACAGCTAAAACAGGCCCAACCGATCGGGTGGAAGTTCACCCGATCGGGTGGGAATAAACAGAGATGCACAGCTTCTGAAATTGACTCCAACCGATTGGTTGGACTCCCAACCGATCGGTTGAAGTTAAATTTCAGACAGCAGCCAATTTCTGCACACATCTGCGCTCAGAAAATTCCAGAAAAATGTAGAAAAATCGGATTTGGGCATGCGACCTATCGTTGGAAATCTAACGACGATGCCGACGCTAGAAAAATAAGAGATTGCCCAAAATCCCCCTTGAATGATAGCAGATCTTCAATAAATGCATCAGCAGTGCGCTAAAGGGGAAGAAAAGGCCACCCGATCGGTTAAAGCATCAACCGATCGGGTGAGCTGCTTGTCGCTTTGGCCATCGGGCTTCAGAAGCTTCAACCGGGCGCTAAGGTGAGCAGGTGGCGTGACCGGGTCGTGAATTGTTGATCTTCAGCTTCAGATGAACCGATCGGTTGAGCTATCAACCGATCGGTTGGAATTACGCTTCAAATGGCCGAGAGTTCTGTCGATCTCACCCGATCAGCGAACCGATCAGGTGAGCTGATCTTTCTCTTCAGCTCCTGTCCGGGTGAGATACACGTGCATCAACCAATCGGTTGGCTGTGTCCAACCGATCGGTTGAGGGCTGAAATGTGGATTTCTTCATCGTTTGGCCCTCTGGGTCACGCGTGACTCCTCCCGTTGCTCCGGGGACTTATGATATTTCTTTATATGTCCCCAACGCTGGCAATCTCCTGCATTTACACAAAAACACAAAGAAGTAAAAGAAAACTAGAAATCACAAGAGAACGGATATGAAACAACGGAAAACGGCGGAAAATCACAAAGAAGACGTGCGTGAATATATAAAATATAAACATACGTCAAAATCCCCTAAGCTGAAGCCTTCATCGTCCTCGAGGAAGACGAGTGAGAGTAGGAGCTCGGAGGGAAAAAAAATAGAGAGAGAGAGAGAGAGAAAGAGAAATCAAAATCCTAGATCGCCCGTCAGGACCGACAAAATCAAACAGGCCACACTAAGCAAGCAAGCGACAAATCACAACACTAAACCAAGGAATATGAGTCCATACAAGTGTGTGGGCCCACGCGGTGAAGCGCGAGTGAGTGTGGTCGTGTGCCAGTAGACGGTGTCATTATCTACATTGTGCAATAAATCTCCATATACACAAATCCAAGGAACGACCCAAATATCAATTCAATTCGAAATTGCGGTGAAACTCAAGCATGCATGAGAAAAGTATAAGAATATAAGTGTGTCATGCATCGGGGACTCCACAGCTAGGGACTAGGAAATCACCACACTATCGCCTAGGTAACCGCTAGAAAGTTCCTATGCCAAGTGTTTTCGAAAACGATGGAGGTTGAGAAGGTGTGGAGTAGAACACTCGGTGCAAATTCTCGCCTTCCCTTTATTCTTGGAAGATAGGAAAAATATTCACACGGGAATTTTTTTCTGGGTTTTGGGTATTTGTATTTTTTTTTGGAATTTTGGCTACACATATTTTTTTTCTTTTTTTTTCTTTTCTTGCACTGTGTCGTTTTACCGCAAGTGCACGGTTAGTGTAGGGTGCGGGTTTATCGAACTCAGGGAGGTGGATGGCTTGAATGGCTACTAGCCTCGCTTAGGCTGTGTGTTAGCTACGCAGATAATATGGGTGGAAGTGTAGAAATAATGGAAAGAAATGAAAATTACACGAAATTAATCCCCACTAACACTGGCTAGAGCACTCATGACACTTCGCATTCGACTTGACCCAGGGTGAGACATTTCCCCAAAAGGTGGTACCTAGCGTTACATGTGCCCGAAATTCCGGTCGATGCCCAGTATGCTAGGTCACCCGGTTTCGGACGGTGGGCATTCCCATGTCGATTAACACCCTCCGCAACCGGGAGCATTAAGGCCACAATGATAACTCCCAACATTTCGTCCAAGCCGTTCCCACGCGCGAGGACTCGAGGTCAACGCTAGGGGCGTGAGCTGTGGCTAGGGAGTCAACCGCCAATTTTATTTCCCCTTGGCCCGACGGTCAGAGGCGGTCTTTCTCCCGCCAATGACAATGAAACGCCCCCGCGTAACCATAATGGCCAAATAGGTCGAATGTGATTTCTAGCAATACATGAAAGCGGATCTTGACTGGACAAGACACCGGACCCCAATCCCCAACACATCTAGTGTGTTGCCGTACGAATTGGACTCAGATTGCTAGAAATCCCCATTGACACATTCCATCGAACACATACCATGCAATCAAGTCAAATGTAAATTTCCAAGCATCAATCCTACTCTAACCCGTATTAGGGTTCATCAAACACTACTCAATGGTGAAGAACATAATAAAAAGCAATAAAAGTGACAAACACACATTCACCATCGAGCAAAATGAAAATAACACAAAGTAATGGAAAACAAGAGAAAGAGATACTTAGCTTGCAATTGAACCCATCAATCCATTACAAGATTTATTGGAAGATAAAACCCAAATCTAAACTAACCAAAAGCTCCCAAGAAAGGGGAGGAAAACTGCTGAAAAATGGGAGAGGATCCTCCACAAGTCGTGCACAATCCCATATAAATAAGGCCCCTCAAAACCCTTAATAGTTCAGGTCCAAAAATCCACTAAAACAGCTAAAACAGGCCCAACCGATCGGGTGGAAGTTCACCTGATCGGGTGGGAATAAAAAAAGATGCACAGCTTCTGAAATTGACTCCAACCGATAGGTTGGACTCCCAACCGATCGGTTGAAGTTAAATTTCAGACAGCAGCCAATTTCTGCACACAGCTGCGCTCAGAAAATTCCAAAAAAATGTAGAAAAATCGGATTTAGGCATGCGACCTATCGTTGGAAATCTAACGACGATGCTGACGCTAGAAAAATAAGAGATCACCCAAAATCCCTCTGGAATGATAGCAGATCTTCAATGAATGCATCAGCAGTGCGCGAAAGGGGAAGAAAAGGCCACCCGATCGGTTAAAGCATCAACCGATCGGGTAAGCTACTTGTCGCTTTGGCCATCAGGCTTCAAAAGCTTCAACCGGGTGCTGAGTTGAGCAGGTGGCGTGACCGGGTCGTGAATTGTTGATCTTCAGCTTTAGATGAACTGATCGGTTGAGCTATCAACCGATCGGTTGGAATTACTCTTCAAATGGCCGAGAGTTCTGACGATCTCACCCGATCAGCGAAGCGATCGGGTGAGCTGCTCTTTCTCTTCAGCTCCTGTCCGGGTGAGATACACGTGCATCAACCGATCGGTTGGCTGTGTCCAACTGATCGGTTGAGGGCTGAAATGTGGATTTCTTCATCGTTTGGCCCTCTGGGTCGCGCGTGACTCCTCCCGTTACTCTGGGAACTCATGATATTTCTTTATATGTCCCCAACGCTAGCAATCTCCTGCATTTACACAAAAACACAAAGAAGAAAAAGAAAACTAGAAATTACAAGAGAACGGATATTAAACAATGGGAAACGGCGGAAAATCACAAAGAAGACGTGCGTGAATATATAAAATACAAACGCACGTCAAAATCCCCCAAGCTGAACCCTTCCTCGTCCTCGAGGAAGACGAGTGAGAGTAGGAGCTCGGAGGGAAAAATAGAGAGAGAGACAGAAAGGGAAATCAAAATCCTAGATCGCCCGTCAGGGCCGAAAAAATCAAACACGACACACTAAGCAAGCAAGCGACAAATCACAACACTAAACCAAGGAATCTAGGTACATACAAGTGTCGTGGGCCCACGCGGTGAAGCGCGAGTGAGTGTGGTCGTGTGCCAGTAGACGGTGTCATTATCTACATTGTGCAATAAAGCTCCATATACACAAATCCAAGGAACGACCCAAATATCAATTCAATTCGAAATTGCGGTGAATAGTAGATCAAGCATGCTTGAGAAGAGTATAAGAATAGAAGCGTGTCATGCATCGGGGACTCCACAGCTAGGGAGTAGGAAATCACCACATTATCGCCTAGGTAACCGCTAGAAAGTTCATATGCCAAGTGTTTTCGAAAACGATGGAGGTTGAGTAGGTGTGGAGTAGAACACTCGGTGCAAATTCTCGCCTTCCCTTTATTCTTGGTAGATAGGAAAAATATTCGCACGTGAATTTTTTTCTGGGTTTTGGGTATTTGTATTTTTTTGGAATTTTGGCTACACATATTTTTTTCTTTTTTTTCTTTTCTTGCACGGTGTCGTTTTACTGCAAGTGCACGGTTAGTGTAGGGTGCGGGTTTATCGAACTCAGGGAGGTGGATGGCTTGAATGGCTACTAGCCTCGCCTAGGTTGTGTGTTAGCTACGCAGATAATATGGGTGGAAGTGTAGAAATAATGGATAGAAATGAAAATGACACGAAATGAATCTCCGCTAACACGGGCTAGAGCACTCATGACACTTGGCATTCGACTTGACCCAGGGTGAGACATTGCCCCAAAAGGTGGTACCTAGCGTTCCATGGGCCAGATATTCTGGTCGATGCCCAGTACGCTAGGTCTACCCGGTTTCGGACGGTGTGCATTTCCATGTCCATTAACACCCTCCGCAACCGGGAGCATTAAGGCCACAATGATAACTCCCAACATTTCGTCCAAGCCGTTCCCACGCGCAAGGACTCGATGTCAATGCTAGGGGCGTGAGCTGTGACTAGGAAGTCAACTGCCAAGTTTATTCCCCTTGGCCCGACGGTCAGAGGCGGTCTTTCTCCCGCCAATGACAATGAAACACCCCCTCGTAACCCTAATGGCCAAATAGGTCGAATGTGATTTCTAGCAATACATCAAAGCGAATCTTGACTGGACAAGACACCGGACCCCAATCCCCAACACATCTAGTGTGTTGTCGTACGAATTGGACTCAGATTACTAGAAATCCCCATTGACACATTCCATCGAACACATACCATGCAATCAAGTCAAATGTATTTCCAAGCATCAATCCTACTCTAACCCGTATTAGGGTTCATCAAACACTACTCAATGGTGAAGAACATAATAGAAAGCAATAAAAGTGACAAACACACATTCACCATCGAGCAAAATGAAAATAACACAAAGTAATGGAAAACAAGAGAAAGAAATACTTAGCTTGCAATTGAACCCATCAATCCATTACAAGATTTATTGGAAGATAAAACCCTAATCTAAACTAACCTAAAGCTCCCAAGAAAGGGAAGGAAAAACTGCTGAAAAATGGGAGAGGATCCTCCACAAGTCGTGCACAATCCCATATAATTAAGCCCCCTCAAAACCCTTAACAGGTCGGGTCCAAAAACCCACTAAAACAGCTAAAACAGGCCCAACCGATCGGGTGAAAGTTCACCCGATCGGGTGGGAATAAACAGAGATGCACAGATTCTGAAATTGACTCCAACCGATCGGTTGGACTCCCAACCGATCGGTTGAAGTTAAATTTCAGACAGCAGCCAATTTCTGCACACAGCTGCGCTCAGAAAATTCCAAAAAAATGTAGAAAAATCGGATTTGGGCATGCGACCTATCGTTGGAAATCTAACGACGATGCCGACGCTAGAAAAATAAGAGATCGCCTAAAATCCCTCTAGAATGATAGCAGATCTTCAATGAATGCATCAGCAGTGCACGAAAGGGGACGAAATGGCCACCCGATCGGTTAAAGCATCAACCGATCAGGTGAGCTGCTTGTCGCTTTGGCCATCGGGCTTCAGAAGCTTCAACCGGGCGCTGAGGTGAGCAGGTGGCATGACCGGGTCGTGAATTGTTTATCTTAATCTTCAGATGAACCGATCGGTTGAGCTATCAACCGATCGATTGGAATTACGCTTCAAATGGCCGAGAGTTCTGTCGATCTCACCCGATCAGCAAACCGATCAGGTGAGCTGCTCTTTCTCTTCAGCTCCTATCCAGGTGAGATACGCGTGCATCAACCGATCGGTTGGTTGTGTCCAACCGATCGGTTGAGGGCTGAAATGTGGATTTCTTCATCGTTTGGCCCTCTGTGTCGCGTGTGACTCCTCCCGTTGCTCCGGGGACTCATGATATCTTCTTTATATGTCCCCAACGCTGGAAATCTCCTGCATTTACACAAAAACACAAAGAAGTAAAAGAAAACTAGAAATCACAGGAGAACGTGTATGAAACAACGGAAAACGGCGGAAAATCACAAAGAAGACGTGCGTGAATATATAAAATCTAAACGCGCGTCAAAATCCCCTAAGCTGAACCCTTCCTCGTCCTCGAGGAAGACGAATGAGAGTAGGAGCTCGGAGGGAAAAATAGAGAGAGACAAAGAGAAATCAAAATCCTAGATCGCCCGTCAGGACCGACAAAATCAAACATGCCACCCTAAGCAAGCAAGCGACAAATCACAACACTAAACTAAGGAATATAAGTCCATACAAGTGTCGTGGGCCCACGCGGTGAAGCGTGAGTGAGTGTGGTCGTGTGCCAGCAGACGGTGTCATTATCTACATTGTGCAATAAAGCTCCATATACACAAATCCAAGGAACGACCCAAATATCAATTCAATTCGAAATTGCGGTGAATAGTAGCTCAAGCATGCCTGAGAAGAGTATAAGAATAGAAGCGTATCATGCATCGGGGACTCCACAGCTAGGGAGTAGGAAATCACCACATTATCGCCTAGGTAACCGCTAGAAAGTTCCTATGCCAAGTGTTTTCGAAAACGATGGAGGTTGAGAAGGTGTGGAGTAGAACACTCGGTGAAAATTCTCGCCTTCCCTTTATTCTTAGTATATAGGAAAAATATTCACACTGGAATTTTTTTCTGGGTTTTGGGTATTTGTTTTTTTTTGGAATTTTGGCTATACATATTTTTTTCTTTTCTTTTCTTTTTTTGGGTTTTTCTTCTCTCTTTTTTTTGGATTTTTTGGATTTTGGGGTATATACATGTGTACTCTCCCATGTGGAAGAACGGTACACGACGCGGGGATTTGCACCAAGTAAAACAAAAAAGAAATCAGAATCTAAACACTTGGGCAAAGGAGAAATTTCTCGCAAATCAGAGCATAAGCTAAATGTGTAATCCTAGTCCTATTTGTGAAATCCCGACACATGCGAATTGAAATATATGATATAAATATAATCTATGCATATAGAAGCAGACAGTAGAAGCAAATACCGCATATTCAAATCAAAGCATGATAATCTAGGGGTCAACCAATGACAATCATATAAATCAACGTCACAAAGTAGAAGCACACCAACTAGCTAGTCACGACACACGACTCACACAAGAGCAAAGTGAACCCACGATGCATGAAATGCAATAGGACTCGGCTTCCTAGGGTTAGTGAAAGTGATAATCGTAGCTATGCTATGTGTGTGTGTAATTCCGTGGCAATTCATCATATGGGGTCATCTCTAGGAGAGGGAGATAAAAAGATGAGAAGAAAAAGAAAAACACGATGAAAACGACTCAAAAACAAAGAAAAAGACACAACCGACGCACAAAGTGCGACTCCCCCAAGATGAAACTTGCATTGCCCTCAATGCAATAGTAGTAAATACGGGAGGGTAATGATAATGGGGGGTACGCACCGACTCAAAAATAACGAAAAACATGGAAAACACACAAACGAAATAGAAAAATAAAAAGAATGAAAAAGAAACACAGAAAATAAATGATAGAAAAGCACATCCACACGACACATATAAACAGGCACACAACAACGAAATCACACGACAACACACATAAAAATCGATTTCCCCCAAGCTGGACATGATAATGCTAGCGAAATGATATGATCAATGTGATGCAGAAAAATGCTAGGGGGAGATCGGAAAAGAAAAAGAAAGAAATCAAAATGCAGGAGAGGACGAGTCCTCGTCCTCCTCGGTAGAGGATGGGGTGAAATGATAGAAGGGCACGACATGATGTGTTATTATAATGCAAAAGCAAACCCTAGATACGCTCCCATCGCTAATGAGAGGAGACGAGATTATTCTAATCTAAACTAAAAAGCTGTAAATTTCTACACTACTAGATTAGGATACACCTGAGCATAGGTGGATCCAAAATCTGGAGTGAGGCAGGTAGCTACTCTAACTGCTCCTTCTGTGGCTCCGCCAGAAGCGTTGTGCCACGTGTGCCAATGGACCCAAGTAATGCACCTCCAAGCATCCCTCGTAGGTGGCCACCTGTGACCAACAAAGGACGAGGTGCATTAGTCCATGGCAAGAAATTATTTCCCAAAATAAATGTATCCCAGAGATAATCGTCAACATAAGATGGAAAAATAGTAGAATGGTGACGAATACTCCCTGAGAATGGGTCGCTATCCTCTGTACTAGCGATGACCAAATTCTCGCTCTCCATGAGAAGTGGCTCTCCAGGTGGTGACACACCGCAACATACCTCAAGGGAAGCAGATCATGTGTCCTGTGAGAGATATGGTGTGTCAAAAATATATAAGTCTAAAGAAATAGGACGTGAAAAGTGAGACTTAATATGGAGTGAGAGTGAGTATGAAAATCTCCCTGAATATGGGCAATATGCTCAAGTAGATGCTCAGCTGCAGAAGAAGTGAAGGGTGACAGTAGAGGTAGATGTGATTCGGGCTCCATGAAATGGACCATCGTATCCAAGCCTTCATGCACATCCTCCTCGACGATATGCTCATGCTCTACCATTTGTCCTATGTCCTGAATGACATCATCGTGGTTGACCACAGACCAAGGAAGGACTAACGACAGAGATGACTGTGGAGGTGGAAGTGGAGGGGACCACTTGTATGCTGTCGTGGTGTCCTCGTCCTCACGCACATCCTCCTCGTCGGTATGCATAAGCTCTGTAGTCTCCTCGGTGCTCTCGCAGGACTCATGTGGGGTATCCAAACCAAGATGAGAAGTCTCTCCCACATATCCTAGAGAAGTCACCCCATCCTCACTATCATCATCAAAAAACGCTTCATCATCCAAGTGGTAGTGTTGGAAAAATGGGGTATCGGCATGAGATGTGTCTATGGTAACCGATGGCATGGTGGTCTCAACCATGGAAGTGGGTATATCCTCTCCTTCATCCCCTCTCCTTGGTGTAGGCTCGGTGATTGGTACCATCAAGTTTTGTAATATTTGGCCTTGGTTAAACATGGCACTTTCAAGGAGAGATACGAGGCTTGATTCTTCTTGTGTTGGTGGAGGGATATAAGGTTGAGTAAATGGATGGGAGGTGTTTGGGCTAAGGTTGTGGGAAAATGTTTGCCCTTGGTGTAGGGGAGGTTCTCAAGTGTAAATGGGCAATCATAATGCATGTGCCCTACCATCCCGCAAGTCTCACAAACCACAACCGAATAAAGATCGTATCCTCCCATCTGAGCATCGAAATTTGATCTCCACATGGTTATACCAAAGATACCTAGACAACAAAAATAAGAAAACTAGAGAGGAGCATCAATAGTACAAGAAAATAACAAAAAGGTAATATAATGGTGGGGGAAAATTTCTTGGTTATTGTATTTTTTTGCGTAGTCTAACAAACCAAAGCTAAGCTAATATCAAACCGAACGCCTCCCCGGCAACGGCGCCAAAAACTTGACCGGTGCCCCGTTTACGGTTTGGGCGCGATGTCGTTTTACCGCAAGTGTACGGTTAGTGTAGGGTGCGGGTTTATTAAACTCAGGGAGGTGGATGGCTTGAATGGCTACTAGCCTCGCCTAGGTTGTGTGCTAGCTACGCGGATGATATGGGTGGAAGTGTAGAAATAATGGAAAGAAATGAAAAGACACGAAATGAATCCCCGCTAACACGGGCTAGAGTACTCATGACACTTGGCATTCGACTTGACCCAGGGTAAGACATTGCCCCAAAAGGTGGTACCTAGCGTCCCATGGGCCCGATATTTCGATCGATGCCCAGTACGCTAGGTCTACCCGGTTTCGGACAGTGGGCATTCACATATCCATTAACACCCTCCGCAACCAGGAGCATTAAGGCCACAATGATAACTCCCAACATTTCGGCGCGAGGACTCGATGTCAACGCTAGGGGCGTGAGCTGTGGCTAGGGAGTCAACCGCCAAGTTTATTCCCCCTTGGCCCGACGGTCAGAGGCGGTCTTTCTCCCGCCAATGACAATGAAACGCCCCCTCGTAACCCTAATGGCCAAATAGGTCGAATGTGATTTCTAGCAATACATCAAAGCGGATCTTGACTGGACAAGACACCGGACCCCAATCCCCAACACATCTAGTGTGTTGCCGTACGAATTGGACTCAGATTGCTAGAAATCCCCATTGACACATTCCATCGAACACATACCATGCAATCAAGTCAAATGTAAATTTCCAAGTATCAATCCTACTCTAACATGTATTAGGGTTCACCAAACACTACTCAATGGTGAAGAACATAATAGAAAGCAATAAAAGTGACAAACACACATTCATCATCGAGCAAAATGAAAATAACACAAAGTAATAGAAAACAAGAGAAAGAAATACTTAGCTTGCAATTGAACCCATCAGTCCATTACAAGATTTATTGGAAGATAAAACCCTAATCTAAACTAACCTAAAGCTCCCAAGAAAGGGGAGGAAAAACTGTTGAAAATGGGAGAGGATCCTCCACAAGTCGTGCACAATCCCATGTAAATAAGCCCCCTCAAAACCCTTAACAGTTCGGGTCCAAAAACCCACTAAAACAGCTAAAACAGGCCCAACCGATCGGGTGGAAGTTCACCCAATCGGGTGGGAATAAACAGATATGCACAGCTTCTGAAATTGAATCCAACCGATCGGTTGGATTCCCAACCGATCGGTTGAAGTTAAATTTCAGACAGCAGCCAATTTCTGCTCACAGCTGCGCTCAGAAAATTCCAGAAAAATGTAAAAAAATCGGATTTGGGCATGCGACCTATCGTTGGAAATCTAACGACGATGCAGACGCTAGAAAAATAAGAGATCGCCCAAAATCCCTCTGGAATGATAGTAGATCTTCAATGAATGCATCAGCAGTGTGCGAAAGGGGAAGAAAAGGCCACCCGATCGATTGAAGCATCAACCGATCGGGTAAGCTGCTTGTCGCTTTGGCCATTGGGCTTCATAAGCTTCAACCGGGCGCTGAGGTGAGCGGGTGATGTGACCGGGTCATGAATTGTTGATCTTCAGCTTCAGATGAACCGATCGTTTGAGCTATCAACCGATCGGTTGGAATTACGTTTCAAATGGCCGAGAGTTCTGTCGATCTCACCCGATCAGCGAACCGATCGGGTGAGCTTCTCTTTCTCTTCAGCTCCTGTCCGGGTGAGATACGCGTGCATCAACCGATCGGTTGGATGTGTCCAACCGATCAGTTGAGGGCTGAAATGTGGATTTCTTCATCGTTTGGCCGTCTGGGTCGCGTGTGACTCCTCCCGTTGCTCCGGGGACTCATGATATCTTCTTTATATGTCTCCAACACTGGAAATCTCCTGCATTTACACAAAAACACAAAGAAGTAAAAGAAAACTATAAATCACAAGAGAACGGATATGAAACAACGAACAACGGCGGAAAATCACAAAGAAGACGTGCGTGAATATATAAAATATAAACGCACGTCAATTACGCTCGACAAATGTCCCTAACCTTCCTCCACACCACTTCCGTGGATAAGATTCGGGTCTATACTAGGAGGGCTCTAATTCACGCCCAACTCCCGTTGGCCACGTGGATAATATGGATTGGTGTATGGATTGAAAACCCTAGATTAGCCCTAACTCCAGCTACCAACTAATCTATTTATCCGCTCGGGGACCAATGTGCACAAATAATGATCATACTAGCATACCCCTAATCAACATTCATGCAACAACCCATCAATTTTTATCAATCCATAGCCAAATCCAATAGGGCTCAACCATGGCCCTAGATGGATGATTACTTACAATCCATCGACAAAAACACAATCAAATTCATCAATTGAAGCATTGTAGCAATGTAGAGGAGATAAAGATAGCAATCAAACAATCCACAATGAAAGGGAATAGAAAAAACTAATTCTATTGCAAAATCCAAAGTCAAAATCAAAAGGAGCAAAAAGAATTACAGAAGTTGCAGATAACAATTGAATTAGTACACCTGAAAATTCTCTATAAAAACCTTGAAAAAAGCTCTGCAAAAGGCGTCCTCTCTCATTGGGGAAGAAGAAAAATATTTATACCCCTTGAAAACCCACAAATTTCCCAAAGTTGCCCTTGGTGGCACCCAGATTCGACCCGGAAATCCTTATCGACGCGGCCGCGTCGCCTACAAAGTCAAAAATTGTTGCTCTGCTTAATATCGATGAGACAACGTCGTTCGGCGGTTCAGCTCTTCAGAATCTCCATCCAAACGGCCGTGTGGGCGACCATTTGGGGCCTTCAGGTCTTCGGTGCGACGCGGTCGCGTCGTTTGCTCAAACGATCGCTTCGATGCTTCTTTTTCTCTTCTTTGGCCTCGTGGCGACGCGATCATTTCGTCTATTTATGCGACTGCGTCGATGCAGCTTTCAGCAGCCTTGGAGTGTCATGGTGGTGGTCGCATGTGGCATGTGTTCCTCCTCTTCTTCCTTGGCCATTTGAGCCCCCGTTCGCTTGTCGCTTCGCTCTATCGCTTTTACCTCCAGCTCTGAGGTCCCGAAATCCTTCATTTACACATGCAATATGTATAAGAGAACCAAGAGTAAGAAGAAACTAAAAATAGGAGAAATGATGTGGAACGGTCGATAAAGTGACGTGATATGCATAGGAATAAAGCATGAAATCTATTATACATTTGACAGAGTTTTTTGAATTCTAGGGCTGACTAGGACAAGCTGACTAGGACAAAATGGTTGGTAGAAAGATGGCCAGGATTAAATCTCGGGAAATGAACGGTTTAGATGAAGCTTTGATATAAAGACTTTGTTTGGAAAACAGCGCCCCTCATATATTAACTCAGCCTTTTGATTTGTGGGTCCCATTTGATTGCTCTTTGTGGGACCAAAATTGCTCTTTGCGTGACCTGCAAATGGCTGTTTGTATTAAGGCCTGTTCTTTTTCGTGGAAAGCGGCCGAGATTCACACAAAACCCCACTGTTCATTGTCAGAATCCCAGATCTCGGCGTTGTGTGTTCGTTTGTAGCTTTGGTTTCGAATGGAAATTGGCTGACGTGGCGTTCCAAATTGGAACGCATGTAATCCCCGCAAAAAGCGGGGATTACACAGGAATCCGTGGGTTGTGGCCCCCACCCCCTCTCTCGCGGCTTGCATTGGCTGATTTTGTTTTGTTTTGTTTTTTAGATTTAAAAATTAACAGACACTGATTACTCTAATATTATTTAATTAATTATTTTATCAAAAGTGGACCACACATCACACTTTCTATCTCAACTTTCAAACCCAAAAGAACACACCTACACAAGAAAGTTGCTGCGGGACCCACAACCAACTTTCTAACCCAAATTTCTCTCTCATCAGATTCCACACTTTCTCAACTTTCCCATTTATACTTTCTTGCAAAAGAACAGGCCCTTAGGGGAGAGCAAGAGGCATTTTTGGGGGATAGCAACAGGCATTTGCATGCTGAGACCTTCCCCAAAATCTCTTGCTCTTCCCCAAAATATGAAGAGCGCAACAAAAAAGGTCCGCGCCAAGCTACAATAGCAAGGGAGAGCAGCAAGGCCACAGCTTCTCGCCGTCGAATTGCAAGGGGAAGCTTCTCACCAGCAAGGGAGAGTAGCTTGGCCACAGCAAGGGGAAGGTGCGGATCTTCAAAGCCATCGAATTTTGTTGACTTGCAAAGCTAATTGCAGGGCCATTTTGTTTTTGGGTATCCGAATTTTTGTTGGCAAGGCCATCTTCTATTCTGCTTTCATCGAATTTTTTTGGGTATCCAAATTTTTGCAAGGGGAAGCTTCTTGCCAGTAAGGGAGAGCAGCAAGGCCACAGCAAGGGGACGGTGCAGATCTTCATAGCCATTGAATCTTGCAAGAGGAAGGTGCAGATCTTAAAAAAAGGTGCGGAATTTTTGTTTTGCTTTCATTAAATTTTTGTTTTTTAGCTTTCATTTAATTTTTGGGTATCCGAATTTTTGATGGTTGGTGACGTGTGTGTATGTTTTATATATCCACGCACGTCTTCTTTGTGTTTTTCCGCTATTTTCCGCCGTCTCGTATCCAATTTCTCGTGTTTTCTCGTTTTCTTTCACTTTTCCGTGTTTTTGTGTGTTTGCAGGAGTTTGCCAGCATATAGGACACATAACGAAGATATCGTAAGTCACCGGAGCAACAGGAGGAGTCACGCGTGATCCAGGGGGTCAAACGACGAAGATCGCCATCTTTCAGCCCACATCCGATCGGTTGGACACAGTCAACCGATCGGGTGGTGCACGCGTGCACAACCCAGACAGCAGCTGAAGCTACGAGAGCATCAACCGATCGAGTCGGAGACCGGTTCAGCCCAACAATCCTCTCGGGAAATTTAAGCTGAACTCCAACCGATCGGGTGACTATCACCCGATCGGTTCACCTGTAGCCAATTTCCCCAAAGAGATGGCCCGGAGAGCTCACCCGACCGCCAGCAGACCGTGCCAAAACGTCTGAAGTTTCTGTCTTTTTGGGCGATAATTCCAATCGATCGGTTGATTTATCAACCGATTGGTTCACCCGACGACACCAAGATCCAAACAACGAGCTGCTTCCTCCAACCAATCGTGTCGTCTGACCGGGTGAAGTTTCTGAAGACCGCTGCCGATTAACAAAGCAGGTCACCCGATCGGGTGATTCTTCACCCGATCGGGTGATGTCGTTTTCTATAAATATAAACCATAGGTTTCCAGAAACGGGGCTGTTGTATTTTTTTACTATTTTTTCTCTCTTGCGATGGCTGTAATTTTCTAGTTATTTGTAAGTGTTTCGATCTTTACAAAACTTTGATATTATCTTAATTGCATTACTACTATTGCATTTCAATCGCCTGATTATGTTTTTAACGGCCGATTTTCATTTAGATCGCTTTTTAGCTAATATGTGTGAGTAGATTCCCAATCTGGGATTTTGGTGGAAACCCCTTTGTGGGTTCTCCCTGATGCGTTCATAGGACTAGGAAATCGATAGGGAATAGGAATCTATTGGTTACGCGGGGTGTTTCATTGTCATCGGCGGGAAAAAAACTACCTTTGACCGTTGGGCCAAGGGGGAATAAACTTGGCGGTTGACTCCCTAGCCATAGCTCAAGCCCTTAGCGTAGACATCAAATCCTTGCGTATGGGAACGACAGGATGAGATGTTGGGAGTTATCGTTGCGAGCTCAGTGCACCTGGAGTCGGTCAGTGTTAATGGATATAGGAATGCCCATTGACCGAACCTGGGAAGTCCGACGTATCATCCTGGGCACCGACCGGAATATCGGACCCATGGGACGCTTGTATCACTCATAGAGGCAACGTCTCACCAATAGACCCTAATTCCGATCGTTATCCTTTTCGTCGGCCATGTTAGCGAGAATCACATGATAGGGTGGAAACCAAAGTCCCAGGTTTCCTTTATTATTATTTAACCCCTTACCTACGATTCGTGACAAACCATCATTCGATTCAGGCTAGCTCACCCCTAGGGTGAATCCGGTCCTTTCTGACACAAGCACAACCATGCCTCCCTGTGTTCGACCCCCAAGCCACACTACAACACCGTGCGCTTGCGGTTATAAATATCTAAATCTCATGCCCCCAATCACATATTATTGCACACTTGCATGCATACGCCACAAACCGAGGGAACGTCAAGCTTTATGGCACCGTTGCCGGGGAGGCAACATGCTTGTTATTTATGGATCTTTTGAACCCTTGAGTCTAGCTCATATCCCTATCCCGCGATAGTTTTCGCATTCTTCTTTTTCATTTTTATTTTCTTATTTTTGTTTTCTATTTTTATCTGTTTCTGCCCCACTTTTGCTTCACGGGTGTTTGTTGCTTTTCATGCGTAGGAGTTCAAGGAGTCTCGACGACTTGATTCATGTTGATCCGAAGATAAACGCCACCCTGAGGCGTCTTTCCGTAGAGAAGAGAAGAGGAGAAGAGTCCAAAGCCATGGGGGAGAACACACCACCTCACAAGTCCATGCTGGAATACTCGATGCCATCCATCGAGTCCACCTCCGCCATCCGACCTCATGCTATTACAGCGCAAAGCTTCGAGCTTAAGCTGTCTTTGGTGACGTGGATCCAGCTGGATCAATTCTCTAGGGCACCCATGGAGAGCCTCATCGAACATCTGGACTCCTTCCTCGAGAAATGTGACACCTTCCGAATAAATGGTGTCACGGCTGAAGCAATCCGTCTGAAGTTATTCCCCTTCTCTCTGCGGGATAAGGCCAAGCAGTGGCTAAAGGGAAAGGACCCGAACACTTTCAACACTTGGGAGAAGCTTTTGAATGCGTTCTTGACGAAGTTCTTTCCTCCAGGGAAGACCATGAAGCTGAGGAGTGAGATCTCCTCCTTCTCCCAGGCCAACCACGAGTCCCTGCATGAAGCTTGGACGAGATACAAAGAAATGCAGCGAAGATGCCCTCATCACGAGCTTCCGAAGTGGCAGATAATTAATCTGTTCTATAATGGACTGAGGGATGATTTAAAATCTTCGATGGACGCGGCGGCTGGGGGTCCTTCATGTCTAGAAGTGAAGAAGATGCCGGGAACATATTAGAAAACATGGCATCGAACAATGACTGGTGGTGTGAGAGAGAGCCACACCTAGATCTGGGGGTATCCACAGGGTCGAGGACGTCGATAAATTATCTAGCAAGTTTGACTTGCTGTCGACCCAGATCTCAGCGCTGATGGTAGGAGCCGGTGGTGTCGGTACACAACATATTGCGGCGGTGGAATCCGAAGTCATTGGAGACTTCGAGGGTGGTGACATCTCACCTCCGTTGGACCAAGCGAGCGCACTATTCTACAATCCTACGGAGAACGCGTTGTACCCTCCACGGACTAGCTCCAACCCGGCCTACTCTCCAAATAACCGGAACCACCCCAACCTTAGATACCGGGCACCGTATCAACAGCTGCCGCCTCAGCAGCAGCCACAACAGATATATCAACCGGCTAGGCCTCAGAAATAGCAGCTTCAGCCGCAGCAGAAATTTCAACAGCAGCAGCCTCCACAACAGTATCAGCAGTACCCCCCCAAAGGAACCAGCAGCCCATTCAGCAGCAGCAGTATGGCCAGCAGAGGGCCATCTCTCTGGTTGAGTCCCTCTTGACTCAATACATTACCAACCAGGAGAAGATCAATTTGAAGCTGGAGATGGGTCAGCGGGCTCTCACTGACCAAGTAACCCAGCTGGGGTTACAGGTGGCGAACCTTCAAAGGTCGCAAAATCTATTGCCGCCACAACCAGAAGTGAACCCGAGGGGAGCAAATCAGACTTTGACACTCACGCACGAGCATGTGAATGTGTCCGCTATCGTATTGAGAAGCAAAATACAAATCCCCACAAGAGTGCCCACCAAGGAACCAGAAACACCGTTGGTCGTAGAGCGACCAATTGAAAAAGCCAATGACAGCGGTACTTCGTCTCCAAAGACTACGACTCCGGAGGGAGTCCCTGAAGAGGAGGAGAAGAAGAACGAGGAAGGGAGCCTCAAAGTGTTCAAGCCCGTTGTGCCTTTTCCACAACGGCTTGCCCAAGCCAAGCTTGATGAAAAGTATGGCAAATTCTTTGTCATGGTCAAGGATCTAAGCTTGCAAATCCCCCTCCTTGAAGCTATCGAGACGATTCCCTCCGACGCCAAATTTCTAAAGGATTTGGTGACAAGAGGGTCCAGAAAGGAGAAGGTCGTATTAACAGCGGAATGCAACGCTCTCATTCAGAGAGCAAATCTGCCTAAGCTTAAAGACCCGGGGAGCTTCTCTATCCCTTGTGCGATCGGGGAGGTAAAGATCCATCGCGCGCTCGTCGATCTTGGGGTGAGCGTCAGTTTAATGCCCCTGTCACTATATAAGAGGATAGGGATGGGTGACCTGGAGCCCACCGGTATGACCCTACAGCTTGCAGACCGATCGGTCAAATATCCAGTGGAGGTTGTAGATGACCTACCTGTCAACGTAAGTGGAGTGCATGTGCCAGTGGACTTCGTCGTCATGGACATGCCTGAAGATACGCACACCCCCATCATTCATGGATGACCTTTCATGGCCACTGCCGGCGTTTTAATAGAAGTGAAGAAAGGGAAGCTTCCCCTTAACGTTGGCAACGAAAAAGTCGAGTTTGACTTAGGGTTGTCAATGAAGCACCCCAATCCACCGGATGATCCAAGATGCAATATGTTGGACATAGAAGAAGAGAGAATTATGGAAGCAGGCACATGGGAAATACTTTTGAGGAATCCCCCGGACAGCTTGGGGGACTTAGAAGAATATGACGGCCTGAAGAAAGATGATGTTGCTGGGAAAGCAGATGCAGCACATACGGTCCCTCCCGGATTTCAAAAAGCCCCTCCGACGAGGAGGAAAGGGAAAGAGCCCGTGGGGCTCACCGGTGAGGAGATCCGGATCTTGAAACGGGTGGCGGTAGACGCCAATATAAGGGAGAAACCCCCGGATCCCGTCAACGAAGGGAGGGTTGTTGAGCAAGTCTTCTTGTCGCCGCCGCCGTCGCCAAAAGCCACCAACTCTGAATCTGAAGCGATGCCGATCTTAGGGCATCACCCCCGTCCGCCTTGAATATCATCTACGGGCGTCGAGCAAACGACGTTAAACAAAAGCGCTTCATGGGAGGCAACCCATGCTCTAAACTTTTATATTTGTTTTTGGGTTTATATTCAGCTTTATTTTTCTTATTTTAATAAATAAATCCAGCCGCGGGAACTTCCGTCGAGAGACTTAGGCCATTTGTGAATTTTTGCAGGAAACAAGGCCTCACACGATCGGGTGATTACTCAACCGATCGGGCGAGACGTATCAGACAATGGCAGTATCTGTTCTTCAGCGAACTGGTCGGGTGAAGCAATATGAGACCAGGTGGCAGACCGGGTGAGCTGGGCTGAAGTCTCGGAAAATTTTGGGATTTGATCAACCGATCGGTTGATACGAAGCGTGGTCGTGTGACTGACCGGGTGAGCTATACTGAACTTTCGGGAAAAATTATAAAGCGACCAACCGATCGGTTGAGTTATCAACCGATCGATTCGCCTGTAGCCTCTTTTCAGCAAAATTTTCGACCTAAAAGTCAACCGATCGGGTGACAATTCACCCGATCGGTTCGACTGAGACCCTATAAATATCCCGACTTCACCCGTTCATTTCCCCTTCACCCGATTTCAACTCTCCATCGCCGTTTTGACTCCTCCGAGCTCCAACCGGCCTCCTCCTTCCCTCAACCGACCGCAAACCCCTCTCAATCGATCCCTCCACTCTCCATCTCCATCTCTCCATCGATCTCTCTCTCTCTTCGATTTCACCCGCATCAAAACCCTAATTTTCGCCCATTTCCCCCCATTTTTGAAAATTTGTTGAAAAGAGTTGCCGCGGCTTCACACTCCCTCTATTTGCGCTGTATTGAGTCATCTACGAGCAAAGATCTTCGTCTCGACTGGGTAACTTCGCTCCTTAGCTCAATTTTATATTTTACCCTAGAATTTCATTTTGCTCAATTGCCTGTGTTAGTGTGCATTCATCACATCTTGCATACACACACACACACACTCACTCACTCACATGGCCAAAGATAAAGATAAGTGTAAGGGTATTATGCGAGAGGAGGAGGAGTCTCGCAAGAGAAGCAAGACTACACGTCCACCACACTCACGCCCTCCTCCTGCACAACCTGCACAACCCCAACCTATCGTCCCAGTTGAGGACCCACTGATGGGCCCGCGTGGCTACCGCTTTAGGAATCAAGAGCACAAAGATTTTTACCATAGACTTGATGCACGGGTGCATCTCTCGACCAAATTTGCCCACACCCAAACGCTTGTCGATCTCGATGTATTCACCGGGGTCGAGACTCTCTTCGCAAATCTAGGTTGGTTAGCTTTCCTAAACGCCAACGCGGTATCCTACCCCTCCCTCACACTCGAATTTTTATACACACTTGTCTGTGAGTCGGGGTCGGTCGTCATATTTCGGGTCCGTAACAGAACCATTCGCACCCACCTGGATACCATCAATGACATCTTTAGTTTCCCCATCCTTGGGGACGACGCTATCCGTCCCTATGGGTATCCCCCCGAATTTGACGTCGATCAGTTTTGGTTCCGCCTCTCCCTACACGATCGCTATCTCCGAGGTAAGGCCAAGGCCTCCTCCATCATTCACCCCATCTTCCGTCTGGCCCACAGAATCATATCATGCACGTTTTTCCCCAGGGATGAGTTAGGTACCGTGACCATCACTGATCTTTTCATTTTGTGGGCCATGACCTTTCCTTTTGTTCGCGGTGATGACGGGATTTCTTTTAGGGCCCCTACCGTTCCCGTCCATGCCGGTGCTTGGCTTATTTCCAAGCTTCTTGAGATTAACCGCGCCAGCAAGGGTAAGTTTTGTTGCAGGGGCCTTATCACGATCATAGCTTCTGCTCCCCGGTATAACATTGTCATCCCCCGAGATCTGCCCACTGCCGCCGGACCCTCACGTCTAGATCTCGACGTCCTGCGGCATATTCACATGATTAAGCCATGCCCCGATGGCCGTTTCACCTTCCATTACGGACACCCCCCAGCTCCCTATACCATTCTGCCCAACCCCGCTCGCATGACCATCCAGCTTGTGGAAGACTGGACTTTCCTACCTGATCCTGAGTTTCTTGGGGGGTTGTGTCTTCCTTTCATCATGGACGCACCCAGACCACTTTTCCCTGCCGCCCACTTAGGCGTGCAGGATATCCCTGCGTCTTGGGGAGATTCTGAGGCTGGTCCTAGTCATGTCATCCCAGCTTCTGTCCTGATCACCACCGTCGCCACCTCTCCGGTCCGTACTACCTCCTCCTCCTCCTTTTGTCGAGCCACTTCCGCTCGTCTCGCTCTCGAGACTGAACTGGCTTCGCTTCGCGTTGTCGTTTCGTCCTCCACCCCCTCGGACCCATCCCCTTCGATTTTCTCTCACCCATGCTTCCTCGCACTTGAGAGGGACGTGGCCACCATCCTCTGCATTCTCACTCACGTCCACGGACCACCACCTCCCACACCACACCCCTCTCCACCACCTTCACCCCCTCGACATTTTCCACATCCGCCATCACATTCTTCACCTCCCCCATCACCCCCTAGGTGACCATCCCCCCTATTACCACTTCCACTCCCACCACCTCATCTACTCCCACCGTTTCCATTCCCTCCACTATCGCCCCCACAGATCCACCACCCTCCACTTCCGTCACTCCATACGTGCGCTGCAAGAAATTGCAGGTGCGATCGCGATCACTTCCCCCACCATCCTCTTCTATCGCCGTATCCACCCCATTCACCGCCGTTTCTACCCCATCTACCACCGCCTTGGTCGCCCTTTCACTCCCACTCCCCATCACCATCACCATTCCACCTATCATTCACACCTCCACACCCACCGATCCATCACCCCGACCACTTTCTCCACTTCTCTGCACCCCAGACACCTCTCCCGTCCACTCCATCGCATCCCCCACATCTTCCACCGAGGAGGACGAGGACGACTCCTCTCCTGCCTTTTGATTCCATTTTGTTTTCTGACCTCCCCCTTGCATATCTCTGCATTTTCACGATCATATCATTTCGCTAGCATTGTCACGTCTAGCTTGGGGGAAGTCAATTTTTCTGTGTGCTGTCGTGTGACGTTTTTCTATGTGTGTTTGTTTATTTTTGTCGTGCGGTGTGATTTTCTATTTTTATTTTCTGTTTCTATGTCGTGTTGTGTGATTTTCTTTATTTTTCTTTTTCGTACGTGTGTTTTTCTTGTTTTTCATTTCTTTTTGTGTCAGTGCGTATTCCCCCCCATTTTCATTGCCCTCCCGTATTCACTTTTATTGCATTGAGGGCAATGCAAGTTTCAGCTTGGGGGAGTCGCACTTCGTGCGTCATTTGCGTCTTTTCTTCGTTTTTGAGTCGTTTTCATCGTGTTTTTATTTTTTCTTTTCTTCTTTTTATCTCTTTCTCCTAGAGATGAACCCTATGATGAATTGCCACAAAAATCACACACACCTAGCATGGCTTCTGTAGGGATCGTCTAACCCTTGCAATACTAACAACACACACTAAGGGGGGTGAATAGTGTAATGGCAATAAAATTGTCCAAATAAAATTTAACTTGCAAATGCGGAATTATAAATGCAAGAGGAATTAAAAGGCACAATTAGTCCAAACGCAAACACAAAGAATTACCCTGGTTCCCCAAACTTGGGTACATCCAGCCACACCAATATTCACTATATTCCCACACAGAGAAGTGAATACAAATCTCACAAGGAGATACCCCACAAAGAGGATTTATGCCCTACACAAGGACCCAACCAATCCTACACAAGGATCAAGACTCCCACACAAAGAATCACTAACTCCCACTCAGAGAATTAGGGTTAGCCCTACACTAGGACACTAGAACTCCCACAAAGAGAGTTAATTCCCACAAAGAGAATTCACTAGTCCCACAAAGAGACAACCTCTCACAAAGAGAAAAACTCCCACAAAGAGAGTATCATAATCTCATAAAGAGAAATAGGAAAACAATTTACACCCTGTAAAGTAAATACTCTTACCTATGCCTTGAGATGCTTACTCATGAATGAATGCAAGGAATCGAAGAGGATCTCCAAGTGTTGGAATATGCTTGAGAGCACTTGGATGCTTTCCCTTGAGCTGGACTTCAATGCATGAAGAAAGATGAATGCTCAAATAGAGGGAAATGAAGGAGCTTGAGAGTGGCTTATTGATCTCTTGAGATTTTCTATAGAGTCAAGAGTTTATCAAATGTTGTCAAGAGTTCTCAAGAAAGGCAGCACACTCATATATATAGGAATCCTATATCAAGCCCAAAAACCCAAAGAAACAGCCAAATAATCAAATCTGCAACGGCTAGAAACTGGGTGAAAATGACAGGAACAGTCGACTGATGATCATAAGACAGTCGACTGATCAACGGCTAGAAAATATCCAACAGCTATAATCTGAGCCAGGACAGTCGACTGACGAAGTCAATACAGTCGACTGACAAACAGGACAGGCGCCTGTTAATCCTTCAGCAGACGACTGCTGCAGGGGATGGATCGAAACAGAGAGCTGCACTCTTTCTCCAATTCTTCGCACAGGCAACTGATGTTAACACTACAGTCGACTGTCAAATAGTCAGGTGACTGTATATTCTTCATCAGTCGACTACTGTAAAGTATGGAGAGAAGACAGAGAGATGCAGAGATTGCACTTACGCTAGACAGGTGACTGTTGACCAAATCTCAGGCGACTGTAAAAATACAGGCGACTGGGAACTGATTGACAGGCGACTGTACGTAAAGCTCAAGTTTGAGTCAATAGAAATGTTGACTTGAGCAGTGCAAATCAGGCGACTGTAGAAGGATCTACAGGCGACTGGAAATCTCCCAGTCGACTGCGTTTCCCTCATCAGACGACTGACGGAAAGAGTGAACCTATTGGGTTGGATTCTATGATAATCCTAAGGTTCACTAAGATGGTTTAATGCATGTGCATGAATGAGCAAACCATCTAGCAAGGCATTACATCAACCCTAGACTCAAAAGAGAGAGAAAGCAATAAAGTAAATTACATGGATTACAATGCTTTCAAAAGAGTCTAAGTCTTCAATCTATGATGCCTTGATTGCTCTCCATCATCTCCAAGCTTTGGCACTCCTTGAGTCCAAACATTTGCCCTTCTTCACAAGATGTCCATCCTTACACCAAGTGATTAGTCTCCAAGAAAGATATCCTTGAAATAAACTGAGAGACTAAAACATGATATCCATTAGCAACAACATAATGTTGTGGTCATCATCAAAATAAGATTGGTATGAAACACCAATACTCAACATCTTCGATAATCACGTTCACTAACCCTTGGAAGCCGAGTCCTCTTGTATTTCATGCATCGTGGGTCCACTTAGCTTTTTGAGAGTCGTGCGTCGTGTCTAGCTTACGGTGTGCTTCTACTTTGTGATTGTGTTTTATATACCTGTCCAGGAATGACCCCTAGATTATCATGCTTCGATTTGAATATGCGGTATTTGCCTCTCTTATCTGCTTCTGTATGCATGAATATAAATATATCGTATGATTCATGTCGCATGTGTCCGGATTCCACAATTGGGACTAGGATAACCCATTTAGCCTACGCTCTGATTAGCGAAAATGTCTCATTTGCCCAAGTGTTTATAATCCGATTTCTTTTTTATTTTACTTGGTGCAAATCCCCTCGTCGTGTACCGTTCCCGCACTTGGGAGAGTACACACTTGTATATACCCCAAAATCAAAAAAATCAAAAAAAAGAGAAAAAAATCCAAAAAGAAAAGAAAAGAGAAAA
Source organism: Scilla litardierei (assembly GCA_030789695.1). Taxonomy (NCBI): domain Eukaryota; kingdom Viridiplantae; phylum Streptophyta; class Magnoliopsida; order Asparagales; family Asparagaceae; genus Scilla; species Scilla litardierei. The sequence goes on from CM061133.1 coordinate 32,113,255, forward strand.
GATATATATATATATATATATATATATATATATATATATATATATATATATATATATATATGTACAGCCAAAAGCCCAAAAATACATATATCCAAAACCCCAAAAAAAGAAAAAAAAATTGCGTGTGAATATTTCCCTACCTACCGAGAATAAAGGGAAGGCGAGAATTTGCACCGAGTGTCCTACTCCACATCATCTCAACCCACATCGCTTTCGAAAACACTTGGAATAGGGAATTTCTAGCTATTATCTAGGAGATAGTGTGGTGATGTCCAAGTCCCTAGCTGTGGAGTCCCTGACACATGATACGTTTCTATTCTCATACTCTTCTCATGCATGCTTGAGCCATATATTCACCGCTTATTCCAAATCGAATCGATATTTGGGTCATTTCTTGGATTTGTGTATATGGAGCTTATTGCACGATGTAGAGAGTGACACCGACTGCTAGCACACGACCACACTCACTTGCGCTTCACGGCGTGGGCCCACGGCACTTGTCTGGACTCGTTTTCTTTGGTTTAGTGTGGTGATTTGTCGTTTGCTTGCTTGGTGTGTCGTTTTTAATTTTGTTGGCCCTGACGGGCGATTTAGGATTTAGAGTTCTCTTTTTCTCTTTTTCTCTCTATTTTCTCCCTCCGAGCTCCCACTCTCACTCGTCTTCCTCGAGGACGAGGAAGAGTTCAGCTTGGGGGATTTTGACGTGTGTGTATGTTTTATATATCCACGCACGTCTTCTTTGTGTTTTTCCGCTATTTTCCGTCGTCTCGTATCCATTTTCTCGTGTTTTCTCGTTTTCTTTCACTTTTCGGTGTTTTTGTGTGTTTGCAGAAGTTTGCCAGCATAGGGGACATATAACGAAGATATCGTAAGTCCCCGGAGCAACGGGAGGAGTCACGCATGATCCAGGGGGTCAAACGACGAAGATCATCATCTTTCAGCCCCCACCCGATCGGTTGGACACAATCAACCGATCGGGTGGTGCACGCGTGCACCACCTGAACAGCAACTGAAGCTACGAGAGCATCAACCGATCGGGTCGGAGACCGGTTCAGCCCAACAATCCTCTCAGGAAATTTAAGCTGAACGCCAACCGATCGAGTGACTATCACCCGATCGGTTCACCTGTAGCCAATTTCCCCAAAGAGATGGCCAGGAGAGCTCACCCGACCGCCAGCAGACCGTGCCAAAACGTCCGAAGTTTCTGTCTTTTTGGGCGACAATTCCAACCGATCGGTTGATTTATCAACCGATCGGTTCACCCGACGACACTAAGATCCAAACGATGAGCTGCTTCCTCCAACCGTTCGTGTCGTCTGACCGGGGAAAGTTTCTGAAGACCACTGCCGATTAACAAAGCAGGTCACCCGATCGGGTGATGTCGTTTTCTATAAATATAAACCATAGGTTTCCAGAAACGGGGCTGTTGTATTTTTTACTGTTTTTCTCTCTTGTGACGGCTGTAATTTTCTAGTTATATGTAAGTGTTTCGATCTTTACTGTCACGCCCCGCTTCCCAAAAATATGGAGGCGAAGCGTGAGAAGGTCCGCTCAGACTTGAAGCTACAAAGCTGCAAATCTGATAAGCGTGAATCAAATTTAAAACTGCAGGTCCTTGCAACGCGAGCGAAACAAGATAATAATAATGAGATGATACAAAAGAATAATCTCAGAATATCCATAAATATAAATTCCAACATCGCAGAAAAGCCACCAGGCTAAAATAAAAAGAGACTAAAGGCCCAAACATGGCCAACAAAAGTACAAAGTACAAACGACGGTGCTACGCACCAATAACTAACAAAAGGCCTAAAACAAAATAAGGCTCAACAAAGACTCAAAGAATGGTCACCGGTGTCCACCAAAATCCTCCTGGGCAATCATGGACTCAGACTCAGCGTCAGCAAAACATCACGTACTCAGCAACGGTCTCTGGCTCAGGTCTAACATGTGACACCCAAAAGAGCAAGGGGCACATGTCAGCAAGTCTGCAAGAGACTTGTGCAAGGAAACTGAAAGTACAAGTAAAAGCAACCTAAAAGTTCTAGCATGATGCAATGACATGACAGTTAACGTAATGAGTGCAACAGGTAAAGTAAAGCGAAGTAAAGTACGAGCATGGCATGACTTCACAAGACAAGTACAAGACAAGAAAAGTAAGCACCTCGTGCACAGAGTTCACGCCTTACAGCTGAAGAGGCTGTACGGGCACACTTCTACGCTGAGTGGTCGCTCAACCCTACCCCTCCACGTGTATCGAGCCAGGGCCTTACCCCCGAACGGGAATGCTCGCTTCTGGATCACGAGCCAGGAAGTGTTTTTAACAAGTATGGCATAGGGGTGCACCTAGCCCGGGACAAGCAAGTACAAGTATGTAGCGTGTGCTACGAATGCGACATTCAATGCATAGATGACATGACATGGCAAGTAGTAAAGCGTACAGGTAAGGAAAGTAAACGTGACAGTTAAGCATGCATGATCAACAAGTTTAAGAGGTTGGATCTAGCTTCGTTGTCAAGCTAGACCATTTAGGTGACAGATCTAGTTTCGTTGTCAAACTAGATCAAGTAGGCGTCTAGCCAGCTATCATTTCACTGACTAGTCTCTTTTACGCTAAAAACAAGTAAGTGGCCTAAAAACATGGCCCTAAGCAAGATTTGGCAAGTTTCACTTGCCTGCAAGCACGACGTCTGAGCACACCGTCCAATAAGTCCAAAAATCACAATTATCCTACGTGCAAAAGTCCACCGGCCTAAAGTCCATATTATTAATCTTGATTAGTGAATTTAAAACATTTAAAATACTTTGAAAATACTGATTTTAGTCTTGATTAGCATGCATTGGGTTGGGGGTCCTAGGGGTGCAAAGCGTTACCTCAACACGACGCGAAAGCTACACCGGCGTCGGGTAGCGACGCCGGGGGTTGGAATAAAAGATCGCGCTCCAAGTCCAGATTCCAATTAGATTCCTCGCTGGAAATTTCAGAGCAATCAACCCGGGCGACGATTCCAGATTCCCAAGCTAGCACGTGCGACGACGGGCTACGACGTGCGACGACGTCGTACGCAGCAAGTCGTCGAAGAGAACGCACCTAGGTGGGGCCCACAGTAGTCCTAGGGACCTTTGGGGGACCCACAATACCTCTGGAGAACTTGGGGGGCCCATGGTGGCAAGCGGTGCGACGGGTGCGGGGTTGCGACGTTTGCTCTCGGTCGTACTCAGCCAAATGCGGGGATCTCCATCGGTCGCTGCGGGGGAACGGGCTTGGTGCAGCGCTTGGTCGGTCGCGAGCCTTGGTGCTCTCGGTCAGTGCGGAGGGAGGGGTCGGCCGTGCGCCTTGGATGCGGGGGAAGCGGGCGCTGCAACGTTGCAAGTGTTGCAACGTTGCGGAGGGCGGACGATCCGCTCGGTCAGGCGCTAGCGGATGCGGGGCGACAAGGCGGGCGCTGAGCGGGGGCTTGCAACGGTGCGGAGATGCGAGCGGAGCGGGGAAGTCTCTCGGTCTGACCGAGGGACCCTCTCGGTCGGAGCGGGGGACGGAGCGGCTGCAGCAGCGAGGTGCGGGCTTGGCTGTCGGTCAGAGCGGGCGAACGGAGGCCGTTCTCTCGATCGGTGCGGAGCTGCTTCGTCGCAACGTTGCGACGAATCGTCGCAACGTCAAATTTGGGTTTTGGAAGAGTCTAGGGCTAATTTCTTGCGAAAATAGGTCTTCCTAGAGGTTGTTTATATAGTGTAGATGGGTTGACTAGGTCTAGGGCTAATCCTAATGAGATTAGGAGTTTAAAAATATTTAAAATCTAAATCTAAACTTCTCCAACTCACCCAAGGATTTGACTTGGTCCAAATGAGCTGGAAATTGGCTCAAAAATTCTTTAAAATGTTTAAAACTCAAATAAATTTTCTTTGGCCGAATTTAATATAAAAATTAATTATTAAAAATATTATAAAGCTTGCTAAAAATATAAAAGTGGTCAAATAACCTCCAAAAATTATAAAATAAATATCAGGGTGATCGTGATGATGAGAGTGAGCTAACTAAAAGACGGATCTCAATTTTGACGTCGGACGATGAAACTAAAAATAGAAATGTCTCCCGTCAAAAGTGAAAATCGCCACGTCTCATCGAATAAGTTTAAATTGTGGGAAAACGACTCGAGAAACGTCGTTCCAATTTAGTGCCACTATTTAATACTCTCAGAGACGTTCACAACGGCATATCACACTAAAGTGTTCATAAACAAACAAGGTCTAAAACAAACACGTGCACGGCCTAAAGCACGTGCACGAAAAACGTACAACGAAAAGTGGTCGTTACATTTACCAAACTTTGATATTATCTTAATTGCATTACTACTATTGCATTTCAATCGCCTGATTATGTTTTTAACGATCGATTTTCATTTAGATCGCTTTTTAGCTAATATGTGTGAGTAGATTCCCAATCTGGGATTTTGGTGGAAACCCCTTCGTGATTCTCCCTGATGCGTTCATATGACTAGGAAATCGATAGTGAATATGAATCTATTGGTTACGTGGGGTGTTTCATTGTCATCAGTGGGAAAAAGACCGCTTTTGACCGTTGGGCCAAGGGGAAATAAACATGGCGGTTGACTCCCTAGCCATAGCTCACGCCCTTAGCGTAGACATCGAATCCTTGCGCGTGAGAACGGCAGGATGAGATGTTGGGAGTTATCGTTGCGAGCTCAGTGCTCCCGGAGTCGGTCAGTGTTAATGGACATGGGAATGCCCATTGACCGAACCCAGGAAGTCCGGTGTATCATCCTGGGTACCGACCGGAATATCGGGCCCATGGGACGCTTGTATCACTCATAGAGGCAACGTCTCAGTTGGCCATCTTGAATCCGAATTTTTCTATGCTGCCTTCTTCATAATCTTTGATAGAATTGTGAAGTGAGAAATGTTAAACCAGATAGAATTTTAAACTTGGATTATTTATCTCAGAGTGAAATTTCTAGCCAGGATGCGATTGATTCAACTTTCTGTATTTTTTGTAAGCTGTTCTATCGGTGGTTCAAGCTAGAAAATTAATGTTAGTTTCGCCATTGCAGTCTTGCTGTATTTGCTAGAAAATTAATGTTAGAAATCCAAGCATGTTAAACTAGTCCTGTATTTCAATGCATATTTGATTGTTTGTGATGAAGGATCCCTTATTGTAGATGACACTTTTTATTTCATTGCATTGAGTAAGCAGTGTTCCTATGGTTTATGCCAATACATTGGATGTCATATCCTTGCTATTTCAATCGGCTTTTGTTGTTTGAGAACAAAGTACATGTTTACATCGTATGGATACTTTTTATTTCTCTGTGATTTAATGCAGAGTCGATGTTTATTCCTATATGAATTAGACTACAAAATTATGAACTGATTTTAATTTCCAGACTGTAGCAAAAACATTGCGGTAATAATCATCATTGACCCATGATAATAAGAACTGGTAAACTCTATTAAGAGGTAAGTTTTATTTCGGTGAACATGAAAATGCATAAATGTCATCTCAGAGTGTTAAACCTGATATATTCTTGATTTAACAAGATAGCAGATTCTATAATCTTTGCATATCCTGAAGCTGATAGTAAATAGCATTTTTAAACTTGGATTATTTAATTCTGAAGAATAGATACTTGATTTTACTTGTTGTACTTGCCCATGTGGGCTTGTACTTGTTGTACTTGCCCCCTTTATGTGAGAGAGAATATGAGAGGCCCTCTCATATGGCGTATGCTACCCATTATTCCACACACACACACACATAGGTAAATCTTCATGTGAGAACATTTCGCACGGTGCGAAAATGTTTTTATCTTTTTTTTTTGAATTTTTTTTTCAAAAATTCATTTTTCCACCTTCATTATATGTTGTTATTAATGTCATTTGGCCTTCGATCAAGGTATTTCATCAAATTCGCACGTTTTGAGACCGTTAAATTTGTAACGGGTGGATGTGTGCTCTAATCCCCAACGAGTTCACCCATTATTTTACCTGGGGTATATAATTGTATGGATTAAACATCAAAAAAAAATTTTGAAAAAAAAATGTTTTCGCACGGCTTTCGCACGGGTTTTTTCGCACCCGAAGATTGCCATATATATATATATATATATATATATATATATATATATATATTTAAAGAAAGGAAAAAAAATAATATATATATATGGTAAAGTGTTCCTAGGGTGACTCCCTAGAGTAAATCTAAGGAGTCGCCCCCATTTTCTCCCATCTCCCACAATTTTTTTTGAAATTATTTTTCATGAGGTTGTTGTTCACCTCATGGATGATCAACATACCAAAAATCAAGCCATTCCAATACTTTTAGATCCCCCATCTACCCCTTGCAACTTCAACGGTCTGAAAACGTGCTGAAAAACACATAAAGTTGCAAGGGGTAGATGGGGGCTCTAAAAGTATTGGAATGGATTGATTTTTGGTATGTTTATCATCCATGAGGTGAACAACAACCACATGAAAAATAATTTCAAAAAAAATTATTGGAGATAGGAGAAAATGGGGGCGACTCCTTAGATTTAATCTAGGGAGTCATCCTGATACCACTTTCTACCAGGATTCACAAACGTGTATATTAAACACAAAAATAAAATTACTTACAGCTTGAAGCCGTAACCTTCAAGCACAGGCTCCAGTTTACAAGAACTAAAAATTAAAAAGGAAGAAAGAAAGAAAGAAAGCTCAGAATGGATACAAGTGTTTAACACTGAGAGAGGTTGGTAAGAAGGTCGATGCTGAGGAAGAAGCCTTCGGCATCATTTTATAGCTGTGAGGGCTCCTTACGAGTGATCCTTAATGACAGCTGGTGGATGAGTGCGTAGTCTTCTCATCAATAGTGAAGATGCTTCAATAATTGAGATTGAAACGACGTTATTTTGTCTGTTGGTGGCGGCGCTTCCAATCGCTATAGTACTGCTACAGTGATTTGCTACAGTACTGCTACAGTGTCTCACTATTCGAGAATCTTCACTGTGCATATTGCGACTCTATTTCGTCTTCTTATGCTGAGTCGCTGCTGCTGATATCTTCTACTGATATCTTCCACTAAGAGTGGCTCCCCGGGGCTCAACTCAAAGTAAGATGGTGTCGGGTACACAGTGGGCCCCATTGCGCACCGAATCTTCTTTGATTTGATCTGCTAACAGGAGGGACAGAAGAGATATATCTCTTCAAAAGATAAGTATAACTTTTACAAAGGTAAAATAATTTACCGAAGGGAGTATAACCCTTATAATTCCTCGATACCTTTACCTTTAGTATCTTTGGAATTCATCACTATATCCCAAATATCTGCATAATCAGTGGGATCTTGTGCATCTGGGTAAGATATATCTATACCCGGAGTACTCTTTGAAGTGGTCTGAGTATGAGTACTCTGAACAGACATAGTATCACTATTGTCGAAGACCTCAATAAATTGTCTTTTCATATAATCAAGACATTTATGCTGTATTTCAGCATCAGTAGCCAGAGGGTATTTCCTCCTGATGGATTTAGCCAATTTGGCCATAGGATTCTCACTACGAATCTCTTCAGATAAGATATTATCAAGGATAATAGAATTTCTTTTAATAATCTCCTTGATTTGTTGGCATTTTTCTTGGACAGTAATACATGTCCACCAACGAGAGTGATAACGCTTTTTAAGCGTATGTAGATGAAGATCATCCCAAGCAGCTTCAAGAGACCAATTCCAAATCCATGGAATTTCAGTTTCAATAAAGAAATAGGCTATACATAGCCCATCGTGAAGCTCACTTTCATTCATCTTCTGAATGATTGGATGAGATTCCACCCAAGGATTGTATAAATCCAGAATTGGTTTTGGTAAAATTTCTAAGTCAGCACCATACCGACTCCACCAATGATAAAACCAATTAGGAAGGCCCTTATAAAGAGCTTCTGGGCATAGCTTTATAAACCATGTATGTTTACCTCTCTGATTTTGGTAGATAAACATATTATAAAAAGCTTCTTTATAATCCCAATAATTGAATTTATAAATTTCTTTATCGGGGGTTTTAACCAACGGGAATTCCATATTAGGATGAATCGCCCATTGAGAAGGAAGTATAACTTCTTTAATGATACATTTACTAAAGTTTGGAGGAACCAAATGGTTGTCATTGCTCCAAAAATGAGTAATGTCCATACCCTTTTGGGTAAGTATCGTTTTCATCCATGCTCTAGGCTTTAAGGATAGAGTAGGATAGTATGTTGAGTCTAAGTATTTAGACCGAAGTCTCTCAACATCTTTCATCAGAGGAATATCCTCTTGTTCTATATAAAGAACAGTATCAGAAATAGTTTTAGAAAACCAATCTGTATCCTTTTTGGTAACTTCAGAGTATGACTCTGGTATTTTTTTGGGATCATTAAGATCCTCAATTCCCTTTGAAGAAGATGAAGAAGGAATATTCTTGTTACCCTTCTTGAAGATAGTCCTCCAGGAATTAGGATGGTTTGAAGTATAACTTCGTCCACCACCAGTGTTGGTCCTTCCTCCCCCTCGAGAAGAGGGTCGACCACGATTCATTGCCACCCTGCACATAAAAGAAGAGTGAAACAAAAATTTTAATCAGGGTTATAAACCCGAAGATGTTTGTTCTTTAAGAATGTTTTTGACTTCATTTAATAAACGAGTCTGAGGATCAGTTATAAACTGAAATAGTACTGCTTTGCCATTATAAGTGGCATGAATACCATTTGTGTCGACTTTCTGCATAGGCATAATCTTATGCAAAAAAGGTGTTCCTAAAATGATTTGTTGTGAAAGATTCTTCACAAGAACACATGGTATAGGAATGCATGTATCCTGGACACATATCTGGGCTGAAGACAATTTAAATTGTATATCAAGTTGGTTGCCTCCTGCACCACTCAAAGATTGCGTGGTTGGCTCAAAGAATTGTGAGGGTATAATTCCTTCACGAATGCAGTTAAGATCTGCACCACTATCAACCAGAGCTATAAGATCTGGAATAACAATCTGTTTAGATATAACCAAGGTTACCTTGATGTACCATTTCTGAGATGTTACTTGTTGTAACAAATTCAGAAATTCATCCTTTTGGGATGTCTCAGCATTATGAATGCTTGATAAATCATGTTGAGGAATGTCTTCTTCCTCAAATTTGGAGAGAATGTAAGTAGTCTCTTTTTTAAGAAGTATAACTTCTTGTTTCAGGGTTTGGATCTCCTTATTGAGATCAGAGAGTGATAACACTGTAGAAGTATTATCCTGCCTTCTTTTCATAACTTCAGACATACGATAAACGTTGTCTATCTCGGGCTTATCTTTTTTGTCATTTTGATTAGTACATAAGCAAAGAAGTTTTTGCTTCAAATCTGAAGGAAGATCTTCAGATAATATTTTGGAGATTAACTCCTCACTAGAAGTGATGACATTTATAGATAAACCATTCATGTCAACAATAGCTTTCCAATAAGCTGTTTTATCATTCGTCTGACAAGTATTACTTGTACATTGACAATCGTTATCAGAAGATGAATAATCTTCTTCGTCCGATCCTTCAGTATCACTGTGGATCATGATCTTAAGAAGAGTCTTTTTAAGACCTTCATCCTCAATTTCATTAATCTTCTTCTTAGTATAACAGGAAGAAGCGTAATGGCCAATTTGACCACATTTGTAACATTTAATGTTACTGGCATCCTTCTTAAAAGGTTTGGTCTTTCTTTTAGCAGAATCTCGTTCAGAGTCTCTGGTTTTAAAGAATTTCTTTTTCTTGGAAGAAATATGATTCTTCTTACCGGATGTATAATCCTCCTTGACACGTTTTCCCTTATCAGTGACATAAGGTTGGTCAAAAGCAAATTGATGGCAAAATTCGCCAAGTTCTTTCTTACCTGTAAGTCTATAAGACTTCAATTGATGCCTTAGCTTCATGTCATTACATAAAGCTAAACCTTCTTTAATACAGGCATCGATAAGAGTTCCATAAGTAAATTGGTCATAAGGAATAATTCCTCCATTTTTGACTTTAAGTTGATTACAAACTCTATCAGCAAATAAATTTGGTAGTCCATCAATAAACTTGGACTTCCAATGAGTGCTATTAGCATCACTAAGATTCATTACTCTACTTAAGAATGTATCTTTGTACCATCTGAAATGGGTTAAAGAGGGACACCTCAAGTTTTGTAACAAAGTTCTAATTCTTTCACCATGGTCTGTAAAAGCACCAGTGAAGTGATTGGTTATAGCCAAAATTAATGTGTACACAGCATCTCCCTTTTGTGTACCATTATCCTGTTTTACTGCATTTAATATTTCAGAATGGGACTCAGATGTGAGATAGTTATCCCACCAGCCCTTAAGAACGCCAGTAAAACCACAAGTTATAAACTGAGCAATAACTTGGTCAAAATTATTATTCTGACGACAAACAGTGGAATACATCAGCATACGATGCATGGTGGCAAATACCTGATTGTCAGATAAACCATCAATATTCCATTCATAAATGTTTCGACCATTATAATCGGTCTGCATGTAAGTATCATTCTCTTCGAATAATACATCAACAGGTGTTGGCCGCTTGTAATAATATCGTTCTAGCTGTTTAGAACGACTAGCAAGTTTATTAATAGAAGTGAATTGATCTTCTATGGCCAAAACTTGTTCTGGTATAACCAGATTTTCTTCTGAGGTTTCATCATCCTCAATGTGATTAGCAGAAGTAGTAACTTGATCTGGTATAACTAGATCATCATCAGAAGTATCTTCAGTACTAATAACTGAAGGATTCTCTAGAGTCAGGACTTGATTTGGTATAACCAAATTCGTATTAGGACTGTCCTGATTATCAGTAGTGATAACTGAAGAGGTAAAAACCGTGTGAAGTTCAGCTTTACTAAGCTTTTTAGTTAAAGCGTCAATAACTTCAGCAGTTACCTTATCACTGATATTAAAATCAGAAATGTCAATAGGTGGTTTGATAGCCACCTGCTTGGTTTGAATGGGAGCTTTAACTTCCTCAAACTCAATAAGAGATGGAAGAATATTCTTCATCTTTCGGATAAGTTCATTAACAATATCCTCAACACTCGTGAGTTGTTGACCAACAACTTGAAGGTGAATATTAGAGTAATTACTCTGTTTGATAAGCTTATTAAGCTCACGTAAAACTGAGTCTTCAGTCTCAATTGGCTTTATGAAAGCCGTTGCTTCTAAAGTGGCTGTAGAAAGTCCAGATAACTTTAGAGGTTCCATCAGAGGATAAAGAGATTTAATGGAAGAACCTGTCTGTGACTTCCATTGTTTGTAGTGTTCTTCAAGAACACTAATTCTCTTTACTTCTCTTTGAAGATATAACTTCAAGAACCAAGGAACAAAAGATATAATCTCTTGTTGTCTGTCAAGTGTCTCATAATAACTTGACCTGAAGTCTTGTTGTTCTCTATCAGAGAAGACTTTGAAGAACCAATTACGAAATTCAGTATTTCGTTTGTTCTGGAACTCCTTATTAAGGATTCCACGAAGTCTGCTGCCGGGTGTAAAATCCATTAACAACAGATTACATTTGGAAACTCATTTCAGAGTTGGTAGGAGAAAGCTTTTCTTTCTCATTGTAAATATGATGAGGTATATTATTATGGGATATATTAATCCCTTCAACCTCGTTGATTCTATGAGAATCAGATCTAGAAACAGATCGTCGAGAAGCACTAGTGACATCAGAAAGTCTGATAGTCATAGTAGGATTAAACATAATCTCAACATCACCATCAGCCGTTTGGATAATTTGATCAATATCTTTATTCATAATAGGCTGAGGTTGGATAGCATTGGGTATAACCCAACTATCAGGAAAGTTTACTTCTGTCCATTTGATTTGTCTATTGACAGCAATATGGGACGAAAGTAAATTGGTTTCCACTAAGACAGTTTTGTCTGGCTTAGTATGAACCTTAGCCTTGGGAGCTAAAGTGTTCAAAGCTTTAAAATGGATGCGGTATATAATCGCAACCGTTTCTGATCCAGGTAAGAATTCATAACCATGAGTCTTAATATTAAGATTGACATCTTCAAGTATGTTTGGATCAGTAAGAGATAAACTCAAGTTTGGGTATACGTTAAAGTATACTGGTCCATTACATAGACTGGTCTCCATGATGCCCATAAGGGACTGAGTCCAATTAAGACATCTAGCATCACGTAAACAGGCTAGTAATGAAGCATTTAACCCTTGAAGAGTTAAAGGTCTAAAAGCAACCTGAATTAATCCAATATGGATATATCTGTATCGGTCCATATAAGGTTCGATATCTTCAGAACTGAGCAACTGTATTGTTTGCTCACTCTGATCAACAGTGGAGGTTCTTTCTAATGTCTTAATGGCAATTAAAGACTTATAATCAAAGAACCCAATTTTATATATGTCCATATTAGGAACATCAGGAATTGACCACTTATTAAGTGATTCAATATCAGACGGAAATTCCGTCAATCTAGCATTCTTAATCTTTCTACTCGTATTACGAGTCATTGCAGAGGTAGAAGCAGAAACTAGTTCTGACATGGGGTGTTCTTACGGATATTTTATCATGCTTTACAAGTACTATATGGATAAAGAAATATGATTTTCCTTGCTTCGCTACTAGTGATAAATTCTGAGTACATAAAGCCAGTTTTTGAATGTTTGAACATAATCAATAATTAATGAGAGTAAAATTACTGAATTACAACAGCCAGTTTCAATTTGTTTAGACATAAGAAATGTTTCATAAGAGCAAAGTCACCAGACAACGATTCACAGCCCTAACGGCATCTCGCCTCAGCGGGACTTACAACGCGACTACGGCGACCACCAACCCCCACATCAACATGCTTATGGACAAACAAATAAAACATTCTAAATCCGGAGATTAACATATTGTAAACAGAAACCCAACTCTCACAGCCTCATGAATAACATGTTTATTGATTATAAAGAAACAAACCAAAACAATCCGAATCATGAGATCCGCAATTCATACTCAAGTATCAGTAGTAAGGAAGCAAGAACATATCATATTAACATATTCCTACTTACTAGTACTTCATGATAATATCCGCAAGAAGCAAACTAGCCAATCATGGCTCTGATACCACTTTGATCTGATCACAGTGAAATATGCTTTACAAGTACTATAGGGATAAAGAAATATTTTATCATACTTGAAGCTGTCAGTCTTAATATTAAGACTCATGGTTATGAATTCTTACCTGGATCAGAAACGGTTGCGATTATATACCGCATCCATTTTAAAGCTTTGAACACTTTAGCTCCCAAGGCTAAGGTTCATACTAAGCCAGGCAAAACTGTCTTAGTGGAAACCAATTTACTTTCGTCCCATATTGCTGTCAATAGACAAATCAAATGGACAGAAGTAAACTTTCCTGATAGTTGGGTTATACCCAATGCTATCCAACCTCAGCCTATTATGAATAAAGATATTGATCAAATTATCCAAACGGCTGATGGTGATGTTGAGATTATGTTTAATCCTACTATGACTATCAGACTTTCTGATGTCACTAGTGCTTCTCGACGATCTGTTTCTAGATCTGATTCTCATAGAATCAACGAGGTTCAAGGGATTAATATATCCCATAATAATATACCTCATCCTATTTACAATGAGAAAGAAAAGCTTTCTCCTACCAACTCTGAAATGAGTTTCCAAATGTAATCTGTTGTTAATGGATTTTACACCCGGCAGCAGACTTCGTGGAATCCTTAATAAGGAGTTCCAGAACAAACGAAATACTGAATTTCGTAATTGGTTCTTCAAAGTCTTCTCTGATAGAGAACAACAAGACTTCAGGTCAAGTTATTATGAGACACTTGACAGACAACAAGAGATTATATCTTTTGTTCCTTGGTTCTTGAAGTTATATCTTCAAAGAGAAGTAAAGAGAATTAGTGTTCTTGAATAACACTACAAACAATGGAAATCACAGACAGGTTCTTCCATTAAATCTCTTTATCCTCCGACAGAACCTCTAAAGTTATCTGGACTTTCTACAGCCACTTTAGAAGCAACGGCTTTCATAAAGCCAATTGAGACTGAAGATTCAGTCTTACGAGAGCTTAATAAGCTTATCAAACAGAGTAATTACTCTAATATTCACCTTCAAGTTGTTGGTCAACAACTCACGAGGGTTGAGGATATTGTTAATGAACTTATCCGAAAGATGAAGAATATTCTTCCATCTCTTATTGAGTTTGAGGAAGTTAAAGCTCCCATTCAAACAAAGCAGGTGGCTATCAAACCACCTATTGACATTTCTGATTTTAATATCAGTGATAAGGTAACTGCTGAAGTTATTGACGCTTTAACTAAAAAGCTTAGTAAAGCTGAACTTCACACGGTTTTTACCTCTTCAGTTATTAATACTGACAATCAGGATAGTCCTAATACGAATTTGGTTATACCAAATCAAGTCCTGACTCTTGAGAACTCTTCAGTTATTGATACTGAGGATACTACTGATAACAATCAGGTTTTATCAGATCAAGTAGTAACCATAGAAGATCAATTCGCTTCTATCATTATGACTGCCAAGGACAGAATAAAGAATCATATTTCTTCTAAGAAAACAAAATTTTTTCAAGACAAAGATTCTGAAAAAGACTCTGCCAAAAGAAGAAATAAACCTTCAAAAAGGGGAGTTAGTAACATTAAATGTTACAAATGTGGTCAGAAAGGACATTATATGTCTAAATGTCATAAAAGAATGAAAGGTCGATATCCTAATCAGACCACCCTCAATCCCTCTAGTGATACTAAAGGATTTGATGTTAAAATTTACTCATCAGCTACAAGTAATACTTGTCTGACTAATGATCCAACGACTTCTTGGAAAGCTATTGTTGACATGAATGGTTTATTTATAAATGTCATCACTTCTAGTGAGGAGTTAATCTCCAAAATATTATCTGAAGATCTTCCTTCAGATTTGAAGCAAAAACTTCTTGGCTTATGTACCAAGCAGAATAATACTTCTACAGTATTATCTATTCTCAATAGAGAGATTCATCTTCTTAAAAATGAGAATAATATTCTCTCTAAGATTGATAATAAGGATATTCCTCAACATGATCTATCAAGCATTCATAATGCTCAGATGTCTCATAAAGATAAAATTCTGAATTTGTTACAGCAAGTAACATCCCAGAAATGGTACATCAATGTGACTTTGGTTATATCTAAACAAGTCTTTATTCCTGATCTTATAGCTTTGATTGATAGCGGTGCAGATCTTAATTGCATTCGTGAAGGAATTGTACCTTCAAAATTCTTTGAGTCCACCACGCAATCTTTGAGTGGTGCGGGAGGTAATCAACTTGAAGTAAAATTCAAGTTACCCTCAGCTCATATATGTGTTCAAAATACTTGTATTCCTATACCATGTGTTCTTGTGAAAAATCTTTCACAACACATCATATTAGGAACACCATTTCTGCATAATATTATGCCTATGCAGAAGATAAACACATACGGTATTCAAGCCACTTATAATGGCCAAGATATACTATTTCAGTTTATAACTGATCCCCAGACTAGTATATTAAACGAGGTCAAGGATATCCTTTTAAAGGATAAACAGATAAACTTTCTGAAAGAAGAAGTTTCATTTGTTCAAATTGAAGAACAAATTAAAAAGAAGGCTGAGTTAATAACTCAGACTGAAGACCGTTTTTATAAAACTGTCTGTAGCGATATCCCTAATGCATTTTGGGATAGAAAATGTCATATAGTTTCTCTTCCTTATGAAGATGATTTCAAAGAGAGAGACATTCCTACCAAATCTAGGCCATGCCAGATGAATCAGGAATATCTTGATCTTTGTAAAAAAGAAATAAGTTCTTTACTTGAGAAAAAACTCATAAGGAAGTCATACTCTCCTTGGAGCTGTACAGCATTTTATGTCAATAGCAATGCTGAGAAAGAAAGAGGTATTCCTCGTCTTGTTATTAATTACAAACCCTTAAATGCGGTTTTAAAGTGGATTAGGTATCATATTCCAAACAAAAGAGATTTACTCAATCGCATTAATAATGCGAAGATATTCTCTAAATTCGATCTTAAATCTGGATATTACCAGATACTCATTGAAGAGAAAGATCGCTATAAAACGGCATTTGTTGTTCCATTCAGCCATTTTGAATGGAATGTAATGCCATTTGGACTGAAGAATGCTCCTTCAGAGTTCCAGAATATTATGAATAACATATTCATTCCTTATACGGATTTCATCTTGTCATACATAGATGACGTTTTGGTCTTTTCTCAGACCTTGGATCAGCATATTAAACATTTGGAAGTTTTTCGAAACTTAGAAGTTCGTAATGGGCTTGCTATATCTGCCACAAAGCTGAAGTTATTCCAGACTCAAATTAGATTTTTGGGTCATAATATTCACAAAGGAATTATAGTTCCTATTGATAGAAGTATTGAATTTGCTTCTAAATTTCCTGATGTCATTAGTGATACTAAACAATTGCAACGATTTCTTGGTGCACTCAATTATGTTACAGACTATTACCATAATCTTGCATCTGACACTGCTATTTTATATAGTAGATTACGGAAGAAAGCTTCCCTTGGACGGATCAGCATACTGCCGTTGTTCGAAAAGTTAAACTTAATGTTAAAAATTTACCTTGTGTACATCTTACTCGTACACAATGGTCTAAGATTGTTGAGACGGATGCGTCTAACATCGGTTTTGGAGGTATCCTCAAACAAATTGATCCTATTACTCTTAAAGAACAATTAGTTCGATTTACCTCTGGGAAATGGGATCAAGCACAATTCAATTATTCCACCATTAAAAAGGAGATGTTAGCTATTATCAAATGCTTTCATAAATTTCGAGATGATATTCTTAATCAGCAATTTATTTTAAAAATAGATTGTAGCTCTGCTAAATCCGTTATTGAAAAAGATGTTAAAAATCTTGTTTCTAAACAGATATTTGCCCGCTGGCAGGCAGAGTTATCCATGTATCAATTTGATATTCAATTTATTCGTGGTCATGCTAACCATTTACCTGATTTTCTCACTCGTGAGTTTTTACAGGGTACTCATGAACCACAGTGACTCCTCTCTCTCTCGGGACGGAGGGTTGGCTAAGAGAAGAAGTCATACTTCAACTCTTGATCCAAGTTTGACTTCTGGTAACCAAGCAGTTTTACAGAGTAATACTCCAAAGAGTGTTTCCAACTCGATCCCTGATATCCCTCCCAGTGAAAAAATTGGGTTCTTTGATTATAAGCTGTTAAAGAAAACCAATATTATTGATCATAATGAGCAGACTATACAGTTGCTCAACCAGGAAGATATCGAACCATATATGGGTCGATATGATTATGTCCATATTGGACTCGTCCAAATTGCGTTTCAACCCCTAACGCCAAAAGGACTTAATGTGTCATTATTCGCTTCTCTTCATGATGATCGAAGCTCCGGTTGGACCCAATCTTGGTCACAATCTCTTAATGGAGTTAAGATTAACATCAAGAAGTTTACTCCGTTTTGTTTCCATTGCCCTTATCTTAAGAGCAAACTGGAATATTTTAAAATATACCCCAATTTGAGTTTATCTCTTAAAGATTCAAATATATTTGAAGCTATGAGTCTTTATATTCAGACTCAAGGGTGTGAATTTGTTCCTGGATCTAAGGAAATTGCGGTAATTTATCGCATTCATTATGATCCTGTAGGTATTAATCTACCCATTATGAGTTCTAACTCAAAGGACCACTCCTAAGTGGCAATTGTTGATACTTGTAAGGTATCAAAGAATTATAAGAGTTATACTCTTTTTGGTAAATTATTTTACCTTTGCAAAAGAGTCATACTTATCTTTTGAAGAGATATATCTCTTCTGTCCCTCCTGATAGCAGATCAGATCAAAGAAGATTCAGTGCGCGATGGGGCCCACAGAGTACCCGACACCCATCTTACTTTGAGGTGAGCCCCGGGGAGCCACTCTTAGTGGAAGATATCATCAACAACGACTCTGCATAAAAAGACGAAATAGAGTCGCAATAAGCACAGTGAAGATTCTCAAATAGTACAACACTGTAGCAGTACTGTAGCAAATCACTGTAGCAGTACTGTAGCAATTGGAAGCGCTGCCGCCAACAAACAAAATAGCGTCGTTTCAATCTGAATTGAGAAAGCATCTTCACTATTGATGAGAAGACTACGCACTCATCCACCAGCTGTCATTAAGGATCACTCGTAAGGAGCCCTCACAGCTATAAAAGGATGCCGAAGGCTTCTTCCTCAGCATCGACCTTCTTACCAACCTCTCTCAGTGTTAAACACTTGTATCCATTCTGAGCTTTCTTTCTTTCTTTCTTCCTTTTTAATTTTTAGTTCTTGTAAACTGGAGCCTGTGCTTGAAGGTTACGACTTCAAGCTGTAAGTATTTTTATTTTTGTGTTTAATATACACGTTTGTGAATCCTGGTAGAAAGTATATATATATATATATATATATATATATATATATATATATATATATATATATATATATATATATATATATATATATATATATGGGTAAAGTGTTCCTAGGGTGACTCCTTAGATTAAATCTAAGGAGTCGCCCTCATTTTCTCCCATCTCCCACATTATTGTTAAAAAAATTTTCCTTGGGATTGTTGTTCACCTCATGGATGATCAACATACCAAAAATCAAGTCATTCCAATACTTTTAGAGCCCTCATCTATCCCTTGCAACTTTATGGGTTTTTCATCACGTTTTCAGACCGTTGAAGTTGCAAGTGATAGATGGGGGCTTTTAAAGTATTGGAATGACTTGATTTTTTTGTATGTTGATCATCCATGATGTGACTAACAATCATATGAAAAATAAAATCCAAAAAAATTGTGGGAGATGTGAGAAAATGGGGGCGACTCCCTAGATTTAATCTGAGGAGTCACCCTAGGAACACTTTACCATATATATATATATATATATATATGGTAAAATGCGCCTGAGGTCGTGCCCAGATTGGATTCCTGCGCTCGACCCCTCCTGACCGTCCGATCCGATCAGCGATCATGGTAATATCTGACCTTTTTGTGCAATTACCAAAACGCCCTTTAAGCTCTTTTTAACGCGCCTCTGTACTAAATTACCTTTAACCCCTTTTGTACTAAAATACAATCGCCACCAATTCTTTTGCTGATTCCCGCGCAAAACGCAGAAGCTGGAGCAATCGCCACCAATTCTTTTGCTCACTCCGGCGCAAAACGCAGAAGCTGGAGTAGATCCCCAGTTTTGCACAAGGTCTTCGATTTCAACAGCCCACGCCTAAGATCGCCCCCAAATCCAGGCCATCACACTCTCGTTGATTCCCCTGTTACTCTCCTCCATCGAGGTAAGGATCGCCATCCCTAATTTGTTGGACATCTCATATTGCTCAACGCAAACAACGGGATAATTTTTTGAAGGGTTTTGCGCGGGGAGCAATTTCCAACCGTTGGACGATTAGCCTGGAAATTCCTCTCCGCGCACAACGGACTAAATTTTTGTCTCGTTTTGCGCGGTGAGTAATTTCCAAACTAGCGAGGTGTTGCGATGGAAATTACTCTCCGCGCACAACCCTTCAAACATCGCACCCGTTGTGCGCGTTGAGCAATATGAGATGTCCATCAAAACTTGCCGAAGCAGCTCATATAGCACAACAACATGGAGCGAATGGCGTACATAATATTGCCCACCCCGCAAAACGGTTGATATGTTTGATTTTTTGATTTTTTGATGGATTTGATCCGGTCATCAAATATGATGGTAATAATTAGATCAGATTGAAAAAGAATAGATATAATACGCAAGGTTTTAACATGATTAGTAATAGTAGTGTGGTTTCAACTAACATGCTGATGATGATCGACTGATACTTGGATAGACATGTATAGCAGTCATGCTGCGGCAATATTACTGATATTTTTACTTGTTTCTAATGTAGAAAATGAAAATCGAAGAGAGTGAACCCTATGTGCATGATCAGGAGATGCCAAATGAGATTGAAGCTGAAAATGACAGTGCAAACAGCGTATATCAAGAGGATATGCATAGTGATAATGAAAAAGGCAGCCCACATGTTGGAATGACATTTCAAACAGAAGAAGATGCGTATCAATTTTATAATACATATGCAGCAATGAAAGGTTTTGCAACCCGAAAGGGATCTACGGGAAAGGGAAAAGATGGCAATACCACGAGGAGGAAGTATACGTGCAACAAAGAAGGGTATAAAAGCTTAAAAGATAAGAGGGAGATAGGGAGGGACGTTAATCGAAGGAAAAACGAGAGAGAAGGCTGTATGGCTCGAATGACAGTTCATAAAATCACCGGAGGAGTATGGCGGATAAAATCCTTTAATGATGATCATAATCATGAGTTGATAAAAAGCCCAGCGAAGATCCAGATGCTACGGTCACATAAAAGATCGCAGATGGACGGAACATGTAGGAATTTAGTTGATCAGATGCGTGGCTGTGGAGTAGGACCTGCAAAGATTGCAAGGATTCTAAATGCCACGAGTAGTAGTAATGTCAATATTACTACGCAACAATGCATTGATCATGGGAGAGTAGAAAGAAAGAACAACATTGGGAAGGAATGCATTAGAGTAATAGAACAATTTATTAAAAGGCAAGCTACAGACTCTCAGTTCTATTATGCTATTGAGCATGATGAAGAGAATGTATGCAGGAGTATATTTTGGGCTGATGGAAGGGCGAGGACATCATACAGCCAGTTTGGAGATGTTGTTGTATTTGATGTCACTTATAAGACAAATAGATTCATGTTGCTTTTTGCACCTTTTACAGGTGTCAATCATCATAAACAGTCTATTTTATTTGGATGTGCTCTTCTTGCTGATGAGAAGGAAGAAACCTTTGTTTGGTTATTCGGACAGTGGTTAACATGTATGTGGGATAAAGCACCAGGAGCTATCATCACCGATCAAGACCCGGCAATATGCAATGCAATCAAAAGAGTTTTTCCAAATACAAAACACAGGTATTGCATATGGCATATCAGTCTGCACGAAGATGAGCATCTACGTTCATTGCGGTCTTCTTATAACCCTGAATTTGAAGAAGACTATGCAAACTGGTGTAAGAACAGTCAAAATGTTGAAGAAGCTGAGAATTGTTGGTGCATCTTAATGGAGAAGTACCAAACGGAATTTCAGGAGCCATTGACAGAAAAACAAAAAAATGAAATGAAAGCCTGGAAGTGGTTGCATACGATGCATGAGAAAGCACAGCATTGGATTAAGGCTTACCTACTGGATACTTTCTTTGCGGGTATGAATGTTAATACGATAGAGATCGGTGTAAAAATATATGATCAAAATAAACTCAGCACATGGTATTCATTTCTTGTTTTGTGTGTAGGCATGGCGTCCAGCCAAAGGAGTGAAAGCATGAACGCGTATTTTGATGGATACGTAAACTGTATGACTCCATTATACGAGTTCATTGATCAATATGATAAAGCCGTAAAATTTCAGCGAGACAAAGAGGAGAGAGAAGATACTTTTTGTATGCGGAACAAACCAGAATTTAGCGGCATGCATGAGTTAGAGGTTCATGCCGCAAAGGTATATACTAGAAACATATTTTCCATTTTTCAAAATCGTTTCAAAAATACTTTATACTGTCGGCACGAAAGGGTGAGCACGGATGGGGACACGAGCACGTATAGAGTAACTATGCGGATTGATGGAAAGAGCTACGTGCATAATGTTCAATGCAATATATCTAAGGGAATGTTCAGGTGTACGTGTGCAAGGGCGGTGACTGAAGGTTTGCTATGCACGCAAATTTTATATATGATGAAGCAAAAGTATGATATGCAAGCCATCCCTGAGAGATATATTTTACCCAGGTGGACTCTAAATGCAAGATATAGCATCATGAGTCTTGGGGCCTCGTCGACTAGCACAGTACACGGAGTGCGTCTAACCCAAATTACTCCACTTCAAGCCTGGAGACTTCGTTCATCATTCGATAAAGTCGTGGAGGCGGTAACAAGAGATCCCCTTCTGTTTGATGTCGTCTTTGGGTGGGCAAACAGTTTTTTGGACCAGCATAATATGACTAATAAAGCGCAAACTGCTTCTGGAGAGCCAAGATCACAGGTGGGGTCCAGTGCACCTATCAAACAAGAAGTGGGAGTAAATGATGTCATTATGCATGATCCTGCAAAAGCTAGAACTAAAGGCCGACCACGAGTGGCGTCAAGGATTCCGTCTGGAATACAAGTCTCACAAGAACAAAGTCAAACAAGAACAAGGAAATGCAGTGTTTGTGCAGAAAAGGGTCATGACATGAGAACTTGTCGTATGAGCACAGCTGGTAGAAATAAGGTATATATGAGCACAGCTGGTTACTATTTTATATACTAGTATAAATTATTGTAACATCATTGCTCCATAATCTCTGTAGGAAAAATCTTCGCCCGATGACTTAACAAGGCTGTGATATGAAGGATGACATTTTTGTATCCTAAAGGCAACAATTTTGTATCAGCTTGGAAGAAATATACTACATGCATCTGTCACGGACATATCAGTGTAACTGGTTCTCTTTAAAAATGGTCATCGGAAAACGGCAGCCTCCTATATTTTTAGTCCAAAATGCAGCCATCGTGGAGTTGAATTAAGAGGGCTGGCGGTCCAAATTGAACATTAAAACAGTAAGTCTTGGTTATAAGCCTATGAGGATGATGCCTATCATTCGAGACCTATATCCGATGCTGCGGATCTCATATCTTATAATTTCTCTGTTGCTGCAGAACCTGACAAATGTCAAGAAAATTAATGGGATTAAGGAGTAAGAAGCAGAAGCAGTAGAGCTGAAGAGAATGAAGATTCAAGAGAATGAGGCATGTAGCTGTCCGCGATGAGTAATGGTGGGTACTTGTATACAGTTTAGCTCCGCGCGCACAACGTTTACAACTTTTACCAGTTGTGCGCGCTGATCAAAACTTGGTAATTTTACAGGCTTCCTAATAAGCGCACACAACGTTCAATAATGTTACGGATGTGCGCGCTGAGTAATATGGGTAATTGTAAGCAGTTAAGCCGCACGCGCACAACGGTTCATAACTTTGACGGTTATGATCGATGAGTAAATGTTGGTAATCATAGACAGTTGTGCTCAGCTCGGACAACGTTCAATGCTGTTGCCGTTGGTCCGAGCTGAGTAATTGTGGGTACTTCAAGTTAGCATCACGCAATTTTGTAATGTGATGCAATTGCACCAAATTTAATGACATTGTATTAAGATCTGTATTCCAACATGCTACAACATTTATGCATTGAAATGTACATAACACAACAAAGTAGAAACTACATCTAAACATTTTGCAACATCACAGTTTTTGCCCGACTAAGCAATTAAAGCACTAGACTATACTAGGGATACAGGGATTCCCACCATGAAAAAAATTTAAAGTTTGTTGCCATTTATGAGCTGCTCCAGCAGCTGCATCAGCGTCACTTGCTTCATTGTATCTTGGCCATCCGTCCCCCTGTCTGCGTTGAAGAAGAATCAGTGATGAACACATAACAAAGCATAATTAACTAAAAATATTGTACGGGTAGACTTAGAATAAGATAGAACATTTATTATCATCGAGCAGTGATGTCTGCAACGAAGTATCAAGGAGCATATACAAGCAGTGAAGAAACGGGTGTGCATGGAAGGTGATAGCTTCAATGACGACAAACAGAACATATGAAGGAGCAAGGAACATCTTCGAATCAATATATATGTGATGTATTCAATTTCTGCATCACGTCACTAGACGCTAGTATATTGTCCATCTTTGAGTGTTGAGGACGCAGCAGTGATGAAGGAAAAAATAGAATGTCGTAGAGAAAATATCATATAACTAGAATAAGATACAATAAGATAGAATAATATCATCAAGAAGTGTAGTGGTTGACGAGGGCTTGTGGGAAGGGAAGCCATTTATAGACGACTTTGGATGCCATTGGATGAGGATGAGACTACAGTAGAGTTACTGGGAGGCAACACAAGAGACCCCGTGAGTCTACAGCAAACTGCTTGTGATTATACAGAAGAATGCCCGTGAATCTACGGCAGATTGAGTTCCCAATAATGTATGCCCGTGGTGGTGCGCGTTGAGCAAACAAAATAGCTCAACGCGCACAACCGGCAAGAATATGGCCGTTTTGCGCGGAGAGCAAATAATTTTGGAAGATGTGCGCGATGAATAAAATCTTATGTACATTCACGATCAATGCTTTGTAGACTCACGGGGTCTCTTCTGTAGACTCATCCTCATCCAAGGCCAGTCTAATTCGTCTATAAAATGGCTTTCCTACGCACAAGCCCTCTTCAACCTCTACACTGCGAGTGATGGTTATCAGTCATGAGGAAGGAGTAATGCTACACTCGACTGTAGGCTCATCCTCATCCAAGGGCAGTCCAATTCGTCTATAAATGGCTTCCATACCCACAAATTATATTCAACCACAACACTTCGAGTGCTGTGAAAGGCATGAGAAAGAAGTAACCTTGCTCAAATATTACTCTGACCATATCAAGCTAACCCTTCCCAAACAACCAGAGACCATAGCTTAAACAAACCATCACCCGGTTTGCTGCAGCAGTGAAGATGGCCACCCAAACGAGGTTTAAGCTTTTCATAGACAAGGGGATGAAGAGAGTGTTGTTCGCGGAAGCGGGCAAAGAGTTTGTCAATTTCCTCTGCAGCCTTTTGGCCATGCATGTGGGCTCAGTCATCAAGCTCATCACCAAAGAAAAAGTGGCAGTGGTATGAAAAGCATTTATGTAATGAAGCCCATCATTAAATGTGCTGAAAACTGAATCTCTTGAAAGATGTATCTATGAAAAATGATTTATCTGGTATTTTAGTTCAAAATGCAGCTAGTGTGGCTTTGAATTCCTAGGTCTGCGGGTACAAACTAAAACTTAATACCCAAAGTTTTAATTATGAGAGTATGAGGATGATGCCTATCATTCGAGAAATCTATATGCTGCTGTCAATCTCATATCTTATAATTTATCTATTACAGCAGGTCACGCCAATTGTCAAGAAATCATTCTAGAAATTGTTTCCATTGATCAAAAATAACTCCAAGTACAACGAACAAAAAGGAGAAACAAAAAAGGGTTCGATCCACCTATGATGCAGGAGATCGAGAAGAGGCGTCCCCAGGCGATTCGTCTTCTCCCGAACCAGTAGGGTGACCAGGGACAACCGGAGGTCGGGGTAGCATTCTTCGGCCCCGCGCCTCGAACGCTGCCAAACCATCCCGGAAGGACTTCTCGATCTGAACAGCAAAAATGGCCGAGAACTCCCGGAATCCCTCACGGATAGACTCCACGATCTTCGGAGCCAGGACATCCCCATAGTCCCTCTGGACCTCAGCTACGATCCGACCATGGGCCACTTCCCGCAGGTCGCCTATATCGGCCCAAAGAGCGCCTTTCGCCTTTCTATGCTCCTCCCAGGCGAGGGACAGTGCATCCTCAGCATACTTGGCCGAACTCTTGGCGACAGCCAGAGCCTCTGTCAAACATCCCACCTCCGAGGTGAGCTCTGCAACTCTCAGTTTGAACTGGTGGGCCTCCTTGGCTGATTGGTCAGCCGCCTCAGCCCTCAGGCGCTCCTGCGCCAAGGCCGCCTCAAGACCATCTACAGCAACCGGGTAAACCTGCAAGACCGCAGGGATGAATGTCGCCATCAACAAAACAGTCGTTGAAGAAAAAAGGGTCCGACATGCTGGATATGCCATACCAGAGAGTCTGCCAGTTTCTCCCTGAAGGAGCGGTCACTCGGAAGGACAGCTGGACTACTCTCACTCCGCTTCTTCTTCCTCTCGGGACCTTCAGACCACGAGTGAGAGCGTCTCTTCTTCTCCTCATTCCCGGTTAACACACGGGAACCCTGCTCGACGGCCGCCACGTCCCCCTCTCCGAGGTCGAGACCAGAGGGCGAATCAATCTGATTCGCCACGAAGGGCGAAGGTTCGGCCGTGCCCAAGGGCAGATGGTGAGGAACGTTAGGAACGTCTTCACTGCAATCCCGACCCACCATCTGAGCAAAAAAGATGAAAATCAGGGTATCAAGCAACGGGTAAAGCAGAATTTAAAAGGAGAAAGGCTTTATACTGAAGGTCCCTTCGAATCCAAGCCGTCAGTAAGGGACACGTGTCAAAGTCTCACAGAGGCGGCACTTCGAATACCACTCCCCATGGGCGGGAGAATTCGTTCGACTGGCCTTCATTCAATGCGACCCGGTCCCCGGGTTATCCGATAAGTACGGATCCTTATCATGTATTCCCGAAAAGACGAGTGTTTTTACGTAGAAAGAACACTGCAGGTAGTTCGCACTTGTAGGGAAGTACAAGTAAAACTCCAACACAGATAAAAAGACTGAGAAAATAACACAATATTCCATTTTAATGATACATTGATACATCTTATACATACACCAACATCTTCTTATTCACAACTCACTCGAAAAAAGATGGGCAAAAGTACAAGTCTCTCATCATACATCAAATCGTAACACTAACACCCTTAGATGAGGACTACATGCATAAGATGTATTATTTGACACTTTGAATTGATTGTTTTTGTATCTCAATGATTGAATGCACCTCAGTCTTGCATTACACTCTGCCTGTTGCATGTGTCGATCCATTGTTGTACACCTTGCCTGTTGCACGTGCACGCTTTCACATGTTCATAAGTATAGTAGTTACTGCCTATACTACAGTAGATGTATATGACATACACTCTGCCTGCTGACATGCACCATTTCCAAACTTTATGTAAGGACTAGTTGTGACATGGAATTTCTTAACAATTATGCAACGGTGATACGAATAATAAATTTACCCTTTCACATGTAAACGTGGATGGGAAAAAAAATGTGTGTGCTGTGTGCAATTGAGAGTTTTTAGTGGGCGTGTGCGGAGAGCAATTATAGGGTTTGAGTCATTTTGTGCGATGAGCAATAACCCCATACCTTTTCGGCGCCGTACACGGGTTCAACATTGGCCCCCGTGATTCGTTCTCGATTATAAACGCGGATCGAGGCCGACTGATAGGTAATTTCCTTTAATAGGGCACGGCATTCGAAGCATCGAATTTAGATTAAGGCCGCCAATACCTTTCGCCTATCTCAACCGTTGTTTTTGCCAAAATTCCGACACGTTTCGCTCATCTTGTCCGTTCGTTCGCGTAATAAAAGAAATTGGAGGTGAGGCCAATGGCTTTAGCGCTCCGAGGAAATCTCATCATCTTATTATTTCTTCCAGAAACAAAAATGGCGGGAGGAGCATACAGAGAGTTTACTTCAGAGATGGAGCGGGCCAATGAAGAAGGCCGTAAGAGGAAGAGGGCAGAGGAGGAAGAGGAGGAAGAGGAGGAATGGGAGGAATGGGAGGAATCGGAGGAATCGGGGAACCGCATGCTGGAGTTGGGGGAGGCTGGATGCTCCTCAAGTCAAGCTGCGCGGTCTTTGAAGGCGGCTCCTTCTGATCCTCGAGTTGGGGGCGCATCGTCCTCCAGCACGCCACACGACGGGTGGCCATACGAGGACATTAATCCTCCGGTCCCTTCCGTCGGCCCCATACCTCCAGAGTTCGGCCACCTTCTGCAGTCGAACCGCATTGGGTCTGGCCATCATGGGGAGATTCACGGGGAGACCTATCGGCCACCGTACGTCGTGGGGACGGCCGAGTCGGCCCTCCTGGACTTTGGGACGGGGGCTCGTCTGGCGGAGAATATCACTCTGCCAAGGGATGTCGATTTCCTGAATGGGGTCGACCTTGAGACGATGGCCAACTGCTTCGTTCGCAGTGGCCTTCAGGTTCGTTGCCAATGTGCATTCCGAATTTTGCTTCCCCTTCTGGTTTTGTTGATTGTCTCCATCTGCAGGTGACCATTTTCGGGGCATGTCTGCGCCGCAGGGCCCACGAACTGATCGAGGGGCAGCGCCGGGTGGCGGATGCCGAGAACGAGGCTTCTGAGCTCAGAGCTCAGGTGAAGAAGCTGGAGGAAGATTTGGGGAAGATAATGGCCGCCAAGGGCAAGTCGGATTGGGCGGCCTCGGACGCGAAATCCAGCCTCGCCGCCTTGTCAAGCGCCAAGAAGCAGTTGGAAGATCAGTGGGGTAGAGAGCATTCTCAACTCCGAGCTGATCTTGAGGCATCGAGGAAGGAGGTAGCTGCCCTTCAGGCCAAGCTTCTCGAGAAGGAGCAAGAGGTCGACGCTTTCAAATCTCGGGTCACCGCCAAGATGGAAAGGGTGGGGAGAGAGATAAAGGACCTCTTTACAGCCGACGGTGCGTCGTCTTCCTAAATTTTGGGAATCGTTACTTTTGTAAGACTGATGCTCGGGAGCGAGTCATATGTAATTTTTTTTTTTTGGTACTTAAGTCATATGTAATTTTTTCAGATTTTAATGAAGGGGATTTTTGCAACAGACGCCGAGTGAGAGCGTTTACTTACTCCCCCTGCTTCCAGGTCGACACCCGGGAACCCTGTTGGACGGCCGACACGGCCCCGTCACCGAGGACGAGACTGGCGGGAGAATGACCTTCCGTATATGATCGCGATGAGTAATTGTGTGTAATGTGTAATTGTATACAGTTTAGCTCCGAGCGCACAACGGATTGTTAAATAACACCGTTGTGCGCGACGAGCAAAACTCGGTAATTGTAGAAAGCGTTGCTTAGCGCGAACAACTTTCATTTCTGTTGCAAGTTGTGCACGCTGAGCAATTATGTGGGATGATTAATTAGTGTCCATGGGTAAAAGGAAGCTGGTATAAACATAAGTAGCACTTCTGCTAAATAAAGGTCAACAGACGATTTGTCGTGAATATACAGAATAATCTTGTACCTCGGGTATTTATTGTATGTATTACACAGATGTTGTTCCCAAATAAAGATCCACTGACGTGCGGAGCGATGTGAGCATAATCGTTAACCTCGATCAAAATTTATAAACGCGCACAACGTTCACGCCGTTTGCCAGTTGTGCGCGGTGTGTAAATCTTTGTATATTACTTTTCACTAATTTTTCCCATTAAAATTCATTGTTGGAATTTGATTTAAGCAAGCATCAATGTATATATCACCAATCACAAGTTTGTAATGGGCTGCAAATGTATCACATTAAATGACATTGTATTAAGGTCTGTGTAATGGGCTGCAAATGTATCACATTAAATGACATTATATTGAGGTCTGAATTCCAACATACTACAACAGTTATGCATTCCAATGAACATAACACTCCATCTCCGCCGTTCTCTTGTTCGCTGCATCTTCTGCTTTATACTTCTTTGACTCAAGGATCATCCTTTCAATCTCCTCCTGGGTCTACGTGGCACTTATCGTTAGTGATAGTGATCTTATTTTCTGCACACATACTTTCCTCTGTAGAGGCATTCAAGATACCGTCGGCATCTATCTCAAGGCAAACCATGACACTTCGAACACCCTTGGGAGCAGGAGGGATACCAGCAAGTACAAACTCCCCTAGAAAAAGATAGAATAAAAAAGTAAATATAATTAGACTTAGATATAAGATAGAACAGTTGTTATCAACAAGCAGTTATGTATGCAATGATTCTGAACGGAACTTACGAAGGGTCAAAGAATTTTTGCAAGTTGGCATGGACGAGAATGAAGCTGTAATGATTGCAAGAACATGCGAAGAGAAGCAAAAGAACATCTTCGCGACGAGAATGAAGCTGTAATGAAGAAGAACAGATCATGCGAAGAGGAGCAAAAGAACATCTTCGCCGCCATATGAAGGTGATGTATACAATTTCTGCATCACGGCACTTGCCGCTAGTATATTGGCCATCTTTGTGTGCTGTAGACGACGCACTCATGAACAACAACAAAATTACAAATTTGAAGAAAAAACAATGTATTAGAAGAATCAGAGAGAATCAGATAAAGGAACTATAATCACCTGGGGTAGTGGTTGATGAGGTCTGGTGGGTACGGAAACCATATACAGACGAGTTGGACTGACCAAGTACGAGGATGGAAACACCGTAGAGTAACAGTTCGTGCTCGTGAATATATGGCAGATGGATACCAGCCAGACGTTGTTCCAACTAGTATCCGAGTGCGGTGGTGCGCGAAGAGAAAAATTGCTTGAAGGTAGACCTTTTTATACTCAACGCGCACAACGGTAAAAAAAACATCTGGTTTCGATTACCAAAAGAGAAAAATCTAAATACACCGATACTCTTGCGGTGCATGTCCAAGTTTTTCCAAAAAAAACATACAACATCATATCAGAAGAGAGTAAATGTGACAAATCACAGTATAGTTAATATTTTTGCTTAGTGGACACAAAGGTCACTACTTTTGGACGCAGGGCGGGCTGATTAACTTTCAGCAATGGAATACAGTTTTGCTCATACGACAAGTTCTCATGCCGTGACCGTGTGTCCTGGGGATATTGCAGTTATGAGCAGCTCCAATAGAGATTCTTCACATTTTGCACTGGTATGAAATGCAATAATGGCACGCGTAAGAAATTCTTCTGATCATGGAAACAAATGAGGATGCACAGTTTCAGAGAAGATTGCGCAGTTTGAGAGCCGATACATTGGTGGCACCTTCAGGCTGATGGCAATGTGAAGCATTCGAAAACATCGTGTGCTTCTTCTGAAGGAGCCAACACCATCGTTGATGATATCTGAAGTAGCAGACTCCATCTTTGATGCCTATATAAATGTGACGAATTCAATTTCAGCAACACGGCAATTGCCACAAGTTTATTGGCTGGCTTTGTGTGTCGGAGACGAAGCATTCAGTAGTAAGAACAAAAATTTAGCATGTAAAAGAAAATATAGTGTATAGGTATAACCATATAGAACACTATAATCGAGAGGAGTAGTGGTTGACGATGTCTAGAGGGAAGTGAATCACTTTATATAGACGAATTGGACTGGGTAGTGAGTATGGTCTGCATGGATGAGGCTGAGACTACAGTTGGGTTACTGTGGGCTACAGAAATTGACGCTAACAAAATTGATTGCCTCTAAGAAAATTGCTCAAAGCGCAAAACGGGTAAAAATATGGCAATTGTGCGAGTTGAGCAAATTATTTATGTTTATACAATATTACTCATAAATCCATTTATAGCGATGTGAACGCCCCAAATCAAACAGCGTGACCCATGAGTATCAACACTTAAATGTATGTACACCTTATTCTGTACACCCATCCATTTATATCTTATTCTGTAAACAGTAAGATATGTGTTTCTTATCACTTAAATGTCTGTACACCAATCAGTCTGAATATTATTTAATTCTCCCCCAATTTTGTGTTTTCTTTATTATTGGGATTTTTTATTGAACGTTGTGCGCGCTGAGGTAATTAATTATGGGAATTTTGTATAGAACGGTGTGCGCAGAGTAATTATTCGTTACGACTGTTTTGCTCAACGCGCACAGCGGGGTGTATTTTGATCCGATGTGCGCGCTGTATTATATTTTATAAATGTATACCTTTTTAAATAAACCGCACAATCCGCACTAAAACGCAAATTTAAACAAATCAAAGAAATGTGAATATTTTTGCAATCTTATTCTGTAAACTGTCGGATATGTGTTGTCTTATCACGTAAATGTCTATATACACATCAATCAACTGCTCCGCATTTTATTTGCATCAATTTAGATTTTTTAATCTGGCATGTCAGTCTCAACAGTAATTAATTCTCCACCCAATTTTGTGTTTTCTTTATTATTGGGATTTTTTATTCAACGTTGTGCGCGCTGAAGATATTAATTATGGGAATTTAGTATTGAACGTGGTGCGCGCTTGGTAATTATTCGTACGACCGTTTTTCTCAACGCGCACAGCTGGGTGTATTTTGATCCGTTGTGCGCGCTGTATTATATATCCAAAATGTTTACAATTTAAAAACCCCGCACGGTGCGCACTAAAACTAAAATTTTAACAAATCAAAGAAATGTGAATAATTTTGCATTCTTATTCTGTAAACTATCAGATATGTGTTGTCAAATCACTTAAATTTCCTTACACCCATCAATCAACGGCTGCCATTATATTTGCATCAATTATGATTTTTTTTTCTTCCATGTCAGTATGAACAGTAATTAATCTACAAATATTTTGTGTTTCTTCTTTATTATTGGGATTTTTAATTGAACGTTGTGCGCGCTGAAGTTATTAATTATGAGGATTTTGTAATGAATGTTGTGCGCGCAGAGTAAGTATTCATTACGACCATTACGCTGAACGCAGACAGCTGTGTATATTTTGTTCCGTTGTGCCCGCTGTATTATATATTCTAAATGTATACCTTTTTATAAACCTCGCACTAAGGGACAATTTAAACAAATCAAAGAAATGTATATCTTTTTGCTGTCTTATTCGGCAAACAGTCGGATATGTGTTGTCTTATCAATTAAATGTATTGAACGTTGTGCGCGCTGATGTAATAAATTATGGGAATTATGGGAATTAAATGTATTGAACGTTGTGCGCGCAGAGGAATTATTCGTTACGACCGTTTTGCTCAACGCGCACATCTGGGTGTATTTAAATCCGTTGTGCGCGCTGTATTATATTTTATAAATGTATACCTTTTTATATACCCCGCACTAAGGATCAAATTTTAACAAATTAAAGAAATGTAGATATTTTTGCTGTCTTATTCTGAAAAAAGGTCTGATATGTGTTGTCTTATCACTTAAATGTCCATCAATCAACTATTGCCAATGGTAATTTGAAGTGACTCTGACATTAATTAATTCCCCCAATTTTGTTTTCTTCTTTATTATTGGAATTTTTATTGAACGTTGTGCACGCTGAAGTTATTAATTATGGGGATTTTGTATTGAACGTTGTGGGCGCAGAGTAACTATTGGTAACGTCCACTTTTCTCAACGCGCACAGCGGGGTGTATTTTGATCCGTATTGCGCGCAGAGCAATTATTCGTTACGAAAGTTTTGCGTGTAATTTGATCAGTGCTCGCCACCTTACCTAATGTTGCCCATATGGCGTGATGATTAACTGTGGGTAATAGAGCATGTAATACAGTTTTGCTCAGCACGCACAACGGTCATGGCATCTGACTGTTGTGTGCGATGGTTTATTGTGTTTAATTGCATACAGTTTGGCTCTACGAGCAAAAGTTGTGTGCTTTGGGTAATGGTTGATAACAAGAAACTGTTTTGCTCATCGCGCACAGCGGTCAAACAAATCGATACGAACGTTGTGCATGCTAGTAACTGTGTGCACACGTAAATAGTTTATCACAACATACAACATATAGCAGAATATCTATGTCGGACATTGACTCAAGTAAGCATCAATATATATGACCTTATATCAATTTTGTATTGTCCTGTAATTGTATCAAATTAAATGACATAGTATTAAGGTCTGAATTCTAACAAACTACAGCATTATGCATTATAATGTACATAATGCATAAATGTTATTTATAGTTCGGTAAACAATTTTGCTCAGTAATATCAACGTCGGACATATATATCACCTATATCATTTTGGTATTAGGGTCTGAATTCCAAAATACTACAACATTTATGGATTATTCTGTACATTACACAACAAAGTTGAAACTACAGCTAAACATTTTGCAACTTTACAGTTTGGAACTGGTATGAAATTCAATCACGGGAATAGCCTAATGGTACATTGAATCCCACTACGCAAAACTCTTCACAGTGACAGAGTCATGCTGAACAGCTCAAGCAAGATGGCATTTATGATCAGCTCCAATAGCACGCACCATCATCACTAGCATCCAGATCGTCCATAACGGTATAAGTAGCCACTCCTTTAACGAAGTTGGCTGATCTGGATTCATCAGCGCATGCCACTGTATGCGTTGAAGAAGCATCAATTATGAACGATAAAAAGCATATTTAAGTAAAAAAAATAGGGTATAAAGACATGCAACTTTACGTTTAGGGACTGATATAAAAATATATCACGGTTGCTTCTTCTCGGAAGAATCCGATGCTGTAGTAGAACATATGAAGGAGCAAATAACATCTTCCAGTACACGTCAATTGCCGGTAGTATATTGTTCATCTTTGTGTGTTGAAGACGAAGCAGTGAGGAACAACGGGAAATATTTAGCATTGTGAAGAAAAAATAGTGTATGAAGTAGAAACAGATAGAATTAGTTAGAATACTATCATTAAGAAGTGGAGTGGTTGACAAGGTCTAGTGGGAAGAGAGGCTATTTATAGACGAATTGGACTGGCCCATTGATGAGGACGATAGACTACAGTAGAGTCACTGTGCGTGATATTGTATTGGACATAAAGACGAGTGAATCTACAACAAACTGTTTCAGCCAGATGATGTTCCCAAGAAGGTTTGGACTTTACGGTGCGCGTTGAGCAAACTTGAAGGCCAATAACAAAATTGCTCAACGCGCACAACGGGGAAAATAATGGCTGTTATGCAAGATGAGCAAATTATTTATGTTTGTAAAATATTACTCAAGGCACTTTTAAGTATTTAATTTGTTATTCCGCTAAATTGTTTTACACTAAATTTTTTATTTTGTTTAAGTTAATGGATCATGCTTCTACATAATCTTTCCCAAGGCACTTTTTATTTCAAAGTTTAGGGTTCCAAGGCATTTCTCCCCTAAATTTAATCTTCACAATCTTTCCCAAGGCACCTCTAATTTCAAAGTTTAGGTTCCCATGGCACGTCCCCCCCAAATTTAATCTCCACAATCTATCCAAAGACACTTCTAAGTTCAAAGTTTTGGTTTCCAAGACACTTTTCCCACTAAAATTTAAGTTTTCCAACTAAAATTTTCATAAAATCCAATCTCAGCCATTGATTTCCCAGGATCAAATCCTAGCCACTCTTTATCTTGTCCTGGTCAGCCCTAGAATTCAAAAAACGAGTTTGGCTCCTCGCGCAAAAAGGTCACAAATACGTGCAGTTGTGTCATGTGTGAACTGAGTAATTGTGGATAATCAGATGCGGGTATGCTCACAGACCGCACATCGGTCAAACTCATTATGTGACCGTTGTGCGCGCTGAGTAATTGTGTGTAAACGTAAATGTTTTATCACAACGTATATAAGGACGGTCACAATTTATGCCCGTTGTGCTCGCTGGGTAAATCATATAACGGTAAAAAGTTTTTACATAGGTAATTTCAATTTCGGACATTGATTCAAGTAAGCATCGATGTATATATCACATATATCAATTTCATAATGTCATGCAATTGTATCAAATTAAATGACAGTGTATTAAGGTCTGAATTCTATCATACTACAACATTTATACGGTACACTGTACATACCACAACAAATTTGAAACTACATTTCGTACATAATGACATAAAACACCAAAGAATATCTACCCACAAACACTCTTCTCCGTCGATGATCAAAAATACAATATAAGACAAGAGAAAGACTTGTGCGCCAAAGGACCGGCCACCTCAAAAACCTGGAGGCGGAGGCGGAGGCGGAGGCGGAGGTGGTGATGGTGGCGCAACAGTACGGATGTCTCTAGGAGAGGGCACCAGAGTCTCCATCTTCTCTTGTATGTTCGACATTATGAGCATCATAGTGTCGAAGTCGCTACGCAGAAGTGAGATCGCCAGATTGGTGTTGGAGAGATGGGTTTCAATTTCTCCTAATCTACGAGTAAAGTTCACCGGCTGATGGGAGGATGATGAAGCAGCAGATGCGGGGCTTACATTGCCTATGACTATATCCTTAAGCTGACGTTGTTCATCTGTAAGTACAGAGAAAAACGTAGTAAGCTCCTCGAGTTTACTACGGAGGTTGTGCAGAACAGAGTCCTGACGGCGAGACATCCCATCCATAGAGAGGAGGCCGTTATAACTGTTGTCCTCGAGTGGGGCTTTTTCAGCCGGAGATGGAACTGATGAACCTGCATGTAAAGGAGGAAACGCAGGAGGAGGCAACAGCACATTGTGTTCACCTTGAGTTGGACCAAGCGAAAGCGAATCACGCAGAATGGGTCTATAGGCCGGGAACGATGAGGGAAGGGGATCAACGTGTTCAGGTGACGGTGAATCATCATCACTAACTCCCCAAGGGTCAGAAAAAGTCGACTCACGAGATCGTTTTGGCGGCATGAAGAAACCCGAGTACGAAATGCGAGAGTGTTGAGATGAAGAAGAAAACGGAACGACAGATCAAAGGAAAGAGGAATGAAATTTTCCGCGAAACCCCTCGTCTACTGTACTGACTCCACATATATATAATGATTGGTTATTTTAATCTCAGCCGCTGGATTACATATGGAAGTGGAACTGACTAAAATGATCTCATCAGACGACTGGGGTAAAGCATCCGTTCGAATGGGCAAAAAAAATCGTAATTAAGGGCTTACATGGAAACCGAGGTTCTACTTGACTCATTCTCCAGTTACCACACGTGAACATTGTTGAGAAGAAAGCAGAATCATTTACTGTCATCATTACGTACCTCTGAAATAAGATTGTACGAGATGGCGGTTGTACTTTCATCATTACGTGGCATACCGATTGCGTCTCGCAACCGATCTATAAATATCTATTGTTTAGTAGCCACTGTACGTTCAGGAGCGATGTGTATTCAAACGGAACGTGAATGCCCATGAGGTGCACGTATATCGTTCCAGCCTAGAGCCGCCGATTGGCACCCGATCTATTACCTCGGCCTCCACCTTTACGGCAGTAGTCCTCTCTATTGACAGTGATTCCTGAGTAACAGGCGGGAACTGATATAATGGAGCCGGTGCAAAGGCAGGAGCGATGTGCAGTCAACCGGAACGTGAATGCCCATGAGGTGCACGTATATCGGTCCAGGCTAGAGCCGCCGTTTGGCACCCGATCTATTACCTCGGCCTCCACCTTTACGGCAGTAGTCCTCTCTATTGACAGGGATTCCTGAGTAACAGGCGGGAACTGATATAATGGAGCCGGTGCAAAGGCAGGAGCGATGTGCAGTCAACCAGAACGTGAATGCCCATGAGGTGCACGTATATCGGTCCAGGCTAGAGCCGCCGTTTGGCCCCCGATCTATTACCTCGGCCTCCACCTTTACGGCAGTAGTCCTCTCTATTGACAGGGATTCCTGAGTAACAGGCGGGAACTGATATAATGGAGCCGGTGCAAAGGCAGGAGCGATGTGCAGTCAACCGGAACGTGAATGCCCATGAGGTGCACGTATATCGGTCCAGGCTAGCGCCGCCGTTTGGCCCCCGATCTATTACCTCGGCCTCCACCTTTACGGCAGTAGTCCTCTCTATTGACAGGGATTCCTGAGTAACAGGCTGGAACTGATATAATGGAGCCAGTGCAAAGGCAGGAGCGATGTGCAGTCAACCGGAACGTGAATGCCCATGAGGTGCACGTATATCGGTCCAGGCTAGAGCCGCCGTTTGGCCCCCGATCTATTACCTCGGCCTCCACCTTTACGGCAGTAGTCCTCTCTATTGACAGGGATTCCTGAGTAACAGGCGGGAACTGATATAATGGAGCCGGTGCAAAGGCAGGAGCGATGTGCAGTCAACCGGAACGTGAATGCCCATGAGGTGCACGTATATCGGTCCAGGCTAGCGCCGCCGTTTGGCCCCCGATCTATTACCTCGGCCTCCACCTTTACGGCAGTAGTCCTCTCTATTGACAGGGATTCCTGAGTAACAGGCGGGAACTGATATAATGGAGCCGGTGCAAAGGCAGGAGCGATGTGCAGTCAACCGGAACGTGAATGCCCATGAGGTGCACGTATATCGGTCCAGGCTAGCGCCGCCGTTTGGCCCCCGATCTATTACCTCGGCCTCCACCTTTACGGCAGTAGTCCTCTCTATTGACAGGGATTCCTGAGTAACAGGCGGGAACTGATATAATAGAGCCGGTGCAAAGGCAGGAGCGATGTGCAGTCAACCGAAACGTGAATGCCCATGAGGTGCACGTATATCGGTCCAGGCTAGAGCCGCAGTTTGGCCCCCGATCTATTACCTCGGCCTCCACCTTTACGGCAGTAGTCCTCTCTATTGACAGGGAATCCTGAGTAACAGGCGGGAACTGATATAATGGAGCAGGTGCAAAGGCAGGAGCGATGTGCAGTCAACCGGAACATGAATGCCCATGAGGTGCACGTATATCGGTCCAGGCTAGAGCCACCGTTTGGCACCCGATCTATTACCTCGGCCTCCACCTTTACGGCAGTAGTCCTCTCTATTGACAGGGATTCCTGAGTAACAGGCGGGAACTGATATAATGGAGCCGGTGCAAAGGCAGGAGCGATGTGCAGTCAACCGGAACGTGAATGCCCATGAGGTGCACGTATATCGGTCCAGGCTAGAGCCGCCGTTTGGCCCCCGATCTATTACCTCGGCCTCCACCTTTACGGCAGTAGTCCTCTCTATTGACAGGGATTCCTGAGTAACAGGCGGGAACTGATATAATGGAGCCGGTGCAAAGGCAGGAGCGATGTGCAGTCAACCGGAACGTGAATGCCCATGAGGTGCACGTATATCGGTCCAGGCTAGAGCCGCTGTTTGGCACCCGATCTATTACCTCGGCCTCCACCTTTACGGCAGTAGTCCTCTCTATTGACAGGGATTCCTGAGTAACAGGCGGGAACTGATATAATGGAGCCGGTGCAAAGGCAGGAGCGATGTGCAGTCAACCGGAACGTGAATGCTCATGAGGTGCACGTATATCGGTCCAGGCTAGAGCCGCCGTTTGGCCCCCGATCTATTACCTCGGCCTCCACCTTTACGGCAGTAGTCCTCTCTATTGACAGGGATTCCTGAGTAACAGGCGGGAACTGATATAATGGAGCCGGTGCAAAGGCAGGAGCGATGTGCAGTCAACCGGAACGTGAATGCCCATGAGGTGCACGTATATCGGTCCAGGCTAGAGCCGCCGTTTGGCCCCCGATCTATTACCTCGGCCTCCACCTTTACGGCAGTAGTCCTCTCTATTGACAGGGATTCCTGAGTAACAGGCGGGAACTGATATAATGGAGCCGGTGCAAAGGCAGGAGCGATGTGCAGTCAACCGGAACGTGAATGCCCATGAGGTGCACGTATATCGGTCCAGGCTAGCGCCGCCGTTTGGCCCCCGATCTATTACCTCGGCCTCCACCTTTACGGCAGTAGTCCTCTCTATTGACAGGGATTCCTGAGTAACAGGCGGGAACTGATATAATGGAGCCGGTGCAAAGGCAGGAGCGATGTGCAGTCAACCGGAACGTGAATGCCCATGAGGTGCACGTATATCGGTCCAGGCTAGAGCCGCCGTTTGGCACCCGATCTATTACCTCGGCCTCCACCTTTACGGCAGTAGTCCTCTCTATTGACAGGGATTCCTGAGTAACAGGCGGGAACTGATATAATGGAGCCGGTGCAAAGGCAGGAGCGATGTGCAGTCAACCGGAACGTGAATGCCCATGAGGTGCACGTATATCGGTCCAGGCTAGAGCCGCCGTTTGGCCCCCGATCTATTACCTCGGCCTCCACCTTCACGGCAGTAGTCCTCTCTATTGACAGGGATTCCTGAGTAACAGGCGGGAACTGATATAATGGAGCCGGTGCAAAGGCAGGAGCGATGTGCAGTCAACCGGAACGTGAATGCCCATGAGGTGCACGTATATCGGTCCAGGCTAGAGCCGCCGTTTGGCACCCGATCTATTACCTCGGCCTCCACCTTTACGGCAGTAGTCCTCTCTATTGACAGGGATTCCTGAGTAACAGGCGGGAAGTGATATAATGGAGCCGGTGCAAAGGCAGGAGCGATGTGCATTCAACCAGAACGTGAATGCCCATGAGGTGCACGTATATCGGTCCAGGCTAGAGCCGCCGTTTGGCACCCGATCTATTACCTCGGCCTCCACCTTTACGGCAGTAGTCCTCTCTATTGACAGGGATTCCTGAGTAACAGGCGGGAACTGATATAATGGAGCCGGTGCAAAGGCAGGAGCGATGTGCATTCAACCGGAACATGAATGCCCATGAGGTGCACGTATATTGGGTAATCCGAACACTTGAAACATAATTGCGTGTGCATTTGTTTATTATTTGGGTTTAATTTTAATTCCGCACTATATTTGTTGATCATATATCATATATATGTGTGAATTTTGTGATATGGTCTCCATGTATGCTATATCTATATGTGTTGTGATTTGAGACGTTAAGTTTCCTTCGTGTATCTCAATGTTGATATTGGACTTTCGTTCCTCTTATCACCTAAGTTTATAATGGGGTTTTATGATTTTTTGGATTTTATATTTATATATATTTAGATTCTTATTTGGCACGATTGTTGTTATTTTACTGCCGCCTTTTGGATAATGCCATAGGGTGATCGAAATAAACAAACAGAATCGTAATGAATGTTCTATGTATGGTCTAATAAACAGACATACAAAAACTGGATGTAGGTTTCTACTGTTCTACACTGTTTTTTTATACACCGGAAGTTGCTACATTGACTCTCCAAATTTGGATGGCCCTGTAGCAAACCGGCAAATTGATTCCAGTTTCGCAGGGCGGTTGATGGAGGGAAAACGCCATATTTGGCGTGTTGTTGCAGTGTGGTTTGGAGATGATATAACCGGCCAACTTCCGCTTAGACTTGCATGGAGTCGTCGAATATAGCTTAATTCACGTAAACTAAATATGGGAAAAAATACCTAATTAAATGTCACATCATCTACCAACTAGATTCAATGGGGTTGGATAGTGGGGTGTCGAGACTCGAGAATATATTGTGGGGCCCGCTAAACAGTCTGCGGACCTTCGCGTTCGAATTTTGTTAACTGGGTCGTTCCGCTGTGCTGCGTTGAAATATTCTATCTTTTTCCCTCTGTGGGCTCCACTTTAATGTGACACTATTAATAAGACGAAAAGCGACGGTACGTAGTGATGGAAATTGTGGATGAGGTGAGAGGTTGGTGGGACCACAAACAAGAATTCGACCGGTTATCTATTCATCCAACTGCCGACTTTGCTGGAACTTTGTTTGAGAAAAGTTTTTCACGTCAGCGCCATATCAGCGAATATTTGTATCCAGTCTGACAAGTAAAACATTTTAGTCGTTTAATATATCTCCTCACACAACTGTATACAGTAATGCCATATGTGCGCGATGAGGAAATTCGTATAATAAATCCAAATATTCGACCGCGCACAACTATCCCTCATTTACGCATATACTGCGCGTGACTAAATTATGTTTGCTCACCGCGAACATCGGTTCAAATTTTGCCGCGTTTTGCGAGCTCAGAAATTATTCCGCCGTTTGTTTATACTTGTAATAACAAACGGAAGAGCGAGAGAGTCAAGAAGCAAGATGGCCACCCATAATGGAGGACCCGGCAAAAAATTTGAGTTGCCGCCAAACTCGGAGTATTAATGTAGCAGACCGCAAAAAAACGCCCCGAAGACCCCAGAAAACCCCTCCATGCGTCCGGTCAAGTGGAGGATATTTATCCCGCCAAATTTGGGGATATATCACCATTCGCCATGATGTGTGCCTTCACTGCAGATATGGCTGAGAAATCGTGTCAGTGGGACGAAGAAACTTTGCAAGGCCAGTCTTCAGTGGGAAGAAGAGACGGTGACGTAGCTGATAACCGTTCCCTTCATGACAGGGGGGATGTGCGGCCGCAGTTGCCTGAGACTCCCCTAAGGGATACGTGGCCATGGGGAGGTCTCGTTCCGGCAGGCTATGTCCCCCCGGCGTACGAGGGGGCATTGCTGTTGAATCCGCCCACTGACGTTCCATCGGAAGGTACTAGGGGGAACCGTCACCGACCCTTCTTCCCCGTCTGGGACGGCGAGTCTGCATTGGTGGATAGGGGGGTGGCCAGTCGGCTGGTGGAGAACTCCATCCTTCCCATTGACCAAAGTGTCCTGGGTCAAATTGACATTGAAAGGCTCGCTAACTCAGTCGTTTATGGCAGTTAATGTCGTCTCGTTGTGCTGTTGCCCTAACAGTCTTACTTATCCATGATTCCCTGCAGACATCATTGGTCGGGGCGGAACTGCGTCGCCGAGTGGTGCAATTGTTGATTGCCGAGCGGAAAAAGGCGGTTTCCTTCGAATCTCAACTTAAGGATTTGAAGGAGCAGCTGATGAAAGAGAGAGACCGCAGATCTCAGGCGGAGTGGGAGGTTGCGAAAGATAAAGATCGGGCGGCCTCTATGTCAGCGGTTCGGAAGAGCTCCGAAGAGCGATGGTATCTGCAGTGAAGAGCAGTCTCCTGGCTCGTATAGCCGAGTTGGAGAGAAACTCGCTTCCTCCAAACTCGATTGCAGACGTGAGGCATGAGGCTGAGGCGAGGAAGCGTCAGCGATCTGGTCGGGAGTCCGGTGGAGGATCGGCCCAAACGTAGGACGGTTTGGCTACCAACGCCCCCTCCAGCGAGGCGTCTGTGTGAATCGTGGCCATCTTTTGAGAGGTGAACATGTGATGGTTTACGCGTTAGTAATGAACCCCGAACATTCAATTGGCAATGAACACCGTCTGGGCCAGTCTTTTACCGCTTGTTAGTTTAATTATCTGTTTGCCAACCATTAGCGATCTTCGTACACCGATTG
Source organism: Scilla litardierei (assembly GCA_030789695.1). Lineage (NCBI taxonomy): Eukaryota > Viridiplantae > Streptophyta > Magnoliopsida > Asparagales > Asparagaceae > Scilla > Scilla litardierei. The sequence continues at coordinate 32,155,969 of CM061133.1, forward strand.
CTTAATTTCTTGTGGATATTAAAACTATTAGCATACAGCCATCACAGAAATGGTCAAGGATGGTGTGAAATATCGAAGTTTCCCGGGAATATACTTAGTGCACGTGAACTGCGTTGGAATTGAGCTTAGCATCACAGTGAACCAGATATACAATTTTTTTCTCATTGCTCACACCGGTCCCACCTTTTACCTGATGTGTATGGATGAATCTGATTTGTCAGTGTGTTTCATTGGAGTCATTTTCTCCAGCATTCACATAGCCTCTACATGCATCGAGATTGTTACGTATAGAGGTTTCCTTTAAACGAACTTGGGATATTGGACTTATGCCATAGATTCAAGTAGACCATCGTCAAGGAGAGAAAGATTCAAGAATACGCAGAGGTGGAAATCACTTCATGCAACATATTTACTGCTGTATACGGTCTTCAACATCAATAACATACCAAAGCAGACAATTATATACGCTAGTGCAAGAGTCCGTACAAGTAGTAAAACCTGGGAGTCCAGGTGTCGAATCCACGGGAAGAAATCTGTTGCAACCACAATTCAAATCAAATAGAAATCTATCGGAAAGAAACTAAACACTTCAACAATGGTGACGGTGATGGTGATGTGAACACGTGAACAAAATAAACATAGAAAATCGTGCAAGAAAATATCTATAAAGAGTTTGCACATGGTATGGGTTCGCTAGGGTCAACGATTCGTATTAATTTGGTTGATAGGTATAACGCAATGAATTCTCCTTTTGGGAGCAATTCACCAGAAAATACCCAATATAACTCAATGAATTCTCCTTTTGGGAGCAATTCATCGGAAGATGCCCTTTTGGGGGTTCAAACAAAATATTCAAAAAAGATCGTCGTTAAGATTATAATACGATATGAAACTCTCTTTTGGAGAGATCAAAACTACGGGATGAAACTCCCTTTTGGGGAGATCAAAACTCACCCTTTTGGGGCGATCGTCAACTTAATTAATTCTTTTGGAATCTAAAAAAGTCGATTTACGAACAACGATTACAATTTTAGCGACGTTTAACGATTAAGCACATGGAATTTCAACCAAATAAACACGAATAATATCCCCTAACTACTCCATACCATGCACAAATAAGTTCTAGCTACTCGTACTTTCAGAATAAACAAGTTTCATAACAAAATACGTTGAGAATATATCAAAATACGGAAGAAAAAGCATCAAATAAGGAGTTTAAGTTAAGAATTCTTCACCAAACATCCTTGAAAATACATCAAAACTCTCTGGAAATAAGAAAATAGCCTCTGGAATTTTACAGAATTTTTCAGAGGGGAAATACGGCTCCTAGAGCCTCCAATACGCCCAAAATACGCCCCAATCTGCTTGAATACGCCCAAAAAACCCTAAAATACCTTATATACGCTCATTGCGGGTTTAAATAGGCTTAACGGGTCTACAATCCGCATCCATTAAGCTGCTGAGCGATCTCAGCCGCTCATCCAAACCGCATCATATGTCGACCGTCCGATCGGGCTTCGAAATTGCGGGATTTAATGTGGAGTGGACACGTGTCCGCCTTAACGGGTCCAAGCTTCGTCTTACCCGCATCCGCTCTCCGAATGCCTCTCGGGTTTAATCCCGACCGTAGGCGCTTGATCGTGCGGTGATCGAAGAGCCACGTTGCCCGCTTTATTTCCGCTTCGACGTCGCTTAATACCGCATCTCAGCCGTTCATTCCAGCGGGCCCCGATGCGATGCCGACGCGTGTCCCTTTACGGTTCGAATTTCTCCGCTCGCGTCGCTTCGTCTTCCTCCGTTGGATTTGTTTTTAACGACCACGATTGCACCACGTCAGCCCGCTTGTTTGAATTGAATTCGAAACGTGCAAATGATCGTAGACCGTCCGATGGATAATCAACGCCGCAGAGATAGCCACGTCACGCGAGAGAACGCTGCTGCTTCGCTCGCTCGTACGCCCTCGGATCTGGGCGTGGGTCGCCGGATGTGCGCCACGTGGCCGCTCGCGTTGCTTCCCGCTGCTTCGATGAGGGCGGTTGTTGACCGTTCGATCGAAATCGAACGGTAGAGTATTTTCCGCGTCGCCCCCTTGATTACGATCGTCAGATTGAGCGTCAGCGGCTAGGATGAAGCCACGTGTCACGTACTTCCGCGTATTTCGTATTTTTGTGCGTATTTCTGCCTTAAATTGGTATTCTGCATTCAATAAATCACAGTAATTAGCACAGATCTCAGAAAAATACAAATAAATAGTCGTTGGAATCGTGAGATCGAGACGGTGCTAGGAAAAATATAAAAAGTGCAGAATTATGTCGTTAAATGCTGTTTTGTGCTCAAATAGTGAGTTTTCTCTAATAAATAAATGTGTAGAAAATACGTACGTATTAGAGAACAATGTAGCATCACATGAGCACAAAATAGGGCTAAATGGGGGGTTAAATATGTAATATTGAACCCGAATCACACCTCCCAACTAGCGATTTGCTAGTCTCTAGCAAAAATAGCGATAAATACGGGCGATCAATAAAATAATAAGTTCTTTCAAATCGCTCATGGCGTGGCTCAATAATACGTATTCCAACATGATCTTGACCATCAATATACACATCCATGAACAAAATCAATCACATGAAATTTTCTCTAATTTAGTATGAATAAATAACATGCAAGCATCGTTTTGCGCAAGCGAAAGTATAACACGTCGTTATAACCTAGTTTTCTTGTTTCCAAGGAATTGGCCTATCAGAACAATCATTCAAATCATGGGTATTGAAGTTGCTTAGTATATTCACCATTCTTTTCTTTTATTCGTTCCGCGTAACGCGCATCAAGCAACATTCGCAGAAAAAGGTATAACTTGGATCGCTCCATCAAATGAGTGAGTTTCCGGTCAATGGCTCCCAAATCAGACGATCATAGGGCATTAGGCCAAGAAGGACCCCTCGGACTGTACTACTCGAGCCAACCAAGTTATTTATTAGTGACATACTTATTCCTTCATTTTCATGCATTTTTCTTTCTTTTCTTTCTTTTTCTTTTTGTAAGCAACTCAATACCCATTTTTTTTCAAACATAAACATTAACGACCATGGCCAAATTCCTCTTCAACTTGAAAACTATTCTAATGAATCGTGTATACTTAAGCTTTTTCATCACATTAGCATGCATGAAATATATTCAAACTTATTTCGAGATATTAATCATGGAAATTGACAATTTTCATGAATAGCTTATTAACGGCAATTCTATGAAGGAAAAATAATTAATCAAGCCATAAACAATTTTTAGAACACCATTAATGTATAATCATCCGCATTAGAGGCATATGAAAGAGTTTTAAATGATGAGATTTGGTGATTTATTCTTCTTAAAAAAATCCTAAGGTCTCATACGCACCCCCCAACTAAAGATGGACATTGTCCTCAATGTCGGAAGAGGTACGAGTTTATTCAAGCAAGCAACCTAGAAAGCATATAAAAACTACACTACTGGAAAGAACACACCGTGATCAAATGGCGGATCCCGAATCTTTGATGGTGGAGGAAGTTGTTCAATTTGCTCCTTGCGCTCCTCGGCTATTATTCTTCCTCCAAAAACTAATCTGGACCCCAGCAACACAACTCCAAGCATCTCTATAAGCTGTTTGCCAATGTCCTGCGAGAGATGAGTTATGTCAGTCCAAATTATTTTAAGATTCCTTTCAATAAAATTATTCCAAACGTAGTCATCAAAATAAGTGAAAGAAATTAAAATAAGTTGACGACTACTCCCTGAAAGATTTGCACTACTCTCTGTACGATGCTCGATTGTTGGGGAGAGTGGTAAATGATTTTGGGACAAAACTGGAAGAGGAAATGGTTCTGGCTCCATGGCGATAATCTCAAAACCTTTGTCCCTAGCTGTCTCCTCCTCTCGTTCATCCACAATTGCTAGCTCGTCCTCTCTTTTGCACACACTTTTTGCCATGTATATATTTATATTCGTGTCCTCGCTCGGTACTCCTGCAATAGAAGATGTACTCGTATTAGATTCATGAAATCGAGTTTCAAAAGCATTACCTTCTTCTAAGCAAGCGGCAATTAAATTAAGATTTTCAATGGATTTCTGAATTTGCCGACTCCGAGCAAGGAAATTTTCTTGGAATTGATGGGATGTGGCCTCCTGTGTCTGAATAGTCTGGTAAGCTTCCTCTTTCAAGGATTGCAAAGGTACGTCTACGCTTTGCTCTTCTTGATCAAGGCACGAAGGCTCCGTTGAATCGCTCTCTGAAGTCTCTTCCATGGTTTCTTCGTTTTCTTGCAGAGACTCCATGTATTCCCACGCCACTGTCGGCGTCATGCTTCCCAATAATTCCTGCAGCTGAGGTTGTAGTCCTTCTATGAAGAACGCCATAAGCTCTTCATTTGTGAAACCATGCTGCGGATAGCTCGATACGATATTTGTGAACCTTCTCCAGGCCTGAAAGAAAGTTTCACAGTCACTTTGATTAAAATTGACAATTTTGAGCTTTTCCATTCTATGTTTGTGTTCATTAGCATATCGTGCATCATAAAGATTGTTCGTGCAGTAGAAGTTCATATATTCCATTTTTTAAAAATTAAAATAAAATAATAAAAAAATTTTATGTACAGTAAAGTGGAAAGATCTCACCGAAGGTCCTCTAAATGAAATAAACCGTAGTCACAAACCATTCCTCCCCGGCAACGGCGCCAAAAACTTGGTGGGACCGAAAAGGTGCTCTCTCTCAAGTGCAAGAGTCCGTACAAGTAGTAAAACCTGGGAGTCCAGGTGTCGAATCCACGGGAAGAAATCTGTTGCAACCACAATTCATATCAAATAGAAATCTATCGGAAAGAAACTAAACACTTCAACAATGGTGACGGTGATGGTGATGTGAACACGTGAACAAAATAAACATAGAAAATCGTGCAAGAAAATATCTATAAAGAGTTTGCACATGGTATGGGTTCGCTAGGGTCAACGATTCGTATTAATTTGGTTGATAGGTATAACGCAATGAATTCTCCTTTTGGGAGCAATTCACCGGAAAATACCCAATATAACTCAATGAATTCTCCTTTTGGGAGCAATTCATCGGAAGATGCCCTTTTGGGGGTTCAAACAAAATATTCAAAAAAGATCGTCGCTAAGATTATAATACGATATGAAACTCTCTTTTGGAGAGATCAAAACTACGGGATGAAACTCCCTTTTGGGGAGATCAAAACTCACCCTTTTGGGGCGATCGTCAACTTAATTAATTCTTTTGGAATCTAAAAAAGTCGATTTACGAACAACGATTACAATTTTAGCGACGTTTAACGATTAAGCACATGGAATTTCAACCAAATAAACACGAATAATATCCCCTAACTACTCCATACCATGCACAAATAAGTTCTAGCTACTCGTACTTTCAGAATAAACAAGTTTCATAACAAAATACGTTGAGAATATATCAAAATACGGAAGAAAAAGCATCAAATAAGGAGTTTAAGTTAAGAATTCTTCACCAAACATCCTTGAAAATACATCAAAACTCTCTGGAAATAAGAAAATAGCCTCTGGAATTTTACAGAATTTTTCAGAGGGGAAATACGGCTCCTAGAGCCTCCAATACGCCCAAAATACGCCCCAATCTGCTTGAATACGCCCAAAAAACCCTAAAATACCTTATATACGCTCATTGCGGGTTTAAATAGGCTTAACGGGTCTACAATCCGCATCCATTAAGCTGCTGAGCGATCTCAGCCGCTCATCCAAACCGCATCATATGTCGACCGTCCGATCGGGCTTCGAAATTGCGGGATTTAATGTGGAGTGGACACGTGTCCGCCTTAACGGGTCCAAGCTTCGTCTTACCCGCATCCGCTCTCCGAATGCCTCTCGGGTTTAATCCCGACCGTAGGCGCTTGATCGTGCGGTGATCGAAGAGCCACGTTGCCCGCTTTATTTCCGCTTCGACGTCGCTTAATACCGCATCTCAGCCGTTCATTCCAGCGGGCCCCGATGCGATGCCGACGCGTGTCCCTTTACGGTTCGAATTTCTCCGCTCGCGTCGCTTCGTCTTCCTCCGTTGGATTTGTTTTTAACGACCACGATTGCACCACGTCAGCCCGCTTGTTTGAATTGAATTCGAAACGTGCAAATGATCGTAGACCGTCCGATGGATAATCAACGCCGCAGAGATAGCCACGTCACGCGAGAGAACGCTGCTGCTTCGCTCGCTCGTACGCCCTCGGATCTGGGCGTGGGTCGCCGGATGTGCGCCACGTGGCCGCTCGCGTTGCTTCCCGCTGCTTCGATGAGGGCGGTTGTTGACCGTTCGATCGAAATCGAACGGTAGAGTATTTTCCGCGTCGCCCCCTTGATTACGATCGTCAGATTGAGCGTCAGCGGCTAGGATGAAGCCACGTGTCACGTACTTCCGCGTATTTCGTATTTTTGTGCGTATTTCTGCCTTAAATTGGTATTCTGCACATAAATAACACATTTACTGCTGTATACGGTCTTCAACATCAATAACATACCAAAGCAGACAATTATGAGTCCAACTCTTAGCATTCTCCTTTATGTCCGTTGTGCGCGGTGAGCAAATTTTTAATGCTGTAACATAAATTGCTCAAAGCTCACAACGGGCAAAATTATGCCAGGCGTGCGAATTTAGCTACTGTATCCCATAACATAAATGATCAAAGCGCACAACAAGCAAAGACATGATGGCGCGTTGAGTTCCCGTTGTGCAGAAATCCCATAGATTTTGTACAAAAATCCCAAAAAATTCAGTATATTCTTTCATTATAAACTCAGTCACTACATTTGCACAAAATTATAAATTCAATGCTCTGATGATACGGTAATTACAGTGGGAAATTTGCCTACATCTTTACAGAATAATGTCTCGAATTGTCGCATCCTCTCTTCAAGGTCTTCCAGCCATCCTTCGGCCTCAGGCAGGCGGTTAGCCTTCCATTGCCTTATTACCGGTGGGACCGGGCTTCTATCTTTAAGTTGAATATTTACAAAGTGATTATTATTTACAAAACCTATGGTGAAGGGACCACGTTTCGTACCTTGGTGTGGTCCTGATCTTAACGGAAAAAATGAAAGACATTGTTGCATTGACAGCAGATGTATTACACAGTTATAACGACTTGAGATAATATGTCCAACTTCAGGGAAGGTCATCCAATATTGCATCGGGGGGTGGTCACCCATATAGTTAATTGACACTACCTGTTCTTGTGCACTTTCCTCACCCATCACCTTTGAGTACACATCATAGTGGTCACGCAGCTCTTGAAGCAATTCTCTTCTGACCACCTTCCACTGGTCCTCTCCCATCCCTAGATGTGAAGATATAGCCCTGTAACCACAGTTCCCATCTGCCGTCACATCTGTGACGTTCGATATATATTTGGCGATTGCAGCGGGGAATTGATCAAGATAAGGTATGCCTCCTTGAACGGCTCTAGCGTCCTTTGCTTCATAATTTGCTGCTGCAAATGAAGCTGTAGCAGAAACCCCAGTCATACTGCCAGATGTCGCGGCTTTGCCAGTTGGTTTCTTTCTAGCAAGTTGAGGAGGAATGGGTGGGGCAGACGTATTTTTTATCCTTTGGGACCGTCTCGGCTGGACACGGCCGACGCTTTCTTGTTTAGATGAGACTTCAGGTGGAATTTGAGCAGAGCAACTAGCCGCATCGCCGAAGTCATGATCAAAATGAGCAGGATGAATGGGGGTGGCTGTTTCTTCATTTGTCAAATTAATATCCCTTTTTCTTCTTCCATTGAACACGACATTAACTTGCGGCTCTGTAATCAGATTTGTCGCCGGGGTAGCTAGCTCCTTCAACTTAATTAACAACTCCTGCTTCATCGGCCCATCAAGTTGAGCATAGAGCATGTGTATGCGCTCTAATTCAGCATGTATAAGCCCATCTTCTTCAGACATCAATTCCGGCTTAGCCTCCATGTCTAGCTGCTTCCAATGAGAATTTACGGCATCTAAGGGAATGGGGCGATTTTCCCTTGTGTATTTGCCAATCTCATTGGCACATGGTACACCATAAATCATTCTAGCTAGACAATCACCTGTGCATTGGTCCGTTCCCATAGGGTCAGATTTATCAGCTTCCACAGACATTATCTTCAATGCCGCAGCGGCTGTAAATCCTATCAGCTCCTTGAACAAGAACCCATGCACATTATGTTGCAACATGATCTTAGATTTCTCGAATGATGCCTTGATCTCGATATGCTGCCCCTCTAATGATTCATGTATGGTTGGCCAAGAAGCGGATAAACTGAAGGCCGATGAACCCAATGCCCTTTTAAGCTTAGAATGTTCAGTCTGTGCTCTTTTGGTCTGCCCTCTGTTGGTACTGACATTTCCAAAGTGGAGATTGCCATCTGTCCATACAGAAATAAACTTCTCCTTGTACTTGTCCAACCAAGATGTCTTCACATAGCTCACGACCCTTGTGTAATCTTTGTACTCGGTCTCCAATGCCTTCAGTTTAGCAACATACTCCTCCTCCTTGCGTGCCCCCACCAATAAATTCCAGCTAGAGATGAAACCTAACCATTTTTCTTGATCTTCAAAAGAGGGCTGGCAATTTTTGGCAATATTTTTGGATATGTGCATTCTACATATTTGGTGCACCGCAAGGGGAAATTCATGGCCAATGGCATTCATAAGTGCTGGCTCCAGTGCTGACAAAATTACACGTGGCATCCTGTATCCCTGCAGCAAAGAGCTCAACTTCCCCAAGGCCCACAAGTAGTTCTCCTCACGTACGGCCTCCGTGTAACAAAATGCCGCTGCGAACTGAATATCTGTGGACGTCACCCCATACATCTCCATCAATGGTGGCCTGTTGCGGTTGGTCTTCAACGCGCAGTCCATAACCAGAATCTCTGGAAATTTTCGTAATAACTCAACCGACTGCGGATGTGCCCAAAATATAGTCCTCACTGCAGTTGTCACTTCGTCCACTTCATGATACACAATGTAATTACGCTGTGTCAGTAGATTAAGGAATAGCTGCATTTCTGCTCTCCAGGCCATTTCCCCTGCCTTCATCCTCTGTCTGGCTTTATAAATAGTGTTGATTGTGGTAGATGTTGCATTATCCTTTTCCTTCAGGTATTTCAAGATTTCCCTTGGCCTAAGCAGTCTATGTGACAAGTCTCTCACCGTGGCCATCTCCCCACCTCCGAACCTCCTCTCATCTGGATGTCGCTCGATGTACATTGCGGGTTTATGGTTGTGATTGCCACGTACAACTGTCAAAATCCACTTATCTGTTGCCACACCATTAGCCCTCAAGTAGAAGGGACATGAACACTTCTTGCTTCGAGTTGATTTTTTGGCCGATATATCCGGCCTGTGTGGCCGATATGTCCCACTTCTTTCACAACAAAAATAATAAGTTGGGACCCTATTGCCCTTTGTACTCATATTTGATGATTTTGTAACAACCATATTCCCGGTTTTCACACCGACCCCTTTTACCCATTTACCAAGCTCTTCTATGCTGGGGAAAATTTTATTTGTTGTGAACTGATTTGTATAATCTTCATTAACCTCTGAGCCTTCAACAATACGCTGAATTAAGTCCCAGATACCAATATAGTCACTAAATGTTAAGCTTTATTTTCTAGTAAATTAGTCAGTTAACAAAGCAAAATAATTTCAAACCTTTGCTCCTTTGTCCGCTTCATCCCAGATCCCCTCAATTTGTACCGAGCCCATCTCAATCTTCGTAATTTCTACGCAATCATGTTCCAAATGTACATTGCAGCAATAAATTTCTGAAATTATTAAAAAATACCAAATTAATTAGCATCAATTAATGGCTTACCAACTTTACGATGCAGTGCGGCCGCAGTCGAGTATTTTAGGGCACCCCAACCCAATGACACAAATCTTTTGCACTGCCTTAAGGACCTTCGTTTGATATAAGCAGGAACTCTTATAGTCTATATACCTCAGCGAATTAGAATAATTTCTGTTGATCAAACCCTATCTCGTTAGCTTTTCCCGCCTTAGGTCACACAACTGATCGCATATGGAAGCTGTTACGCTGCATTTGTATATACGGATGCGTAGAAATAGTGGTTAATAGTGTAAATTACTCATCGCGAACAGTGGGAGGGCAAAAATGTAAATTGCTCTCCTCTGTAAACCGTCTAGCAGTTTGCCCACCGCACACAACCGCGTAAAACACGGACTTGCTCAGCGCACACAACCACGCAAAACTGGGAATTGCTCACCGCTCACAGCCAATCAAAAGATTCAAAACACGGAATTGCACAACGCACACAACCACGCAAAACTCGGAATTGCTCAGCGCACACAACCACTCAAAAACCGAAATTGCTCACCGCACACAACCGTTTTGGTCAAGTCCACGTGCACATGTGGACGGGTTATTTGCTAGTAATATTTCAAACTAGACTTGTGTACTCAACCAGCACAACGGGTAAATTATTGTAGACCCGATATGACCCGGTAGGACCCGAAATTGTCCCGTGATACCTTCTGCTCGCAGCGAATTGACAGACAATTACACAGATTGCTCACGGCGGAATTTCAAACGGCAAGTATTTTCAAAGATCGCTCCAGTCGCCCAGACCGAAATCCAAAAGCTTTGATTTTTATTTAATTGCTCGAAGGATACATCACTTAGTCAACTGGTGAGATCAAACAAAGAGCTGAATCGAGAGAAATCGATTTAGGGGTTTTTGACCTAAATTTATCAACATCGACTCTTTGGTACGTCTATACTTTTAAGTACAGTTTATCTGCCTTTCTTATTTTGATTTTTCATGCATTCATCCACGGTTGAGGTTGATGAAGTCGGTACAAAAATCCAAGGTAATATTGATTTATCTTCTCGGCAATAATGCATTAAATCTTTGAGGATCAGGTTATGAATTGTTTGATACAGGATACTATGGATTTTACAACCGACTTTACCACCAATCAACTGTTCAAGGATAGAAAAGAGCTGTTTCAGTGGATACAAAACGTCGGGTTAAGTCATGGGCATGTGATTGTTACACGTTCGGGGAGATTAAGTAAAACGGCCAAAGGGCATCATGCTGTGTACTTTGCGTGTGAAAGAAGCGGTGAGTATCGGGGACACCGAAAGCTAAAAAAGACCAACCAGCCTGTTAAAACCAAGAAGTGTTCATGTCCTTTCTCATTGCGTGGTTATATGGTGGGCGTGGGCGTTGAGGAGTGGAAGGTAACAGTCGTTTGTGGCAGGCACAACCATGAAGCAGCTAAATATGTCGATGGCCATTCCGATGACGGGACGTTGCAGGGAATGGAGATGGAAACAGTGCGTGACTTGGCGAATAGCAAGGTTCGGCCAGCTGAAATTTTGAAAGTACTGAAGGCAAATAAAAACTTCAGTGCTACCTCAATCAAAGCAATTTATAATGCACGAAACCGGTTACAACGGGGGAAGAAGGTTGGTATTGTAAAACAGTTGAAGGAGTTAGCATCAGCTGATAAAATTGTGGGTGCTGAGAATGTGAAGGCTGTGAATAATGAGGGGGGGATCAGAAGGTGGGGGAGGCGTTTTGGGAGAATGCAGTGCCTGCTGAGTTGCAGGAGGAGGATCATACTGGGAAGATGGGTGGGGAGGATGATAAGGTGGATCGTAATGAGGCGGAGCAGACTGCTGGGGAGGAGGAGGATGATGATGAGAATGCAGTGGCTAAGGCCTTTGAGAAGGAGCATGAGGTTCTACGTCTTCAAATTTCTACCCTGGTAGCGGAGATTGCTAAGCAGCATGCTGAGATAACGGATACGTCTACATTGACGTGTAAGCCGGGTAAGGGAAGAAGTAGACCGTTGTGGAAACGTACAATAAAGAAGCCGAAACAATCAATTTCACATGATGATAGTGACGAGGACTTGGCTGCCGACATAATAATACCATATTGGAACGCTTTTCCTGAGTGTCTACGACCCCTTATAGTGCATGTCGTAGATGTGAAAGCAGACGGAAACTGTGGGTATAGGGCTGTGGCAGCTCAGTTGGGACTGGGTGAGGACGAATGGAGGCAGGTGAAATATGACTTGCGAGAAGAGATGCAGAACCACGACGGCTTGTACCGGCAACTTATGGGTGCAGTGGAATTTAAAAAGAATGTAGTGGCACTGGGCCATTTGTTAGACCGGCCAAAAGCTAAATGGTGGATGCAGATGCCAGAAATGGCACATGTCATTGCCTCATGCTACGAATGTGTAGTACATATTCTTGCACCTCATCAGTGTGTGACATATTTTCCTTTAAGAACTCCTCCAGTACCCCTATCATCCAGACGCCACATAACGTTGGGTCATGTGAACAATAATCACTTCGTTATTGTTAAACTTGCCCCATATGGTCCTGTCCCTCCGACTTCAAGTATGTGGCTAAGATACCGTTCCGATGTGTCAGCCGGATGGCCGGCTGCTTATGAGGATAGGATGCATCAATTCCAGTCAATAGTATTTGGGCACGATATTGCAACCGTTGACGTTATTGAAATATTGTAGGATAAAACGTTGTATCATTTTACTGTGGATTGTTTATTTCATATTGACAGATTGGTAGCATGAAATTTTATCATGTCTGCCTAAATGTGCAAATGTTATCATCTGTATGCCGTGCTTTGGTGTATGGTATCTATAAGTTATGCCCAACGATAGACCTACTAATCAAGTTTGCCTCTTACTAACTTTTTGGTGAACGGGTACAAACTGATATATACTGGATTTTGAATGCTTAATAACACACGCAATCTATCCAGATTTTCTTAAGGGTGTTCATTAATACAACTAATGATAGTTACCACGTTGGTATTATATTATTTTATACGTATCAATAATTTTGTTAACATCGGCATAAGAATATGAGGATTCCAATAGAATAAATATTAAAAACAAAATTTAGATCTCCTAAGCGCGCACCGCGGTCAAAATCGTTCTCAGCGTCCCGATTAATAACGATTACCGTTACTAATGTCATGCCTGACAATCCATGTAATATTACTCAGCGCGCAAAACGGTTCGAATCGTGCTAAAATATAACCGTTGTGCGCGCTGTGTAAAATTTGCCAACTAAACCACCGAATTTACTCGAAACGCGCACAGGGTTAAAATTTTTACCCGTTTTGACCCGTTTGGACCCTCTTTCATCCCTTGATAAATTCTGCTCACCGCCCACAGCCATAACCTTCCACAGATTGCTCAAGGCGGAATATCAAACGGCCAGTTTTTCGTAGATTGCTCAAGGCGCACAGACGGAAATTCCAAAGATTTGATTTTTATTACTGGGCTCGACATTTACATCACAGTGGCAACTACTGCGTTCAAACAAATCGGTGAAGCGAGAGCAATCGATTTAGGGGTTTTCGACCTAAATTTGTCGAAATCGCGATTTGGTAAGTATACAATGTTAAGTACATTTTATTTGATATCCTTGTTACAATTACAATGTGTAGAAAGAGGAGGCGAAATTTTTGGTTTTTTATTGCCTGCAGATACAGTTGAGATTGATGGAGATGCTAAAAAATTCGGAGGTAATATTGATTTTTCTTTACGTCAATAATGTAACTAATGTTTGGTTCCCGGTCCAATTAGTTGTATGAATTGTTTGATACAGGTGTATATGGATTATACAGCCGAATTTACAACGCTTCAACGTTTTAAAAGTAGAGACGAACTCTTTCAGTGGATAAAGAGCGTCGGACGACAACAGGGGCATGTGATTGTTACCAGTGCGTCGAGTATGAATAAATCGTCCAATAGGACTCCCGCTGCCTACTATGCATGTGCAAGAAGCGGGAACTACAGGGGACACCGACCAGTACGAAAGAGCAACCGGCCAGTTAGAACCAACAAGTGTGGATGCCCGTTCAAATTGCGTGGTAATGAGGTGGGCGATGGCGGTGAGTGGAGTTTAACGGTCGTTGATGGCAGGCACAACCATCAAGCTGCTAATTATGTCGCGGGCCATTCCGACGACGGGGTGTTGCAGGGAAAAGAGGTGGAAGCATTGCGAGACTTGGCAAATAGAAAGGTGCCGCCGTCAGCAATTTTGAAAGGCCTGAAGGAAACTAAATCCTTCAATGAAACACCAATCAAATCAATTTATAATGCACGTTCCCGATTACTAAGGGGGCAGAGTGTGGGTATGGTAAACAAGTTGAAGGAGTTAGCATCACCGTGTAGAATTGTGGGTGATGAGCTTGTGGTGCATGTGGATAATGTTGAGGAGGAGCAGAAGGGAGATGAGGAGAAGGTGGATGAGGCTGAGGAGGCGACTGCATTGGCTGCTTATTGGCAGGATGATGTGGTGGATCGTAATGCGATGGAGCAGGCTGCTGAGTTGACTGTAGATGATTATGTTATTGGGGAGATGGTGGAGACGGAGGAGACGGTTGCCCTTAACGTGGAGGTGCAGAATGCTGAGGAGGTACTGGTGGAGGATAATGCAGCGGCTGAGACTGTGGAGCCGAAGGTGTATGAGGAGAAGGCGAACGAGGAGGATGATGATAAGGAAGTGGCTACTGATTTGATTGCTGAGGAGCATTCTGGGAAGTTGGTGGATACGGCGGGGACGGTGGAACGTAATGTGGCTGAACAGACTGCTGAGATGGATGAGGGGGAGAATGCAGCGGGGGGGAATGAGGAGCCGCAGGAGGATGAGGCGAATGTGGAGGATGTGGAGGATGAGAAGATAGAGGATGCTGGGTTGATGCAAGCTGAGCTTACGTTGGAGTTGGGGGCGACGGTGGAGACGGGGGATCATAATGTGGATGCTCAGACTGCTGGGAGGGAGGAGGAGACGGCTGTGGCCTCGTATTTTGATGAGCACGAAGAGATGGATGTCATGCTTAAACAACTTTCTCCCCTGGTTGATGAGATTTCTGATCATTTTTCGGATGTGACGGAGAAGCCTACAGTTAGGAGGAAGCCTGTTAAGGCTCCACGGTTGCATTCAATTGCGGAGCATACGGCGGCGGCGAAGGAGAAGCCTAAATTGAAGAGGCGGCCTTCGAAGGAAAGTAGTAGGCGTCCGAAACTTCAAATAAAGAAGCCGAAGCCTTCGGTTCCCCCTGATGTTTATGTTGATGATTTGCCTGCCAACTTCCTCATACCATATTATTTGGATTTTCATCGCACGCTACAACCCCTCATGGCGGGCGGCGTAGACGTGGATGCAGATGGCAACTGTGGGTACAGGGCTGTGGCAGTTCAGTTGGGCTTGAAAGATTCCGATTGGGGGACTGTCAGAGCTGATTTGCTCCGTGAGATGCGGACATACAGCGGCTTGTACAGGCGTGTTCTGAGTGAGGTTTCATATAATAATAATTTGAAGGCAGTGGACTATTTCATTACTGATAAAGGTCCAGGACTGGAAAATTGGATGCAGATGCCAGACATGGGACATGTCATTGCCTCATGCTACAACTGTGTAGTACATTTGATTTCAAATCTTATGTGTGTGACATTTTTTCCATTGAGAAGTCCTCCAGTAAACCGAGCCTCCAGACGCCACATAACGTTGGGTTATGTGAACGGAAATCACTTTTTTATCCTTCAACTTCAACCAGCAGGTGACGTCCCTCCGACTTCAGTTGTGTGGACAAGATCGCATGACCCTGTGGCCGATGGATGGCCGGCTGGTTACGAGCAGAGGATGCAGTCATTCGTTGATAGGGTAAAAGATACGAAGATTGCTACCGCTGATGGTTTTTAGTATCTGTAAGATAATTAATAAAACGCTTATCAATGTAATAAGTTTTTTTTGGTATAAAAATGGACCACTTTGGCGGATGAAATTTTATCATGGCTTCCGAAATGTGCAAATGTCATCATCGGTATGGATTGATGTTGTGTATCATACCAATTACACCGAGCGCAACACTGCAGTAATATTGCCCGTTTTGCGCTTTGAGTAATTAAGTCTTAACCGACCAAATTGCTCAACGCGCAGAACTGGCAATATTAGTGCCGGTTTTGCGCTCTGGGTATTTTTAATAACATCAACCTTTGTTCCAAATTGTTATGCGATGAGAATGTGTCATTGTTAGAGTGTCCAATACTCCAAGTGAGAGTAGGGTTATTGTATCATATATGTTATTGTCTGACAAAATTGCTTACCACAAACTCCCATTGATAAGTTTTGCCCGTTGAGCGCCTTTATTAGCCAATTTGTTAGTGGTTACTACAATTGCTCACCATTCACCCCGATCAGAACAAATAATTTTGGCCGGTTGTGTGCGGTGAGCAATTTTGTTAGTGCGAAAAAAAACTCCTCCTCGTCCACTCAATAAAATTTGCTGATATATCCACATTTATTGCTGCTCGCACCGTGCAAATTTTTAATGGTTAACAGAAATGCTCACAGCGCACAACGGCGATATATTATAACCTTTGGTCTTACTAATATTCTAAGAGACCCCTCGAGTCTGCAGATCAGTGTTGGTGAACATACAGAGCAGGGATCGTTAATATACAGCGGATTGCTACCAGCCGGATGTTCTGCTCTATAATTTGCGCTTTGGGATAAACTGTAGCCTCTTAAAAAATAGCCCAACGCGCACAACGGGCAAAATATTGCCATTAATCTCGGGCAAAATTACGAGCACAAAGGGAAAACAACGCGCACAACGGGCAAAAATTACGCGCACAACGGGCAAAACAACGCGCACAACGGGCAAAAAGGAAAGCCGGTGGTTCGCTTTTTGAGCATATAAAAGGTAGTTTATCAACAAATGTTAAACGCGCACACACCTAGTAGCCTTATGCCCGGTGTGCGCGTTGAGCAAAGTTTCGACGATAGCCCATTTGCTCAACGCGCCCCGCACGGACTAATTTTGCCGGTTGTGCGCTTTGAGCATATTTGTTGGATGCTGTAATTTTTGTTCCCACGGTTAATCATTCCCACTCCTATTTTCATCATACTAAAATTGTGATTCCGCCATATGCCAACGTTTCGACAAATGTTAAACGCGCACACACCTAGTAGCCTTATGCCCGGTGTGCGCGTTGAGCAAAGTTTCGACGATAGCCCATTTGCTCAACGCGCCCCGCACGGACTAATTTTGCCGGTTGTGCGCTTTGAGCATATGTGTTGGATGCTGTAATTTTTGTTCCCACGGTTAATCATTCCCACTCCTATTTTCATCATACTAGAATTGTGATTCCGCCATATGCCAACAGTCAAACTTCGCTTAGAAACTTTACCTAATTGTGATTAAGGCCAATACTTATTCATTCTGAAGACATTTTATATAAAAGCTGATACCTAGTCAATCTGATTCAGAAACTGCATGCAAACCTTTAGATTAACGCTGATACATATTCAAACGGTGACCTTTCCAAAATGGCCAACCCATTCTAACATACTGAAGTACGTACAGATACAGATCCAAACAGATACATATCCCTTTACTCTTACAAACTGATACATTTGAGTGTCTTCGCAGATGTTTGCAATGAAGTGGCGCGTGATCTGCGTGTTTCCCCCTTCAACTTCCGCGAGTTCATCGGGCGCACATCTTCGTTGCGTTTATTAACGTCCTTGTAACCTGCAGTCAAGTATGTAGCCGTGTCAAACACAACGCCTGGAACCCCGATTCCCCTGTGGCGATGTACGACACGGGCAATGCGCTCCACATCTACGTTGCAGTTGCCGAATTTCTGCCCTGATCTGCTCAAGATGATTGTCATACCAGATGTTTGCAATGACGTGGAACTTTGTCCTTTGTAGAAGACGCCGTGAATTAAAAAGTCGGCAGACCGTTTCGCTTATTACCGTCATTGCTGTCGTCGTTGTAACATGAAGTCAGGACAAAAGACACCGATTGGACCTCCGTTACCGGAGACGATGTAAAACAACACAGGGTTGCATAAGAAGTTGTGTTTGGGAGTGTAAGAGATCGGAAAGGATAGGATGGAGTGTCTGTGCGTCAAAGATGATGTATAGTGAAACGATGAAGGGTTTGATGGAGGAGATGGAGTGTAGAGATGGAGATGGATATGGAGTGTATAGCAAGACACGCAAAACAAATACATAGCCACAATTCATAATAGGAGGGAATAACAATCTATCATGGTACAACACCCAGCAGCTTTCCTGAAACATGTGAGACAGCATAGCCAATATCACCCCAAAAGAATATGGTATGATCATCGAACACATTTTTCATAGTGTTGTTTGGGAAAAATTTTCTCAACGCAGTTGCAACACCCCCCAGCATTGTCGGGGATGCTTGATTATAAATGGACGATAGCCCTTCGTTGCATAAGTTTCCAACATGAACCATTTACCTTTACGTGAAAAGAGTACTGGATGAATGCTATCGTCCATATCTATATCAAGCATGCACGAACAGCTGAAGGACTTATTGTTTCCATACGGAGGTTGTGTGGGCAAATAAAGAAGATGATAGAAGAAAGTAGACGAAGTTTAGAGAAGATGAGTGCTCGTTGTCCGCCATTTATAGGGGAAATTGGACCAATCATAATGAAGCGTATAAAAAGTCCGTGATCCTACAGTAATGCAATGGATCTCGGGAATCGAGCATCTCCAAAGGGGCTCCCTAAATTATTTTAGAATGTGGAAAAAAATAGGTTAATTACTCTCCGCGCAAAACCATGAAACCCTACGGTTTTTCGCCTTGATGACATAATAGGAAAATTACACTCAACAATACTACTCTCCACTAAGATTTTTTAATACATTATATTCGCCGTGCACACCGGGCTAAATAATACAGAGGCGAGTAACTATCATAATTGCTCACCCCGCAGAACGTTTAGAAAACGAGAATTGCTCAATGCGCAAAACGCAGAACGCATGACAGCGAATTGTATTGATGAGAAGAAGTAGAGTTAATGTGTGGCTACATCGAAGACCCCGTCATGCTACAGTGGTGTTCTCGTGAATATACAAATGACTGCTCATCTACAGCGGATTGATGTCAGAGAGATGAAGAGACGTTAATTGCGATGGGAGAGAATTGATGTAGCAGGAGCGATTTGAAAGCTCTCAGGGAGACCTTTGACCCGGAAAATGACACAAATGTCCTCAAAAGCAAGAGCAATTGTGACCCAGTGGCGAACTTTGTGTCAGTTCACCCTCAATGCGACAAAATTGGTTGTGTGTGGTGAGCAATTCTGAGGTTTGAGTGGTTTTGTGCGCTGAGCAATTCTGATTTTTGAGAGGTTGTGTGCGGTGAGCACTTCTGAGGTTTGAGTGGTTGTGTGCGCTGAGCAATTCTGATTTTTGAGAGGTTGTGTGCGGTGAGCACTTCTGAGTTTGAGTGGTTGTGTGCGATGAGCAATTTTGAGTTTTGAGTGGATTTGTGCGCTGATCAATTGTGAGTTTTGAGTGGGTTTTGTGCGGTGAGCTTATTCTGAGATTGAGTGGTTGTGTGCGGTGAGTAATTCTGAGGTATGAGTGGTTTTGTAGCCGCTTACTTAATTGCTCAACGCTGAGACATAATTGATCAAAGCAAAGAAAGAAAAGCCCCCGTATTCGATCTCTCCTCACAATCCCAGGGTTTTGGGACGATTTGCCTCTAGACACTCCTCCCCTCTCAAAAGAAACCTCCCGTTGGCCCGATCGTTGGATAGGCCCTCCTTTGATACCGGACCTCTCCTTCCCGACGAATTCTTCGTCTTACAGGCGGATCGCCAACGAGTTATTACTCTTACACATGGAGCGGCCCGTCTTCCACTCCCCGACTTCCCTTGTAGAACTTACACCAGGGGACTTAGGGCGGACCGCTCCTCCCCTCCAACGCCTACTCCGTAACGACCTCCACCTCCGGGGGCGGCGTCGCCGAAACCTCCCGCTGGCCCGATACCGGACCTCTCCTTCCCGACGAAATCTTCCTTTCTCAGGCGGATCGCCGACGAGTTATTCGTCTTACACATGGAGCGGCCAGCCTTCCACTCCCCGAATTCCCTTGGAGAACTAACGCCAGGGGACTTAGGGCGGACCGCTCCTCCCCTCCAGCGCCTACTCCGTGACAACCTCCACCACCGGTGGAGGCGTCGCCGCCCGCGGGGTGTCGGTCCAAATCACCGGTGAAGGCATCGCCATGCCAATCACCCCACTGGGCACCACCGTTCCCAGACAACGGGTCCCTCCGCCATCCAACGGTCTGCCTTCCACTCATCGACCTCCCGTCGCACATCCTGAAGTGGAACGAAACCCCAGCCCGCCATCCAACGGCATGCCTTCCACTCCTTGACGACCCGTCGCACATCCTGGTGCAGGTTATAGTAAATTGAAACGAAACCCCCGACCGCCATCCAAAGGCCTGCCTTCCACTCCTCGACCTCCCGTCGCACATCCTGATGAAGTTTACAGTAAAGTGGAACGGCCCGCCATCCAACGTCCTGCATTCAACCACTGGCGTCGTTATCGCCGTAATGTAAAGAACGCGAAAATGTCCCTCCAAGCAAGTTGTTAAATTCCGTCTATGATAAAATTAACTTGTTTACATGCAAACTTTTAGATTATCTCTGATACATAATCAATCTGAAGACATTTTAGATTAAATCGGCTACATATATTCAATCGACTTCGTATACTGATTGAAAATTTTTAGATTATATCTCAGACATATTCCAATTGATGACATTTTCAAAATGACCCCGCCATTCAACTATATGGATGTAAATACTGATACAGAACAAAACATATTCATTACCCCATGCTCTTTACATACTGATAATATGATTGTCTTCGTAAGATGTTTGCAATGAAGGTGCTTTTTACCGGATCTATTGTCGGCGTGATCTGCGTGCTTCAACCTACAACGACGCCTGCAATGACGACACTCCTATCCTGCCTACGGTTGCCGTAAGTAGGCAACGACGTTAACTAACGCAACGAAGCGACCATCTTCGTTGAGTTTATGGACGTGTTTGCCAACTATCTGCCACCGTAGCCCTTATAGGAGTGTCGTCATTGCAGGCGTCCTTGTACCCGGCTGTCAAGTATGACGACGGTTCAAAGACACCGAAAAGAACTCCGATTGCATCTCCATCTCATCTTTACACCCCATATCCATCTCCATCTCCTCCATTTATACCTCATGCATCATGCTCGAACAAAAGAAGACCTTATTGTTTCCAGACGGAGGTTGTGTGGGCAAAAAGAAGAAGATGATATAAGAAATTAGAGGAAGTTGTGAGAAGATGACGGCTCCTTGTCCGCCAATTTATAGGGGAATTGGACCAATCAAAATGAAACTAAACGGTTTTTCGCCTTGATCAACAATGATGCCAATTGGAAAATTACTCCCAACAATACTAAAACATTTTATTCGACGCGCACACCGTGCTAAATAATACAGGATCGAATAACAAACTAACAATCAGAATTGCTGACCGCGCAAAACGCATGGTAAAATGGAATTGCTCAAGGCGCACAACGCACAAAGCATGGCAGCGATTTGTATTGGTTTATGAGGATGCGACCGAAGTAGAGTTAATGTGTGGCTCCATCGAAGACCCCGTCATGCTACAGGAGGGGTTCTCGTGAATATACAAAAGACTGCACGTCAATCTACACCTGATTGATACCAGACATGTGCAGTTCTCAAGAATGTTTAACCGGCCGGTGGGAGGTGAGCAAATTTTTAATGGTTTAAATAATTGCTCATAGCGAACAACAAGAAACGACAGGTGTAGACGCTTTGAGTCGTTGTGCGCTTTAACATGTGTTCGCTTTGAGCATCTAAGGTATTTTATAGACAATGGTTTAACGCGCACAACCAATCTGAAAGACATATTCTATCGAATTCAACTATATTGATGTACATACTGATACAGACCCAAACTGATTCATTAGCCTATGCTCTTACAAACTGATACATATGATTAAGCCTGGATGGCGGCCCTTGGTCACATAGGTTGGCGGTGGATGGCTACTGTCCCTCTGGCTCTGAGGCACAAGCACTCCTTCCTGTTGTTTTCGATCGCTTGTCTCGCATCCAAATTGAAGAATAAAATGAAGAACAATCGCGTCGGAATTCGGAAAAAGGCGAAATTCCTGTTAGCATCTATCCCGAGGTGCTCGAATGCTTTATTGGCTGCGAGCCCTTGCGGTGTACATCGACCACGTTTACAGTTACCGTGCTCAGCGTATTTGTCATGCAATCCGAAGGCATCTGCTGATCCCAGTATTCTAGCGCTGAAGCTTCCGGGTCTGGAAAATCAAACATTTCATCATGGTAACAAAACAGAATGCTTAATGCCATCATACATACATACGTAGTTTTGAATTATTCAGAGGAAATAATTAGTAAATTTGAACTTACTCCAATGACTAGATCCTCCAGGTTTGGGCAGCTATTCAGCAAGCATGACAAGATTGAAAACGTCGTTGTTGTGCAGGGTATCCGTCTGAGGGTGAGTTCTTTCATCTTCGGCAAGAGACACCACAGAGTAACGGGCATGATATAGATATCTGATATGGACGATAGCATTCATTTAGCTGTTCGTCCATTTATAATCAGGCATGCCCGAAAAAGGGTTTCCAGATGTGAGGATTTCGCCTTCCACGAACAGCTGAAGGACTTACTGTTTCAATAGGAAGGTTGTGGGGGCAAATAAAGAAGAAGATGATGGAAGAAAGTAGATGAACTTGTGAGAAGATGAGTGCTCCTTGTCCGCCAATTTTATAGGGGAATTGGAGCAATCAACATGAAGCGTATAATAAGTCCTTGATAAGCGTATAAGCGTACAGTAATGCAATGGATCTCGGGAATCAACAATTATTTACTCAACGCGCAAACCGCGGAATACCAACGCGAAAATCGCGTAATCCCAATTATTTTAGCATCTGGATCAAAATTGGTTAATTACTCTCCGCGCATAACAAGGAAACTCAACGATTTTTCGCCTGGATCAACATTGATGCTAATAGGAAAATTACTCCCGACAATACTACTCTCCACTAAGATTTTTTAATACATTTTATTCGACATGCACCCCGGGCTAAATAATACAGAAGAGTGAAACTATTATAATTGATTCTCGCGCAAAACGCATGGCAAACGGGAATTGCTCAATGCGCACAACGCAGATGGGTCAATGAGGATGTGACTGCTGCAGTACCATATTAACTGTGTGGCTACATCGAAGACCCCGTCAAGCTACAGAAGGGTGCTCGTGAATAAGAAAATACTGCTCCTGAATCTACTGCTGATTGATACCACACATATGATTTTCCCAAGAATTTATGACCGGTGGCAAGTGAGCTGGCAAAATTTATATTTTGGCCGTTGTGCGCGGTTAGCAAATTTTTAATGGTTTAAACATTTGCTCAAAGCGCACAACAAGTATCGCCAGATGGTCACTTTGACCCGGTGTGCGCGTTCAGCAAATTTGTTATGGCTAACATAATTTCGCAAAGCGCACAACATGCAGAATTATGACCGTTGTGCGCGTTAAGCTCTATAGTTGCGTCGATGACAAATTTGCTCAACGCCCCCACGGGAATAAATTTGACCGTTTTGCGCTTTGAGCATATTTGTGAGATTCTATAATTTTAATTCAACCTCGCACCAGCGCAGTGAATCAATCACATTCCAAATTTCATCATACTTAAACGCGCACAACCAGCAGAATTATGCTCGTTGTGCGCGTTAGGGTAAAGTGTAGATTAAGTCTCATACATGTTCTAGTTGATGTTAATTTGAAAATGACCCAGCCATTCAAATATATTGATGTACATACTGATACAGATCCAAACTGATTCATTAGCCTATGCTCTTACAAACTGAAACATGTGATTGTCGGTGTGATCTGCGTGCTTCCCCGTCAACTTCCGCGAGTTCACCGGGCGACCATCTTCGTTCCGTTAATTACCGTCGTTGCCGATTTTCTGCCATCATCGGCTGGCTATGAGTGTAGTCATAGCATGCGTCGGTGTAACCTGCAGTCGGGTATGTAGCCGTTTCAAAGACACCTAGAGAAACTCCGATTCACATGAGGCGTCGAACAACACCAACAGATCAAAATACTAAACACCGCTGGTCTTTGAACAACTTACAAGCTCAGATGCAGAACTGCATGCGGCGATGTGTTCCAGGAAGAGAATACTAAACCCTGCGTGCGGCCCCAACCTCGTCGCATCTCTTCGTTACAACCTCCTCAAGATCTGCTAAGGCGCACGTAGGTGGAGGATCTTCGTTGTAGACAATGAAGGCGGATCCTACGGAGAACACACAGGCATTTGATGCGTCCATCACCTGGTCAACATTCATCCGGACGGTTCGACCGGCAGCTAGATCCACCTTTTCGAGGAAGCCCCTTTAAGGAGGCTCGAACTGATCGGTGAAGTAAAAGCTTAATCCAGAGAAGATCTTCACCGAGAGACCAGTATAAGAGACAAATATGATATGTGCACTACTGGACATGGGCCTCCGCACACGCATACACAAGGAAAGGTGTTCATAAGATGGCTTCCTCCGATAATTATCCAAAGACTCAAATAGTTCAAAACATTTTCCAATTCAAATAGTTCAAAGGCGCGACATGCCGTCATTGGCGTGTCATTACAGTCACTTCCCTGCTTGTTTTGTAATTTCTGTCGCTTTACTTGAGCATCATCACCATCATCTGTTCGGACGAGGAAATGGATGTGTGACTCTTCACATCATTTGATTTTCTGGAAATCTGAGACAACCATGCCTTTTGTCTTTACGCACAGGTTCCAGGCTTCCAGCTTCTGCATTATGAGACAATTATGATCTGCTTTATCCACAGTCAGAATTGGCCAATTTGCCTGCGAGCCAAGAGATCGAAAAGAAAGGAGGGAGTGCTTGTGCCTCAGAGGGCCGGTAGCCATGCACCGCCAACCTAATTGACCCAGAGCAGCCAATCATGGCGCAAAGGCCCGGGGGGCCATTCTTCTCTTCGCAGACCAGGGAGAGAAGCATATTAGGGAGGCGACTGCATCAGCCTGTAGTCCTCCGATTTCATACGTTTCTCCAGGGCATTCACGGCATTCACGATCCATTTATCCTACAGTAATGCTAGGGATCTCGGGAATGAACATCTTATTTACTCAACGCGTAATCCCACCGAGAAAAACGAGTAATCCTAAGTATTTGAAAAAGAGGCAATTTACTCTCCCCACACGACAAGGAAACTGAACCGTTTTGCGCCTTGAATTACTCTCCGTCAAAGACTCGAAAAATTATTTATTTTCTAGCGCAACAAAAACAATCAAAGTGTTTCTGTTGTGCGTGCGGGTTAATTGGTTCCACTATAAGCCCTTGTGTGTAATGTGGAGTCCTCAGATGTGAGACCGTGTGTGTACAGCGGTTGGATATTGATTAACACTATGACTTTTAACCACCTCGCACGACGCGCACGACGGCTAATTGATATCAGCCCTTTGTTGCGTTTATTAACGTCATGGATTGGTAACGGCTATTTATTACAAATGTATTTTACAAATAACGTGACCAAAGTTAATAATTTTAGTACCGATGGAAATATCTCAATTATACTACATGAGACCAATATTGGATATTTTTCGAGCAAATTTAAAATATTTACAATATTACAAGAAATACTAAATACTTAAAAATTAAAAAAAATTAACCTTGTAGAATAATATTATTTATAGTTTTCTTTCAAGCAGGAGTGCCAGGAACAATGTATTAGATTAACCCATTATAACGATAAATATTTTTCATTAGGAAAGCTTAAACAAAGAAAAAATAGGATTTGAAGATGGTGGGTTGGAGTTGCCCATCCTCCAAAATAGCATCTTTTAGAGATATTCCATTTTGAAAGGGGGTTTTTAGAGATTTGTGGTGGAGTTGCTATATGGAATTGGAGCAATCAAAATGAAGCGTATAATAAGTCCATGATCCTACAGTAATGCAATGGATCTCGGGAATCAACAATTATTTACTCAACGCGCAAACCGCGGAATACCAATGCGAAAATCGCGTAATCCCAATTATTTTAGCATCTGGATCAAAATAGGTTAATTACTCTCCGCGCATAACAATGAAACTCAACGATTTTTCGCCTAGATCAACATTGATGCTTATAGGAAACTTACTCCCGACAATACTACTCTCCACTAAGATTTTTTAATACATTTTATTCGACACGCACCCCGGGCTACATAATACAGAAGAGAGAAACCATTATAATTGATCACCGCGCAAAACGCATGGAAAACGGGAATTGCTCAATGCGTGCAAAGCAGATGAGTCAATGAGGATGTGACTGCTGCAGTACCATATTAACTGTGTGGCTACATCGAAGACCCCGTCAAGCTACAGAAGGGTGCTCGTGAATAAGAAAATACTGCTCCTGAATCTACAGCTGATTGATACCACACATATGATTTTCCCAAGAATTTATGACCGGTGGCAAGTAAGGTGGAAAAATTTATAGCCGTTACATAAGGGCTCAACGTTCAGTACCAAAAAATTGCTCACAGCGCACAACCAGTAACGCCAGGTGTTCATTTTGAGCCTGTGTGCGCTTTCAGCAAAATTTTTACTGGTTAACATAATGGCGTAAAGCGCACAACATGCAGAATTATGCCCGTTGTGCGCGTGACGCAAAAGTTGCGTCGAAGACAAATTTGCTCAACGCCCCCACGGGAATAAATTTGCCCGTTTTGCGCTTTGAGCATATTTGTGATGCTATAAGTTTACTCCCACTGCGCGCCACCGCAGTGAATCAATCAAATTCCAAATTTCATCATACTTAGTCTGAATTCCAACCAACCCTACATCCAAACTTTTAGATTTAAGTCTTATTATACTTGTTCAATCTGAAAACATTGTAGATTAAACCGGATACTTATTCACTCTGACTCAGAAACTACATACAAACTTTAAAAATAAATCTGACACCTTTTCAATCTGAAGGCATATTCAATAGAATTCACAAACTGCTTGCAAAATTATAGATTAAATCTCATACATATTCAAATTGATGACATTTTGAAAATTAACCAGCCATTCAAATATATTGCTGTACATACAGACTGATACAGATGCAAACTGATTCATTAGCCTATGCTCTTACAAACCGATACATATGATTAAGCCTGGATGGCGGCCCTTGGTCACATAGGTTGGCGGTGCATGGCTACCGTCCCTCTGAGGCAACAGCAATCCCTCCTTTTGTTTTCGATCTCTTGGTTCGAATCCAAATTGAATAAGAAAATGAGGAACAATCGAGTGGGAATATGGTGAAATTACTGTAACCATTGATCCAGACGTTCTAGACTGTTTCGTTGGATGCGAGCCCTTGCGCCCGCCGATGTTCCAGGTTCAAAAATCCATGTTTTTGTACCTGGAACATTGGCGGGCGCAACGGCTCTCATCCAACGAAGCATTCTAGAACGTCTGGATCAATGGTTACAGTAATTTCGATACTTCCTAGGCCCGAGGACGTTGTTCGTGCTTCAATCTTGAAGGGTATTCCGAAGGAGCGGACAAAGTTCGATGATCTTAAGAATGATGAGATGATCCTCGCTCGCTAAAAGCAAGAAAATGAACTGTTAAAAGCTTGGGGGAGGCGTCCATAACAATCTATAACCATCTAGTTACCTCGGTCGACCATCGACGTTACGTTTATTATCGTCGTTGCCGACTGTCGGCAACAGTGAAACATGATAAGAGTGTCGTCATTGCACGCGTCGTTGTAACCGGCTGTCAAGTATGTATCATACTTGACACAATATGCTGGTTATGTCCCCCTGATCAGTACTTCTTGGGAGGTTGACCTGGGTGCCCAGTTTCGGGGACGGTCATATGGAAACCCTTTTTCGGGAATCCCTGATTATAAATGGACGAACAGCTGAATGAATGCTATCGTGGATGCTTGATAGCAATATCTGATATCTATATCAAGCATGCACGAACAGCTGAAGGACTTACTGTTTCAATAGGAAGGTTGTGGGGGCAAATAAAGAAGAAGATGATGGAAGAAAGTAGATGAACTTGTGAGAAGATGAGAGCTCCTTGTCCGCCAATTTTATAGGGGACTTGGAGCAATCAAAATGATACAGAAGAGTGAAACTATTATAATTGATTCTCGTGCAAAACGCATGGCAAACGGGAATTACTCAATGCGCACAACGCAGATGGGTCAATGAGGATGTGACTGCTGCAGTACCATATTAACTGTGTGGCTACATCGAAGACCCCGTCAAGCTACAGAAGGGTGCTCATGAATAAGAAAATACTGCTCCTGAATCTACTGCTGATTGATACCAGACATATGAATTTCCCAAGAATGTATGACCAGTGGCAAGTGAGCTGGCAAAATTTATATTTTGGCCGTTGTGCGCGGTTAGCAAATTTTTAATGGTTTAAACATTTGCTCAAAGCGCACAACAAGTATCGCCAGATGGTCACTTTGACCCGGTGTGCGTGTTCAGCAAATTTGTTATGGCTAACATAATTGCGCAAAGCGCACAACATGCAGAATTATGACCGTTGTGCGCGTTAAGCTCTATAGTTGCGTCGATGACAAATTTGCTCAACGCCCCCACGGGAATAAATTTGACCGTTTTGCGCTTTGAGCATATTTGTGAGATGCTATAATTTTAATTCCACCTCGCACCATCGCAGTGAATCAATCACATTCCAAATTTCATCATACTTAAACGCGCACAACCAGCAGAATTATGCCCGTTGTGCGCGTTTAGGTAAAGTGTAGATTAAGTCTCATACATGTTCTAGTTGATGTTAATTTGAAAATGACCCAGCCATTCAAATATATTGATGTACA
This sequence comes from Scilla litardierei, assembly GCA_030789695.1. Lineage (NCBI taxonomy): Eukaryota > Viridiplantae > Streptophyta > Magnoliopsida > Asparagales > Asparagaceae > Scilla > Scilla litardierei. The sequence continues at coordinate 32,184,778 of CM061133.1, forward strand.
TACTGATACAGATCCAAACTGATTCATTAGCCTATGCTCTTACAAACTGAAACATGTGATTGTCGGTGTGATCTGCGTGCTTCCCCGTCAACTTCCGCGAGTTCACCGGGCGACCATCTCCGTTCCGTTTATTACCGTCGTTGCCGATTTTCTGCCATCATCGGCTGGCTATGAGTGTAGTCATAGCATGCGTCGGTGTAACCTGCAGTCGGGTATGTAGCCGTTTCAAAGACACCTAGAGAAACTCCGATTCACATGAGGCGTCGAACAACACCAAATGGTTGCATAACAAATAGAATGAGCTTTTTATCTTCGCGATCGGAAAGAACAGGAGGGAGTGTTTGTGTGTCATAGACGAGGTATAGTGAAATGATGAAGGATTTAATGGTTTGGATGTAGTTTATAAAGAGGAGATGGATATGGAGTGTATAGTCGAGGAGTGGAAGGCGAAATGCTCACATATGGAAGGCATTCATCGGGCATGCATGTTTATAAATGGACGATAGCCCTTCGTTGCGTTTATTACCACCATTGCGTAAGTTTCCAACAGCAACCATTTAGCTTTACGTGAAAAGATAACTGGTTGAATTCCATCGTCCATTTCTACCGTAAGCGTCAGGCATTAGGGCTCGCTGTAGGATAACGGAGTATACTCATCAATTTGAATGGTCAATTTCACACTAAATGGACCGTGAAGGACCTGGAGAAGCGTATGAAATCGGAGGCCTACAGGCTGATGCAGTCGCCTCCCGGATATGCTTCTCTCCCTGGTCTGCGAAGAGAAGAATGGCCCCCCAGGCCTTTGCGCCCTGCATGTCTGCACTGGGTCACATAGGTTGGCGGTGCATGGCTACCGGCCCTCTGAGGCACAAGCACTCCCTCCTGTTCTTTTCGATCTCTTGGCTCGCAGCCAAAATTGGAAATCCCCAGGAGGAAAGGGACAATTATGATCTGCTTCATCCACAGTCAGAGTTGCCCAATTTGGCTGCGAGCCAAGAGATCGAAAAGAACAGAAGGGAGTGCTTGTGCCTCAGAGAGACGGTAGCCATGCACCGCCAACCTAATTGACCCAGAGCAGCCAACCAGGGCGCAAAGGCCCGGGGGGCCATTCTTCTCTTCGCAGACCAGGGAGAGAAGCATATCCGGGAGGCGACTGCATCAGCCTGTAGGCCTCCGATTTCATACGCTTCTCCAGGTCCTTCACGGCATTCACGGTCCATTTATAGTGAAAAACGACCGATCAAATTGATGAGTATTTAGTCCGTTATCCTACAGTAATGCTAAGGATCTCGGGAATGAACATCTTATTTACTCAACACGTAATCCCACGGAGAAAAACGCGTAATCCTAAGTATTTTAGGCTCAGCTGAAAAAGAGGCAATTTACTCTCCCCACAGGCCAAGGATACCGAACCGTTTTGCGCCTTGAATTACTCTCCTTCGAACACTCGAAAAATTATTTATTTTCCAGCGCATCAAAAACAATCAAATTGTTTCTGTTGTGAGTGCGGTTTAATTGGTTCCACTATAAGCCCTTGTGTGTAATGTGGATTGTGGAGTCCTCATATGTGAGACCGTGTGTGTACAGCGGATGGATATTGATTCACACTATGACTTTTAACCACCGCGCACGACGCGCACAACGGATAATTGATATCAGCCCTTCGTTGCGTTTATTACCGTCATGGCTTGGTAACGGCTATTTATTACAAATGTATTTTACAAGGCACATGACCAAATTTAATAAGTTTAGAACCGATGGAAATATCTCAATTATACATACTACCTGAGACCAATATTGGATTTTTTTCGAGCAAATTTTAAAATATTTACAACATTACAAGAAATACTAAATACTTAAAAATTAAAAAAATTAACATTGAAGAATAATATTATTTATAGTTTTCTTTCATGCAGAAACAATGTATTAGATTAACAATGTATGCAGAAACAAGTATCGCCAGGTGTTCACTTTGAGCCGGAGTGCGCGTTCTCAAATTTGTTATGGCTAACATAATTGCGCAAAGCGCACAACATGCAGAATTATGCCCGTTTAGCGCGTTAAGCTCTATAGTTGCGTCAATGACAAATTTGCTCAACGCCCCCACGGGAATAAATTTGACCGTTTTGCTCTTTGATCATATTTGTGAGATGCTATAAGTTTACTCCCACTGCGCGCCACCGCAGTGAATCAATCAAATTCCAAATTTCATCATACTTACTCTGAATCCCAACCACGCCTACATCCAAACTTTTAGATTTAAGTCTTATTATACTTGTTCAATCTGAAAACATTGTAGATTAAACCGGATACTTATTCACTCTGACTCAGAAACTACATACAAACTTTAAAAATAAATCTGATACCTTTTCAATCTGAAGGCATATTCAATCGACTTCATAAACTGCATGCAAAATTTTAGATTAAATCTCATACATATTCAAATTGATGACATTTTGAAAATTACCCAGCCATTCAAATATATTCATATACATACTGAATTACTGATACAGATCCAAACTGATTCATTAGCCTATGGCCCTATGCTCTTACAAACTGAGGGGTTCTCGTGAATATACAAAAGACTGTTCGTAAATCTACAGCTGATTGATACCAGACATGTGCATTTCTCAAGAATGTTTGACCGCCGGTGGGACGTGAGCTGGAAAAATTAATAGCCGCTTACATAATTGCTCAACGCCCAGAACCAACTAATTTATGGCCGTTGTGCGCGTTGATGATATTTATAATGGTTACTTTAATTGCGCAAAGTGCACAACAAGCACAGCCAGGGCCAGCTGTTCGCTTTGAGCATTAAAGGTATTTTTTGGACAATTGTTTAACGCGCACAACCAGCAGAATTTACTCGTTGTGCGCGTTAAGCTGATGTTTCATCGATGACAAATTTTCTCAACACGACCACGGGAATATATTTAATCATACTTATTCTGAATCCCAATCAAGCCTACATGCAAGCTTTTAGATTTAAGTCTTATTATACTTGTTCAATCTGGAAACATTGTAGATTAAACCGGATACTTATTCACTCGGACTCAGAAACTACATGCAAACTTTAAAATTAAATCTGATACTTATGCAAGCTGAAGGCATATTCAATCGAATTCAACTATATTGATGTACATACTGATACTGATACAGACACAAACTGATTCATTAGCCTATGCGCTTACAAACTGATACATATGATTGTCTACGTAGATGTTTGCAATGAAGGGATCGCTGTAGGATAACGGACTTATACTCATCAATTTGAATGGTCAATTTCACTATAAATTGACCGTGAACGCCCTCAAAAATTTCGCTTTGTGTTTGACATTACCCTCAAAAATTACTCACACCGCAACATCTGTATATACTGTATATTCACAAGCTCAACAACTGTAGACTCACAGGTTCTTTTCATTACTCACAGTAAATCAACTGTAGTCTCATTCTCATCCATAGGCAGTCCAAATCGTCTATAATAAATGGCGTCTCATTCTAAAATGTTGGTAACTGCTAATTTGATTGCAGCATTCAAAACCTCTCAATAAATACGCAGTTAAAGCCTCGCTTTAATACGCAGCATTCAAAGCCTATTTTAATACTCGTTTAATATTTGACCGTTTGAATTCATAACAGCTATTTTTTGAATTCTATTTATATCCCACTGCTTTCCTCAAGAAAATACACGGAAAAACTGCTTCCTCCAAAAATTCTTCTGTGCTTCATCCCGTTCTCCTGGGTAGCTATACTGTGCAAAATCCAAAGTCTCTGGCCAAGTGTGGACGCGGCCAGGGGCTGCTGTGTTAACCTTTGGGAGCATCCGGCAACTACCACCGAGGTCGCGCCTCAGCGGTTTCAATTACATCTGCCAAGTATTCTTCTTCTCGGATCTTCCTCGTATAGCCACGGTATTCTACATATTTTTCTTACAATATATTTGTTTCTCAGTTTAACCGGAGAAATTCTAACCATTGCTTCGTTCTGCTTGATGTAGAAATATACCATGGTAAATGGAAGATAAAATTGAAAGTTACTCCTGCTATTTCAATGTGGAGTCGTGGACCATTTCCTTCATGATGTAGATGCCTGTAAAGAGAATGGGATGGCGGTAGAAGATGACTCCAATGAAATCAGTCTAACTTCGCAACCAAAATGCACCTTCAAGAATGTTGTCGCTTTGCATGTAAAACTTCCGATAGGATTCCTGCTGCCCTTCATCGGAATGGCCCTCGACATATTTAGCAGATTGATGGTTGTGCCTGCCCTCAACGACTGTTAACCTTCACTCCTCACCGCCAACGCCGACGCCCACCATTACCACGCAATGAGAACAGACATTGACACTTCTTGGTTTTAACTGGCCTGTCGGTCGTTTTTTCCTTTCGGTGTCACCTGTAAACCCCGCTTCTTTCACATGCAAAGTAAACAACTTTGCATGTGAATGAAGCGGGGTTTACAGGTGACACCGAAAGGAAAAAACGACCGACAGGCCAGTTAAAACCAAGAAGTGTCAATGTCTGTTCTCATTGCGTGGTAATGGTGGGCGTCGGCGTTGGCGGTGAGGAGTGAAGGTTAACAGGCGTTGCGGGCAGGCACAACCATCAAGCTGCTAAATATGTCGAGGGCCATTCCGATGAAGGGCAGTAGCTGGGAATGGAGATGGATCATTGAGAGATTTGGCAAATAGCACGCTGAGGCCGGCTGAGATTTTGAAAGTCCAACCTTCCATGCAAATCAATTTATAATGCACGTCACCGAGTAAAAAGGGACAACAAGAATGTTGATATTGAAAAAAATTCTGTATAAAATTGATGTTAGGTTTTGTGCAAAATAATCACTTGTTGTAAGAAATTAAAAGATATGTTTACCCATATTGCTACCTTCGTATGAAAATTTCACCACACTTGTCACTTGTGCTTTTTAAGCCCCGCGGACGACGCGCACGAGGAACGACGGGGTTAATTTTGTCCGCCGTGCGCTCGGATGGAAATTGCTCCTCACTAGGCGTTTTAACCTACGCGCACGACTGGGGTAAGTTTGCCCGTCGTGCGCGCGGATGGAAATTGCTTTACAGATTGCGTTTTCCCCCTCGCGCACGACGGGGGTAATTTGGCCCGTCGTGCGCACGGCTGTAAATATTTCCACACTTGTGCATTTGCCCGCACACGACGCGCACGACGGGGGTTATTTTGCCCGTCGTCGCGCGCGGATGGAAATTGCTGCACACTTGTGCGTTTTAACCCACGCGCACGACGGGGGTAAGTTTGCCCATCGTGCGCGCGGATGGAAATTGCTTTACAGATTGCGTTTTCCCTCTCGCACACGACGGGGGTAATTTGGCCCGTCGTGCGCACCGGCTGTAAATATTTCCACACTTGTGCGTTTGCCCGCACACGACACGCACGACGGGGGTTATTTTGCCCGTCGTGCGCGGCGGATGTGAATTTCTTCACACTAGGCGTTTTAACCCACGCGCACGACGGGGGTAAGTTTGCCCGTCGTGCGTGCGGATGGAAATTGCTCGACACTTGTGCGTTTTAAGCCACGCGGACGACGCGGACGACGAGGGTTATTTTGCCCGTCGTGCAGGCGTTTTAACCCCCGCGCACGACGGGGGTAATTTTGCCCGTCGTGCGCGCGGATGGAAATTGCTCGACACTTGTGCGTTTTAACCCCCGCGACGACGCGCACACGACGGGGGTTATTTTGCCCGTCGTGCGCGCGGATGGAAATTGCTTCACACAGTAGGCGTTTATAACCCCCGCGCACGACGGGGGTAATTTTGCCCGTCGTGCGCGGCGGATTGAAATTGCTCGACACTTGTGCGTTTTAACCCCCGCGGACGACGCGCACGACGGGGGTTTATTTTGCCCGTCGTGCACGCGGATGGAAATTGCTGCACACAGTAGGCGTTTTAAACCCCCGCGCACGACGGGGTTAATTTTGCCCGTCGTGCGCTCGGATGGAAATTGCTGCACACTAGGCGTTTTAACCCCCACGCACGACGGGGTTATTTTGCCCGTCTTGCGCTCGGATGGAAATTGCTGCACACTAGGCGTTTTAACCCACGCGCACGAACGGGTGGTAATGTTGCCCGTCGTGCGCGCGGATGTGAATTTCTTCACACTAGGCGTTTTAACCCCCGCGAACGACGGGGTTTATTTTGCACATCGTGCGCTACGGATGGAAATTTCTTTACACGTTGCGTTTTCCCCCTCGCGCACGACGGGGGTAATTTTGCCCGTCGTGCGCACGGTTGGAAATTGCTGCACACAGTCGTGCGCACGGCTGTAAATTGCTCCACACTTGTGCGTTTGCTCGCACACGACGCGCACGACGGGGGTTATTTTGCCCGTCGTGCGTGCGGATGGAAATTGCTCGACACTTGTGCGTTTTAAGCCCCGCGGACGACGCGCACGACGGAGGTAATTTTGCCTGGCGTGCGCTCGGATGGAAATTGCTCCACACTAGGCGTTTTAACCCACGCGCACGACGGGGGTAAGTTTGCCAGTCGTGCGCGCGGATGGAAATTGCTTTACAGATTGCGTTTTCCCCCTCGCGCACGACGGGGGTAATTTGGCCCGTCGTGCGCACGGCTGTAAATTGCTCCTCACTTGTGCGTTTGCCCGCACAGGACGCGCACGACGGGGGTAATTTTGCCCGTCGTGCTCGCGGATGTGAATTTCTTCACACTAGGCGTTTTAACCCACGCGCACGACGGGGGTAAGTTTGCCCGTCGTGCGCGCGGATGGAAATTGCTTTACAGATTGCGTTTTCCCCCTCGCGCACGACGGGGGTAATTTGGCTCGTCGTGCGCACGGCTATAAATTGACCCTCACTTGTACGTTTGCCCGCACACGACGCGCACGACGGGGGTTATTTTGCCCGTCGTGCGCGGGGATGGAAATTGCTGCACACTTGTGCGTTTTAACCCCCGCGGACGACGGGGTTAATTTTGTCCGCCTTGCGCTCGCATGGAAATTGCTCTACACTAGGCGTTTTAACCCACGCGCACGACGGGGGTAAGTTTGCCCGTCGTGCGCGCGGATGGAAATTGCTTTACAGATTGCGTTTTCCCTCTCGCGCACGACGGTGGTAATTTGGCCCGTCGTGCGCACGGCTGTAAATTGCTCCACACTTGTGCGTTTGCCCGCACACGACGCGCACGACGGGGGTTATTTTGCCCGTCGTGCGTGCGTATGGAAATTGCTCGACACTTGTGCGTTTTAAGCCCCGCGGACGACGCGCACGACGGGGGTAATTTTGCCCGTCGTGCGCTCGGATGGAAATTGCTCCACACTAGGCGTTTTAACCCACGCGCACGACGGGGGTAAGTTTGCCCGTCGTGCGCGCGGATGGAAATTGCTTTACAGATTGCGTTTTCCCCCTCGCGCACGACGGGGGTAATTTGGCCCGTCGTGCGCACGGCTGTAAATTGTTCCTCACTTGTGCGTTTGCCCGCACAGGACGCGCACGACGGGGGTAATTTTGCCCGTCGTGCTCGCGGATGGAAATTGCTCCACACTAGGCGTTTTAACCCACGCGCACGACGGGGGTAAGTTTGCCCGTCGTGCGCGCGGATGGAAATCGCTTTACAGATTGCGTTTTCCCCCTCGCGCACGACGGGGGTAATTTGGCCCGTCGTGCGCACGGCTGTAAATTGCTCCTCACTTGTGCCCCGCACACGACGCGCACGACGGGGGTAATTTTGCCCGTCGTGCGCGCGGATGTGAATTTCTTCACACTAGGCGTTTTAACCCACGCGCACGACGGGGGTAAGTTTGCCCGTCGTGCGCGCGGATGGAAATTGCTTTACATATTGCGTTTTCCTCCTCGCGCACGACGGGGGTAATTTGGCCCGTCGTGCGCACGGCTGTAAATTAATATCCACTTGTGCGTTTGCCGGCACACGACGCGCACGACGGGGGTAATTTTGCCCGTCGTGCGCGCGGATGGAAATTGCTCGACACTTGTGCGTTTTAACCCCCGCGGACGACGCGCACGACGGGGGTTATTTTGCCCGTCGTGCGCGCGGATGGAAATTGCTGCACACTTGTGCGTTTTAACCCACGCGCACGACGGGGGTAAGTTTGCCCGTCGTGCGCGCGGATGGAAATTGCTTTACAGATTGCGTTTTCCCCATCGCGCACGACGGGGGTAATTTGGCACGTCGTGCGCACGGCTGTAAATTGCCCCTCACTTGTGCGTTTGCCCGCACACGACGCGCACGACGGGGGTTATTTTGCCCGTCGTGCGCGCGGATGGAAATTGCTGCACACTTGTGCGTTTTAACCCACGCGCACGACGGGGGTAAGTTTGCCCGTCGTGCGCGCGGATGGAAATTGCTTTACAGATTGCGTTTTCCCCATCGCGCACGACGGGGGTAATTTGGCTCGTCGTGCGCACGGCTGTAAATTGCCCCTCACTTGTGCGTTTGCCCGCACACGACGCGCACGACGGGGGTTATTTTGCCCGTCGTGCGCGCGGATGGAAATTGCTGCACACTTGTGCGTTTTAACCCCCGCGGACGACGCGCACGACGGGGGTTATTTTGCCCGTCGTGCGCGCGGATGGAAATTGCTGCACACTTGTGCGTTTTAACCCACGCGCACGACGGGGGTAAGTTTGCCCGTCGTGCGCGCGGATGGAAATTGCTTTACAGATTGCGTTTTCCCCCTCGCGCACGACGGGGGTAATTTGGCCCGTCGTGCGCACGGTTGTAAATTGCTCCTCACTTGTGCATTTGCCCGCACAGGACGCGTACGACGGGGGTTATTTTGCCCGTCGTGCGCGCGGATGTGAATTTCTTCACACTAGGCGTTTTAACCCACGCGCACGACGGGGGTAAGTTTGCCCGTCGTGCGCGCGGATGGAAATTGCTTTACAGATTGCGTTTTCTCCCTCGCGCACGACGGGGGTAATTTGGCCCGTCGTGCGCACGGCTGTAAATATTTCCACACTTGTGCGTTTGCCCGCACACGACGCGCACGACGGGGGTTATTTTGCTCGTCGTGCGCGCGGATGTGAATTTCTTCACACTAGGCGTTTTAACCCACGCGCACGACGGGGGTAAGTTTGCCCGTCGTGCGCGCGGATGGAAATTGCTCGACACTTGTGCGTTTTAAGCCACGCGGACGACACGGACGACGAGGGTTATTTTGCCCGTCGTGCGCGCGGATGGAAATTGCTTCACACAGTAGGCGTTTTAACCCCCGCGCACGACGGGGGTAATTTTGCCCGTCGTGCGCGCGGATGGAAATTGCTCGACACTTGTGCGTTTTAACCCCCGCGACGACGCGCACGACGGGGGTTATTTTGCCCGTCGTGCGCGCGGATGGAAATTGCTTCACACAGTAGGCGTTTTAACCCCCGCGCACGACGGGGGTAATTTTGCCCGTCGTGCGCGCGGATTGAAATTGCTCGACACTTGTGCGTTTTAACCCCCGCGGACGACGCGCACGACGGGGGTTATTTTGCCCGTCGTGCGCGCGGATGGAAATTGCTGCACACAGTAGGCGTTTTAACCCCCGCGCACGACGGGGTTAATTTTGCCCGTCGTGCGCTCGGATGGAAATTGCTGCACACTAGGCGTTTTAACCCCCGCGCACGACGGGGTTAATTTTGCCCGTCGTGCGCTCGGATGGAAATTGCTGCACACTAGGCGTTTTAACCCACGCGCACGACGGGTGTAATGTTGCCCGTCGTGCGCGCGGATGTGAATTTCTTCACACTAGGCGTTTTAACCCCCGCGAACGACGGGGTTTATTTTGCACATCGTGCTTACGAATGGAAATTTCTTTACACGTTGCGTTTTCCCCCTCGCGCACGACGGGGGTAATTTTGCCCGTCGTGCGCACGGTTGGAGATTGCTGCACACAGTAGGCGTTTTAACCCCCGCGCACGACGGGATTAATTTTGCCCGTCGTGCGCTCGGATGGAAATTGCTGCGCACAAGGCGTTTTAACCCACGCGCACGACGGGGTAAGTTTGCCCGTCGTGCGCGCGGATGGAAATTGCTTTACAGATTGCGTTTTCCCCCTCGCGCACGACGGGGGTAATTTGGCCCGTCGTGCGCACGCGGTAAATTGCTCCACACTTGTGCGTTTGCCCGCACACGACGCGCACGACAAGGGTTATTTTGCCCGTCGTGCACGCGGATGGAAATTGCTCGACACTTGTGCGTTTTAACCCCCGCGGACGACGCGCACGACGGGGGTTATTTTGCCTGTCGTGCGCTCGGATGGAAATTGCTCCACACTAGGCGTTTTAACCTATGCGCACGACGGGGGTAAGTTTGCCCGTCGTGCGCGCGGATGGAAATTGCTTTACAGATTGCGTTTTCCCCCTCGCGCACGACGGGGGTAATTTGGCCCGTCGTGCGCACTGCTGTAAATTGCTCCTCACTTGTGCGTTTGCCCGCACACGACGCGCACGACGGGGGTAATTTTGCCCGTCGTGCGCGCGGATGTGAATTTCTTCACACTAGGCGTTTTAACCCACGCGCACGACGGGGGTAAGTTTGCCCGTCGTGCGCGCGGATGGAAATTGCTTTACATATTGCGTTTTCCTCCTCGCGCACGACGGGGGTAATTTGGCCCGTCGTGCGCACGGCTGTAAATTAATATCCACTTGTGCGTTTGCCGGCACACGACGCGCACGACGGGGGTAATTTTGCCCGTCGTGCGCGCGGATGGAAATTGCTCGACACTTGTGCGTTTTAACCCCCGCGGACGACGCGCACGACGGGGGTTATTTTGCCCGTCGTGCGCGCGGATGGAAATTGTTGCACACTTGTGCGTTTTAACCCACGCGCACGACGGGGGTAAGTTTGCCCGTCGTGCGCGCGGATGGAAATTAATTTACAGATTGCGTTTTCCTCGTCGCGCACGACGGGGGTAATTTGGCCCGTCGTGCGCACGGCTGTAAATATTTCCACACTTGTGCGTTTGCCCGCACACGACGCTCACTACGGGGGTTATTTTGCCCGCGTGCGCGCGGATGTGAATTTCTTCACTCTAGGCGTTTTAACACACGCGCACGACGGGGGTAAGTTTGCCCGTCGTGCGCGCGGATGGAAATTGCTTTACAGATTGCGTTTTCCCCCTCGCGCACGACGGGGGTAATTTGGCCCGTCGTGCGCACGGCTGTAAATTGCTCCTCACTTGTGTGTTTGCCCCGCACACGACGCGCACGACGGGGGTTATTTTGCCCGTCGTGCGTGCGGATGGAAATTGCTCGACACTTGTGTGTTTAAGCCCCGGCGGACGACGCGCACGACGGGGGTAATTTTTCCTGTCGTGCGCGTCGGATGGAATTGCTCCACACTAGGCGTTTTAAACCTACGCGCACGACGGGGGTAAGTTTGCCCGTCGTTCGCGCGGATGGAAATTGCTTTACAGATTGCGTTTTCCCCTCGCGCACGACGGGGGTAATTTGGCCCGTCGTGCGCACGGCTGTAAATTGCTCCTCACTTGTGCGTTTGCCCGCACAGGACGCGCACGACGGGGGGAATTTTGCCCGTCGTGCTCGTGGATGTGAATTTCTTCACACTAGGCGTTTTAACCCACGCGCACGACGGGGGTAAGTTTGCCCGTCGGTGCGCGCGGATGGAAATTGCTTTACAGATTGCGTTTTCCCCCCTCGCGCACGACGGGGGTAATTTGGGCCCGTCGTGCGCACGGCTGTAAATATTTCCACACTTGTGCGTTTTGCTGGCCGACCGAGCACGACGCGCACGACGGGGGTTATTTTGCCCGTCGTGCGCTGCGGATGTGAATTTCTTCACACTAGGCGTTTTAACCCACGCGCACGACGGGGGTAAGTTTGCCCGTCGTGCGCGCGGATGGAAATTGCTTTACAGATTGCGTTTTCCCCCTCGCGCACGACGGGGGTAATTTGGCCCGTCGTGCGCACGGCTGTAAATTGCTCCACACTTGTGCGTTTGCCCGCACACGACGCGCACGACGGGGGTTATTTTGCCCGTCGTGCGTGCGGATGGAAATTGCTCGACACTTGTGCGTTTTAAGCCCCCGCGGACCGACGCGCACGACGGGGGTAATTTTGCCCGTCGTGCGCTCGGATGGAAATTGCTCCACACTAGGCGTTTTAACCCACGCGCACGACGGGGGTAAGTTTGCCCGTCGTGCGCGCGGATGGAAATTGCTTTACAGATTGCGTTTTCCCCCTCGCGCACGACGGGGGTAATTTGGCCCGTCGTGCGCCCGGCTGTAAATATTTCCACACTTGTGCGTTTGCCCGCACACGACGCTCACGACGGGGGTTATTTTGCCCGCGTGCGCGCGGATGTGAATTTCTTCACACTAGGCGTTTTAACCCACGCGCACGACGGGGGTAAGTTTGCCCGTCGTTCGCGCGGATGGAAATTGCTTTACAGATTGCGTTTTCCCCCTCGCGCACGACGGGGGTAATTTGGCCCGTCGTTGCGCACGGCTGTAAATTGCTCCTCACTTGTGCGTTTGCCCGCACAGGACGCGCACGACGGGGGTAATTTTGCCCGTCGTGCTCGCGGATGTGAATTTCTTCACACTAGGCGTTTTAACCCACGTGCACGACGGGGGTAAGTTTGCCCGTCGTGCGCGCGGATGGAAATTGCTTTACAGATTGCGTTTTCCCCCTCGCGCACGACGGGGGTAATTTGGCCCGTCGTGCGCACGGCTGTAAATATTTCCACACTTGTGCGTTTGCCCGCACTACGACGCGCACGACGGGGGTTATTTTGCCCGTCGTGCGCGCGGATGTGAATTTCTTCACACTAGGCGTTTTAACCCACGCGCACGACGGGGGTAAGTTTGCCCGTCGTGCGCGCGCACGACGGGGGTAATTTGGCCCGTCGTGCGCACGGCTGTAAATTGCTCCTCACTTGTGCGTTTGCCCGCACACGACGCGCACGACGGGGGTTATTTTGCCCGTCGTGCGTGCGGATGGAAATTGCTCGACACTTGTGCGTTTTAAGCCCCGCGGACGACGCGCACGACGGGGGTAATTTTGCCTGTCGTGCGCTCGGATGGAAATTGCTCCACACTAGGCGATTTAACCTATGCGCACGACGGGGGTAAGTTTGCCCGTCGTTCGTGCGGATGGAAATTGCTTTACAGATTGCGTTTTCCCCCTCGCGCACGACGGGGGTAATTTGGCCCGTCGTGCGCACGGCTGTAAATTGCTCCTCACTTGTGCGTTTGCCCGCACAGGACGCGCACGACGGGGGTAATTTTGCCCGTCGTGCTCGCGGATGTGAATTTCTTCACACTAGGCGTTTTAACCCACGCGCACGACGGGGGTAAGTTTGCCCGTCGTGCGCGCGGATGGAAATTGCTTTACAGATTGTGTTTTCCCCCTCGCGCACGACGGGGGTAATTTGGCCCGTCGTGCGCACGGCTGTAAATATTTCCACACTTGTGTGTTTGCCCGCACACGACGCGCACGACGGGGGTTATTTTGCCCGTCGTGCGCGCGGATGTGAATTTCTTCACACTAGGCGTTTTAACCCACGCGCACGACGGGGGTAAGTTTGCCCGTCGTGCGCGCGGATGGAAATTGCTTTACAGATTGCGTTTTCCCCCTCGCGCACGACGGGGGTAATTTGGCCCGTCGTGCGCACGGCTGTAAATTGCTCCACACTTGTGCGTTTGCCCGCACACGACGCGCACGACGGGGGTTATTTTGCCCGTCGTGCGTGCGGATGGAAATTGCTCGACACTTGTGCGTTTTAAGCCCCGCGGACGACGCGCACGACGGGGGTAATTTTGCCCGTCGTGCGCTCGGATGGAAATTGCTCCACACTAGGCGTTTTAACCCACGCGCACGACGGGGGTAAGTTTGCCCGTCGTGCGCGCGGATGGAAATTGCTTTACAGATTGCGTTTTCCCCCTCGCGCACGACGGGGGTAATTTGGCCCGTCGTGCGCACGGCTGTAAATATTTCCACACTTGTGCGTTTGCCCGCACACGACGCTCACGACGGGGGTTATTTTGCCCGCGTGCGCGCGGATGTGAATTTCTTCACACTAGGCGTTTTAACCCACGCGCACGACGGGGGTAAGTTTGCCCGTCGTGCGCGCGGATGGAAATTGCTTTACAGATTGCGTTTTCCCTCTCGCGCACGACGGGGGTAATTTGGCCCGTCGTGCGCACGGCTGTAAATATTTCCACACTTGTGCGTTTGCCCGCACACGACGCGCACGACGGGGGTTATTTTGCCCGTCGTGCGCGCGGATGTGAATTTCTTCACACTAGGCGTTTTAACCCACGCGCACGACGGGGGTAAGTTTGCCCGTCGTGCGTGCGGATGGAAATTGCTCGACACTTGTGCGTTTTAAGCCACGCGGACGACGCGGACGACGAGGGTTATTTTGCCCGTCGTGCAGGCGTTTTAACCCCCGCGCACGACGGGGGTAATTTTGCCCGTCGTGCGCGCGGATGGAAATTGCTCGACACTTGTGCGTTTTAACCCCCGCGACGACGCGCACGACGGGGGTTATTTTGCCCGTCGTGCGCGCGGATGGAAATTGCTTCACACAGTAGGCGTTTTAACCCCCGCGCACGACGGGGGTAATTTTGCCCGTCGTGCGCGCGGATTGAAATTGCTCGACACTTGTGCGTTTTAACCCCCGCGGACGACGCGCACGACGGGGGTTATTTTGCCCGTCGTGCGCGCGGATGGAAATTGCTGCACACAGTAGGCGTTTTAACCCCCGCGCACGATGGGGTTAATTTTGCCCGTCGTGCGCTCGGATGGAAATTGCTGCACACTAGGCGTTTTAACCCCCACGCACGACGGGGTTAATTTTGCCCGTCGTGCGCTCGGATGGAAATTGCTGCACACTAGGCGTTTTAACCCACGCGCACGACGGGTGTAATGTTGCCCGTCGTGCGCGCGGATGTGAATTTCTTCACACTAGGCGTTTTAACCCCCACGAACGACGGGGTTTATTTTGCACATCGTGCGCACGGATGGAAATTTATATACACGTTGCGTTTTCCTCCTCGCGCACGACGGGGGTAATTTTGCCCGTCGTGCGCACGGTTGGAAATTGCTGCACACAGTAGGCGTTTTAACCCCCGCGCACGACGGGGTTAATTTTGCCCGTCGTGCGCTCGGATGGAAATTGCTGCACACAAGGCGTTTTAACCCACGCGCACGACGGGGTAAGTTTGCCCGTCGTGCGCGCGGATGGAAATTGCTTTACAGATTGCGTTTTCCCCCTCGCTCACGACGGGGGTAATTTGGCCCGTCGTGCGCACGCGGTAAATTGCTCCACACTTGTGCGTTTGCCCGCACACGACGCGCACGACAAGGGTTATTTTGCCCGTCGTGCACGCGGATGGAAATTGCTCGACACTTGTGCGTTTTAACCCCCGCGGACGACGCGCACGACGGGGGTTATTTTGCCCGTCGTGCGCGCGGATGGAAATTGCTGCACACAAGGCGTTTTAACCCACGCGTACGACGGGGTAAGTTTGCCCTTCGTGCGCGCGGATGGAAATTGCTTTACAGATTGCGTTTTCCCCCTCGCGCACGACGGGGGTAATTTGGCCCGTCGTGCGCACGGCGGTAAATTGCTCCACACTTGTGCGTTTCCCGCACACGACGCGCACGACGGGGGTTATTTTGCCCGTCGTGCGTGCGGATGGAAATTGCTCGACACCTGTGCCTTTTAAGCCCGCGGACGACGCGCACGACGGGGGTAATTTTGCCTGTCGTGCGCTCGGATGGAAATTGCTCCACACTAGGCGTTTTAACCCCCACGCACGACGGGGTTAATTTTGTCCGTCGTGCGCGCGGATGGAAATTGCTTTACAGATTGCGCTTTCCCCCTCGCGCACGACGGGGGTAATTTTGCCCGTCGTGCGCACGGCGGTAAATTGCTCCACACTTGTGCGTTTTAATCCCACGCCGCGCACGACGCATAGGCTGTAGCGCGTTGTTCGCGGGGAGTAATATACTCCGTTCTGGGTCGACGCGCACAACGGTGCCGTATAGTGTAAACTATTTCTTTGAAAAGGATATAAAGGGCAGGATGGTAATTGCACCAATAGTTCTAAAAAGTTGTTTTCATAGGGTCTATAAGGGCGGGATGGTAATTGCCCCAAACGTTCCGGGCGCGTAAGGGCCTGTTGGTAATTGCACCAAAAGTTCCTCATGTTCCGCTTTTAACAACAGCCGTGGGATCGGATCGGACGGTCAGGAGGGGTCGAGCGCAGGAATCCAATCTGGGCACGACCTCAGGCGCATTTTACCCATATATATATATATATATATATATATATATATATATATATATATATATATATATATATATATATATATATATATATGGGTAAAGTGTTCCTAGGGTGACTCCTTAGATTAAATCTAAGGAGTCGCCCTCATTTTCCCCTATATCCCACAATTTTTTTGGATTTTATTTTTCATGGGGTTGTTGTTCATATCATGGATGGTCAACATACCAAAAATCAAGGCATTCCAATACTTTTAGAACCCCCATCTACCCGTTGCAACTTCATGGGTTTTTTAACACGTTTTTAGACCATTGAAGTTGCAATGGGTAGATGGGGGTTCTAAAAGTATTGGAATGCCTTGATTTTTGGTATGTTGACCATCCATGATATGAACAACAACCCCATGAAAAATGAAATCCAAAAAAATTGTGGGATATAGGGGAAAATGAGAGCGACTCCTTAGATTTAATCTAAGGAGTCACCCTAGGAACACTTTACCATATATATATATATATATAAACACAAAAATAAAAATACTTACAGCTTGAAGCCGTAACCTTCAAGCACAGGCTCCAGTTTACAAGAACTAAAAAATAAAAAGGAAAGAAAGAAAGAAAGAAAGCTTCAGAAAAGATACAAGTGTTTAACACTTAGAGAGGTTGGTAAGAAGGTCGATGCTGAGGAAGAAGCCTTCGGCATCCTTTTATAGCTGTGAGGGCTCCTTACGAGTGATCCTTATTAACAGCTGGTGGATGAGTGCGTAGTCTTCTCATCAATAGTGAAGATGCTTCAATAATTGAGATTGAAACGACGCTATTTTGTCTGTTGGCGGCGGCGCTTCCAATCGCTACAGTACTGCTACAGTGATTTGCTACAGTACTGCTACAGTGTTGTACTATTTCAGAATCTTCACTGTGCTTATTGCGACTCTATTTCGTCTTTTTATGCAGAGTCGTTGCTGATGATATCTTCCACTAAGAGTGGTTCCCCAGGGCTCATCTCAAAGTAAGATGGGTGTCGGGTACTCTGTGGGCCCCATCGCGCACCAAATCTTCTTTGATCTGATCTGCTATCTCAGGAGGGACAGAAGAGATATATCTCTTCAAAAGATAAGTATGACTTCTTTTTGATACCTTATAAGTATCAATAATTGCCACTTACAAGTGGTCCTTTGAGTTTAGAACTCATAATGGGTAGATTAATACCTACAGGATCATAATAAATGCGATAAATTACCGCAATTTCCTTAGATCCAGGAACAAATTCACACCCTTGAGTCTGAATATAAAGACTCATAGCTTCAAATATATTTGAATCTTTGAGAGATAAACTCAAATTGGGGTATATATTAAAATATTCCAGTTTGCTCTTAAGATAAGGGCAATGGAAACAAAACGGAGTAAACTTCTTTATGTGAATCTTAACTCCATTAAGAGATTGTGACCAAGATTGGGTCCAACCGGATCTTCGATCATCATGAAGAGAAGCGAATAATGACATATTAAGTCCTTTTGACGTTAGGGGTTGAAACGCAATTTGGACAAGTCCAATATGGACATAATCATATCGACCCATATAAAGTTCGATATCTTCCCGGTTGAGCAACTGTATAGTATGCTCATTATGATCAATAATATTGGTTTTCTTTAACAGCTTATAATCAAAGAAACCAATTTTTTCACTGGTAGGGATATCAGGGATCGAGTTGGAAACACTCTTTGGAGTATTACTCTGTAAAACTGCTTGTTTACCAGAAGTTAAAATAGGATCAAGAGTTGAAGTATGACTTCTTCTCTTAGCCAACCTTCCGTCCCGAGAGAGAGAGAAGTCACTGTGATTCATGAGTACCCTGTAAAAACTCACGAGTGAGAAAATCAGGTAAATGGTTATCATGACCACGAATAAATTGAATATCAAATTGATACATGGATAACTCTGCCTGCCAGCGGGCAAATATCTGTTTAGAAACAAGATTTTTAACATCCTTTTCAATAACGGATTTAGCAGAGCTACAATCTATTTTTAAAATAAATTGCTGATTAAGAATATCATCTCGAAATTTGTGAAAGCATTTGATAATGGCTAACATCTCCTTTTTAATGGTGGAATAATTAAATTGTGCTTGATCCCATTTCCCAGAGGTAAATCGAACTAATTGTTCTTTAAGAGTGATAGGATCAATCTGTTTGAGGATACCTCCAAAACTGATATTAGACGCATCCGTCTCAACAATCTTAGACCATTGTGTATGAGCAAGATGTACACAAGGTAAATTTTTAACATTAAGTTTAACTTTTCGAACAGCAGCAGTATGCTGATCCGTCCAAGGGGAAGCTTTCTTCCGTAATCTACTATATAAAATAGCAGTGTCAGATGCAAGATTATGGTAATAGTCTGTAACATAATTGAGTGCACCAAGAAATCGTTGCAATTGTTTAGTATCACTAATGACATCAGGAAATTTAGAAGCAAATTCAATACTTCTATCAATAGGAATTATAATTCCTTTGTGAATATTATGACCCAAAAATCTAATTTGAGTCTGGAATAACTTCAGCTTTGGGGCAGATATAGCAAGCCCATTACGAACTGCTAAGTTTCGAAAAACTTCCAAATGTTTAATATGCTGATCAAAGGTCTGAGAAAAGACCAAAACGTCATCTATGTATGACAAGATGAAATCCGTATAAGGGATGAATATGGTATTCATAATATTCTGGAACTCTGAAGGAGCATTCTTCAGTCCAAATGGCATTACATTCCATTCAAAATGGCCGAATGGAACAACAAATGCCGTTTTATAGCGATCTTTCTCTTCAATGAGTATCTGGTAATATCCAGATTTAAGATCGAATTTAGAGAATATCTTCGCATTATTAATGCGATTGAGTAAATCTCTTTTGTTTGGAATAGGATACCTAATCCATTTTAAAACCGTATTTAAGGGTTTGTAATTAATAACAAGACGAGGAATACCTCTTTCTTTCTCAGCATTGCTATTGACATAAAATGCTGTACAGCTCCAAGGAGAGTATGACTTCCTTATGAGTTTCTTCTCAAGTAAAGAACTTATTTCTTTTTTACAAAGATCAAGATATTCCTGGTTCATCTGGCATGGCCTAGATTTGGTAGGAATGTCTCTCTCTTTGAAATCATCTTCATAAGGAAGAGAAACTATATGACATTTTCTATTCCAAAATGCATTGGGGATATCACTACAGACAGTTTTATAAAAACGGTCTTCAGTCTGAGTTATTAACTCAGTCTTCTTCTTAATTTGTTCTTCGATTTGAACATAAGAAACTTCTTCTTTCAGAAAGTTTATCTGTCTATCCTTTAAAAGGATATCCTTGACTTCGTTTAATATATGATTCTGGGGATCAGTTATAAACTGAAATAGTATATCTTGGCCATTATAAGTGGCTTGAATACCATATGTGTCAATTTTCTGCATAGGCATAATATTATGCAAAAAAGGTGTTCCTAATATGATGTGTTGTGAAAGATTTTTCACAAGAACACATGGTATAGGAATACAAGTATTTTGAACACATATATGAGCTGAGGGTAACTTGAAGTTTACTTCAAGTTGATTACCTCCCGCACCACTCAAAGATTGCATAGTGGACTTAAAGAATTTTGAAGGCACAATTCCTTCACGAATGCAATTAAGATCTGCACCGCTATCAATCAAAGCTATAAGATCAGGAATAAAGACTTGTTCGGATATAACCAAAGTCACCTTGATGTACCATTTCTGGGATGTTACTTGTTGTAACAAATTCAGATTTTTATTCTTATGAGATATCTGAGCATTATGAATGCTTGATAGATCTTGTTGAGGAATATCCTTATTATCAATCTTAGAGAGAATATTATTCTCATTTTTAAGAAGATGAATCTCTCTATTGAGATCCGAAATAGATAATACTGTAGAAGTATTACTCTGTTTGGTACATAATCCAAGAAGTTTTTGTTTTATATCTGAAGGAAGATCCTCAGATAATATTTTGGAGATCAACTCCTCCCTAGAAGTGATGACATTTAAAGATAAACTATTCATGTCAACAATAGCTTTCCAATAAGTCGTTGGATCATTAGTCAGACAAGTATTACTTGTAGCTGATGAGTAAATTTTTACATCAAATCCTTCAGTATTACTAGAGGGCTTGAGGGTGGTCTGATTAGGATATCGATCTTTCTTTCTTTTATAACATTTAGACATATAATGTCCTTTCTGACCACATTTGTAACATTTAATGTTACTAACTCCTCTCTTTGAAGGTTTATTACTTATTTCGTCAGTCATAATGATAGAAGAGAATTGATCTTCTATGGTTACTACTTGATCTGACAAAGCTTGATTGTTATCAGAAGTCTCCTCAGTACCAATAACTGAAGAGTTCTCAAGAGTCAAGACTTGATTTGGAATAATCAAATCATAGATGGAAGTATCAAATTTATTGGTATCAGGATCTTTGATAACTTCATTGTCAGTAGTAATAACTGAAGAGGTAAAAACCGTGTGAAGTTCAGCTTTACTAAGCTTTTTAGTTAAAGCGTCAATAACTTCAGTAGTCACCTTATCACTGATATTAAAATCAGAGATGTCAATGGGTGGTTTGATAGCCACCTGTTTGGTTTGAATGGGAGCTTTAACTTCCTCAAACTCAATAAGAGATGGAAGAATATTTCTCATCTTTCGAATAAGTTCATTAACCACATCCTCAACCCTCGTAAGTTGTTGACCAACAACTTGAAGGTGAATATTAGAGTAATTACTCTGTTTGATAAGCTTATTAAGCTCACGTAACACCGAGTCTTCGGTCTCAATTGGCTTTATGAAAGCCGTTGCATCTAAAGTAGCTGTAGAAAGCCCAGATAACTTTAGAGGTTCTGTTGGAGGATAAAGAGACTTAATGGAAGAACCTGTCTGTGATTTCCATTGTTTATAGTGCTCTTCAAGAACACTAATTCTCTTTACTTCTCTTTGAAGATATAACTTCAAGAACCAAGGAACAAAAGATATAATCTCTTGTTGTCTGTCAAGTGTCTCATAATAACTTGACCCGAAGTCGTGTTGTTCTCTATCAGAGAAGACTTTAAAGAACCAATTACGAAATTCAGTATTTCGTTTGTTCTGGAACTCCTTATTAAGGATTCCACGAAGTCTGCTGCCGGGTGTAAAATCCATTAACAACAGATTACATTTGGAAACTCATTTCAGAGTTGGTAGGAGAAAGCTTTTCTTTCTCATTGTAAATAGGGTGAGGTATATTATTATGGGATATATTAATCCCTTGAACCTCGTTGATTCTATGAGAATCAGATCTAGAAACAGATCGTCGAGAAGCACTAGTGACATCAGAAAGTCTGATAGTCCTAGTAGGATTAAACATAATCTCAACATCACCATCAGCCGTTTGGATAATTTGATCAATATCTTTATTCATAATAGGCTGAGGTTGGATAGCATTGGGTATAACCCAACTATCAGGAAAGTTTACTTCGGTCCATTTTATTTGTCTATTGACAGCAATATGGGACGAAAGTAAATTGGTTTCCACTAAGACAGTTTTGCCTGGCTTAGTATGAACCTTAGCCTTGGGAGCTAAAGAGTTCAAAACTTTAAAATGGATGCGGTATATAATCGCAACCGTTTCTGATCCAGGTAAGAATTCATAACCATGAGTCTTAATATTAAGACTGACAGCTTCAAGTATGTTTGGATCAGTAAGAGATAAACTCAAGTTTGGGTATACATTAAAGTATACGGGTCCATTACATAGACTGGTCTCCATGATGCCCATAAGGGACTGAGTCCAATTAAGACATCTAGCATCACGCAAATAGGCTAGTAATGAAGCATTTAACCCCTGAAGAGTTAAAGGTCTAAAAGCAACCTGAATTAATCCAATATGGATATATCTGTATCGATCCATATAAGGTTCAATATCTTCAGAACTGAGCAACTGTATTGTTTGCTCACTCTGATCAACAATGGAGGTTCTTTCTAATGTCTTAATGGCAATTAAAGACTTATAATCAAAGAACCCAATTTTATATATGTTCCTATTAGGAACATCAGGAATTGACCACTATTAAGTGATTCAATATCAGACGGAAATTCCGTCAACCTAGCATTCTTAATCTTTCTACTCGTATTACGAGTCATAGCAGAGGTAGAAGCAGAAACTAGTTCTGACATAAGGTGTTCTTACGGATATTTTATCATGCTCTACAAGTACTATAGGGATAAAGAAATATGATTTTCCTTGCTTCGCTACTAGTGATAAATTCTGAGTACATAAAGCCAGTTTTTGAATGTTTGAACATAATCAATAATTAATGAGAGTAAAATCACTGAATTACAACAGCCAGTTTCAATTTGTTTAGACATAAGAAATGTTTCATGAGAGCAAAGTCACCAGACAACGATTCACAGCCCTAACGGCCTCACGCCTCAGCGGGACTTACAACACGACTACGGCGACCACCAACCCCCACTCCACATGCTTATGGATAAACAAATAAAACATTCTAAATCCGAAGATTAACATATTGTAAACAGAAACCCAACTCTCACAGCCTCATGAATAACATGTTTATTGATTATAAAGAAACAAACCAAAACAATCCGAATCATGAGATCCGCAATTCATACTCAAGTATCAGTAGCAAGGAAGCAAGAACATATCATATTAACATATTCCTACTTACTAGTACTTCATGATAATATCCGCAAGAAGCAAACTAGCCAATCATGGCTCAAATTTTGAAGCAGAGTTCGAATTCTCTCACCATGGTCTGTAAAAGCACCGGTGAAGTGATTGGTTATAGCCAATATTAATGTATACACAGCATCTCCCTTTTGTGTACCATTTTCCTGTTTTACTGCATTTAATATCTCAGAATGGGACTCAGGTGTGAGATAGTTATATATATATATAGACACACACACACAATGAACACTCAATGTTACTTAACAGAAAGTTACAGTTTCAAGTTTCAAGACAGTAGAACTACCGTAGATTTTTAGAACCCTTGAAACTACCAAGGTATTTTGTGTAATTTTTATGTATTTAAGTATCCGTATAATATACACGAAACATGGGGGATGTATATATTCACTGATTCCACCATACACCAGCCCAATCCATGGGCAGATCCCAGGTCCATCCACCGTCACGGACACGTGTGTGAACGGAGAAACTGCTTTTGTTATCCGATGCTGTGATCCTCCTTTGTTCTCTGTACCAGAAAAATAGCAACTTGAACCAACAACCAACAAAAAGGCGCCTGCTTTTATAAAATCCCAAATATTTTTTCTCTCCCCGATATCTTCCATCCACTGTTTCGACAAAAGCGAGGAGAGAGGTAAAGACAGGCGCTACGCAATGGCGGCAGCAACAATGGCCTCTGCTTCGTCTCTCGCGTCGCAGCAGTTCTCAGGGCTTCGCCGATCGTTCTCGATCTCGTCATCAACATCTTCTTCGTCCTCGAATGCTTTCTTCTTCGAGAGCGCTCAGTCTCAGATCCGATTCTCCTCTTCGCGCAAAGCTCCCAGAGGAGTCGTCGCCATGGCCGGATCGGGAAAGGTGATAGGTTTAACCATGCTTTCCTCTAAAAAACACATGTTTCTTTTCCGTTTTCATTTCATGTTCAAGAATTGCACTTTGATCATAAGATGATTATGCTCGTACTGAGATGTTAGGAAATTGATCATGCAATAAACACAAATGCAAGACAATTGGATCAAAAAATTAGTTAAGTTGCAGAGTAGCAGTTGGCAGTATGCTAATTTTATGATTGCCGTTCACTTGCGGAGAAATTCTTTCCTATAGAATCAAATTATGAGTGAATATTAGTGAATGTACTAATAGCAATGTTTACGCATGTGAAATATGATGGATAATTTGAGTATGCGTTTCCTTTTGTTGTGCATCTCCTTTTTGAGTTTTCATGTGTTTATTTTTCTAATGGTATGTGATTTTTCTGCTTGCAGTTTTTTGTCGGAGGCAACTGGAAATGTGTAAGTATGAGCTTTCACTACATTCTTTTTTCCATTCCATGTCAGTTGTAATTGCAAATCAGTCAATAGAGTTTTCATAGAGAAAGGTTTTGAGTTTCTTCTTATAGACAATGAGCTAATATGGTGAAATAGATGGTTGTTGCTTTCATGTGCCTAATTTCATTGGTACCCTTCGACATAGTTTTTAGGGCACCCATTGTTAGATATATGATGTTGGATGGGATGAAATTTAGGGATTTGATGGAGAATTTGGGGATGAATTGATAGATTTAGAGATTTTGATCGAAGATTTGGGGGAAAAAACGATGAAATTAGGGTTCTTGGCTTCTCACCAAGGGTTTTCGAGGCTTTTCACCAAGGTGGAGGGCTGGACCTTTCTCAGGTTCTGGAGAAATTTTCTCTTTGAACTTTTTATGATTCATTGATTTCAAAGATACTAGTATAGATCCTTTATATAGGATTACAAAGTAACATGTGGGACTAAAAACTCACCCAAAAAGACTAAAACTCCTAAAAGAGTCAAAATTAACTAAAGACTAAAATAATACAAATAAAATCCTGGTCGTATTCCTATCATTCTCCCTAACTTAAGAACATCACCATCTGGTGAAGGAAGGCAAAAGTAATACAGCTGGGTAGGAATTATTAGTCTTATGCAGTTGGAGAAAATGCGTCTACGAACCTTGAAGTGTAATAAGATGTAAATGTGCAGACAATCATCCTTCAATAATTTCTTTCAATTCATGAAAGATAGAAAAGCATTCAACGCCTGTTTGTTGGTTAGGGGAAGAGGATCTGTGATAATAAACTTAATGTGCTCAATTGAAATCAGGGGTGCTTCTTTCAACATTTCTGGTACACGCTTCACAGATGGCTCTAGATAAGACTCTTTTAGGTTGCAATGTTGGATCAAATTCTAGCTTTGGCTTAGAATATGACATTGGATCAAACTCAAGTTCAGGCTTGGGCTCAGGCTCCAATTTAGGCTCATGTATCATAACGGGTTTATACTCAAGCTGTGTCTTAATCTATAGGTCATGGTCTGATTTGAGTTTTTACTTGTTTCCTTTTCCATTGGTCGATAGCTTGAAGAATTCGCTAGTTGCGCTCATTTATCTCTTCTTTTGATCACATCTTTACATTCAAGCTTGAAGATTGTTGGGATACCTTTGAAATATATCGAGGCTGGGAAGAATATCGATATTGAAGACAGAGTTTTCAGGATATTACCATCGACAACTATAACGTATAAGTTGCATATACCAGGATCTTGCTTCTCCTTTGAATGCGTGATATGCACATAGGAAGAAATACTCTATATGAGATTCCCAATCATTATATCCATACATGTCTTCGAAGCCATAAAGTATGGGACCCGAGTTGTTCGAGGAGAATAAGCCTTGTCGTAATTATCTTCGTAGTAATCATAATCTTCCATAATTTAGAGCAAATTTTATTATATGGAGGGTACCTTTACATCGTCGGTTGAGTCAGCTATTCATTGGTGAGAACGACACTGAATTTGGGTTTCGAATGGAACCGGAATCCTTGAAACATCAAATCAATAAGAAAATTAGCAAAAAATCGTTAAAATAGCTTTGATCTCCCTATCAAAAATCCATTTGTTTTTGAATTCAACTTCTGTACTTGTTCTTTTGGGTGTAGGTTTTGTCCGGCAATTGAGATGGTGCTACACAAATGTCAAACCCCTTTTGTAGAACCTTCTCTTCTCTTTCCACTAACCTTTCAAAAATTCAATTACTCTTCTACACACACACACTTTTTTGAGGAGAAGATGGATCTGGAGAAAAACAATGGGCGTCAATGTTGGTTTTCACCGTGGGGAGGAGGGGGAGTTTGAGACGAGGGCTTTGTATATTTTTTGATCCGATGTTTTTTAAATCTGGAGGTCGGTGTTACGATCTGCTAGAGTTTTCGAATAAAAGGGGAATTTGGGTGGGAAGAGAATAAAAATAGGATTTTTATATATTTTGTAGATCTAAAAATAACAAGATAAATACCTCAATTAGAGAAGAGGCAAACTCATAGCTTTGATTCGAGAACAAAGCCTAAATCTTCAACTAAAATCCTACGACAAATTAACTATGAATTAACTAAGAAATAATCTAAAAGGGGGTTCTCAACAAATCTCACATAACTCCATTAGGGCCGGCTCTATGCTATAAATAGATAAAGATTACAGACTATGTCAATTTACCAGAATGCCCATGGGGCCAAAATCCAAGCCGCATCATTACTCCGCCCTCGAAAAAATCACCTTGCACTCAAGGTGGTGCATGATGTCCAGGAGCGGGCTTTTCCGAGTGTTGGAGTATGTCGTCTCGCCTCCTCCTGGATCAAACGGCCACCTACGAGCTCTGCCGTACTCGAATATTTTTGCAGTAGTGGGAGAGTGTCTACCACTGAGTCCTCTACGCCTTGGCTCTTTTCGTTCTGAATTTGGACTCCAGACATGTCCGAAATTGTCAAAATACGGAAGCCGCGCAGAAAATTCATCGAAATTCGCCCGAAAATCCAAGGAAAATGGAAAATTGCAATGTTCATCGACTGAGCTGGCTTGAGCAGTCAGCTCGGCTCGAGCCGGCGGCTGCGGCTTGGGATCGACTGGATCGCCGGTGCCGATCGCGATTTCCGGTGGCTCCGGTCTCTGACGATGGCGATTTTTGGTACGTTGCATTTGTCTGCTTTGGTCGCACCCGTGGATGGTGATGGTGAACTGGAATTTCGTTGACACTGGCACCGACGACGTTCATGAATCCTCGCCAAGGCTCTCCGGTGGTCCGCTCGTGTCGCCGAAGCCCCCTAGGGGGCTCATCGAAGCTGCTGTGTATCATGGGGGCTTGCTGGAGATGCTGCGGCCCTCAGAGGTGTCACCTGACTTCCTACGCTCTTCGTCAGCACCAGATCTGAGTCGTCGGCGTCTGGAAGCTTCTGATGTGCACTGTTTTCCTCTGGCTTCTTCAGATCTGCGGAGTTCTTTGACTTCTTATCCAGATCTGGTAGATCTATGCTCGAAATCTTTCGATCTGGCACTGGAGCACCTTGAGAATGAAGCTTCTTGCCCAAAGGCGTTGCCTTTAGCTTAGATCCAGGGCTTCCTTTATTTCTTAGGCAAACGCCACCATCGCTTGGAGATTCGATGTTCTGATGGCTTCCAGGATTGCGTCAAACTTTTCGTCCGACGCAAAGAACGAATTTGATGTCATCAGGATCGACGTGCTCTGATACCAATTGTTACGATCCGCTAAGGTTTTCGAATAAAAGGGGAATTTGGTTGGGAAGAGAATAAAAATAGGATTTTTATATATTTTGTAGATATGAAAATAATAAGATAAATACCTCAATTCGAGAAGAGGCAAACTCCTAGATTTGTTTCGAGAATAAAGCCTAAATCTCCAGCTAAAATTCTAAGAAAAATTATATAGGAAAATAACTAAGAAATAATCTAAAGGGGTTTCTCAACAAATCTCGCATAACTCCATTAGGGTCGGCCCTAGGCTATAAATAGAGAAAAATTACAGGCTTTGTCAATTTACAAGAATGCCCATGGGGCCAAAATCCAAGCCGCATCAGTCGGAGAACGAAGATTGGAACATGTATCTGTTACCGAATTGATGTGGGACCAAATGGAATTTAGGGATTTGATGGAGGATTTAGGTATGAATTGATAGCTTTAGAAATGTTGATGGAAGATTTGAGGAAAAAAAATGAAATTTGGGTCTTGGCTTCTCATCAAAGGTTTCCGAGGCTTCTCAACCTTTCTCAGGTTTTGAAGAAATTTTCTCTTTGAACTTCTCATTGATTCATTGATTCCAAAGATACAAGTCTATAGCCTTTATATTGGCTTACAAACTAGCACTTCCCTTACCCAAAAAGACTAAAACTCGTAAAATACTTAAAATTAACTAAAGCACTTCCCTTACCCAAAAAGACTAAAACTCGTAAAATACTTAAAATTAACTAAAGACTAAAATAATACAAATAAAATTTTGATCGTATCCCTATCAATATAACTTTGCGTTTGGAAATGTTGTCTTGGATAGGATGCAGTGCAGATCCAAAGTCTGTTTGGAAATGTTGTCTTGGATAGGATGCAGTGCAGATCCAAAGTCTGAAATATTTGCCATCAATGTGTTAAAGAAATGGCATAAGTTATAGTTACAGAAACTGAATCAGAAATCTGCATAATTTATCAACACCTTAGGCTATTGCATTCATGCAGTTACTTCTACTGCAACTCTTGTTATTTGCACGGTTTTTTGTATCTAAATGCTTAATAGGATTCAGCTGTTGTTCTTTGTTGGATAAGTAGAGTGCAAGATATAACTCCGAGGTCTCTTATTCAACTGCTCAATTTCATCATATTTTAGTTAAAAAATAATTTTGTTTTGATGTTGTCAACTGGTGAGATATGTGGTTAAATAGGCTGACAGAGTCGTAAGAAGAACTCATCTGGAAGAACTCATCTTGAAGGGAATAAAAATCATGTGATTTGTAATTGACTTCTCTAAATTACAATTGGGGGGGGGGGGGGGGTGGGGAGTTTTCTTTTGTTAGAAAAAGAAATTCTAATGAATAAGATATTATAATATATAATATACTAATCTTAGTTTTGTAAAAATTCGGAGTAATGCATCATAAGCAAAGCCGAGCTTGAGAAGACCAACATGTTTTAGTGTCCGTTGGAGTTAAAAGATGGAATGCTTAGGCTTTTAAAAATAGGGTAACCTCAACCCCCTCCCCAATGCTTGCACTAAATAAAAGAAACCCTCATGTAGTTTTACATCACACAATAAACCCCCTGCCATCAGAGACCTAGGATGACGTTAAAAATTAATTTTATGGTCCTCAAAATGCCCTTATATACAAGATAATGATCCAATATGAAATATTCTGCAATATTATATTTATAAAAACACCAAACTTCATGATTAGTATATAAAACCACCAACCTTTATTGTTATATATTAAAAAACCCCAACGTTCATGGTTGTATATAATAAACCCCCAACATTATCGTTTTTAGGACGGTATTTTGAATATTACACAATTAATTTCTAATGGCATCCTAGGTCTCTAACGGTGGATGGGGTTTATTGTGAGAAGTAAAACTAGATGGGGTTTTTCTTTTATTTAGTGCAAGCATTAAGGGGGTTTAGTTGAGTTTATACTTATGAATCATCGAGCCTTTTCACAGTTATATCGATCGAGCCCACACACACACACACACTCTCTCTCTCTCTGTGTGTGTGTGTGTGGGGGGGGGGGGGAAAGAAAATATGGGAATCAATGAACTTCCTAGGGAAAAGGCGGAAATATTTCAATAAACTTCATAGTGAAAGGAAGAGTGATGGTAGAAACACTTGTTAAACTGTCATTTTTATGAAGTTAAAGCCTGATTTCATCTGCTATAATTGACGACGATGCTTTCCAGGATTTGGGGTGGATGCACACACATAATGTCACAAAGAAAACATGGCAATATATCGGTGAAATTCATAGAGAGAAGATATATAAGAAGGTAGAAACACTTGTTAAACTGTAAATTATTTGCCGAAGTTAAAGTCTGATTTCATCTGCTATATATTTTTAGGATGGGGGGTGGGGTGGGGCGGAACCCAATTGATGCAGCTACCTGATACGGATGGGGGTTCGGTGCACGTGGACGGTGCATCGATTGCAAATGATGCTTCGAATGGGGACACTGATTTATTTGACAACGAAGTAATGAGAGAATAATGTCATTTAATGGAGAATCATGCCATTTAAAGTGGAGTAATTTTAGGGTTCTTATATGGTGATAGTTTAATAGGAAAATAATGTTCGGGTTTTATTTGATAATTGTTAAAGGGTAATTAGTGAGGGTTTTATTATAAATAAAGGTATAGATGAGAGGGAGGGATTATGTTGAGTTTGGAGAAGAATTTGTTAGATCCGAGAGATCGAGTGGGAGAGTTAGGCGTTATCTCGAATCAAAGCTAGGAGAGTGGTTCACCTCTCGAACGTGGCCAAATTTAGCATTGTATTCTCATTTCAATAAATAAAAATCTCATATTTCTCATCTTTCCACTATAAAAATTCTTCGTTTATTCTATTTCTTGGTGAAGATCGCATCAATTGGTATCAGAGTGCGATGATTCTACGGCCATGATGGAAGCTCGCCGGGTGTTTAATGAAATGCTACAAAGAGCTCGGGTGCTGCGGCAAGAAGGGAACAAGCTCTTTCGATGTGGAAGATTTCATGATGCAGCTAGCCAATATGAAATTGCTAAATCTTATTACGATTGCATTTCCGCAACCAAGGGGAAAGCTTAACACTTGCATTGTTTAGCCAATTTGATGGGTTGTTACCTGGTGATTGGACTCTATTGGAAATGCATAGGGTTGGGGTCAGAAATCTTGGATTATGATCCGAGAAAAATTTATGTCTTTTTTTACAAGGAGCAAGCTTATAGATCATTGGGTCTTGATGAAGCTGCAGACTCCGATCTGATGAAGTCTCATGGGTACTTCTCTGAGGATGAGGTAGAGAAAGAAGAGCATGAGAAGAACGAAGACATCAGCTCAGATCCGGGTTTCGTCAACTCTGATCCAGATCCAGTGCAAAAGGCACTGCCTTTGAATCAAAACGGCATAAACGACGTCATCTTGCTGGCAGATCTGCATCTGAGAGGTAAAGAGCAATTCGAGAAGGAGCCCAAAAGCCAAGATCCGAAGATTACAAAGCTCATATCTGAAGAAGAGGCGAATGACTATACAAATCTAAAGACGATGACACGACTGGTGCAGATCCGACGTTAACGAAGGCCAACGTCCTCACAACCGGCTCACCTAATGACCATCTGGCCTCGGACGACCTGAATGAGGGCCGTCCAGCTTCGGGTGACCCCCAAGAAGGCCGCCCAGCTTCAGCCGGGCAGCCTTGAGGCCCACCGGGCAACTTTCCAACCCACATGCCTCATTTTGCAGCTGGGGGTCTTATTGGGTCTTAAATGCAATGTTTTGGGCACGATCGATCTTCTACTGAGTTCGATGATCACGGTGGCATCCATTTGGGCTTCACGCGAGATGACAAGGACCTCAGGTGGCCTTTTAACCCTGGAGAAAACGAGCACGTTCATTCGGAGTAGCACAGCTCATGGTCTGGATGAACCACCTTGAGGACAATGTGGATTTTTCTGGGGCGGAGTATTGATACAGATGGGAGTTCGATGTACGTGGACGGTGCATCGAATGCGGATGGTGCGTCGAATGGGGACACAGATTTATTTGGCAACGTAATAAAGAGAGTATAATGCCATTTAATGGAGAATCATGCCATTTAAAGTGGAGTAATTTTAGGGTTCTTATATGGTAATAGTTTAATAAGAGAATAATGTTCGGGTTTTATTTGGTAATTGATAAAGGGTAATTAGTGAGGGTTTTATTATAAATAAAGGTGTAGATGAGAGGGAGTGATTATGTTGAGTTTGGAGAAGAATTTGTTAGATCCGAGAGATCAAGCGGGAGAGTTAGGCCTTGTCACGAATCAAAGCTAGGAGAGTGGTCCACGTCTTGAACGTGGCCAAATTTAGCATTGTATTCTCATTTCAATAAATAAAAATCTCATCTTTCTCATCTTTCTACTATAAAAATTCTTCCTTTATTCTATTTCTGGGTGAAGATCGCATCAATTTGATAGGAACCAACTAGATCTGAAATTTATTAGTATAAAACTGAAAATAAAGGGATAGATTGATCACAATTGTAGAGGTGATCGCCCTCCCAAGACGCTAATTAAAGAGGACGTCCGCACTCTCCGAAGAATGAGGAACTCTCTCCCCTCTTTATCAATTTTATTCTCAAATACAACATAATCCCTCCATCTCATCTACACCTTTATTTATAATAAAACCCTCACTAATTACCATTCTTATTTAACAATTACCAAATAAAACCCTAACATTATTCTCCTATTAAACTATTTCCATATAAGAACCCTAAAATTACTCCACTTTAAATTGCATGATTCTCCATTAAATGTCATTATTCTCTCATTACTTCGTTGCCAAATAAATCTGTGTCCCCATTCGACGCACCGTTCGCATTTGATGCACCATCCACGTACACCGAACCCTTATCTGCATTATTACTCCGCCCTCGAAAAATGCACATTGTCCTCAAGGTGGATCCAGCCCATGGGTCGTGCTACTTCGAATGAACATGCTTGTTTTCTTCAGGGTCAAAAGGCCACCTAAGGTCCTTGTCATCTCCTGCGAAGCCCAGATGATGCCATCGTGATCATCGAACTCAGCAGAAGATCGTTCGTGCCTAACACATTGCATCTGAGACCCAGCAAGATCCCCAGCTGCAAAATGAGGCATGTGGGCACATTGGAAAGTTGCCCGGTGGGCCTCAAGGCGGCCCGTCTGAAGCTTGACGTCCTTCCTGGGGTCACCCGAAGCTGGACGGCCCTCATTCGGATCGTTCGAGGCTGGATGGTCCTCAGGTGGGCCGGTTGTGTGGACTTTGGCCTTCGTTGACGTCGTATCTGCACCGGTTGTGTCGTCGTCTTCAGATTTGTACAGCCGTTCACCTCTTCTTCAGATATGAGCTTTTTAATATTCAGATCTTGGCTTTTGGGCTCCTTCTCGAATTGCTCTTTACCTCTCAGATGCAGATCTGATGACGTCTTTTACGCCGTTTTGGATCAAAGGCAGTGCCTTTTGCACTGGATCTGGATCAGAGTTGATGACGAAACCCGGATCTGAGCTGATGTCTTCGTTCTTCTCATGCTCTTCTTTCTCTACCTCATTCTCAGAGAAATACCCATGAGACTTTATCAGACCGGAGTCCGCAGCTTCATCAAGACCCAATGATCTATAAGCTTGCTCCCGGCAAAAGAAGACATAAAAATTTCTCAGATCATAATCCAAGATTTTTGACCCCAAATCTATGCATTTCCAATAGAGTCCAATCATCAGGTAACAACCCATCAAATTGGCTAAATAATACAAGTGTTGAGCTTTCCCTTTGGCTGCAGAAATGCAATCGTAATAAGATTTAGCAATTTCATATTGGCTAGCTGCGTCATGAAATCTTTCATATCGAAAGAGCTTGTTCCCTTCTTGTCGTAGCGCCCGAGCTCTTTGTAGCATTTTATTAAACACCCAGCAAGCTTCCATCACGGACGTAGAATCATCGCGCTCTGATACCAATTGATGCGATCTTCACCAAGAAATAGAATAAAGGAAGATTTTTTATAGTGGAAAGATGAGAAAGATGATATTTTTATTTATTGAAATGAGAATGCAATGCTAAATTTGGCCACGTTTGAGACGTGGACCACTTTCCTATCTTTGATTCGAGACAACGCCGAACTCTCCCACACGATCTATCGGATCTAACAAATTCTTCTCTAAACTCAATATAATCCCTCCCTCTCATCTACACCTTTATTTATAATAAAACCCTCACTAATTACACTTTAACAATTACCAAATAAAACCCGAACATTATTTTCCTATTAAACTATTATCATATATGAACCCTAAAATTACTCCATTTTAAATGGCATGATTCTCCATTAAATGGCATTATTCTCTCGTTACTTCGTTGCCAAATAATCCTTTCGACGCACCATCCGCATTCGATGCACCGTCCATGTACGCCGAACCCCCATCCGTATCACTAACTTCAATCTAGCTGTTGCTAGATCTTCATGCAATCCTGAGCTGAAGAGCTCAGCTGGGCCTTACTCCATTGGCCAGTATATAATCGGGCTGGACCTTGAGCTGTATAACTTTTGTGATATGTCTAAACTTTACCGTGCAGTTTTATATAACAAGATTAGAGCAGTTTTAGGGTGGGTATTCACTTGAGAAAGGGCAAGATTGACAGAGCAGGCATGAAGTGATCTTTGTTGACCAGAATTGAATATATGCAATACTGTGGCACCTTTACATCCGCATTGTATCAGAAGATGGTGAAATAAGCAACTCTTTTGACAATAGATTGCCGTCAAAAAATTAATATTAGAAGCCTTACCTATAGTTATATTCATCAAGAGGGATTACTCAATATTGTATTGAAGACAGAAGCATTATGTTATATTAAGAGGACTAAGTGGTAAAGTCTTTGAATAATTGAAATGGAAAAATGTGTCCGCTCACTTAGATTTTTCATTGTTTCCCCACAGATTTTTCTTAACGCGTTGGTCCCCCCCTTTTGGGTTAGTCGAGCAATTGTGAGTTGCACTCTGCAGTCGACCTCATTTTGATGGAAAAGAAGCAAGAAAGAAAATAGTTGGATGCTAATGATGAAGAAATGACAGATTTTTTTCAGATTTTACTTTAGATTATCCCAAATTTTCCTTGGTCATCTGGATTATCCTTTTTGATGTTAAACATGTATTTTCTTTTTGATTTGATGTGGTTTATTTAGTGTCCTTATGGCGTCTGACAGTGAACCAGAGTTGTGTGCTAGGCCAATACTAATTGCTAGTTTCTGTTTTGCACTATTATGGCCTTTTAAAACTGTATTACTGTTTCTTCCTTTGATTAGTGCACATTGAACTCTTTTTGTGTTTTTTGTGTTTTTAGTCTTTTTTTTCTTTTTCATGCAATCTGCTTCCCCCTTCTCTCTTGGTCCTTAATATAGTTATATGTTGGACACTGATATATAAGTGTGTGTCTACACACACACACGTGCGATGCATGGTTGTTGAAAATATTACATCTAAATAAAATAATTCCAATCACAAATATTTCCTAATTGTCATAATAACTAACATATTTGAGTAAATTTCCTAGTAGAAAATTACTATTCCTAAAATTAACTTAAATTTGTTTGGTTCATTTTGCAGTGAGATTTACAAAAGGATTTGAGTAAAAAAATGATAAAAAAGTTTGGAGAAATTCAAATATGTATTGGATAAAAATTTACCCAAAAAGGGACTTTTTAAAAATAGAAACTTCAGACTTGTGGTGGCCCAATTTTTTTAAAACCATTCTATTATATATATACCATTGTTTCTTCACACTTGAAAATGTCTCTGGTAAGTAACTTTATAATATTTCCAACAATTCACACCATCTCTATATCAGCATGACAGCATACGAGTTTTGCTTTTACCCTTTTTACCTTTTGTTTTTGATGTCTCATTAGGATGGATTCATACACTTCTGAATCTATTCTTTATATTTTACTTTTAATTAGGTTTACCTGACTTTGATATACTTCTTTTCATCAGAACGGTACGAAAGACTCTATTAGCACACTTGTTGCTGACCTGAACGATGCAAAATTGGAAAATGACGTGGGTAAGATGCTGATTAGTTCATCATTCGATAATAGTCATATCTATTTAACTTAGTGTATTGTAGTGCCAATGTCATTGCTGAATTTTCTGTTTGTGCTCACAAATAGATAGATACATGTTGAAATGTGTATTCATTTGCATGGATGCACACTTCACTTGAAGAGTGCATATTAAATGAGGGACTGGGGAGCAAGGAGGAAATACATGCCTTCAAGCAGCTGTTTTATAAATAAAAGACCTATTATCGTCATTTTGGACCTTTGGAGTAGTCTGCTAATAATTTACTTAGTTGTTAAAAACTTAAAAATACAAAAGCTTTCTTATTTGTAGTAGACCCTTTGACGTTGCTTCCTGCTGCATTTTATATAAACAGCTAATATCATCATATTGGACCTTTGGAGTAGGCTATTAATCATTTGCTAATATTTTTTATATCCAAAAGGGGTCCTTGTTGTAGCAAACCTTTTGATGTTACTTCCTGCTTCATTTTTTGAAATATTCCATGGTTGTTTTCATATCTATGACCAGTAAAATCCATTCCCACTATTATTTTTGGCTTGGTTTGAAATAGGCATGATATTCTGTAATACTTCATCACACTATTTCTGGTCTAATACTTCATCAACCTCATCCTTTGTATTCTATGATGTACTTGTGTATAGGCTTTGTTAAGTCATAAAACAAGACTTGTATGCATTACACGTTAATGCTGATGGATGCAAGTGAATATTACATATTACAATTTGAAGTGACAATTTTGTAGCATAATTACCCATGCCTTGAGTTCTTACCACCAAGCAGATTAGTATGAAGAGAGAATTTATACACTTGCATATATTGATGTATCAGGATAATTAGATATCATGTTTTTGAAACTATATCAATCTTCTTTGACCAAATAATAGAATGGTCTCTTTAAAATAGTCTTTTGAGTCTGGCCTTAGCTTTTTGATAATGCCAGCAGACTTCTTGCCGCTGTTCAAGTTTCTTGGTCGACACGTCTGGCAGTATGATCGTATTGTGGACAGTGTTCTAAAAAGCGCTCGCCTAGGCATCTTGACACTTCTGACAGTAAGATCGTATTGTGGATAATGTTCTAAAAAGTGCTCCCCTAGGGGCCTAAGTGGGCCGCTCATGCGGGTTTGGGCAAGTTGCCGCCTCGCTTTCCACTGCTTAAGCGGCTATACAGTTTCACCTTATTATTTGCTTAAATGCACTCCTCTTCTTTCTCTTTAAGGGGTACATGTTATGTTTAACTGGGTGCCAATATCATACTTTATTATTACTCTTATTTTCTTTTAGTTATGCATATGCATGGGCTTTTATAAGCGTATTTTGACAAATACGAGTGTACGAATATGAACATTGACTTATAATCAAATCCATCATGTCTCTCCAACTTTCCCCCAACATTTTTTTCCCAAAACCTGCAGCGAGATGAACCTACAACCCTTAATATCAATCCAAAAATGACGAACTTTTTCTATCTGTGATATTTTTTCTCTTTAAGCACTTAGTTTAGGAAGCCGCATTTCTTTTTTCATGCTTTTAAAACAATGTTCTGGATAAAACTTAAAACAGAGTCCCCTGATGATGAGTTCAGATTCTGTACTTGTCATGCTCTTCGCTTTAATTTTACATATATGTGGGATACCTCCATGTAACTGCTGCTTCTCTATTACTCAATGTTCACTCCAATATTATCATAAGTGTATTGTGTGGCCTGTAACTCTAGATCAGTAAATCCTATTAGCATAGATTTTGGGTATTGAAATTAAAACCAGCGAAATCAGAAATTTCTGTTGGTATGGGCAAAGTGTAGGATACCAATTGTGTGCATTGGAAACAGAAGCAAATAATTGCAAAGAAGAACATTAATCTTTAAATTTAGTTTGTTAGATTTCTCATCAAGTCCACAGTCTGAGTAATAATGATATATATCTCCAACCAAATTTGTTAGGTTCTGTTTGGAAAATACAAATTAAATCCACTGTGTTAGATCCGTTTCTTGGAAAAAGTAAAATTATACAATATTGGATTGTTTTGTTATTGGGGTATTCACAAAAAAATACCCTAACGTTTGGGGCCGCTTTCAACTTAATACCCTGAACGTTTAAGTCATACACAACAGTACCTTTTTGGGTTTTTTTTGTTAAATTATACCCGTTTTGCCCTTGAACCTATTCCCAAAAGAAAATACTCTAACGTTTGGGGTATCTTAAAAAAATACCCAAATCCCACCAATACCCAAATCATAGGGGGAGGGGACGACGACGCCTCTCACTCCTCCTGTTTTCGGGGGGGGAGGGCGGGGGACGCCCCCTTCCCCTCCGCCTCAGTCGAGGAGGTGGGAGGGGGCACCCCCCTCCACCTCCACCTCCGTCGAGGAGGGAGGGGGGGTGGGCGCCCCTCCCCTCCCCTGTTTTCGAGGGGTGCCCCCTCCCCCTCTGCCCCAGGCGAGGGGGGGTGCCCCCTCTCCCTCCGCCTCCGTCGATGAGGAGTGGTGGCGGCGCCCTCCTCCGTCTCAGCCGAGGAGGGGGAGGCAGCGCTGCCCCCGCCCCCGTGATTTGGATATTGGTGGGATTTGGGTATTTTTTTGAAAGATACCCCAAACGTTAGGGTATTATTTTTGTGAATAAGGTCAAGGGCAAAATAGGTATAATTTAACAAAAAAACCCAAAAAGGTACTGTTGTGTATGACTTAAACGTTCAAGATATTAAGTTGAAAGCGGCCCCAAACGTTAGGGTATTTTTTTGTGAATACCCCTATGTTATTTCATGTTTTTGGGTTCTTCATTGTACAATTTGGACTTTATATTATATAAATTTATACAATCATGTGTACGGATACATGCTCATGCATCCATATGTTGCACATAAGCATTACTTTATTGATGTAATCATGTGTACATTTATCTATGCATATAACCACAACAAACACAAATGTAGCCGAAGTCTAGGTTTGTATTTTGGAGAATCTGTGTACTTTGCATCCTGCATCAGTGTACATATGTAACTCTTAACCTGCATCTTCCAATCATTATCCCCTCTTATTTTTTGAGCAGCGTGATAACATCATGCATAGCTAACCGTGCTGTGAAGATCAGATGCTATTATACACCATACATAAATAACCATGCATATTAGAGGCTAAATTGAGGTGAAAGCTTCACTAATAACAGACTTAATTCAAGATCAATATGCGGGAGCATTCATGTTTTTCAAGCCATATACTGGTCGGAGTTTCAAGACATCAATATGGTGCAAGAAATTGAAAAAGATGCATGTGCACAACATCAGGCCAGGTATTGTTATATGGCTGGTATGCATGAGCTTACTTCACTATAAGGTTGTTTAAGCACAAAATGGCTCGTAAGGACTTGATTTATTTATTAAGAAAGCAAAAATATGTTAAGGCATTCTGGGTATTAACCAAGAAGCCCAACTACTGCCTCCCCCAAACCCCCAACAAAAAACATGCACACACCTGCACGTGCACATAGTTGTGGTTGAACTTGCAAAATTAGATGCTTGGTAGGCTAGGCAGTTAGAAGTAGTAAGAGAACAGAAGCTAATTTCTGGTTTTGGTAACATCTTCTGAAAGACATACCATCTCCCTTTGGAATGGCTATGAATTTGATCTCATTCTGAAAAGAGTAGCCTGGTTCCTTGCTGATGAGTGGGATACTATCAGTGCCATCACTTTAAGAACTAGAAGCATTTGCAGTTTTAAATAGAGGTTTTGGATAACCTAAGCTTAATGTTCAAGATTTGTTTGGAGAACAATAAGTAATGAAGAAAAAATTTCTCATACGGAAAGTTTCTGGAAAGGATTTTGTTTGAGAATGAGGTAAGTAGTTGATTGGTTTCTGTAGAATGATAGATCCGGCCACTTTTGGGGCCTTTTGTGTTATTTTATTAGAATAGGGGCGTTTGGGTAATTAGACATTTAGTTGGATTATTATAAATAAGGGGGATAGCTGGCCGGCCCTAGGCATGTGAAAATTGATTGTTTTGATAAATCGGAGAGATAGATCTTCGTTCTACGGGAGGCTGCCGACGTTCTCTATCAATCGGTGTCTTGGAAGGACGATTACCCCTACAATTGTAATCAACTATCCCTTTTATTTTCAGTTTTATTAATAAAATTTCAGATTGGTGTTTGGTTCCTATCAATTTGGTATCAGAGCATCAAGATCCATGGTGGCGACGACGAGATCCAAGGATAAGTTTGAAGCTTTGGAGGAAAAATTTAATGGGGAGATTGTGGGCATTAAGGAAAACCTAGCGGCGCATGATGAATGATTTACGAAGATCGACGAGATGATGAATCAACATGGCAAAGGCCTATCAAAAATCATTTTCCAACTTGGGGAGATCTCGTCGAAATTGAGTGGAGGAGACGCAAACCCTAAAACGGCAACAAATGCGTCACCTTTGGACAAGGGAAA
The DNA here is from genome assembly GCA_030789695.1 of Scilla litardierei. NCBI lineage: Eukaryota > Viridiplantae > Streptophyta > Magnoliopsida > Asparagales > Asparagaceae > Scilla > Scilla litardierei. The sequence goes on from CM061133.1 coordinate 32,224,825, forward strand.
GCACGTAGCAATGGATCTGGAAGATGGGAGGCTCACAGATCTCGATAGCAGTGATCTGGAAGCGGAAGAAGCGAAATGGGAGGCCGTCGGCCCTAGCCGCACCACCATAGGCCACGACAACATGCTGGGGAGGGGTCCGGGGTTCCTCCACAGGACCCGCGGGCCACCAGGGCCTTTGGCGGGGTCCAGGGGCCATCCCCCATGGCCGCCTGGGCCAGGCGAACACACGGCGGGCCTTGTCGATCAGCGACAGGGCCGCTGGGGCCCCGACGACAGCCGACAGGTCCCGACGGCCCTTCCCCAGGGTCGCTAGGGCCCCACCAACCCACGGCGACTCCCCCACAGTTGTTTCGGCACACGGCGTGGAGAGGACCCCGACGGAGGATTTCAGCCCTATGTCGATGATCCGACACCTATTTCGACGATCCGGCACGTGGTTTCGACGATGATTTTGACCCGAGAGACTTTCAGGAGTATGGAGACGACAGAGGAGGAATACATGACTCTTCAGACCTTCGGTATGATGATGACAGGCGACGGCTCCTACCCCAACTATGAGGGGCACACTAGGGAACCGGCGGAGGCTACAAAGACTATGAGGAGGGGCGTATTGGTGGAATGTGGGTGACAGCCGGGGAGACTACAGAGGCCCACGAGGGGGCCAAAGAGCTCACGAGAGGGGCCCGCAGAGGGGCTATGAGACTCATCAGGAGAGGTTGCATCACTATCATCAGCCCATGCACACAGGAGGGCGAGGAGACCAGGGGACACACATTAGACAGGTTGCCGAAGCTAAAGATGCATGTGTTCGAGGGAGAGGACCCGGTAGCTTGGATTTACAGGCCAGAAAGATTTTTTAGGGTCTCTCGCTTGATAGAGGAGCAGAAGTTGGAGGCGGCTGCTATATGCCTAGATGGGAAGGCACTGGCTTAGTTTCAGTGGAGGGGCGAGAGCTGGCCGTTTCGTTCGTGGGAGGAGATCATTGATGGGCTGGTGGACAAATTCAGAGATCCTCATCTGGAAAATTTGAGTGAGCAAATACTGGCACTTAAGCAGGATGGCACCGCGAGGGATTACCTAGAGAGGTTTGAGGAACTGTCAGGACGTATGCATGGTGTGTTTGATGAGATGATGGAGAGTACCTTCATGAATGTGCTAAAGCCTACTGTACGCGCAGAGGTCCGCATTCAGAAGCCTTAGGATTTGATGGCGGCCACGGAGTATGCTCAGATGGTGGACCGCCAGATGGAGGATAGGAGGGCAAGAGGTGGTTGGAGTGGACTTGTTTTCCGCAGCCAGACATCGACATGATGACAGAAGGGGACTACAGGGACAGATCAGACGAGTAATAAGAATATTGGTGATCAGAGCAGCGCACCGTCAGCGGATGGTCAGTTAGGAGGATGACTGACGTCGAGATAATGGAGAAAATGCAGAAAGGGATGTGCTTCAGATGCGATGAGTGGTTCACCCCAGGGCACCATTGTGTGACGCACAAGTTGCAAGTACTGATAGCCGGGAACGAGGAGGAGGGCGTATTGGAGGATGATGAGGTTGAAGGGTAAGACGACACCCACTTGGAGTAGGACCGCCAGCGATTTCATGCACCACCTTGAGGACAAGGTGGTTTTGGGGGGCGGAGTAATGATAGATCCGGCCTACTTTTGGGGCCTTTTGGTGTTATTTTATTAGAATAGGGGCGTTTGGGTAATTAGACATTGATAGGAATATAGCAAGGTGGTGCATAAAGGTGATGCATGAAGTTTTTGGCGGTGCATCAATATAGCAAGGAATATAACCGCCCCCGAAAATCCACATTGTCCTCAAGTTGGTGCATGAAATTTCTGACAGCCCTACTCCAAGTGGGATTCGTCTTCCACTCTGTCCACGTCATCCTCCACGTCATCCTCCACGTCTTCTTCGGCTATTGGCACTTACAGCTTGCGCACCCCACAATGGTGCCCTGTGGTGAACCGTTCATCGCATCTGAAACAGAGGCATTTCTGCATCTTCTCCCTCATCTCGGCGTCAGTCATCCTCCTGAATTGACCCCCGGCTGGCGGTGCACTGCTCTGCTCCCCCCGTCTTCTCAATACTTGCTTGATCCGCCACTGTAACTGCCTTCTGTTCTCTTGTCGCGGTCGGGACACTCTGAGAAACCGGTCCACTCCACCTACCTCTCGCCTTCCTCTCCTCCAATTGTCAGTCCTCCACCATTTGAGCGTACTCCATGGCCTCTATCAGGCTCTGAGGCTTCTGCATACGAACCGCTGCTCGAATCGTATCCTTCAACCCCTTCATGAATGTGCTCTCCATCGTCTCATCCGTCACCCAGTGCACCTGCCCTGATAGGGTCTCGAACATCTCTAGGTAATCTCTCACTGTGCCCTCCTGCCTGAGTAATAGTAGCTGCTCTCTCACGTTTTCCAAGTGGGGGTTCCTGAACCTCTCCACCATCTGATCCCTGATCTCCTCCCACGAGCGAAAAGGACGCCTCGCATCCTTCCACTGAAACCAGGCGAGGGCCTCTCCATCCAGACAAATCCCAGCTGCTTTCAGCTTCTGCTCCTCTGTCATGCGAGAGATTCTGAAAAATCTCCCTGCTCGGTTGATCCACGACACTGGATTCACCCCATCGAATACTGACATCTTCAACTTCCATAATCTGTCCTTATTGAATCCCTGATCCTCTCGTCCCTCGCCATATCTAGGCTGATGGTAATGCTGCCACCTCTCCTGGTGTGTCTTATGTCCTTCCTGTGGTCCTCTCCAACGATCTCCATGGCCCCCGCGGGGCCCATCACCTCGCCCACCGTAGCCTCCAGTCTGGCCCCCATGCTCCTGATAATCAATGTACCCTCCCCTGTCGTCCTTGGGGCGTCCATCATAGGTGTGGGGTGGAGGACGCCCTCTATCGTCGCCGTACCGAGGGTCGGGAGGGTTCCGAAACCCCCCTCCGTCATCATAATACTCCTGCCCCTATCCCGGGTCAAAACCGTCGTCAAAACCACGAACCGAACCCTCTGAATAAGGGTGAAACTCCCACACCTGCTGCTGCTCCCCTTGTGCTGCTGCCCACCCCCGCAGGGGGTCCATCGTGGGTCGGCGGGGTCCCCGTGGCCCTGCAGAGCCTGCTCGGGGCCCCAGCGGCCATGCAGAGGGGCCGCGGGGCCCTGTCGATGCTGATCGGGGCCCCAGCGGCCTTGCCGCTGGTCGGCGGGGCCCTGGGGCCCTTCGTCGGCCCCAGGCGAGGGTGGGGGGGTGCGCCGCCCCTGCCTGACATCTTGGGGGCCCGCGGGGGCCTGGTAGGGAATCTGCGGCCTCCCTCCTCCTTGCTGTGCCTCGTGAGGAAGATGGCCAGATCCAGAAACTCCCCTTGCTTCTTCCGCTTTCCGGCGTATCACTTCTCGGTAATCCTCCTTCCATGGCCCTCTATCTTCCTCCTCGTCGTATTCCTTCTCCACGTGGACGGCTTCCGTATCAAAAAGCTCTATCTTTTCCTTCCCATTGTCCAAAGGTGGCGCCTTTATCGCTGATTTATGGTTTCCGTCACCTTTTCCATCTTTTCCAGCGTTGGCCGTTAATTGAAAAATCAATTGCATGAATTGTTCATCTTGTTTCTCTTGCTTCGTCATTAATTTTTCAATGGAAGCCGTCAATCTTGCCATGGATTCATCGTTCCCCGCCAAGGATGTCTTTATCCCTTCGATCTCGCTAGTAAATTTCGCCTCCAAAAGCTCGAACTTGTCTTGTGATCTTGTCGAAGCCTCTATGGATCGTTACGCGCTTCGATACCAAATTGATGGGAATATAGCAAATCTGAAATTAACTTGAAGAAACCAACAATAAAAGAGATAACTTTGGTTACAATTCTAGGGGCAAACACCCTCCCAATACGCCAATAAGCGAGGACGTCCGCACTCTCCTAAGAATTCTCTCACAAACAATTCAATAATCAAGCATAACTAGGGCCAGCTAGCCCCCTCCCTCTAATATATGTTCTGAAAAATAGCTAATTACTCAAATGCCATTACCTAATGAAGTAAACTAAAACACTCAAAAACACCCCCTATTGGGCGCCGATCGGATCTAACATACATTTAGTTGGATTATTATAAATAAGGGGATAGCCGGTCGGCTCTAGGCATCTGAAAATTGATTGTTTTGATAAATCGGAGAGATAGATCTTCGTTCTATGGGAGGGTGTGGACGTCCCCTATCAATCGGCATCTTGGGAGGATGATTACCCTTACAATTGTAATCAACTATCCCTTTTATTTTCAGTTTTATTAATAAAATTTCAGATCGGTGTTTGGTTCCTATCATCCTCTGCTACATGTTTCAGGGAAGGTTAAATCATGAGGAGGAAATTATGTTAATATACTAAAATGGTCTTAACAAATATGTGTCCAAGTTCGAGTAACTGATTTACGCTATTGTGCAGGGAAATGTAAGAACAAGTTCTAAAGCAAAAGCTGATTTGTTGTGCAAAATGGCATGACCATAGCTGCCCTTGTGCATGCAAAAATAATTACGAGCCTTCTTTTTCATTAATGTGGAAAGTAAGGAACGAGTTTCAGTCAAAACCTAAAAAATTAGACCGTTTTATTTTGGATCGGTTTCGGTAGGGGCCTATGTGAAATGGAGCTTAAATCTTGGTTTTAAGCCGAACCCCCTAAAATTGCTAAAAATTGAAACAAAAAGTAACAAAAACCTAACCAAATAAATAAAAACTGAAAAAACCTTAGCAACATCATTGTAGGATTGTGTATGCCCATCAAAAGGAAATATGCTCATCAACTTATATGAATGTGGTTATTTTGCTTGAAAGCTATACTGACTCAAAAGGACCAAATCTTTAAGTCACGAGTCATAATATATTTAACTACCTGTTAATCTTTTATTTTAATTGGTATAAGATGAAACTCATTCTCTAATTTTACAATACCTTCACTTTAATTACTCTGAATGATGCAAAAAAAAAAACAAACCCTAACAATCATAATCATGTGAATTCATGAATTTTTTTAAAATCCAACATCGGTGAATTCAGATCATTATCAGTGTCCTTGTTGTCAACGATGAAGATATGAAATTCTCCATTAGTGGTCATCGTCATTGTTATCTTATCATCTTCGTTGCCATCTTCATTTTCATCTTCGTTGCCATCGTCGTTTTCATCTTCATCTTTGTAAGCCTGAGGTCGCTTTGAGATTGAGATCGAGTTAAGAGAGCGGTCAAGTTCAGAGATTCATCGACGCTTCGAGATTAGGTTGAGAGAGAGAGAGAGAGAGAGAGAGAGAGAGAGAGAGAGAGATGCGATCTTGACTTACCAAAGGAGGTGAAGGAGGCTCGACGGGGACACAAAAAAGCAAAGGGCAGAACCAGTGTCAATTTTGTAATTTTGGGCATTAGGGGTGTATTTTTATAATTTCTGCAATTCTGAGCAAATCGAACCTTTTATCTGGGTAGCGGCTAGGGTTAGGGGTTTATGCTGAAAGATTAGAATCCTAGTTGGTGGATAGTTGTGCATTTTCTCTTGAATCAAATGCTAAGAGAGCGGCATCTTCTCGAAAGAGGTTATCTATCTTGTTTTTCCTATTAAAAATCCAATAAAAATCTCATCATTTCCACCAAAATTCATCAAAAACACTAAATTTGTTCTCAAATAACATCCAAATTGCATCAAATTGGTATCAGAGCGTAGATGCTGATAGCGACAACGAGAAAAGTAGAAACTGTAGAAGTCGCATCAGAAGTTAGGGTGCATGCAATGTTGGAATCTTTCATGCAAGTAACACAACAAATCTCGCAACAAATCTCAAAGCTGAAAGGGACACAAAATTTAGATTTGGGCAAGGCAGAGGATAACAACTCTAATTCAGGGGCAAAAGGCAAGATTTTTGACAAAAAGAAAAGGAGTAAGTTGAAGACTTTGAGAAGAGACTTCTATCCGATGCAGATCTGGAGAGTCGCGATGCAGATCTCGACGCGTGGGAAATAATCATGATGGGCGATGCCCCCATACATCCTTACCAGGGGCCTTAGCCCCTGGGGAGCCCGCCAGGAAAAGGCGGGGCCGCCAGGGCCTAGCCGAGCCTCGGCTATCGCCTGGGGCCACGTGATCACCATTCGGCCCGCCAAGAGATGAGCGAGCAGCGACGAGCCCGTCAGGGCACTGGCGATGATCTGGAGGACCTCTGGGGACCATATGGCCATTGGTTTTAAGGAAAGAGACCCCGACAGCGTGTTCTGGACTACGAGGAGGTCAGTGATTACGACGATGATTTTCGGACTACGAGGAGGATAAATGAGACATGGATCGGGGTGATGATGAGTGAAAGGACAACGACAGACCATATGGATCCCCGTTTGAAGAGTGAGATGCACCGTAACACACTTATCGACAGTTACACCACGACCAACATTGAGAAAAAGCAGTATTTGGAGGTTTCAAAACTGAAAGCAGAGTCCAGAAATTGAAGATGATAATATTTGAAGGAGATGATCTTTATGAATGGATATATCTGACAGAGAGGTACTTTGCGGTGACCCGCTTAACGGAAGATGCTAAATTGGCTGCGGTTGGGATATTCCTGGAGGTTGAGGTGTCATCCTAGTAACAGTGAAGGTAATAGAGGTGGCTTTGTGCGATCATGAGAGGAATTCAATGAGTGCATGCTTTAAAGATTCCACGACACATGGGAAAAATCTACATGAGCAGCCTTTTGCCCTCAGGCAAGAGTGTACCGATCAATGAATATATTAAGAAGTTTGAGATGCTCTTGGGCCGAGTGCGGGGATTATCTGAGGAGTTATTGAAGGAGAGTTTTATGAGAGGACTCAAAGCAAACGTCCATGTTGAGCTCCGCATACAGCGACATAGAGGACTGTTGGACACGATGAAGCTGACCCAGATAATAGAGGATCGGTTCATAGAGGAGCGGTGGGCCAAAGGAGCAGATCTACTTTTTGTAGCCATGTATAGGCATGAGGGCAGAAGGTATCGCCCGGAGGGACCGAAGCCAGCAAGGAGAAGGGCATCGAGGCACAGTCGGGAGGACAATTCAAACTTATGACAGAGGCTAAGATGCGAGATAAGCGAGCGAATGGTTTGTGCTTTCGCTGTGATGAGAAATTTATGCTGGGACACTGGTGTGTGGAATCCACACTCCAGTTGTTGATAGTGGATGATGAGGATGTGGACGATGAGAGTGTTGAGGCAAAGGCTGAGGAGGTAGCAGATCAGGAATATCCTCATTTAGACATTATAGAGGTATCATTAAACTCCATGGTGAGGTTCACTCCAAATCACACTATGAAGTTGACCGGGTGGATATCAGATTCGAAGGTCACAGTGCTGATTGACAGGGGGCCACTCTATAATTTCATCTTCAATCAGATGGTGGATCATCATTGGCTACAACTTATTGATACATGAAGTTTTGGAGTGATGATATGGACATGAAAGGTGGAACATAGTAGAGGAGTGTCACGTGCTTATTTTGACTATCCATGGTATCCATACCGTCGAAGACTTCTTACCTTGGACCTGGGAAGCACAAATGTGATATTAGGCATGAGGTGGATGCAGTCTTTGGGTGACACGAAAATCAATTGGAAATTGTTGCGGATGGAGTTCCAGGAAGGAGAAGACATTCACACTCCAAAGAGATCCCAGCTTGTGCCGATCCTTGGTTTCGCTGAAAACTATGGCAAAGGCTATCCAGACTGAAGGATGGGGGTTTCTAGTAGAGCTACTGGTTTTATCCGTAGAGGATGAGTAGTATATTTCTGCAATGGTGCAATGGATTCTGATACATTTCGAGGGAGTATTTTAGACGCCTCGTGGCCTCCCATCCCCATGGGACCACGAGCATGCTATAGTCTTGTGAGAGGGAGTCTCACCCATCCGTGTGAGGCCCCATCGATACCCATGTGTGCATAAGGATGAGATTAAGCAGATAGTTGTGGAGATGATTCAGACAGGAGTAATAAGGCCCAACGTGAGCCCAATCCAGTCCTGTTGGTGAAAAAAGAAGGAATTCAATTGGATATTCTGTGTGGACTATATGGCGTTAAATAAAGAGACAATTTCTGACAAATTTCTTATTCCAGTGATCAACGAGCTCCTAGATGAGCTCCATGGGACGATGATATTGTCACAGATAGAGTTGAAGTCGGGATATCATCAAATCAGAATGCAAGCTGAGGATGTGGCCAAGATTGCTTTGAGTACATATAAGCACCACTACGAGTTTTTGGTCATGCCTTTTGGCTTGACTAATGCTCCTACTACCTTTCAGGTTCTCATAAACAATGTATTGTGCCCCTACTTAAGGATATTTGTTCTAGTGTTCTATGACGACATTCTGATATACAGTCGGTCTATGGAGGAGCATGTGAGGCACTTGGAGATACTACTATAGGAGCTGCAAGACCACCAGATATACGCCAAGAAGTGCCTCTTTGCACAGTTGAGAGTGGAGTACTTGGGACATGTGGTTCTGGTAAAGGGGTGGCATTTGACAGAACAAAGATATCAACGATATTTGATTAGCCGCGACTGACCACTCTGCGTGCTTTGCGAGGATTTTTAGGGCTGTTGATGTACTACAAAAAGTTTATGAAGGGTTATAGCACCATTGCATGGCCATTGACGGAGCAATCAAGAAGGATAATTTTCAACGAGGGGAGAGACGACTCGAGCTTTTGAGGCCCTGAAGCAAGCTATGTCTGGCGTGCCAGTGCTAGCTCTTTCTGATTTTAGTAGACCATTTGTGGTGGAGACGGTTGCCTCTGGTTATGTGTTAGGCGCTATGTTGATGTAGGATCAACGGCTGATGGTATGCTTTAACCAGGTATTGATGGCAATGGCTTGGATCAAATCAGTCTGAGTGCAAGTTGATGGCCATCGTGCAGGCAGTGCAGAAATAGAGGCCCTATTTACTTAATAGACGATTCATTATGAGGATAGATTAGAGGAGCCTCACATATTTGCTAGTGCAACACATGGTTACGGAGGAGCACCCGCGATGGCTTTCGAAGCTTTTGGGGTATGATTTCAAGATTAAGTACAGACCCGGACTGGAGAATAAGGCGATCTATGCTTTATCTTGATGAGTTGAGGATTCACAATTGGCTGCATTGTCTGTGCCGGTGATGCTTGATTGGGAGCCGTTGATGCATGAGATTGAAGCGGATGAAGGGTTGACAAAGATATAGACTGCTTTACTAAGGGGTCGACGGAGTAACACGATATTCCTTGGAGGGGCAGCTGCTTTTGTACCAGGGACGGTTGGTTTGGTTCTGCCTATGACATCCACTTACATTCCGACTATCTTTCAGGAGTTCTATGTCAATGCTATTGGAGGACACTTTGGAGTATTTCAGACTTATCGGCGGTTGGCCAGAGAGCTCTTTTGGACATGGATGAAGAGAGATGTCGTGCAGATGGTGGCTAATTGTGATATTTGTCCGTGTTACAAGTATCTAGATATGGCTCCAGGGGGATTACTACAGTCACTGGCTTTGCCAGATCGGGTCCGGGAGGAGTTTCCATTGATTTTATTGAAGGACTGTTGAGGTCAAACGTGTTTTCAGTTATTTGTTGAGGAGGACCGCCGTAGCAAATATGCTTATTTTGTGGTCCTTCAACACCTCTACACCGCAGTGACAGTTGTAGACGCTTTTATAAAGGAGGTGGTGCGTGAAAAACACCCTAGAGGGGGGGTGAATATGGTCAATGGCACAAAAAAATTAATCATGATCACAGAGATAATCAGACACATATATTTTTAACGGAGTGGCTCTCCGCCAAAACTTCGACCCCAAAAACCTATGAGGATTTCACTCAATAAAACTGATTACACTTACGGGTAGTGATCGCACCGTACAAATATGTAGTTTGAAATTATTAAACACATAGATAGCTTTTAAATAAATCTATTCACAATACGATCTCACAAACAATAGCATAACCAAATTAATATTTCAGTAAAAATCTGGAAAAATATCACCGTGATGAAATTTATGAGATCGTGGTCCTGTAGGCTCAAATTGCTCGCAAATCTGATGTCTGGATTCGAAGATATGCACTATTGAAGTTCATTACTCAAGGTTGGTTGCTGATGGGGCCTAGCTTGCAAATTCTTCTCAGATGATGGTCTCCGTGACTTGAGTTGAAGAAGAAGGGGAAAGCAATGACTTCGGATGTCTCCGTAAGGGGAAAGCCGTGACTTGAGATGTCGCCGTAAGGGGAAAGCCGGATATCTGTCGTAGATGTTGCTGTGACTTGAGTTGATGTCGCCGTGACTTTGGATCTCTGTCGTACAGATTAGCCGCGCGTTGTTTGATGAATCGAAGAAGATGCGTTGTCCTTGATTTGGGATGTTACTTGCGCGTTTAATTTGAAGAAGCCGCAACAATTTTTCCTTCAAACGAAGCTTGTGTGCGCTGTCGAACCGAAGAAGAAGCTGCAAGAATTTTTCTTTCAAAACAAAGTTTGGGTGCGCTGTCGAATCGAAGAAGAAGCCACAAAAAAAGAAAATCTGAGATCCTCAGGCCTTTTTTAATTTCTTCTGGAAGATGTAACCCAATCAAAAGAAATCAAGTTCTGTTACTTTCTTGCTTTGCGGTAATCTGTGCGGTTCATGAAGATCCCTTCTTTTTCTTTTTGTTTTCAAGTTCGGTATTTGATTTGTTGATGTATCCTCTGACTTGAGTCTTGCGCGTTTTTGGGTGAAGGCCAGTTAGAAACAAAAGCTGCACTTTGCTAGGAACCTTCCCCTGCGTAATATTGGATAAGGCCTATATTGTTGTTGGATGAGGGTCCTTCAATTCATTTAAATCCCTTAAGATCCAATGAAATTCCTTAAGATCCAATCAGTTTATTAGACCAATTCAAGTCTACATCTTCATATTCCTTTTTGCACCAATGTCCACATACAATCTCTCTTTTGCAAACAAAATTTATTTTGCACTTCCCCCCTGAAATCACTTTAATGAAAGACGTTAGTCACACGACTTGTTTGTCATCATCAAAATTAACTCGTATGACCAATTTAGTGAACTAAATAGGCCAACAGTGCGGTTGCATGGGATTTCTGTGTTCATAGAGTCGACAAGTACGAGTGTTTTTGAGCCATTTCTGGATAGAGCTTTTCAAGATGCATGTGATTGTTCTGAAGAGAAGCACATCTTACCATCTCCAGATTGATGACCAGTTTGAGTTCGTCAACAGGAGCATATGGACTTATCTGCGTTGCTTTGTTTAAGAGGCATTGAAATAGTGGGTGAGGTGGTCGGCGTGGGTTGAGTACTGGTACAACACGTCTTATTACACATCTGCTCAGACCACGCCCTTCAGAAACTTATATGGACATGATCCTTCACATCTGATACACTACCGTCATAGCTCGACACCAGTGTCACAGTTTGAGCAATACTTAGAGAAGAGGGACATAGTTGTAGAGGAGTTGAGAAGACACGTAGCCATGGCACATCATATTATGGAGAAGACGGATGGACATAGAAGAGAGGTACAATTTGCAGTGGACGATAGAGTTTATTTGAACTATGATCATACCGCCAGAGACCCTTCGCCCACATGCATAATGAGAAGCTAGCAGATTGCTACTTTAGGCCATATGAGATAAAGACCAGAATTGGACATGTTGCCTACAGATTGAAGCTGTCACCGACATCTACCATACACCCAGTTTTCCATGTATCACAGCTACGTTATGCTATTGGAGGTCACACACCTTCATCTATACTACCACCTACTTTGACTGAGGATATGTAGGTGATCTTGGAGTCACTTGAGCAAAGAGGGGCAATCAAGGACATGTATGGACCCTAGATGTATGATCCATTGGTAAGGACTCCCTGGTTATGTCGTTACTTGGTGTCTTTTGAAGTTATCCACCAGCAATTTTCATACTTCCACCTTGAGAACAAGGTGGCCCTTTTGCGGGTGTGATGATGCAATTGTGACTTACCAAAGGAGGCAAAGGAGGCTCAACGACGGCGCGATGAAGCAAAGGGCTGAACCAAGTGTAATTTTGTAATTTTGGGCATCATGGGTATTCTTGTAATTTGTAATTTCTATAATTCTGAGCAAATCAGCCCTTATATTTGGGAGGTGGTTAGGGTTAGGTGTTTTACTAAATTTTTTGAAGGATTATCATTAGGAGATTGATTAGAACCTTAGTTTGTGAAGAGTTATGCCTTTTCTCTCAAATCAAAGGCTAGAAGAGCGACCTCCTCTCGAAGTAGGTCACATGTCTTGTTTCCTTATTAAAAATCCAAAAAAATTCCTATTTTTCTCCAATTCTACCAAAACCCCTAAATTTGTTCCCAAATCTCATCCAAATAGCATCAGAGATAAAGATCGAGATCAAAGTTAGAGAGAGATAGAGGCAGTGTGATATTTTTATATCCCATTAATGGGCTTCTGATGCGGTCGTATACCGCAGGAGGCGCGACAATGGTGCGGGCATAGATGCAGACATAGGCTCGACTTAGTATCGTGCCATTTTTATTTTATGCACCACCCTTTTTATGTTTAAGTTGTGTGTGCTTAGCAATGTGTTAGGGGAGTATTTAAGGGGAGTAACCCTAATGGTGTAGGTTATCGAATATTTGAGACAAATCGTCATTTTAACGGCTAGGGTTGGGGGATTAGGCTTGATCCATTAATTCAAGCTAGGGAGAAGATCTACTCCAGATTAGATCTATTTGTCTCGTATTTGCATCAATTCTATCGTCTACTTTAAATTTCTTTTCTTTCTTCCACAAAAAATCTGAGCTTTTGGTATGATTAACCCAAATCGTATCAATTTGGTATCAGAGCACTCGATTCTATGACGAGCACATGAGCGACTGCGACGAAAACTCTGGAGGAGCGACTGGGCGGAAGGAGATGACGGATATGATGGAAGAAATCAAGGCGGATTTGAGCCAACCATGGATGAGAAGTTGAATCGGATCTCGGAGCGACATTCGCATGAGATGAAGGACGGGTTTACCGAGGTAGCGAGGATGCTTCAACAACCACAATTTTTGCAGCGAGATCCAGATCCGCAATCGTCGGGTACCTTAGATCTGATCTCACGGACAACCCCTGGAAACGGCGACGACGGAAGACAAAACCTAGTCCAAGGGAGTGAAGAACGGATATTTCCCTCGCGGGAAGGCGATCCGAGGCAACCGGGGGACGGGCGGGCCCTCCAGAGGCCCGTTGGTGGTCGGTCGCCCCCAACTGGGGGCGGCGAAGGCGGGCGGCCCCGAATTGGGGCCGCCGGAGGTCAACCTCCCCCTGTTGGGGGCGGCGAACATCAGCGGGCCCATCTGGGGCCCGCTGGGGGTTTCTGCCCCCATGGGGGGTGGCGGTGGATGGCGCCCCCAGGCGAGGGGCGCGGGAGGTTTTCCGCCCCCGGCTGGGGGTGGAATGGTTGGGCAGTCCCTCCTAGGGCCCGCAGATGGCGACCCGCCCCCGGTTAGGGGAGGGGGAGGGTGGACAGCCCACTTGGGGCCCGCGGGGGGTTTTCCGCCTCCTTTTGGGGGCGTCGAAGCAGGATGGCTACGTGGAGGACCCTGGAGAGAGCATGTGGACGAGTGAGACGATGTAGGAGCACTCGCCAATGAGAGGGCCAGGGAAGGTGTGGGACAGTGGAGGGCCGATGATCATACTTACCAGAGGCGACAGGCAGACAGGGGAGGACCACTACGAGGAGACACAGCCCCAGATATAAGAAAGCTGAAGGTGCCACTGTTAGATGGAAAGGACCCCGATGGATAGATCTACCAGATAGAGAGGTACTTTGAGGTCATGGGCTTCGCTGAAGCAAAGAGACTGAGGGCGGTGTCACTGAATTTCGAAGGGGAAGCCCTTGCGTGGTATCGGTGGACCCAGAAGCAGAGGCCGATACGGACTTGGAGGGAGCTGACATAGTGCCTTATGGAGAGGTTCCAGGAGACCCACGGGGGCGGGCTGTTTGAGCAGTTGTACGCCTTGAGGCAGGGGGGGACCGTGCGTGACTAAATCTCGTGGTTCAAGACCCTTTCGAGCGGAGTTGAGGGGGTGTCAGCGGAATCGATGGAGGGGAACTTTTTGAAGGGGCTGAAGCCAGCCGTGAGAGCAGAGCTAGGAGTACATGATTCTCAGGGGTTGGCAGCCATGATGCGAGTAGCCAGGAGGGTAGAGGACAGGCAGACTCAGGAGAGAAGGTCTACAGGAGCTTGGGGCTGGGTCGCAACACGCAACCCAGTTCCGCCAGCAGTACCTAGGGTCACGACCGGGACTCCGGCCACGGAGACCAGACCAGAAGGACAGACTCGTCGGATGACAGAGGCGGAGATGAGGGAGCGCATGGCCAAGGGGCCGTGCTTCAAATGTGACGAGAGATTCACGCCAGGACACATGTGTGCGGGGTGAGCCATGCAGTTGGAGGTGACGGCTGAGGAGGAGGAAGAGGGAGACATCCCGGTGCTACTCGACGCTGGGGACGAGGAGGCAGAGCAGCATAGCACATTTGGATACCGTGGAGGTGTCGCTCAGTTCCGTGGTGGGATTTACACCCTATCACACCTTGAAGCTGACGGGCATGTTGGATGATAGGGAGGTGACAATACTGGTGGACAGTGGGGCCACCCACAATTTTATCTCGAAGATGGTGGTGGAGCAGCATGGGCTGGATATGAGTGAGACGGCCACTTTTGGGGTTATCTAGGGCACATGCCAGCAGAGGGAGGAGAGCAGGGAAATTTGCAGAGCAGTGATACTGGCAGTACATGGGACCCAGATCGTGACGGATTTTTACCCCTGGAGTTGGAGAAGGTGGACTTGGTGTTGGGAATGCAGTGGTTACAGACCTTGGGCGACACCAAGTTCAATTGGAAGTTGCTGCGCATGGAATATCAGGAGAACGGCAGGACCGTGGTGCTGTTAGGGGACCCCAGCATGTGCTGTCGCGTAGCGTCCCTTAAGTCCATGGCCCGAGCAATACTAGTCGGGGGAGAGGCCTTTTTTGTGTCGTACCAGGAGCTAGGGGCAGTAGCGGAGGAGCAGGCGATGCCTCCAGTGGTGGGGGAGTTATTGGAAAATTATGAGCATGTGTTTCAGATGCCACAGGGACTTCCGCCACAGAGGGACCACGAGCACGCCATTGTGCTACGTGAGGGAGCTAACCCCATCAGTGTTCGGTCCTACAGGTACCCTCATATTCAGAAGGATGAGATTGAGCGGTTGATTCGGGAGATGATACAAGCAGGGGTGATACGACCGAGTGTCAGTTCTTTTTCTAGCCCGGTGCTCTTGGTGAAGAAGGACGGTAGTTGGAGGTTCTGTGTGGATTACCGTGCCCTCAACAAGGAGACGGTGGCAGACCGTTTCCCGATTCCGGTGATAGATGAGTTGGACGAGCTACATCGGGCGACAATCTTTTCAAAGATTGATTTGAAGTCATGATATCATCAGATCAGGATGAAGGTTGAGGATGTGCACAAGACGGCTTTTCGGACTCATGAGGGGCACTATGAGTTCCTCGTCATGCCGTTTGGGCTCACGAATGCGCACGCTACTTTTCAGGCGTTGATGAACAAGATATTCCAGCCTTATCTACGGCAATTTGTCTTGGTGTTCTTCGACGACATACTTGTCTACAACCGCACGGTGGAGGAGTACGTACGTGACTTGGAGACAGTGTTGCAGGAGCTACAGGCCCACCAGCTATACGCCAACAGGAAGAAGTGCACTTTTGCTCAGGAGAGAGTGGAGTACTTGGGACACGTAGTGTCAGCAGAGTGGGTAGCCGCGGATAGAGCCAAGATCGAGGCGATGTTAGATTGGCCGCAGCCGACGACACTGAGGGCGCTGTGAGGGTTTTTGGGGTTGACTGGTTACTACCGCAAGTTTGTGCAGGGCTACAGTACCATTGCCTGGCCTCTGACGGAGCAATTGAAGAAGGACGGGTTCCAGTGGGGCTAGGAGGCTACTGCTGCGTTTGAGGCATTGAAGAGGGCGATGACGACAGTTCCGGTGTTAGCACTTCCGGACTTTAGCAGGCCTTTTGTCGTGGAGACCGATGCCTCGGGGCATGGACTTGGAGCAGTGTTGATGCAGGATCAGCGTCCTGTGGCCTACTTTAGTCAGGTTTTGTCTGCACGGGCGAGGCAGAAGTCCGTATATGAGAGGGAGCTAATGGCGATCGCCTTATCAATTCAGAAATGGCGTCCTTACCTGTTGGGACGGCAGTTTGTGGTGCGCACGGACCAGAGGTCGCTGAAGTATTTACTGGAGCAGAGGCTAGTGACGGCAGACTATCAGAAGTGGCTTTCAAAACTTGTTGACTACAAGTTTGAGATACACTACCGGCCGGGGTTAGAGAACAAGGTTGCAGATGCACTATCACGGAGGGACGAGGTCACAACCTTGGCAGCCTTGTCGGTACCACTACTGACAGAGTGGGAACCGTTATGGCGGGAGGTGGACGCTGATGAGGAGCTGACTAGGATCCGTGAGGATTTGATTCAGGGGGTGGCTGAGCACCCGGGCTATACACTGGAGGGACGACAGCTATTATATCAGGGGAGGTTGGTCATACCACGGGCTTCAGTTCACATTGTATTGATCTTTCAGGAGTTCCACGGAAGCGCGATAGGGGGGCATTCTGGTGTACAGCAGACCTATATGAGGATGGCTAGGGAGCTATACTGGCGTGGGATGAAAAAGGACATAGCAGAGATGGTAGCCAGTTGTGACGTCTGCCAGCGTCACAAATACCTTGTCATGGCCACGACAGGACTGCTGCAGCCCTTAGCCCTTCCTGAGCAGGTGTGGGAGGAGGTCAGCATGGATTTTATTGACGGGCTGTCCAAGTCGGAGGGGTACACAGTGATCTTGGTGGTGGTTGACCATCTGAGCAAGTACGCGTATTTTATCGGGCTGTGACACCCCTACACTGCAGTGACGGTAGCCACTGCCTTTATTCGGGAGATAGTACGTCTGCACGGTTTTCCCATCTCCATTGTGTCGGATAGGGACACGGTCTTCTTGAGCCAGTTCTGGAGGGAGTTGTTCAGGGTTCAGTGGACAACACTGCGGAGGAGCACCGCTTACCATCCTTAGACGGATGGACAGACGGAGGTTGTCAACAGAAGCGTCGAGATGTACCTTCGCTGCTTTGTGTCAGATTGTCCGAGGAGTTGGTATTGGTGGTGGGCGTAGGCCGAGTACTGGTACAATACGTCTTTCCATTCAGCGGCCCAGACGACGCCATTCCGGGTTCTGTACGGCAGGGACCCACCTGCATTGATCCACTACCGCAGGGGTTCGACACCAGTATCACAGTTGGACCAGTACCTCGAGGAGCGGGAGGGAATTTTGGATGAACTGAAGAAGCACCTTACGAGGGCTCAGCAGCTTATGAAAGCCAAGGCTGATGGACACTGCAGAGAGGTTGACTACGTGGTGGGAGACATGGTATATTTGAAGCTGAGGTCATACTGTCAGATATCACTTGCCCGTCGCCGGAACGAAAAGTTGGCAGCTCTCTTTTACTGCCACTTTCAGATAGAGGCGAAGATTGGACCCGTGGCTTATCGGCTGACATTGCCACCAGGATCTGCATTACATCCAGTTTTTCATGTCTCTCAGTTACGACAGGCGATTGGGACGCACACGGCGGTGGCCACTCTGCCACCTACTCTGACAGCTGATTCGGAGGTACTTATGGAGCCCCATGACATTCTACAGGTACGGCGTTTCGGGGATGGGGGTTGAGAGGTGTTGGTGCGATGGGTGGGACTGCCCGACCACGAGGCGACATGGGAGTTGGAGGACACCATCAGAGCGCAGTTTCCAGACTTCAACCTTGAGCACAAGGTTCGATTTTTGGGGGAGTAATGATGCGGTCGCATACCGCAGGAGGCGTGGGAATGGTGCGGGCATGATGCGGACATGGGATCGACTTAGTATCGTGCCATTTTTACTTTATGCACCACCCTTTTTATGTTTAAGTTGTGTGTGTGCTTAGCAATGTGTTAGGGGAGTATTTAAGGGGAGTAACCCTAATGGTGTAGGTTATCGAATATTAAAGACAAATCGTCATTTTGACGGCTAGGGTTGGGGGATTAGGCTTGATCCATTAATTCAAGCTAAGGAGAAGATCTACTCCAGATTAGATCTATTTGTCTCGTATTTGCATCAATTCCATCGTCTACTTTAAGTTTCTTTTCTTTCTTCCACCAAAAATCTGAGCTTTTGATACGATTAACCCTAATCGTATCAGCTTCGTAGGCCTGAGGACCAATCGAAAAAAGAATTACAATTAAGCGAAAACACGTACAAAGCTATGTGCTTGTGGGTCAAGCAAAAAATATTTAAAAAAAGAATTCCAATTTTTGTAAATGACTATTATATATGCTTATGGGTCAAATGAAAGCATGTACACACAGCTAAATGGTTAAGCTATGCATTATTCTAGAAACACATATAAATTATAGATAAATCCGAATCCAAAACTTATAAAATTAACAAAACCTATCGAAATAATTTTTTTATTCAAATGGATCGATACTAAATCCGAGTTCTCAAACCTTGATGGAAAGGATAGGTACTAATGGAGATACAAAGAATGGGTTGAAGCAAGATTTTAGTAATCGGTTTAAGTTTCAAATTTTTTAGGTTTTAGACAGTTTAGTCTGTTACGTATGTTTTGTTTTAAGTTTTGATTTTAGATTCATTTGTGTGTGTGTATATATATATATGGCAATCTTCGGGTGCGAAAAAACCCGTGCGGAAACATTTTTTTTATTTTTTTGAAATTTTTTTTTCAATTTTTTTGATGTTTAATCCATACGATTATATACCCCAGGGAAAATAATGGGTGAACCCGTTGGGGATTAGAGCACACATCCACCCGTTACAAATTTAACGGTCTCAAAACGTGCGAATTTGATGAAATGCCTTGATCGAAGGCCAAATGACATTATTTCTCAACCATTATTTTTTGAGGGGGTATAACAACATATAATGAAGGTGGAAAAAAGAATTTTTGAAAAAAATTTCAAAAAAAAGATAAAAACATTTCGCACCGTGCGAAATGTTCTCACATGAAGATTTACATATATATATAACACTGTATTTATAATATAATTTTTAGAGGTTTAATGAATTTTTAGAATTTTATAATATAATTTTTAAAATTTAATATATATATATATATATATATATATATATATATATGGTTCGAATGTGTGGGTAAACACATAATTTATTGTATTTAAGTTTCTGTTTCAAATGGGTTTGTTTATTTAAACAAAAAATCATATCTTATTTAAACATACACAAACACATCTTTAATCCCTCTTTAGTCCCCAGTCCCCCCATCTTGGTTTTGATTGATTTCAGCCGAAACCGATCAAAATCGAGCGAAACCGAGATTCGACAGTAGTATCACCCTAATTTGAAACCAAAACGAGACGATCGAAACACTGATTTTGATTGAAACCTCATTTCTCGGCTTGAAATATTAGTGTGGATGTGTATTGGTCATATTATATTAGATTTGAAACATGTTGAGCTTAACCGAAATGGGTTGATGTTGCCAATATTGGCTAATAATGACTAAAACAAGAGAAGAGAGACACTTGAACTACCAAAAGTTAGTATGACATTGTTATATTGGGAAACCATGTGTGTGTAAGTGTGTGCGTAGACTCTTACTTATTCCATATTAAGCGAGATGATTACCATTTAACAATTAAATTTTTTTAGTTCCTTCCAGATTTAGTTTCCTCCCAAATTTTAAAGCGAGAGACTGGGGAAGAGATTTAAATTTCAATTTCACCTCAAAATTTTAGGGATGGAAAGTTTTGGTTTTCCCCCCAAAATTCAAAGGTTTTGCCTCCAAATTTTTTACAACCTCTTATTCTAATCACTGATTCCTCGAGATTCAATCCCAGACATCTATCTACCCCCTCTTTTGTCCTAGTCAGCAACCACATTCAAAAATATCCCTCAATTGTATAATTGATATCATCGGAGTTCCATTTATGATCCCAACTAAGATATGCTTTATACATGTGCACTATATGTGCCAACTAATGGGTATATGTGATGTATTGAATATTTTCAATGGGTTTGTTTTGGTTAACACATAAATATAGTTAACATAGTCAACAAATTAAAAGAATTAATATTTAAATAATCTGAACTCTTGGTCTTAACATATATTAAACACATTTAATAATCTACAAATTTCTCATACAATTTTTGACTTCTGATTTACTAAAAGATCTTCAGTGCATCCATGAGTCTAATTTCATATTTAAATATGTTAGTTAAATTATTGATTCAAGTGTCAAACATTTTTGCAGAGTACAAGATTGCATTAAAAGTTAATCTACATTTTATCAATTACCAATAAATGAATACATATATGCCAACAACATTGAGAACTTCCTTTTAAGTTTAGAATTTTCAATAATTTTATTATATCTTCTAAGCCGTCAAGACCAAAAATCCAGTACTTCTAATTGAAAGCTGCAGAAACAATTGAAACAATTACATTACCATACCGTCAAAACAAAAAATTTGATACCTTAAATGATAGCTCGATACAATTACCAATACAGAATTTTTGAATCCACCATATCATTCTACTATAGTACATTACCCTTTTACTCCTTATCTGGTGTCTAGGAATGAGACTTTCTGCAGTCACATGTGGATGCATGGCTGACTCATGCATGAGTACTCAAATGTTTACTTTGCTTTTTGATTGTGGTTGCATGATGATTTGATTAAAATATAGTTCATTATGTGTTTCTTTTTCGGTAATCTGCAGATGTTGTTGTAGCACCTCCCTTCGTTTATATTGAGCAAGTGAAGAATTCACTGACTGATCGTATTGAGATATCTGCTCAGAATTCGTGGGTGGGAAAAGGTGGAGCATTCACAG
The DNA here is from genome assembly GCA_030789695.1 of Scilla litardierei. NCBI lineage: Eukaryota > Viridiplantae > Streptophyta > Magnoliopsida > Asparagales > Asparagaceae > Scilla > Scilla litardierei. Next base: position 32,245,791 of record CM061133.1, read on the forward strand.
GAGAGATCAGGTTATTTTCAAATCTTTTCTTTGAACTGGATAAAAATTGCTTCAATAATAATGGGCTAGCAAGTAGTTTGCCTTGCATCTCTGAATTATTATAAAATTTCCTGGGCACACTTACGATGGAGCATGCTTTAGATCAATTGCAGGTTTTCTTTGTCTGAATTTGATTTGATCATTTGTTCTCGGTAGAAGTTAACCATTTGCCTTGGTTTTAGGTAGCTACCATAAAGGGACGATAAATTGATTTCTCATACTCACATAGTTGAAAATCAAAACCACTTATAATACTTCAGTCAAGGATTGCTTACAAGATTCATAAACAATCATGAGAATTAGACCCAAAGCATGCCATAGCCATCATAACCAGCCCTCAAATGTTCTAAATGTTCTTGTAGTCCACAGTTCAACACTTCAAATTCTTCATCATCCAGATGATTAGTGCTTCCTTTTGACAGTTTTATTCCTAGAAACATGTTCCCTTACCTTTTTATATTTCAGTTTCATTCTTAAAAAATTTTCGGGCTTGCTGAACTGTTGTATTTCAAGTTACATGTTTGTTTATGATATCCAGTGTGGAGCAACTGATAGATATTGGCTGCAAGTGGGTTATTCTTGGTCATTCTGAACGCAGACATGTTATAGGCGAAGATGATCAGGTACTACTTTGAGAACTATTATAAAATTTTATTTACTGATAAACAAGGTAATGCCGCTCTATTTAAAGCAAGGTAGGTATCTAGACTGTCACCAGAGTTTGACACCATAATACTGTTTATTTATGTTTAGTTTATCGGGAAGAAAGCTGCATATGCTTTGGGTCAGAATATTAAGGTCATTGCCTGTATAGGGGAGAAGTTGGAAGAAAGAGAATCAGGAAAAACTTTTGATGTCTGCTTCCGACAGATGAAGGCGTTTGCAGGTAATATTTCAATTTGTATTTAGTAAACTTTTATTTTAGATTTTTTGTCATGGAAAGCTAGAGTGAAGTTCTCTCATGTACTTTTTTTCTTCAATTGCCACTTTGTTCAGATAATATCCCAAGCTGGAATGATGTTGTTATTGCATATGAGCCTGTATGGGCTATTGGCACCGGGAAAGTAGCATCACCTCAGCAGGCCCAGGAAGTGCATGTTGCTGTTCGTGACTGGCTCAAGACAAACGTCTCACCTGAGGTTGCTTCTGCAACACGTATTATTTATGGAGGTACTGTTCCTTTAGATATTCATTTTCCATCTTATCCTCTCATAATCCTGCTTTTCCTGCCAGACTGATAGGCTAGATAGCATAGATTAATAAGAATGTCACATCAATTGACTACCGTTATATCAGTAGTGGTTGCAGATACAAATTGCTGCGTTGATAGGTAGTGCAATGAGCTAGATATGAGGATTGAAGAATGCATAAAGTTTTTTCTTGTTTCGTTAAAGGATGCAAACCTCTGGCAAATGCCAAACATCCTACTCTTTTCTAATCCTTTCATAAGATGAGTTACTTATTGTGTTATATTTTTAACTATACCAATGGTTACAGCCTCTAATTGTTGTGTTCAACTGTACTACTTCTGCGATCCTTTACATTCATTTGTAAGGTCAAGTCAGTAGTTTTGTCAAGCCTCCCCGTGTTTGCACAAATCACATCTAGATATGGCTTAGCATACTCATTTGTGTTCTTGACCAGTACTGGTACGATAGTATGGTTCAAAGCCACCCATTTCAATGTCCAAGAGGGACAAGGTGAAAACTATTGTGAGTTAGTGTTAGTGTATTGGGTGTGTGTGTAAAGTAAAGTAAGAGATAATATATATATATGAGGGGTTAGCCATCTTGTGGGGCTAATCACTATTTTCCCCAAATTACAATATGGTATCAGAGCCCTAAAGAAAAAAAACCAAAACCCTAGAGATCCGACCGGAATCCGCTCTTCCTGATTCCGCTTCAGGATCGTCATCTCCGGCACCTCCATCGCCGTCTTCTCGTCTCCGTCGGCGCCGCCGCCGCGTCCCCTTCGTCCTCGGCCTCTCCTTCCGCCCTAGATCGCTTCATCGCGACCAGAACGAAGCAGTCTCGCTCGCAAGAGATCGCCGCGAAATCCGATGACTCATCGATCGGGACTTTCGATCCGATGACTCATCGATCGGGACTTTCCTTCGGATCTCCGGCGAGTATCGCGCCTTCTTCCGTCGAACCAGCGAGGTCGAGATCTGTTTAGGGGAGACTCCGATCTTTGGGCGATCAGTTAAAGCCCCCACCTGCGACCGCCTTCCACCCGCGACCCGCCTTACACCCGCGACCGCGACCGCCCGCGACCCGCGACCCGACCTCGTCGCCTACGCGAGCGCCTGCGCGCGTCGCCGCCTGCGCGCGCTGATCTCCGGCCGCCACTGCCTTGTGATCTCCGCCCCCGCTGCCTTGTGATCCCCTCTCTTCCAAATCCTCTTCTAGCCCCACTATCCTAACTAGCTACAAAGAAAACCCACAAAACCCTAACCCTAGATCTATGGTAGAGTCATGAAAAGGGCTCCATAGATTTACGGTTAGGGTATGCCCTAGAAGAGGAAGAAGAGAAGTAGATCTGCGGATCTAAGGAGGAAGAGAGGAGAGATCTGCGGATCTGAGGAGAGATGGGGGACAATTTTACCTCCGCTGACATGAAGGCCTTCATTGGAGAGATAACGAAGCTGCTTGCTTCGAAGGAGTTGGGATCCTCGAGTGGATCGACGCCTACACGGCCCGTGCAGAAGCTGGAATTGATGCCCAATGATGTGAAATTGGAAGGGACCAAGAATTACCTCAGTTGGTCCAGGAGGGTGCTTCTCATCCTGAAGTCGAAGGGGTTAGAAGGCGTCGTTCTGGGTTCATGTAAGGAACCGGTGGATAAGGATGGGGATGATTGGAAAGTCTGGAGCACCACTAACTCACTGGTGGCTGCTTGGTTGATGACATCGATGGTTCCACCCATTGCTGGGATGGTGGAGGCCATAGAGAGTGCTGCGGGGATATGGAGTATGGTGGAGAAAATGTATTCTGGAGCAGGGAATGTGATGTTTATGATGGAGGTTCAAGGCAAGGTCGACACCTTGAAGCAGGGGAGATGTCTATTCTAGCCTACTCTGCGGAGTTGAAAAGGCTGTGGTCAGAGTTGGACCACTATGACCCGATCGATCTGCCTGACCCTAGGAGCGCTGCGATACACAGGAAGTGGGTGGAGCGCAGGCGTGTCACCCATTTCCTGAGGAACCTGAGTGGAGATTTTGAGGCCAGGAGAGCGAGTATGTGCCACTTATCCTCCATCCCATCTCTGGAGGAGGCCATAGCTGCAATGGCACAGGAGGAGACCAGATTGAGGGTGATGAAGGATGATGGTATTCAGGTCACTCGGGCTGCACTGGCTGTACCGGCAGTGGCAGCAGTGAGCGAGGATCGAGAGTGCTACACATGTGGGGGGAAGGGGCACCTAAGCTTTAACTGCCCACAGAAGGGCAGTGGACGAGGACGTGGCACATGATGAAGAGGAGGAGGTCGTTGGGGCCGTGGAGGCCGTGGACGAGGTCGCGGTGGCCCACGGGTCAACTTTGCTACCGCTGACGGACGACAGGAGACAGTGATGATCGAGGCCACGCCAGCTGAGGCGTCAGATCTAGAGCAGCGGAGATAGTCCAGGTCTACTACTGAGAGCTCGGAGAGTCATGCAGACCAGACTGGGGATATTGCCTCGCCATTCGGTAACTTTGCCCACTTCGCACACACAGGATCAGGTAACCGATTAGCCCTTTCATGTAGAGATCATATAGAGTGGATTATTGACTCAGGTGCATCTAGTCATGTGTCAGGAGCATATAGACAATTTTCCACATATAAACCACATACCATTCATGAAACCGTTCAGACAGCTGATGGCACATCCCAACCCATTAGAGGGATTGGTACTATTCAGTGCACTCCCTCCCTACGCCTCTCTTCAGTCCTTCACGTCCCATCATTTCCAGTCAACCTCTTATCTGTTGGTTCTATTGTTGATGATCTCGACTGTAGCATTACTTTTGACTCTACTCATTGTGTGTTGCAGGAAAGGGAGACTGGGAGGAGGCTTGGGACTGGCGTCAGGCGTGATGGACTGTGGTACCTTGACAGAGCTAGTGGGGATGCTGCACTGGCTGCCGTTGGTGGAGAGAAGGAAAGGGATGTTCTTTTGTTACATTGTCAGTTGGGACACCTGCCTTTTGATATTTTGAGTAAAATGTATCCCGATGTTTTGAATAGAGTGAATGAAATGAATTTGAAATGCGATGCATGTGAATTTGGGAAACACACTAGGACGTCATATCCTAGTGTAGGGATGAGGAGTGTAGAGAAATTTCATCTTATTCACTCAGATGTTTGGGGGCCCTGCCCAGTGACTTCAGTAAGTGGGTTCAGGTGGTTTATCACCTTCATAGATTGTCATTCTCGGATGACATGGCTTTATATGATGAAAAACAAAGGTGAAGCGTTGAAGTGTTTTCAGGACTTCCATAGAAGTGTCAGAAATGTGTATGAGGTCAAGATCCGTGTCTTGAGAACGGATAATGAGACAGAGTATGTAAACAGGGAGTTTGCATCTTACCTATCTGAGAGTGGGATAACTCATCAAACCACTTGTCTTAACACCCCCCAACAGAACGGAGTGGCTGAAAGGAAAAATAGACACTTGTTGGAGGTAACTAGGTCACTCATGCTCACCATGAATGTACCTAAGATATTGTGGAGTGAAGCGGTGATGACAGCCACATATCTTATCAACAGGATGCCTTCACGGATCCTTGGTATGAAGTCTCCATGTGAGATTCTTATGGGAAAGAACACTTTTGTAGTTCCACCAAAAGTGTTCGGATGCACATGCTTTGTGAGGGATCATAGACCTTCTGTGGGGAAGCTGGATGCTCAGGCAATTAAATGCATATTTGTTGGGTATCCTTCAAATCAGAAAGGCTATAGGTGTTGGAGTCCCTCAGAAAGAAGGCTGTTTGTGAGCATGGATGTGACGTTCAGGGAGACTGAACCTTTTTATGGAGGACTGACAGATTCTACATCAGTATTTGATACTGGGGCCTCTCCAAGCACAGGAGGAGCTGGTCGAGAGGGGGAGACTGATGACAGGAGGGTAGTGGTTGGACTTATACCGTGTCCTGTCAGGCCTACTGGTACTGGTCCTGATAGCAGGGAGGAAGAAAGGACATTGGTGGAGGAGGAAGACATGTTGTTCGGCAGGAAATATAGCAGGAGACAGAAGGATAGTCATGGCGATGGAGAACAACAAGAAGTCATCTTCCCCACTGAAGATCCACTAGCTCCACTGCCACATGTCGAGATTGATCAGTCTATCACGCCTGCTCGAGTCCCGACTTCCTTACTGCCTTCCTTTCCTATCACGGATGGTAACCTTTCTTTACCCTCCTCTAGTTTAGATCTTCCACTTGCATCTCGTAGGGAGCCTCGTATCAATGCCGGCAGGCCTCCTGTACGGTATGGATATGAGACTGATATTGCTAATCATGTCTCATATGCCTCTCTTACACCTGCATATAGGGCTATCATTGCATCCTTACAGTCTATCCCTATACCAAGTGATTGGCGAGTGGCAAAGCAACACCCCCAGTGGAAGAAAGCAATGCTCAAAGAACTTGAGGCACTGGAGAAGAACAAGACATGGAGACTTGTCTCACTTCCAGCAGGGAAGAAAGCTGTGGGCTGCAAGTGGGTATTCACAATAAAGCAAACTTCAGAAGGGAAGGTGGACAGGTACAAGGCAAGGCTGGTTGCCAAGGGCTACAGTCAGACTTATGGGATCGATTATGATGAGACATTTGCCCCAGTGGCAAAGATGAGTACTGTGAGGGTACTGATATCCTGTGCAGCGAATTTTGGATGGAAATTGCATCAGTTGGATGTAAAAAATGCCTTCTTGCATGGAGACTTACATGAGGAGGTATACATGGAGGTCCCACCTGGCTTTGGCACACAACAGACGGTGGGAAAGGTGTGTAGACTGGACAAGTCCTTGTATGGACTGAAGCAATCTCTAAGGGCATGGTTTGACAGGTTCAGGCGTGCAGTCATCACTATGGGCTACAAGCAGAGTAATGGTGATCATACTGTATTCTATAGACATTCAGGACAGCGGATTACTCTTTTGGCTGTGTATGTTGATGATATTATTATCACTGGAGATGATGAGGATGGAATCTCTCACTTGAAGGTGAGGCTGGCGAGAGAGTTTGATGTCAAGGACCTTGGACAGTTGGGGTATTTTCTTGGACTGGAGATTGCCAGGTCCAGGAAGGGTATAGTTCTCTCACAGAGGAAGTATGCCCTGGATTTACTGGCTGAGACTGGTATGTTAGGATGTCGTCCAGCAGTCACTCCTATTGATCAGAATCATAGGTTGCATTCACAATCAGGGGAGCCAGTAGATAAAGAAAGGTACCAGAGACTTGTTGGACGCCTTATCTACTTATGCCATACCAGACCTGACATTGCCTATGCTATCAGTGTGGTAAGTAGATACATGCATGATCCTAGGACTGGACATATGGAGGCAGTCTTCAGGATACTGAGGTATCTGAAGAATAGTCCAGGAAAAGGTATACTATTTGGTAGTCATGGTCACATGAATGTGATAGGCTACTGTGATGCGGATTGGGCCAGTTGCCTAGATGATAGGAGATCGACCTCGGGATACTGTGTGTTTGTTGGGGGCAACTTGGTCTCTTGGCGCAGCAAGAAGCAGGATTTGGTGGCTCGTTCCACTGCAGAGGCAGAGTATCGTGCTATGGTGCTTAGTACCTGTGAGATGATCTGGTTGAGATCACTCCTACATGAGCTACGCCTGCTGAGAGAAGGACCATTGCGGTTGTTGTGTGATAACAAGTCTGCAATTAATATTGCCAACAACCCAGTGCAACATGATAGAACGAAGCACATAGAGATTGACAGGTTCTTCATTAAAGAAAGACTGGACAAGAAACAGTTGGAGATCTCATACATTACTTCTGGAAAGCAACTAGCTGATTGTCTTACAAAGGGGTTGAACTCTAAAGGAGTAGAGGATGCTTGTAACAAGATGGGCATGATAAATATCTTTTGCTCATCTTGAGGGGGAGTATTGTGAGTTAGTGTTAGTGTATTGGGTGTGTGTGTAAAGTAAAGTAAGAGATAATATATATATGAGGGGTTAGCCATCTTGTGGGGCTAATCACTATTTTCCCCAAATTACAATAAAAACTAAGAATTTCTGAAGTTATGAGTTTGATAATAGGCTTGACTAGCATCTTCCTTGTATTTGAGATTGTTCTTGATTTCTTTCTTTTCCAAACGTGCACTTTTCTTCAAACCCCCCCCCCCCCCCCCCCCCCCCCCCCCCCCACACACACACACACACACACACACACACACACACACACAATTTTCATCCTCCTAATTAATTGCAACTTTTCATTATGTGCTTGCTTCGTTCTGTGTTGTTAAAGCGGTTCTCCAGCAAGTTTGACCTCTGACAAGAAAGAAGCCAATGGCATTGCATATATAAGCTATATAACCAGTCCTCCGATATATTGAACCAAAGAAGTTTGTGTTCAGTTCCAGCACATGTTGGTTGATATTGTTTGTGACCTTCAAGTATGTAAATTTACAGGTTCAGTGAACGGGGGCAATTGTGCTGAGATTGCAAAGCAAGAAGATATAGATGGATTTCTTGTTGGAGGCGCTTCTTTGAAGGTACAATCATATGAAATTGCAGCTAGTTTTTTTTAATGACAGTTGATCTGCAAGAGTGAACTAAAATTGTCTATCTCTTGGCCTTTATCTTCATTTTTATTTTCTCAATAACTTATGTGTTATCATACATTTTCCTGCTTCTGTAAATCTATTTGACTGCAGTGCAGACTTTGCATCCAATACTGATAGTGTGTCTATATTGAATTTTAACACATTTAAGTCATCAAGGATCGTAGTAAGAGATTACACGAAGCACATTTGTATGCTAATCATGGACTCTGTGGTCACACAAGGCGGATTGATTCTGATACATATTAAATGGTTTGTCGTCGTCGTTGCAGGGTCCGGAGTTTGCGACCATTGTCAACTCAGTGACATCGAAGAAAGTTGCTGCTTGACATCATCTTCGATCTGAATGTCGCGAGAGTGAATAAAATCTCGAGAGATGAGCTCTACAAGCCAACCAACAAAGCACCCTGGCTCTGAGTGAATCGCACCTGTGTTTTTCGTCGCAGACTGATTGTTCTTGAGAAGTTCTTAGTCGTGGTGAATAAACAGTACCTTTGTTTAACCTTCTTGAGCGTTTTAGCGGAAGAGAAATGAAATCGACTTCTCAGTGGAGCCTATGCCCATATCAGCAGCAGCAGCTGCTGCTAATTTTAAGAAATCAAAGCTGTTGACAATTCATCGCCTACAAGTCTCTCCCTTTATTAAGAAGTTTATGCTTGTTATGATTAAGTTCTGCAGCAGATATTTTTGCTCTGATTCCCAATGAAGAAATGTTGCTTCATTATAGCCGAAATTTAATCCCTTGGATGCTTACCTGACCGATCCGAATGCATAATCAAAGATGCTACTATGTAAATAAATATAACAAATCGTTATAATCTATTATACAAATGATGCATTTGTCTTAGACGGAGGAGGGGAATATGACTACGACAAATGTTGCATCACCCCCATCCAACTCATCATCCACATCACCCAAATATCACCCTGTCATCCTCTCAAAAAAACCCAACCACACTTAATTACATGTTTGTTATTCACCCCCAAAAAACCAAAAAAGAAAAATCCAATTATTTACGTGTTTGCCATCCCATGATTTGTTGCGTTGACCCTCGGACTTTGCACTTTTTGCCCCCCGACGTACTTGCACGCCCACCCACATTTCTCGCTCTTTTTCAGTTGCGTGCGTGCATCGCATCCCCTTCGCAGGGGTTTTTTTGCTCCGTGCACTGTGTGCACATGTAATTTTTAGTCCTTGTATATAAGAGAGCTCTCTTATATGTCATATGATACATATAATTCTTTTGGAATATGATACATATAGTCCTTGTCTATCAATATCCCTGTTGTGAGCTCCTGGCAAGGGGAAGGTTCGGGGCTAAGGGTAAAAAGTACTCAAACCAGTCAATCTGATCTATCAGAATCATAAGATCAGAATCATAGGGTTTTCTTGTGTCTTCTATGTGTTCTCTACGTGGATCTATTCTCTTTATCTTTTTCTGATGCACAAAGTGGAAAGTAAAGGGATGGATCTTTGATTCATGGTCTGAGATCAAGGCACAGATTGGTCCGAAGCGAGCTGTTTGTATGCAGTCGAATTCTCATTCGCAATCTCGCCCCGGCCTCTTAAGATCTTTCAGTAACAAAATATGTGGGGCAAAAGGTTACATCTTATCTTATCTTGTAATTCATTGTACTATGTGCAGGAGAATGCATCGTGTCATCGTATATGAGAGAGATCTATCGTATATCATAATATAATTATTATTCTTTTTCATATACGACGACATATGAAAGATCTCTCTTGTATACGTTTATGTCACACATTCTCTTCCTCAAATTACATATGATTACTACAATATTTATAGACGGTTTTTGTACCTTCATTTGCTTTCCCAGGCTAGTGTGACTTGATTTTGGAACAACTAGTATTCTTTACGGACAGTCAGGTGAAAATGTCTTAATTTCATTTACAAACACGGAAATACATTCATTTTCACTGTAAACAAATCTGAAAATACTTGCCGCATTCATGGTTCATGAAAATTGGAAAGTGAAGGCAACAGAGCAGACGTGAGTCTGTTTCAAGGTACAAGAGGGAATCATGGCTCATATGAAATTCATATATTTATTACTTCCATCACACTTTCCTCTCTGTCTGGTGGGCATGGAGACTGAAGTGATGCTTAGGGGCTGTTATTTTGTCAGAATGTTGAGACGGAATCTCGTTTTTGTCACTGTTTACGCATTATTTCTAAGAATCCGACTTCAAATTCTTGCGGAGTGTTCTTTTGTGGTTTGAGTTTTTTTGGGGTTCTTTGCCTACGTGTCCTGTGTCAATAGGATTCTTGCTGGGCTTTTGCAATCCGAGAATTTTGTTCGGATTACAGAAGAATCCAAAGCCAGGTAGGCCCTTCTCTCTCCTCCCCAAGCAGCGAATGCTTTTTTTTTTTGCTTTGATATGATGCCGCGCGTGAAATCAAATTGGGCCCCCGCAATACACACTTTGGATTAGCTTTTTTGCACCCCAATTAATTATTTTAATTAGTAATTAGTTAATATATTAAATAATTAATTTAGTTTTTAGTCATTAGTTTAGGTATAAATAAAACAAATTAAATTTGGGTGTGCCCCACACCACTTTCCACCTCCAACTTTCTTCAACCAAAAGAACACACTACACGGAGTGGGACCCATTTCAACTTTCCAACTCCACAATACAACCCTAATTTTCAACAAAAGAACATACTACACACCAATTTCTCTCTTATCAGATTCCACACTTCTCAACATTTCCCATTATTCTTTCCTACAAAAGAACACGCCCTTCCATACAAAAGAGGAAGGAATGGATAGACACAACAGTGGCCGGGATATGACCACCACATCATGGTGTTAAAACGGCCCGGGGGCATGCCGGCCCGGCCCGGGCCCGGCCCCCGGGCCGGGCTGGGCTGGGGTACCCAGCCCATGGGCCGGGCCGGGCCGGCCCGGCCCGGGTTTTTTAAAAAAATGCTCAGTGAGCTACGTTTTAGGGGGGTGGGGGAGCCGGGCCGGCCCGGCTGGGCCCGGGTTCTCCCCGGCCGGGCCGGGCCGGCCCGGTCCGGATTTTTGTTGGGCCCGGCCGGCCCGGCCGGGCCATGTTGACACCATGACCACCACAGCGTGTGGATCCCACCTCACCCCTTCTCACAAAAACACCCCCAAGGACACACTTGCACATAAACCCACCCTTCCCACAAAAACCCATGCACCCAAGTCCGAACCCATATAAAGACCCAGAGCTGGGTGAGACCCTTGGGTGGGGAGTTGGGGGTTCTCATTTAAATTACAAGATACTCTGTGTTTCCAACATATGGCTCACTTTGAGACCTGAAAACTTGCCAATCAACTTCTCATTAATGTCCCCTTCTATGTTTGATGAAGGTGAATGTATTTTTTTACTTTTATCTCCAATTACATGTTTAAGCACAAGCGTCAAGAACGTGCCATTTCTTCATGAAAGATCGTGTGGTGGAATCTCCTTACCTCTGCAATATGCAATGTGATTTTTGAGGCTAAACGTACAAAGCCTTGGACGGGTTCAGCTCTGCAATATGCAATGTGATCGTGTGGTGGAATCCCCTTCGTTGGTATCTTTGTAAACAGGGCGGGACCAGGCTATTGGTTTGCTGGGGCCACAGTACGTGTACAGTGGCCTAATACATATATATATACACATATGTACGCAAATACACATACAAACATACATACATATATCCATATTTTTCAAAATTTTGTGGATGTCCGTGCCCCCACAGTGCAATGGTTAGTGTAAATTTCAGTACTTGAGCACGACAAATAAAACACAAAGATAAAACATAAACACCAAGGTGACACAAGAAACTTGGTAACGCAGTTCGGTGCGCACACCTACATCTGCGGGGCCCCGCCCAGAAAATCAGAATACTCCACTAAAATAATCAATGAGTAAAATCACTAATTATTGCGATTCTATTAGGATGAACAACCTCCCCCTCAATACAAACCGTGATGGGTGGTCTCTACCAACCCATGGAGTATTCTCGGCAAGCTCCCCTTGCCAGCAAGCTCCCCTTGCACAACCGACTAGATCAACTCCCTTGATCCTACGTGCGTAGCTGTCGGCCTCCTCCCGGAGTTCTTCAATCGTCTTTTTGCCAAAGCCGTCCCCCACAAAAGCGATGATCAATTCAAACCAATTTCCAACTTTTTAACATCGCTCTACAAAGTTGTTATGTGGTTAGCCAACCATTCTTCTGATAAAATCACTGAGGATTTTCCGAACAACCCAAGAGTCGCAAGGCGAGATAGATCAGATAAGAAAAGATCTTCAGCAGTCGAAACTAAACTGAACCCGAACAATATCTTTTACCAACCTACAAACCGCTTCAGCAAATATAACTGAGAAAACCACCCGATCCAAACTGAAGGAGAGGATCTGAAACCATTTAACACGATAGCTCCTATCTTCAAATTAACAACGAGCCTTATCCTCAATCAACCGTTAAAATCAAACAGCAACAAAGAAATCCACGGGAACAGATCTTAGAAGATAGAACAGCACGTTCAACATTTCATATGACATTTTGTACAACATTTCATAAACATTCATTTGTTAGTGGATCTTTCATACCTCGGTTGTGGATTGATCCTTTCATTCACATTCGTCAGCAAATCTTATGCATACCTGCATCCAACAGCGTATCTGGAGAAGATCTAAACAATACTGTAAGATCTGAAACCATTCATTTAAAAAATCTTCAACCGCATATATCTTCAATCGCACAAACCATTCAGTTATGAAACCAACCAGATTTTGAAACCACTATATTCAGGTAAATAACTTCTTTTTTAATGCAGAATATCCGCCAATATTTGTGGGATCACTTCGGGTAAGGAATCACATATTCAAGGAACCACCGAATCTATTTCGGGTAAAAAGATTAAAACAAATCTCATGCGGATATTTTGCCCATAGAGTAAGGAACTATTTCTGGTAAATAAAACCAATAAATCTCAGCAAATATTTCCTTCCATCAATTTAGGAACAAACCAGATTCCCAAAATTCCCAACAAACCTCCATCAATTAAGGAACTAATTCGGGTAAGAAGGAGTATAAAAATCTCACCAATATCTGGAATCAATCAAATCAGGAACCTCCGATATTCTAGGCTACAAATCAGATCTGAGATCACCATGACATATTTGTAGATCAACCAGCGTTTCTGAAAACGAACAATTATTCCAGATCCGAATGTTGAACATAATGTCGTTCAACATTTCATACAACATTTTGCTCAAATTGCTCAAACACAATCCAGATTCCACAAAGTGAGCTCTCCAGATATAGTGCCACTAATGCCAACAAATAGCAACAGAAATTCAACCCTAACAATCTCCCCCTTTGGCATTATGTGGCACAAACCAAAGCAAGCGTCAACCAAGCACACATTCTCCCCCTTTGAGCCACAATAATCCAAAACACATTCTCCCCCTTACTAGAGCAACCCGAGCAGTGATTATCTCAAAAATACAGCCACATTCTCCCCCTTTCAGCTAGCCTCACAACTCCAAAAGAAAAATTCAGAAGAAAAACACAACCGAGGCACATCCAGAGGCTCCTCTGTCTCTCTTAATAGTAAATAAAATCTCAAGCACAGCGGAATAAGAGAAAGAACACTATACCTCACATCTGACAGTAGGGTGACGAATGAAATGAAGTCCATGGTAGAAGTCGAGTTCTGAGAGGCCGAAAAGTAGTTGGAGAATTGAAAACATCGGCGGTGTTGACAGAGGGTACATGCGAAGATCCAATGGCACCGGTGGAGGAAGAGCAGTGAGCAGAGCGGTGAGATAGCACTCGGATAATTTTGAAGGAAGATTCATGAGACTTTGGCGCATGTTGCTCACAGTGATTATCGAGGGGAGATGTCGAGTCTGGCGTCATAACATCTGCATCAACATTGTTCTGTGTTGTATCTAATGTTACAACATTAGTCACAACATGAAGTGCTTTCTCTGAAGCTGTTGTGTTCTTGCTGTATAATTCAGACTTTCTGACCCATTGCTTCTTCATCTTCATATCAGGGTGTCTAACATTTCTTCCTTCTGACCAATGTCGCGTGCGGCTGAAACAGTTTCTCTCGGTATGGCCTTTGAACTTGCAGTAACTGCACACAGAACGACCACCTTTTATACCTTTAATCTGCCTCTTCTTTTGATCATGGCCATTGTGTTGACCCATTCTTTCAAGTTCTTTGGTAACTTGACTTCTTCTTTCATCAGACACATTATAAAAAGCTCCTCTATTGTATCCCACTCCTGTGCGATCTCCAGAAATCTTACCCATGTTTAAGATATCATCCAGTTTTGCTTTTCCAGAATTCCACTTCTCCAATGTGCATTCAGCTTTCTCTACCCTGAGAAGAACATTTCTAAAGTTTCTTTCCAATTCTCTACAGTTTCTCTCAGCTTTCAGACATTCGATTTTGACCTCCTCCTTCTCTTTCTTTAGTCTATCATTTTCCTCCTTCAGGACTTTGTTGATATTGCAGATTTGCATCCATTTCTCAAACATCATCTGGTATGCTGTACGGATATCATTGTCACTCACTTCCTCATCGCTGTCAGCTTCAGAATCTGATTCGGTTGTAGATGTTGTACATGATGTTGTACATAATGTTGAACATAATGTTGCAACATTCTGTCTGACATTGGCTAGTTTGTTGTAATCAGGTCCCTTCTTCTGAGAGGCTGCGAGGGCAATGTAATTACTGATGATGTCCTCATTTTTAACACTCCCATCAGAATCATCTTCACTCCAGGTACTAGTCGAGGATGTCCCTTTTTGCTTCTTCAAGGTGTTTGCACATTCAGCTTGTGTGTGCCCAAATCCTTCACATACTCTACACTGCATCCCTTTTCCTTTCTTTTTCCCTTTACTACTAATCTTCTTCAGCATTCTACTGATGTTTTTGGACAGCGATGCAATATCGTCATCAAGTTCTGACTCATAATCAGATTTAGATTCTTCACAAGCTTCTACCTTCAGAGCCATCTATTTGTCCCGTTTGTTTTGCTTCAAGTTCATTTCATAAGTCTGAAGTGATCCCATGAGTTCATCCAATCTCATAATGGATGTGTTCCTCACCTCTTTAATAGCTGCAATCTTTGCCGAAAACTTGTCAGGTAAAGATCTCAGAGTTTTCTCTACTAACTTCTTTTGGGAGTACTTCTTCCCCAATTGAAATGCTTGATTTGCAATATCACGTAATCTTCCATTAAATTCAGCCACAGATTCATCATCATTCATTATAAGATTTTCAAATTGAGAGGCGAGTATTTGAAGTTTAGAAGCTCTTACAGTACTTGTCCCTTCATGAATATTCTGCAGTATATCCCATGCTTCCTTTGCATACTCACACGTAGAGATCAATTTGAATTGCTCTTCGTCGACAGCGGAAAAAATAGCATTAATTGCTTTAGAATTGCACAAGGCCGCATGTTCTTCAATCCGACTCCAGTCTCTTGCCGACTTGAGGTGTTCTTCGCCATCTTCGTTGATTTCGGTTGGTGGTGTCCATCCTTCAATGACAGCGATCCAGGCCTTCTCATCAATGGACTTAATGAATACACGCATCCGAGACTTCCAGTAATTGTAATTTGTACCAATGAGCAATGGAGGCCGAACAACGGAGGCACCTTCTCGTGTAGCCATGATTCAAGTACTGAAATCCAAGATCACACCTTCTTTGAAAACAAAGATACACAGGTGACCTGCTCTGATACCAATTGTAAATTTCAGTACTTGAGCACGACAAATAAAACATAAAGATAAAACATAAACACCAAGGTGACACATGAAACTTGGTAACGCAGTTCGGTGCGCACACCTACATCTGCGGGGCCCCGCCCAGAAAATCAGAATACTCCACTAAAATAATCAATGAGTACAATCACTAATTATTGCGATTCTATTAGGAGGAACAACCTCCCCCTCAATACAAACCATGATGGGTGGTCTCTACCAACCCATGGAGTATTCTTGGCAAGCTCCCCTTGCCAGCAAGCTCCCCTTGCACAACCGACTAGATCAACTCCATTGATCCTACGTGCGTAGCCGTCGGCCTCCTCCCGGAGTTCTTCAATCGTCTTTTTGCCAAAGCCGTCCCCCACAAAAGCGATGATCAATTCAAACCAATTTCCAACTTTTTAACATCGCTCTACAAAGTTGTTATGTGATTAGCCAACCATTCTTCTGATAAAATCACTGAGGATTTTCCGAACAACCCGAGAGCCGCAAGGCGAGATAGATCAGATAAGAAAAGATCTTCAGCAGTCGAAACTAAACTGAACCCGAACAATATCTTTTACCAACCTACAAACCGCTTCAGCAAATATAACTGAGAAAACCACCCGATCCAAACTGAAGGAGAGGATCTGAAACCATTTAACACGATAGCTCCTATCTTCAAATTAACAACGAGCCTTATCCTCAATCAACCGTTAAAATCAAACAGCAACAAAGAAATCCACGGGAACAGATCTTAGAAGATAGAACAGCACGTTCAACATTTCATATGACATTTTGTACAACATTTCATAAACATTCATTTGTTAGTGGATCTTTCATACCTCGGTTGTGGATTGATCCTTTCATTCACCTTCGTCAGCAAATCTTATGCATACCTGCATCCAACAGCGTATCTGGAGAAGATCTAAACAATACTGTAAGATCTGAAACCATTCATTTAAAAAATCTTCAACCGCATATATCTTCAATCGCATAAACCATTCAGTTATGAAACCAACCAGATTTTGAAACCACTATATTCAGGTAAATAACTTCCTTTTTAATGCAGAATATCCACCAATATTTGCGGGATCACTTCGGGTAAGGAATCATATATTCAAGGAACCACCGAATCTATTTCGGGTAAAAAGATTAAAACAAATCTCATGCGGATATTTTGCCCATAGAGTAAGGAACTATTTCTGGTAAATAAAACCAATAAATCTCAGCAAATATTTCCTTCCATCAATTTAGGAACAAACCAGATTCCCAAAATTCCCAACAAACCTCCATCAATTAAGGAACTAATTCGGGTAAGAAGGAGTATAAAAATCTCACCAATATCTGGAATCAATCAAATCAGGAACCTCCGATATTCTAGGCTACAAATCAGATCTGAGATCACCATGACATATTTGTAGATCAACCAGCGTTTCTGAAAACGAACAATTATTCCAGATCCGAATGTTGAACATAATGTCGTTCAACATTTCATACAACATTTTGCTCAAATTGCTCAAACACAATCCAGATTCCACAAACTGAGCTCTCCAGATATAGTGCCACTAATGCCAACAAATATCAACAGAAATTCAACCCTAACAGTTAGTTCCGTCTGGTTTGTAAAATCCACGGATTAAAACGAAAAAAGAAACATTTTGTTCCTGCTTTTAGTTTCATAGCCTTAAACAGGCACATACTTCCAAAAAAAACTAATAATAAAATAAATAAATAGAATACAAATATAATATAATATAATATAATAAAAATTAAGTGGTCAAAAATAAAAAGAAATCCGCATTAAATAGATTTTTTTCCGTTTCTTTTCCTTTTGTCCAATCTTTTGTATCACTGTAGTGAATGCCTATTAAATGGAGGTGTTTTACGCAAATATTCTAAATTTTTTCAATCGAGGCACAAGGGCTACTTGCAATTAGGGATGTCAATTCTATCCACAGTATGGATGCCCACAGATACTCGTTCGTTTGGATACGGGTACGTGTATACTTTTGTACTCACGTGTACGGGTATTTTACTACATGGTATTTTACTAAATGAAGTATGTATGTATATATGTATGAGTGTGAAAATACTTGTATGTGAAAGTGTATATAGTATTTTATGGGTATAAATATTTTTCTAATAACAAAAATCCCAAAAATTCCTAAATTGGACCCCTCCTCTTATGAAGTGTCATTAGCCCCTTAATTCCCACCAACTCATGACCATGTGGCAAGCTAGAAGGATTTCAGGGGGATGATGAGGCTAATGCAAAGATTAAAAGTGGAAAAAAAATTTAGAGGGAAATCAAAGAAAAGAAAAGAAAATTGAGAACTCCTTTCCCTCTACTCACGCATAAGCCCAGACAACACCTTGCTGCCGTTCCTCAACAAAACCCAAACCGAACCCAAACCCTAGTTCTTGAATTCTTGGAGGAGAATGAGCTAGCTTTTAGAATGTCATCAAGGATTAAGAAGGGCCCCAGACTAAGTGAAGGACCTTAAGAGGTAGGATTTTTACCTGAGCTAGCTAGGATTTAGATTGAATCGTATAGGATTAACTTTTATCGCAGCAGAAATCGATAGCAAGAAGAAACCACACGGCCGAGTCAAGGCCGTGTGAGGGTCGTGTCATCACCAACACGGCCGAGGCTCGACTATGTGGTGATCGTTCGACCCATAGGAGTGGCACACGGTCGTTCTTCGACCGTGTCGCCATCTTTTGGCCCCACACGGCCGTGCCGCCTTGGACACGGTCGTGTCGCCCCATTGAATCTCGAAGTCGCATCGACTTAGACGCAAAACAAGCGAATTGAACTTTTCTCAACCCACATGGTCGGGTCGAACTTGAAACGACCGTGTGATCAGGTGGTGTTGAACTTTAGGCTGAAGGACTCCACACGGTCGTGTGTGCTTTCCCAAACGACAGTATGGATCTACCTTTTTAATTTCGACCGTTCTGCCTCACACGACCATGTGAGATTGTCACACGGTCGTGTGGTTGTTTTGTCAGCCCTTGAACTACCCCGTACCACACGGCCATGTGAATGAAACCACACGATCGTGTGGGATGTTTTCTTGAACTTTCCTAGTGCTACTCCACACGGCCGTGTGGACAGCCCAAACAGCTGTGTGGCCCTACTTTCCAGCCTTGTTGAAATACTAATGTGTTATACTTGTTGCTGAACATGCTATGCAATTTCCATGTCTTATAAGTATTTCATGTGGTAACTTACTATGTCATTTCAGGCTTATATGTGAGAATTCATGATATCATTATGATGTTTCCATGTTCCATATATTTCACTTGTTAAAAGGAAATCTCGAGTCACTTCAAATGATAAACTTCATGTTATTATTGAGAATAAGCATAAGTTATGAATTAACTATGGAAGAGAGAAATAATGAAATGAATAATGAACATAAAGAGATGTTCCAGATATGATGTTCATGGAGAAATGAAATATAAAATGTGAAAGTGGTATTAAGACCACTAAGAAAATGAAAAGTATCATAAATTGATGAAATTAAGAGTGAGAAGAATGCAAGAGTCTGGAGTCTTCAGTCCATCCTAAAATAGGTGAAACTCTATATGTGGGTTTGGGGAGAACACGTGTAAAAAGTAGACATTAAGGAGTGGACACAGATTTGGTTCTCACTCGAACTCTCGAAAGGGTGAGTTGGCTAGAGTTAGAGAGGCCGGTGGTGTACTCGTGATGCACCATTAGGTAACTGATGATTTTCTCCGTTTGACCAAAAAACCGAGAATTATCTTACTCCTGAAAGAGAGAGTTACGAGAGGCCCCTACAGTACTCGTGTCGCTGTTTGGGGTACCACTTTTCACCCACACTGGGGGAAGTCCAGCTCCTTAAGTGTCTTATGATTTACACGGGTTCCTGAGCAATCAAATTGATAACTTTAATATAATTATCATAAATCCATAAATGTTGCTATCTCATGTTGACATGTTCTTTAATTTAATTTCAGCACATCATGTTATAAGGTGTTTATATATGCATGTTTTATTGACCCTTTACTTCTGTAGACCATCTCTAGAGATAGGTAGTCCGGTTTTAAAACTGGGTCCTACCTAGTTTAGTTAGGTTTCTTACTGGGTCACGCGTTGACGTGTCCCATTTACGTTTTTCAGGTTCAGAGGTAGAGAGGCCAAAGCAGACTCGTGTTCAGCAGATCACTCCATCTTCTGAGATCCAGATGAAGACTGATGGAGATTTTGTCCACCTAGATTTCCCTGGGATAGACTAGAGAGTGTGTTGTACTGGGTGTGGACCCTTTTTGATTTCTTTTAGAGGGTTGGGGTTTTCTTTTGACTTTTCTCCACTTTTGTACTTTTGTACCCGTGTCCAGCTTAGAGGTTGTATGATGTACTTCTGTTATATATGATGTAGTTTAGTATTTCCTTTTCAGTACTTGTGGATTTAATTTTTTTGGAGCATTGTACTTTACTTTTTACTTTTTGTACTATTCCAGTATATTGTAGTGGCCTGCATGAATATTTTTATTTAAATCACAACTAATGTCTAGTGGTATTTAGATAGTAGGGGCTTGAAGCCCAGTGTCTGAATAGTACAGCGGCCTACACAACTACGCATCTTCCGTATTTGGAGGAGCGGTGCATGCCACTAAGTCCGTCATTGTGGATGTTTTGAAAGGTACATTGTTTAATGGAGGCAACTACAATTGTTGGATGCATAAGATCAAAAACATTCTTAATGTGGATGATTGTTTATAATGTACGAGAAGGAAGTTATGCTCTTATAAGAAGTTAGCACTTAAGAATGACAAGAGTGCTGAGTTCTTAATGCTCACATGCATTAGATACAATATTTTACTGAGAGTTTGAGGGCCTAAGTAGTTACCTAGGGTGATCACAAGGCTAGTTTCTATAATTTCCTATAATTTTCCCATGCTACTTTGAATCTACTATCTAGGGACTAATGCACCTTAATTAGGCCCCAAATGTAAGTCTGTTATGCCAGAAATCCTAATCTAATTAGAAAATGGAAGCAATGGAATTCAAAAGTTTTTCCTAGCATAACTATGCGAAAATCTACAAATACATATTAATCAATTCTAATTAAAATCATATCTTTGCACGGATATACTTAAACGATATACACAATTCTATTTTGATGATGAATACATGTGATCTCCTTGCCTGTTGAGACCATGAGGATGGCAAGCAGAAACACTCGAGGGCCGTGAATATTATTTTATGAGATTCAATGTAAACTGTAAAGTTTCTGTATAAGAAATCAATTTGTGTTACCAAGTTGATTCTTAATCAACAAATCAATCTTGCAAATATAAAATGCGGAAGTATAAATTCAAGCATGCAAGATAAGAAATCAAAACAAAATCAAATGATTGTAAACACTGAATACTTATCCTCATTCGGTCACCACTTGACCTACATCCAGTCCCCAAGTCCCACTTGGGCTTTTTCAACTATCACCTTCCAACGGGAAGAAACTTACACCTTAGCAACTTGACAAACAAGCCTCGATAATTGCAACCAGCAACTCACACTTGAGGCCAAACCCTCACAATAGAGGCAAACTTGAGAGCAAGAGTACAAGAATCCTTGAGCCTTGAAGATGAAGCTTGTGTACATGATATGGTTAAGAAAATTTGGATTTCTATTCTATATAATGTGTAATGAGTATATGCGAATATAAATCAAATGGCTCAAGAAGATAGAAGATGAAGAACTTAAGCTACATGGCAATGTGGTATTTTTCTTTCTTTTTCTTTTTTTTCTCATCTAATTTTCACCTTGAATAATTACCAAATAACCTGAGATGAACTCTATTTATAGAGGTGAAGAACAAAAGAAAAGCCCCAAAATATCCTTTTCAATGGCTAAAACGGCTAGTTGGGGAAAAACAGTTTTCTTCAACGGTTAATCGACTAGTATACAATGATTAGTCGACTAGCAGTCAACTAATCTACTATTCAATACAATCTAGTCGACTAGGCTAGTCAATCCATAGTAACAATTGTCAATCTGATGATCAGTCGACTAGAGTTAAGCCATTAGTCAACTAGGAGTTGTACTCTGGCTAACTAATTAGACAAGCCAAACCTAATAAATTCCAGCAATCTATTAGTCGATTAGGGGATCATATTATTCGACTTTTACATAAATAAATGCATAGTTTGGCCAATGAATCCTGATATGAATTAATTCCTATTAATTTTAAGCTATTTTCCTAGTGATTCATAAGAGTGTCTGTGTGTAACATCTTCAAATGCCTTAACATGACATCTAAGACAAGAAATAAAACATTACATCAAGTATATAATATGTCTTGATAATCCCTTGATGTAGCCTTTGATTCCTCGTCTTCTTGTCATAGAACTCTTCGGGCTATTGATGTCTTGGCCTCACACCACTATGTCAAGCTTGGATTGTGATCTTGCTTTGTTGACTTCCATGCTTGAGCAATCAATGTCTTGATCTGGTTTATCTTATCACATTTAAAGACATTTATTAGACTAAAACATAATGTTTGCTCGTCATCGAAACATGTATTGATATGTATCGAGCAATCCAATACCTAATATCACCAAACCGTGCGATATACTAGTTTCACATTGATGGTGAAACTCATCAAGAACGTGAGCTCGATCGTAGAACTCGAACTCGGTCCCAAACATGTAAGGGGATGGGAGAGGTTTAGAGGCTATTTCTGATGAATGTGATGCAGATAATGGTGGTGTTGGAGATGGTGATGCGGCGCAGGAGCTGGCGGGAGGGGTGACAGTACATGTGATGAAAGTGCATAAGACGAAAGGATGATGGAGACGGAGGTTGACGGTGAGTTTTTCCATTAATTTTTCTCTGTCCTCCATTGCTTTCCACGTGTCCTTTTTATAGCAATGAAAAATTGGTGACTCGAAAAAGCGAATATGTTTACAAAACTGTCTGTTGTTTTTAGATGCATAAGTGTCCACATCATGCATTCAATTACTTATGAGGATGTTGTTTGTGTAATGGAGAAGGGCAAATGAGATTCATGTACTTTTAGTTAAATATCATTCAAACTAATTTCAAATAAGTTACTCAAATTAAGTGACCAACTCAATATTATTTCAATGATTTGGACGACTCTTTTCAAAACATGCATGAATACATGAACCAATAACAAAAAAATCCACTTATTTTTAATACCATATGTCCAGCTTATGACAAATATTTCATAATTTTATATCTACAAATTATATCCAGCTTATGAAAAACACACGCATATTCTTTTCATGCTGGGCTCAAATGTTGCACATGACTTGTTTTGAGTCTTCTCTTTCACTGGCCAGATACATAGAGCAATGCCATCACATATTTCTATCCTCTTAGTTTCCAGTTGAGCCATGAAACGTAAGAAATATCTAATCAAAATGAACAACACTTACAAATGTCAGTTTTTCTGACGAAAACAAATGTTCTATGGCCTATAAATTAGATAAAAAATATACCAGTATGCCTGTATGAATATTCATACAATTTTTTGTGAATGCAGTAGGAAAATCTCACCACGGCCACTTTCAAAACGTCCCACAAATTTGAACTACGGGCTGCAGAGGTTCCTGATGTCTTCCTCCTTTGCGTAGGAGGCAGGTATTATCTTTGTAGCGTACGGATACAGGTCTTTGTACGAATTTCTAATGGTGCCCTCTGCCACTCCGGTGGCCAAAGATATATCTACACGAAATACTTCATCATTAATACAAGAAGCATAAACTACATCAGCAGATGGGGAAATGTGATGAGATTCAGAACCTTTCAGCGGTTTCTTGTCATCTGACAACTGGGTTATTATGTATATCACAGCAGCTGCAATTGATATAGGGCTCCTCCTGACCAAGACAAACAGGCGAGTTATTTTCAGAACAATACGCTTCTCACTATCCTCTCTTCAAGAAGTCAAGGACGGTCAGCAAATGAAAAGTTCGTATTTAAACTTTTATATTCACATGGTACTTTCCTTTGAATTTTAGATGCTTATAGCAACAAAATAAAATCATGTTTTTAAGAAATGCCTGCTTTTATACTTCTAATAGTCTTTTGGCATATTTTTAAGAAATGCCTACTTTTATACTTCTAAGAGTCTTTCAGCATCATACAACTCTCATGCAGTTATTTACTAAAACACATGTTTCAAATACCATATCACGCCGATGAGCACTAGCTCAATTGGCATCTCTCCGCTTCCCCCAGGGGCCACCATGGGTTCGAACCCTGGTGGATGCGGGCCTCGCGCGCACGACTAGCCGTGAATTCTGATGGATAAAAAAACCGTATCACATAAATCCTAGATCATGTATTTCCTACAGCAAGTTCATATTCTGATGCTAAAGAAGGTAAAAACTAGAATAGTGATCATTGATCGAACATCAATCAACTATCTATGAACATTAAGTACCCTGGCAAAGACAACTGTATGGTCATATAAGTGGAAAGCTGACAGACAGATAAATTTTTGTACACTGCAACTTGGGAAAAAATGAAGAAAAATACTCAGGACCTAAAAGCCCGCTGCTAAATTGTTCAGTGCAGCATTTGAAATGCATTACCTGATATCAAGCTCTTCTGACTTTTGAACTGCTTCTTGAGCCGCCTTAACTGCTTGATTTGTCATCCCAAGATGCGAACAGAAACGCCTCTGCACATGAGGAAACCAACAAGCAATGGTGAAATGACCATTAAATATTGGAGAATGAACAGTTACAGAAGCTCATGTAAGGAAATGAAAATGGCAAATTTATAACAGGATTCAATAAAAAAAAGAGATGATTCCAGAATACCAGAAAATCTCCAGCATGTATAGTACCCATCTCCATAGATTGGCCCATCTCAACTTCAAGCTGCTTAACAATGAACTCTTTTGCCCGACCAATTTCTTTCTTTGAAGCACCGTTGGCAACAGAACAAATCTCTAATGGAACAAGCAAAACAATATTATGCATAATGACAATATTAAAACACAGGAATTAAATACTAGCAATACCTTTTACAGTACGGGGCTTATCCTCCTGTCGGCAAGCGATGTATAGACAAGCAGCAAGAATAGCATCTTGATTTCTACCTCTAATGGATTTAAGATCTTCCACTTTTTTATATATCTCATTGGCCCGGTCCTAAAAAGAACACAAGAAGAAGTCATATCTACCATAAGATCTCAACGAAAAGAGTATTGAAAGTGCATAATTGTTCTTCTCCATCATTATTTAAAAAGGACAAATTGCATGCGGATGGAGGGTATGTAACTAATAAGCCATAATGTATAAAACAAGCAATGAAACCCTCTAAATTGACTGACTAAGTATAGGGTAAGTTGCACTTGTACCCCCTGAAAATAACACTTTGAAAGTTCGCTTTTTTCTTGGTGGTTGCGTGCACGCGGGGGGGGGGGGGGGGGGGGGGGGGTGGTGTGTGTGTGTGTGTGTGTGTGTGTGTGTGTGTTTGTTTGTTTGTTTGTTTGTTTGTGTGGTGTGTGTGTGTGTGTGTGTGTGTGTGTGTGTGTGCGTGTGTGTGGTGGTCAATGCTAGTTTCATACAATGTCGGTTACAAATCACATACCCCTATAAAAGTGGGGTCCAAGCGCAATATACCCTTTTCAGAGTTGAAAAATAGATGAATGAAAATAAAGGAAAACGATAATGACCGTGTTGCATCTCTACTTCAAACTTCATAGTAGCAGAAATTATAAAGTAAATTACTTTTGATACCGGATAAATATCTACCATCATTGTTTGAAAAGGTAAACTTCAGAAGGATGCAGATATGTGAATTAACTATTGAGCAGATGGAAGAAAAAAAACTCCCCTATTTTGATTTTAAGTCTAATATAACAAAATGAGTAGGGATCATTGAAAGAACCCATTTGAAACGGGGATTCATATCTTCCATCTCTTATTTTGACCACGTTAATAATTAACCCCCATGTGAACAACACCTCAGGGGTAGCTTAGCTCTTTCAACTAGGATTTCCCATGTGCTTACTTTTCTCAAACGGATATATGTAAAACCTGCCCATTATGGTACAAAAATCAAGTGAAAGTGCAATGTGAAAAATAAAAAATTTCCCTGTTTGACTGACCAATAAAAAGAGGGCAGTTAGAAATAAAAAGATGGGTGTTTCTCATATTAGTCCCTTAAATCTTGAATAATTTGATATTAGTCCCTTGAATCTTCGAATTTTGAGTTTAATCCCTCAAATCATTAACTATAACCAAAATAGTCTCTCACTCTAATTTTCTGTTAAAAAACTCCGTTAATGCTGACGTGGCTGTTAGTGCTGACGTGTCCAGCTTGTTCGCGGCGGCGGCGGCGGCGATGATGAGGGGGAGGAGGAGGGGTGGCGGCGGTGAGGAGAGGGGATGGGGAAGGGGGGATCGACAGTAGGAGGGGGGTTATGGGGCAGAGGGGGGAATCGGCAGCGGGGAGGATGAGGGGGCTGAGGCGGCAGGTGGAGAGCTCTCCCGGTGGCGGGGAGGAGGGGGATGAATGGGAAGGAGGAGTGGAAGAGTGGCGGCGGGGAGGCGGGGGATGAAGTGGAGAAGGCGAGGGAGATCGGCGGGGAGGAGGGGGGATGATGGGGAGGAGGGGAGGGGGGATTGGCTGCATAAAGGAGGGGGGTAAGGGGGGCGGAGGAGGAGGGATCGGCGGCGGGGAGGAGGGGGATTTGGGGGTTATCGGCAGCGGGGATGAAGGGGATGAAGGGGGAGGAGGAAGGGAAGAGCAATGACGGAGAGGAGGGGAATGAGGGGGATGAGGTGGTGGAGGTGGGGGGAGCGACAGCGGGGAGGAGGGGAATGAGGGAGAGGAGGAGGGGGAGAGCGGCGGTGGGGAGGAGGGGGCGGCGGGGAGGAGGGCCGCCGCCCCTTCCCCCCACCCCTCCTCCCCCTCCTCAGCCTCCCATCGCCTCCCTCCCTCATTAGGTCTTAATTCTTAGTTAATTAACCCGAATTGTTAATTAATCGTTAATTAATCTAACTATTTAACAGAATCCAAGATGGGGGGACTATTTTGGTTAATGGCTTAAGATTTGAGGGATTAAACTCAAAATACGAAGAATTAAGGGACTAATATCAAATTACGCATAATTTAAGGGACTAATATGAGAAAAACCCGAAAAAGATATATCTATATAGATGATAATAATCACACTAAGAACATATTTTCACGCGCAGTAGATAAAACATAAAGTTTCTTTGACAGTTCATGTGGTTCCTGTTTATATTAGTTTCTCCCATAAGACCTTGTTGATGCATGATAGAATAAAATGATATATAACTGTTAAGGCTTAAATAAAATCATGACAAATGTTACAAGCAAGCAATCCAATAGAGATCAGACAGTTCATTTTGTGTTTATGCATTTTTAGGTTTGCTTCATTCACTTACCTAGAAAATTCTCAAATCCAAAAATGACAAAAAAAATGGTTAGGTCAAGCAATGGATTTTGTTAAATATCTCCAAATAACACGCTCAAGACATTCTCGCAATACATTCATCCTTAGACTCAGCAATAAACGGATCCTTAATGGTACTATATTCGTTTCCATAAGTACTGCAAAAATCATATCTAAAAGAATCACATTGGCGATATAGTAGAATCATTATGGGCACACCTAAAACTGATTAGATGTTTCTTCAAAAGGCAACTGGCCTTGCCAAATTCACATTGACAACAGCCCTGCCAGGCCCTTTTTTTTTTTGTTTTTTTTTTGTTTTTTGCGTGTGGGTTTTTTTTTTTTTTTTTTTTTTTTTTGTGGGGGGGGGGGGGGGGGGGGGGTATGTGTTGTCTACTGGGGTAACTGTGGGGTATCAATTCCATATCATAAATATTGTTCCCTTATCAGCAATGACTGCAAGTCAGTTAAAAAATTGAACACAACAGCTTATTCTATTAAATAAGCCATTCTATAATCCAGATAACACTATCGCTGACATACTGAAACAAGGATGCTGGTCAATTGTGCTCTTAAACTTACTTTGACTGAAACTAGTTGAACGCCCTTTCATAGAAATCTTTACATATGCAGAGAATACAACAAGAAGGAAGCACTACATGGCTAAGTGATCCTGTTATACCTGATCAGTATTAACAGAAGCCATCTCAATCGAAATAATGATTCGCTCAATTCTGTTAAGTCTGCTGTCATTAGAAAAATCCTTGTGAGATAACCACTTCATGCAAAACCTTAAGCTAATGGGTTGTGGGCTAAGAATGTATTTAAATAACTTTAACACCTATTGATCGCTCCCGGATATACACCCGGAAAACAATGTAGCTTTACCGCAAGTGCACGATTAAGTGGCAAGCGGGTATCGAATCACAGAGAGGACTAATGACAATACTCTATTTTAGTTACTAAGCTATTTGGTGGAAAAATCGTTTGAGAATGGATTGTGTAATAATCGTTCGAGTATCAATGCAAATTCAATATAATAAATATGTCTAGAGCTAGGAAATCCCCACTGCGGATTTTCAGGTTATCAACGTGAGTTACGAACAACCATGCAATCAAAATTGGTTAAAGGTGAACTTGCCGCAACTCTATGGAGAACCGACTCACGCTGTCGCGCTTTTGTAGGTCAATAGTAATCTAAATTAGAGCCTCACTGTCGTGCAAGCCTACCTCAAACCGCTAGTATTAAAATCGGCAATTACGTCCAACCCAACTCAAGCTTGCTGTTGTGCAACTTGATTTCAGATCTAGATCGTGATAGTTCGTATTTGTTCACCGTCGTGCAACGAGTATGAGTATAGGAGAACAATAACAATGCTAGCTTTGGTCGCTGTCGCGCACCAAGTCTAGGAAATTTCAATTGTAATCCTAAATCGAATATCTAAGGCTTTCCTTGGATCAAGATCCTCTGTCGAGCTCTCAAGATCCAATGGAAATACCTCGCTATCCATAGTAAATTAATCACAATCTAACCTTTTAACAAGTTTATCAACATGGGTTTTCAATAGATTTCACATATCAAACCCTAGATCCAAAGGATTCATCCCTTTCCCTAGAACAAAGATCAACCGAGCATAGCAATAATGATATAGAAATCAATAGAAAACATTGCTTGCATGTAAAAAGATATGAAATCAATGATTCAAATAACAATAACAAAGATACTTAGCTTTCATGAAGAAATCCAATCCAAATACAAGTTTTTAGAACCAAGAGGGGGCCTAGGGCATGGCCTAACCTCTAAAAAAGTCTCCAAGAAATATAATAGGAACTCCCCCTCTAATGACGGCTACCATTCCTATATATAGTCCCCTCAAACCCCTATCAAATAACCTAAGACACCCTCTGAAATTCGTGCCCAAAGTCAGCTCTGGCCGCAACTTAAGTTCTGGGCCCGCGCCTGCTCGGCAGAGTAGAACACAGCTCGGGCCGAGTAACGATTTCAGCACTGAAGCGTCAACTTGCAGAAATTTCCCAGATTTCATCTGACCTCCGATTGGCACGTTCTTGGCGGCATTGGAACCGTCATTTAGTCTAATATCCATAAAAAATATGAGAAAAATACTTTGCCAACTGGAATAGCAGATCTCAAAAGAGTGAGAGACTGTCTGAAAATCTGGGCGCTCATGCCACTCGGACAAGTAGGATTTTTCACTCGGGCAAGTGGACTTCCTACTCGGCCGAGTAGGATCCACTGCATACCTCCAGAAATTCAAAGAGTCGGCTTCGATTTCTTCAGAATTTCTGACTCCACTCGGACGAGTGGATTTCTTACTCGGCCGAGTGGAAATTACCACTCGACCGAGTACACTTTGGCACTCAGGCTTGGCAGATGTCGGCGTATCCGTGTTTACTCGGGCGAGTACGCTTCTTCACTCGGGCGAGTGGGTTGCGTCACTCGGCCAGTGGCATGTTTTTAAACTTTGTTCTTTTCTTCATTGCCTCCTTGTCGATTCTTTCGATTTCCTTCTTCTTCCACTCATCCTCCAGCACCGTTAGCTCCTTGATAAGGCCATGGGCGACGCTCTGGCACGCGTGTAGGTCCTATAGGCTCATTTTTGATTCCGATTGCTCCATATTTCCTGAAATCAGACGAAAACAAGAAATAGTGAAAAGTATCGAAATATCGTCGAATAATTGTGAAAAATGCGATATGAGCAATCAAAATGGCGTGCGAATATACAGAAATAAAGTGTAAAATATAAACATATCAAAAATCTCACAAGCTTACCTCTTACTCGTCCTCGAGGAAGACGAATACGAAGCTCACCGGGAGGTAAAAATAAGAAAACAAAAGAGAATACGAAGTGAAAGGGGTCGCTAGATTAGTCTCTCAGGTCTCAAGCCATAAGCTACACATCACGATAACCTCGGAAAACACGAATCACATGCTATAAAGATTTCATATCTTACTTAAACATGGTACTTGCAAGCTTTTAAGAACAACAAAATGTGCTCTCTAAATTCATACAATCAATTCATATCCACATCACGCATTTCATAGAATTTAATATACAAATCATTGGCGACATACTTTTCAATCAAGAGTTATAACAAAAGCAGATCAGAATCACACCAAACATGCAATGGAGAATGGAATAAATCATGGCATTCACATATTTATATCGAATCATAAGAAATCTCCATAACTAAAGTATTTTGCTAAGTTTCAGCATTATCAAACTTTCCCATTCGTGTACCTCTCCACTCTAATGTCGCACTCACTCATATGGTCAAGTGAATTCACCCCCTCAAGCTTAGCTTGCGGCATCGCATCTAAAGAAATATGATAGTGAAAAATGGGATTTTTGCCTTGGTTTTCCTAAGTATTTTGTGGCTCCAATAATGAGATAGAGAAATATTTTTCTTTTTCTTTTGAACTTTTTGTTTCTCATTTTACTTTTTGGATTTTTGTAAGAGCTATATGATTTGTATTTTTGGTTTTTGGCTCCTTTTTGGCTTTTTGTACTTTTGAAGCTAAGTTTTTCTTTTGTAGGGATTTTTGGGAAATAGATGCGATATAAGTAGCTTTAGGAGATAAACTCAAGTGACATGTAAAGAATAAAAAGATATATGTGGAAAAGGAAATGGTGTAACACTCGGTTCACTCTAAGATGTGCACAAATGGTTAAATAAGATAATACATCAACTAAACTCATATGTAAGCATGGATATTCTCTTTCAATAAATAGTGAAGTTAAGCAGTAAAGAGTACAATCATATCAAGCATGCAACCGAAGGTGAATAAGACAACAAGGCAGATGCTTCCGTTATACAATTGATGCGTCAATCTTGGTACACTTCCAACAAAAGCATACTAAATATTAATCCGTACATTCAGCTTCAATTAATATCATGCATTCATATAGAGGAATCATCAAAAGAATATATAAGCAAGCACATAGATAGCAGGATACTAAAATACTCCAAATAACATGGCAAGAGTAGTAAGCATCGTGATAGCTACTAAAGCAATAAGAGATATCATCATAAGGAACATATCTAGCAAACGGAGGAAAAGAAAATAAAGAAATAAAATTAAAAGAGGAAAGAAAAGAAAAACAAGCACACAATATAATGCATGAGCACACATAAAAAGAAAATAAGATGGAAAAATCAAAAAGAAGATGCAAAATTTTTGAAAAATTCGAAACACCCTAAAAATAGAGTAAAAGTGTAACTAAATGGCATGGAAATGCACCCCCAAGCTTAAACCTCACATTGTTCTCAATGTGATCATAATGGAAGAATATGAGGAACAACGATAAATATGGGGGGAATGAAAAATGATGAAATGAATGACATGAAATCCTAATGCAACTACATGCAAATACAATGATGCATGAGAGCGCCTTCTCCCAAGCTTATACCAAACAATCCCATTCAAATGACTCGATCAAAAATGTTACGGCTTTGCTAAACGAGATCGAGTTAAATGAATAAGAATGTGAGCAAAAAGGATGTGACATGTCAAGATGTGAAGAGGACAATTAATATAGCATATAAAGGGTAGGGTGTAAATGATTATTGTTGCCGTCATATGAGGTAATATTTATTCTGAACAAACTAATCGTAATATTTATTCTGAACAAACTAATCAAGCAAATCTATACGGCCCTCTTGCTGTCGAGAGAATTCGTGTTAATTGAAAGCAAGAAATACTACACTACTGGATTGATGTCACCTATAGCAAAAGACGGATCCAGTATCTTTGCCGGTGTAGGCAACTGCTCCAACTGCTCCTTCCGTGGCTCCGCCAGGCGCGTGTGTCCACGAACACCAACGAACTCCAGCAATGCATCCTCCAGCATTCCCACAAGGACTCCACGTATACCCTGCGATGAATATGATGCATCAGTTCGCTGCAAAAATGTCACCCTCTAATAAAGGTATTCCAAAGAGGATCGTCTATAGAAATATATGAAATAAATAGTGGTGGACGATACTTCCTTAGAAATAATTCAATATCCTCTTGTGCTGTGATAATTATCTCCATGGTGTCCTCTCTCAGCAGCTCAGGTAACTCTGGATCATAGGTGTGGACCTCCTCGACAGGTTCGTTTAGATATGACATGTCCAAGCATAACTCCGGTCCATAATCGTACGTTGCTGCAAAAGGTACGACGTGTCAAAAACATCTAAATCAAAATAAATATCAAATAGAATACATAATTCAGAAATGAATTGGTAAAAATATCTCCCTGAGTGGGAGCAGTAGGCTTTGGTGAATGCTCCTCGGCTGAATGCTCAGCCTCAGTGGAAGGTAGAGGTGGCTGCAGAAGCTCACTGCATGTGGGCAAGACTCTGGATCTATATGAATGAAGATATCCTCGTCCCAAAGTGCTGCCTCCTCAATGGTATGCTCTGGTCCGCTGTGAGGCCTCCTCATCAATATGCTCTGGCTCGACAGGATGCTCTTTTGCCTTCTTATCAACTATCAGTGTAGGCTCTCTCTGGAATGGTGATGCTGACCGCTCATGTGTGTCAACTTGTGGGGATGTATCATGTGGAGGAGAATGCCCGCAAGCAATCCAAAAATAGAGTCTATCCTCCTCAAGACTGACATAGACGTCTTCCTCAATTGTTCCTGCAGCCGAAACATGATTCATAACAAAATCTGCAAATTGTAGCTCAAATGTATCACCTGATATATTGCTCTCTGAACCGATGAACCTCACAGACTCCAAGAGGCCCTCCAATAAGTTCTGTAATGTGTCATCCTCTAGCAGCTCATATGACTCAATTTCACCATCAACATGTCGTGCAAGAATCCCATCTAGGAACGTAACAAAATATGTGGTCCACATAATATCACCCATAACACCTGATCAACAAAGATAAATATCTGGAGAAAAATATCAGTGGCACAAAATAATATAGAAATGATAATGGTGGCGAGGGTGAAGATTTTTGTTGATTTTTTTATTTTTCAAATGTGTTTTTTTCGTAGTCTAATCAACCTAATTGTGACAAACTGGCACCCAACGAGAAACACCACCCCAGCAACGGCGCCAAAAACTTGATTGCTCCCAGATATACACCCAAAAAACAATGTAGCTTTACCGCAAGTGCACGGTTAAGTGGCAATCGGGTATCGAATCACATGGAGGACTAATGACAATACTCTATTTTGGTTACTAAGCTATTTGGTGGAAAAAATGTTTGGGAATGGATGGTGTAATAATCATTCGAGTATCGATGCAACTTCAATATAATAAAGATGTCTAGGGCTAGGGAATCCCCACTACGGATTTTCAGGTTATCAACATGAGTTACGAACCATGCAATCAAACTTGGTTAAAGGTGAACTTGCCGCAACTCTATGAAGAACCGACTCACACTGTCGCGCTTTTGTAGGTCTATAGCAATCTAAATTAGAGCCTCGCTGTCGCGCAAGCCTAACTCAAACCGCTAGCATTAAGATCGGCAATTACGTTCAATCCCAACTCACGCTCGCTGTCACGCAACTTGATTTCAGATCTATATCGTGATAGTTCGTACTTGTTCACCGTCGTGCAACGAGTATGAGTATAGGAGAACATAAAAATGCTAGCTTTGGTCGCTGTCGCGCACGAAGTCTAGGAAATTTCGATTGTAATCCTAAATCGAATATCTAGGGCTTTCCTTGGATCAAGATCCTCTGTCGACCTCTCAAGATCCAATGGAAATACCTCGCTATCCGTAGTAAAGTAATCACAATTTATCCTTTTAACAAGTTTATTAACATGTGTTTTCAATAGATTTCACATATCAAACCCTAGATTCATAGTGTTCATCCCTTTCCCTAGAACAAAGATCAACCAAGCACAGCAATAATATAGAAATCAAAAGGAAGCATTGCTTGCATGTAAAAAGATATCAAATCAATGATTCAAATAACAATAACAAAGATACTTAAATTTCATGAAGAAATCCAATCCAAATACAAGCTTTTAAAACCAAGAGGGGGCCGAGGACATAGCCTAACCTCTAAAAAGTCTCCAAGAAATATAATAGGAACTCCCCCTCTAATGACGGCTACAATTCCTATATATAGTCCCCTCAAAACCCTATCAAATAACCCAAGAAACCCTCTGAAATTCGTGCCCAAAGTCAGCTCTGGCCACAACTTAAGTTCTGGGCCCGCGCCTCCTCGGCCGAGTAGAACACAGCTCGGGCCGAGTAGCAATTTCAGAACTACAGCGTCAACTTGCAGAAAATCCCCAGATTTCATCCGACCTCTGATTGGCGTGTTCTTGGCGGCGTTGGAACCGTCATGCAGTCTACTATCCATAAAATTTATGAGAAAAATACTTTACCAACTGGAATTATAGCAGATCTCAAAAGAGTGAGAGGCTGTCTGAAAATATGGACGCTCATGCCACTCGGGCGAGTAGGATTTCTCACTCGGGCCAGTGGACTTCCTACTCGGCAGAGTAGGATCCACTGCAGACCTCTAGAAATTCAGAGAGCCGGCTTCAATTTCTTCAGAATTTCTGACTCCATTCGGGCGAGTGGAGTTCTTACTCGACCGAGTGGAAATTACCACTCGACCGAGTGAAAATTACTACTCGGCCGAGTACACTTTGGCACTCAGGCTTGGCAAATGTCGGTGTATCCGTGTTACTCGGGCGAGTACGCTTCTTCACTCGGGCGAGTGGGTCACGTCACTCGGCCGAGTGGCATGTTTCTAAACTCTGTTGTTCTCTTCCTCGGCTCCTCGTCGATTCTTTCGATTTCCTTCTTTCATTCATCCTCCAGCGCTGTTAGCTCCTTGATAAGGCCATTGGCGACGCTCTGGCACGCGTGTAGGTCCTCTAGGCTCATTTTTGCTCCCGATTGCTCCATATTTCCTGAAATCAGACGAAAATAAGAAATAGTGAAAAGTATTAAAATATCGTCGAATAATTGTGAAAATTGGGATATGAGCAATCGAATGGCGTGCGAATATGCAGAAATAAAGTGTAAAATATGAGCCTATCACCTATCACTCTCATCCCACCCTTCGAGCCACACGGAAAGACAACTGGAACAATGATTTGCCTGAAAAGGTAAACTAGATGGGGATAAATATATATATTTCATAGTGCCGGCATTGAGGTTTATTGGATTATGGACTATGTATAGTTAAAAACTTAAGTACTTAACATTCAACACTATATACGAGCAGAACTTCTATTGTCACTCTAATGTTGAATTTTATGCTTCAAACTCCATTCAGGGTATAATGACACGATTGTGTCATGTTTCCTCTATGGTTAGTGCGACCGTGTAGACATGGCAGAGGCTTCTGGGCCAGTGACACGATCATGTGTACTCTATGATTGGCACGATCGTGTTGTTGTGTTGAGAGAAACTTCAGGTTTTGAGCAACACAGTTAACACGATCGTGCCACATGTGACACGATCGTGCCAAATGGGTTTTGCACCTGATGCGGGCCTAGACCCAGGCAGCATCATAATTCGACCCAGTTTTGGATTTCTTTTGTTGAAGATCATATGACCACGATTCCAGACGACTTCAGCGGCATTTATACCCTTCCTAGGGTTTGTTTTGGGAGTGAAGAAGTGCGTGAGATAGCCGCCATCAAAGTTTCTCCTTTGTTCGTTCTTAGAGATTAAGTGCATGGTTTGGTGAGAGTTTCATTATAATCTTCTTATGGGGATCTCTCTTTTCGGGTTGAGAGATAGTTTGTGCGAGCTTTGTGTTTCTTCTCTTTTGGTGAGGTTGAGATTTCCGTAGTTTGGTGAAAAGAGTTTGAACTCCGAGTTGGAGTTCTTTGGAGCTCTCTTGTGCGTAAGAAGATTGAAGGAGTCGGATGTATTTGCTACGATCATATTAGTGAAAGCCGTCATTAAAAAACTGGACGTATGCGCCGTTAGCATGCTGAACCATGATAAACTTTGTATCGTTATGTGCTTGATTTGTTGTTTTCTTGATCAGTTGCTTTTATCTTGATTTGATTGGTTAGATATCTGTTACTATTGATTCTCTCTATAAGATCGTGACATATCGATTTGTTGCGTCGCTATTCGTTAGTTCCGCTGCGCTGGGCTTGCAGGATGAATCTGTGGCTTCACGCATTCCGAACAATTGGTATCGTTCAGGTTGTTAGAGAGATTATAATGGTAGAGACATATTCATCAGCTGGGTACAAGGTTGAAAAGTTCACAGGAAAGAGTGGCTTCAGTCTCTAGCTTCAGTTTATGGTGCATGAGAGTGAAGGCTATACTTAAGCACGAGGGACTATACAGGATAGTTTTTGACAAAAAAATCTATTTCAAACACTCTCACAGACCAAGCAGAGTCGAAGCTAAAGATGAAAACCCACAGTGATATTCACATGGCCTTATCAGACAAAGTCTTTTACAATGTTGCGAAAGAGAACTGCAGAGTCAATGTGGAAGAAACTCGAATCCCTTTATTTGACTAAATTTCTCACAGAAAGGCTGTATCTACTAAAGAAATTGTTCATGCTCAAGATGAAAGAAGTGATATTACTATAAGATCACTTAGATGATCTAAATCAATTGGTGTTGGATCTGCAAGCTGTGGAAAATAACATACGTGATGAGTATCAGGCTATTGCATTGTTATGTTCCTTACCTACAGAGTATTCACACTTCGTTGAGACCATGACACACGATAAAGGAAAAATCTCTATGGAAGAGGTCGAGTCAGCTCTACACACACATAAGCTTAGGAAGAAAGTGACGAGAGGTGGTTACACAAGTTTTAGTAATCAGGATGCAGCTCTCGTTGGGGTCCCCTGGGTGGGCGGTCTAAACCAGGATCGAAGACAGGGAAGCCCAAGTGGAGGGAGCCAAGGTGGTGACGACCAGTTATGATATTGCTACAAGAAACCAGGACATTTGAGGAACAAGTGCCCACAGTTGAAGTCTAAAGGTAAAGAGGTTGCTCAGCCTGTAGCAACGTTTTATGGTGCATGCACAGATAGTAATGGTTGTGAGATGTTAGTTGTATTCCTTGAAAGACAAACATGTTTCATGGTTTCTTGATTTTGGGGACGATTCCCATATGACTTCGTTGTGGAGTCACTTTGTGACATATACTCCTAGAGACGGTCCAGATGTATACATGGGGAATGGGAGCTATGTCTAAAGTGGCAGAGGTCGGCACATTGCGGTTCAAGATGCAAGATGGAGAAATTAGGACACTCACAGGTGTTAGACATGTACCAGATTTACAGCGAAACCTTATATCTCTTGGAGCCTTGACTAGTGTGGGGTGTTATGTGGTGCTCAGAGGAGAGTGACTGCGGATTTCCAGGAGGGATCATTTTGTGATGTTGACAAAGAAGGTATGTAACCTTTATATGCTTCGGGGTCAGACAGTGATGAGTCGGAGATCTAGCGTACCAGAGAGCTTTAGTGGAGGAGCAGTTAAGACTCAAAGTGACGTCGTGACAGTGAAGCAGTGTCGGTTGCAGGATGGAATAGTTGTAGTGTGCAGCAAGGGATCGTCAGATGATAGAGTTCACGATACATCTGTGCCACAACTCCGTGTGCAGCTCAGATCAGGTGTGAAGAGAGAAATGTCTACAATAAAGAAGGTGGCTTCATGGTAGAGTTGCAATCTTCAATAAGACCCATTGCTAAGCGCAAAGAGTTGTGAATTAGGATAGAGCAACCACAGTACATTAGTGAGGACCTACGGAGATGGCGCATGTGGCATAGCTCACAACTGGCGAGAAGCAGTACGTCTATGGCATCATCTGGAGTATGTAGAACCAGCGATGCGGAGATGATCAAGGGCAGATGATCTCACAGAGTTTATGATGGTATTGTGATGAAGTCATATTAGAGAGTTAAATCCAAAGGCAGTGAGTTAAGGGTGTCAGAGCTACATGTAGAAGGTGCTCTCACTTCATGTTTGAGTAAAACAGTGTCGGGTGCTTCCTCAGATGGTAGAGACCGATAAACTCAAGCGAGTATTGTGAAAGGTAGCCATGGATTGACTTCGGGTATTTCAAGAGACACAGGTGCGGTGTCAGTTCAGTCGATGATGGAGCCTAAAGTCGCGAAGTCAATCTCAGAGAGATCACCACAAGTAGGGTGGCGAGGATAGTGTAGTTCTTCGAGCTCAAGAGGCGCTTGAGCTTGGAAAATCTCATAGAACGTTAATGCACCAAAGGACACGGTTTCCGATGACAGGTTGATGGTTTTTAGATTTGAGTAAGATATTTGGAATTTGGGTAGAGCCGTTGTGGAGAGTCTGAAAATGCCATAGTGATAGATGGAGTAGTACGTGTGTGATGGATGAAGTTTGAAGCATGTTAGAGTGTGAAATTTTATACTTCAAATTCTCATTCAGGACTTGACACGATCGTGTCAAGTTTCGCTATGGTTGGCACGACCATGCAGACATGGTAGATGCTTCTACGCCAGTGACACGATTGTGTCATGTATGCTCTACGATTGGCACGATCGTGTGGTGTTGACAGAAACTTCAGGTTTTAAGCAACACAGTTGACACGATCGTGCCATATGTGACACGATCGTGCCAAACGGGTTTTGTGCCTGATGCAGGCCCAGACCCATGAAGCGGTCCAATTCGACCCAGTTTCAGATTTCTTTTGTTAAAGATCGTACGGCCACGATTCCAAACGACTTCAAGGGCTATTTAAACCCTTCTTTGGATTTGTTTCAGGAGTGAAGAAGTGTGTGAGATAGCCGTCATTAAAGTTTCTTCTTCATTCGTTCATGGAGATTGAGTGCATGGTTTGATGAGAGTTTCATTGTAATCTTCTTCTGGTGGATCTCTCTTTTCGGGTTAAGAGATCGTTTGAGAGAGCTTTGTGTTTCTTCTCTTTTGATGATGTTGAGATCTCCATTGTTTGGTGAGAAGAGTTTGAACTCCGAGTTAGACGTTGTTTGGAGCTTTCGTGTATGGAAGAAAATTGGGTGTATTTGCTCTGATCATATTAGTGAAAAATGTCATCGGGAAGCTGGACATAG
This sequence comes from Scilla litardierei, assembly GCA_030789695.1. Taxonomy (NCBI): domain Eukaryota; kingdom Viridiplantae; phylum Streptophyta; class Magnoliopsida; order Asparagales; family Asparagaceae; genus Scilla; species Scilla litardierei. The sequence continues at coordinate 32,284,824 of CM061133.1, forward strand.
ACGTCGTTAGCAGACCGAACCAGGGTAAACTCTGTGTCGTTCTGTGCTTGATTTGTTGCTTTCTTAATTAATTGCTTTTATCTTGATTTGGTTGGATGTATATCTACTACTATTGATTCTCTCCGTAAGATTGTGGCATATCAATTTGTTGGGTCGATATTCGTCTGTTTTACTGTTTTACTGTATAGGGCTTGAAGGACGAGTCCGCGGTTTTACGCATCCCCGACATCTAAAATATTCACACCTCTCGAACAGGACCAATCTTTTGAGATATGCAGAATTTTCCTTTTCCTTGATAGATATGTATACCAGTAAAGAAATTAATCAATTATCAATTAACTATATAATAGAACACTTCAGAACAAAGCCACATAAAGGTAAGGTTTGTACCTTAATTGTGGCAACAAGACCCAACCTGAAAGAGAGTATCAATGGATCAGTACTAGCATAATTAACTACTACAAAAAACACAACATGATACAACAGAACGTGGGAGCAGTTTACAGGGTATATGGCACAATAACCTGTAGCATCGGTAAGTTGGTTTTATGTTCTATGCTTTTCAGTAAATAAGCCAAAATCTCAAGACTTAACTTTCATATGAACAACATATGTAAGACAAGATTGCAAGGAGATCTTCATATAGTTCACCTAAATTCACATGAAAAATAGATTCATTTACGGAAATCCCATCTCATATTCACTTTATATGGACAAACAATGTACAAAAATGGAAACATTGTGAACTTGCTTCCGCATAAACTTGATTATGTGTATCCCTTTAGCTGCTAGAAAGACAGCTCAAATCTGCAACATTCTGACAACAAACGAAAGGAGGAGGTACAACAATACAGACAAAAACCCAACCACATTCAATTCACTCTAAACATTGCACCAAAATGGAAACTCAACAAACACTAACTTTGTACGAATGTAAGTTAAACATGAAATGCAATAATAGAACATGATAACAAAGCCCTAATGCCACAGAAAACATGATATTGGTGGCAAGCATTTCGCAACAATATCACATGGGTAATGACTGTTTATATGTAATTCTAACCCTCCAAGTAGCCAACTCAAAGAAATAATTAAGGAAAGATGACCAGAAAGATAGGGAAAAAGTGAAGGAATACAGACTGAGCTTCTGAAAAACATAAATCAGAAAAGAAGCAATCTCGGACAGCAGTCAGCAAGATGTCAAGCTTGAAGCCACATCTAAATCATAGAAGAATTCAAACAAGAAATTCGACACAACAAGGGAGAGAATGGCACGGAGTCATGCTATAGTGAGTGATATAATGAGTGAAAGAGACAGTAGACTGATAGGTGACCTTAACGATATTGAGTGAGAGCCAACAGTCCTAGAAAAGAATGAAAAATAGTAAAGGAAACATAGAGATAAGAGGTTACAACTGTAGAAGCTGTTAACGTCCCCACTTACATTTGAAACTGTTAGAAGGTACAAGGTTAATACATTACGTTCTTCAACAAAATTATTAGAACTTAAAAATGCCAATTGAATGGATTAGAAGCACTTTTGGTCCCTATTTATTAGAATACCAGAGATGCACCAAGCTGTACAAACTTTCATGGCATCAAACTTGTGAGCTATAATATCAAAACTTCCTGAGAGAGTAATTGTCACAAAGAGAAGACCCGATTTCCTTCACACACAATTCAATCAAGTTACATGTCAAGGAGGTACACCACATTAGAAAGTTCCTGATACATTGATGGAGAATTAGAAAGTAGAAAAATATATCTAAACACACTTCATTAGCTTTCTAAGAAGCTTATAAAAATATCGCTGGAGAGATTATGTAATGATTTCGGAGAAGGAAAAGTGTCTGATAACGATATTCAAAGGATGAAGATCATGTGAGATGGAGTGACAATTAGCATGAGAGACTATCCGATAAGAAGATTATGTTGCTACCACAGAAGGCTTGCAACAAGGATTGGCATTAATGTCCGTATTTATTCAGCATTAAATGTCTTATTTCATTGTAGTCATTAAATAAATTTGTTACCACCCTAGACTTTCATCAAAGGTTGGCATAAATTCTCATTTATTTGCATTCATCTGTTATCTAGGAGGATTGATAGGAACACAGTTTACAGTGCAAGGACTTGGTAAAGCCCTAAGCAAACATGAACTGAGGAAGTTAAAAGCATACATCATCTATCAATCCAACAGATAGGATAGATGACCTTGACAGAACTGAAGGTAAAATGAAAGATTCACATAGCCAACCCAAATGATCTATGGTGTAAAGGCTTCTCGTTGTGAGTCCTTTAATTCGTTACGAATAAACTTTGACATATTTGTAACAAGGACACATGATACATGTTGTGTGTTAAAATTTGTTACTAGTTGATGCACCGTCAGTTGGCCACATTCATGATTGAATAAAAGAAATCATTTTTCCCATCTGCCTCATAATCACCTTGTTAAATATAGTTGGCCAATAATGAAATATGCAACACCCGTGATAAATCTATTTCCTTCCCTCAACCCAAATTCACTCCACTATCATCAAATTCCCCCTTCCATACAAATCACTCAGAAAAAGAGTGATCGATGAGAAGTTCAATCCTTCAGGCCTTGTTTGGGAACGAAGATTAGTCATCAGACCTCCAAATTTTAGAACTCATGATAGGTTAAATTTTTAGAGGTAGCGGTGTTTGAAAACCATTTTAGAGGTTAAATACCTCCAAAATATTGGCTGAAAAGTATAGGTACTGAAAATCCCCTAAGACAAAAGGTTCATTTTTGGAGGTCATGGGTTGCTGCAACCCCCTTACCTCCACTGAACTGAGTTCCCAAACAGTGCCTCCAAAAGCAAGCAGCTTTCACTCGCCCACAAATTCCAGCAATATAAACTAGAACCGAGATGACTGGTTCAATTTACCATGGAAAACTTCGTTCCATTCTATAACCCATCCAGCAAACACCCAAAATGATAGGTCAACACAATTCTGGCAAATTGCACGGTTTTAAGTTCTAGGGATGAAAAACGAAAGAAGAGAGACGTCACAGTTCTGCTATAACATACAAAATTAATCAAAAATAGCAATACTCAGATGTTAGATCACAATATTCCCTTCCAATACAACCCAAAAAAATCCCCATTTTACACAGAATCTGCTAATATCCAACGAATCTAACAAAAAAATCTCATTTTAATAGCATCTTCTCTACCGACGCACAAAAATTTCTACTAGATTTGACATGGACCCAGATGGGAAATCCAACAATTAGATCCGAACCAGCCCAAAATATCAAAATTTAGCTTTTTAAAAAAAATTACCTATCGGACATCGTCGCGATCGTCCTGAAAGCGAGAATCAGAGATCGATCGGGGTTGGCCCCTCGATTCTGCCATCGGCCGAGGGAGGATGACAAGAAGTCCCCCTGAGCGCCGTTGGGCTTGGAGATGACGGTCGATAGTCCACCGTCAGTGAGGAGGGGGTTGGTGGGCCCGCCGACACGGACGGGGTCGTTGTCGCCGGACTCGTTGGCAAAGGTTCGCCACTCGGAGGTCTCATCGATGGAGTGGGCCTCGAGGACGAGGCCGCAGTCGAAGCAGACGGTGTCGCCGGCAGAGTGGTCAAAGATGACCTCGGTGGCGCGCTTGCAATCGGGGCAGAAGGTATCAGACATTGGGGAGGAATTTGAGGATTTTCTTTCCTATTTACTCTCTTTAGATCTCGATTTGGGAATTTTTCTGATCTCGATTTGGGGCTTTTTTCTCTTTTAATTTTTAATTTTTTTACCCCACTTTAGTTCGGAAGAATTTGGTGGTTGGTTTTGTGTTCGGGTGTTGTGTCGCCGAGAGCGCGCGCTGATTTGTTTGACACGAGAGGTCAAAGAGATTGGTCGGAAAATATCTTCGCTTCTCTGCCGCTACTGATGCTTGGGCGTTGGAAGATATGTTTGGGCTTTTAATCGGGGGGTGTTCGCTGGGTTTATATAGTGGAGCCCACTGGGCTTGTGGGCCCATGCAGAAGTAATTTTTCTCCTGTTTATGTTTTTAACTTGCATATTGTTATAGAGAATTGCTATATGCACCCCTACTTATAGGGGTGCATATATGGTTCAGTGCCAGATTTAACTTTAGATAGAAAAAAGTTAGAGTTATTTGGCAAATAAATTAATAGGCTTTCTAATTTTAGAAAACAAGAGTCAATGCACCCCTATGAGTAGGGGTGCAGATAGTTGTGGCCTTGTTATAAACGGGCTTTGAAGGCCCAACCCGTTAGTGTGTATCCACCCATTATGTAACCATATTACTATAAATACAGGGTTACGGGGTTCCGTAGCCGCCATGGTTTACAACACGTTATCAGCACGCTCGAAGCTAAGCCGAACCCCTTGCCGACGGACGAACGCGACGCGAACGGGCTTCCTTCACCGAACGTCGCTAGATCCGGCGGGTAGGATCTAGAGGTAACCCTAAGACCCTAGATCTAAAATTTCATATGCGCATATGTCTAGATCCAAAATTCTTGGATCGATTGTTTAATGAAAATCAAGGTTTTTATTGATTAAAAATCAACTTTTTACAAAAAAACGTTTTCTTTTGGAGATTAAAAATAGATTTTTTCCACTAAAAATTAGATTTTTATCCCCAAACCCCATGAAACCCTAGGGGATTTTCTCGCCGGAACGCGAATTCCCCCTAGATCTCGCGCCAAAACCCTCGCCCGCCGCCCGAAGCGGCGGCAAAACCCCCCGCCGCTGGACGGCGGCGGTCCCGCCGCCTGCAGCGGCGGGCCAACCCGCCGCCAGCAGCGGCGGGCCCCAACCCCCCGGCAGCCGCTCGTATCGGGCCCCCACCGGTGTGCGCTCATGCCCGGAAACCCTAGCCGCCTGAAGCGGCAATCCGCGCGACCAAAAACCCTAACTAGGGTTTCACCCCGAAAATTTCTTCGATTTTCAAAACTTTTCAGATTTAATTGCGATTTTTCCGTCAAAATCTGGACAAAATTACATGTGATTTTTTATTCATCGCATTTTATTCGGATTATCTGATTATTACACGTTTAATAATTAGGAAGATCCTGCGACCGCTCTGCCGTTAGTTAACTAACCTAACGGTGTATGACGTTGCCCAGTGGTCCAATAATTATTAAACGAAAAATTTTCATTTCCATTATAAAATTTCTGTGATGATTAAATGCATGTTTAGAAATTTGTATGCCTGCCACATATTTAATGATTCTGTGATGTACATTTCTTTAGCATGCTAAAATCACTAATGACATAGTTTAATGCCTGTAGCAAAACTGTATGTTTGATTTTTTTTAAATGCCTGTAGCATATAAATAGCATGTGTATACATCATACTTATTCGAACTTTGGTTAATTGAGCACAATTTTTTAGCTTACTAGATTTATATTATATGTATGATGTGCTCATGACATGACAATATTTTATGACAACAAACCAATAATGATTTCAAAAAGTTTAACATCATATCCTAGTTGACAAAATGAACCTGGAGTTCAAAACCAAAACGAACCTGAAGTTCAAAATCAAATCAAAAGTCAACCTCCTTTCACACTAATAAATATTAACAAGTACGATGGATTATACGAAAAACATTTATGCTTTTTCTTTTAGAAATACGCATTTCGCGGTAAATAGATCTCTCAAATCTACGGTTTGTATAAACCAATATTGACACCAGCAGTTGTCATAACACCGCCAAACCCTTTTGAGTAATCTCACGTTACAAGGTATAATTCTTGAATCTAACCTTATTTTTTAAGCGTACGCCCGAAGTCGTGGCTTAATAGATAAGTGAGAAATTATAAAATTCGTACCCACGTAATTGTTTCCCCTAGAGTATGATTCTATATCCACACAATACTTGAATGACTCAATAAAAATGGCCTGAAGACCATACTTGAGTTTTCAAATAGACTTTTAAAAGTCTATCATAAACTAGAAAAGTGGAAATATAGAAACTAACTCATTTCCCTTGTATAAGTCTACTTTGTAAGACCAATAAACATTCTTCCTTATAAACGAAAATAAGGACGACTGAAAACAGGGGAAGTCTTGAATAAAAATGAGAAAGTGAAGATATGATGTACCTCGATATGGAGTATGCAATGGCAACCCAATATAAGACCAGAAGTTCTGACAAGACCCATAATGCTTTTTGCAAAATTAATGGGCATTAACGTATGCCATATAAAAATATATACATATCTAGTCTAAACGACGAAAGTCAAATTGACTGTATGTATAATTCGCTACTTCCCGAGGACAAATAAATTTTGAAAATAAATTTGACCTGTTGTCATAATATGAGTCTAAAATGAGCACAATTGTGGACTTATATTTTATAGAACCCACATCATACTATGAAACTTGTTGCTCTAACATAATTATTAGTAGTATTCTCTTGCAGTATATATGTGCCTTTTACGCATTTTATTTTACTGTAAATGATTTATCATCCTGAATACTCCTAAAATGAGGATGTCATGTACTCTCTGAAACTTATAAAGTTTCAAAGGATATTCGTCAAAATGAAATCCCTAATGACTCATGAAACCAATAAAGCCTGAAGCTTTATCCAACTATGATCCACATAATAGTCATTGTGAAGATGTAATCCTTCACAGTTTGAACAGAGTTCACCTATTACCGGACAAAATTAACTTGAGCATTTTAATGGACGTTTAAAAGTCTCACATAAATTCGAACAGAGGAATTAATTTGGAACACCAGAAGTGTCCAGAATCGAGCAACTTTGGATCGATGTCACCCTGGATTGATGATGCAAGACATCATTAACCAGACGAACCCGAAGATTCTTCAAAAAGGGTGAAACTCTCATTATCCCATTCAAAAGAGAAAAATGATTACGAGATCATCTCCATTCACGTGGACATTGACTCTCCTCACTTGCTCAAACGAATTTAAGATGATATATTATCATTAGAAGTATGAGACCTTTAGGCCTCTTGAGAGTATTTGAGGGATAAAAGTGCACTCACACACTCCCTACATATGGCTGATGATGTACCTTAGAGTACTCATCTATATATCCTCTTTAAATGGTCATAATCAAAACCTTGTTATCCAACCGCAGTCTAGATTATTATTAATCACAACGGACATATTACATTACTGGGATATTGGTTGGGCTTTTACTTACCCTCATACCACCCTCAAAAATGCTGCAGTGGAACTTATTCATCGGGACTAACCCTCCTAGATGAATATGTTCCGAGATCCCCAAACGGGGGAGGCATTAGAGCACATCTTATAGATGGAGCCTTGACGGGTTCATATCCCTAGTTTTATGCTCAACTTCATTGAAGTCGAGCTTATTGCGGATTTTTGGGATAACACTGGAAAATCAATTTAACAACTGGAAGAAAATTGAACACCATGAAGCTTTGTGTTCACACCCAGTAATGGGTTATATGTAAATCATTAAAATGATTTAAACGGATTACTTGTCCACTAGAAATCCAGTTGTAGGTGACCATATGGGAACATGCAAACCATCAGAACGCCTCCTTAGAAACTATTTATATGAGCCTGATCACCTCATATAAACAGTTTCCGAGAACCCCTAACGGGGGAAGCGTTTAGTGCACATCTTATCGATGGAGTCATGATGAGTATACATTCTCATATCACCACTATAGACCATTTAAAACATTAATACATATGATCTGATTATCATGAATAGTGATGAGATCCTGAAGATCCACACTTATGAAACTGTTAAACAGTTATCAGACATAGCTACTGACAATATAAATATTGTCAAATTCACACATCCCTGCTACTAAAAATCCAGCTAGGATTGACATACCAACTATAATGGATGCAATCTACCAGTAGCAGAAGTGGATATCCTCAATGGATGAGAGGACATACCACTAGACCCTAAAACAATACTACCACAGGAAAGTGAGCTCATCTCCATATCCTCTCCCTTTCCAGAACCTCCAGAAGAGATAAATCTGGAATAAATTGAATAATGTACGTACACGGAGAGGTATTTGGATAAAACACACTTGTCGACAATTACTCACTTTTCATTTTGCCATTGATATCGTTCACAATCTCCGTTTCCTTGAAGCAAACGCAGAAATTTGGCCAAATTATGTGAAACGAGGCAATAATAAGTTGAGCTGGACTCACTTATGAAATGTGAAGTGTTTGGACCTGAAGTCCTGATATCAAAAGATATCAAACCTGTGGGCTACCGAGTATTGTATAAATAAATAAAATTGTATGCTATAAGCAAAACGCTATAGCCTTAGAGGTTTATTTCGCAGAAACCAGGAAGTAACCATGTAAGATGAGTTTAACTCACTTACAAAATAAATCAAACTGATGCATCAGGCTCCCTGGTCATGATTGTGAAACCCATGCGATTAGCAAAGATAATTTTAGGCTATGTTGCTATGGATGATGTGACAACATACCCTTATGAATAATCATCCTGAAGATGAAACCTTCATCCTGAAGATGAATAATCATCCTGAAGATGAAACCTTCATCCTGAAGATGAATTATCATCCCGAAGATGAAACCATCATCCCGAAGATGAATAATCATCCCGAAGATGAAACCTTCATCCCGAAGATGAATAATCATCCCGAAGATGAAACCATCATCCCGAAGATGAATAATCATCCAGACGATGAATAATCATCCAGCAGATGAATTACCATCCAGAAGATGAAATTATCATCCAGTCGATGAAGAAACATGGAAAATTGCAATCCACCAATACACCTACTGGTTGTATGGATGCACATTAAGACCCCTTCCGTTCGCTGGAAGAGGGGAAGGATATCCCAGGTCCTGAAGTGCCTTACTCAAATGTCTTTTGTACACTCCTTTATCTGGCAGTAAACACTTTAACCAGATACAGTGCAGCGCCTGCAGCGCACCACTGGACCAGAGATATGTAGCTTCTGCGCTATCTCCAAGGGTCAAGGATCATACAACATGTTAAATGTGTTTACAGATACATGTTACAGATCATCGCGATGACTGCAACCAAGAAGCGACCAACTCCTGGAGACCAGCAGAGCATGCTTCCAAGGCAACATCAATCCCACCATCCCGAGAGGCTCATCAATCCAAGAAGCAAATCATAAGTACGCACAGCCAGGTCCTGCAGTACCTCGCAGACACAGTGAAGACTGGTCAGAGACGTGATGCTACCTACCGAGTCTGCAGACCACTCCTCCTCAGAAGAGATCCCTCGGATTCAGTAACTGCCATAGATGAGCGATACTTGTATAGATGAGCGATGTCTTGTATAGGTGAGCGATGCCTTGTACTTTGTATCGGAACACTGTAAGAGATTGATGTATAGTTGCCTAGGAGATCTGCAAGCCTGCAGCTTGTACAGATCAGGGGGAGTCAAATGTAGTGTTGTACTCTTTTCCCTTGGCTATTGGTTTTTCCCACTGGGGTTTCCATAGCTAAAGGTTTTAACGAGGCAACCTCATTGACTCTGGATCCAGAAGTATCCACCCCCTAAATACTTCCACTAATCAGGGGAAGTTACGGAACCGTACTCTTTTTCCTTGGCTATTGGTTTTTCCCACTGGGTTTTCCATAGCTAAAGGTTTTAACGAGGTAGTTATCCCTAACTTATGATCCAGAAGTATCCACCTCTAGTGATATCCATCGATCAGGGGAAGTTACAGAGACTTGTACTCTTTTCCCCCTAGCCATTGGGTTTTCCCACTGGGTTTTCCTTGGCAAAGGTTTTAACGAGGCACGTACTCTTAAACTTGGGATCCAGAAGTATCCATAGACCCATGATCAGATAAGCTCTATGAACCCTGAAGCGTTCATCACGGCTTACAACAATGGATGGATAAGGGGAAGTGTTATAAACGGTCTTTGAAGGCCCAACCCGTTAGTGGGTATCCACCCATTATGTAACCCTATTACTATAAATACAGGGCTACGGGGTTCCGTAGCCGCCATGGTTTACAACACATATGCCTTTGTTAGGACCTAATTCAATATTAACAGATATTTGATATTAGTCCTTTAAATCCATTAAGTTACCTCAAATTACTTAAAGATTGTTTTTGCTCAAAATACTAACCTGATCATATTTAGGGCTTCATTACACCATGTGATGATCAATTTGCCTTCAGTTTATCTTCTTCAACCATTACACTTGCAACCCGTGTTTTTCCTTCAAAATATGTTTCTGAGGGAAGAGGGGTGGGTTAGTAACATAACCAGCTCTCCTCTGCTCAGTGGCGTAACCAGGATTTCTTTTTGCACTGGGCGAAGATAAAGATTATACAAAGAATAATATTTAAAATTACTATTGAATTTCTAACACGAATTTCATGTTAAATAAAGGTCACCATGTTGCAATTTCAATAATGATGGAAGTTTATCACCTCTAAGAATGTGCTTTTAGGTAATTATGTAACTAATGTGAAAAATAATCAGACTTATTTTTTATGTTTGGAAATTTTTTCTAGGGAAATAATTAGCATACTCGTGAGTCCACACTAAAAATGATAATGTTAACCAATGATAATATTGAGAAATGAAGATGAAAAAAGTCCTTCCCACATAAATGTTTTACTTGGATTAAAATATAAATAAAGACATGAAATCTTTATTAAAAATCAAAGAAAGATAAAAACATTCTATATTAAAATAAATACCAAATTCAATGCAAAATTCGGCTTTTCTTCCTTAAAAAAATAAAATACTGAATTTACATTGAATAGGAACGCAGCTCAACCAAGTTAAATTGGCAGTTTGTGATTTTAGAACATGAAAAATAAATTGAATGGATCTGATCATCAAAAAAGGGGAAGGGAATGTTTGCATGTGCTAGCCAACTAATACACATATTTTTCAATGTAAATTTACTATATTCATAACTTTGTTGATCAGTATCTTTCAAAGGGTGTAAACATGTAATCAACATACTGTAATTAGAACATTGACATGGTGAAATATGTAAAACGCCGAAAGGTGTAAAAGAAAATGGCTAAATTAAATTGTAGGAAACATTGGTGTCATGCTGCAATTAGAATAGTGACAGTGTCAAGTATGTAAAAAGCCGTAAGGTTTAAAATGAAAAGGGGAAATCAAATTGTAGGAAACATTGGTGTTGTACTGCAATTAGAATATTTGACAAGGTCAAATATGTAAAAAGTCGAAAGGTTTAAAAAGAAAAGTGATAACTTAAATTGTAGGGACATTGGTGTAACACTGCAAGTAGAATATTGACAAGGTCAAATATGTAAAAAGACGAAAGGTTTAAAAAGAAAAATGAGAAATCAAATTGGGTCAAATATGTAAAAAGACAAAAGGGTTAAATATGTAAAAACCAAAAGGTTTAGAAAATTAAAACAGGAACTTAAAATTGTAGGAACAATGTCTCGAACCAGCGACCATCAGTTTCACAAGCGCACGTGATGACCAACAACTCCACTACAAGGTAAAGTTCCTATGTATAAACAAATTTTCTTTATTCTTGCCCTGGGCAGCTGCCCAGGGCAATGCTAGTGTAGTTACGCCCCTGCCTCTGCTCTCTCTCTCTTCTCTCCATCACTCCCTCTCGTCCCTTTCACCACCACCACTACCGTTGACTAACAGTAAAGGTGGGCTGACTCGGATGTGAGGTGGAATCTCGTCAGCTGTTGGATGGCACCCGCGATAGATTGAACCCGGGTCGTGCAGAGCATGGGTCGGCTGGTGCTTGACCTACCTCTGGGTTGTAGATGACGACCCTTCGACCTTCTTACTGGGTCATGCCTCGAACGACCTGCAACAAAGACACTCGTTAGGGGGTCGGATCTGGGTTCTGACCCAAATCCCATCCGATGCTTAAATTAGTACCGACTTAAGTTGGCTCGGGGCCGTCAAGATCGATTCAATGGAGATTGTCTTGATCTGGTCTCACCGAGCTTTTGGAGGAAGAAATAGTAAAAGTGAAAAGAAAGAATTGTTGTCAGAGTACCTAGTATCAAGTATCTATGGAGTGTCCCCTTGTACTATTGATGTTCTATCTATTTATAAGTAGAGCTTATCCTTTCAGTGTCGTTGGAGGATAACCGCTTACCATAATGGGGGCGTGATTATCACTGAAGAATAGATGTAACCGTTGTCCACTTACCCAGTCATCAATGAGCCCATTATTAATCGCTTCCTGAAGGCTCGGAAGCTCAACGGACAAAACATAGCTCGACTTTGATTGTGCGTGCGGGTAACCTCCTCGGTGGGCTTCGTGGGCTTAGCGGACCAGAATGTCTCACTTGTGGGCTTCGTAGTGAGAATATCGTCATCTTCCTTGAGGGCTGCCCCGATGCTGTAACAATGTCCCACATCACTTGGACCCGTAAAAGTCGTCAATTGATGTCAAGTGATGCTATACCTCATTAATTGGGCACGAAAATCGAGTCGGAAGTATTTGAGTTTAAGCGTCAAAACCCTCTATTCCTTTGATTTGGCCATTGCGTCAGCTCAGATGTCGAGATACAGACGCATATGGATCGTCGACACGTGTCCCTCTGCAAAAGGGTCGGTCTTGATCACTACGGGATATTCTTCTTTAATAAGGAAAATGTAAGAGGCGAATTTTCTTTCAAGCATCATCTTCAAAAGATTCTTTAACATGGCTTCTTCTTCGGTGACTCTTACCTGTGTTGGACCTTCGACTCCTGTTCCTCAATGTGGCATGGGGAAGGTCACAGTTCCTGATGTAGTCTCCAAACAAGCTTACCTAGTAACAGACGATCAAATCCCGGGTTTTCAAAAGAAGTGTGTGTGCTACAATTATCAGATTCAATTACCGTGGGTGGAGAAAAGGATATGCTTTCCTAGCGACTGCGAAGTGGGAGTGTACGTTAAAGCCTTTCATCACAGGCTCCGCTTTCCCATGCACCCCTTCATGCTATGTGTGATGAAAACATTAAGTGTTTCCCTCTACCAGCTAATGCCTAATTCTGTGGGCATTCTGGTTAGCTTCATTGTTTTGTGTATACTGAACGGTGTTGAACTATCCATGAGATTGTTCAACTACTTCTTCAAATTGTCCCCTCCCACGCCCTCTGGTTGGTTTGTGATCACCGCTTGGAGGGATAGAAAGCTGTTCAAATATCTTCCCAGCTCCAATCTGAAGTGGAAAGAACAATTTGTGTTCATGGTATTCCCAGGCGTGGCAAGCTTTCTCACTAAGTGGGAGAATCCTGAGATTGTCATGCATGAAGAAAAATCCCTTTCTGAAGAAGAGAAAAAAAACTGCTGCTCTTTTGCTGGAGTTGTCAAAACGAACTAGATCAACGAAGATGCTTCTGTCTAACGAGATGTTGCTTAAAACCATCTGGGTGAAAGGTCGTATCTTTTTTCCACACTTAGCCTGATTTTCTTCTTCTTGAATTTCCTCTCTTCTTTGCAAATATGGTTGGACAAGAATATCAGGTTGAATCGGATGTACGAGAGGCACTTCATGCTTCCCTTCGAGATGTTGAAGAGGATTCACCTCTCCATCAAGCGACTCCCTTGGAGGATGAGCCAGCCAAAGCTGCTGAAAGTTTAACAATGGTGGCTCAAGAAGTCCCTCGATCGATCCAACAGATAAAAAGGAGAAGGAAACAACCCATGGTCAAAGTCGAGAAGACTGAGATCAAGACAACGAAACAAAGAAGAAGGCTCTTGTTTTGAGCTCGGGCACATCCGATACGAATGTTGCTGCCGCTTCGACCCAGGTCTCCAAACGAATTTGGGCCCAATCATCAAAGGAACCTTCAAAGAGTTTGACTCCCTCTTAAGAATTGTGCTTCCATAAGGATTCATGGCCACTATGTGGCTTACTCCCTCAAGAGACATTGGCGGAGGACATTCGCTCGAAGTTTAGATTGATCTTTTTGGAAGATAGCTAGGTCATCTGTCACGCCCCGCTTCCCAAAAACAACGGAGGCAGAGCGTGCCTAGGCCCGCTTAGGCCAGAGCTAAGGAGCCCTGACCCAATAAGCGTCTGTGTGGTACCAAGACGAAGGTACAGGTCCCTGCATGTTAGTACAGAACAATAAAAGTACAAGAAGGAAAGAACATCACATTTTATTCCAACATATCAAAAGTACCAAGTCTCAACGCCCGAAGGGCTACAACAGCAGAAAAGTAAATCTAATGGTGCAAGCACCCAACCTAGACAAGGAAACAAAAGGTGCTACACACCCAACTAAAAGTAATAAACGTCTCTGAAAACTGCAACGAGGAGTCTCTAGCTCTGGTCCTCCTCAGGATCGTACTCGGGATCAACGCTCTCCGGCTCCACGTCAGCTGGCAAGTCAGTCTCCTCAACGTACTCTGGCTCAATCCCTGACGTACAACACCAAAAGAAGGAACTGTACGTCAGGTAAGGTCTACAAGAACAAGGTTAGACCAAACTACAAGTGCACCAATTACTTAACAACGGTTTACTGGTTGATTAACATGCTGAGGTTTTAACAACAGAAGTACACGCAACAGGAAAGTAAACACGACAAGTAGTGGTCGTAGCGAGTGCTACCGACCACGGGACTAGCCTACAGGTGTCAAGATAAGACAGAACACGGAAAGCCAGACATGACAAGACAAGACACGAAAAGGGTTCACGCCTGTTCGGTTCGAGGGGGATCAGACCCTCTTGCCGCTTGCACGCTCAACCCTACCCCAAAACCCCAAGAATCGTGACAGGACAAGGGATCACTTGCTCTAGCTTGACAAGTGCCCTATTGCTCTCTGAGCTGTGTATCAATACATGGGATCACCTGCTCTAGCTTGACAGGTGCCCAATTGCCCATCGGGCTGTGAACTAGTACAAGGGATCACTCGCTCTGGCTTGGCGAGTGCCCTATTGCCCAGCGGGCTATGAAGACGGAACGGGACAAGACACGACAAAACAGGAGGGGTTGTACTAGGGTGTCCACAACTCACACACACGCATGTCAATCCTATGATGTCAAAATTGTTGTTGTTGGACTCAGACTTCGTTGTCAAGTCTGAGCCATCGAGGGCGTCCCGGACGCTATCATTTCACGTCCGGTTCTCATGTTTCTAAAATAGCAATTCTAACAAGACTAAGGCCTAAACATGGCCAAGAACGCAAGTGGTACACTTACCTATGGTGGCGAGTGCGTCGTCTCCCCGGTACGTCTCGTCCAAACGTCTCGTCGGCGGAAGAGCGTCTGAAAATCGTGACACGGCGATGGTGTCAGTTCATGATTCAGAATTCCTATTAGGGTTGTGTCTAGGTTATCGGGACTAACCTAATCGTCAAAGATCACATTTTTAATGCATTTAACCTAATCGAAGATCTATCCTATGTGCACATGCATAAAGTCCATTCGTCGATTTCTACGGTTTGCATAACGTTTTAAAGAGGAGCGGAAAGTAAATTTAATTTGATTAGGTTGCTGATTTTAATTAGGGTTTGATTATCTATTGTGTGGGTTACTACGAATTTAGGGGACCAACCTGAAAATGACGATTGCACGAAGATCCGGCGTCAGATCTGGAAAGGTGGAAGCTTTGCGTTGTCCGGAAATTTCTAGGCCGCGGGTAGCGAATCGAGGAATGTTGATTGTTGATGATGACGTTGGCCTCCGAAGGTGATGACGAAGATCTTGGCGTCTCCCGGGGTCGTCGTCGTCGGATCTGAGGTAGGAACACCACGCGAGAGGAAGAAATGGATCTTGGAAGAAAGAGTGCGGCCGGAGCTTGGCCGTGAATCTTAGATCTGATGGGAAAGGAAAAACAGGAGAGGGGAAAGGGAAATGAGGAAGAAGAAAGGAGATCGGATTGATCTCTTGAAGGTGGAGGGCGCACGGGAGGAGGAGGGACTTAGGGAAATGAAGGAGATAGGTTGGGGAAGACAATGGCTGGAAATAATGAGGAGAAGGGAAAAAGAACCACGCACTTAAATAAGAAAACGAAACGGCGGCTAGGTCAAAACTAGGGTTTCGGGGGTCAGTTAGTCGGTCTGAGAAGGGTGGTTGACCGACTAGTTTGAGAACTAGTCGGTCGGTCGTCTAACTGTGACCGACTAGAAGGCAAACAGAGAACAATGTCGGTACAGGATTGATAGATTTAGTCGGTCTGTGAAGGCTCGTCGACCGACTAGTTTGCAACCTAGTCGGTCGGCCAGTGTTCATTGACTGACTAAAGGGCGAAAGTGGTCGACATGAAGTTTTGAAAATTAGTCGGTCTGAGAAGAAAACTTAACCGACTAGTTCGTCAACTAGTCGGTCGGTATTCGTTCTTAAACCGACTAAAGATAAACAGTAACTCGACTGCATGAAATGATCTCTGACTTAGTCGGTCTGCGAAGAAGTGTTGACCAACTAGTTCGACAACTAGTCGGTCGGTGGATGAACTTAGACCGACTAAGCGTAACAGTAACTCAGTGGAAAAATCTGACGTAAACTAGTCGGTCCATGAAGACTTTCTGACCGACTAGATTGACATCTAGTCAGTCGGTCCTTGTTCTTGAACCGACTAAAATGCACACCAAGTCTCCAAATGAAGTGCGAAGCTTCGGGATGGGTTCTAAGGACTCCTAAGATGGGTCTGGCTCCAAGACAAGGGCGTCATGGAGCACGCTCAGCTCCAGATGGGGGAAAAAGATACGGAAAAGAAAAGAGAGAAGACGAACAATCATATATATATATATAAATAAACATCTTCATACAGAAACCAGCCGTTACATCATCCCAGGCTTCGGTCGAATGCTCCGGGGAAGAACTCAATCTACCTCCTTTTCTAGTGGGAAGAGACGAATCGACATTCCTGAGTTGTGGGACCACTTCTCGGCTTGTCGAGAATTCGACCCTTCCCCAGGATAGGATCATAATAGAAAGAGTCTACCACGAGAGGATTGTCGCATTCGTGGTTCAGCAAAATCTTCAGGTGAATAATCTCATTTACCATCAATTCGAATTTAGGTATAAGAGTTAACTTCCTTTCTCGTTTATATGCGATTTTGGCTGCCACCGAACTACGTCTGTAATGGCCCATAGTGCCATATACGTTAGGGCCTATCTTTTTGTGTGAAATATAGTGTATGTGTGTTTGAATGCGTGTGTAGTGTGTGTATTGGTATATTACTATATGTGCGTTGTATATTGATGAGGACGATGTGTGTTGTAATAAAGATGTGCTAGTAATAGTAGTAGGATGGTTAGATTTTAGTATTACTGGATTTCTTTGCTATGTAGTGTAGGGTGTTATTAGTAATGTAGTATGGTAATAGTATTATTAGTATTATTATTATGCATTATGAGCATTATTATTTATTAAGTATTATTACCTTTTGTGTGTAATAGGAAATGGGTTATGTAAAGAGGATAGTGTGAAGAGGGTTGTGGTTAGGGGTATTTTTGTAATTAGTGGGGGATGTGTGCATAGTAGGAGGGCAAACTTGTAATTAAGTATGTGGGTGTATATAAAAAAGAGATGACATGTGTAAAGATATTTTTAGGGGAGAAATATTTTTAAAGAGGAATGGTAAACTTGTAAATGAAGACATTATGAAAGGGGGGCTTCTACATTCTTCCCTTCATACTTTCCTTTTTCTCTTCTTTTCCTTTTCATTTTCTTTCTCCTCTCCATTTCCCAGCAAGGGCCGAATCCCCCTCTTGCCCCAAAACAAAAAAAAGAAAGAAAGAAAGAAAGAAAGGAGAAAGAGAAAGAGAAAGGAAAAGAGAAATCAAGGAAAACCAAGGAAAGGAGAAGAAGAGAAAGAAAAGAGGAAGATCAAAGGAATTAAGGAAGGTGGAGGAGAAGAGAGGAAGCTTTCTTTGAGGTAGGATACCCACCTCCACCTATTATACGTGTACATGCATATTTTGTAGAAAGAACTTGCCTTTGTGTGTTGTTGGATCTGTTCTTGAAAATTCCAGCAATTTGTCCTCTTGTTTAGCCGTGATTTCTGCTCAAACTAGATTAAATAAAAATCTGAAATAATTATAGTCATGTAGATCTCGAAATCCTACCCCAAAATCATTTAAATTATGATATATGTTTAGTTCAATAATTAGAAGTAACAATTTCATCTTTACAACATGTATGTATTTCATTCAGTCTGGACACAACTTAGCAAAATTGAGCTCAGTTCTTGCACACTCTATAGAAATTAGTGTTCTTGATCTCATTGTAAAGATAACAACCTGCTCTACAACTTTTCCAGGAATCTGTCTGAAAATCAGTCTTGACAGGTTTCACCAAACAATTCACCATAAATCATCTAGTCCATATTTATGCATGAAAATATATAGGTGAATCCAGTACTACTATATCTTCAACTTTCATTTAAGGAGTTTTGGCAAATTTACAAGGAAAATGGATGAAATATGCTGATCTTTATGGCTGTTGCGCAATTTCCAACAAGCTGAAGTGTTATCTAGTGTTTCAAATGATGTGTTATGGTTAATTTTGTTGCTATCAGAACAGAATGTTATCATTGACTGAAAGGAAGCTTCATGATGCTATTTGTTAATGATATTGCTTGTGTGTTAACACCATGTTAATGATGCCCTTCAAGTGTTTGTGGAAATGCTTCAATGAAGGCAAAAATTCAGAAATTGAAAAATGTGCATGTGATAGCATTGGCCTTGAGCCACATAGATGATTGATGAAGTTAGAGGCTTGAATGACATAGATACACTGTATGTGTGAATGGATGATGTGTTGTGATAGAGGGCATGTCACGTGAGTGCATGACCCTATTTCTACTAATGGACAGCTAAGGCGATATGTGCACACATGCCATCATGACCCCTAACGTGTCACATATGGTGTTAACCTATAATTCTGAATATGCCCCAATCCTATCTAATGAGGGTGAGTTAGTAAACCCGGGGTTTAGGTGGAAAAGCTGAGTAAATAAAGGATATGAGGTCTGGACCCTAGAGGCTGGGGATGTGATTTGTGATTATTCCCACTCGCACTTACCGGGAGTAGTGGTTACGTGGAAATGTGATGATGTGGTTTGGTTGTAGAGATAGATATGTGGAGATCCTCACTTCTGCCAGGGGATGGGGGAGCTGAGAGGCCCGGTGTTGTACAGTGCCCGTGTCCACTGCGTCGTGTGCATTTTCACCCCAACTTTTGGGGGTGAAGTCCAGATCCTTATATTCATAGTTTACTCAGGTTTTCCAATAAAAAAGTGGATAAATGAGCTTCTTAACTTATTGAATAAGCTTACCAATAAGCTTGTGGCACTAGCCTGGCTTGAGACTCTCGTAGTCCCTTGACAGTTACAGTTGGTTGCGATACGTGTCACTTGACTCTTGGCACCTTGTGTATTTCCTTCTTGGCCTATGCCTTGTCATTATTTACTTTTGATTCCTTTACTTTATATATGATTCGTAGTACTAACTCTCTTTTGTAGCAACACACCAGTGCAGCAGGTACGTTTTCCTACTTTTACCTTAACATTATATACCTATGTCTCCGTTTGCATGCTATGGTATTGCACTTCATATTCTATGCATAGAAGCTCATGCCTGTAGATGGTATACTACATGGAGTTGGGATATCCTATTGGGACACGTGTTGACGTGCCCCCGTTGAATTTACAGGCGTTGGCTCTTGGAGTTGGTAGCAGGTAGAGCAGTGGAGTCTGGTGGAAGAGTTGAGATTGTGGGGTAGGGTGGGGAGATGAGATAGAGAGTTGTTGTACTTGGGGTTTTATTTGTGGGGGTAGAACTGAGATGGTGTATCAGTTATTCCAGTATGTACATGTGGATGATGTACTTTTAGTGTTGTGCTCTGATTGGTGTTGTTATATTCTGTGTTATTCTTTGGTTATTTGTTGTCCGTGGTTGGGAACATCACATGTGCTACCCCAGCAGTGCGCAGTGGCCTGCCGTTTTCCTTTGTATTTTTCCTCTTTTTCCTTCGTTACACCCGCTACTCTGGGAGAACCTAGGACGGATTCATACTTTCCGGGTATCTTGGGGAGCGGGGCGTTACAACATCGACGTTCTTTGGAGGTGGCTAACTATGAGGCCCATAGAATGAGGCGAATGGAATCCGCCGAAAGAGCCATCGAGCAGGCGAGAGTGAAGCTGCAGCGATGGAAACTTTGCAAAGCCATGCTCAAATATCAGGTGAGAGAAGATGAGCGAGAGCTAGCCAAGGCTCGTTTGAGGGAATATGCTCTTAAAATGGAAGCCGAACAACGATTGTTCTAGGAGGCTTCATTCAGGAAGGGACCCGAAGATCAGCTTCAAGAGGAAATTGCCCTGAGAAAATGGACTAAGGAACACTTGCTCGAGAAAAAGAGGAGGCGTGATGCAAAAGAAGCCAGGACTCTAGTTCATTCACTTGTCAACCTGCAAGGGCTTGACATGAAGTAAATCACTGAAAGGGCTGTTCAAGAATACAAAGACAATCTGGGCGATCTGGATGAATTATACAGGGCGGGCTTCGCGCGGTGCCAACATGAAGTAAAGCAGATGTTCCCTGCTTTAGAGGTCGATCTCAATCGGCTACACGTGCCCTTAGACAATGACAAACCTAAAAGACCGTCAGATGAAGTTGGTCATGCTTCACTCGAGGGAGCAGCCACTTGTCTGAGGAAGCCATCATTTTGATAGATGAGGCAGCTAACTTTGCACCTTCTGGGGATCAAGGAACCATTGTTTCGACTAGAGGAACAATGGAAATGTACTTCCCAGAAATCTGTCTCAAGATTTATCTGCCCCTTAAACCCTCTTTCTTGTATTAGGAGGTAAATTTTAACTTTTTGCTGAAGGCTTATGAAATATTTTGTTGTTAAAGGAGCATGAGCGTCGTATGGCAGGTTGGCCCCTTTCAAAAAGTCATGTATTGCAAATAATAAATGCAATGGGTGAATTGTTGAACAACGTTTCTCTTAACTACGAAGGGGGTGATCCCTCATTCATCAAGAATCATTAGGCAGCGAGGGGAGTCCCCACTCGATCTGCTTTTGACGGAACTCGTTTGGTGGTAAGGAGCATGGCTCCTCGACTTACGGTCGACGAGGGTCGTTTGGTGGCGAGGGGTGTGGCCCCTCGACTTACGTCCGACGAGGGATGTTCGGTGTTCGGTGGCGAGGGACGTGGCCACTCGACTTATGGCTGACGAGGGTCGTTCGGTGCCAATGGACATGGCCCCTCAACTTACGGCCGAGGAGGGTCGTTCAATGGTGAGGGGCATGGCCCCTCGACTTACGGCCGACGAAGCACAATAGTCACACATGTTATTTGTCCAAGATAATGAGCATTTTTTAAAAATAAAGCAATTTTATTCATTCGATAGATTAAGAAACTTTTAAACAACTAAAATAAATTCATACATACGTTTATTTCATGAGGGGTGGGCGACACATGTCACCATCTCGAGCTTTTACTCTAGCAATTTCTCCTTGTAGCATAATCGACGATTTTAGTAACAGGTGATTCAGGCATGTGTACCTTTTCTTTGTTCTTTTGCTTTAAGGTCCCCTCCTTCGCTAGTGTCGTCGAAAAATTTCTTTAGATGTCCACGCTTGACAAGTGCTTCGATGTCCCTCTTCATGGTCCAGCGGTCGTCTATGTCGTGGCCCTTGTCATTGTGATACCTGCAGAATTTAAGATCGTATCTTTTTTCATACCTGTTTTTCTGTATTAGAGGAGGTTGGTTTTATAGTCTCTCGCATTTGGAAGACACTAGGACCTCAACTCTAGCGGTGTTCGGCTTCGTAAAGGCCTCATTGGTCGAACGTTCCTTGCCTTTGGGGCTCTTATCGCGTCGACGCCGGTCCTAGAATTCTTGACGGGGACTGTCACATGGCTGAATTTCTTGCCTTGTTTCTCCACGGTGTCTTGAAGATATATACCTTTTGGCAGTGATTGCCTCTTCGGAGAACATGAATCGCTCTGCCCTTAGGAATAATTGGTCAATCATGTTCTGTAGATGTTGATTCAGAGACTTCAACAAATCTTCACAGTGGTTGCCCTGAGTGAGAGACACAATGACTGTATCATTAGTGGAACCATTGACTTGAAACTTTTCATTGTTGAAGTGTTTAAAGAAATGTAGCACTGTTCCATTTTCTCATTGTTCCAAATTGAACAAGTGAGCTGCCTTTCACTTCTGTCTTCGGCCTGCCATAAATTGTCGACAGAAAACTTGGGACAAGTCCTCAAATGACCCAATGCTGCGACTAGGTATTTTGTTGTTCTGCTGCCTTGGTCAAAGTTATGTGAAAGGCACGACATTGGTACGCTCGTCGGCCCAGTGCAGCTCCATCACGTTTTGGTATCTACAGACGTGTTCCCATGGATTGCCCATACCATCGTACCGCTTCAGGGGAGGTATCTTGAACTTGGGTAGCCGAGGGGTCGAAGTGATATTCTCCTTCAAAGGATTACATCCATAGTTTGGTTCAGGAGCAGATGGGTCTGCCGACAGGTGGATGTGTTAGAGGATTTGGCATGGCCTCTTCCCATATGATTGGGAGAGTTTGGAGCACACTTTCATTTTTTTCCCACTTGTAGGCCTTGGGGTAGGGATGCGTCTTTGCTCCTGGCTGTGACGGTCCCTTACTTGTTTCACATCACTGCGTATGGGACGATGAGAAGTTCTTTCGTTGTTTGAGGGTTCCAGGCTGCGCTTCTGTCTGTTAGGGCAGTTGTCGCCACCCCTGTGGTTATTCTGGCTACCATCGTCGTTGCTGATCTCGGTTCGTCACCGAGATGTTGGAGTGGTATTAAGCAATGGGTTGGCCTGACACTCCAAATTTGACTCCCCAACCCTCTGACTCCTCGATGCAGGATGTGCCTCACCGGGTGCCGGCATCGAATTTGGGGGCAGAGGTGGTTGTGCCACAACCTCCGGCACTGTTGGTTATGTGATCTTCTTGATGGCGATAGTCAATGCCGTAAGGCTGGCAGTGACTAACTAAGTGAATGTGTCGAACTATTCTTGCAAAACCATTCGCAAGACTGGTCTCCCTCCTGAAGAAAATCTAGCATCACCTTTGATAAGTGGGGCATCATCATTTGTGGCGAGGATCGGACCAGTGTTGTTGGGTCAAGTCGACATGGTTGTTGGGATGTTGACTGACGTTTCCCACAGATGGTGCCAATTGTTGACGGATGGGTTTCAGCTAACGGTAAAGGTGAGCTGACTCAGACGTCTCTGATGAGGTGGAACCTAGTCAGTTGTTGGATATGACCTGCAATGGATGAAACCCGGGTTGTGCAGAGCAAGGGTCGAGCTACTAGGCTGGTGCTCGACCTACCTCTGGGTTGTAGATGTCGACCATTCAACCTTCTTACTGGGTCGTACCTTGAACGACCTGCAACAAATACACTCGTTAGGGGGGTTAAATCTGGGTTCCGACCCAAATCCCATCCGATACTTAAGTTAGTACTGACTTAAGTTGCCTTGGGGCTGTCAAGATCGACCCAATGGAGATCGTCTTGATCTGGTCTCACCGAGCTTTTGGAGGAAGAAATATTAAAAGTGGAAAGAAATAAGTATTGTAAGAGTACTTAGTATCCAATATCTATGGAGTGTCCCCATGTACTGTTGACGTTCTGTCTATTTATAAGTAGAGCTTATCCTTTCAGTGTTATTGGAGGATAACCGCTTACCATAATAGGGGCATGATTATCCCTGAAGAATAGATGTAACCGTTGTCCACTTACCGTTTCATCAATGAGCCCATTATTAACTGCCTCATAAAGGCTCAGAAGCTCAACGGGGAAAATGTGGCTCGACTTTGACTGTGCGTGCAGGTAACCTCCCCGGTGGGTGTAATATCCCGTGTTCATAAATATGAGTATGGTATACGTATTCTTGGACGTATTCCTGTGTATTAATATTGTGGGTATTTTCAATAATTTTCTTTAATTTTTATTAAGCCAAAATTATTTTCAAATAATTTTAAACATCATTGGTATTATAAAAAATGAAGTTATGAAGTGAAATACATGGTATATCAAGGGGTATTTGGTATTAGTAAAGTATTCCTTATATTCTAATTAATTAATTTTGTTAAATTATCATGAAGACACCTACGTCCCCTTATGTGTCATTGCCCCTTTAATTCTCACCTAATACATTCCACCTTAGCCCCTAAGGTGTCTCCTTCTTAATCATTTGCAACCAAAACTTGCCACCTAGCAAACACTTGTGACATGGAGGTGATGATGAGGCTTGGATGAAAAATTGAAAGAAGAAAACAAGAGGAAAGAAAAAAAGAAAAAAAAGGAAAAAATGTCATCCTCCACCACCTTGCTCCCCTCCTCCACCATGGCCGAGCCACCACCTTGCTCCCCTCCGCCACCAGGCCGAGCCACCACCTAGCTCCCCTCCATCTCATCTTGCGCCATTCTCATTCCACAATACAACCCCAATCTCAAATCCCTTTCTTGGTGCTTGGGAGCTTGAAGAAGAAGCTAGTGGATTGAAGGAAGCCGAGGAGAAGAGGGCCAAAGCTTAAAGATTTTAGAGGAAGGACATCTAAGGTAGGATTCTCTAACAACCCTAGTTGGGTCCTACGCTTAGAATATTCCATCTCCACCTAGGTGCTATTGCATTTCATGCATGATAGATTAAGTTAATCATTCTTAATGACATTAGTTCTCCATTTTGATGTTGCTGGAATTTGAGACATATTCTCATGCTCTTTGTTTTATTTTTATGTCCTAAACTAGAACTGAGATTGAACTGAAATTTTTATGGCAAGGGTAATACGTTATTAGCTACAACTTTCATGTTGAAATATTTTTCAAATTCGAACTGTAATTATGGATACAAATTATATCTTTTCTGCATGTTAAATTCAGTCAGTTTCAGACCCATGTTGCTACAAAGGCCACGGTTTTCTTTGTAGTTATGCAAATTGAGTGTTCTTGGTGAATCCGAAAAGATAACATCTCAATTTACAACTGTAACCTAGGTCATAATTTTGTAAATCTACCTGTAATATGTCTTAAACTGTGATGTTTAAAGCACACAGATTCTTCCTGAAAAACAGATTTGACATGTTTCACCAAATAAATCATCATATATTACACTGTTTGTATTTATGCTTGAAAGTTTATCAGTGAAACCCCAACACACATATCTTCAACTTTCACTCGGATGAAAATGTCATGTTATATGTAAAATTTGTGACATATTTGCTCAGTTTGTGACTATCAATTGACAAAAACAGAATCTGAACTATTGAGTGATTACCATATCGGTGCACATTTTCATGTTATACCTCTTTAAATGTTGATAGATGGACACATATTTGTTAGTAATGATAATATGGTAGTTGTTATTAGTAGTTATTGTCATTGCTGTTGAGTATTGGACTCTCCACCTTGATTTTGATGATGATCAAACACAAATCATTGTGATTAACTCATGTGTTTGTAGTTAGCTAAAAAGCCACCAATTAGATTCAAGAAGATCAAAAGTGACTACACGTGTTGATTCAAGTGGAGGACTTGGTAGATCAACAAAGGTGAAGCATTGGCTTGAAGAACTCAAAGGCTACCTCAAACCTCAAGCCAATGGCATCAACAAATGAATGGAGATTCAGTCCAAAGAGAAGATAGGAATGGATGATCAAAGACTATGAAGAATTATGGAGATCGTCGCCAAATTACTTTGTACATCTCAAGCGACGTCCCAAGACTTCTTAAAGCGCGTGATCGTGTGCCTGAACCTTCGTTGAAGCTCAAGGAGTATTAATGAAGTCAAGGGATTCAGAATCTTCATGTTGAAGCTTTGAAGACGGTTTGTCGTGTTTACTTTTATGTATTCTAGCTTCGGTTTAGTAGAATGTTAAGCCTTGAGTAGTACTTGCCTAGAAATATTCATATATATCATATCCTATCTCTAGGATTGCCTTAGAAGCCATTAGAAAGTTTCCCGAAGCTTAACGCTTCTTTTCTCGGCTTCGTTTGCATCTTAGTTGGTTCAAGTAGAAGAACCAACCGACTAGATGACGATCTAGTCGGTTGGAAATCCTTCTTGAACCGACTAGCCATCCTTGCTAGATTCAGCCCATTCACTGTTGATCAATTAGTCGGTCCAAGAAGGTTCACCGACCGACTAGATGACGATCTAGTCGGTTGGAGATCCTTCGTAGACCGACTAGTTATCCTAATAAATTCAAGCCTCTTTGTTGACCAATTAGTCGGTCCAAGAAGGTTCACCGACAGACTAGTTGTCCAACTAGTCGGTTGGGAATCCTTCTCAGACCGACTAGTTCTACTAGTGAAATTCGACTTCTTTGCTGTCAACTTCTTAGTCGGTCCAAGAAGGTTCATCGACCGACTAGTTGTCAAACTAGTCGGTTGATGGTTCTTCTTAGACCGACTAGTTCTTCGTCTTCTGGATTTCACTATCTTTGATGTCTTCCTTCTAGTCGGTCCAAGAAGGTTCACCGACCGACTAGTTGCAAAACTAATCGGTCAGTGATCCTTCTTAGACCGATTAAACAGCTTCAGAAATAGAGTCGTTGGGCATTTAATGCCACGATTTTTGTGACCATTTTGTCTCTTCCTATATATCTTTGAGTTGCTTCAACCAGGGATCTAAGGCTGAAATAAGAGACATTTTCACATCCAAGAGAAGAGCCATTCAACTCCATTTCTAAGCTCTCACATCTCACAAGAATCTCTCCCTTCTCTTTGAGCCCTAATTCCTCAAGAGAGATTCTCATTCTTTGTGAGCTACTCAAGCTAAGAGCTTGAATCCAAGTCACCAACTTCACCCTAGCCATTTATTGATGTCCATCTTGGTGGAGCTAGGGTTTGGTGCTAACTACTTTATCAAAATCCATTCTTGCCCCCAAATTGGTAAGTATTTCTCAAGGCATAGGATTTTGTGGTAAGAGCTTTATATTTCATTCTCTATACATATATATTGTTGTATACTCTCGGTTGTTGAGAGGGTTGGCTTGATCCCAAGTTGTGGGAGTCAAGATTTCTATTTTGCTCTCGGTTTGTGAGAGTGTGCTTAGTCCCAGGTTGTGGGATTAAGGTCTTTGCGTGTTCACAGGTTGTGGGATACACGGACATCGATTGTAGGTCGATTGCACTTGTGGGGTTTCCGCAAGTGGGCTAAAGGGAAGCTCTAGTGGTTTTACTAGAGTATCCGGAGGGGATCCGGGTGTTGCTCGATTAGGGCACCGGGAACAAGTCGGGGAGACTTGGGTGGCACCGAACCAGGGTACATTGCATGTTTGCATTGCATTCTTCCTTGTGTTGTTGATCACTTCTTTCATTCCGCATTTATTGGTAGTTATTGTAAATACCTTATAATTCTATAAAACACTATTCACCCCCTCATTGCTTCCCTTGTGATCTTGATTTTGGTAATAGACATTATGTACACATACTTTGTTCTATTGAATGATGTTATTTCTAATGAAAATTGGATGTGGCTTAGTATGGAATTGTGATGTGTTGAAAGAAATCATTGTTAAAGTTGAATCATGTGATGAAAGAAAGAAAGAAATGGAAAGATGTGATTGCGGTAATGAGATCGTGGAAACGAATGAAATAACAGAACCATTCCATAAAAATTGAGAGTGGGCACCCGAGCGTAATAACTTGGAATAACTCGGTCTACCTTGAGGTAGGTGAGTGTTCCAGATTCTGGGTTTGGAGGAAACACAGGTAAACTTTAGGAGTTAAGGAGCGGACAGATGATAGATTTCTCACTCGCCTTGTCACTCCCGTGAGGGGGAGTTGACTAGAGTAAGAGAGGCTGGTGGTGTACTCGTGATGCACCATGACGGTAATTGATGGTTTTCTCCGTTTGTCCCATGAAAAACTGAGATTTTTCTCACTCCCATACCTTACCCCGTGAGCGCCACTCCCAAGTGTAGGAGGATGTCAAGTAATAAATTTATTTCCGGTGAGACCGGGTCGGATCACGGAGACAAGTCGTTTTGCAATCGCAAATTCAATTGATGTAGGAAGGGTAACGGCGGTTAACAACCAACTATGCTAACGGGGTGGAAGTGTGTGTGTGAAAATGTGGGTGTTTGAGACCAACTACCAAATCAACATCCTCGGGCAGATGAATCATGAAGACAAATAGGCAAGAAAGCTTGTGTGATGTGTGAGAGTGTGGTTGTTAAGCATATGGATTCAATCCGGGGATAACTCAATTGTCTTTCCGGCTAAGGAATGAGCAATCGGTGGATGTGTCATTTTATCAAACACTTGGTGTGCAATGAAAGTATGGTATGGAAAATTGAGATAATAAACAACTAAGCATACATGAGTGGTACCACTAGGCAAACTCCACTCTAGGGATACCCACTAGGATCCCTAACTCAAAGTATATCTCATCAATCCTACCACATAAACATTTAAACATGCAAGATTGAATAACCATAGCTCCACAAACACAAATCAACACACAACCACACAAGAAAAATATCTAGCTCATTACAACAAGAAAAGATGGATTTTTACTTCTAAAAACATCATCCATTATCATTACAAATCACTAAATCAAAATACAAATGGAGAGGGAAAGAGTTCACCAAGATCTCCAAGGAAACCCCAACCAAAACCCAATTGCTCCTCCTTGCTTCTTTGTTGCTCCACCAAAACCCTAACCCTAAGATGAAGAATGAGGAAGAAGGAATGAGGAAAAAAGAGGGGAGGAAAGCCCAAGAAATAGACTCAGAATTTCGGGTCTGAAAACAGCCCAAACGGGTCGAATCCGCGCCAAAACCCGCAACTAATGCCCAAATCTGCAGAAATTTTCAGCACCGCCACCCTGTCTTGCGAAAATTCTAGAAAAATCATTCGACCTCGGATTAACGTGTTCCAGGCGGCGATGGAACCGTAACAAAGTGTACTCTAACAAAAAAATATTACTTGGCCGAAAAATACACTGAAATGATAGTAGATTTCTTCACAAGAGGGGCAAATCTGCAGAAATTTTCAGCACCACCACCATGTCTTGCGAAAATTCTAGAAAAATCATCCGACCTCGGAATGACGTGTTCCAGGCGGCAATGGAACCGTAACAAAGTGTAGAATACCAGAAAAATATCATTATATCGGAATATATACTGCAATGATAGCAGAATTCTGCACAAGAGGGGAAAGCAGACTTTCTAGCCCAGAAATTTTCAGCACCGTCACATTGTCTTCCAAAAAATACAGTAAATTGCTCCGACCTCCAAAAATTCTGAAAAAATATGTGTTGGAATCGGGACTTCACGAAATTCAACTGAAAAATAATAGAAGACCAAGATGAATATGCTAATAAGCTGTAAAAATTATGTTTTAAGCATATAAAAACGGTAAGCTCCAATATTAAGTGATATCATCAAAATGCGCGTATCGGAGCCAATATGAATACAAATTATGCACAAAATGACATCTAATGAGGGGTAAAATATACAATATTGAACCCTAATCACACCCCCAACTAGCTTTTTGCTAGTCCCTAGCAAAACAAGCGATATATTCGGATTCACAATATAGCACACATCAAACTCCACAATATTCATGTCACATGAAATTTTTTCAATATAAACTCAATTCCAATATACCAACTCATAAAAGAGAACAAATCCAAAACCAAAACTTCAATATGGCTCAAACCAACAAAGTACAAGCAAAGTTTGCATTCATTGAGATTAAAACATAAGCGTGTCATAGTATCACAATCTTCAAGAACTTGGCCAAAAGTAACACTTAGCTTTCTTAATTCATGGAAGTTTGATATGTGGATCATGTTTATTCATGTTTTTTAATATGAAACTTAGAATGACCCATGTAACGAGGGTTCAGTCAATGACTCCCAAATCAGAAGATTTTGGGGCATTGGGCCAAAAAGGACCCAGCGGACCTAGTAACTCGAATCACCTAAGATTCACTTATTTTTCTCTCATGCACTCCCCTAAATCCTTTCTTTCGACACGAATCCCCAATGTTTCATGAGGACCCGGCTACTTGACAAAACTAGAAGAACGATGCACTTATTCTTTTTTTTCTTTTTCTTTTTCTTTTTCTTTTCTTTTCTTTCTCTTTATTTTCTTTTTTTTTGATCCAACACACCAATCAACCACTCAAGCATAAACCAAGCGTATATCCAAGGCCAAATTCCATCAAATTGAACACCAAATTACACTAATGACTTAATCCAACTCGTGCATCACAAAGTTTGCACAAAACTAATCCAAACCACATCGAAGACAAAATTCATCGAATTATGCACTATTTTTATGAATGGCATATTAAAGTTGATCCCATGAAGAAAAAGCAATAAAATGCATGACAATCACTATTTAGGAGTTTGAACATAAGGTTTGAATCCAAATGTATGCATGAATATGAAGCATATAAGGGACTAAGCACAAAGCTAGAAAATGAGCAAGGATGGTCAATTATATGCTCGCAAGATATTGGTGATGTCAAAATGGATGTCGCCAACAAAAAAAAATTAAAACGAAAATAACTAACTAAACATCCTAAAACCACCTACTACTCTCCCCCCAACTAAAGAAAACATTGTCCTCAATGTTGAAAAAGTAGAGGTTTATTGAAATAAAACTATCCTTAAAAGCATAGAAAGTGCATTAAATTAAAATTTCTATACTACTAGAAGGAGATCACCGGGGCAAAAGGAGGATCTCGGATGTATAACGGTGATGAAAGTTGCTCAATTAGATCTTTACGCTCCTCCGCCAGCGTCTTCCCTCCACAAATCACTTTGGAACCTAGCAACACACCAACAAGTGCTCCCTTCATAAAATTTCCAATCATACCCTGCGAGAGAGAGGTTGTGTCAATCCAAAGCCGACACCGTTGCCTTTCAACAAAAGTGATCCAAATATAGTCGTCAACATAAGATAAAGAATTTAAATCAAGTTGACGAAAACTCCCTAAAGTGATTGCGTCCATCTCCATATGATGCATGCCCACGGGGGAGAGGAATGATGGATTTTGGGATAAGATTGGGGGAGAGCATGGTTCGGACTCCACCAAAATGATTGATGAGCTCGTGGCCCTACTAGTCTCCTCCTCCACTCCATCCAAAATTTTACGCTCGTCCTCTCCATCATCACACAAATCTCCTGCAAGAGAAGATGAATCCAAATCAGATAATAAAAGTTTTTGAGTGGTTGGATTACCTTCTCCCAAGCAAGAGGCAAGCAATGCGAGACTGTAAATGATCTCCTGAATATATTGGCTCCGAGTCTCCATGCTCCGCAGAAAATATCGGGATTGAGCCTCCTGTGTCTGAATAAGCAATTGAAGTTCCTCGCCCAAGGGTTGCAAGGGTGCGTCCACGATTTGCTCTCCTTGGTCAAGGGATGCTCCAATGCTATCGTGATATGGCGCTAATGGATCACTCCCTGAAATCCCATCCAATGGTCGTACCATATCCTCCATGAACTCCAGGTACTCCCAAGCATCCTCAGGTGACATGTCAAATAGAGCTCCATCGTCCAACATCGCCATGTAGTCCTGCATCTCCTCCCGCAACCCCTCGTAGAAAAACTGGAAAAGATGGTCTATCGTGAATCCATGATGTGGACAGCTACTTAATAAATCCATGAACATCCTCCAAGCTTGATGGAAGGATTCACCGTCAATTTGAGTAAAGCCGGCAATTTTGAGCTTCAAAGAAGTGGTCCTGTGCAAAGAAAATGAAAGTGCATCATACAAAGAATTTATGCAGTTAAAGTCTATAACTTTTTTTTTTGAATTTTTATAAAAGAAAATGAAAATAAAGATAGCGAAAGGACTCAAAAAGTGAAAAATAAAGAAATCTCAAATCAAAAAGTGAAAAATAAAGATTTGGAAAAGACTCACACTAATAGTGGGAAGTATCTCGCCAAAATTTTCAAAATCAATCGAAAATGTAAATGCAAAAACCGTTGTCCACGACAACGGCGCCAATTACTTGAACGCGTCTCAAGTATGTGATGCTTGAGCGCTACTCCCAAGTGTAGGAGGACGTCAAGTAATAAATTTATTTCCGGTGAGACCGGGTCGGATCACGGGGACAAGTCGTTTTGCAATCGCAAATTCAATTGATGTAGGAAGGGTAACGGCGGTTAACAACCAACTATGCTAACGGGGTGGAAGTGTGTGTGCGAAAATGTGGGTGTTTGAGACCAACTACCAAATCAACATCCTCGGGCAGAGGAATCGTGAAGACAAATAGGCAAGAAAGCTTGTGTGATGTGTGAGAGTGTGGTTGTTAAGCATATGGATTCAATCCGGGGATAACTCAATTGTCTTTCCGGCTAAGGAATGAGCAATCGGTGGATGTGTCATTTTATCAAACACTTGGTGTGCAATGAAAGTATGGTATGGAAAATTGAGATAATAAACAACTAAGCATATATGAGTGGTACCACTAGGCAAACTCCACTCTAGGGATACCCACTAGGATCCCTAACTCAAAGTATATCTCATCAATCCTACCACATAAACATTTAAACATGCAAGATTGAATAACCATAGCTCCACAAACACAAATCAACACACAACCACACAAGAAAAATATCTAGCTCATTACAACAAGAAAAGATGGATTTTTACTTCTAAAAACATCATCCATTATCATTACAAATCACTAAATCAAAATACAAATGGAGAGGGAAAGAGTTCACCAAGATCTCCAAGGAAACCCCAACCAAAACCCAATTGCTCCTCCTTGCTTCTTTGTTGCTCCACCAAAACCCTAACCCTAAGATGAAGAATGAGGAAGAAGGAATGAGGAAAAAAGAGGGGAGGAAAGCCCAAGAAATAGACTCAGAATTTCGGGTCTGAAAACAGCCCAAACGGGTCGAATCCGCTCCAAAACCCGCAACTAATGCCCAAATCTGCAGAAATTTTCAGCACCGCCACCCTGTCTTGCGAAAATTCTAGAAAAATCATTCGACATCGGATTAACGTGTTCTAGGCGGCGATGGAACCGTAACAAAGTGTACTCTAACAAAAAAATATTACTAGGCCGAAAAATACACTGAAATGATAGCAGATTTCTTCACAAGAGGGGCAAATCTGCAGAAATTTTCAGCACCACCACCATGTCTTGCGAAAATTCTAGAAAAATCATCCGACCTCGGAATGACATGTTCCAGGCGGCGATGGAACCATAACAAAATGTAGAATACCAGAAAAATATCATTATATCGGAATATATACTGCAATGAGAGCAGAATTCTGCACAAGAGGAGAAAGCAGACTTTCTAGCCCAGAAATTTTCAGCACCGTCACATTGTCTTCCAAAAAATACAATAAATTGCTCCGACCTCCAAAAATTCTGAAAAAATATGTGTTGGAATCGGGACTTCACGAAATTCAACTGAAAAATAATAGAAGACCAAGATGAAGATGCTAATAAGCTGTAAAAATTATGTTTTAAGCATATAAAAACGGTAAGCTCCAATATTAAGTGATATCATCAAAATGCGCGTATCGGAGCCAAAATGAATACAAATTATGCACAAAATGACATATAATGAGGGGTAAAATATACAATATTGAACCCTAATCACCCCGTTCGGGTAGGGAGTTACGAGAGGCCCCTCCAGTGCCCGTGTCGCTGGTTGAGGTACCACTTTTCACCCACCCTGGGTGAAATCCGGCTCCTTAGGGTCCTACGATTTACTCGGGTTTCCGAATCACATTTATAACTGAAAAGTCTTTGAAGAATAATGTTCAAAAGAAATACCTTAAATTATTATTTGCGATTGTGCATTTATCGTGCGTCTTTTTCTTTTATGCATATCAGTTCTACATTATTTTCCTTTTTACTCAGTACATGCAGTATTGCCTGTTTTACATTATGCAGTTCTTTCTTTCAGTACATGCTTGTGAAGTTTTGCCTTACTTTATGCATTAGTCTGTAGTTATGATTGTCACTAGTAGTTAGACCTTTGTAGTGTAGAGCAACTCTGAGATTGGTCCCTACCTAGAGTAGTTAGGTTTCCTACTTGGTCACATTGTGACGTATCCCATCTTGTGGTTTCAGGTCTGGTTTGATATCAGGAGTTGTGTCATGGAGCTGGAGTATTATATTTTATGTGAAGGTTGTGTACTTGAGAATTGGGCAGGAGAGTGAGATGAGTTGAGAGTGCATTGTACCTTTTGGGTTTTGTTTGGTGAGAGTTGTAAGGTGATGTATATGAGGTTTTGTACATGAGAATATTGTAAAGAAAGAGATTATGTGATATTGATGATGTATAAATAAAATCAATAAGTTTTCATTATCGTCTTTTGATTATTTCTCTGTTGTTCATGTGTTATTCTGGTTATACATCGTATTTAATTGTTAGTCTCTGGTGTGTATGATTGAATCAGTACATGTACTTCCCAGCACATGCACAGTGGCCTGCTGGTTCAATTGTAATTCATATTTCTCCTCGTAACACTCGTCACTCTTAGATCACCTGGGACGGATTCTTACTATCAAGGTATCCTGGGGAGCGGGTCATTACAGTGGGCTTCATGGGCTTAGTGGGTCGGATTGTCTCACTTGTTGGCTTCGTAGTAAGAATATCGTCCTCGTCCTCGAGGGACGGCCCGATGTTTTAATAACCACCATCATCATTTTCTCTCCCCTATTTCTCTATCTTTTATTGGAGCTGTCACCTTCACCTAATACACATGGAACATACTGAAGAAGGCAATGGCATCAACAAAAAGGTTTACTATATGTGGGAAGAGGAGGCTGGACAACTTGAGGGCGAGGGTGAAGCAACACCTTTATGAAGGAAATGGTTGCCATATTCCACCCTAAACTCATCACTAGAATATATCCAGCAGTGCGTTTGTGTTACCGTACATCCCCACTTCACCTTTGACCTATCTTGGCCAACTGAGTTTGATGGATTTCAACCCCTTCTTCGCCAACACCTACTCCTTTACAACATGATCATTACTACGCTTCTTATTCCCTAACTTATCTGGCTAGCTTTCATTCACGTCCCTCAATCTCAACTCTTCGATTTCTGATCCTTCACTTTCATTCCTGTCTGAACTCATCATTTGTAACGACTGATTTTTGTATGATTGGATTATCAGTGTGTTTTGCTTGTGATGGTGGGTTCTCTCCTTGTGTGGTTTCCATTTCCATAGTTCTCGCTTTCATTCATCTCGTTGAGATTTCCTAGCTTTCGTTTTCATTCCTTTTGATGTGATCTTCTAGCTTCTTCCTTAGAATCATTGAACTCGGAGTAAGTCACTCGTGACGAGCTTCATATCGATCATATCTTAGCGATAGGTTGATCCTAGAAACCTTAGAATTCATCCCGGACCTTCGCGCTCCATTTTGAGACTTTTCGTGCACGTTAGTTGGTTCAAGAAGATCAACCGACCGACTAGATTGCAATCTAGTCGGTCAGAAAATCAACTGGAACCGACTAGTTCATTCAATCAATTATTTAGGAGTTACTGTTTACTCTTAGTCGGTCTAAGAACAACCATCGACCGACTAGATGCTAAACTAGTCGGTCAGGAATCCTTCTCAGACCGACTAACTCTCATTTCCATGATCTCACTCAGAATTCAGCATTTAGTCGGTCAATGAACACTCACCGACCGACTAGTTCTCAAATTAGTCGGTTGACAAGCCTTCACAGACCGACTAACTCATAGTCCAGTTTTCCTGAGCGAGCTACTGTTTACTCTTAGTCGGTCTGCGTTGATCAACCGACCGACTAGTTCCTAAGCTAGTCGATCACCAATCCTTCTTTGACCGACTAATCAGCCCAGGAAACCATAGTTTTGCCCTAGCCGCCACACTTTTCTATAAATACGCCCCAAATGTTTTCTTCTTCTTCCTCATCACCCCACACCCTAATTTCTCCCCCATTGAGCCCCCTTCTTCCCCAAACCATTGATCCTTCATCCCAAGCTCATCCATTATCATCCAAACCCTCATTTCACACATCCTACCTCTCCTCAACCTCAAACCCTCATCAAATCCCCAAAAGCCTCATCCAAACCCATTTCTCCAGATTTTTCCCCATTTCCAGATCTGAGCCGGATCGTTCTTCCGTCGCCGTAGTTCTCGGCATCGTTCCTCCGCTTCTTCACGGGTAGTATTCTTCCTTTAATAATCTCATAACCCACACTTGGTATTTGTGAAACCCTAATAAAATGGATCATTAGAAATCGTAGGGTTCGATTGTGAATACGGATTAGTTACCATTCTAATGTTGTTTTTCCATGACAGTGATCCATTCCCGTAGATAACAAATTTGTGTGATGTGCCTTCGTTGATCGTTCTCCTCGGTGCCAGGCAAGTGAAACTTGCCACTCAGGGTTTGGGCCATGTCTTAGGCCATTTGCTTGTTATAGGCGTAAAAGAGACTAGGCGACGAAATGATACTCACCTAGGCGCAATTTCAGGAACTAGCTTGACAACGAAGCTAGGACCGTCATTTATCATGTTGCATAACTATCATGTCATGTTTAATTTTGATTAACGGTACACGAATTAATTGTCATCCATGCTATCCATGTTGTATGTCGCATTCGTAGCACACGCTACCATACTTGTGTTTCCTGGCCCGTGTTCCAGAAGCGGGCTACGTGAGTTGGTTGATAGCCAATGCCCGATCTACTCGTTTACCGGCTAGGCACCTGCGTTGCAGGCATAACCCTACGCCATACTTGTTAAATACACTTCCTGGCTCGTGTTCCAGAAGCGAGCATTCCGTGTTCGGGGTAATTCCCTGGCTCGATACACGTGGAGGGGTAGAGATAAACAGTCACTTGAGCTTAGGGGTTGGCCCGACCAGCCACTCTAGCCAACAGGCGGAATCTCTGTGCACAACTTGTTTACTTGACGTGTTTACTTGACGTGATCACTTGACGTGATCACTTGACGTGAACCACTTGACTTGTACTTGTCCGTGTTTTACTTGTAAAACTTGTTATCCATGACATACTTGCTACTTGCTACTTGTACTTCCCTTTACTTGTCACTTCCATACTATACTTGCCATGTCATGCATACTATAACTGCTAGGATGCTAGTTTTACCTTTCCTTTAGTTTCCTTGCACAAGTCTTTCCAGACTTGCTGACATGTGCCCCTCTCTCTTTTGGGTGTCACATGTTAGACCCAGAGCCAGAGCTTTGTTACAGGGGATATGGTGTTGCTGATGCTGATGTTTGCTGTGGTGGTGAGTGGACACCAGGGGCCTGTCTTGAAGACCACTCGTGTCCACTTCTTTGTTTAGGTTTGCTGTTAGTTGTTGGTGCGTGGCACCTTTGTATGTATGTTATACCTTGTTGGCCATGTTTGGGCCTTGGACTCTTTTCCTTTTAGCCTGGTGGCTTTTCTGCGATATTGTAATTTGTTTATGGACATTTGGAGATTCAATAAAATGTCGTCTCATTTCCTTATTATCATTGTTGTTTCGTTTCGCTTTGCAAGGACTTGCCATAATAAGTGTTTTTATACGCTTATCAGACTTGGAGCTTCACAGCTTCAAGTTTGTGCGGACCTTCTCACATCTCGCCTCCACATCTTTGGGAAGCGGGGCGTGACAGGTTTTATTGGTGGCCCATGCAGGTCCATTTGCAAATGTGAACTATCGGAACAATGATAATAATTATGGAATGTCCATTAAATAAATTAGAACATCCAATTTATAAGCCTTGAGTCTAGGTTTTTTTAGCGTTCCTATGCCTTAGGTAGCTGGTAGACGTGTTAGGGCATCTGTCTCAGCTTAGTAGGAACCCATTAGATCAGGACCCTAGCTAGACTTAGATAGACGTCTGTGCTTGCTAGTTAGGAATCCTTGATTGTTAGCTAGACTCCATGTTAGTGATTTGTTTGATTGTCTTAAGAGTTACCTTAGTGGTTCCCGCCTAACTCTGGCCATGATAGACTCCTAGGGTTTCTTTAGCCGTTCGCTTGGGTTCATCGATTTCGGGCCCAACAGAACATGATCTTGATTCTCTTAGAACCTTCCTAAGATCTATATATTCTAACCCATTAGAAGCTTTAGTGTTAAGGTTCCCTTGGCCTTTAGTTAACCCGATGATTAGAACCCCCCCTGATTCAATCTTTCCTGGTCACTACACTTTGGTGTTACTGACCGTAGATCTTCATCATGGTTTTCTTGCATCGTGATTTAGGCGCATTCAATTCACATAAACCACTTCCCTTGTCCTCAATTCACATGACCACCTCATTACAATTATCCTTGATCTTTCAAATGTTTTCCGTTGCAAATCTTGATTCTTCCAAAGTTATTTTCGAATGCTTTCCTTATTTGAAGTTTCACTCAATTTAAATTTTGTTCTAAACTTCTTTAAATATGTCTCCCTAAATTTCGTTGGAGTTAAAAGTCGTTCTTGAATTTTGAAGACTTTTGGTCGTAATTTTAAAATTACTATCTTGTACTATTTTTTCTAACAATGTATCTTTCGCATTTCGATTTTTTTTAAACTTTATTACTATCCTGATGGTTCGATATACCGTCCCTTTTCCTAACTACAAAAATTTATTTTAACCACTTATCTTACATACCTTTAGGGGTATTTTTCCAAACTGAATGGACTTCAACTAATTTTTGTATATATCAATTATAGGTTCGTCGTACTCGTACTTCAAAAGTTTTTATACCAACACGTTCTTCTGGCGAATCCTTATTTCCCTAAAAGTATCTTCGATCTTCTTCTTTCGTTAAGTTTAAATTTGTTCGAAACACTTTTGATATATGTAAGGTTTCATGCTCCTTCGCCGACTTAAATTATTTATGTTTTTAAATATCGAAACTTGTGTTGAGATTTTTAGATTAGAAGTTTATAATATTTTCAGCATATACTTTCGTATCGATATAAATGTCTTGTCCCTTTTCATATACCAATTTCATTCTGAACCGTATTTCTATTTTCCTAACTCGATTCATAATTTCTTTTCTTACTTGTGCCATTAAAATTTTATTCGAAAACACCTCGTGCTTACTCTTAATAAACTTTTCAAGTCCCTTTGGACTTCGGCTTTTAGCAAGTCGATTTTATGCTCAACATTTTCCATATTTCAGATTTTTGTAAAAAAAAAATTACTATTTCGAAATCATTCCTGACTTAGACCCTTCATAAAACGGTTTAAAAGTTTTAATACTAACTTGATGAGTTTAAATATCCTTTTCTCTTTCCATACTACTAAGATATTATCTTTCCATTCACCATACACACTTTTAAGATAATTTCTAAAATATGACTTCAATTATTTTTATATATCGGTACCACGTTCGTTTTGCTCGTACATTAAGATCTTGTATAAATCAATTTTGTTGGCAAATCCGGATTTCTCTAAAAGTATTTTCGATATGGTTTATTTGGGATTTCTCTTCAGTTTTAAGATTTGGAAAACCTTTAGCATGCGCTTAAATTCTCCACACTATACTTGATCTGATTTCAATCTTCGAATCTCAAAACGTTTCCAAAATTTTTAGGTTGCTGCCACATAACATTTCTGACCTATGTTTTAATGTTCGAGTAAATGATTTCCTTTTTCCTCATGATGATTTTATATAAGCCAATAAACCACTTTTCCTCTTATTACGTATATTCGTCTCAAACTCGTTTTCAAACAACTCGTTTATCGACCTCTAAATAATTTTATACAAACGAGGACTCCGACTTTTTGAAGTACAACGGTCTTCGA
The DNA here is from genome assembly GCA_030789695.1 of Scilla litardierei. Taxonomy (NCBI): domain Eukaryota; kingdom Viridiplantae; phylum Streptophyta; class Magnoliopsida; order Asparagales; family Asparagaceae; genus Scilla; species Scilla litardierei. Next base: position 32,324,482 of record CM061133.1, read on the forward strand.
ATTCACGTATTTTAACTTATGTTGTTTACACTACCTTCTTTACGTATTCCTTAAGGGTATCATTGCATCATCTTTCCACCTAAACATTCACAATCTTACCCTGATTCCCCTAACCAAATTTGGCTCATTATCTTCGTCCTAGCTGAACCCATGTTTTTCGATCTTTCTATTCGTCATGATCTAGGTTCGGTTCTTTCCTATTGTCTAGCCCATAGAGCTTGTCGTTGCCTGTGTCAACCTTGTTATAGTTTGGTGGGCCCATTAGTTAAGTGGTTATGTCGTCGTAGTGTCGATTTCGTGGTGTGTATATAGTGGTATGGGTGTTGGCATTTGTATGTTGTGTGCAGGTAATTTTCTGCTTGAGTATGATGTGATATACGTATGATAACAGAATGATAATCTTGATTGGTACTACTTGTTTTATGAGATGTCGTATGCGTGTATATCAGGAGGTATACCCGACTATTGCATCTCTTAAACTTGTATGTAGTGGATGTGTTGATATGGTAATTATAAATGGATGGATATAGTGTGAAAATATGTGATACGTGGATGTGTATGCCTTGGAGTGGTATTGGTGTGTGTATGGATACTGTGTTACACATATAAATGTCATGCTATGATTTGAGTCTCACTCAAGCTTGAGTGGGTATACTCTATGTACTTTGGTATAATTGTATGTGGTGGTGAATAGTGACAGATGATGTATGTATGGTGTTTGAGTTGTTTGTGCTTGGTTGTGTTACGCACACTATTGTGGGTGGCTATACCAATATATAGTTATAGGACTATATGTGAGGTGAAAATATGGTGAAATATTTGCATGTATTTGAATGACTAAATAAATGTGAAATTATTTTCAAATAAGAGAGGCCTGGTTATTTTCTTATAGTAAGTAATAAGTGTTTATTGTTGTATAAATATATTGACTATATATATGTGATTGAAATACGTGTATGAAATTGATTGACTATAATAAGTATGAGTGTACTATGTGCATGAAAATATGTGTGTAGTGGTAGTAATATTTGATTTCTAGTGCATATATATATAAGCACTCGAAATGAAAGTACTTGGTTGAATTTATGATGTGATATTGGTTGAGGGTAGTTACCAGAGCGACTATATATATGTTAGAAAGTCCGAGGACGGACTTTATTCTAAGGTGGGTAGGATGTAACGACTGGTTTTTGTATGATTGGATTATCAGTGTGTTTTGCTTGTGATGGTGGGTTCTCTCCTTGTGTGGTTTCCATTTCCATAGTTCTCGCTTTCATTCATCTCGTTGAGATTTCCTAGCTTTCGTTTTCATTCCTTTTGATGTGATCTTCTAGCTTCTTCCTTAGAATCATTGAACTCGGAGTAAGTCACTCGTGACGAGCTTCATATCTATAAATACGCCCCAAACGTTTTCTTCTTCTTCCTCATCACCCCAAACCCTAATTTCTCCCCCATTGAGCCCCCTTCTTCCCCAAACCATTGATCCTTCATCCCAAGCTCATCCATCATCATCCAAACCCTCATTTCACACATCCTACCTCTCCTCAACCTCAAACCCTCATCAAATCCCCAAAAGCCTCATCCAAACCCATTTCTCCAGATTTTTCCCCATTTCCAGATCTGAGCCGGATCGTTCTTCCGTCGCCGTAGTTCTTGGCGTCGTTCCTCCGCTTCTTCACGGGTAGTATTCTTCCTTTAATAATCTCATAACCAACACTTGATATTTGTGAAACCCTAATAAAATGGATCATTAGAAATCGTAGGGTTCGATTGTGAATACGGATTAGTTACCATTCTAATGTTGTTTTTCCATGACAGTGATCCATTCCCGTAGATAACAAATTCTTGTGATGTGCCTTCGTTGATCGTTCTCCTCGGTGCCAGGCAAGTGAAACTTGCCACTCAGGGTTTGGGCCATGTCTTAGGCCATTTGCTTGTTATAGGCGTAAAAGAGACTAGGCGACGAAATGATACTCACCTAGGCGCAATTTCAGGAACTAGCTTGACAACGAAGCTAGGACCGTCATTTATCATGTTGCATAACTATCATGTCATGTTTAATTTTGATTAACGGTACGCGAATTAATTGTCATCCATGCTATCCATGTTGTATGTCGCATTCGTAGCACACGCTACCATACTTGTGTTTCCTGGCCCGTGTTCCAGAAGCGGGCTACGTGAGTTGGTTGATAGCCAATGCCCGATCTACTCGTTTACCGGCTAGGCACCTGCGTTGCAGGCATAACCCTACGCCATACTTGTTAAATACACTTCCTGGCTCGTGTTCCAGAAGCGAGCATTCCGTGTTCGGGGTAATTCCCTGGCTCGATACACGTGGAGGGGTAGAGATAAACGGTCACTTGAGCTTAGGGGTTGGCCCGATCAGCCACTCTAGCCAACAGGCGGAATCTCTGTACACAACTTGTTTACTTGACGTGTTTACTTGACGTGATCACTTGACGTGAACCACTTGACTTATACTTGTCTGTGTTTTACTTGTAAAACTTGTTATCCATGACATACTTGCTACTTGCTACTTGTACTTCCCTTTACTTATCACTTCCATACTATACTTGCCATGTCATGCATACTATAACTGCTAGGATGCTAGTTTACCTTTCCTTTAGTTTTCTTGCACAAGTCTTTCCAGACTTGCTGACATGTGCCCCTCTCTCTTTTGGGTGTCACATGTTAGACACAGAGCCAGAGCTTTGTTGCAGGGGATATGGTGTTGCTGATGCTGATGTTTGCTGTGGTGGTGAGTGGACACCAGGGGCCTGTCTTGAAGACCGCTCATGTCCACTTATTTGTTTAGGTTTGCTGTTAGTTGTTGGTGCGTGGCACCTTTGTATGTATGTTATACCTTGTTGGCCATGTTTGGGCCTTGGACTCTTTTCCTTTTAGCCTGGTGGCTTTTCTGCGATATTGTAATTTGTTTATGGACATTTGGAGATTCAATAAAATGTCGTCTCATTTCCTTATTATCATTGTTGTTTCGTTTCGCTTTGCAAGGACTTGCCATAATAAGTGTTTTTATACGCTTATCAGACTTGGAGCTTCACAGCTTCAAGTTTGTGCTGACCTTCTCACATCTCGCCTCCACATCTTTGGGAAGCGGGGCGTGACATCATTGTCTGAGCATCCAATCAATCTTTCCTTTATTATCGATGCCAGAGCATATCATAATCATTAGCCCAAATGCATTTACACCCTTATGATGGCCTAATTGGTCGAGCTACCCGTGACTATGATTGAACATTCAGTCCCAGATATGTAATGGTGTCTAATTGGCTTTGAGATCTAATCATTAGAAAAGTGGGAGTATAGGAAGTCAAGCAAGTTCAGGCAATAGAGTATGTGGTACCTGTTAGGAGACGTGTATGCCCTCAAGGCAATTTATCTCTGTGTATATAAACATCTTGTTAGAAATAATAGTAAGCTATTTGGTAAAAATTTACCTAAGTAAACAATAATGCAGTCTTCATTAGAACTTAGGTAAAGTCTAAGACTTAATGTGAGGCCAAACAAGTATCGAGATGGCGATATCGATCATAGAGAAGTGCTTGACTGTTTGTAGCATAAGTCTAAAACTGTTTGTGGTCATATGTTTCAAGAAAAGGATATCGACATATCGGATAGAATATTATGTCTTTGTCTTCACCTTGAAGTGGTGACGAAGATCTTATGGTCATTTGACTTGGCGAAGTTGGAGACGAAACACATGTGCTCATTAGAGAATTAGTTCACTGAACGACCAAACGAGAGCCACTACATGGTTAGCATACACCAATCTATCAATGGTGAGCTCCCAGTGATGATATACAAGTTCGTCATTATACTTGAAGTCATTGTATGAACCTGTGCGTAAACGGTGTCACTTTGATTTTTTATCTTGCCTCGGGTAAGTCCAGTTGAAAGGTCCTTGGTTGGGTGATAGTTGAAACATACGAGGAGAGTAGTAGCCAATATAGAATTCGTCACTCCCGGTATGTGGAGTTAGTGTCACATGAGTCGGTACGGTCTTTAGCGAAAAAATCATGGCCATGATATGTTGGATTGGATCCAACAAAGACTATCTAAGACCGAATGATGTCGACCAGACATGAAGCTATTAGGGGTTGACAGTTAAACATACCCTAGGCTTCGAGCAATTTAGTTTTGACAATTGGACTAAAACTGTGTCATTCATCCTGGACACAGTCAGGGTGGTCCCAACAATACTCATGTCTATGGGCTAACCACATAACGATGATACCAAAACAGGGATATCACCTACTGCTCGTGGTCACTACCGTATGGGGTTTCAAGTACCACCTTTAGTAAGGTCAGGCTGTAGGGTCTCACACAACTTGAGATCTTCATCAAGTAATAGGTAGGATATGTGAGATAATGCATACGCTGTATGAGAATTTAATATGTCGCAAATAGTTTGCTATATAGCCTTAAAGGAGATTAATGATGTGGGATTATTGCATATGATGCAAAAGGATTTAAATATATCGTAAAATATTTACAAGCATATTTTTAATTAAAGCATTGAAACAAGCTCAGTCTGGGGTCTGGAAAGTCCAGGACTCATTTGTAAAGCCAATGCTTGGCTAGGGCTAAGACAAGCAAAAGAAATGCAAAAGAAAAAAGGGAACAAAAAAAGAGGCCTGGCAATACCTAGCACAAGGGCTGGGTATGCCCAGCATAAGGGCTAGACTAGCCTAGCAGCCTGTGCTGGGCCAAGCCAAGCCCAGGCTGTTGGGCTTGCCTAGCGTGCTCTGCTGGCTGGAGCGTTGGCTGTGCCAGCGCCCAGCGGGTCGGGCTCCTGCTTGGGCGGGAGCCCGACCTGGAAACACAGTAAGCAGCCACGCCGTTTGGGCACACCCAACTTAAGATCAAGGTGGGGCCCATTGTGGGCCCCACAAATCTAAACAGTAGGATTGTTCATCGTGCAGTTTTTTGACAATCTTTGGAGCTTTGTTTGAGGGGTCAAACGAACTCAGAACTGAGCATCGTTTATTTTTATGTGTTCATCGTTCAATGCTCTTCGATTTGATATATGATATCGCTTCCGGAGTTCAACGGAGGGAGAAAGAATTCGTTAAAGTTTGGCCTTCGTGGAGGGCAAACTTGTAATTGGTTTTTCCCATCTGATTAATTAGTCCCACATCAGTTATTTTGAGAAGAGGCGGGGTCAGCTCCCTATATAAATAGGGGCGTACTCCCCTCCTTAAAATTTGCACCAACCTTGGATCAAGGGAGCTCTCAAAGTTAAAAGCACCCTAGATCGAATAGGCTAAAAAAATAAGTATTTCCTCTTTCTCCCTCTTTCTTCTATGCCCCTGATCGTGTCCTAGCAAGACTACGAAAGGGTTCGGATCAGATCCAAAATCTTAATGGAGGATCCACTCAAAGTGAAGCTTTCTGGAGTGCATGGTTGGCTCGACGACAAGGGTGTTGCTCGCCTCAGGATAAGTTCCATCTCAAGGGAAGCGGTTCAGCCCCAACGCGGGGCATTGGTTCGTGAGGATCAACGTTCTGCTAACGTGCAAAACAAAGGTATGTACTTTATTTTACGCATTTAATTTTTGCAGTGATTAGTTAGATCAATCCTTATGGGTTGGTCAGACCCACCCTGAGATAGTAAATATTCTAGTTAGATGATTTCAATTCCTTAGGGCTTTCTTGAACTTGTTTTAAGATATGTTTTTCCACTGCATTATTCTGTTTCGTCATCCGCCCGACTTAGGTTGGACATCGATTTTAGCCATTTGGACCCCGTAAAATCGCTATAGTGGTATAAGAGCCAGGTCTACATGATCTATATTTTTACTACATGTTTAAATGTGTTGCATGTTATTTTCTCCATGAGATGGAGGTTTATAAATGCGTAAATTAAAAAAATTAGAATTTTTTCCATGCGATCGTTTTATTAAAAAAATTCGATTTTTTTTAAAATTAGATCTTCTTTAATTTTTTGGTACTTTATAGTAGATCTGGATAATTATGTAATAATTTTGTACGATTAATGTTGCTATGATCTATGTTAATTATGTGATGATTATTTAGATTCCTAATGTCTGATTAAAGTAGCCATTAATCAATAAATTATTATGAAATATAATTGTTATGTGATAATAATTTTAATTTCCTAATTCCTGATTAGGATAGTCATTAATAAATAAATTATTATAAAACATAATTGTTATGTGATAATAATTTTAATTTTCTAATTGTTGATTAGGATTGTAAATAAAAGTTATTAACCCTAAAATGATAGTTTTAGGATGCATCTAGTTAATTAGGATTAAATAGGAAAGGGTAACCCAAATTAAATCAAGAAGGACGCATTTTAATAATGGCTAATCTTAAGTCGTCCACGAAACTGTGTATAGAATCATTTGCGCTAGGGCTCTGGATCATCCCAGCTCTGAATAGGGATAGTAGCTCTAATCTACCAAACCTGTCTGGCCGTATTCGACTGGACCAAACTAGAATGACTATTATCATAATGTGACGCTATCGATTATATCTAATTAATAACGTTAAAAATCCTTTTCATGATTAGCAGTAGCCCTTCTTGTTTTTGGATTAGGTGACTAAAAGACGCCTGTTATGGTTGTTGAGTCTCCTCAAGCAATGACATGGTCTCTTTTGGAAACCGACTCCATCATACAGGTGATGTAGTCTGGTCTTAATCTAAACCGCCACGCCGGGTCTCCTCGAGTGTCGGTGTAAGTTAAGATTAGACATGAAAACAAGGGTTCGACTAGACTAGTCATTATGGTTTGTTGAGTCTCCTCAAGATCATACGTGACTAGAGGTAAAAACCTATAAGGAGTCACATGTGATGTGATTGATAAAGAGTTTATCTACCAACTACAGAGCCCATCAGCTTGTTATGTCTCCTCAATGTTGTGAAGCTCAGTGTGGTTGGGTCCCTCTCCCACTAAATGTCTAAATTCGTTCATCTATATGGGTTAAGATGATCACTAAAATAGTGGGAGAATATAGTTAGATAAAAACCATTCTACCTATATTAAATTGAACACATGCTAAACTAGGGTAGCTCTATGTTTTACCGCATAGAATCCATATCATAATATCCTAAAAGAATAGGCTGACTGGTCAAAATAATTGGTTATTAAAATCAACTCAAAATCTAATTTGATAGACTAAAATATGTTCTCACTGACCCCTACCTTAAAGTATCCTTCTTAGCACTGGCTTAAGGACAATGATTTTCTTGAGCTCTAAGGTCTAACATTATAAAAGCACACTACTTGACACTCGCCTCTATGAGCTAAATGCTCAGGGGCAGCTTTAACATACTGATGTTCAAAGCATGTTTCTCCATACAACTTGTTGAGTCTCCTCAAGGTTGTATGGAAAACAGTTTCAATCCGCAAGGTTTGAAACTTCGATCAAACTGTTTGGCTCGAAGACGAGTGTGAGAGTGGTGCAAGACCATGTATCCAAATCAGATCTTGAGACGAACAACTTGTTGAGTCTCCTGAAGGTTTCAAAACTCAAGTGTTTGGATGCATGAGATACTTGCACAGCTAATATTCGTGTTGGGACATGCATTGTCTAAATGTGGTTTAGAAAAGAGAAGGCACTAAATAAAGTCGGTTGAGAAAGAATATTTTGTCTGTCATGAGAAAAGGCATAGTAAGAGGAACTGAAAATGGGACATCTTGATGCCTATGTTTCAGAATAATTGTTATACAAAGAAAAAGATTGTCCTACATATTGGCTAAGGAGCAAGTGTTGTTTTGGGCCATAGGGGACGTATATCACAATTGGGCGAATGCCGTCACCTTGCTTCTGGAGCAATGTTTCGGTGTGAGCATTTTGTATAACGATGTTGTGTAAAGTGTTAATACGTGAATGCACACGATAGTAGTAAAACTTATTTATGGCAAAAAAGACTAGGTCAGACCAGAGAGAACAGACTTGACAAGTGACATAAAGAGAGTGTCTCTTGACCTTTCGTATTATGAGTCGAAAAACACTTGTGAGTCTTGTTTCAAAGGTATGATGGCCAAAACTTCTTCTGTAAGACAGTGTGAGAATGAGTTGAAGAACTCGTGATCTCGTACATACAGATGTATTCGGACCCAAATCTACACCAGCCGGAATAAGGTATTCTTATTTTATTACTTGAATCACTCAAGATATGGACACGTGTTCTTGATGAAACACAAGTCTAATCCCTTTGAGCAATTCATGAAGTATAGTAATGAAATATAAACACATTGGCATAAGTATGTGAACAACTTTGATCAGATTAAAGAAGCGAATACTTAGCCATGTAATTCTTGCGTAATTAAAAGAAAATGAGATTTTCTCTTAAGTTAAGTATCCTAACACACCGGTGTGTTAGATATCATGAATCACACTTTGTAAGACATGGTACGATACATGTCTAATGACTCTGAGTTACAATCCTTCATATAGGGTTAAGCCCCAGATAATCGTGCATATGCTCTTGATAAGGTCCTGATAGGATTCGTGCCAATGACTCCATATATGATACAGAACAGTGGGAAATCCAACCTTAAAATACATTATGGTGTATGGTTTTCCTGCGTATGTCAAGTGGCTTAATCCAGACTAACTGGAAGATAAATCAGAACTAGTAAATATGATATTCCTTAAATCAGTCGTTAAGAAGTCACATGATTACTCGAGCCCCTGAATTTTCTCGTAAGACAAATGAGTTGAGTAAAACATCACAGTTGATGATGACCTAGTTAACTTCCAGGATGCCATTTAGAGTGGAGACTCAGAGAAATGGCTTGATGCAGTCTGAAAAGGGTCCTTGGGCGTATGTAAGGTATGACCTTTAAAACATATCCAATGAAGTGTTCCCATTTGATGTAAGTGAATCTTCAAGATATAATATTAGTACAGAGGGAAAATCGTGAAGTGCATGTAATGCTGGTTAAGTAAGATTATCATCAGAAACCCTATAAACGGATTATGATGAAACTTTCTCACTATCAGCCGTGTACGGATCTGATCGGATCAGACTCGATGTCAATGCTCATGATGACCATGAAATCTGGAATATGCATTTAAAGTCTGCTGTTTAAATATGATTTAGAAAAACAAATTTACATGAATCAGCCAGAAATTTTTTAAGGTCAATGAGAGCAAAGGCATGTCAGTGAGAGCAAAGGCATGTGAGGCATCAAAGAGCCGAAACATATGTTTTTGACAAAGTAATCAAACAGTTTGATACTTTGTCAGAAACGATTATGAACTGTGCAGATGACCAGTGACTATTTTGGATAATTCGTGTAAGGTACATGCAAGTGAGGATGATGAGCTGGATGAGATCCAGGAAAGACAAATGTTACGGATTCCAAGAGGACATTTGGATGAGATTCAAATGGGTGATCTAGTAGGATCATAAAACCTCCTAAGTCTACATAGAAGACAGTTTAGCATATCCACTCAAGAAGGCTCATCCACATGAAGTCTGGAGAGATTTATGTGTAAACGCGATATGAGATAACAGAATAAATGGGCCTGAGTGCAAGTGAGAGATGTTGGGAGATGTGTATGCTCTCGATACAATTTATCTCTGTGTATATATACAAACATCTTGTTCGAAATAACAGTAAGCTGTTTGGTAAAAATTTACCAAAGTAAAGAATAATTTAGTCTTCTTAGAACTTAGGTAAAATCCTGAGACTTAATGCGAGGCCAAACATGTATCGAGATGGAGAATCGATCATAGAGAAGTGCTTGGCTGTTTGTAGCATAAGTCTAAAATTGTTCATGGTCGTAGATGTTTCGAGAAAAGGATATCGACGCATCGGATAGATCATTGTGTCTTTGTCTTCACCTTGGTGTGGTGACGATGATCTCATGGTCATTCTACTTGGTGAAGTCGGAGATGAGACACAAGTGCTCATTAGAGAATGAGTTCACTGAACGACCCAACGAGAGCCACTACATGGTTAGCATACACCAATCTGTCAATGGTGAGCTCTCAGTGATGATAGGCAAGTTGGTCCATAGACTTGAAGTCATTGTACGAACCTGTGCGTGAACGGTGTCACTTTGATTTCTGATCTAGCCTTGGGGCAAGCCCAGTTGAAAGGTCCTTGGTTAAGTGACACTTGAAGTGTACGAGGAGAGTAATGGCCAAAAAAGAATTTGTCTCTCCCGGTATGGGGAGTTAGTGTCTAGGAGTCGGTACGGTCTTTAGCAAAAAACCATGGCCATAGTATGTTGGACTAGATCCAACAAAGATTAGCTAAGACCGAATGATGCCGACCAGACACGAGGCTATTAGGGGTTGACAGTTAACCATATTCTAGGCTTCAAGCGACATAGTTATGATGAAGGGACTAAAACTGCGACATTCATCACGGAAACAATCAGGGTGGTCTCGACAATACTCATGTCCATGAGCTAAGCACATAATGATGATACCAAAACACGGACGGCAACTGCTGCTTGTGGTCACTACCAACTGGGGTTTCGAGCCCCACCTGTAGTAGGGTCAGGCTGTAGGGTCTGATACAGAGTGGGACCTTCGTCAAGTAATAGGTAAGTTGAAGGAGATAATGCATACGATGTGTGTAAATTTATTACCTCGCAAATAGTTTGCGATATAGCCTAAAGGAGATTAATGATGTGGGATTATTGCATATGATGCAAAAGGATTTAAATATGTCGTAAAATGTTTATGAACATATTTTTAAATAAAAGCATTGAAACAAGCTCAGTCCGGGGTCTGGAAAGTCCAGGACTCATTTGTATACCCCATGCTTGGCTAGGGCTAAGACAAGCAAAAGAAAAGAAAAAGAAAAAAAAGGGAACTAGCAATACCCAGCACAAGGGCTAGGAATGCCTAGCACAAGGGCTGGGCCACGCCCAGCGTGCTCTGCTGGCTGGGCCAGCGCCCAGTAGGTCGGGCCCCCACCCAAGCTGGTACCTGACTCAGAAACCTAGTAATCGGGCGTGCCCGACCTGAGATCAAGGTGGGGCCCACTACGGGCCCCACAGATCTAAATAGTAAGACTGTTCATAGTGCAGTTTTTTGATGATCTTTGGAGATTTGTTTGAGGGGGTCAAACGAACTCGAAATTGAGCACCATTTGTTTCTATGCGTTCACATTTCAATGCTCTTCGAATTGATATAAGATATTGCTTCTAGAGTTCAAAAGTGTGGGATAAAGAATTCGTTAAAGTTTGGCCTTCATGGAGGATAAAATTGTAATTGATTTTTCCCTTCAATTAATTAGTCCCACATCAGTTATTTGGAGAAGAGGAGTGGTCAGCTCCCTTTATAAATATGGGCTTACTCCCTTACTTAAAACTTGCACCAATCCTTGTATCAAGGGAGCTCTCAAAAGTTAAGAGCACACCTAGATCGAATAGGCAAAAAAATAATTATTCTCTCTTTCTCACTCTTTCTTCTATGCTCCTGATCGGGTCTTAGCAAGACTACGAAGGGGCTCAGATCAGATCCAGAATCTTGATGGAGGATCCACTCAAGGTGAAGCTTTCTGGAGCGCATGGTTGACTCGACAACAAGGGTATTGCTCGCCTCGGGATGCGGTCCAGCTCAAAGGAAGCGGTTCGGCCCCAAGCAAGGCATTGGTTCGTGAGGATTGACATTCTGCTAACGTATGGAACAAAGGTATTTACTTTATTTTACACATTGAATTTTTGTAGTAATTAGTTAGATCTATCCTTAGGGGTTGGTCAGACCCACCCCGGGATAGTAGAGATTCTGTTTTGGGGATTTTAATTCCTTAGGGCTGTCTTGAAATTGTTTTAAGATATTTTTTCCCGCTGCATTATTCTGTTTCGTCGTCCGTTGGACTTAGGCCAGACGTCGATTTTAGCCCTTTGGACCTCGTAAAATCCCTACAGTACCCTGGTCATGTATGCATGTTTCTAGCATCGCATACTGGATATGATAATGCAGATGTTAATGGCATTTGGTTTAGTGGTGAATATATGCTAGGAGATGTTATGCTCAAATGCGGCTATCGTGGACAATCATTGGGAGACTGGTTAGTTACTGTCATGCCCCCCTTCCCATTGTAATTGGGAGCGAGGACGCGAGCGGGTCCGCATGGGCTGAAGCGGTGAAGCTCAAACCCAGTAAGCGCCTGTGAATAAAACCATACGCAGGAACTTGCATGCATTTCAGAAACAACATAAATAACTATGAATTTAAAGCCAACATCCATAAAGAGTACACAAAATTAATAAGGCCCTAAGCATGGCCAACAACAACAGAGATCTACAAAGATGGGTACACACACTACAAAAGTGCAGTAAATGAAATCCTAAGCAACAGCATGTAAGGCCCATCAACTAGCTAGTCCTTAGTGGGGAGAACTTCTGGATCGGCGTACTCCTGGCCCAGTGGGTCAGTCTCCTCAAGAAGATCCTCCTCGATGGAACCTGTTTCGTGACCTGACATACATTTCAAACAACATGGAAATGTATGTCAGTAAGGGTCATTGGCAAGCAAAAGTGAGAGTGGGACCCTTGGCAAGGTTTTTGAAATGGTTTACATGGCAGTTACGCATTTATGAACAAATGTACGATTATAATTTCTAAGCAGTTCAAATAGAGATTACATTAGCATGGCAGTTCTATTTCTAAGTAGTAAGAACAGATTTTTATATTAGCATGGCAGTTCTATTTTAAATGGAAGCAGTAGCAGTTCTACACATTATACATGTTCAATATAGCATTTTCAAGAAGTTCATGAGTGTGTTCAATTTAGTGACTAAGGTTCACGTCGTTAGACGAATAGCAAGTGAATCTACCTTCTCGTGTCCTCGAAGGTGACCAGTTTACTTTCGATTAGTGCCCGCGAACCCAACCCCACCCAAGTGTAATTTTCTGGACCACGAGCCAGAATCAGCCAAACCGGCCCACATGATTTATAATACTGGAACACGAGCCAGCCTAGCCAAACCAGCCCACAAGATAGCCAAACCTGGCATGCAAGATCTATGATTAGCCAAACCGGTCCGTAATAGTCATGATTCTTCAAGTGGTTTAAGTTATCCATACTTGTCCGGAAATGTTTGCAATTTACATGGCGTCATCATTTAACTTACTAAAATGTCCACACACACACAAACACACACACACACACACACACACACACACACATGAGATTTTGCAATGCATGATGTGTCATTATATTTCACATTTTATCTAAATGATTACACGTCAAAATGATTGCTCATTTGCATATTTCATATGCTTTTACGCCATTATTTGGGATAATATGACTTTCGGAGCGTTTATGTCCATTTCAGGGATTTGGAGCAATATTGGAGCAATTTGGAGTCAATAAGACGATCGGCGACGTGAGAGCACCAATGAAACTCATGATGACATACTCGAGGTGCCAAAGAAGAATACTGGAGCAAGGAAGGGGCAAGAGAGAAGGTCGCTCGATCAAGCTATGATGCGGCGAAGGAATCGAGCGACCGAAGTGTTGGAAACAGGACAGCCGTGCACTATTTCTAAATCTGTTATCACATGGGATTTTTCACTATTTTTCTGATATTTTTCCCAGATAGTAGACTTCAAGACGGTTCCAACTCCGCTAAGAACACACCAATCGAAGGTCAGATGAGCCCTGGAGAATTTCTCCAAGCTGATGCTGCATTGTTGAAACTGTTCTCAGCAGCCTACTCGACAGAGCAGTGCACTCCTCGACCAAGCAGTGCACTACTCGATTGAGTAGTGTGCACAATCTGCTGAAACGTGTTTTTTACCTCCTATATGGGCTGAACAGTTGACTGCTCGGCCGAGCAGTTGACTGTTCGACCGAGCAGAGTGCTAAAAATGCTACGGAGTGCTGAAAATGCTGCCGTTCGACCACTACTCGACCGAGCAACCACTTATTTGGTCTGAGAAACCTCCTACTCAACCGAGCAGTGCCTGCTCGGGCAGTGTAGGCAGAGCGACATATTTCGGAGAAGTTTGATTCCCTGTGCAATCCGACCGAGCAGTATATCTGCTCGGACTGAGCGACCTACCGAGCAACGAAGTGCTCGACCGAGTCACCCACTCGGTCGGCGATGCTGAGGCCATTTTTGGAAGTATTTTTGGAGCCGTCTGTTGCGTGATTTGGGGGGTGAAGGCGGGCAGCGACGAAGCGTTCTGGGGGCGATTCATTCTAGAGTTTTTTGAATAGGTTTTGGGGAGTGAAAATTAGTCTGAATTTTTGTCAGGTTTTTTAGATTAAATTTCTGAATATTTTTGGATTGAAAACTGCTGGATTATTATTTTGGGAACTCTATTGCTGTTGCGTACTGGGAATTCCAATTATTCTTTGGATCTTTTGCTCATCTATTTTCTTCATCCCTCGATGTAAGTCTTTAATCTTTATTCTATTAATTTGCTGAGATGTTTTCTTCCATAAAACTGGTGTTTTTATTCGTTAACATTGCCATGAGCGAGTAGTCCTTTCTAGGGTTGATGGTGTAATGCCCTATGTAGCTACTGCACAAGTACTAGAGGGGGGTGAATAGTACTTTAAAATAATTAAGAAGATAATTCCTAATTATCTTGCAAACTCAACCAACAATGCGGAAATGTAAATATTGACAACAAAGAAATGCAATCGCAAACAGACGATATAACGGGTTCGGATCCACCAAAGTCACCGACTTGTTCCCGGTGATCCTACGTCACAAACACCCAGATCCCCTCCGGATACTTGAGTTAGAAACCTCTAACTCAAATTTGCACTATGAAATACTTGTAGAAATCTCTACAAGATCAAATCATACACAAATGAAATTGTGATTCCCACAACCCGGGATCACAAACAAACTCTCACAACCGAGAGTAAAACTTGCAATATTCAAAGTTAAATGAAATACGAACTTACCAACAAAATTCTATGCCTTGAGTATAACTTACGATTTAGGGCAAGGAGGATTTTGGAGGAGAAGAATGGCACCAAACCCTAGCTCCAAGTAGATGACCAGCAATGGAAGCCTAGGGAGGAGTTGGTGACCTAGAATCAAGCTCTTGGCTTGGAAGGCTCACAATCAATGACTCTCTCTTTTGAAATAAGAGTGAGGGAGAGATTCAAGTGAGAAATGAATGAGCTTTGAATGAGAATTAATGATTCTCTTTGATTCTCTAAACTTCAATAAATATCAGCCTTGAATGCTATGAAAGCAGCACTCCAAGTATATATAGGATAGAGGAAAGAGAGAGCAAAATTCGTGGCAATTAATGCTCCAACGGCTCTATTCTGAAGCAGACTAGTCGGTCAAAGAAGGACCACTGACCGACTAGTTCATCAACTAGTCGGTCGGTGATTCAACATGGACCGACTAACAGATGAACAGCCAAAAGATGAAGTTCAGGGAATATAGAACTAGTCGGTCTAAGAAGACTTGCCAACCGACTAGTTTCACAACTAGTCGGTCTGTGAGTGTTCTTTGACCGACTAACAGCTGAAATAGAATAGGCTGAATTCAAATACAGCTAGTCGGTTTAAGAACAACTTCCAACCGACTAGTTTCTCAACTAGTCGGTCAGTCGTTGTGCTTTGACCGACTAACGGTAAACAGTAAGTTAGGCTCAAAAATGGAAGCTCAACTAGTCGGTCTAAGAAGGATTCCTAACCGCCTAGTTTCACAACTAGTCGGTCGGTGAACCTTCTTGGACCGACTAACTGTAAACAGTAACTGAGCTGAAAATGAACAAGGCATTCTAGTCGGTTCAAGAAGCATTACCGACCGACTAGATTGCCATCTAGTCGGTTGGTTCTTCTTCTTGAACCAACTAACATGCACAAGAAGCCGCGATGAGAAGCGTTAAGCTTCGGGAAAGATTCTATGGGCTTCTAATAAGATCCTAGCTCTAATATATGAGCGTTATGAAGATTAAAACGTAAGACCTACTCAAGGCTTAACAATCTACGAAACGAAGCTAGTAGACTATAAATAAAACTTGACGAACCGTCTTCAATCGCTTCAATCCGAATCTCTTGACTTCAATAATGGTCCTTGAGCTTCAACGAAGCTTCAAGCATACGATCACGCACTTTGAGAAGTCTCGAGACGTCTCTTTTGATGTTCATAGAAGTTTGGCGACGATCTCTATAACTGCGCTCACAAAGAGTTAGTTCACGATATTTATGTTTGTTCATCATCAAAACCAAATCCAGGGAATCAATACTTAACATTCTCCCCCTTTTTGGTGATGACAAACCAACATAAATAATAATAAAAAATAATGATTCAAATGAAATTTACTTACTCCCCCTGCATTGATGACACGTTAATTCCAAAATAAATATTAATCATACGCATCAAGCAGACGAGTAAAGTAAAAAATGAGAATTCAATTATTGAAATATCGGATTTGAAATCCATTTTTATATCTTAACTCCCCCTGAATCTAACATATCAAATTAGATTCTTGGAACAATGCTTTAAATTATCATTTAGCACATCGTCATT
Organism: Scilla litardierei; assembly: GCA_030789695.1. Taxonomy (NCBI): domain Eukaryota; kingdom Viridiplantae; phylum Streptophyta; class Magnoliopsida; order Asparagales; family Asparagaceae; genus Scilla; species Scilla litardierei. Next base: position 32,340,954 of record CM061133.1, read on the forward strand.
ATGAATTCTCTCCCCCTTTGGCATTAGCAAAAATAGTGGGAGGAGAACAACGACAACAACAATGGCTTCAAATAAAAGCACGGGAGTCGTAGAATACGACCACGGTCCAAATGACACCAAAGGAAAATACGAAGTAAATCAAAGCGTGCCAACAAGACCATAGTCGAAAATCGAAAAATAAAATCATCAAAACTCAAATTAATTTCACGAATTGAGTTATGGAACATACTCTCCAATATCAACATTCTTGATGAATTAAGTGCTTGGAAAACAATTCTATGTTTTCATAGAAATAATTTCTATTAAATCAAGAAATAATCGTCGAGCGACGAAAGTCAACATCAGAGATAGACAAAATCTATTAAAACTGTGCACATGGAAGTAAATGTCAACACGATGTATATATATATATATATATATATATATATATATATATATATATATATAGGGGCAAATGTGCCTGAGAACGTGCGCAGGTAGAATTACCTGCGCACGCCCCCTCTGTTCGGGGTTTCTAAATATTTTTTTTTGAATTTTTTTTTTGCAGTAGCTAGATATACTTGTTATGAAGCTCCCCACAAAATTTCAGGTCAATCCGACACCGTTTGAGCCTCCGTTCATCGATTTCAAAAACGTTGCGCAAAACTGTCCAGAATTTGGACAGTTTTGCGCAACGTTTTTGAAATCGATGAACGGAGGCTCAAACGGTGTCGGATTGACCTGAAATTTTGTGGGGAGCTTCATAACAAGTATAACTAGCTACTGCAAAAAAAATTCAAAAAAAATACTTACAAACACCGAACAGAGGGGGCGTGCGCAGGTAATTCTACCTGCGCACGTTCTTAGGTACATTTTTTGCATATATATATATATATATATATCAAAATGGATACATCTGACAACATACATAATAGCGATCGAACGATCGGAGCACATCATACAACATATATCACAACAGATATTGAAGTATCTCAAAACATACAGACATCCATCCAAAATACATCAAAATACATCAAAACCCAGAACCACCCAAGCTATCCTAACCCACACTCTCACTACAAAGTATATCATCCAATGTGCATAGGGAGAGTCCTCCAACGCAAACTCGGGAGGAGGGAGGATTTGCAGCAGTAGCAGGCTCTGCAGACGGAGTGGTGGTCTCAGGAACAGCTGGAGTGTCAACTGACGGGAGAGTGGCAACTGGAGTAGTCTCGGGAGCACCAACAGACGAAGTATCCACCGGAGGAATGTTGGCAGCAGGTGTGCTCTCGGGATCACCAGCAGAAGTAGCAGCAGCACGAGCAGACATACCCTTAGGGGTACGTGCAGCAGATCGAATAAGCTCCTGGAGCTCAGCCTCATCCATGTCCTCCTCGTCAGAAACAGACGGAGGAATCTCAATACCAAGGTGAGAACAGATGCGGGCGAGCATCTCCTCAGAACGAGCGACACGAGACTCAACACGTCTCAAGGAAACTGCAAACTCAGCAAGAGTAGGAGCAGGAGGTGGAGCAGAAGCTGAAGCTGAAGCTGAAGGGGTCGTCTTCTGAACGTGACGAAGCGCCGCAAGAGACTTCTTGACGGCCGTCACATTCATAGGAGGACCAAGAGGACGCTCGTTATCGGGAGGGAGAGGGACCCTGAAGTGACGAAAGATGAGGGTCAAAAGGCAATGGTATGGGATGTGAGCAGATTTTGTGGACTTTCGGATACATTCGAAAGAGTCCATCTTATCAAGAATAATCCTAGCCCAATTGATCTCGCTCCCCATGAAGAGAGCGTAGATCAGCTTAAGGAATGGCTGGGATGGTAAGCTCGATGAGCCGTACTTCGAAAGGAGGCACGACTTCAGGATAAGATTTAAGACCCATGCATTTGGCTTGAAAGATTTAGAAGGGACGCCAATCATGGCGGGAGGGATCACATGAAACATTTCGGCGAGCATGGCCTGGTCAAGGCCAGAAATATCATCGACAGAAATATCGACAGGGAGGAGGCCAGAAAAGGAGACACCTATCAAATCCCCTAAGATTTCTGCCGTGAGGACAATCGGTGTCCCCAAGACAGTCGTCTCAATGGAATGGGTCTCGTCATACTGACCCCGAACACGGTTCGCATATAATAGCTTGACAAGACGGGGGTACGGATGTGGATTCGCCTTAGGGTCATAGCGAAGATAATCAATGAGGCCGCTATGAGAAAGAAGATCGGCGAGATGTGGAAAATCAGAGAACTGAACGAAGTGCCCCAATAACAGTGGACAGTGTTCGATACGATTGTATGTCGCGAGACACATCGGGTCATCACGACATAGCGATATGTCGACACCGCCAACTGGCATGTGAGCCTTCCCCTTAGGCTGACGAGTGCTAGATCGAGGTGGAGGAGTATGATCCCAAGCGGTATGCTCGGTCTCCGGAATATACTCGGTGTCGGAGTCATCGGGAGGAGTGGGAGCACGGAATGAAGCAGGAGACACGGGCTGTTTCCTAGGCTTGGGCTGAGATCTAGGCTTGGCGGTCGCCGTCCTCTTCTTCTTAAGAGGAGGCGAAGAAGACGATGGATGGGTCGTTTTGGCTCGGCGTTTGGGTTGCGGTGGGTCCGTAGACAGAGACTCTACGGTTATGGGTGACGGACGCGAGGGTTCGATTGGGATACGTGTCTTCGCCATAATCGAGACGAGACACGCGCAAACAAACGAGATCGAAAGCTCGGTCGAAATAGAACCCTAGAACAAACCCTAGGCCGAACTGAAAAATCGAATTTAGACCTAGAAGTGAACCCTAGGAGCTGTGAGAGAGGGAGGAGATATACCTAGGGAGGAGATAGGAGAGATACACGGCCGGAGATGGTCGGAAAACGGCCGGAAATCGACGAAATCGACGGAGGAAGTCGAAGGGTATCGGGGGTTTAGGCTGAGAGAGACAAGCTTGCAACGATTAGAATGAATTCTAATCATTCTAATCGGTGCGGGCAAGAGTAAATCGATCGGAATGCGAAAAGACCAAAGCAGCCCCTGAGCATTTAGTCGGTCACAGTTCATGCGCTGACCGACTAGATTGTAATCTAGTCGGTCGGCCAATGAACTTGAACCGACTAAGTGCAAACAGTAACTGAGGCCAAAATAAGGGCATGCGTTAGTCGGTCTGCGTTCATTCACTAACCGACTAGAATGCAATCTAGTCGGTCGGTCAATGAACATGAACCACCTAAAAGAGTCTAAAAATTTTAGAATTTGAAATTTTGAGTTCTCTCCAAATCGCACTTGGACGAAACATCGTAATACTCTCATTAATCATTATACTACCCCATAAAACATCGAAAATCTTAAAAAAACGACGTTCATGAATAATTCGAGCGTAAATTCCGAAAATTCAACCAAAAATCCAGAAAATCTCAATTAATCTGGCATGAGCATATATAAAGAAATTTTAATATCATGCACGATTATTGAACAAAATATGAATCCTAAACCTCGGATTCACCCATAATCCCCAATTCTCGACGCAACCGCACAAAAGAGTCTTCCTTTAGGGGTTTCGTGAAAATATCGACGATTTGCTTCTGGGTTTCAACGTACACTAAAATGATGTCCTTTTTAGCAACATGATCATCTAAGAAATGGTGACAGACATCTATGTGTTTAGAACGGGAATGGTGTACCAGATTCTTAGAGAGACATTGCACTTTGGTTGTCCACCATGATAGGGCAAGTATCACAGTTTATACCAAAGTCTTTAAGAGTGTGTCTCATCCAAAGAACCTGAGCACACGCAGCACCGGCGGCAATATATTTCGCCTCGGTGGTTGAAAGTGATACGGAATTCTGCTTCTTGTAAAACCAAGAGACAAGCGAATTTCCTATAAAATGGCAAGTGCCACTAGTACTTTTCCTGTCGGATTTGCATCCCGCATAATCTGCGTCACTATATGAGATTAACTCATATATGCTAGACTTTGGATAAAGTAATCCGAAGTCAAGTGTGTAACTTAAATAACGGAAAATACGTTTTACCGCTACTAAGTGAGATTCCTTAGGTTGAGACTGATAACGAGCACATACACATACAGCAAACATAATATCGGGCCTACTAGCAGTAAGATATAATAAACTTCCTATCATTCCTCGATATAGACGAATGTCTACATCTTTGCCGCCCGTATCTTTATCAAGATGTGTAGTTGTGCTCATTGGAGTCTTCTTGCCTGAGGCATTCTCCATTCCAAAATGCTTTAGCAACTCCACCGTGTACTTGGTTTGGTGGATGAAGATTGCATCGTTCATTTGACGAATTTGGAGACCTAAGAAATACTTGAGCTCACCCATGTGGCTCATCTCAAATTGGTCCTTCATGACATTAGAAAACTCTTCGCAAAGAGTGAAGTTAGTAGCACCGAAAATGATATCATCAACATAAATTTGAACTAAAATAATATCATGATTCGCATACTTAACAAATAGTGTAGAATCAACTTCACCCATTTTAAAACCCAAATCCAAAAGAAAGTTCTTTAGACGGTCATACCAAGCTCGAGGAGCTTGTCTCAAACCGTAAAATGCTTTCTTAAGTTTGAAAACATGATTTGGAAATTTTTCATTTATAAAACCCGGAGGTTAAGAAACATAAACTTCGTCAACAACATCTCCGTTTAAAAACGCACTTTTTACATCCATTTGAAAGAGTTTAAAATCTTTATGGCATGCAAAAGATAACAATAATCTAATAGATTCTAATCTAGCTACCGGAGCAAAGGATTCTTCGAAATTGATACCTTCCTCTTGTCGGTAGCCTTGAGCTACTAACCGAGCTTTGTTCCGGACGACGATTTGGTTCTCGTCGGTCTTGTTCTTGAAAATCCACTTCGTTCCTATAACGGTGTGGTTCTTCGAAGGCAATGGAACAAGCTCACAAACCTCATTCCTCTCGAATTCAATGAGTTCTTCCTCCATGGCTAGGATCCAAGCACTATTTTCGCATGCTTCGTTAATATTCTTTGGCTCTATTGAGGAGGCAAAGGCACAATGAGCGAAGTAGTTGACTTGAGATCTCGTCTTGACACTATCAAGGATATTGCCAATGGCTTGCTCATGAGGATGGTCACGAACGGTATAAAGCCGTTTGGGAATTCCCTGATCACTAGGAACATTCTCAAAAGATTCATTAGTAGGGTTAGTATCAATAGAATCAATAGAATTAGAATTACCAATAGAATCACATAAAACATCCATGGAGTCATCATCATTAGTAATTCTAGTCGGGACAAAACCTTCATTGAAAGAAACATGAAGAGATTCCTCGATCGTTGAGGTTCGTTTGTTGTATATCCGGTAGGCTTTGCTACATGAGGAATATCCAACAAATATCCCCTCATCGGATCTTGGATCAAATTTGTCCAAACTACCATACGTGTTTTTAATAAAACATTTTGCGCCGAAAACTCGAAAATGTTTAACTTGAGGCAATCTACCAAACAACAATTCATAACAAGTTTGTTTGGTGCCGGGCCTCAAAAGTATTCTATTAAACACATAGCAAGCGGTATGTACTGCTTCCGCCCAAAATTGATGGCCAAGTTGGCTATCATCAAGCATAGTGCGAGCACATTCCCTAGCGTCCTATTCTTTCTCTCAACAACACCATTTTGAGGAGGTGCGCGAGGGAAGGAAAATGTGTGAGTAATACCAACTTCATCACAAAAATTTGAGAAAGACTCATTCTCAAATTCCCCTCCATGATCACTACGAATAATGACAATGGTGGTTCCAATGAGATTTTGTACTTTCTTAACAAATATTGTGAAGTTTTGAAAAGCATCATTTTTATTACTTAAGGAAAATACCCAAGTAAATCTAGAAAAGTCATCAATGATGACAAGTCCATATCGTGCATTTCCTAATGAAGCAACTCTAGTTGGCCCAAAAAGATCTAGATGTAATAGCTCTAGAGGCCGCTTAGATGAAATGCTTTTCTTAGGTTTAAAGGACGATTTTGGAAGCTTGCCTCGTTGACACGAGTCACAAAAGCTTTTCTTTTGATAGACAAGCTTAGGAAAGCCTCTAATAGAATTTAACTTGGAAAGATCAAAAAGTGTTCCAAAGTTCACATGACCAAAACGTCGATGCCATACGTGTTGTTCACTTGTGTTGGCAATGAGACATTGTTCATGTGATTTTGGGAGATCTAGGATATATATATCCTTATGGCGTGTGCCGAAAAATAATAAATCATTATTATCTTTTCTCAAAATATGGCACATTCCTTTCGCAAAGCTAACTTTGTAACCTTTGTCACAAAGTTGGCTTATTGAAATAAGATTGTGGTTTAATCCTTTAACAAGGTAAACATCACTTATTAGTGGTTTAGAAGGATTACCTACTTTATCAACACCTATGATGGTTCCGCTCTCGTTGCCTCCAAAGACTACCCGGTTCCCATTTGCAATGGGCACCACTCCGGAGAGCAATTGAGCATCACCCGTCATGTGTTTTGAACACCCGCTATCGAGTATCCAATTATTCTTGGAGCCAAATTTGGATTTGTTGCTCCGTTTCTTTTTCTTGAGTACCTAAAGATAAACATATCATTCCATGGTACCCAAGGTCATTGGGTCCTAAAAGATTAGACCTTTGGAAGCCAAGTCCAATTGGACTTAGACTTCCCCACATAATCATCATTATGCACGACATTCATAAAATACGAATTCAGGTAAGCTTGTTTTTCATCCATATTTATGTCCTTCGGGCTCCAAATAGTGAAGATTTTGGGAGCCCTATTCCTATTGGGAGCATGCATGCGTTGTTGATTTCTACGTGATGCATGTCGTGGATAGGCATATGTCACATGATGAAATGGTGCATGATGATAATTGTTCATATGATGATGTGGGTGAACATATGCATGTGGAGGAACACGTGCGTGACTGTGTCTCACATGGTGTGCACGTGCTCATGGATGTGGTGCATAAAAATCATCATATGTGTGAACATGTGGAGTAGGATGTGTATTCCTACGCGGCATGGTATTGGTGTACATATAAGCATGACCCTTCTTTGGAGGTCCACCTAAAGTGGGTTTCTTTCCAAATGAGGGTGTGTACGAGGTGGAAGCACCATTGGTAGATGAACTACCAATAGAGTATTTGCTACCACTCATTGAGGCATCGGAAGTTGGCCTAACAAAGGTAGTAGACGACTTGGATGAATTTCCCATCTTATACCCCAAGCCAATGTGATGATTGGCCGGAAGTAAGTCATTTAGGATTTTATCCAAATGATCCTTACCCTTATTGAATTTATTAATTCGGCCTAATGTGCACTCATATTTCTCGGTGAGAGAACGCATAGAAGCATCCAAAGTGGACACTTGCGATGTGAGCACATAAACACGAGATTTGAGATTCTCATTCTCAATACTCAAAGTCAAGTTTTGAGAAGTCAAATCCGCTATCTTGTGTTCCTCCGAATCCTCAATGTGAACATGCTCAAGTTGAGATTTGAGATTTACGATCTCATTTCTCAAGTCTTCAACAACGGTGTCGTTGTTGATGACGATAGGTTTAGGCGAGGTTTGGAGACTAACTAACTCATCTTTAGTCTTAGTATATCTATTTACTAGTTTAGAATACTTAGACCAAATTTGCTCGTTAGCTAATCTATGGTCATCCATAGTTACCTCATCGCCTTCATCCTCGCTATCATCGGAGGAAGATCCTTGATCATGTTCCTCTCTAGCCATGAAGCACATGTGTGCTTGCTCCACTTTTTCATCGTCCGACTCTCCACTTGAGGAGTCATCCTCGGAGTCGGTGAATGTCCCGACAAGTCCTTTCTTGTATCCTTTCTTGTACTTCTTTGACTTGTCAAACTTTGGCGCCTTTTACTTCTCCTTTTGCTTGTTTTGAGGACAATCCGCTTTCATGTGTCCTGGCTTGTTGCATTTAAAGCACAAAGGAGCGGAGGCGTTAGAAGAACTAAATTTTGATTTGTTCTTGAAATTACCTTTCCGGAAGAACCGGTTGAACTTCTTTGCCATGAGGGCAATGGATTCCAAGTCCAACTCTTCTTCCGATTCTTCATCATCGGTATATGTAGATGTAGATGGAGCGGCCTTGAATGCAATCGCCTTTTTCTTTGGCTCGTCTTGCTTCAAGTAAGACTTCATCTTGTCCTGCAACTTTAGTTTGCTATCCTTGCGTACCTCATAAGACATCAAGGTACCCATTAGTTGGATAATAATATACTTACTCATATCATTATCTTCCTCGATGGCGAAGGTACATTTCTCCCAATAAGAAGGAAGTCCGTCAATGATCTTTGAGACTTTCTCCTTTTGGGTGTAGGTTTTACCAAAAGCCTCCAACTCGTTGGTGATGTGAACGAAGCGAGCATAATACTCCTTCATCTTCTCACCCTGTTGCATATGAAATAACTCGTAATCTTTATTTACAACTACGAGTTTGGAGTCTCTTACACTACTTGTTCCTTCATGCAAGATGAGGAGGGAGTTCCAGATTTGATATGCACTCTTACATGTGCATATCTTGTTGAAGTCCTCAGGCTCCAAAGCACATTGCAAGACGTTCATTGCCTTGGCATTGCTTACCTCCGCGGCGACCTCCGCGGTAGTCCACTTAGCGAAATCTTCTTCTTCGGGCTCGACGTACTCTGTCAACGTGGCTCTCCATAGTGAAGCACTCCGGTGGAACGTTTCCATCCGGCATTTCCAGTACCCGTAATTGGTACTGTAACGACTGGTTTTCGTGTAATTGGATTATCTATATTAAAATATATGCTTGGTGGATTTTCTCCTTGGATGTGTGGTTTTCGTCGCAATAGCTTTCACTTTCGATCGTTTCGTCGTGATTTTCTAGCTTCTTCCTTCGATCGTCGATTTCGGAGTAAGTCATTCGTGACGAGCTTCAAATCGCTCATATCTTAGAGTTAGAGTGATCTTAGAAGCCATAGGAATCTTCCCGAAGCTCTGTGATTCGAATCGGCACTTTTAGTGCATCTTAGTTGGTTCGAGAAGGGGAACCAACCGACTAGATTGAGATCTAGTCGGTCGACAACTCTACTCAAACCGACTAGTTCCTTGGATTAATTTTACTTAAGTTACTGTTTCTGTTTAGTCGGTCTAAGTTCAACTTTCGACCGACTAGTTGTTAAACTAGTCGGTTAAGTTTTGTACTCAGACAGACTAATTCTTAGTTCTTCTGTGCAGTCGAGTACTGTTCATTCTTAGTCGGTCTAAGAACGTTCGTCGACCGACTAGATGAGAAACTAGTCGGTCAGTAGTTGTTCTTTGACCGACTAAATCTAAATTCTATTTCTGTACAGGAGTTACTGTTTGGACTTAGTCGGTCTGCGTTGGTCAACCGACCGACTATTTCCCAAACTAGTCGGTCAGTGGTTGTTCTCTGACCGACTAATCAGTGCCAAAACCCTAATTTCTGGGCAGCCGCCAGCCCTTCCTATTTAAACCCCTCCCAAACGTTTTCTTCTCCTTCCTCACGACCCAAAACCCTAGTTTCTCCCCCATTGAGCCCCCTACTACCTTAAACCCTTATTCCTTCATCCCAAGCCCAAAATCCATCATCCAAACTCTCCCTTAACACATTCTACCTCTCATCTTCCTCAAAATCTCATCAAACCCCCAAAATCCCCCAAAACCCTATTTCTCCAAACTTCTCCATCCATTTCCAGATCTGAACCCTAGGTTTCCCCGGATCGTTCTTCCGTTGCCGTGCTTGCTCGGCATCGATCTTCCGCTTCTATACGGTAGGGTTCGATCCTTTGGTTTTCTCATAACTCTCCTTGTGATTTTATTGAAACCCTAATAATAAACTAGGTGGATGTTGTTTGATGATTGTTTCTCCGTGGCAGCGATTTCCTCTCCGTAGATAACTTTTGTGGCGTGCCTCGTTGATCATCTTCCTTGGCGTGAGGCAAGTGAAACTTGCATCTCTTGATTTGGGCCATGTCTTAGGCCATTTCCTTGTTTTAGCGTAAAAGAGACTAGCCGGTGAAAGGATAGCCGTCTAGACGCCATTGACCTAGCTTGACAACGAAGCTTGGTCCGTCACCTTCATCATGCTTGTATATCACGTTTTTTTCCCTTAACGGTACGCGTATCAACTGTTCATGTCATCCATGCATCCTTAACTGCTATTGCATTTTAACTGCCATGTTTAATTTAAATTAACGGTACGCGAATATGTTCATGTCATTGCATTTTGCCTGTCACGTTTAATTTCAATTAACGGTACGCGAATATTGTTCATGTCATTGCATTTTGCCTGTCACGTTTAAATACAATTAACGGTACGCGAATATCTGTTCATGACATTGCATACATTGATTGTTCATCGTGAATGTGTAGCTCACGCTACAAAATTGATAGTTCCTGGCTCGTGACCAGAAGCGAGCATAATGAGTTGCTAACCCCAACGCTCGATATTGAGGCTAGGTGTCCCCTACGCCAAATACTTCCTGATTCGTGATATAGAAAACAAGCTCCCGTGCGGGGCAACCCTGGCTCATTTACTGGGCTCATGTGCATGGACCCTGGCTTGTCTACATGTGGGTATTGGGGGTAAGAGTTAAGCGGCCAATCAACTGGGAGTCTGCCCGATCAGCAACTGCAGTGGTAAGGCGTAAACTCTGGGTTTTGGGGTAGTGTTAAGCGGCCAATCAGCGTGAATGCCAAACCATTCAGCTGTAAGGCGTAAACATCTACAAACAACTTGAAACGTGACTAGTGAAATGATTGAGATTGTTAGTAGCTTTGCTACTCTTGACTTGTCCCGATAATTGTTCTCTTGTACTTATTGTTTCATCATGTCTTGCTTGTGCACTCATGTTATAACTGCCATGTCATGCATACTAAAACTGCTAGGTTGTTAGTTACCTTTCTTTCAGTTTTCCTTGCTCAAGTCTTTTTAGACTTGCTGACATGTGCCCCTTTCTCTTTTGGGTGTCACATGTTAGACCCAGAGCCAGAGCTTGTTGCAGGGGATTTGGTGCTGCTGTCGCACTTTTGTTGCTGTGGTGGAGTCTTGTGGACACCGGTGACTTTGTTGAGTTTCCTTTATGTTTTAGGATTCCTGTTAGTTGTTGGTGCGTGGCACCCTTGTATGTATGTTATATTTTGTAGGCCATGTTGGGCCTTAGACTCTTTTTCCTTTAGCCTGGTGGCTTTTCTGTGATATTGTAATTCATTCAATGGATATTCAGAGATTTCTCTTTTGTCTCTTTCCTTTATTATTATTGTTGTTTCGTTTGCGTTGCAAGGACCTGCCATATGATAATTTATACGCTTATCAGACTTGGAGTTTCACAGCTTCAAGTCTGAGCGGACCTTCTCACGTCTCGCCTCCACATTTTTGGGAAGCGGGGCGTGACAGGTACCGTTGAAGAAGGGAGGCCTCGTTGAGGAGTGTCCTTCCATCACCGAAGAAGCTCCTTCACGGTTCCTGAAGGTGCTGTAGTCTGAAGGTGGACGTACGGTTTTGTTGTCGTTGGAAGACATAGCTAGGTACTTGGCTTTGATACCAAATGTAATGCCCTACGTAGCTATTGCACAAGTACTAGATGGGGGTGAATAGTACTTTAAAATAATTAAGAAGATAATTCCTAATTATCTTGCAAACTCAACCAACAATGCGGAAATGTAAATATTGACACCAAAGAAATGCAATCGCAAACAGACGATATAACGGGTTCGGATCCACCAAAGTCACCGACTTGTTCCCGGTGATCCTACGTCACAAACACCCGGATCCCCTCCGGATACTTGAGTTAGAAACCTCTAATTCAAATTTGCACTATGAAATACTTGTAGAAACCTCTACAAGATCAAATCATACACAAATAAAATTGTGATTCCCACAATCCGGGATCACAAACAAACTCTCACAACCGAGAGTAAAACTTGCAATATTCAAAGTTAAATGAAATACGAACTTACCAACAAAATCCTATGCCTTGAGTATAACTTACGATTTAGGGCAAGGAGGATTTTGGAGGAGAAGAATGGCACCAAACCCTAGCTCCAAGTAGATGACCAGCAATGGAAGCCTAGGGAGGAGTTGGTGACCTAGAATCAAGCTCTTGGCTTGGAAGGCTCACAATCAATGACTCTCTCTTTTGAAATAAGAGTGAGGGAGAGATTCAAGTGAGAAATGAATGAGCTTTGAATGAGAATTAATGCTTCTCTTTGATTCTCTAAACTTCAATAAATATCAGCCTTGAATGCTATGAAAGCAGCACTCCAAGTATATATATGATAGAGGAAAGAGAGAGCAAAATTCGTGGCAATTAATGCTCCAACGGCTCTATTCTGAAGCAGACTAGTCGGTCAAAGAAGGACCACTGACCGACTAGTTCATCAACCAGTCGGTCGGTGATTCAACATGGACCGACTAACAGATGAACAGCCAAAAGATGAAGTTCAGGGAATATAGAACTAGTCGGTCTAAGAAGACTTGCCAACCGACTAGTTTCACAACTAGTCGGTCTGTGAGTGTTCTTTGACCGACTAACAGCTGAAATAGAATAGGCTGAATTCAAATACAGCTAGTCGGTTTAAGAACAACTTCCAACCGACTAGTTTCTCAACTAGTCGATCGGTCGTTGTGCTTTGACCGACTAACGGTAAACAGTAAGTTAGGCTCAAAAATGGAAGCTCAACTAGTCGGTCTAAGAAGGATTCCTAACCGACTAGTTTCACAACTAGTCGGTCGGTGAACCTTCTTGGACCGACTAACTGTAAACAGTAACTGAGCCGAAAATGAACAAGGCATTCTAGTCGGTTCAAGAAGCATTACCGACCGACTAGATTGCCATCTAGTCGGTTGGTTCTTCTTCTTGAACCAACTAACATGCACAAGAAGCCGCGATGAGAAGCGTTAAGCTTCAGGAAAGATTCTATGGGCTTCTAATAAGATCCTAGCTCTAAGATATGAGCGTTATGAAGATTAAAACGTAAGACCTACTCAAGGCTTAACAATCTACGAAACGAAGCTAGAAGACTATAAATAAAACTTGACGAACCGTTTTCAATCGCTTCGATCCGAATCTCTTGACTTCAATAATGGTCCTTGAGCTTCAACGAAGCTTCAAGCATACGATCACGCGCTTTGAGAAGTCTCGAGACGTCTCTTTTGATGTTCATAGAAGTTTGGCGACGATCTCCATAACTGCGCTCACAAAGAGTTAGTTCACGATATTTATGTTTGTTCATCATCAAAACCAAATCCGGGGAATCAATACTCAACAGATGGGTTAGCCCTAAGATCCTAGGGAGACGATGTAGATCTGGATCCCTAAGTTGAATTAGGAATTTAGGGGAGTATTTCGGTCGATCCTACCGAATCCCTAGGTTATCTGTACTGAGATCGTGCCCACGGTCTGTGGAATTGATGTGCTTAAGGGGTATCTTTCAGATTCAAATAGGGAAATCGGTGGATCCAACCAAGGCTCGTGACCATGCCCGGCTCGTGCCTTGAGGGGATCCATCGACGAACTATACCGCTACGTTGACGGCTACAGCCATTGCATCGACGAGAGCTACCAAAATACCTCACAATTCTAACCCACGAGAGTGGTACGAATTGGGAGATTAACCCCCTAACCCTAATGCAACGTAAGGATTCTATTCCAATGTCGATCCCCGACGATCTTAGTGGTGATCCCTAACGCCCTAGTCCCCCTATCTGCGACGTTGAGTGACACAACCTTCGCATCCATCACCATTATGACCCTCCATACTCCACATCCACCAATAAACCCGCAATTCTAACTCAACATAGGAGTAGATAAGTAGTATAGCACCGCTTCCTCGTGTTCGATACCCGCTTGCCACTATACCATGCGCTTGCGGTAAACGACATCGTTTCGGAGTTGATTCCGGCTCGATCAAGTTTATGGCGTCGTTGCCCTGGAGGGTTCCGCCATATTATCTATTTACCACAATTATGTTGATTGGATTGCGTAAAAAACAAAACAAAACAAAACAAAATAAAAAATAAAAAATTAAAAAAAATAAAAAAACAGAGAGAGATTTTCCCCCCATCTGCTTTATATTTATCTTTATCTTCTTGTACCACTGATGTCTTTTCCAGGTTGTTTTTGACTATTCAGATACAATGGAGCAATCTTGGGATTATTCAGGCAATGATTTTTCAGAGTAGTATAAGATTCCTATGGAAGACTACGAATATCATTCACAGGACCTGTACTATCAGATGGAAGGATATGACCACTACCCAGAGTTCTATGCTTACTGCGAATCTTGTGACATGGAGGGACACATGCCATACGAAAGCCGCGTCTGTCTCTTGAGTCTTGACCATCCTCTCAATTTGACACTCAATGCATTCATAGCATCGGTAGAGGAGAGCATGGCTGTCAGCACTATGCTGAATGAGTCACATGATCGATGGCAGAAAGATATGGCCGAAATCAACAAGTGCCTTCCATATTATGAGCTCGAGGGAGAGGCGGAGGACATTGATACTTCCACATCTGAGGAGACAGCGGCTGACATACACGATGCATCCAAGGGCGACACATTCACTTCCATACCCACGGAGCCAGAGCCTATCACCGAGGAGGTCGTGCATAGATGAGGACACAGACATTCATAAGGATCCCGAATGCTGCCCACCTTCAGTTGAGCCTCCACCGCCACTTCATCCTTCCATCGACAACGAAAAGGATTCGCCTGATGAGACCCATACTTATATGCCAGAGCTGCCTGAAAAGCCTAAGACGAACGACAAGGAACTGCCTGTCGCGGTACATGAGAGCGGAGATGTATTTTCAGGGAAGAATCGGCAACTTATTTTTACTTTACATATTTCTTTTGACGGTCTTCTTTGGAAAAATTTTATTTTGGGGAAAGATATTCCACATCAGATTGATGCGGCTTGTCTCTTGCAGGGTACAGGTGGAGTCCTTGGAGATATGTTGGGAGCCGCATTACTGGAATCTGATGGATCCATCTAACTTTGCATTGTTAAAACCATTCCCAAAAGAAATCCTTTGCATTGTTAAAACCAGCAAAATATCACATGTAATAATTTTAAACAAATTCTAGTAGTTTTTTGTTAGTTCAAGACGTCACATAAGCGACATTGATCCATCTAACTACATTTCTCGCTCTCGTTTCTCGTTTTTCTTCTAAAACTATTTTTTCTTGTTTTTTATTAACCAAGAGGGTTGCATAAGTTATGACTATCTATATGCCATCAAAATACCTTTTTGAACTCATTCCTCCTCCTCTTCTCATTTTGATCATTGTTGCTCGTCATTTTCAACTTTGAAATTTGGTCGACCCCCGGATACACGCCCCGGGGGTGCGACGTAGCGTTACAGCAAGTGCACGGTTAAGTGGCAAGCAGGTATCGAATCGTAGGGAGGACTAATGACGGTACTCTACTTCAATTACTAAGCTACTGGGTGAAAAATCATTTGGGAATGGTTGGTGTCACAATCGTTCGAGTATCAATGCAAATTCAATATAATAAATATGTCCAGGGCTAGGGAATCACCACTATGGATTTTCAAGTCATCAACATGAGTTATGAATTACCATGCAATCAAACTTGGTTTAAGGTGAACTTGCCGCAACTAATTAGAGAACCGGTGCACACTGTCGCGCTACGCAAGTCTATAATCTAAACTAGACATTCGCTCTCGTGCAAGCCTAGTCCAGACCACTAGCATTAAGATCGACAATTATGTCCAACCCCAACTCAAGCTTGCTGTCACGCAACTTGAGTTCGGATCTAGATCGTGATAGTTCGTATTCGTTAACTGTCGTGCAACAAATATAAGTATAGGAGAACAATCTAGGAAATTTTGATTGTAATCCTAAATCGAATATCTAAGACTTTCCCTGGATCAAGATCCTCTGTCGATCTCACGAGATCCAAGAGAAGTCCCTATCTATCTGTAGTAAATCAATCAAGATCTAACCTTTCTAGCAAGCCTAATATCATGGCAATTCAATAGATCTCATAAATCAAACATTAGATCCATAGGGTTCATTCCTTTGCCCTAAAGCAAAGGAACTACTTGCAAATCATATTAGAAATCGATAGAGAAAAAAGATCAACAATAGAATTCATCATGCAACCAAGATTCAATAAAAGATATAGCATAAAAATCAAAACTTGCAAGAGATTAAGACAAACCAATGTCACCACGAAGCTTTAAAAAGAAAATTAAGATCAAATCTTCAATCTCTCGCCAATACAAAAGCTTAACTAGAACTAAACGCTCAAGAAAAATTATTCTAAGAAGTCACTCGGGTCTCTCCTGGGGCTGGAGACAAAACTAGGCTTAAATACATGACCAAAAGAACCAAAAAATACAGACCAAACTACCCTTGCACCGCTAGAAACCCTAGTTTCCCGACTAGCGGTCTGCGCTACTCGGCCGAGTACATTATGGCACTCAGGCTGGCAGTTGTCGTCATATCAGCTTTACCAGGACGAGTAAGTTGCTTCACTCGGGCGAGTGAGCTGCGTCACTCGGCCGAGTGGCCTGTTCCAGAACTCCTTTCTTCGTTGCTTCACTCGGGCGAGTGAGCTGCGTCACTCGGCCGAGTGGCCTGTTCCAGAACTCCTTTCTTCTCCTCATCGCTTCCTCGTCGACTCTTTCGACGTCCTTCTTCCACTCATCCTCCAGCGCCATTAGCTCTCCGATATGATCATGGGCGATGCTCCAACATGCGTGTAAGTCCTCTAGGCTCCAAATTGCTTCCAATTGCTCCATATCTCCTGAAATCAGACGAAAACAAGAAATAGTCAAAAGTATCGAAGCACTGTCAAATAATCGTGAAAATCGCGATATGAGCAATCGAAATGGCATGCGAATATGCGGAGATGAAGTGTAAAATATGAGTCTATCAAAATTCCACTCATATCTGCTACAATTTATATAAATTCAGCTCACTTTTAAGATAATGCATATTTCTCTCTAATGAAAACATTTTCTCCTTCTTTATTTTATACTTCAACCTTAACATTTCCCTTCTTCTATTTTCCATCATTTCCCCTTCTCATTAATTCCCTTCTTATTTATTGCTAATCAATTCTCACTTTCATTTTATCTCTGGTTTCATGTAAATCCAATTTCCCCTCTATTAGGAACCATATCTTCTTAAGCAAATAAGCACAAAATATATCATTCCAAAAAATGGTGCAAGATTATATATATTGCACCACATTTAACACATGTGGTACACATAACGGAATTTGTATGGAGATGGTCACCAAAAATTAACTTTCAGACTTGATGTTTGAAGGAGAGAGATGTCGATTAATAAGCACCTCTAGAATTACCTATATAGACAAATAATATGTTATGGAAAGTTGGGATGTCTCCTGATCTAAAACCATTTGATGCTCAAATCAAATCTTTGCTTTTGGTGGCTGAGAAATTCTAAGGTAGATTATATTACATACCTAAGACCATAAGGGTCTGTAGGACCTCTAACTATGGGGGGAACACTAGAGGAGAGGGGTGTGAATAGTGTTTTATGATAATAAAAAAGAATTTGCGCCTAATTAAAATCCATAATGCAACTAAATGTGCGGCATATATTATGTGATAACAACAGTACAGAAATTACAAACACAAACAAGTTATGTACTTTGGTTCGTATTCCACTGAGTCAAATCCCGACTCCCTGGAATCCTACTCCATCAACCCACTAGCAAATCCCACTAGTGATTAGTATTCACTAATATCCCACTTGCCAAACACTGGTAAGTTTAAATCCAATACAACCTTGATCACCACTCCCTTTACCTGGGAATGGTCCATTCTCACAAACCGAGAGTAATCTCAACAAAGTAGAGATAAGAGAATTGAAACAAATCAATATGAGACAAATTTCACAACATATGCCTTGAATAATGACTTAATAGTATGAGGCAAAGAGGTGTGTGTTGTGCTATAAATGATGAGAGTATGAGCACTTACTACTTGTCTTAAAATGAGGAACAAAGCTCGGATGAAGATTAGCTTTGAATGCCTTGGATGCTTTGAGAGACATGTGTAGAAGTTGTAAGCTTGAGAGCTTGTTGGAGCTTTGAATGCTATTCAAAGTAAGAAAATTTTCTTCTAAATGTGTAAATAGATATACTAAGATTAAAGATGAGTTAACTAGTCTCCAAACCTCACCTAAGCCTATCATCATCAACAACGACACCGTTGTTGAAGGCTTGAGAAATGAGATTGTAAATCTCAAATCTCAACTTGAGCATGTCCATATTGAGAATTCGGATGAATGCGAGATAGCGGATTTGATTTCTCGAAACTCAACTTTGAGTATTGAGAATGAGAATCTCAAATCTCGTGTTTATGTACTCACATCGTAAGTGTCCACTTTGGATGCTTCTATGCATTCTCTCACCGAGAAGTATGAGTGCACATTAGGCCGAATTAATAAATTCAATAAAGGTAAGGACCATTTGAATAATATCCTAAATGACTTACTTCCGGCCAATCATCGTATTGACTTGGGGTATAATAAGGGAAATTCTTCCAAATCTTCCACCACCTTTGTAAGGCCAACTTCCGATGCCTCAACTAGTGGGAGTAAACACCCCATGGGTAGTTCATCTACCAATGGTGCTTCCACTAGGTACACATCCCCTCTTGGAAAGAAACCCACTTTGGGTGGACCTTCAAAAAAGGGTCATGCATTTATGTACACCAATACTATGCCACGTAGGAACACATATCCTACCCCACATGTTCACACGTATGATGATTTTTATGCTCCACGTCCACGGGCACGTGCACACCAAGTGAGACACACTCACGCACGTGTTCCTCCACATGCATATGTTCATCCACATCATTACTATATGAACAATTACCATCATACACCATATCATATGATGCCACCACCATTTCATCATGTGCCATATGCTTATCCACGACATGCATTTCCTAGGCCACCTCCTCGTAGGCCACATGCATCACGTAGACATCAACAACGTATGCATGCTCCCAATAGGAATATGGCTCCCAAGACATTCACTATTTGGGGCCCGAAGGACACAAGCATGCATGAAAAACAAGCATACATTAATTCTTATTTCATGAATGTAGTGCACAATGATGATTATGTTGGGAAGTCTAAGTCCAATTGGACTTGGCTTCCAAAGGTCTAATCTTTTAGGACCCAATGACCTTGGGTACCATGGAATGATATTTTTATATTCAGGTACTCAAGAAAAAGAAACGGAGCAACAAATCCAAATTTAGCTCCAAGGATGGGTGGATACTCGATAGCGGCTCAATTGCTCTCCGGAGTAGTGCCCATTGAGAATGTGAACCGAGTAGTCTTTGGAGGCAACGAGAGCGGAACCATCATTGGTGTTGGTAAAGTTGGTAACCCATCTAAACCTCTAATAAGTGATGTTTACCTTGTTAAAGGCTTAAATCACAATCTCATTTCAATAAGCCAACTCTGTGACAAGGGTTACAAAGTTAACTTTGCGAAAGGAATGTGTCATATTTTTAGTAAAGATAATAATAATTTGTTATTTTTTGGCACACGCCATAAGGATATATATATCCTAGACATCCACAAGTCACATGAACAATGTCTCATTGCCAACACAAGTGAACAACACTTATGGGATCGACGTTTTGGTCATGTGAACTTTGGAACACTTTTCAAACTTTCCAAGTTAAATTCTAAAAGGATTTCCTAAGCTTGCCTTTTAAAAGAAAAGCTTTTGTGACTCGTGTCAATGAGGTAAACTTCCAAAATCGTCATTCAAACCTAAGAAGAGCATATCCTCTAAACGGCCTCTAGAGCTTTTACATCTAGATCTTTTTGGGCCAACTAGAGTTGCTTCATTATGGAATGCTCGATATGGACTTGTCATCGTTGATGACTTTTCTAGATTTACTTGGGTATTTTCTTTAAGTAATAAAAATGATGCTTTTGAAAACTTCACAATATTTGTGAAGAAAGTAAAAAATCTCATTGGAACCACCATTGTCACTATTCGTAGTGATCATGGAGGGAAATTTGAGAATGCGTCTTTCTCAAATTTTTGTGATGAAGTTGGTATTACACACACCTTTTCTTTCCCTCGCGCACCCCCTCAAAATGGTGTTGTTGAGAGAAAGAATAGGACGCTAGTGGAATGTGCTCGCACAATGCTTGATGATAGCCAACTTGGCCATCAATTTTGGGCGGAAGTGGTACATACCGCTTGCTATGTGTTTAATAGAATACTCTTGAGGCCCAGCACCAAACAAACTTGTTATGAATTGTTGTTTGGTAGATTGCCTCAAGTTAAACATTTTCGAGTTTTTGGTGCAAAATGTCACGTATGGTAGTTTGGAAAAATTTGATCCAAGATCCGATGATGGGATATTTGTTGGATATTCCTCTCGTAGCAAAGACTACCGGATATACAACAAAAGAACCTCAACGATCGAGGAATCACTTCATGTTTCATTCAATGAAAATTTTGTCCCGTCTAGAATTATCAATGATGATGACTCCATGGAAGTTATATGTGATTCTATTGGTAATTCTAATTCTATTGATTCTATTGATACTAACCATACTGATGATTCTTTTGAGAATGTTCCTAGTGATCAGGGAGTTCCCAAACGGCTTCATACAGTTCGTGACCATCCCCATGAGCAAGTCATTGGCAACATACTTGATAGTGTCAAGACGAGATCTCAAGTCAACTACTTCGCTCATTGTGCCTTTGCCTCTTCAGTAGAGCCAAAGAATATTAACGAAGCGTGCGAAGACAGTGCTTGGATCCTAGCTATGGAGGAGGAACTCATTCAGTTTGAGAGGAATGAGGTTTGGGAGCTAGTTCCATTGCCTTCGAAGAACCACACCGTTATAGGAACGAAGTTGATCTTCAAGAATAAGACCGACGAGAACCAAAATGTCGTCCGGAACAAAGCTCGGTTAGTAGCTCAAGGCTACAGGCAAGGGAAAGGTATAGATTTCGAAGAATCCTTTGCTCCTGTAGCAAGATTAGAATCTATTAGGTTGTTGTTATCTTTTGCACGCCATAAAGATTTTAAACTCTTTCAAATGGATGTAAAAAGTGCGTTTTTAAACGGAGATGTCGTTGATGAAGTTTATGTTTCTCAACCTCTGGGTTTTATAAATGAAAAGTTTCCAAATCACGTTTTCAAACTTAAGAAAGCACTTTATGGTTTGAGACAAGCTCTTAGAGCTTGGTATGACCGCCTAAAGAACTTTCTTTTGGATTTGGGTTTTAAAATGGGTGAAGTTGATTCTACACTATTTGTTAAGTATGCGAATCATGATATTATTTTAGTTCAAATTTATGTTGATGATATCATTTTCGGTGCTACTAACTTCACTCTTTGCGAAGAGTTTTCTAATGTCATGAAGGACCAATTTGAGATGAGCCATATGGGTGAGCTCAAATATTTCTTAGGACTCCAAATTCGCCAAATGCACGATGGAATCTTCATCCACCAAACAAAGTACACGGTGGAGTTGCTAAAGCGATTTGGAATGGAGAATGCTTCTGGCAAGAAGACTCCAATGAGCACTACTACACATTTTGATAAAGATACGGGCGGCAAAGATGTAGACATTCGTCTATATCGAGGTATGATAGGTAGTTTATTATACCTTACTGCCAGTCGGCCTGATATTATGTTTGCTGCATGTGTATGTGCTCGTTATCAATCACAACCTAAGGAATCACACTTAGTAGCGGTAAACCGTATTTTCCGTTATTTAAGTTACACACTCGACTACGGATTATTTTATCCAAAGTCTAGCACATATGAGTTAATTTCATATAGTGACACAGATTATGCTGAATGCAAATCCGACAGGAAAAGTACTAGTGGCACTTGCCATTTTATAGGAAATTATCTTGTCTCTTGGTTTTCCAAGAAGCAGAATTCTGTATCACTTTCAACCACCGAGGCAGAATATATTGCCGCCGGTGCTGCATGTGCACAGGTTCTTTGGATGAGACACACTCTTAAAGACTTCGGTATAAACTGTGATACTTGCCCTATCATGGTGGATAACCTAAGTGCAATATGTCTCTCTAAGAATCTGGTACACCACTCCCGTACCAAAACACATAGATGTCCGTCACCATTTCCTAGATGATCATGTTGCTAAAAAGGACATCATGTTAGTGTACGTTGAAACCCAGAAGAAAATCGCCGATATTTTCACGAAACCACTCAAGGAAGATTCCTTTGTGCGGTTACGTCGAGAATTGGGGATTATGGGTGAATCCGAGATTTAGGATTCATATTTTCAATAATCCTGCATGATAATAATAATTTTTATATGCTCATGCTAGATTTGTTCGGATTTTCTGGATTTATGATTGGATTTTCGGAATTTATGCTAGATATGGTCATGCACGTCGTATTTATAATTTTCTATGTTTTATGGGGTAGAATAATGATGTTTGAGAGTGATTTCGATGTATCGTCCAAGTGTTCTTTGGAGTGAACTCAACATTTCTTATTTTCAAATTTTGGACTCAATTAGTCGGTCCCAGTTCATCAGCCGACCGACTAGATTCAATTCTAGCCGGTTAGTGATTGAACTCAGACCGACTAAATCATGCCCTAGTTTTGACTATCAGTTACTGTTTGCAGTTAGTCGGTCCAAGCTCATTGGCCGACAAACTAGATTGTATTCTAGTCGGTCAGCGCTTTAACTGAGACCGACTAAATGTGTTAGGGCACTTTGGTCTTTTCACTCTTTCAATCGACTTATATTGATTGTGCACCGATTAGATCTCACTCTAATCAGTGCGACTTCCCTCTCAAACCCCTCAAACCCTTCGACTCCTCTCTTTCCTCCGCCGTACGTCACCGTCTCCGGCTGCCGTCAGCCGCCGCCGGTCCTCTAGAGTCGACCATCTCTCCTCCTAGGGTATATCTCTCTCCTCCTAGGGCTCTACTTCCAGCTATTAGGGTTTATATCTCTCAATTTCTTTCGTTTTTCGATCGATTTTAGCTCGATTTCTTGTGTTTCTCGTCACGATCTCATGGAGAGAACTAGGGTTCCTATTCCCTCTTCCGGTGCCTCTCCCATGACTGTCGAGCCTACCTCCAACCCTCCTCAACGCAAACACCGCACCAAATCTGCTCGTCTGCCCCCTACTTCTCCATCTTCTTCTTCGCCTCCTCTCAAAAAGAAGAAGGCGACTCCTTCACAGCCTAAGCCCAAGCCTCAAGCTCAACCCAAGCCCAAGCCTCGGACCAAGGTCGTAGAAAAGATTCTGACCCCTGGCCCCCATAGTGTTCCCTCCCCTTCCGGTACTCCCTCTGACTCCGACGAAGACTATATCCCGGAGACTGGGCCTACCGAGAAGGCTCCTACTCCTCCTCCTCGTTCTACCTCTCATCCGTCTAAGGGAAAGGCTCCCATGCCTTCGGGTGGGGTTGATATCTCGTTGTGTCGCGATGACCCGATGTGTCTTGCGGCATACAACTGTATTGAGCACTGTCCGTTGATTCTGGAGCACTTCGTTCAGTTCTCTGACTTTCCTCTGCTCGCAGATCTCCTCTCCGATAGCGGTCTTCTAGATTATCTTCGCCATGATCCCAAGGCGAATCCTCATCCATATCCCAGACTCGTCAAATTATTCTATGCCAATCGTGTCCGGGGTGAGAATGATGACACCCACTGCATTGAGACCACTGTCTTTGGGACACCTATTGTCCTCACGGCAGAGATCTTAGGGCAGTTGATTGGTGTCTCCTCCTCTGGCCTGCTCCCCTCTGATATCTCCGTGGATAATATCCACGATCTTGACCAGTCCATGCTTGCTGAGATGTTCCATGTCATTCCTCCCGCCATGATTGGCGTTCCATCGAAATCTTTCAAGCCTAATGCATGGGTCATAAATCTCATTCTGAAGTTGTGTCTTCTACCGAAGTACGACTCTTCTAGCTTGCCCTCTCAGCCTTTCCTCAAGCTTATCTACGCTCGTTTTATGGGGAGCGAGATAAATTGGGCCCGCATCATCTTGGACATGATGGATTCCTTTGAGTGCATAAGGAAGTCCACCAAGTCAGCCCATATTCCTTATCCCTGCCTGCTGACCCTTGTCTTCCGCCACTTTGGCGTTCCTCTTCCTCCTGATGATCAGCGTCCTTTGGGTCCTCCCCTGAACGCGACTGCCGTCAAGAAGTCTCTTGCGGCCTTGCGTCACGTTCAGAGGACAACCCCTTCTGCTCCTCCTCCACCCTCTCGCCCTGACTCTTTAGCTTCTCAGAGCTGTCAGGAGGCTCGTATTACTCGATGTGAGGAGATGCTTGCACGCATCTGTTATCACTTGGGCATTGAGGTTCCTCCTACAGTTTCTGATGAGGAGGCCATGGATGATGCTGATCTTGAGGAGCTTGTTGCTTCTCCTGTTCGTGCCCCAGAGGGTACGTCTGCTACTGCTTTGTCTGCTCGTGCTCTTGAGAGCACTCCTGCTGCCACCATTCCTTCGGTGGATACTTCTGCTCGTGCTCCCGAGAGCACTCCTGCTGCCACCCTCCGTTCGGTGGACACTCCAGTCGTTCCAGAGACCACCACCTCTTCTGCATAGCCTGCTGCTACTGCTGATCTTGCCTCCGCCTCCTGAGCTTGCGTTGGAGGACTCTCCCATGTGCACTTGGATGATCTATTTTGTCGTGAGAGAGTGGGGGTAGGATAGTTTGGTGGTTATGTATTTTTGATGTATTTTTGGATGTTTTGGTGATACATTTTGATGTATGTTCGTTTTGATGTCTGTTGAGAAATGTGTTGTATGTTGTGCACTGATCTGATGATCGTTTATATTTGTGTTGGCGGATGTATACCTTTTGGTGTATCCTGTTTTATACACACACACACACACACACACACACACATCGTGTTGCCATTTACTTCAGTGTGCACATTATATTTTTTTGTCTCTGATGTTGATTTCTTCGCTCGACGATTATATTGATTAAATAGAATTGTTTCTATGAAAACATAGAATTGTTTTCCATGCACTAAATTCACTAAGAATGTTGATATTGGAGAGTATGTTCCATAACTCAATACATGAAATTGATTTGAGTTTTGATGATTTCATTTTTCGATTTTCGACTATGGTCTCATTGGCACGCTTTGATTTTCTTCGTTATTTTACATTGGTGTCATTGGGACCGTGGTCGTATTCTTCGACTCTCGTGCTTTTATTTTAGCCATTTTTGTTGTCGTTGATCTCCTCCCGCTCTTTTTGGTAATGCCAAAGGGGGACAGAATTAATAATGACGATGTACTAAATGATAATTTAAAGCAATTTACCGTGAATCTAATTTGATATGTTAGATTCAGGGGGAGTTAAGATATAAAAATGGGTTTAGATCCTAAATTTCAATAATTGGGTTCATATTTTATACTTTCCTCGTCTGCTTGATGCGTATGATTATTATTTAATACGGAATTAACGTGTCATCAATGCAGGGGGAGTAAGTAAATTTCATTTGACTCATTATTATTGATTATTATTTATGTTGGTTTGTCATCACCAAAAAGGGGGAGAATGTTAAGTATTGATTCCCCAGATTTGGTTTTGATGATGAACAAACATAAATATCGTGAACTATCTCTTTGTGAGCGCAGTTATGGAGAGCGTCGCCAAAATTCTACGTACATCAAAAGCGACGTCTCAAGATTTCTCAAAGCACATGATCGTGTGCCTGAAGCTTCGTTGAAGCTCTAGGAGCATTATTGAAGTCAAGAGATTCGGATTGAAGCTTTGAAGACGGTTCGTCTAGTTTATTTTATAGTCTTCTAGCTTCTTTTCGTAGAATGTTAAGCCTTGAGTAGGACTTACATTATAATCTTCATAACGCTCATATCTTAGAGCTAGGATTATCTTAGAAGCCCATAGAAACTTTCCCGAAGCTTTACGCTTCATTTCGCAGCTTCTTGTGCATCTTAGTTGGTTCAAGAAGAAGAACCAACCGACTAGTTTGTCATCTAGTCGGTTAAGAATCCTTCTTGAACCGACTAGATTTCCTTGCTCAATTCAGCATAGGCACTGTTGACCAATTAGTCGGTCCAAGAAGGTTCACCGACCGACTAGTTGTCAAACTAGTCGGTTGGGAATCCTTCTTAGACCGACTAGTTATACTTTCATTTTTTCAGCCTAAGCTTCTGTTGACTAGTTAGTCGGTCCAAGAACATCCATCGACCGACTAGTTGTGAAACTAGTCGGTTGGAATTTGTTCTTAGACCGACTAGTTCTCCTAGTGATCAGCCTATTGAATTTCAACTACTTAGTCGATCAAAGAACACTCACCGACCGACTAGTTGTCAAACTAGTCGGTTGGCATGTCTTCTTAGACCGACTAGTTCTATCTCCTGAATTCTCTATCTTGGTTGTCAACCATCTAGTCGGTCCAAGAAGAATCACCGACCGACTAGTTGCAAAACTAGTCGGTCAGTGATCCTTCTTAGACCGATTAGACTGCTTCAGAAATAGATCCGTTGGGCATTTAATGCCACGATTTTGCTCTTCTCTTCTTACACTCCTATATATACTTGAAGTGCTTCTAACCTAGCATTCAAGGCTGCCATTATTGAGTTTTAGAGAATCAAATAGAAAGCATTCAACTCTCATTTCCAAGCTCTCTCTTCTCACAAAGAATCTCTCCCCAACTCCTTGAGCCCTAATTTCCTCAAGAGAGATTCTCTTCATTGTGAGTCACTCAAGCCAAGAGCTTGATTCAAAGTCACCAACTCCATCCTAGCCTTCGATCGCTGTTCATCTTGGTGGAGCTAGGGTTTGGTGACATTCTCTCCTTCAAAATCTTCCTTGCCCTAAAATCAGTAAGTTTACTCAAGGCATAGGATTTTGTTAGTAAGTGTTTTATTGTTTCATTTACTTTGCTATTAAGTTTATCTCTCGGTTGTGAGAGAAGATCGTGATCCCGGGTTGTGGGAGTCACGTTTTCATTTGTGTATGATTTGATCTTGTAGAGGTTTTCTACAAGAATTTCATAGTGCAAACTTGGGTTAGAGGATTCTAACTCAAGTAGCCGGAGGGGATCCGGGTGTCTGGGACGTAGGATCACCGGTAACAAGTCGGGGAGACTTGGGTGGATCCGAACCCGTTACATCGCTTGTTTGCAATTGTCTTTCTTTGTTGTCATATTTTCATTCCGCATTGTTGGTTGAGTTTGCACAATAATTAGGAATAATTATCTTGATTATTTTAAAGTACTATTCACCCCCCTCTAGTACTTGTGCAGTAGCTATCATGGCATTACATTATGAACATTACGGGGTTGGGTAGTGGCCCAGAGGATGAAGTGCTCGTTCTGTGATACCTGGCACGTCTCTTCCCTACAAAATAAGGTATTGGTAATAATGCGTTGGGCTAGGCGAAGGCAAGGGTGGATGATGGAAGAGGCCTTTGCTCTAGTGATAGGGAAGGGGGTAAGGCTAGTGATCTGCTCCCAGAAAATGTTCTGATCATATTTGTCGGGGAATGGGGTGTCGTGCTTAATGGCATCAGGGAGGAGAGCAGTGGGTCATCGAAAGAGGGGGGTTTAGGGAATCAACATGTCATATTTCCCCGTTCATTAGGTGAAATGAAAATCCGAAGGGTTGGTTCCTAAGTGAACTAAGAAACTCTAAGGTGAGTCTCTTATAGGTTCGGGCCTCATACGCTAGAAACTTAGCCCACCCTATGTTTTAAAGTAAGGTTCAGACACCCTCGATGAGTCCAAGAGAATCAAGAGCGGGGATGCTTGGGAATTTAGTTGGGATGATGGTTTTTAGAGATATGGACATGAAGGTATCACGTGGACGCTCGTCAACAAATGTGATCCCTAGGATGTCAATCTATGGTGGTGCGATGGTTGGAGGTGCATCAGTAGATGTGGAAGCCACATTAGTGGAAGTACGTGCACATGTGTTTCTCCCTCTGGGTGCTCTCTACATGGGGGTGCAACACACTTTCTATGCTCTCTTGGAGGCATCGTGAATATGGTGGTGTCGTGAATGCAAGAATGTGTGTGTGTAATCGATGTGCAATCGCGATTCTATGCAAATTAGCGAAATTAGCGAAAGAGCAAATCAAGCACTTGGGCAAAAAGATGAGACCAAGGAAAGAGTGTACCCAAGAAATTGAAGTCCCTCGTGATGTGGAGATGCTCCAAGCTTCAAGAGAAGCCCCCAAGCTCCAGCAATTCCCTCACGTCGATTAAATTTCTAGCAGAGCCTAACTCGGCCATTTTAGGGGTTTGGGGGCCAACCGTTTGGAATGTTTGGTGGTGATGGGAGGCGAAATTTGAGGTGGAAGTGGGTGGGGATGATGATTCTGGAAGGGGAAGAAGGGATTGGGGGTTTGCGTGAGCCGGAGGGAGCTAGAAGAGGAAGTCGAAACGACAGAAATTTGAAGGCGCGACTCGATCGAGTAGGGCTGGGTAATTTATGTAAACGGATCGAAGCGCTCTTGCCCAACGGTCGCGTTGTTTGATAAGTGACCACGTCGTTTGAGGGAGAGGGAGTTGTGGGGTTTATGTTCGACGTGGTCGATTCGGCGTGGTCACATCGATTTCCTATCGGCCGCATCGTTTGGAAAATTTGGTGCCACAGAAGCTTGATCGACACGGCTGTTTCGGGAATTATGCATCCGTTTAATAAATCTATGTCAGAAGACAGTATGTTGGTATAGCTTAAATGGTCGCATCGTTAAGTCAAACGACCGCATCGCTGATGTGATTTTGGTGTGGATTTTGGCCTTGAGTTTCGATAACGATGCAGGCGCGTCAATTGGTTCAAACGACCGCGTAAAGGTAGAAAAATGAGAGGAAAATTGGCTTTGAAAATTGGATCGATGCGGTCGTTTTAAGTGGTTTAAACGACCGTGTCAGACTGGTATTTTTGGCTCAGGAATCCAGTAAGTCCACATACCTTAAATGACTGCATCGTTTGGGCAAAATGGTCCGTGTAAAGGTAGAAAAATGAGAGAAAATTTGGCTTTGGAAATTGGATCGACGCAGTCATTTGAAGATGTTTAAACGACCATGTCAGACTGGTATTTTGGCTCAGGAATCCAGTAAGCCTACATACCTTAAATGACCGTGTCGTTTAGGCGAAACGGTCGCGTCATTTTGGCTCTTCCTTAGCAAAGTTTTTCTTTATTTTTTCTCCGGTTGACACGGTCGCATGTGTCAGCTCCACGCAGTCGTGTTGAATTGTTTCTGTTGCTTCCTCAATCTCTTCTTTTCCTCCTCTCCACGTGGCCACGTGGATATCCTATGCGGTCGCATCGAATTATCCTACAATGAATTCAACTTGGATTAGTCTTTATGTTTTGGGGATTTTATTCAACTAAGATTATAGTATTCTAACTAACGATAAAAATGAAAAATGAAGACTTAAGCAAATCAAAAACTTGGGTTGCCTATCAAGAAGTGCTCGTTTATAGTCTTGAGCTCAACTCCCTTTGTGATTTGGTCATGGTGGCTCTGGGCTGGAGAGCATTGAGATCGCTTCGTTTCTAATGGGATCTCCTGTGACGTAGTACTTCAACCTTTGTTCGTTGACCTGAAAAATATCGCCTCTCCCAAGTACTTCGTCGGATCCATATGTAAATACCCATGTGACCTTGGATGACCCAACCATCTCGATCGTAACTTTCTCGGAAATAACTTTCGCCTTGAGTTGAAGTGGAGGACCATGTCGCCTTCCTTAAATTCCCTCTTCATGATGTATATGTTGTGCCAATGTTTCGTCGTTTCCTTGTAGATGCGGGAGTTTTCATAGGCGCCAAGTCTGAATTCATCCAACTCGTTCAGCTGCACGAGTGATGCTCTTGTGCACTCTTGCTATCATAGTTCAAGTGTCTGATGGCCTAATAAGCCTTGTGTTCTAGTTCCATTGGGAGATGGCACGCCTTTCCATAGACTAGATGATATGGGGAAGTTTCGATTGGTATTTTGTAGGCGGTCCAGTGGGCCCATATTGCATCATCCAATTTTAGTACCTAGTCTCTTCTTGAACTTGCTATAGTCTTTTCCAAAATATTCTTGATCTCTCAGTTGGAAATCTCTATTTGGCCGCTTGCCTGAGGGTGATAATCAAGTCCAATGCGGTGACGTATTTCATATTTTTTCAAGAGGGCTTCAAATTTGTTTTCGATAAAATGCTTTACTCCGTTGCTAATGACCACTCTGGGGATTCCAACTCTGGGGAATATGTTTCTTTTGAAGAACTTGGCGACTACCCGTGCATCGTTAGTTGGTGAGGCTATTGCTTCAACCCATTTAAAAACATAGTCAATCGCAACCAATATGTATTGGTTTCTGAGGCTAGACGGGAACTGTCACATGAAGTTGATTCCCCAGACGTCAAACACCTCTATCTCTAGGATGATATTCAATGTCATTTCATTCCTTTTTGAGATGTTTTCTACCCTTTGACACCGGTCGCATCCCTTGATGAAGACTTTCATATCCTTGAATAATGTATGCCAGTAAAACCCACATTGAAGAATCTACAATGCAGTCTTCATTGTACTCGCATGCCCTCTATATGGTAGATCATGACAATGCGATATGATGGAGGTCACTTCACATTCTGGGATGCATCTCCTATTAATCCCGTCACCGCACATTCTGTATAGGAGTGGATCATCCCAAAAGTAGCTCCAAATGTCATGTAAGAACCTCTTGTGCTGCTACGAAGTTATGTCATATGGCATGATGCCACCGGAAAGGTAATTCATAATATCGGCAAACCATGGGGCTTCAGCTAGGTCGACGACAAATAGCTGATCATCTGGGACGGAGTCTTCTATTGGTAAAGAGGCGTTTGGGTCTTCATAGATAAGGCGTGATAGGTGGTCTACAACTACGTTCTTGACGCCATTCTTATCCTTAATTTTCAGATCAAAACCCTGTAACAAAAGGATCCATCGAATCAACCGTGGTTTGGCATCCTTTTTATTGAGCATGTACATGAGAGTAGCATGGTCTGTAAGGTTGATAACATTCAATCCAACAAGGTATGATCTAAATTTCTCAATGGCAAAGGCTACGGCTAGTCATTCTTTCTCCATGTGGTGTACTTTCTTTGAGATTCGTCTAGGGTCTTGATAGTATAGTATATTACATGAAGCTTTCCATCCTTCATTTTTCGCAAGACTGCCCCGATGACATAGTCACTAGCATCACACATTAGCTCAAATGAGAGGTTCCAGTCCGGGGGTTGAATGATGGGTGCAGAGATGAGCTCTTCTTTCAAACTGTCGAAAGCTACAAGACACTCGTCAGTAAATATGAAAGGGACATCTTTGGCTAATAATTCTGTTATAGGTCGTGCGATCTAAGAGAAGTTCTTGATGAAATGGCAATAAACCCCCGCATGACCAAGGAAACTTCTGATCCCTTTTACATTCGTGGGGGGGGGGGGTGGTAACCCCTCAATGACCTCTATCTTGGACTTAACGAACTCAATGCCTCGTGAAGAAATGATGTGTCCTAGCACTGCCCGCTCTTGCACCATGAAATGGTATTTTTTCAAGTTTAAGACTATATTAACCTTTTGGCATCTTTGTAGCACTCTAGTCAGTGTCAAAGCTCATACCATAGACGGAGAAATCGTCCATAAACACTTCCATGACGTCCTCTACAAAATCAGAAAAAATGGTGGTCATGCACCTTTGGAAGGTGGCGGGCGCATTACATAATTAAACGGCATTTCCAGTAAGCAAAGGTGTCGTATGGACATGTAAAGGTAGTCTTTTCTTGGTTGTCGGGATGGATGGGTATTTGGAAGAATCTGGAATATCCATCAAGGAATCAAAAATGTGAATGCTTGGCGAGACGCTCAAGCATTTGGTCAATGAATGGAAGGGGAAATGGTCCTTACGGGTGGATTTATTAAGCTTTCTATAATCAATACATATCCACCACCCGGTGATGGGCCTAGTAGTATAAGTTCGTCTTTGTCATTTTTCACCACTGTCATACCCCCTTCTTTGAGACCACTTGAACCGGGCTAACCCACTTACTATCGGAGATTGGGTAGATTATTCTCGCTTCAAGTAATTTCAAAACTTTCTTTTAACCATCTCTTTCATGTTAATCACCTTTGGTGCTGAATAGAGGTAGCGTCGTCATCCTCGAAAAGGATCCTATGTGTGCAAAGACCAGTGCTAAGTCCGTTTATGTCATCAATGGTGTATCCTAAGACACTCCTATATTTTCTGAGGACAGTCATGAGACTTTCAAGCTAAGTGTCGGTTAAGGAGGCATTAACAATGATCGGGTAAGTGGACTTCTTTTCTAAGAATGCATATTTTAAATTAGGAGGAAGTGGTTTGAGTTCTACCTCAGGAGGTTTGATGCTTTCATTATCCATTACCTCGGGTTAGGACATCTTCCCCAAAAATTCATTGTGGTGGGATGCCAAAGTCTCACAAGCTGCTTCCAAGGAAGTGACGTCGTCTTTGTGGTCCACCTGAATCAGTATATCATAGGAGTGTGTCCGTGTTCTTGGTGAGTTATAGCCTCTAAAGTTGAAGCTTCCTCGAATGATGGCATAAACGTGCTCATGTGGTAACAAGTCTCCATGATTTATGGTGCTTCCTCTTGGTGTGTAATTAACTCATGTCCAATGATAGGTTGTTCAGCGGAGGAGGAGAATCCATCGTTGTCGAAATACCCCCACAGCTAGGCTATTTACCAAGAGAGCATCAAGCGGCGACAATTGTAGAGGAGAGGGGGTTGGGCACACTTGGGGGTCCTGGTAGAAAGGAGTAGTGTCACGCCCCGCTTCCCAAAACAGCGGAGGCGAAGCGTGACTAGGCCCGCTTAGGCCAGAGCTAAGGAGCCCTGACCCAATAAGCGTCTGTGTGGTACCAAGACGAATGTACAGGTCCCTGCATGTTAGTACAGAATAATAAAAGTACAAGAAGGAAAGAACATCACATTTTATTCCAACATATCAAAAGTACCAAGTCTCAACGCCCGAAGGGCTACAACAGCAGAAAAGTAAATCTAATGGTGCAAGCACCCAACCTAGACAAGGAAACAAAAAGGTGCTACGCACCCTACTAAAAGTAATAAACGTCTCTGAAACTGCAACGAGAAGTCTCTAGCTCTGGTCCTCCTCAGGGGCGTACTCAGGATCGACGCTCTCTGGCTCCACGTCAGCTGGCAAGTCAGTCTCCTCAACGTACTCCGGCTCGATCCCTGACGTACAACACCAAAAGAAGGAACTGTACGTCAGGTAAGGTCTACAAGAAAAGGTTAGACCAAACTGCAAGTGCACTAATTATTTAACAACATTTTACTGGTTGATTAACATGCTGAGGTTACAACAGGCGAATAACGAAAGTACACGTAGCAGGAAAGTAAACACGACAAGTAGTAGTCGTAGCGAGTGCTACCGACTACGGGACTAGCCTACAGGTGTCAAGACAAGACAGAACATGGAAAGCCAGACATGATAAGACAAGACACGAAAGGGTTCACGCCTGATCGGTTCGAGGGGGATCAGTCCCTCTTACCGCTTGCACGCTCAACCCTACCCCAAAAACCCTAAGAATCGTGACAGGACAAGGGATCACTTGCTCTAGCTTGACAAGTGCCCTATTGCTCTCTGAGCTGTGTATCAATACATGGGATCACCTGCTCTAGCTTGACAGGTGCCTAATTGCCCATCAGGCTGTGAACTAGTACAAGGGATCACTCGCTCTGGCCTGGCGAGTGCCCTATTGCCCAGCGGGCTGTGCAGACGGAACGGGACAAGACACGACAAAACAGGAGGGGTTATACTAGGGTGTCCACGACTCACGCACACGCATGTCAATCCTATGATGCCAAAATTGTTGTTGTTGGACTCAGATTTCGTTGTCAAATCTGAGCCATCAAGGGCGTCCCGGAGGCTATCATTTCACGTCCGGTTCTCATGTTTTAAAATGTCTAATCTAGAAAGACTAAGGCCTAAGCATGGCCAAGAACGCAAGTGGTACACTTGCCTGCGATGGCGAGTGCGTCGTCTCCCTGGTACGTCTCGTCCAAACGTCTCATCGGCGTAAGAGCGTCTGAAAATCATGACACGGCGACGGTGTCAGTTCACGATTCAGAATTTCTATTAGGGTTGTGTCTAGGTTATCGGGACTAACCTAATCGTCAAAGGTCACATTTTTAATGCATTTAACCTAATCGACGATCTATCCTATGTGAACATGCATAAAGTCCATTCGTCGATTTTCTATGGTTGCACAACGTTTTAAAGAGGAGCGGAAAGTAAATTTAATTTGATTAGGTTGCTGATTTTAATTAGGGTTTGATTATCTATTGTGTGGGTTACTACGAATTTAGGGGACCAACCTGAAAATGACGGTTGCACGAAGATCCGGCGTCAGATTTGGAAAGGTGGAAGCTTTGCGTCGTCCGGAAGCGCAGCGAGGAATGTTGATTGTTGATGATGACGTTGGCCTCTGAAGATGATGATGAAGATCTTGGTGCCTCCCGGGGTCGTCGTCGTCGCTAAATCTGAGATCGGGGCGCCACGCGAGGAGAAGATGGATCTCGGGAAGGAAAACGAGGAGGCGGCCGGATCTTGGCCGTGGATCTCAGATCTGAGAGGGTGGCCGACTGTTTGTGGGAAAACAAGAAGGAGAAGAAGAAACGGGAGAAAGAAGAGGAAGGAGAAAGAAGGAAGATGGTGAAGAGAAAGGAAGACCTTGATGAAGGTGGGGCAAAGGAGGAGGAAGGAGAAGCGAGGAAAGAGAAGGAGATGAGCTGGGGAAAGAGATGGCTCAAAGTAATGAGATGAAAAGAGAAAACCGCGCGTTTATATAAGAAAACGAAACGACGGCTAGGTCAGAATTAGGGTTTCGGGGGTCAGTTAGTCGGTCTGAGAAGGGTGGTTGACCGACTAGTTTGGGAACTAGTCGGTCGGTCGTCTAACTGTGACCGACTAAAAGGCAAACAGAGAACAATGTCGGTACAGGGTTGATAAATTTAGTCGGTCTATGAAGGCTCGTCGACCGACTAGTTTGCAACCTAGTCGGTCGGCCAGTGTTCATTGACCGACTAAAGGATAAAGTGGTCGACAAGAAGTTTTGAAAATTAGTCGGTCTGAGAAGAAAACTTAACCGACTAGTTCTTCAACTATTCGGTCGGTATTCGTTCTTAAACCGACTAATGATAAACAGTAACTCGACTGCATGAAATGATCTCTAACTTAGTCGGTCTACGAAGAAGTGTTGACCGACTAGTTCGGCAACTAGTCGGTCGGTGGATGAACTTAGACCGACTAAGAGTAAACAGTAACTCAAGGGAAAAACCTGACAGAAACTAGTCGGTCCATGAAGAGTTTCTGACCGACTAGATTGACATCTAGTCGGTCGGTCCTTGTTCTTGAACCGACTAAAATGCACACCAAGTCTCCAAATGGAGTGTGAAGCTTCGGGATGGGTTCTAGGGACTCCTAAGATGCGTCTAGCTCAAAGATAAGAGCGTCATGAAGCACGCTCAGCTCCAGATAGGGGAAAAAGATACGGAAAAGAAAAGAGAGAAGACGAACAATCATATATATAAATAAACATCATCATACAAAAACCAGCCGTTACATCCTACACACCTTAAGAAAATTCCGCCCTCGGAATTTCCATCAGAATAGGTGAGGGTAACGCTCTCTCATCTCATCCTCTCTCTCCCAAGTGGACTCTCCAGGTGATCCGTGACACCACATCACCCTCACCATGTCGACTACCTTATTCCTCAACTGCTTCTGTCAACGGTCCAAAATCTGCACGCCTGCTGGTCATAGGTCAGGTCCGGACGGACCGTGATCTCCGAGAAATCCACCGTGTGTGACGGATCACTGACGTACCGACGTAACTGAGATACATGGAACACGTCGTGAATCCCCACCAAAGATGGTGGCAGAGCAAGGTGGTAGGTCACTGCTCCCACACGCTCCAGCACATCGAAAGGTCCAATGTACCTCGGACTCAGCTTCCCCTTCTTCCCGAATCGAATAACTCCGCGGTTCGGAGAAATCTTCAGGAAGACGTGGTCACCAGGCTGAAACTCCAAGGGTCTCCTCTTGGCATCCGCCTGATCGGTCCATATTTTACACCTTTTTTCTGCATGTTTTCACGCCATTTCGATTGCTCATATTGTGATTTTCACGAGTATTCGACGATATTGCGTTACTTTTCACTATTTCTTGTTTTTGTCGGATTTCAGGAAATATGGAGCGATCGGAAGCAAAAATGAGCTTAAGGGACTTGCACCCACTCCGGAGCGCCACCCAAGGCTCTTTTGAGGGCTATTCGGCGATGGGAGACGGGTGGAAGAAGAAGAAACTCCGTAGAAGCGACGAGGAGGAGAAACGGAGAAGATTGGGTATTTTCAGCATGCCACTCGACCGAGTGAAGGACTCACTCGGCCGAGCAAGGAAGCCTGCTCAACCGGCCAGACCAGACACGCAAACAGCTTGAAGATCAGCGTGCACTCGGCCGAGTGAAGACATCCCACTCGGCCGAGCACGGAGACACCACTCGCCCGAGTGGCACACGAACGACGGCAGGAGAAAAGATGCAACTTACTGTAATCCGTCAGAGAAACTCTGAGGTCCGACTCGGCCGAGTACCAAAAGCCCCTCGGTCGAGTGATCAAAGTCACTCGGCCGAGTGACTTCCGAGTGATGCCGAGGACACGCAGCGCCCAGATTTTCAGACCATTTCACACTCTTTTGAAATCTTCTATCATTTCAGCTATCAAAGTATTTTTCTCATATTTTTTATGGATAGTAGACTTCATGAAGATTCCAACGCCGCCAAGAACACGTCAATCGGAGGTCGGATGAAATCTGCTGAATTTCTACAAGTCGATGCTGCAGTGCTGGAATTTGCATATCAGTGTCACTCGGCCGAGTGACATTTCCACTCGACCGGGTGAGTTTTCCACTCGGCCGAGTGACCAGTTTTTGACAGTTTTTGACAGTTTTGACAGAGTGCTGTTTTCTGGAGTTTCTGCAGGAAAGCTCACTCGACCGAGTGAGATTTCCACTCGACCGAGTGAGCTGTCCACTCGACCGAGTGAGATTTCCACTCGGCCGAGTCGTAACTGGCGCAGATTTTTGGGCACGCACAGATTCAGTTTTGGGCCCGAATTTCAGGGGCTTTTTAGGCAGTTTTGCTAGGGTTTTTGGGGGCTATTTAAGAGGGTTTGTAGCCGTCATTGAGGGGGGTTCCCAACATGTTTTCTTAGGGATTATTTTGGAGGTTAGGCCATGCCCTAGGCCCCCTCTTGGATCTAAAAGCTTGTATTTTGGATTGAAGATCTTCATCAAGCTAAGTATTTTGTTCTTATTGTTTGAATCTTTGATTTTCTATCTTTTTGTATGCAAGCTATGGTTTTTATTGATTCCTATATCCTTGTTGCTATGCTAGAGTAGATTTGTTGTTCTAGGGCATGGGGATGAACCCTATGGATCTAATTTCAGATTTGTGATGAATGAATTTCTAAATTGCTAGAATTGCTAGGAGGTTAGGTTGTGATTGATTTATTACGGATAGCTAGGGATTTCCATCGATTGGGGTTTGCAAGAGATTGGATTCTAATCGATGGGAAGGCCTAGATATTCGATTTAGGTTTACAATTGGGTTTCTCTAGATTT
Source organism: Scilla litardierei (assembly GCA_030789695.1). Classification (NCBI taxonomy): domain Eukaryota; kingdom Viridiplantae; phylum Streptophyta; class Magnoliopsida; order Asparagales; family Asparagaceae; genus Scilla; species Scilla litardierei. The sequence continues at coordinate 32,378,654 of CM061133.1, forward strand.
GGTTTGCAAGAGATTGGACCAAAGCTAGGATTTTTAATTGTAAATCTATACCCATATTCGTTTGCAAGAGATTGGACGAATACGAACTATCACAACCTAGATCGTAACTCGAGTTTGCACGAGAGTGGGCTCGAGGAGCGATTGAACGATGACGTCGATCTTCATGCTAGTGGCTTAGGTTAGGGTTTGCAAGAGATTGGGCCCTAATCTAGGTTGCTATAGACCGGCAATAGCGCGAGAGCGTGAGCTTGGTTCTCTATTCAGTTACGACTAGTTCACCTCAATGCAAGTCTAGTAATATTGAGATTCACTATTTACGATGATGTATGACGATCCGTAGTGGGAATTCCCTAGCCCTAGACTCTTTTATTATATTGTATTTGAATCGATATTTGACTGATTTCTTTATCACCGACACCGACATCCACCACCATTTCCATTATATCATACCATAGCCATCTCCACCAATAAAACATTCGTAGTCAAACCAACCTAGGATAGATTGGAGCCAACACCACCTCCTCATGTTCGATACCCGCTCGCCACTTGACCGTGCGCTTGCGGTAAAACTACGATCGTTCTCCGGGTGTGTATCCGGGGCCGACCAAGTTTTTGGTCGTGCTCTAGGGTTGCATTCTGAAGCGATCACCGCCCAATGCTTGAATCGATCCTGTGCAACTCTGAGCTTCTCCCTGATGTCTCTCACGACATCCACAGCTTCAACTATCATCTCCGGACCCAACAGCTCCCGATCTCCAACGTCATCCCAGCTCAGTGGCGATCGACATTTCCTCCCATATAAGGCAGCAAACGGCGCCATGCCAATGCTTGCCTGGTAGCTGTTGTTATAAGAAAACTCCACCAAATGGAGATGGTCCTCCCAAGATCCCTTCAAATCGAGCGTACAAGCTCGCAGCATATCCTCTAGTATCTGAATAGTCCTCTCGGACTGGCCATCGGTCTGCGGGTGGTATGCCGTGCTGAAACTCAGACTCGTACCCAAATGCTCCTGCAGACTTTTCCAGAACTGAGATGTGAACCTCATATCTCTGTCAGACACGATGCTCACGGGGACTCCGTGTAAGCGTACAATCTCCTGCACGTACACGGTCCACATCACAACTAACCCAAAGAGGAAAATCAAATAGAAGTAAAAGAAGAAATTTTACCTCTAGATACTTCCTCGCCAAAGCTTCCGTAGACTGGCCCACTCGGAAAGGAATGAAATGCGCAGACTTAGTCAACCGATCAACGATCACCCAGACTGTGTCGTTCTGTTTCGGGGTCCGAGGTAAACCAGTCACGAAATCCATCGTAATATGTTACCACTTCCACTCCGGAATAGGAAGCGGTTGCAGCAACCCAGTAGTACGATGGTGCTCAGCCTTCACCTGTTGGCATATCAAACACTTGGCAACACTCCGTGCCACACTCCTCTTCATGCCAATCCACCAGTAATTCAGTCGAAGGTCCTTATACATCTTGGTACCACCAGGATGTATAGAATAAGGAGAGCTATGAGCCTCGCTCAAAAGCTCCTCCCGAACATCACCTGCAGGTACGCAGAGTTTGCTGCCGTACCGCAGCGAACCATCCTCATGAATCACAAACTCAGCTCGCAGTCCAGCTTCAACCTGCCTCCGGATCCTCTGCAACTTCGGATCTCCAGCCTGTGCTGCCTTGATCCGATCCACGATCGTGGATTGAATCTGCAAATTCATGAATGAAAGAACCACACCAGGTAGGACAACCTACAAATCCATCTCCTTCAGCTCCTGCTGAATCCTCCAGTCAGCAGTATGCACCATAGCAGTAGGAAGTCTACTCAAGGCATCCGGCACTACGTTCACCTTCCCCGGATGATACTGCAGATCTATCTCATAGTCAGCCATGAGCTCCAACCATCGTCTCTGACGCATGTTGAGCTCCTTCTGCGTGAATATGTACTTCAAACTTTTATGATTGGTGAAAATCTTCACGCTCTCACTCAGTAAGAAGTGCCTTCAAATCTTCAATGCAAATATCACCGCTGCCAACTCCAGATCGTGCGTCGGGTAATTCTTCTCGTGCGTCCTCAGCTGGCGAGAAGCATACGCGACCACATGGCCATGCTGATGCAGAACGCATCCAAGGCCCTTCCCTGATGCATCACAATATACTTCGAAGCCTCCGCTTCGATCCGGTACTGCCAAAACTGGTGCTGAGGTCAACCTTGCCTTCAAGATACTGAAAGCCTCCTCACAAGCATCAGACCACTGAAACTCCACATCCTTCCTCGTCAACTTCGTCATCGGCTCAGCAATCTTCGCGAAATCCTTGATGAACCGCCGATAATAGCATGCTAAACAAAGAAAGCTCCTGATGTCGGACGCTGACTGCGGAGTCGGCCAATCTCGAACTGCTCTGACCTTCTCCGGATCTACAGATATGCCATCACCGGACACCACGTGTCGCAGAAATACGACTCTGTCCAGCCAGAACTCGCACTTGCCATACTTGGCATACAACTTGTGTCGCCTCAGCGTCTCCAGTACTGTCCTCAGATGATAGCTGTGCTCCTCCTCAGACTTCGAATAAATAAGAATGTCGTCGATGAAAATCACAACACACTTATCCAAGAAGTCGTAGAAAATCAAGTTCATAAGGTTCATGAACACAGCTGGAGCATTGGTCATGCCGAAAGGCATCACCACAAACTCATAGTGCCCGTACTTCGTTCGGAAAGCTGTCTTCGGAATGTCATCTTTCTTCACCTTCAACTGATGGTATCCGCTCCTCAAATCCAACTTCGAGAAAACTCTCGAACCTCCCAGCTGATCAAAAATGTCGTTGATGCGCGGCAGCGGATACTTGTTCTTCACGGTGACAGCATTCAATCCTCGATAGTCCACGCACATCCTGTGGGACCCATCCTTCTTCACAAGCAACACTGGTGCACCCCACGGTGACACACTAGGGTGGATGAAACTCTTCTGCAACAACTCATCCAACTGCTTCCTCAGCTCCTCAAGCTCCGCAGGAGCCATTCGATACGGTGCCTTCGATATCGGCTGCGCACCCGGCATCAGATCGATACCGAACTCCAAAGCTCTGTCGGGTGGCAGACCCGAGATATCCTCCGGAAAGACGTCGTCAAAGTCTCTGACAACCGCTGGTTGGTCGATCTCCATCTCCATCTGCATCTGCATAGCTGCTAACTCCGGCACCTCCGGCTTGGCCCGAAATCTGATGGGCCCAAGCGACTCGTCTCTGCTGCGGAACTCGAACTCCGGATGGCCTGGAATCCGGAAAACCACTCTCTTGCTGTGGCAATCGATCTAAGCGTGGAAATCTCCCAGCCAATCAATGCCAAGGAAGACATCGAAATGCGGTAGATCGTGGACGATGAAATCTGTATATAACTCATGTCCACTAACCACTAAGGGAATTGACCGACATCCCAGGTTCACAGTCACCACTCCGTTCCCTGTGGTGATGTCCCAACACTTAGGAAGTGTGTGGGAAGGAATGTAGTGCTTTGTCATAAACCTCCGGGATAAGATGCACATGGATGCACCGGAGTCAAACAAAGCCAAAGCAGGGTGAGAGGACACAGGAATGGTGCCTAGGGGAAAACAAAGGGGCTAAAGTCAAACACTACCCTAACAATCAAACAAACAAACAACACTAACAAGACTAGCAATACAATATAGTTATGAAATGAAATGACTAGGTCAAGATGTTACCTGCAATCACCCCATCCAGCTCCTCAGTCTCAACAGCAGTCATGGTATAGGCCGGCCTCGGGGGCTGCACTGCTCGCTGGTACAGCTGCCTCTGTGGCACCAAGGGTGGTCCACGAACAGCAGGTCCTCTCTGAACTGGGGCAGGCGCCCTCATCTGCAACGGGGCTGGCGCTCTAACAATAGCAGGGCGGGCTCTCGGACAATCCTTCGCAGCATGCGAAGCATCTCCACAAAGTAGGCACAGACCCAACTTCCTCCTACAGTTGGTCTGAACATGTCCGGGCTTACCGCAGAAATGGCATGGACCCTTGCTCTGCTGCTGCACTGGTGCTCCAGGTCTCTTGAATGGCACCGTCTGGACTGGCCTCATTGCCGGCCTGGCAGGTGGCCGGTACTGCTCCATAGGGCGCTTTCCTCTTTCCTCTGGAGTGTCAGGCAGGTGCGAAATAGTCTCATGATTCTTCGCAGTATCTAACACTTCTCTCATAGTCGAGAAACTAGCAGAGGACATGGAAGCCTGGACCTTCGGACGAAGTCCCTGTCGGAACCGCTCAGCTCGGTTCTCCTCCTTCTTCACCATGTGCGGGGCAAAACGACTCAGCATCTCGAACTCAGCCTCATACTCGTCGATCGTCATGTCCCTATGCTTCAGATCCACGGATCTGCCCATCAGCTCTCTCCTAGCTGCCTTAGTGAGGTACTTCTCCTTGAACATGTGGCGAAAATTCTTCCACTCCACAGGCTTCTGCAGACGCCTCTCCTCAATACGCCACCAGTTTCGGGCAATCTCAGTCAGCTGCATCTTCGCAATCTCCACCCGAGTCTCATCTGGAATCTTGGCAGCTACCAACTTCTCCTCAGTGCTCTGGATCCACTCATCGGTACCCAGAGGTCCTTCCTTCCCCGAGAAAGTCTTTGGCTGAAGCTCGTTGAACTGCTTCACTCCTGGAGCAGCTCGCGGAGCAGGCGGAGGTGGAGGTGGTGCAACAGGTGGGGCCCGGGCAGCACGGTTGGACTGCTGCACCAGCTGATGCTGCACCTCAAGCATCTCTCGCATCACACCAAGGAACTGACGGAACTCTCCACCCTGGTCTTCCTGAATCCCATCTCCAGCGCTCCCCGATCAGGTAGTACGTCGCCCTGCCATCCTATAGACAGAAAGACATAGGTTAGACTCGTGCAATGTTTGAATATCAAAGTGAATGTCCTTACTCTTACTGTTCTGTACTTGCAGGAAAATTGGGACGAGGACCTGCATGGGCCACCACTAAAACCTGTCACGCCCCGCTTCCCAAAACAGCGGAGGCGAAGCGTGACTAGGCCCGCTTAGGCCAGAGCTAAGGAACCCTGACCCAATAAGCGTCTGTGTGGTACCAAGACGAAGGTACAGGTCCCTGCATGTTAGTACATAACAATAAAAGTACAAGAAGGAAAGAACATCACATTTTATTCCAACATATCAAAAGTACTAAGTCTCAACACCCGAAGGGCTACAACAGCAGAAAAGTAAATCTAATGGTGCAAGCACCCAACCTAGACAAGGAAACAAAAAGGTGCTACGCACCCTACTAAAAGTAATAAACGTCTCTGAAACTGCAACGAGAAGTCTCTAGCTCTGGTCCTCCTCAGGGGCGTACTCAGGATCGACGCTCTCTGGCTCCACGTCAGTTGGCAAGTCAGTCTCCTCAACGTACTCCGGCTCGATCCCTGACGTACAACACCAAAAGAAGGAACTGTACGTCAGGTAAGGTCTACAAGAAAAGGTTAGACCAAACTGCAAGTGCACTAATTATTTAACAACATTTTACTGGTTGATTAACATGCTGAGGTTACAACAGGCGAACAACGAAAGTACACGTAGCAGGAAAGTAAACACGACAAGTAGTAGTCGTAGCGAGTGCTACCGACTACGGGACTAGCCTACAGGTGTCAAGACAAGACAGAACATGGAAAGCCAGACACGACAAGACAAGACACGAAAGGGTTCACGCCTGATCGGTTCGAGGGGGATCAGTCCCTCTTGCAGCTTGCACGCTCAACCCTACCCCAAAAACCCCAAGAATCATGACAGGACAAGGGATCACTTACTCTAGCTTGACAAGTGCCCTATTGCTCTCTGAGCTGTGTATCAATACATGGGATCACCTGCTCTAGCTTGACAGGTGCCCAATTGCCCATCGGGCTGTGAACTAGTACAAGGGATCACTCGCTTTGGCCTGGCGAGTGCCCTATTGCCCAGCGGGCTGTGCAGACGGAACGGGACAAGACACGACAAAACAGGAGGGGTTATACTAGGGTGTCCATGACTTACGCACACGCATGTCAATCCTATGATGCCAAAATTGTTGTTGTTGGACTCAGATTTCGTTGTCAAATCTGAGCCATCAAGGGCGTCCCGGACGCTATCATTTCACGTCCAGTTCTCATGTTTCAAAATGTCTAATCTGGCAAGACTAAGGCCTAAGCATGGCCAAGAACGCAAGTGGTACACTTGCCTTTGATGGCGAGTGCGTCGTCTCCCTGGTACGTCTCGTCCAAACGTCTCGTCGGCGTAAAAGCGTCTGAAAATCGTGACACAGCGACGGTGTCAGTTCACGATTCAGAATTTCTATTAGGGTTGTGTCTAGGTTATCGGGACTAACCTAATCGTCAAAGATCACATTTTTAATGCATTTAACCTAATCGACGATCTATCCTATGTGCACATGCATAAAGTCCATTCGTCGATTTTCTATGGTTGCACAACGTTTTAAAGAGGAGCGGAAAGTAAATTTAATTTGATTAGGTTGCTGATTTTAATTAGGGTTTGATTATCTATTGTGTGGGTTACTACGAATTTAGGGGACCAACCTGAAAATGACGGTTGCACGAAGATCCGGCGTCAGATCTGGAAAGGTGGAAGCTTTGCGTCGTCCGGAAGCGCAGCGAGGAATGTTGATTGTTGATGATGACGTTGGCCTCCGAAGATGATGACGAAGATCTTGGTTGTTGAATATTGGACTCCCCGGATTTGGTTTTGGATGATGAGCAAACATAAATAATTCATGAACTAACAAATTATGAGCGCAGTTTTGGAGATCGTCGCCAAATTCACGAGAACAATCAAAGCGACATCTCAAGACTTCTCAAAGCACGTATTCATTGCCTAAAGCTTCGTTGAAGCTCTTGGACCGTTTTGGAAGTCATGAAGAATTAATCGAAGCTTTCGAAGACCGTTTATTAAGGTTTTATTTATAGTCTTTTAGCTTCGATCTATAGAATGTTAAGCCTTGAGTATATCTTACGATTCTATCTTCATAACGCTCATATCGTAGCTCTAGGATCTTAGTACAAATTCATTCTAACTTCCTCGAAGCATCGTGCTTCGATTCGGACTTGTTTGTGCATATTAGTTAGTACAAGAAGAAGTACTGACCGACTAGATGGTGATCTAGTCAGTCAGCAGAGCTTCTTGGACCGACTAGTTTGCTTCCTTAATTTCTTGCACCTTACTGTTTACAGTTAGTCGGTCTACGTTGACTCACCGACCGACTAGTTTGTGAACTAGTCGGTCAGAGATGCTTCTTTGACCGACTAGTTGTGATTTACTGTACATGCTAAATTTCTCCTAAGCTTCTGTTTATCGTTAGTCGGTCTAAGAACGTTTGGTGACCGACTAGTTGACAATCTAGTCGGTCAACTTTTGTTCTTGGACCGACTAAGTCAATTTGTATTCAGACTATTTCACTTTGCCTCTTAGTCGGTCTACGTTCACTGACTGACCGACTAGTTGTGAAACTAGTCGGTCAGAATGTCTTCTTGGACCGACTAGATTTCTAGGTCTGAATTTCTATCTCTTCTCAGTTCCTCTCTTAGTCGGTCCATGTTGTTTGACTGACCGACTAGTTGATGAACTAGTCGGTCAGTGGTTGTTCTTTGACCGACTAGTTTCCTCAGATTTCTATCCGTTGGGAATTGACCTAACTTGTTTTTATGGGACCCTATAAATACGAACCTAGGTCATTTCTCTCTAGGTTAGAGCTGCCATTAAGAGATTCATTGAGATAGAAAGAGATAGCCATTCTCACTCATTTCTAAAGCTCTCTTCCTCACAAGAAACCCATTCTCTCACTTTCTAGATCTAGAATCCATATTGAGAGAAGCTTGTTCTTGGTGAGCTCTTCAAGCTCTTGCTTGATTCAAGTCTCCAAATCTCTCCTAGGCACCTATTGCTGGTCATTTCCTTGGTGCTAGGTCTTGGTGACTTCATCTTCCTCAAATCCTTCCTTTCACCTATTTGGTAAGAAAAACTCAAGGTATAGGATTTTGTGGTAAGATTGTTTATTTCATTATAAACTTGTTTATATTGCTTATTGATTCTCTCGGTTGTGAGAGAAGGTTGTGATCCCGGGTTGTGGGATTCACTATTGCCATTGCATGTATGATTTGATCTTGTGAAGGTTTTTCACAAGATATTCATAGTGGAAATCTTGGGTTAGGGTTTCTAACCTAAGTATCCGGAGGGAATCCGGGTGGTTGGGACGTAGGATCACCGGGAACAAGTCGGGGAGACTTGGGTGGATCCGAACCCATTAACTTCTCTTGTTAGCATTGTTAAATTTGTTGTTGTCATTAAATTTAAGCTTCCGCAAATTGTTTTGGTAGTTGTTTGCACTATAATTTGGAATTATACTCCTTGTTATTTTTAAAGTACTATTCACCCCCCCTCTAGTACTTGTGCAGTAGCTTGTAGGGCATTACATTTGGTATCAGAGCCAGATACTTAGCTATGTCTGCCAACGACAACAAGACCGTGCGTCCACCTTCCAACTATGACACCTTCAGGAACCGAGAAGGAGCATCTTCGGTGATGGAAGGACATTCCTCTACGAGGCCTCCATTCTTCAACGGTACCAACTACAGGTACTGGAAATGCCGGATGGAAACCTTCCTCCGGAGTGCATCTCTATAGAGGACCACAATGAAGGAATACATCGAGCCCGAAGAAGAAGACTTTGAGAAATGGACTACCGCGGAGATCGCCGCGGAGGTAAGCAATGCCAAGGCAATGAACGCCTTGCAATGCGCATTGGAGCCCGAGGACTTCAATAAGATATGCACATGTAAGAGTGCATATCAAATTTGGAACTCCCTCCTCATTCTACATGAAGGGACGAGTAGGGTAAGAGACTCTAAACTCGTAGTTGTAAACAAAGATTACGAAATGTTTCATATGCAACAGGGCGAGAAGATGAAGGAATATTACGCTCGCTTCGTTGACATAATAAACGAGTTAGAGGCCCTCGGCAAATCCTACACCCAAAAGGAGAAGTGCTCGAAGCTTATCGAAGGACTTCCTTCTTCTTGGGAGAAACGTACCTTCGCCATCGAGGAAGGTAATGACATGAATAAGTATACCGAAGTTCAATTGATGGGTACTTTGATGTCATACGAGGTACGCAAAGATAGCAAGGTGAAGTTACAAGAAAAGATGAAGTCCTATTTGAACCAAGACGTGCCTAAGAAAAAGGCAATTGCATTCAAGGCGGCTTCATCCACCTCTACCGATGATGAGGACTCGGAAGAAGAAATGGACATGGAATCCATTGCACTCATGGCAAAGAAGTTCAATCGCTTCTTCCGAAAGGGTAACTTCAAACAAAAATCTAAATTTACTTCTACTAATGCCTCTCCACTTTTGTGCTTTAAATGCAATAAGCCAGGACACATCAAAGCGGATTGTCCTCAAAACAAGCAAAAGGAGAAGTGGAAGGCGCCGAAGTTCGACAAGTTGAAGAAGTACAAAAAGGGGTACAAAAAGGGACTTGTCGGAGCAACATTCACCGACTCCAAGGATTCCTCAAGCGGAGAGTCGGACGATGAGAAAGTGGAGCAAGCGCACATGTGCTTCATGGCAAGAGAGGAGCATGATCAAGGATCTTCCTCCTCCGATGATAGCGACGACGAAGGCAATGAGGTAACTATGGATGATCTTAGGGATGCTAACTCTCATTTATGGTCTAAATACACTAAATTAGTAAATAGATATACTAAAGTAAAAGATGACCTAGCTAGCATTCAAACCTCGCCTAAGACTATCATCACCAACAACGACACCGTTGTTGAAGAGTTAAGAAATGAGATTGTCAATCTCAAATCTAAACTTGAACATGTTAGCATTGATGATCCGGAAGAACATAGGATAGCGGATTTAACTTCTCAAAACTCGACTTTGAGTATTGAGAACAAGAATCTCAAATCTCGTGTTTATGTGCTCACATCGCAAGTATCCAACTTGGATACTTCTATGCGTTCTCTCAAAGAGAAATATGAGAACACATTAGGCCGAATTAGTAAATTCAATAAGGGTAAGGACCATTTGGATAAAATCCTAAGTGACTTACTTCCGGCCAATCACCACATTGGTTTGGGGTATACGATGGGATGTCCATCCAAAGCGGCCACTACTTTTGTTAGGCCAACTTCCGGTGACTCTACGAGTAGTAGCAAACACTCTATTGGTAGTTCATCTACCAATGGTGCTTCCACATCGTCCACACCCTCTTTTGGAAAGAAACCCACTTTGGGTGGACCTCCAAAGAAGGGGCATGCTTATATGTACACCAATACCATGCCACGTAGGAACACACGTCCTACTCCACCGTCTCACACATATGATGATTTTTATGCAACACATTCTCGGGCACGTGCACACTATGTGAGACACCCTCACGCACGTGTTCCCACACATGCATATGTTCACCCACCTCATCATATGAATAATTCTCGTCGTGCACCATTCCATCATGTTCCGTATGCCTATCCACAACATGCATCACGTAGAAATCAACGTCGCATGCATGCACCCAATAGGATGAGGGCTCCCAAGATTTTCACTATTTGGAGCCCAAAGGACACAAGCATGGATGAAAAACAAGTGTATATGAATGCTTATTTTTCGGATGTTGTGAATAGTAGAAATTATGTGGGGAAGTCTAAGTCCAATTGGACTTGGCTTCCAAAGGTCTAACCTTTGAGGACCCAATGACCTTGGGTACCATGATATGAAATTTTCTATCTTTAGGTACTCAAGGAAAAGAAAAAGGAAAGGAGCAACAAATTTAAATTTAGCTCCAAAGGGAATTGGATACTCGATAGCGGGTGTTCAAAACACATGACGGGTAACGCTCAATTGCTCTCCGGAGTAGTTCCCATTGCAAATGGAAACCGCGTCGTATTTGGAGGCAATGAGAGCGGAACCATCGTCGGTGTTGGTAAAGTGGGTAACCCGTCTAAACCTTTAATTAGTGATGTTTATCTAGTTAATGGTTTAAATCATAATCTTATTTCAATAAGCCAACTTTGTGACAAAGGTTACAAAGTTAGCTTTGCGAAAGGATTGTGTCATATTTCAAATGATAATAATAAATTATTATTTTCCGGCACACGCCATAAAGATATTTATATTTTGGATCTTCCTAAGTCATATGAACAATGTCTCGTTGCCAACACAAGTGAACAACACTTATGGCATCGACGGTTTGGACATGTGAACTTTGGAACACTTTATAAGCTTTCAAAATTAAATTCCATTAAAGGTTTTCCGAAGATCGTTTTTGAAAAGAAAAGTTTTTGTGATTCTTGTCAACGTGGCAAGCTTCCTAAATCTTCATTTAAACCTAAGAAAAGCATTTCTACTAAACGGCCACTAGAGCTATTACATCTAGATTTATTTGGGCCAACTAGAGTTGCTTCCTTAGGTAATGCAAGATATGGTCTTGTCATCGTCGATGATTATTCTAGATTTACATGGGTATTTTTCTTATGTAATAAAAATGAAGCTTTTGAAAACTTCACAATATTTGTGAAGAAAGTACAAAATCTCATCGGAACCACCATTGTCACTATTCGTAGTGATCATGGGGGTGAATTTGAGAATGAGTCTTTCTCAAATTTTTGTGATGATCTTGGAATTACTCACACGTTTTCTTTCCCTCGCGCACCTCCTCAAAATGGTGTTGTTGAGAGGAAGAATAGAACGCTTGTGGAGTGTGCTCGTACTATGCTCGAAGATAGTCAACTTGGTTATCAATTTTGGGCGGAAGCGGTACACACCGCTTGCTATGTGTTTAATAGAATACTTTTGAGGCCCGGCACCAAACAAACTTGCTATGAATTGTTGTTTGGTAGATTGCCTCAAGTTAAACATTTTCGTGTTTTCGGCGCAAAATGTTTTATTAAAAACACATATGATAATTTGGACAAGTTTGATCCGAGATCGGATGAGGGGATATTTGTTGGGTATTCCTCACGTAGCAAAGCCTACCGGATATACAACAAAAGATCCTCTACGATCGAGGAATCACTTCATGTCTCTTTTAATGAGAATTTTACTACTTCTAGAATTTCAAATAATGATGATTCTATGGATGTTTTATGTGATTCGTTTGAAAATTCTAAGTTTATTGATTCAATTGATTCTATTGATACTAACCCGACTAATGAAGTTGTTGAGAATGTTCCTAGTGATCAAGGTATTCCCAAGCGGCTTCATACTGTTCGCGACCATCCCCATGAGCAAGTCATTGGCAATATTCATGATAGAGTCAAGACGAGATCGCAAGTCCACCACTTCGCCAATTGTGCCTTTGCCTCATCGATAGAGCCAAAGAATATAGTTGAAGCGTGCGAAGATAGTGCTTGGATCCTTGCCATGGAGGAGGAACTCATTCAATTCGAGAGGAATGAGGTATGGGAGCTTGTTCCTTTGCCATCGAAGAACCACACCGTCATAGGGACAAAGTGGATCTTCAAGAACAAAACCGACGAAAACCAAGTCGTCGTCCGGAACAAAGCTCGGTTAGTAGCTCAAGGCTATCGACAAGAGGAAGGTATCGATTTCGAAGAATCCTTCGCTCCGGTAGCTAGATTAGAATCAATTAGACTATTATTGTCTTTTGCATGCCATAAAAACTTTAAATTATTTCAAATGGATGTTAAAAGTGCATTTTAAACGGAGATATTATTGAGGAAGTTTACGTTTCTCAACCTCCGGGCTTCATAAATGAAAAATTTCCAAATCACGTTTTTAAACTAAAGAAAGCTCTTTATGGTTTGAGACAAGCTCCTCGAGCTTGGTATGATCGCCTAAAGAATTTTATTTTGGATTTGAATTTTAAAATGGGCGAAGCCGATTCTACACTTTTTGTTAAGCATACGAATAATGATATTTTATTAGTTCAAATTTATGTTGATGATATCATTTTCGGTGCTACTAACTTCACTCTTTGCGAAGAGTTTTCTAATGTTATGAAGGAACAATTTGAGATGAGCCACATGGGCGAACTCAAATATTTCTTAGGTCTCCAAATTCGCCAATTGAACGATGCAATCTTCATCCACCAAACGAAGTACACGGTGGAGTTGCTTAAGCGATTTGGAATGGAGAGTGCTTCTGGGAAAAAGACTCCAATGAGCACGACTACGCATCTTGACAAGGATACGGTCGGTAAGGATGTAGACATTCGTCTATATCGAGGTATGATAGGTAGTTTACTTTATCTTACCGCAAGTAGGCCCGATATTATGTTTGCCGTATGCATATGTGCTCGTTATCAGTCTCAACCTAAGGAGTCTCACTTAGTAGCGGTTAAACGTATTTTTCGCTATCTAAGTTACACTTTAGATTTTGGATTACTTTATCCGAAATCTAGCACATATGAGTTAGTCTCATATAGTGACGCTGATTATGCGGGATGCAAATCCGACAGGAAGAGTACTAGTGGCACTTGCCATTTTCTAGGAAATTCCCTTGTCTCTTGGTTTTCCAAGAAGCAAAATTCGGTATCACTTTCAACCACCGAGGCGGAATATATTGCCGCCGGTGCCGCTTGTGCCCAGGTTCTTTGGATGAGACACACACTGAAGGATTTTGGTATTCATTGTGATACTAGCCCTATCATGGTGGATAACCAAAGTGCTATTTGTCTTTCAAAGAATCCGGTGCACCATTCCCGATCTAAACACATAGATTTCCGACACCACTTTTTAGATGATCATGTTGCTAAAAAGGACATCATATTAGTGTACGTTGAAACCCAAAAGCAAATCGCCGATATTTTCACGAAACCCCTAAAGGAGGACTCCTTTGTGCGGTTGCGTCGAGAATTGGGGATTATGGGTGAATCCGAGATATAGGATTCATGTTTCATTCAATTGTCTTGCATGCTATTAGATTTCGCGATATTTCGTTCATGCTAGATTTATTGAATTTTTGGGGATTTTATGTGATATGTTTGAATTTGTGCTCGAATTCGTCTTTGAATGTCGTGTTTAAGATTTCGACATTTTATGGGGTAGTTTAGATGACTAATGAGAGTGTTAAGATGTTCCATCCAAGTGTTTTTATGAAGAGAACTCATTTATCAACTTTTGGACTCTTCTAGTCGGTTTCAGTTCATTAGCCAACCGACTAGATGCTCATCTAGTCGGTCAGCTAGTGAACTCAGACCGACTAGATCAAGCTTTAATCTATCTATTGACATTTTCTTTCTTTAGTCGGTCGCAGTATACTCACTGACCGACTAGTTTTCAATCTAGTATAATCTATCTATGGACAATTTGGCACACCTTGATTTGATTTCATCACTTTTCCCTTGGTGTCAATTAGTTCCATCGTCATTGTCTACGACTCCCGATGTTGGATTTTCCATTTCCTAGTTGTTGTCGTTGTATGCCCCCCATTTTTGGGATAATGCCAAAGGGGGAGAGATAATGATAATAAATAGGGCAAATGAAAATTTAACTCAATTTCCAAGAATCTAGTTTGATATGTTAGATTCAGGGGGAGTTAAGATATATATAAGGATTTTCAAAATCCGATATTTCAAAAATCGATTCTCTTTATTTATCTTACTCGTCTGATTGATGCAATTCATATATATTCATTTTGGAATTAACGTGTCATCAATGCAGGGGGGTAAGTATTTTTCATTTGAATCATTATTTTTGATTATTATTTATGTTGGTTTGTCATCACCAAAAAGGGGGAGAATGTTGAATATTGGACTCCCCGGATTTGGTTTTGGATGATGAGCAAACATAAATAATTCATGAACTAACAAATTGTGAGCGCAGTTTTGGAGATCGTCGCCAAATTCACGAGAACAATCAAAGCGACATCTCAAGACTTCTCAAAGCACGTATTCATTGCCTAAAGTTTCGTTGAAGCTCTTGGACCGTTTTGGAAGTCATGAAGAATTAATCGAAGCTTTCGAAGACCGTTCATTAAGGTTTTATTTATAGTCTTTTAGCTTCGATCTATAGAATGTTAAGCCTTGAGTATATCTTACGATTCTATCTTCATAACGCTCATATCATAGCTCTAGGATCTTAGTACAAATTCATTCTAACTTCCTCGAAGCGTCGCGCTTCGATTCGGACTTGTTTGTGCATATTAGTTAGTACAAGAAGAAGTACTGACCGACTAGATGGTGATCTAGTCGGTCAGCAGAGCTTCTTGGACCGACTAGTTTGCTTCCTTAATTTCTTGCACCTTACTGTTTACAGTTAGTCGGTCTACGTTGACTCACCGACCGACTGGTTTGTGAACTAGTCGGTCAGAGATGCTTCTTTGACCGACTAGTTGTGATTTACTGTACATGCTAAATTTCTCCTAAGCTATTGTTTATCGTTAGTCGGTCTAAGAACGTTTGGTGACCGACTAGTTGACAATCTAGTCGGTCAACTTTTGTTCTGGGACCGACTAAGTCAATTTGTATTCAGACTATTTCGCTTTGCCTCTTAGTCGGTCTACGTTCACTGACTGACCGACTAGTTGTGAAACTAGTCGGTCAGAATGTCTTCTTGGACCGACTAGATTTCTAGGTCTGAATTTCTATCTCTTCTCAGTTCCTCTCTTAGTCGGTCCATGTTGTTTGACTGACCGACTAGTTGATGAACTAGTCGGTCAGTGGTTGTTCTTTGACCGACTAGTTTCCTCAGATTTCTATCCGTTGGGAATTGACCTAACTTGTTTTTATGGGACCCTATAAATACGAACCTAGGTCATTTCTCTCTAGGTTAGAGCTGCCATTAAGAGATTCATTGAGATAGAAAGAGATAGCCATTCTCACTCATTTCTAAAGCTCTCTTCCTCACAAGAAACCCATTCTCTCACTTTCTAGATCTAGAATCCATATTGAGAGAAGCTTGTTCTTGGTGAGCTCTTCAAGCTCTTGCTTGATTCAAGTCTCCAAATCTCTCCTAGGCACATATTGCTGGTCATTTCCTTGGTGCTAGGTCTTGGTGACTTCATCTTCCTCAAATCCTTCCTTTCACCTATTTGGTAAGAAAAACTCAAGGTATAGGATTTTGTGGTAAGATTGTTTATTTCATTATAAACTTGTTTATATTGCTTATTGATTCTCTCGGTTGTGAGAGAAGGTTGTGATTCCGGGTTGTGGGATTCACTATTGCCATTGCATGTATGATTTGATCTTGTGAAGGTTTTTCACAAGATATTCATAGTGGAAATCTTGGGTTAGAGTTTCTAACCTAAGTATCCGGAGGGGATCCGGGTGGTTGGGACATAGGATCACCGGGAACAAGTCGGGGAGACTTGGGTGGATCCGAACCCATTAACATCTCTTGTTAGCATTGTTAAATTTGTTGTTGTCATTCAATTTAAGCTTCCGCAAATTGTTTTGGTAGTTGTTTGCACTATAATTTAGAATTATACTCCTTGTTATTTTTAAAGTACTATTCACCCCCCCTCTAGTACTTGTGCAGTAGCTTGTAGGGCATTACATTGGTGCCTCCCGGGGTCGTCGTCGTCGCTAAATCTGAGATCGGGGCGCCACGCGAGGAGAAGATGGACACCAAGTCTAGTTTCTGACCGACTAGATTGACATCTAGTCGGTCGGTCCTTGTTCTTGAACCGACTAAAATGCACACCAAGTCTCCAAATAGAGTGTGAAGCTTCGGGATGGGTTCTAGGGACTCCTAAGATGCGTCTGGCTCTAAGATAAGAGCGTCATGAAGCACGCTCAGCTCCAGATAGGGGAAAAAGATACGGAAAAGAAAAGAGAGAAGACGAACAATCATATATATATATATATAAACATCATCATACAAAAACCAGCCGTTACAAGTAGAATATTACATCCAGCTATGGTGAAATGTATGAGTATGTGAACTGCAAGGATTATTGTTGAATTGGTGTTGGCCAAATGTGTGTTCTTGCACATGATACACTCCATAGCTCACTGATGCAATTGGATTGAAGGAAGCTGACCCCATCCTCAGATGGGCTATATGTTGTGTCAGGCTACCCATCTTACTTGCGAGAATTGCAGCAGCACTAGTAGTTGCCAGCATTATCATAAAAACCCATATCCACCTGTAATATAAGAGAAATGAGGAAGTGAATGTGTGAAAGGAAAACGTGTGCATTCTAGCAACAAAGATCGAAACTAATATCAAGCCGAACCTCCCCGGTAATGGCGCCAAAAACTTGTTCGTGTTTTAAATAATTTACCTCAAGTGCATAGTGATGTTGTAGCGCTATACGGGTCGTCCTCAGGGAGGCAGTTGTTGAGTACTAGTATCTCTCTAAGTTTGTTAGCTACGCGACCGATAATGGGCTAGAAGGTGAATTAAAAATGGAAATATCAATGGGAAAAGCTCTAGGACATGGTATCCCTGGCATTGGATTAAGATTAGGATTGAGTTGAATTAATTGATTGTTGAATTCATGAGACTCGGGAGAGGTCGTCTAACCTAAGGGCATTTTCCTACCCCCCCACGCTCGTGATGCAATCGTATTATATTCCCTTATGTTATCCCTAACCCTACTCTCGTGATGCTATGATAGGACTACCTAACATATATCAAAGCCAACTCCCCTTGGTGCATCGATAAACGTTAGATGCATAACGTCCAACGAATATCCTCGATTTTCCTTTACGCCACTTCCATGGATTAGGATTCAGATCTATACTAGAAGGGCTCTGATATGTACCTGACTCCTATCAGTTGCACGGATAGTATGGATCAATGTAGGGATTGAAAACCCTAGATTGGCCCTGACACCCATCGTCGACTAATCTAATTATCTACAAGGGGGAGATCAATATACATTGATAATTAACATCCTAGTATACCACAAATCATCAATTATTCAACAATCAATCAATATCTCGTCAATTCATAGCCAAATACAATGAGGTTCAACACATGGTCCTAGATGAGTAACTATGCACGATCCATAGATGAAAACACAATCAAAATCACAAATATAACATCCATAGCAATGAATTCAAGATAGAACTTTGCAATCAATGGACCACAACAACAAGAGATAAAGAAAACTATTTCGACTATCAAAATCTAAATCAAAATGCAAAATAGCAAAGAGAATAATCAAAAGTTTTAAGGGAATAATCACAGATTACACGTGATGAACTTTGAAAAAGCTCTGAAAATACAGTAAAAAAGCATCCTCCTTCGCAGAGGAGGAAGAAAAGTATTTATACCCAGTGAAAATACCCAAAAGAACGAGAAAATACCCCCAGACGACGCCCAAAAAACCTAGGGGGCCCGATTAGACGCGACCGCATCGTAAACGATGCGGTTGTTTCGCCAGGATGCGTAAGTTGGTGGAGATTTATCTTCAACGACGCAGCTTCGTGGATAGGCCATGCGACCGTGTCGTTTGGCGATTAGATCCTCAGCTTTCCCATCGAAACAGTCGTGTAGAGCGACCATTTGGATTCAGCAGCTCTCGAAATGACTCGGTCGCGTCGTTCACCAAACAACCGCGTCGAATTAGATTTCCTTCTTCTTCAATTCTTCAGCGATGCGACCGTTTGAATCGTCACACGATTGTATCGAATTGACTTTTTGACTGTTGTGGGGTTGTCCTGGTGACGCGGCCACATGGATAAACCATGCGGTTGTGTGTGCTTTCTGCTCTTTCTTCCCCGTGTGCACTTTAAGTTCCAGTTCATCTCTTTCTTACCACCTTTTCATCTTTTTCATGCTGTAGAGCCCCGAATTCGTTTCCTTCCACCTAAAATACACAAAATGGACCCAAAAAGTAAAAAAGAAACAAAACGGGGAAAATGGGTGAAGAAGTGGATAAATTGATGTAAAATACGTATGAAATGAGCGTGATATATATATATATATATATATATATATATATATATATATATATATATATATATATATAAATATATATATATATATAATACACATCACCAACCACACAAATCTAAAGATCTAAGCTCTATGGATTCATGTATGCTTACACATTTAAGTTTCAGATTATTTCTCATTGATTTAACATGATTAATATAGATTATTAGTGATGGTTTTCGTAAAATAATTTTTATCCAGTCCTAACATCAACATCACCACCATTACCAGTTGGTGTGTCGCCTCCACCCATACTGCCATCTAGTTTGTTCAAGTAATATTCTAAATTTTTATGATATATATTCTTCTTATATAAGATTCTCAGCTTCTTTGGCTTGTATGGTGCTTGCTTCGAATTCCTTTCATTTTGATCTCGTTATTCTTTGCTTGTCATGTTTTGATCTGAGTTGAAATGAAATTTCTCAACTTAAAGTGGTTGTTTTTCAATATTTGTGATGAGAAACTATGCATTCAGCCAGAGGCTGTAGTGGGTGGGTGGGTAGTGTGTGTGTGTGCGCGCGCGCGTGTGTGTGTGGTTGGGGGGTGCGGGTGGGGGGTGCATGTGTGGAGCCTGTGCATGCAAGATAATGACATCAAAGTGAAGCATATATGTTCAGAGATAAGAGGAAGAAGATCAAGGAAGAGTAGAACTCAATGTCGGTTGAAAAGCAACACTTAAAAATGGAACCAAGAAATTAAATGTATCGTTGTTTATTCTTGTAACTTTCAATGTAATCGAACATTTAAATGCATATTGCAAAAAAATCACCCGCAGAAATAGTAAACCATACGAGTATCAAGGAAGTGTGGCTCACAAAAACTGGATCCACACAACAACAAACAATCTTGCCCTAACCAAATCTTGCTGGAGAAAAAAAGCACACGAAGAACACATCCACTCAACAAAAGCAGAAAGTAAATGAGGCACAGACTTTACCCTGGTTCGGTCAAAGACTTGACCTACTCCAGCATCCAAGACGAATCCCATATCTGATCAAGAATACAAGATGTACACCGACTTCTTCATCTTCTAATGAGTAATAACTTGGATGAATACACCAAGCCCTCGATGTCAAACTCAATTAGAAGAATTAAAGAGAAAATAAGAAGACCCAAGAATCCAAGAAATCCCAAAAGTCCTATGTTGTCTCGTCTATGGTTCCAAACTCGTCTAATCTCTCTTCAAAGCTCTAAATTAATTCTCAACAACTCTCACTCTTTAAAGTTCTTAAATCCCTTAACCTAACATCCCTCAAGTAGCCCTTTAAATAGCCCCAAGATATGCAAACATCGTGGCCATTGGATTGAGTAACCGTTCAATTTAATGGTCACAGATCAGGCCCAGAAAATTAAATCAACGAGTCGGTCAGATGTCTGGAGAATACTCTCCAGAAATCTGGATCCAAACCAAGTATTTGGGCGGTGAACTTATCACCACCCAAAACAAAGAGATTTCAGGGTAATTACCATGAGTGCCACTCAGCCGTCTGAAGCGTCCCCTTCAGACGTCTGATGGACCAAAGCTCTGCTATGTTTGACATAATAGACGTCTTGGCGGTTCGTCCAGACATCTGCCAGATACATCCAGATGTATGGAAGACCAACATAAGACGTCTGACTATACTGTCTGGATGGAGGTAGCATATGCTATCAGATGTAATACCTTTGCATCAGAGGTCTGGTCATGGGCTGTCTTTCACAATTGGATTTTGCAGCAGAAAATTAACACCCCACACTGCTGCAAACATCCACCAACTTCTCCAGCACACCATCAACACCAGCAGCAGCTATATCCTAATTAACTCCTCGACCACTCCATGGACCTCCTCATCATCTTGGAAATCACTCCCTCAATTGCCTCATTCAAAACATCAAATGAATCAAGCTCAAGAAAGTCTTGAGCTTTATGGGGGAAACTGGGTTAATGATCATATATGCAGGATTCTTCTCTGTTGGAACTTTCTAAAGCTCAATCACTTGCCTTTCCTCTTCCAACTAGCAATCAAGAACCTCAATGTGCTTCGTTCTCGAACTTTAGGTCTGATGCCTGTCAAGATATATGGCAATTTGGCTATCGCTGAACACCGTCAATAATTTATGTAACATGCCCAAATCCTTTAGCAAACTCGTGAGGTACTTTGCCTCCTTCACAGCTTCAATTGCAGCAATCATCTCGGTCTCTGTGGTTAACAGCGTAACCACCGACTGTAGGACAAATCTACATGCCACCACTGTGGTGCCCAATGTAAACACATACCATGTGGTAGATCTCCATATGTCCATGTCGCCAGCATAGTCTGAGTCATAGAACCCAATCAATACTACTTCGTCTCCTCTGCCAAAATGCAGGCTGACACCAACAATACCATGTAGGTATCGCATGATCCACTTGATGACATGCCAATGCTCCTTTCTGGGGTTTGACATGTATATGCTTACAACCCCAGCTGCTTATGCAATATTTAGACATGTGCAAACCATCATGTACATGAGACTCTTGACCGTACTAGCAGATGGTACTTGAGACATTTGTTTCTTATCATCATCGATAATTAGCGACTGTAACACAGAAAACTGAAAGTGAGCTCCAAAACATGTAGAAATGGGCTTTGCACACTCCATCCCATAATGGACGAGAACCTTCTGAACATACCATTTCTGACAAAACTCCAACTCACCATTCTTCCTATCCAGGGTAATCTCCAAACCTATGATCTTTTTCACTCGGCCCAAGTCCTTCATGTCGAACTCTCTACCTAGCTCCAGCTTCAGATTCTTGAACTCAGACATATTGCATGAAGCAATCAACATGTCATAGACATATATCAAAAGATAGACACGTGAACCATCATCCAATGTACACACATAAACACATTGTTCCTTTACACTCTGCTCATATCTAATGCACATCATGAAGCTATCATGTAATGACCCAGTTTCTTTGGGCCATTACTATTGGATACATTTGTAGGTCATATAGTTAACCCGTGAAAACAATATATTATGCAATGCAGAGATGTACTAATTACTCAAATATGCGCCCAGTTTCACAAACCATATCTGAGATACAACACACTCCTACCAGCTCTCACAGAAAAAAAAAAAAGGAAAATGCAGAATAGAAATACATATAAATGTGCATAACGCACACAAAACTAAAACTCTAAAACTCTGCGGCCTCGGGATCGAACTCAGGCTCCTTAAACTCAGGAGCCTCTTAACCAACCTGTGTGTCGTTTGACGGTGCCACAAAGCAGGGAAGTCAGTCACAATAATTCTAGAAATGGAAATAAAAGCAGTGCACACGCATGAAATATCGCAAGCAATGAAAAAGTAACTAATGATGGTCATGCATGTACAATAAGTAAAGAAAGTGCGATAAGTAACGTATGAGTGCAATAACTATTGTACGGCATCCATGACATGGTGGTAATAACTTCTTAACCAGCATGCAGGGTGATAACAACAGTAGGACAAGCAGGTAATGGCAATATCAACAAAAAGGCATGCAAAGAAGTAACAGAAATAAGAAGACACATTATTATATTGTGCAAGCAATAGCTAAATTAGAACATAAATGATTCGAGTAGGAGAGTACAGTGTGCAACCATTGAGTTCATCTCTTGTCCGGGTGCACTTGCCCAGGTGCACTTACTTGGGTACGCTTACCCGGGCGATGCCGAAACACAGGCAGTGGGACGGGAAGATAAACTCTGGCACTCCTACACTCTTTTAACTACGAGTTACCCTGATACATAGTGAAGTGTCATGTGTTCTAGGTCCATAATTTCAACGGGATGTTCCATTATGATATTTTAACATGAGATTCCAACATGAGATTCCAACATTATTCCAATAGGATATTCCACATGACAATCCAGGTAGCATGCAATGGGTAGTAGATGACATGCCGTAGTTGATGTGTCATTTTAAACGTGGGCAACGTGCAACAAGAGCAACAATATATCATGCTTGGTTCTCAGGTGACAAGCATAATGTGCATGGATGTATGCGAGAAGTGTAACAAGCATAGTGAGCATAGTTTCCATGTGATGAGTGTAGTAAGCATGGATTTAGGTGAATTAAGTCTATCAATTTTGGTAAGTATGGATGGTAGGCTTAAATGTAGTTAATATGCATTCACGTAGTTCCATATTAATTTAAGTCCCTAAGTTGGCAAAACCTAGGTTCAAGTTGAATAAGACGATAGTCATCATTAGGATACACTAACTAGTCATGCGTTACCCTATCTAACAAGCTTACATTAGTACACTATTTAAATTTTTGAATCTATAGTTAGAGTGACTTACTTGATTTGATATCATTAGAGAAAGGCAGTGCTCGAGCTAGGGCAGTCGGGCATGCTTGTGCACGATAATCGACTCTTGGGAATATAAGATATAAACATTTATATTTATTTTACCTATCATAAGGACCAAAATACGGGCTAAAAATTAGAAATGTTTAAAAGTTGAAAATATAGTTTTATGTAAGTAGAAATACTTTTCGAAAGCCAATGGGTAATTTTAATAATTTTTAAACAGTTAAAATCAATTTTCTGAATTTAATATTGGTTAAAAACTAATTTTTGAAATTAGAAGTTAACTATCGATATCATTCAATGATTTGTTTTAAGAAATCTACACGTCAGAATTTTATGCGCAATATGTCAAATTTTTCTCATACTAGTAGAATCTTAAGGTATTTTTTCGATTATCCGATTATATGAATTATGAAAGAAATTTATTTTTTTATCAATTTGAATTTAAATGGCAGAAAGTAAGAAAATTGATAACTAGCAAAATATGTACCTGATTCTTACGATTCAGGTGTCTACGCGCTCCTAGCAATGCGTAGAATTTTTTCGTATCTTTAGATTATTTTTAGTGTGCCTATATATTTTTATTTTTATTTTTCTCTTTTATTTCCTTCTCTCTCTCTCTTCTCTCTCCCCCTCCTCTCTCCTCATCACTGTTCTTCTTCTTCTTGCTCACCTGCTGCGCTGCAGCATGAGGGAAGGCAGTAGCAGTGTCGGGAGCCGGGCGTCGGCATCGGCTGAGCGGTGGCGGCGACATGAAGTGCTTGGTGCTCTTTGAAGGAGATGGAAGTTCGGGCAACACAGCGGCCGTCGGGACTCGGACATGAAGGGAGCTCCGGGGATAGCCGGCGGTGCTCGCGATGGCTGTGGGGGCACAACGGTGCTTGGTGGGGGTCAGGGGGAGGCCGAACAGTGGAGGAAGCTCTCCGAAGGGCTCGTGGGCTTGTCAGAGCTCGGGTAGTGTTTCAGAGCTCGCTGTGGCCTTGGTGGAGTGGCGGGCGATAGTTAGGGGCTCGTCGGCATTGGCCGGATGGAAGGAAGTTGAGGGGGAGATGAGAACAACGGTGTCTGTGGATTGAGGAAGTCATGGGAGAAAGGGGCTTTTCCGACGGTGAGTGTGAGAGTGTGTTGTGTAGGGGTAAAGGGGATGATTGTGTATTTATTTATAGAAAAATTTAAATAAATAATAAATGATGATTAATTAATAGGTTGGTGGAAGGGGTAGTTGAGTGGGTAGCTCAGCCCGGTGGTTGTAGTTAGATGTCGGGAGGGATTAGGTGGTGGGCTAAGGTTAACTAAGTTAGGTGATTAGGTTTATTTAATTTCAACGGTTTTGGTAAAATTACAATTTTGTCCCTGCAAATAAACATTTTCGAAAAATACTGAAAAATACCACGAGTTTCTAAAGTCGTAAAGATTATGAAAATAGTTTTGAGGCAAAACGTGTTTATCGGTCATGAGTTTTGAGTTTTGAGTCGTTTTGGTCTCAAAAAATATGAAAAAAAGAAAAATATTTAAAATTGTATAAACATATTTGAAATCATTTAACATTATTTTAATAGTATTTATACAGACATACACGTAGTTATAGATTTAGGCCATTGCATGTCAAATCTCTTTGCATGTCAAATCTCTTGTACCACTGTCTCGTGGACTATTTCAGTTGATACACGGATTTCTTCAATTTGCAAACAAGCCTCTCCTTGCCCTCTAGCTCAAAACCTCCAGTTGGTGCATATAAATTTCACATCCAATTCCCCATGCAGAAATGCAGTCTTGACATCGAGTTGCTCCAACTCCATGTCTATGGATGCGACTAAAGCTAAGAAAACTCTGATGGAAGTGTGTCTTACCACTAGAGAAAATATCTCATTGTAGTCCTCTTCCTTCCCCTGTGCAAATATCTTAGATACTAGTCGGGCTTTGAACCGTACATCACCATCATCTTCGATTGAAATTTCTTTGACCTTGTAGATCCATCTACATCCAATGGCATGATTATCCTCTGGTAGACGAACTAAATCCCACGTGTCATTGTGGTGGAGCGACTCCATTTCTTCTACCATGGAACTTTACCAATTTGCAACATCCCTCAAAGTCATGACTCCATCGTAGGTCAATGGCTCATCGTGCTCAATGTTCAAGGCATATGACGACATGTCATCAAAGGAGAATGTCGAGTAGTCCCAAGCACATAACCTCTCGGGTGCCTTCTTGGTCCTCTTTGACTTTGCACCTCATCGACATGGAAATCACGTGTTTCAGTCTGCACGAGAGTTTTCACATGGTCATCTTCTTGGACCTAATCATGTTCCTTAGCTGGGACCTCGACCATAGGCTCCTTGTCTGGTCTCCTGTGACGGGGGATCGAAAGCTCAACTGTCTCTGGTTCAGGCTCCACAGATGTCGGCCCATACTCTGACTGAGTCTGCTTCGCACTAAGCATCACAGACTCATCGAATGTGACATGTTGGCTTAAGAACGCCTTGCGGGCCACTATATCCATAAGTAATACCCCTTCATGCCATCGCCACAACCAAGGAATAAGCACTTCTTTGCTCTTGGTTCCAATTTGTTGCCCCTATCATAAGCATGTGTTGGGCAACCAACGATGCAGAGGTATGAATAATTGCCGATCTTCCCGCTTCATTTATCCTCAGGAATTTGGTAATCAATCGATATTGATGGAACTCAGTTCACGATATGCATGGCGGTCGAGATAATTTACGTCCAAAATTCCTTCTCCAATCCAGACAAGTGCCTCAAGCAATGCACTCTCTCCAACAATGTTCTGTTCATCCTCTCTACCACCCCATGCGACTGCTGATCATCGAGAGTAGCAAAATGTCATCGAATGCCTTGGGATCAGCAGTAGCCATTGAACTCCCTTGAGGTGAACTCACCTCCATTATCAGATCTAAGGGTTCTAATAGACATTCCCATTTGCTTTTCAAACATGGTTTTCCATTGCTTGAATTTCTCAAAAGTTTCGTCTTTTGTTTTCATTAGGTATAACCAACATTTTCGAGAATAATCATCACTGAAGAGGATGACATATTTAGCACCACTGCCTGATGTCACAGGACATGTCCCCCACAAATCTGAGTGTATATAATCTAGGGGACCCTTGCTTGAATGCTTACCGGTGCCAAATTGAACCTTTGTCTTTTTCCCAAAAATACAGCTATCACAGAATTTCTCGCTCTCCTCACTTGCTCCAATCAACTTTCTCCTCCGAAGAACATGAAGTGTTTTTTCACATGGATGACCCAAACGAAAATGATATAGTTTTGTAGAGTCTCCGACACAGGAACTAGAGGAGGTAGCATCTGATTTGCCTTCCATTGTGTTTCCTTGTAGGACATACAAATTCCCTACTTTCTTCCCCTCGCCTTCCACTGAGTTTCCTTGTAGGACATACAAATTCCCTACTTTCTTTCCCTTCACCACCACCATGGCGCCCTATGATACTTTTAGCTGGCCATTCTCGACCATTGACTTACATCCCACATTATCCAACACGCCGATGGAAATTAAGCTCTTCCTGAGATCGAACACGTGTCTAACACCAGCAAGGGTACTCATGATCCTATCATGCATGCGGATCCAAACTTTTCCCATTCCCAATGTCTTGCATGCGATGTTGTTTCCTATAAGGATAGAACCTCCATCTTCTTGTGAACGATACGTCGAGGGCAACTCCTATGTAGAGTCAAATAGAACGAACATCCATTATCCATTAGCCAAGTAACTTGTGCCTCACCAGACACACCTGCTGCAAACATTTGATCATTATCCATGTCATCATGATCTCTGTCATCATGTATTTTCATGTCCTAGAATCACACAGAAGTAGAACCAGAGGCACATTTGCCTTTCTTCCTTTCCCTGGCGTTAATGCATTGGTCTTTTTAATGACCCTTCTTCTTGCATAAGAAGCAAAAGGTGTCTCTTTTATCTCCGGACTCTCTGGACTTAGAGCGACCCTTTGTCTTGTAATGACGTTGGCCCCCTTTCTTGTCCAACCTTGCCCTCATATATAAACAGCTTCTTGGTTACTTCCTAGGTCCATACCATGAACATTTTCACATAAAATCTCTGTGTGAAGCTGCCTTCACCTATTCAACGGTGAGAGTCATTCTTCCATAAATCATGGAACGAACAAAATTAGAAAAGTCCGTTGTCAACGAGCATAGAAGAATTACAGCTTGCTGCTCATCATCTATCTTGACTTCCATTCCTCACATATCCATCACAATTCTGTTCACCTCATCTATGTGATCCTTCATCGACGCACCAGATTTCATTCTCAGAGTATATAGTTGTTGCAACAGACAGAGACAGCTAGTAAATGACTGCTTCATATAAATCAATTTTAGCTTCTTCCAAATATCTTTTTCCATGGCTACGTCGATCACTTCCCTCAAGACAATATCAACTTGCGAAAATTGGATGGCGCTAAACAACTTTCTCTCCATCTCAGCTTTCTGAGCTGTGGTAACTACAACATCAATTTTGTCATCCTCGAAGACAATCTAGTAACAGTCTGTCTGTCTCGTATAGGACTTTACCCTAACTTGTCATAACTGAAAGTCGTTATGGTCTGTGAACCTTTCGATATTGAGTGATTCCAAACTCTACCATCTTCACTACGCAGTTTTTCCACAAGCAACTTAAGAGTTTTGATGCCACTTGTTTCGAAAAGATCGGACACAAAAATAGTAGGAATTGATGCTCACAAAAACTGGATCCACACAACAACAAACAACCTTTCCCTAACCAGATCTTACAAGAGGAAAGAAAGCAAACAAAGGACACATCCACTCAAAAAAAGCAGAAATTAAATGAGGCACAAACTTTACCTTGGTTCGGTCAAGGTCTTGACCTACTCTAGTATCTGAGACGAGTCAACTATCTGATTAAGAATACAAGCTTTACATCGACTTCTTCTTCAACTTCTAGTGAGTAATAACTTGGATGAAACACCAAGCCCTCGCTGTCAAACTCACTTAGAAGAAGTAAAGAGAAAATAAGAAGACCCAAGAACCCAAGAAATCCCAAAAGTCCTAAGCTTTCTCTTTTATGGTTCCAATCTCTTTTAATCTCTCTTCAAATCTCTCAATTAATTCTCAACAACTCTCACTCTTTAATGTTCTTAAAGCCCTTAACCTACATCCCTTAAGCAGCCCTTTAAATAGCCCTCAAGTGACGCAAACACCGTGGCCATTAATCGCTCAATCCAATGGTCACAGATCAGGCCTAGAAAATTAAATCAACGGTTTAGTCAGACGGCTAGAGAATACTCTCCAGATGTCTGGATCAATAACAGGCATCTGGGTCGTGAACTTCCGGCGGCTGAATAAATCACCAACCAAAATACAGAGAGTTTAGGGTAATTACCTTGAATGCCACTCAGCTGTCTGAAGTGGCGCCCCGTCAGACGTCTAATGGACCAAAGCTCTAATACGTCTGACACGACAGATGTCTAGAAGCTTCGTGCAGACGTCTGATAGATACATCCAGACGTCTGGAAGACCAACATCAGACGCCTGACTGTACCGTCTAGCTAGAGATGGCATAGGCTATCAGACATCTGATGCAGATGCATCAGACGTCTGATCCTGGTATGTCTTCTACAATTGGATTTTGCAGCAGGAAATTAACATAATATTTGTAAATTGTAGCTTTTGAATCCAAATGAATGCAATTGCAATGATATTCCTTCATTTATGCAATAACTATGATTTAATGCTTGATTTCTAAACTAACATGCACTCATTCTAGATCACAAAAAGATATCCTACACAAATCCAAGCTGAATAGTAACTCAAACATTTTTGGTTGATAAATAATTTGATACATCAGTGATGCTGTACACAAGAGTTTTAACAATACAAAATCAGTATTCTACGTTGCATTTGCAGTGTCACTTTATACAACATCTCTGCATACATGCGATTTCAATAAATTTGAGTAGAATGGCATCATCAAATATACCACATGGTTAGGTTGACCGTAACAATGGCATTTCGATTTTAAAACGAAATAGACAATGTTGTCTGCTTTGATAACAACTTCATTTTTAAAAAATGAAGCTCGATCTATTGATCTTGTCCTGTTGCTTAAATTAAGGTATGAATCGTTATCTTTAAAAAGAAAGATTAAAAGAAGACGACGAAGTCAAGGATTGGATCCACGTTGGAATCGACTCGGCGATCTAATCCGAGAATCAATACAAATTTGCTGCGTGGATAAAATCGGACTTGATTCTGGCTTTGGATGCACGCTTGTTGGACAAAGCACTGCGTTCAAAATGTGCACATCATTGAAGTGATGAGAGGACGTGTAACATGTGACGCTTCTCTCTGTCTCTATCGACATTTATTTAATAACTAGAAATAACCTGGATACTAGTACACGCACGGAAAAAAAAACCACACCAACAGTATGCGATGCAGGCACGTAATCATAAAGTATCGAAAAGTGTGAGCGGGTGTGCCGATATCGTCGAGATTAAAGGTGCAAAAGGTAAACACGTAAATAAGTGGCTTGGGAGAGTATTTTTTGGGGTTTTTTTTTGGAGGGAATGACAAACTTGTAAATAAGTGACTTGGGGGTTAGGGGTGTTTACCTCAGTCAGCTAGTGACTTGGGGGTTAGGGGTGTTTATCCCAGTCAGCTTGTGACTGGGACATAGGGTGCCACCTAGGACAATCCTAGGTGGACATCCCTTGTTTATACAATAGACTAGAAATAACCTGTGCACAAAGTGCACGACACGGAAAAAAACCCCAGGAATAAGATGCGGTGCACGCACGCAATCGTAAAGGAGCAAGAAGTGTGGGTGGGTGTACCGCTCGGGAGTAAAAGGTGCAAAAGTCAAACATGTAAATAAGTGGCTTAACCAGTGCACTAAGTGCACAGCACGCAAAAAAACCCCCACGAACAGGTTGCAGTGCACGCACGCAACCGTAAAGGAGCGAGAAGTGTGGGTGGGTGTGCTGGTACCATCAAGGTTTAAAAGATGCAAAAGGCAAACATGTAAATAAGTGGCTTGGGGGTGTTTTTTGGGTTTTTGGGAGAATGACAACCAGTAAACAAGTGGCTTTGGGGGGTTTTTTGAAGGGTTTTCTGAGTCCTTAGAGCTATAAAATCGACGTCCGGCCTAAGTCGGGCGAACAACGAAAGCAAAACAACGCAGCAGAAACCAACTTAAAACGGCTTCAAGTTAAGCCCTAAAAAATAAACCCTGAACAGAATCTCTACTATCTCGGGGTTAAGTCCGACCACCCCCTAAAGATAGATCTATCAATCTATTGCAATTATAAACACATGAATATTAAACTATATACATGTCACTTCGCTACCGCGCAAAGAGTCGTTTTCAGCAACATGTCTTTAATCCCGAAGCTATGCCCCGTGTTACGCCTATTTGACCGAGACCCAAAAGACACGAACCCAGGAGCCCGACCACAGGTCAAGAGCCCATCTGCATCCTCAAAAGCCCATTGAGCAAAGGCCCTATAAGGGACCTTCTCGAACGTCGATCCGACCCGGCCCCAATATCCCGCTGGTCACTCGCCCACTCCTGCGAAAACCACTCCCCCGGACGCGCGACCACTAATGGCGATAATGGGAGGATGCTGGCATGGCGGAAAGGGCGGCGGTGAGGGGGGACTGATGGGGCACGATCGATGGCGGGCGTGGGACGTGGGCCAGGGGCAACCGCGCTGGGAGCTCTACAAAAGGGCCAGGAAGACGACGAAGAAAGGGACCGCATCTCAGGTAACAAAACCTAAGGTACTCCATCAACGACCTCGTTCCCCCAATTCATCTCCTTCCTCCCCCGCTCGCGCCGAGAGACGCCGTTACGATCTCCTCACGAGTCGAACCGTCTCCGCCGGGCCTCCTTTCTCAGATCACTATCTGACTTAGGCATCAGAGGGGATTTGGCCGGAACCAAGGTCCGGCCCCCTGACGAGCGTTCTCGTCTACGCAGGTGGACAGCAGATCAACGGGCCGAGGCTACCCCTCGCCCCTCTCCGACCACTCGTCCGACTGGATAGTGAGGCTTCCCCCCACCGTCAACCTGCCGAGGCCGAGCACGCCCCACCGAGGCCGAGCGTCTTAGCCAGGTCCGAGATTCCCTTCGCCTCCCGTCGGCCGTGCATCTACCCGGGCGCCTGAGGCTACCCCTCGTTCCTCTTTCAGCCGAGGCCGAGCACGTCTATCCGAGGCCGAGCATCTCAACAAGGGCCGAGGCTTCCCCTCGCCCCTTCTGCACCAATTCGAAGCCCCCCAAGGGACCCAAAGCGGGCCCCTTGACCACGTTGACCGGGTTCTCCACGGTCAACGCTTTGTAGTGAGAAAACACTCTGAAACATCTGGCGCCGTCTGTGGGAACGAAAACTGTCCCACGAAGAAACAAACCACATCTGCGATGACGCGGCCTCCCTCCTCTCGGCGAAAGAAGGGCGAGGCCCCGACGCGGGGCGACAGGCCCCGCCATCGTTGCCAAGAATGGGCACGGGACCGACGCGAGGAGAGTCATGAGGAAAGGGCCGGGATGCCCTCCCCTTCCCCACCGGTTGGGAGACCGAGTGCGCCCGTAACGGCACGTAGCTCGGACGTGGCTTTGGTGGTATCAGTGGTCATAGACACTACCTTAGTGCGACGGCTGCTTGTCGACACCGGCAGCTCCTGTGACGTCCTATTTATGTCAACCCTGGAGAACATGGGCCGGTAGAAAGGAGACTTGCGACCTCGTTCGGGTCCCATGGTCGGATTCACGGGTCACTCCACCCCCATCATCGGCACTATCCATCTCCCGGTAACGCTCGGAGACACACCAGACTCTGTGACCCTAGCGGTGGAATTCATCGTATTGGGGATCGGGTCGGAATACAATGGGATCATCGGCCGACCCCTACTCAACGCCGTCGGCGCGGTGGTCTCGACCCTCCATCGGACCATTAAGTTCCGAACGCCGGGGGGGATGGGGCAAGTCGAAGGCGACGCGGGGAGACCGAATACCTGCTATCAACTGGCGGAGGAAGGTCCCGAGGATCGTCTAGCTGACCGGATGGCCGCGCTCGACTTAAGGAGTGGGCCTAGGCCCACCCCTGCGGAGGAGCAGGAGCAAATCCCGGTCACGGACATCGAGGGCCGGTTCGTCTCGATCGGGAGAGGGCTGAGCCCGGACCTAAGGGACCAGCTGATCGAATGCCTGGAGGCGAACCTGGACATCTTCGCCTGGTCGCCTGAAGACATGCCCGGCGTGGACCCCCAGGTGATCGTCCACCAGATCAACGCCGACCCCAACTTCAAACCGGTTAGGCAGAAGAAGCGTAACCTGGGCGGCGAGAAGATGAAGGCAGCCTCTGAGGAAGTGGAGCGTCTCCTCGATGCCGGCTTCATACGAGAAGTCTGGTACCCGGAGTGGCTGTCGAACGTGGTGATGGTCAAAAAACCCAACGGGAAGTGACGAATGTGCGTGGACTTCAGTGACCTCAACAAGGCCTGCCCCAAGGATAGCTACCCCCTGCCGCGCATCGACCACCTGGTGGACAACGCCTCGGGATACGAGATGCTAAGCTTCATGGACGCTTACTCCGGGTACAATCAAGTCCAGATGGACCCCCGGGACGAAGAGATGACAGCCTTCACGACGGACCGGGGAACCTACTGCTACAAGAAGATGCCCTTTGGCTTGAAGAACGCGGGGGCCACCTACCAGAGAATGGTCAACAAGGTGTTCAGCTCCCAGATCGGGAGGAACCTAGAAGTCTACGTCGACGACATGCTTGTCAAGTCAAGGCGACCGGAAGACCACATCGCCGACTTGCGGGAGACCTTCGAGCGGTTGCGGTGACACCACATTCGGCTCAACCCCGCGAAATGCACGTTCGGGGTAAGATCTGGCAAATTCTTGGGATTTATGATAACTAATCGTGGTATTGAAGCTAATCCCGACAAGATCGAGGCGCTGGTTAACATGCGCAAGCCGACGACGATCAAGGAGCTACAGAGGCTGAACGGGCGCATCGCAGCCCTGGGGCGATTCCTTTCCAAATCAGCGGAAAGATCGCTTCCCTTCTTCAAGGTCCTGAGGAAAGCAATCGCGGAACCTCCGAACAATAGGAAGACGATACTCTGGGACGAAGACTGCTCCCGGGCGTTCGGGGACCTCAAAGAGTATCTCCGCAGCCCCCCTCTCCTGTCCAAACCCCGGGAAGGGGAGTCGCTGAGCCTTTACCTGGCGTGCGCGGAGGAAGCTGTGAGTTCGGTGCTGATCCGGGAGGACGGCGGGGTGCAATGGCCAGTATATTACACGAGCCGGATCTTGAAGGGGGCGGAGGTGTGATACTCGCCCATGGAGAAACTGGCGTACGCCCTCGTCCTCTCAGCGCGAAGGCTCCGACCCTATTTCCAGGCCCACACCATACTGATCCTGACCGACTCACAGCTAGAACAGAACCTCAAGAGATTCGATCGAATGGGAAGGATGCTAAACTGGGGAGTGGAACTGAGCGAGTTCGACCTCCGATTCAAACCGCGCATGGCCATCAAGGGACAGGCCCTAGCCGACTTCATCGCCGAATGCACGACGGAAGGAAATGGCCCCCCAGAGGGAGAAGGCCCAGGGACGGTAACTGCTCAACCCTTGTCCTTTCTTTCGGCTGACCACTTTCAGCCAGAGGATCCAGGAGCGTGGATAGTTCATGTGGACGGGTCGGCCACGCAGTCAGGAGGAGGGGCCGGGATTGCGATCCGATCTCCGGAGGGGAACATCGTGGAATACGCGTTGCGGTTCGAGTTCCCGGCCACGAACAACGTGGCGGAATACGAAGCTGTGATCAACGGCCTGAGGCTGGCCCTGGAGCTCGGGGCCGAGTCCATCCGCCTCCTCAGCGACTCGAAGCTCATTGTCAACCAACTCTTAGGGAGTTACGAGGCACGGGAGGAGGCGATGCAGAGATATCTCCCAGTCGCCAGAGCGGCGATGTCCAAATTTAAGGACGTGGAGGTCTTACACCTCCCACGATCGGAGAATGCGCGGGCCGATGCGTTGTCAAAACTGGCCTCGTCCTCGCCAAAGGAGCTGGGCCGCACCATCTACGTAGAGAGAACCTGCCGTCCCCCAGCACGATGGAGCACGAGGTGATGGCGATCGACCAAGAGCCCACCTGGATGGACCCGATCATCCGATACCTCACCCACGGAGAGGTGCCGGCCGATGGGGATGAGCGCCGAACCCTGGAGAGAAAAGCACTCCGATACGTGATCCATGAGGGGACGCTCTACCGGAGACGCTGGACCAAGATGGACGTCCTCCCATACCTGAAGTGCATCGGACCGCAAGAAGCTGACTACGTCCTACGGGAGGTTCACGACGGGATCTGCGGGAATCACCACGGGGGCAAGATAGTCGCGCAGAAGATCTTAAGGTAGGGGTACTACTGGCCGACCTTGGCCAAAGATGCTACAAGCTACGTGCAGAAATGCCAAGAATGCCAGAGGTACGCCCACCACATCTCGACTCCTCCGTCAGAGCTCACCCCCATCGTGAGCCCCCTCCCCTTTGCGAAATGGGGGCTCGACATCCTCGGACCGTTCAAGCCAGGACGAGGGCAGCGGAAGCACCTGATCGTGGCAGTGGACTACTTCACCAAGTGGATCGAGGCCGAGCCGTTGGCAACCATCACGTGGAAGAAAGCGAAAAGCTTCGTGTGGAATTCCATCATCTCCCGATTCGGAGTACCACGGGCCATCGTCACAGACAACGGGAAGCAGTTCGATTCAGCAGGGTTTAAAGATTTTTGCGAGGAATGGGGAATCAAGCTCCTCTTTGCCTCGGTAGCACACCCCCAGACCAACGGGATGGCAGAGGCGGCCAACAAGTGTATCATAGAGCCCCTCCGAAAGAAAGTGAAGGACGCCGAAGGGAACTGGCCGGAAGAGCTCCCCGGGATACTCTGGTCATACCGGACGACCCACAAGGAGGCTACTGGCGAGACCCCCTTCATGCTCACCTACGGGGCCGAGGCGGTGATACCGGTCGAATTGGGTGAAGAATCTCTTCGCCTCAAATACTTTGACGAAGACCGGAACTCGCAGGGCCTAGGGCTCAGCCTAGAGCTCCTCGACGAGTGACGGGAGCAGTCACTGGCCACCATCGTCCGCCAAAAGCAGAAGGTGGCCCGATACTACAACGCTCGGGTGCGGGGGAGAAGCTTCCACCTCGGGGACCTGGTCCTCCGGAAAGCGGGCTTCACCACCGATACCGCTCGCAAAGGGAAGCTCGCGGCTAGATGGGAGGGACCCTACAAAGTCGTCGAGGTCCTCGGACCCGCAGCCTACCGACTAGCCGACATGGAAGGGAGAGTTCTCACTCACACTTGGAATGCGGAATATTTACGCAAGTACTTTCAATAGATGTATCGTTTCCTATGAAATAAATTTGTTTTAAATTCATTCCCTTCCAGATAAAGCAAAAAGGTATACAGGAGGATACACGAAGAGGTCGAGGGGCATTCCCCTCCCACATTTTTCTCCGGGGCGCCAGGGGAGCCACAGGCTGGAGGCTCACTAGGGTCTCCCCCCTTACTCTGTTCGGCGTCAGAGTACATCCGAAGTTTCTCGAAGTTGATCCCCGAGAGCGGGAACTTCTCTTGGATCTCGGACTGGCACCGGGCGAAGCCCTTCTCGTACGCCTCCAACAAGGCGGTCTCCACAAAGGAGGTGGCATACTCCGCCACGGCATCCTGAGCGATCCGGGCAGGATCCACCTCCTCGAGCCCACGCAGCCGAGCCTCTAGGGTCTCTACCTGGCGTTGGTGCTCCGCCCTCTCCTTCTCGATCTCCCGGGATTTCTCTCCTAGTTGGGCAGCAAGGGCCCTCGCCTGCTCCTCCGCCGCATCCAGACGATCGGAGAGCTCCGAGGCTTCGAAGGCAGCAGCCGGGCCGGGGACCTGCTTGACCCCTCCAGACGCGTCGACGTCTTTTAAAAGAGAGGCAAGCCGCGTCTCGGCCTCGGACTTCGCGGCCAGAGCCACAGCTCTCTCACGATCCGCCGCCTCCAGGGCAGAGGACAGCTCAGTTATGCGGGAGTTCAGGGATTGGACCCGCGCTTCCTCCAACTGACCAGCTTCCTCCTCCTCCTCGCCAGGGACCTCAGGGCCTAGCCCAGCCACGGATTTGGCTTTGGGAAGAGCCGCGAATTGGCACCTCATCGAGAGGCCCACCGAGGACAACTGTGCCAAAGCGACGAAGGTAAGATGGCAAAAACAGCTGGAGAACGGGGGGACAAGCAGAGACACACTACCTGTTGACCAGCCTGGATCACGAAGGTAGCCAAGCAATCACCTCTGACTCCGTCCAACACCGCCTGGTCGGGAGGGAGACAACAGTTCTCGGCCACTCGAGCGGCGGCTCCACGGCTCGAGAACACCGACTCCTTCTCACCCACGGGAAAGCGTGGACAAAGAAGACCCTCCCCTGACGAAGGGAACTCGCCAGGAGCAGAGCGGAACGCCCCAAGATACCGACTGTAAGCATCAGGGAGAGAGCCGTCCGGAAGAGGTGAAGGGCCGGCCCACGGCCATGCAACCTCAACGGGAGCAGGATGAGGTCGGTCAGCAGTCGGCTGAACGTCGACCCCCTCGACCCCCTCACGGAGCCTCTTGGGAGATCCCTGCAAGGGGAGAGAGGGAGACGACATCTTCTTTCGCTTCGAGCCTCCGGATGCGGTCACAACCCGCTGCTTCTTCCGGACCGCCAACACATGGTCCCTTCTGCGCGGATCCGGGTTTGGGGCCTGCACGAGAGCGCTGGCAGGAGAAGGGCCGAGAGGGAACCCACCTGCACTCAAAGAATAAATGAGAGACAGAGCAGAACCTGGGCGACCTCGAGGGGCGAACGCTCGGAGCAGCTTACCTAGGGGCCACACCGTCTTACGCAAATTGAGGTCACTAAAGAGGAAGTCGATCGAGCGCTCCCTCGGAGGAATTGCCAACATGTCCCTCGCCGTCTGCTGCTCAGCGACCGTCGGCTCACCCAGGTTAAGAACAACGGCACCGGCCACCACCCACCGAGCCGGGAAGTGTACGCCCGAGGGGAATGTGATGAACACGTATTCCCCCTTCCAGCGTTTCAGAGAGCTTGGCAACCCCAGCACCAGGGACATCTTCGGGCGGGCACTGATGTAAATCCACGCCCCCGATTGGTGGAGGCTCAGGCGGTAGAACTGGGCAAAGAGGCGGAGAGAGGGCACCACACCCTTCAGCATGCAGACGACAACGAACCCGACGAGGATCCCGACGGCGTTGGGACAGAATTGACACAAGCACACATTGTGGGCCTGAAGGAACTCCACGATAAAAGGATGAAGCGGGAAACGGAGCCCGAAGTGAAAGCACCTCTCATATATTCCGACCTCATTGGGACCAGGAGAGCAGATCCGCTCGTCGGCCCCAGGGGCACGAACCGAGTAGGGCGGAAGCAGGTAGGAGGAGCGCATACTCCCGATGGCGGTGGCACAGATCGACGAAGGCCACGCCAAGACCTCAGAAGGAACCCCTGAAGGATCATCCCCATGCTGGCTAATCGCCGAAGGAGTGCCACCCGCCAGACCTGGAGCCGCATCGTGCTCCGACCGAACCGAACCCGTAGCAGAGGAAGACGACATGGGGCAGAGCTCAGACAGAAGGGGGATCAGCACAAAGAAGAAAGGCGACGGGATGGCGGCTCACGAATCCCTCGGCTTTTCCACTTAAGACGACTCCGCGAACGGCAGGGATAAGCTTGCCGCTACACGTGGCAACATCCGAAGGCTGACGGCGCTTCGGAACCCGCGCCTTAAAAACATCGAACGGGCCAACTCATGATGACGACTAATAAATGAGTCGGCATCGACTGGAGAGATTGTCAAAATCGGCAGAAGTCACATCGGCCGAGTTAAACCGGCCGAGGTCGATCAACCCGACCGATGGGGGCAATTGTTACGCCTATTTGACCGAGACCCAAAAGACACGAACCCAGGAGCCCGACCACAGGTCAAGAGCCCATCTGCATCCTCAAAAGCCCATTGAGCAAAGGCCCTATAAGGGACCTTCTCGAACGTCGATCCGACCCGGCCCCAATATCCCGCTGGTCACTCGCCCACTCCTGCGAAAACCACTCCCCCGGACGCGCGACCACTAATGGCGATAATGGGAGGATGCTGGCATGGCGGAAAGGGCGGCGGCGAGGGGGGACTGATGGGGCACGATCGATGGCGGGCGTGGGACGTGGGCCAGGGGCAACCGCGCTGGGAGCTCTACAAAAGGGCCAGGAAGACGACGAAGAAAGGGACCGCATCTCAGGTAACAAAACCTAAGGTACTCCATCAACGACCTCGTTCCCCCAATTCATCTCCTTCCTCCCCCGCTCGCGCCGAGAGACGCCGTTACGATCTCCTCACGAGTCGAACCGTCTCCGCCGGGCCTCCTTTCTCAGATCACTATCTGACTTAGGCATCGGAGGGGATTTGGCCGGAACCAAGGTCCGGCCCCCTGACGAGCGTTCTCGTCTACGCAGGTGGACAGCAGATCAACGGGCCGAGGCTACCCCTCGCCCCTCTCCGACCACTCGTCCGACTGGATAGTGAGGCTTCCCCCCACCGTCAACCTGCCGAGGCCGAGCACGCCCCACCGAGGCCGAGCGTCTTAGCCAGGTCCGAGATTCCCTTCGCCTCCCGTCGGCCGTGCATCTACC
Organism: Scilla litardierei; assembly: GCA_030789695.1. NCBI lineage: Eukaryota > Viridiplantae > Streptophyta > Magnoliopsida > Asparagales > Asparagaceae > Scilla > Scilla litardierei. The sequence continues at coordinate 32,417,626 of CM061133.1, forward strand.
CGGGCGCCTGAGGCTACCCCTCGTTCCTCTTTCAGCCGAGGCCGAGCACGTCTATCCGAGGCCGAGCATCTCAACAAGGGCCGAGGCTTCCCCTCGCCCCTTCTGCACCAATTCGAAGCCCCCCAAGGGACCCAAAGCGGGCCCCTTGACCACGTTGACCGGGTTCTCCACGGTCAACGCTTTGTAGTGAGAAAACACTCTGAAACACCCCGCGTTAGGGCAGAGCTGCTTTTCCTGAGTTGAACCGTGTCGCGCGGCGAGCAATCCCCTTGTCGCCAAGCCATTCACGCGCTCCAGAAAGTTTCACCTTGAGTACATTATCCGTCAACACTTCGGATCTGATCTGAACTCCTTTGTAGCTTTGCTAGAGCCCGATCAGGAGTAAGGAATAAATGGGAGAAAGAGGAAATATTAATTTAAGCTTTAATTTGGGCTTGCTCACGTCTAATAGAGCTACACGGATCTGAAGCTTGGTGCAGGTTTCAAGAAAGGGGGCTGGCTCTTAATTATATAGGCGGCTGACCCCCATATTTTCTACATTTCCGATGTGGGAATAACCACATCTGGAGAATTTTCTTAACACAAAACATGCATTTTGCAAAGGCAAAGTTTGGTCAATTAAATCTCTCTCTCACCGTTGATCTCCAAGAGCGATGTCATACATCATTGCGAAGATGGTTGAATGGTGAACGTGTAGGAAAAAATGGCGCTCCATTCCGAGTTCGTTTGACCTCTCAAACAAAGCTCCAAATTTAGCCAAAAACCTGCTTTGCACACAGACCTAGCCGCCATAATAAACCCATAAGGTTTTACCGCCCTGTGGGCCCCACAGTGGGGCCCACCGTACTTTGCATGCACGGGTGCCTGCTCACCTAGCAGGTCGGGCACCCGCGGGTGCAGGCGCCTGCCCGCTCAGGCCTGGGCGCTCGCCCGCCTGGCAGGCCCAGGCGTCGCACGTGCTCGCCCAAGCAAGTGCGGGTCGAGCGCGCCCGTTGCGGGTCGGGCGCGCCCGACCTGAAATGCCCTATTTGGGCTATTTGGCTTGTATTGGGGCCATTTTAGTCGGTTTTTGACGACGTTTGAACCTGGATTTTCACCATGACGTTCCCGACATCCACTAACCATTTTCTATGTGTTTATTATATAAAATATACTCGTAAACATTTTACGACATATTTAAATCCTTTTGCATGATATGTAATAATCCCACATCTTTAGTATTTTAAAGCTTATATCACAAACTATTTACGACACAATTAATTCACATACATCCGATGTATTATCTCCCTAATTTCTACCTATAACTTGACGAAGGTCTTACTATGTGTGAGATTCTATAGCCTGATCCTACTAAATGTGGGGCTCGAAACCCCAGATAGCAGAGACGACGAGCATCATGTGCTGTCTCTATTTCGATATTATAATTATGTGGTTAACTCATTGACATGAGTATTATCGGGACTACCCTGACTTTGTCCGTGATGAATACCGCAGTTTTAGTCCCTTTGTCAAAACTATGTCGCTTAGTCAAACCTAGGGTATGGTCAATTATCAACCCCAATAGCTCGAAACCGATTAGTCTCCATCGATCTTTAGTCAAATAATGTCGGTGTTCTTCCAACATACTCTGGTCAGAGTTTTTACTAAATACCAAACTAACACTTGCGACCTAAACTCCCCATAAACGGGAGAGACAAATCCTCTCTTGATCATTACTCTCATCGCATGCTTCAAGTGTCATACAACCAAGGGCCTTTCAACGGGGCTTGCCCTGAGGCTAGATTAGTGATTAAAGTGACACAGTTCATGCACATGTTCGTACAATAACCTCAAGTAAAAGGACCTGTTGAGTATTGGTGTTTCATACCAATCTTATTTTGATGATGATCACAACATTAGGTTGTTGCTAATAAATCTCATGTTTTAGTCTCTAAGTTTATTTCAAGGATATCTTTCTTGGAGACTAATCACTTGGTGTAAGGATGGACATCCTGTGAAGAAGGGCCAAAGTTTGGACTCAAAGAGTGCCAAAGCTTGGAGATGATGGAGAGCAATCAAGGCATCAAGGTTGAAGACTTAGACTCTTAAGAAAGCATTGTAATCCATGTAATTTACTTTTTTGCTTTCTCTCTCTTTTGAGTCTAGGGTTGATGTAATGCCTTGCTAGATGGTTTGCTCATACATGCACTTGCATTTAACCATCTTAGTGAACCTTAGGATTATCATAGAATCCAACCCAATAGGTTCACTCTGTCCAAAGACTCACTTGGAGTCTCTGGCTTTCTGTCAGTCGCCTGATGAGGGAAACACAGCCGACTGGGTGATTTCCAGTCGCCTGTAGATCCTTCTACAGTCGCCTGATATGCACAGCTCAAGTCAACATTTCAATTGACTCAAACTTGAGTTTTACGCACAGTCGCCTGTCGATCAGTTTTCAGTCGCATGTATATTTACAGTCGCCTGGGATTTGGCCAACAGTCGCCTGTCTAGCGTAAGTGCAATCTCTGCATCTCTCTGTCTTCTCTCCATACTTTACAGTAGTCGACTGATGAAGAATGTACAGTCGCCTGACTATTTGACAGTCGACTGGGGTATTAACATCAGTCGCCTGTGCGAAGAATTGGAGAAAGAGTGCAGCTCTCTGTTTCGATCCATCCCCTGCAGCAGTCGTCTGCTGAAGGATTAACAGGCGCATGTCCTATTTTTCAGTCGACTATATTGACTTCGTCAGTCGACTGTCCTGGCTCAGATTATAGCCGTTAGATATTTTCTAGCCGTTGATCAGTCGACTGTCTTTTGATCATCAGTCGACTGTTCCTGTCGTTTCCACCCAGTTTCTAGCCGTTGCAGATTTGATTATTTGGCTGTTTCTTTGGGTTTTGGGCTTGATATAGGATTCTGACGTACCCCCGGTTTGCGAGCCGCAAATGGCCGGGGGACCCGCGTGAGGGTTTAGATATTTGTAACCGCAAGCGCACGGTGTTGTAGTGTGGCTTGGGGGTCGAACACATGGAGGCTAGGATGTGCTTGTGTCAAGGAGGACCGAAATCACCCCGTGGGTGAGCTAGCCCGGATCGGTTGATGGGTTGTCACGGTAAAGGAATGCAAGGTATGAACAATAAGAAAATAAACCCGGGACTTTGGTTTCCACTCCAACGAGCGACTCTCGCCGATACGGCCTACGGGTAGGATGGCGATCGGAATTAGGGTCTAATGGTGAGAAGTTGCCTCTGAAAGTGGTACCGGTATCACATGGGCCCGATATTCTGGTCGGTGCCCAGGATGATACACCGGACTTCCCGGGTTCGATCAGTGGGCACTCCCGTGTCCATTAACACTGATCGATTCCGGGAGCACTAAGCTCACAACGATAACTCCCAACGTCTCATCCTGCCGCTCCCGTGCGCTAGGATTCGGCGTCTACGCTAAGGGCGTGAGCTATGGCTAGGGAGTCAACCGCCAAGTTTATTCCCCCTTGGCCCAACGGTCAAAGGCGGTCTTTTTCCCGCCGATGACAATAAAACACCCCGCGTAACCGTTAGATTCCTAATCCCTATCGATTTCCTAACCCTATGGATGCATCGGGAAGAGCCCCCGAAGGGGTTTCCGCCAAAATCCCAGATTTGGGAACTACTCACAAATATTCATTAAAAAGCGATCTAAACGAAAATGAACCGTTAAAATCATAATCAGACGATAGGAATGCGAAGGTAGTAGAGCAATCAAGATAATACTAAAGTTTAAGAAAGATCCGAAAAATTACAATAGAAAAGTAATTACAGCCGTCACAAATAGGAGAAAACAGTAAAAACTAACAGCTCCCCGTTTCTGGAACCCTAGGGGTCCTATTTATAGGATCTCGTATCACCCGATCGGTTGACAAGTCAACCGATCGGGTGATCCGTTACAAATAATAAACAGAAAACGGCGGAGTTTCACCCGGTCGTATGAACCGGTCGGTTGAGTTCTTGGGGTGACAGGTTGGATCTTGGCGCCATCGGGTGAAGGGGTAGGTTGGGTGCCCGTGTCTCGGCTCCTCAGCATCAGCTACAGATGAACCGATCGGGTGAGAGTCACCCGATCGGTTGGAATTTGGCTTGAAAAGACAGAGAATCGGCCCCGTTGAACCGGCCTGTGAACCGGTCGGGTGACATCCACTTGAGCTCCAGCCGAGACCGGGTGGTGCACGCGTGCATCACCCGATCGGTTGGAGATGACCAACCGATCAGGTGAGGGGCTGAAAGATGTAATCTTCGTCGTTTGACCCCCTGGATCACGCGTGACTCCTCTCGTTGCTCCGGGGACACATGATACCATCGTTTTACGTCCCAAATGTGGGCAATCTCCTGCAAACATGGAGAAACAAAGAAAAAGAAAGAAAACGAGAAAACACGAGAAAACGAATAAAAGACGGCGGAAAATACGGAGAAACACGAAAGAAAACGTGCGTGAATATATGAAATATATACGCACGTCAAAATCCCCCAAGCTGAACTCTTCCTCGTCCTCGAGGAAGACGAGTGAGAGTAGGAGCTCGGAGGGAGAAAATATAGAGGAAGAAAGAAAAAGAGAAAACAAAAATCCTAGATCGCCCGTCAGAGCCAGCAAAATCAAACACAACACACTAAGCAAGCAAACACAAAAATCACATCACTAAACCAAGGAATACGAGTCCAGACAAGTGACGTGGGCCCACGCGATGAAGCACGTGTGAGTGCGGTCGTGTGCTAGCAAATGGTGTCGCTTTCTAGAATGTGCTATAAGCTCATATATGCAAATCCAGGAAATGACCCAAATACCGATTCGAATTTGAAATTACGGTGAATATTAGTTCAAGCATGCATGAGAAGAGTATAAGAATAGAAGCGTATCATGCATCGGGGACTCCACAACTAGGGTTAAGGAAATCACACCACTATAGCCTAGATACTAGCTAAAAAGTTCCCAAGCCAAGTGTTTTCGAAAACGATGGGGGTTGAGATGATGTGGAGTAGAACACTCGGTTCAAATTCTCGCCTTCCCTTTATTCTCGGTAGATAGGAAAAATATTCACACTTGAAATTTTTGGGTTTTGGGTATTTGTATTTTTTTTTGGATTTTGGGCTATACAAAATTTTTCTTTTCTTTTCTTTTTGGGTTTTTCTTTTCTTTTCTCTTTTTTTTTGATTTTTGGGTTTTTGGCTATACACATGTGTACTCGCCCAAGTGGGAGAACGGTACACGACGAGGGGATTTGCACCAAGTAAAACAAAAAAGAAGTCGGAATCTAAACACTTGGTCAAAGGAAACTATCCTCGCTAAATAGAGCATGGGCTAAATGGGTTATCCTAGTCCTTAATTGTGGAATCCCGACACATGCGAAATGAAGTACACGATATATATATATATAGCATGCAGAAGCAGACAGGGAAAATAAATACCGCATATTCAAATCGAAGCATGATAATCTAGGGGTCATTCCTGGACAGGTATATAAAGTAAAATCACAAAGTAGAAGCACACCAAACAGCCAGGTACGACGCACGACTCACAAAAAGCTAAGTGGACCCGCGATGCATGAAATGCAAGAGGACCCGATATCCTAGGGTTAGTGAATGTGATTATCGATGCCATGCTAGGTGTGTGTGATTTTGTGGCGATTCATCATAGGGTTCATCTCTAGGAGAAAGAGATAAAAAGAAGAGAAGAGAAAAAATAAAAAAGATAAAAAACACGATGAAAATGACACAAAAACGAAAAAGAAAGACTCAAATGGCGCACACAGTGCGACTCCCCCAAGCTGAAGCTTGCATTGCCCTCAATGCAATATGAGTGAGTACGGAAGGGCAATGAAGATGGGGGGAATACGCAGCGACACAAAAAGAAATGAAAATGAGGAAAACACAGAGATGAAACTGAAAATAAAGAAAAATCAAAATCAAACCACACGACACGAAAATAGAAATAAAACCACACGACACGACACTCAAAAGGGGAAAAACAAGCACACACACAAAAATGAGAAAGAAAAAAAACAAAACACGACAACACACCAAAATAGACGTCCCCCAAGCTAGACATGACAGTGCTAGCGAATAAAATGTGATCGTGAAATGCAGAAATATGCAAGGGGGAGTCAATTGGATTCGCTGGTACTAGAATGGTAGGGGGAGGGGGAGGAGGGTGGGGAATAGCGAATGAAAGAATCCTCAGAGGAAGAGGAGGGCGTGCCTATGGGGTAAGGAGGGGCGACAGGCTGGAGCACGGGTGGATCGATGTGCACCGGGGGGCTGTGGTGGAGAAAGATCGTACCAGGTGGGCCGACAGTTGGGTGCCAATCGGGAGGATCCAAGGGTGGTAGATGCACTAATAGAGAATACCAAGGATCGGGGTAAAACTCCCAAGGCAGATGAGATGGGGGGTAGGGTAGCCGCAAAGGGGCTAAAGGTGGCAGGATCGCGAAAGGTGCGCAGGCGGGGCCATAGAGGTAGACAGCACGGTCTTCACCGAAGGGAGTGAGCATATTGATATCGATCAAGTAATCGCGATCAATACGGCTACGTCCAGGCAAAATAGGGAGGTCGGGTGGCACTCTCAAAACACAGCTGACAATAAGAGTGATCATCCCACCACAACAGATGGATCCAGAATTGGCGCGGCTAACAGCAAAAATTTCGTGGATGATCCAATGAGCGGTGTTTATGGGCATATGGGTGTGCCCAAGGATCCTGTCATCGGACATGGCATAGAGAAAGAAGAGCTCATCCCTAGATACAGTGGACACATCCACGCGGGCGAAAACAGTGTTGGCGAGGATGCAATGGGCGAGGCGGTAACACGGGTGAATAATGTAGGAGGCAAGACCCTCAGGTGGAAAGGTGGTGTACCGGGTAAATCGTTGCCAAACACCATCAGCCTGAAATTGAGAGTAGATGTCAGTTCGATCGTGGGTGGAATGTTCAGTATTAAGATCGGGGTGACGTAGATTGAGGATATTGTTCAACTCGATGAAACCCAGAGAAAAATCGCAGTTGAAAGCGCGGAAGGAGAAACCCCCATCAAACACCTCGAGGGAACTGAGGAATTCAAGCGTGAGATTTCTGTGTGTGAGAGCATGGGTGTAAGAGAGGGTATGGCACCCGATACAGTTGAAAATTCTGGCGACGCCGTTCGAAAGCCCTAGAGCTTCGAGTGTGGGGAGATCGGCGAAGATTGTAGGTCTCATCGGGCGATGAAGTAGTGCTCGCAAACGGTCAGACTGTTCTTCCGTAGAAGGGTTTATGCCAAGGAAAGAGGGGGAAAAGGAGCCGTAGAGCGGATCACGGCGCGAAGATGATGCAATCTCTTTCCCTTTCTTAGACATGATGACTATGTGGGTGGTGAAAAGGAAAGTGGGGCGTGCCTATGATGAATATAAAGCAAGTGAAGTAGGTACAACACCAATTTAGGATATTACAGATAAAGTAAGAGATGTGTAGAGTGGAAGAGTGTTACCCATCAATGTAGTAAGATCAAGCTCCCGGGGGACTCGCGTAGTAGGAGGAAGCAATTCGGGAAGCCGCCGCTCGCTGATCCGACAAGAAACTGGTTTTCGAAAATTTTGGGGGCTAGGGTTAGGGTTTTGGTGTTTTGATGATGGAATGTCGACGATGGCAAGGTGGCGGGGGTGGGGAAGTATGGGAGTGAGTGGGGATGAGGGTTTAGGGGCAGTATGTTGGGTGGAGGAGGTCGATTCGACAGTTGGAGGGTGTGCAACCGCGTGAAGGGGATTTTCGGGGGTCGGGTGGCGGTCATCGTGCGGTAGGGGTATTTATAGGGGCGAAACTGAACCGATCGGGTGAGTTTTCACCCGATCGGGTAGGCAAATTTCGAAAGTTTCCTGTCGGCCAACAGCTATAGGTGAACCGACCGGGTGAAAAGTCACCCGATCGGTTGACCGTTTCCCAAATCTTTCCCGAGAACTGGGAGTTTCTCACCCGGTCTCTTCAACCGATCGCACTCTAACTCAACCGATCGGTTGATATTTCCCAAAAATTTCCCGAGAATTCTCCCCAGATCACCCGGTCTGTCACACGGTCTCTCCATTCTTCACCCGATCGATTCATTTGGGGACAGATGCGGCTTGTATCTGATACATCCCAACCGATCGGTTGAGTTATCAATCGATCGGTTGGGGCCTTGTTTCCTGCAAAAACCAAAAATCGCCTAAGTTCCTTCACGAAAGTTTTTTCGGCTGGATTTATTTATAAAAATAGAGAAAAATAAAGTAGAAAAAATCATAAAAAGCGAAGCAAAAGTTTGGAACATGGGTTGCCACCCATGAAGCACTTTTGTTTAACGTCGTTTAGCTCGACGCCTCTAGCGGTGGTCAATTAGGATCCGGAGGGTTAGAGGAAGAGTTGTCGCTCGTTGGGGATCCGACCGGAGAGAATTCTGGTTCTCCAACTACATAGTGTTTCAGACGTTGTCCGTTGACTTTAAACGGCTCATCCCTTCCCATTATCTCAATAGCCCCATGCGGGAAACCTTGGTGACGCGGAACGGTCCCGACCACCTTGACTTGAGTTTCCCAGGAAAGAGCTTCAGTTTTGAGTTGAATAGGAGAACTAAGTCCCCTTCTTTGAATTCCCTCTTCAAGATCCGCTTATCGTGCCACCGCTTCAGCTTCTCCTTGTAGATCTTGGCGTTCTCATAGGCATTGAGCCGGATTTTGTCGAGCTCGTTGAGTTGTAACTGCCGGTGCCCTCCTACCTCCTTGGCGTCGAAGTTCAGATTCTTAATTGCCCAAAATGCCTTATGCTCCAATTCCACAGGAAGATGGCAAGCTTTCCCATAGACAAGCCGGTAGGGAGTCGTGCCGATAGGAGTTTTAAATGCTGTCCTGTAGGCCCAAAGCGTGTCAGGAAGCTTTGATGACCAGTCCTTTCTAGAATTGGCCACCGTCTTTTCTAGTATGCTTTTAATCTCCCGGTTAGAGACTTCCGCCTGACCGCTGGTCTGCGGGTGGTAGGCACGCCCCACCCGGTGTTGTACCCCGTATTTTTTTAAGAGGGCCTCGAATTTCTTCTCTATAAAGTGGCTCCCTCCGTCACTGATCAGGACACGAGGTACACCGAACCGCGGGAAGATGTTGCTTTTGAAGAACTTGGCCACCACTCTGGAATCATTGGTTGGACTGGCCATCGCTTCAACCCATTTCGACACGTAGTCCACAGCCACCAAGATATACTGGTTCCCCGAGGAGGAAGGGAACGGTCCCATGAAGTCCACTCCACAGACATCGAAGATTTCTACCTCCAGGATGTAGTGTTGAGGCATCTCATTCCTTTTGGAGATATTCCCAGCCCTTTGGCATTTATCGCAGGCTTGGACAAAAACACGTGTGTCCTTGAAGAGAGTAGGCCAGTAGAATCCGCTTTGGAGAATTTTTGCGGTGGTCTTGTAGGTGCTCGCGTGCCCTCCACATTGCTGCCCATGGCAGTGGGAAATGATGGAGGTCGCCTCAGTTTCAGGGATGCATCTTCGTATCACCCCATCATTGCAGGTTTTGTATAGGTGGGGGTCATCCCAATAAGATTTGCGGACCTCATGGAAAAATTTCTTCTTCTGCTGAAAGCTCACATTGTGGGGGACGATGGCACAAGCCAGATAATTTGCGATGTCGGTGTACCAGAGGGTCCAGGAGGAAGAGACAGAGAAGAGATGCTCGTCAGGGAGTGAATCATCGATCGGCGTAGCATTTAAATTGAGGGTAGGCATTCTGGACAGGTGATCGGCAACAACATTCTCCGCCCCCCTCTTGTCTCTGATTTCCAGGTCGAATTCCTGGAGGAGGAGAATCCATCTAATGAGTCGTGGCTTAGCTTCTTTCTTGCTCAATAGGTATTTAAGAGCCGCGTGATCCGTGTGCACGATCACCTTGGCCCCAACGAGATATTGTCGGAACTTATCCATGGCGTAGATGACCGCGAGCAATTCTTTTTCTGTGGTAGTATAATTTCTTTGGGCGGCATCAAGGGTTTTGCTCGTATAATATATGACATGAATATTTTTATCCTTCCTCTGCCCCAAGACGGCACCAACCACATAATCACTAGCGTCACACATCAGCTCAAAGGGTAGATTCCAGTTCGGTGGCTGTATTATGGGCGCGGAAATCAAAGCTTGCTTCAAAGTGTGGAAGGCCTCCATACACTCCTCGCTGAAGACGAAAGGCACGTCCTTCACGAGGAGTTGGGTCAGCGGCCTGGAAATCTTTGAGAAGTCTTTTATGAAGCGGCGATAGAATCCCACGTGTCCTAAGAAACCACGGACTCCTCGAAGATTGAGCGGTGGTGGAAGCTTTTCAATCACTTCAACTTTAGCCTTATCAACCTCTATTCCCCTCGAAGAGATGACGTGCCCCAGCACAACTCCCTCTTGGACCATGAAGTGGCACTTCTCCCAGTTTAGGACTAGTCCCTTTTCCTGACATCTCTCCAGGACCTTAGTTAGATTACTGAGGCACGAGTCAAACTTAGTTTCATAGACGGAGAAGTCGTCCATGAAAACCTCCATGATGTCTTGGGAGTAGTCGGAGAATATAGCAGACATGAGTCTTTGGAATGTAGCAGGGGCGTTACAAAGTCCGAACGGCATTCTTCTATAGGCATATGTCCCGAACGGGCAAGTGAAAGTCGTCTTCTCCTGGTCATCATTATGAATAGGGATCTGAAGAAATCCTGAATACCCGTCCATGAAACAGAAATAATTATGCTTCGCCAGTCTCTCGAGCATCTGGTCAATAAAGGGGAGAGGGTAATGATCCTTCCTCGTAGCCTTGTTCAGCTTTCTATAGTCAATGCACATCCTGTACCCCGTGACGGTCCTCGTTGGTATTAGCTCGTTCTTCTCGTTGCGAACCACCGTCATTCCTCCTTTCTTGGGTACGACGTGCACCAGGCTAACCCAGCGACTATCGGAGATAGAGTATATAATACCGGCATGTAAAAGCCTAACAATCTCCTTTTTTACAACCTCCATCATTATGGGATTTAGCCTCCGATGTGGCTCAATCGAGGAGGCTTGCTCATCTTCAAGCAGAATTCTGTGTGAGCAGAGGCCTAAGCTAACCCATTTTAAATCCTCAATTGCATATCCGAAAACTCCTTTAAACCTTTTTAAAACACCAAGAAGTTTGGTCAATTGGTCTTCGGGCAGTGAAGAGTTGACTATGACCGGAAGGGTCGAGCCAGCTCCTAAATATTCATATTTTAGCCCCGGCGGTAATTCTTTCATCTCAACTTCTTGAGGCCCCGACGCATACTTCTCAAGCTGAGCATCCTCAAGGGAAAGGAGTTCTTCGTGGATTTCTCGGAAGCCAGCATTCGAAATCTCACCCTCGGCCGCGGTTCCGCATGGCAAAGTTTTGCAAGGTATAGTGGGAACGATCGAGGAAGGCACCGGGTCTCTTTCAAGCTCATAATAATTGTCCGGGAAGAAGGCTTGTAGGTGAAAACAGGTTTCAATCGTCGATGGTTCCCCACAACTGTTTCTAGCTTCCTCATTGTCCAAAGATCGGGGATGCTCAATAGAAGTCTGCAAGGGATAGATTGATTCCTGTCCAGCATAGCCTACAAACCCGGTCGGATGGTTCTCCTGACAAAACTCCGCGGACAACTCTTCTTCACTAAATTTGGGACCATGGTTGTTGATATACGCCACTTCACCATGAGGAAAGAGAGTTGCCGTGGCAAGGTGCTCCCGCGTATCTCGATATCTCCTCTGACTTTCCACGGCGGCAGACATGAGGGATAGTATATTCGAAGTATTCAGGGATTCCGCTAATCTCTGCGCCAAACAGCAGATATGGTGAGAGTGATCCCAGATGTCTCCTGAAACTGCATGCAACATCCTCGCCGTGGGGCCAGGATCTTATACGAAAGGAGAGAGAGAGAACTGCACAAGTGGCAAACACGTCAAAAGCACGGGTTGCATAAACGGGAACCGAAAGTTGCGATGGAAGCACGACGATTCAGTCAATTAGCACTATACAATTACTGTCCACAGTATGTCCAAGTGAAATTGAAAAGTGTAGAGTGCGAAAATTATCGCTAGGTAGGGACAAGAGCTAGACATTAGGGTTCAAGAGATCCTAAAATAACAAGCACGTTGCCTCCCCGGCAACGGCGCCATAAACTTGACGTGCCCCCGGTTTGCGAGCCGCAAATGGCCGGGGGACCCGCGTGAGGGTTTAGATATTTGTAACCGCAAGCGCACGGTGTTGTAGTGTGGCTTGGGGGTCGAACACAGGGAGGCTAGGATGTGCTTGTGTCAAGGAGGACCGAAATCACCCAGTGGGCGAGCTAGCCCGGATCGGTTGATGGGTTGTCACGGTAAAGGAATGCAAGGTATGAACAATAAGAAAATAAACCCGGGACTTTGGTTTCCACTCCAACGAGCGACTCTCGCCGATACGGCCTACGGGTAGGATGGCGATCGGAATTAGGGTCTAATGGTGAGACGTTGCCTCTGAAAGTGGTACCGGCATCCCATGGGCCCGATATTTCGGTCGGTGCCCAGGATGATACACCGGACTTCCCGGGTTCGATCAGTGGGCACTCCCGTGTCCATTAACACTGATCGATTCCGGGAGCACTAAGCTCACAACAATAACTCCCAACGTCTCATCCTGCCGCTCCCGCGCGCTAGGATTCGGCGTCTACGCTAAGGGCGTGAGCTATGGCTAGGGAGTCAACCGCCAAGTTTATTCCCCCTTGGCCCAACGGTCAAAGGCAGTCTTTTTCCCGCCGATGACAATAAAACACCCCGCGTAACCGTTAGATTCCTAATCCCTATCGTTTTCCTAACCCTATGGATGCATCGGGAAGAGCCCCCGAAAGGGTTTCCGCCAAAATCCCAGATTTGGGAACTACTCACAAATATTTATTAAAAAGCGATCTAAACGAAAATGAACCGTTAAAATCATAATCAGACGATAGGAATGCGAAGGTAGTAGAGCAATCAAGATAATACTAAAGTTTAAGAAAGATCCGAAAACTTACAATAGAAAAGTAATTACAGCCGTCAAAAATAGGAGAAAACAGTAAAAACTAACAGCTCCCCGTTTCTGGAACCCTAGGGGGTCCTATTTATAGGATCTCGTATCACCCGATCGGTTGACAAGTCAACCGATCGGGTGATCCGTTACAAATAATAAACAGAAAACGGCGGAGTTTCACCCGGTCGTATGAACCGGTCGGTTGAGTTCTTGGGGTGACAGGTTGGATCTTGGCGCCATCGGGTGAAGGGGTCGGTTGGGTGCCCGTGTCTCGGCTCCTCAGCATCAGCTACAGATGAACCGATCGGGTGAGAGTCACCCGATCGGTTGGAATTTGGCTTGAAAAGACAGAGAATCGGCCCCGTTGAACCGGCCTGTGAACCGGTCGGGTGACATCCATTTGAGCTCCAGCCGAGACCGGGTGGTGCATGCGTGCATCACCCAATCGGTTGGAGATGACCAACCGATCGGGTGAGGGGCTGAAAGATGTAATCTTCGTCGTTTGACCACCTGGATTACGCGTGACTCCTCCCGTTGCTCCGGGGACACATGATATCATCGTTTTGCGTCCCAAATGCGGGCAATCTCCTGCAAACATGGAGAAACAAAGAAAAGTGAAAGAAAACGAGAAAACACGAGAAAACGAATAAAAGACGGCGGAAAATACGGAGAAACACGAAAGAAAACGTGCGTGAATATATGAAATATATACGCACGTCAGATTCCTATATATATAAGTGTGCTGCCATCACTTGAGAACTCTTGACAACATTTGATAAACTCTTGACTCTATAGAAAATCTCAAGAGATCAATAAGCCACTCTCAAGCTCCCTCATTTCCCTCTATTGAGCATTCATCTTCCTTCATGCACTGAAGTCCAGCTCAAGGGAAATCATCCAAGTGCTCTCAAGCATATTCCAACACTTGGAGATCATCTTCCATGCCTTGCATTCATTCATGAGTAAGCATCTCAAGGCATAGGTAAGAGTATTTACTTTACAGGGTGTAATTTGTTTTCCTATTTCTCTTTGTGGGATTAAGATACTCTCTTTGTGGGAGTTTCTCTCTTTGTGGGAGGTTGTCTCTTTGTGGGACTAGGGAATTCTCTTTGTGGGAATTAACTCTCTGTGTGGGAGTTCTAGTGTCCTAGTGTAGGGCTAACCCTAATTCTCTGAGTGGGAGTTAGTGATTCTCTGTGTGGGAGTCTTGATCCTTGTGTAGGATTGGTTGGGTCCTTGTGTAGGGCATAAATCCTCTTTGTGGGGTATCTCCTTGTGAGATTTGTATTCACTTCTCTGTGTGGGATTATAGTGAATATTGGTGTGGCTGGATGTACCCAAGTTTGGGAAACCAGGGTAAAACTTTGTGTTTGCGTTTGGATTGATTGTGCCATTTAATTCCTCTTGCATTTATAATTCCGTATTTGCAAGTTAAATTTTATTTGGACAATTTTATTGCCATTACACTATTCATCCCCCACTCTAGTGTGTGTTGTTAGTATTGCAAGGGTTAGACGATCCCTACAATTGGTATCAGAACGAGGTTAAATCATACTGCAACGATGGCATTCAACACCTCATCCGCGTCTCATGAAGAAGGTCACTCAACCGTTCGACCTCTGCTCTTCAACGGAACCAACTACCCTAGTTGGAAGATCAAAATGATGATCTATATGGAGGGTCAAGACCTATGGGACATCACAGAGGTGCCATTTGAGAAGCCCACTACTTCTGCGGCTTCAAGGACAAAGGCGGAGAAGGACTCAATCAAGTTCAATGCGAGAGCTATGAATGCATTACATTGTGCTCTCTCATCTAATGAGTTAAACCGCATCTCCATGTGCAAAACGGTAAATGATATTTGGCACACCTTGGAGATTTGTCATGAAGGGACAACGAAGGTAAAGAAATCTAAACAAACTGTGTTTAGATCTAAATATGAAATGTTTAAGATGCAGGAAGGCGAAAGCATTTCAGAGATGTTCACAAGGTTCACCGATATTGTGAACGCTTTGGAGGGACTCGGGAAGACGATTTCCCAAGAGGATCGTGTTGAGAAGATCCTAGACTCTCTTACACCTCGTTGGGAGTCAAAGGCCAACGGAATTTTGGAGTCATATGACACGTCCAAATATACCGTTGAGGAGTGCATTAGAAATCTCATGACGTATGAAGTAAAGCTTCAACACAAGAAGGAGATTCAACCAACAAAGCCCGAGAAGCTTGAGAAGCAAAAGGGGGTTGCATTACATGCCAAGGAGGAGCCAATCAAGTGGAGGAGGAAATTCCATCAAGAAGCTCCTAGCGAAGAAGATGAGCAAGAAGATGCAAGTGGAGAAGAAATTGAGGATCTTGCCGAGCAATTCAAAGCATTCCTCAAATGCAAGCAAGGTAAGTCTTTGTCAAAGTTTGCCTCCAATTCTAACAAGGTTCCTACTTGTTACACTTGTAGTGGAAAAAGTCACTTGTCCACCGAATGCCCTTCCAAACCCATCAAAGAAACTTACAAGGGTAAAGGGAAGAAGCATTGGAAAGGAAGGTCCAAGTTCAAGAATCAAAAGAAAGGACTTGTCGGGACCTTTGATGATTCGAGTGAGGACACTTCGAGTAACGCAGAAGAGGATACAAAGGAGGATGCTCACGCATGCTTTGTAGCAATGGATGGTCCTACACCAATCGCCTCCGGATTAAACGAAGAAGAGTTGGATGCTTGGCTTGATGCATACAATTCCTATGAGGATTCGTCCCTCACGGCTAAGGAGGAGAAGTCGTCATCAAGCTCTTGCAAGGGTAATGATGATGATGTTGAGATTGAGGAAGAAAAGATCTCATACGAGAAGCTCAAGATCAATTTTGACTTGGTCTCCGAAAAGGCTAGTAAGTGCATCAACTCTTACAATAGATTAAAAGCAAAATATAAGATTGCTAAGAGTAGATTGCTGAACTAGTTATTGCAAGTGTAATTCATGATGAAAGGCATCTGTATGACACTTGTGAGAGAGACACACTTCTCTCTCAAGTTAAGGAATTGAGTCTCTCAAATGAAAATCTCATTGCTTAAAACCTTAGCTTAGATGCTCACATTCAACAACTTACGTTGAAATGTGAAGAGAAAACCCGGAAGCTCATAAGCTTTGTGTATTCTAGGGATTCACTCCACGATTTGTTGGAAAAACAACATCCGGTAAATCATAGAGGAGGTTTGGGTTATATTCAAAATGTGGTTCCCAAACCCATCTCTAATTCTTCTTTTGGTGCAAATTCAAGAAATATTGCTAAAGCACCTAAGAAGAATCACCATGCTTTATTGTACAACAATAACACCAACAAAAAGCATGTAGATCACAAGGTGATGAGGAAGAATGAAGAATCTTCATTTTTTGCTAAGAAGCAAAATCCTCTTTTTTGCATGATAAGAAATTGGTTTCTACACCTAAGCATGCCACATCCTTCCCTTTTGCAAAGGCAAAACCATTGCCTAGGAATTCCTTTAGTTTATGGATTCTCACTAATGCTAGTGTGCAAGAGAGAGATAGTTACATCAACTCTCTAGTTAGGGATGTAATCACCTCGTGTGATTACGTTAAGAAATCAAACTCCTCTTGGGTTTGGTTACCTAATGTCTAGGTTCCTCACACATTTGCATATTGCATGTGTATTGTGCTTCTATGTTTACTTTAAGCATACCCATTGATTGTGTGTGTTTTATGATTTTGAAAATATTTTCAAATTTATCTCTTTTCATGAAAATGGGGACCTTGGGGTTTATTGACATGCATGCATTTTTGATCCATGTGTATGTCAATGGGGGAGTTAATATATTATATGTTTAAATTATTTTAAGACATATTTTAACTCTCATTTCGGAGGTTATTTGAGATCATTATTTACATTTGGTTATTTTGGGTCTCAAACCAAACCTCTTGTTGTTTATTGCCAATATGGTTCATGTCTCATTGTTTTTGGTAATATCCTTGTGTATCTTTGAAGCTTGATCTTTCCATATCTATTGCTTTGATACACTTTTTAGGCCCATGGCTCCATTAATTAAGTGGTATTAGATCCTAGAAGTCAAAAGTTGACCATTTCTATTATCTAGGGGGAGCATGGGATAGTGAATTGATACCCACTAAAATTTTAAATTTGGTATCATACATATCTTTCGTTTCTTGCATATTGTCACATCTTGGTTAAGATGACAAATGGGGATATTTTTGGTGTCCACCTTTTTGACGATATCAAGGGGGAGAGATATATGCATTATGTGATCATATCTATAGGGGGAGAGATATATACATATGCATATGGGGAGAGATATCTCTATAGGGAGAGATATATGGGATTTGATAAACCATTCATGTTTGCATGCCTTTATTCTTAGCAATTGGTTTATGTAATCCATGCCTATTATATGTCACCATGTTTTTATTTGTATTATGAGTATTTACCTTTGTGTAGCTCATTATATAATTGGTGCATATAAGTAGGGGGAGATCATTAGCATTGTGCTTTAATTCTTTTTTATTTACATAATGTGTGTCATCATCAAAAGGGGGGAGATTGTTGAGTATTGGTGTTTCATACCAATCTTATTTTGATGATGATCACAACATTATGTTGTTGCTAATAAATCTCATGTTTTAGTCTCTCAGTTTATTTCAAGGATATCTTTCTTGGAGACTAATCACTTGGTGAAAGGATGGACATCATGTGAAGAAGAGCCAAAGTTTGGACTCAAAGAGTGCCAAAGCTTGGAGATGATGGAGAGCAATCAAGGCATCAAGGTTGAAGACTTAGACTCTTAAGAAAGCATTGTAATCCATGTAATTTACTTTATTGCTTTCTCTCTCTTTTGAGTCTAGGGTTGATGTAATGCCTTGCTAGATGGTTTGCTCATACATGCACTTGTATTTAACCATCTTAGTGAACCTTAGGATTATCATAGAATCTAACCCAATAGGTTCACTCTGTCCAAAGACTCACTTGGAGTCTCTGGCTTTTTGTCAGTCGCCTGATGAGGGAAACACAGCCGACTGGGTGATTTCCAATTGCCTGTAGATCCTTCTACAGTCGCCTGATATGCACAGCTCAAGTCAACATTTCAATTGACTCAAACTTGAGCTTTACACACAGTCGCATGTCGATCAGTTTTCAGTCGCATGTATATTTATAGTCGCCTGGGATTTGGCCAACAGTCGCCTGTCTAGCGTAAGTGCAATCTCTGCATCTCTCTGTCTTCTCTCCATACTTTACAGTAGTCGATTGATGAAGAATGTACAGTCGCCTGACTATTTGATAGTCGACTGGGGTATTAACATCAGTCGCCTATGCGAAGAATTGTAGAAAGAGTGCAGCTCTCTGTTTCGATCCATCCCCTGCAGCAGTCGTCTGCTGAAGGATTAACAGGCGCCTGTCCTGTTTGTCAATCGACTGTATTGACTTCGTCAATCGACTGTCCTGACTCAGATTATAGCCGTTGGATATTTTCTAGCCGTTGATCAGTCGACTGTCTTATGATATCAGTCGACTGTTCCTGTCGTTTTCACCCAGTTTCTAGCCGTTGCAGATTTGATTATTTGGCTGTTTCTTTGGGTTTTTGGGCTTGATATAGGATTCCTATATATATGAGTGTGCTGCCATCACTTGAGAACTCTTGACAACATTTGATAAACTCTTGACTCTATAGAAAATCTCTAGAGATCAATAAGCCACTCTCAAGCTCCCTCATTTTCCTCTATTGAGCATTCATCTTCCTTCATGCATTGAAGTCCAGCTCAAGGGAAATCATCCAAGTGCTCTCAAGCATATTCCAACACTTGGAGATCCTCTTCCATGCCTTGCATTCATTCATGAGTAAGCATCTCAAGGCATAGGTAAGAGTATTTACTTTACAGGGTGTAATTTGTTTTCCTATTTCTCTTTGTGGGATTAGGATACTCTCTTTGTGGGAGTTTCTCTCTTTGTGGGACTAGGGAATTCTCTTTGTGGGAATTAACTCTCTGTGTGGGAGTTCTAGTGTCCTAGTGTAGGGCTAACCCTAATTCTCTGAGTGGGAGTTAGTGATTCTCTGTGTGGGAGTCTTGATCCTTGTGTAGGATTGGTTGGGTCCTTGTGTATGGCATAAATCCTCTTTGTGGGGTATCTCCTTGTGAGATTTGTATTCACTTCTCTGTGTGGGATTATAGTGAATATTGGTGTGGCTGGATGTACCCAAGTTTGGGGAACCAGGGTAAAACTTTGTGTTTGCGTTTGGATTGATTGTGCCATTTAATTCCTCTTGCATATATAATTCCGCATTTGCAAGTTAAATTTTATTTGGCCAATTTTATTGCCATTACACTATTCATCCCCCACTCTAGTGTGTGTTGTTAGTATTGCAAGTTTTAGACGATCCCTATAGGACCAACTTTCCTATCAGCACAGAAAACTATCACCGACAGATTTGTCAATGTTAACCATATGATAACTCTCGTTGGGTCCTTCGGTGAACTTATTCTCTAATGAGCACATGTGTCTCGTCTTCGACTTCACCAAGTCAAATGACCATGAGATCATCATCACCACTCCATAGTAAAGACAAAGACACAATGGTCTATCCGATATGTCGATATCCTTTTCTCGAAACATCTACGACCATAAACATTTTTAGACTTATGCTACAAACGGTCAAGCACTTCTCCATGATCGAGATCTCCATCTTGATACATGTTTGACCTCGCATCAAGTCTCAGGACTTTGCATAAGTTCTAATGTAAACTACATTATTATTAACTTAGGTAAATTCTAACCAAACATCTTACTGTTATTTGAACAAGATGTTTGTACGCAAATACAGAGATAAATTGTCTCGAGGCATACACATCTCCCAACATCTCCCACTTGCACTCAGGCCCATTTATCTCGTTATCTCATACCGCTTTTCCATATAAGTCTCTCTAGACTTCATATGGTAGAACCTTCGTGAAAGAGCCTGCTAAACCGTCTATAGTATGGACTAAGGTGTTCTATGTTCCTTCTAGATCACTAATTTGAATCTCATCCCAATCATTCCTTATTTCTCTTGGAATCCATAATTCTTGTTCTTGCCTGGATCTCATCCAGCTCATCATCTTCACTTGAGGCTAGATATAGTTATCCAAATAGTCACTGGTCATCTGAACAGTACTTATCATTTCTGTCAAAGTATCAAATTGGTTGCCACTTTGGCAAAACATATGTTTTGGCTCCTTGATGCCTCACATGTCTTTTATTTGCTCCCACTGAACTTAAAAATTCTATTAATTTGTTCTTCTAAATCATATTTAGAAAACAGACTTTACAAACGTATTCCAGTTTTCATGGTCATCATGAGCATTGACATGGAGTCTGATCCGAATAGATCTGTACTCAAATGTTGGCGAGAAATGTTTATCACAATCCGTTTATAGGAGTTCTAATGATAACCGTTCTTAACTAGCATAACTTGTACTTCACTATTTCCATCTGCACCAATGTTCTGTCTTGACGATTCACTAGCAGCCAAAATGGAACACTTCCTTTGTGCACGTC
This sequence comes from Scilla litardierei, assembly GCA_030789695.1. Lineage (NCBI taxonomy): Eukaryota > Viridiplantae > Streptophyta > Magnoliopsida > Asparagales > Asparagaceae > Scilla > Scilla litardierei. Next base: position 32,438,192 of record CM061133.1, read on the forward strand.
TTCCAATGTCCATACATTATTTACATGCAAGGACCTTTTTCGGATCGCATCACATTATTTTTCAGAGTCTCTATTCCGAATGGCATCCTAGAAGTTGACTAAGACATCATCAACTATGATGTTTTACTCGACTCCTTTGTCTCACGAGGCTTGAGTAATCCTATGACTTCTAACGATTGATTTGAGGAATATCATATTGTTAAGGTCTTGACAGACCTTATCAAGAACCTAGGCATTATTATCTGTGGCTTAACCCAAAAGAAGGATTTTAACTCAGAGTCACTTACCATGTATCGCAACATGTCTAACAGAGTGCGATTCATTCTCTCCAACACACTGATGTGTTAAGAGACTTTACCTGATTGAAAATCTGATTTCGTTTAATTACACAAGAATTACGTAGCTAAGTATTTGCCTATTCGATCCTATCGAAGTAGATCAAATACTTCGGTCATCGTGTTCTCTATTTTATCAGACTTGTGTTTCATCAAGAACATGTGTCGTAGTAAAATAAGAATACCATATCTTGGCTAATTTAGACTTGGATCAGGATACATTTGTATGTACGAGATCACGAGTTCTCCAACTCGTTTTCTCACTATCTTACAGAAAGAGTTTTGGCCATCATACCTTTGAGATAAGACTCACAAGTATCTATCGACTCATAATACGAGAGATCAAGAGACCCTTCTTTATGTGACTTGTCAAGTATGTTCTCTTCGGTACGGCCTAGTCTATTTTGCCATAGATAAGTTTTGCTACTAACTTGCGCATTCATGTATTAACATTTGATACAACATCGTTATACAAACTAATCACATCAAAACATTTCTTCTAAAGCAATGTGACGACATTCGCCAAGTGTGATTTATGTAACATATGGCCCAAAGACAACTCTTGCTCATTAGTCAATATGTGAGACAATCTTTTCCTTTATTAAACAATTATTTTGAAACTTTAGACATCAAACATGTCCCATTTTCATTTCGCCTTTTCTCATGATAGACCACACATTCTTTCTCTACTGACTTTTCTTAATGCCTCCTCCTTTCTAAATCACATTTAGAAATTTCATGTCCTAGCAAAAATATTAGTTGTGCAGAAATCATTTGCATCCAAACACTTTGTGCTTTACAACCTTGAGGAGACTCAACACGTTGTTCGTCTCAAGATATAATTTGGATACATGGTCTTGCATCGCTTTTACACTCATCTTCGAGCCAAACAGTTTGATCAAAGTTTCGAACCTTTCAGATTGAAACTGTTTTTCATACAACCTTGAGGAGACTCAACAAGTTGTACAGAGAAACATGCTTTGAACATCAGTATGTTCAAGCTGTCTCTGCTCATAGAGGCGAGTGTTAAGTAGCATGCTTTTATTGTGATAGACCTTAGAGCTTAAGGAAATCATTGTCCTTAAGTCAGTACTAAGAAGGACACTTCACGGGAATGGTCGGTGAGAATATTTTGGTTTCTCAAATATTACTTAACCAACCATTTTGTCTGGTTGGCTTATTCTTTTAGGATATAATGACTTGGATTCCACCCAGTAAAACATAAAACTACCCTAGTTTAGCACATGTTCATGATTTTAAATATAGTTAAAATGGTTTTTATCCAACTATTTCCTCCCACTATTTTAGTGATCATCTTAAGCCATATAGATGAACGAATTTAGAATTTAATGGGAGAGGGACCCAACCACCCTGAGCTTCACAACCTTGAGAAGACTCAACAAGCTGATCGATTCTGCAGTTGGTAGATAAACTCGTTATCAATCACATCTCATGTGACTCCCTATTCGTTTTTACCCCTATTCACTTATGATCTTGAGGAGATTCAACAAATCATAATAAATAGTCTAGTCGAACCCTTGTTTTCATGTCTAATCTTAACTTACACTGATACCTGATGCAGCGGTTTGGGTTAAGAACAGACTACACCACATATATGATGGAGTCGGTTTCTAAAAGAGACCACGGCATAGCTTGAGGAGACTCAACAACCATGACATGCGTCTTTTATTCTCTTAATCCAAAAATAAGTAGGGCTACGGCTAAGCTTGAAGAAGATTTTAAAAGTATTTGACTAGATGTAATCGATAGATTCACATAATAATAATTTGCATCCTTGTAGTCAAGTAGAACACGGTCAATGGATTTGGCTAGGCCAGGATCACTATCCCTAGTCGAGCTGAGGTGATCCACAACACTAGTCACAAAAATGCTAGACACAGGTTCATGATCCTTTAAGGACACTAATTATTTGTATGTGTAAATCGATTTAATATGGCTTCATTAAAACTAGTTAATCCTATCAACTAGTTGAATCCTAAAATTCAAAATTATTATGATTGGTTAATAACTTTTATTAAGGTCCTTATCAACTATAAGGAATTTTATGTTGCTATCCTAATCATGTATTAGGTATTTAAAAAATTCAAGTTGCAACAAATTAAATCATAGTCAGCTACCCTAATCAAGTATTAGGAATTTAATGGTTGCAACAATTTTTAAATCATAGCACATCCATCTAAAAATTATTTCATAAGTTTTAGAAAACTTGTAATGGCTAACCTAAAAGTTTTTCTTGCATTATCGCATAATAAGTAAGAAAAGAAATTACCATTAAAATTATCAACTAATAATTTTATCTCATAAAATTTTAGCATGATAATAGAGCAACTAAAAATTTATCTCATAAAATTTTTTTAGCTTAACTTGCAACTTAAAATTTTATCTCATAAATTTAAGTTACATAAAAATTAATAATCAGCATATAATTATTAAGATCTAATTTTTAAAATTATCACATGATTCTAAAATAGATCTAATTTTTAAAATACACTTTTTTGCAAAATAAAACCATCATGTGGGAACGAAATTTTTTAATAGCTTAATAATAAATCTTCATCTGATGGAGAACCATGCTGCATCATATGCACTTTATAATTGCAATAAAATTACAGATCAAGGTAGACTAGTTTTAATACCACTGAAGGGTTTTCTAGGTCCTTAGAGCTATAAAATCGACGTCCGACCTAAGTCAGATGGACGACGAAAGTAAAACAATGCAGTAGAAAACAACTTTAAACGGTTTTAAGTTAAGCCCTAAATAATACACCTTAGCCAGAACCTCTAGCATCCTGGGGTTGGGTCCGACCAACCCCTAAAGATAGATCTATCAATTTATTGCAATTATACACACGAATATTAAACCACATACCTATCACTTTGCTATCGCGTGAAGCATAATTTTCAACAATCTGTCTTTAATCCCTAAAGCTCGAAACCAGATAGTCTCCATCGGTCTTTAGTCAAATAATGTTGGACTTCTTCCAACATACTCTGGCCAGAGTTTTTTCTAAAGACCAAACTAACACGTGCGACACTAACTTCCCATAAACGGGAGAGACGAATCCTATCTTGGTCATTACTCTCCTTGCATGATTCAAGTGTCACCTACCCAAGGGCCTTTCAATGAGGCTTGCCCCGTGGCTAGATTAGTGATCAAAGTGACACTGTTCACGTATAGGTTCGTACAATGGCATTAAGTCAAAGGACCAACTTGCATATCATCACTGAGAGTTATCATTGACAGATTTGTCAGTGTTAACCATATGATAACTCTCGTTGGGTCGTTCGGTGAACTCATTCTCTAATGAGCACCTGTGTCTCGTATTTGACTTTGCCAAGTTAAATGACTATGAGATCATCATCACTACTCCATGGTGAAGAAAAGACACAATGGTCTATCCGATGTGTCGATATCTTTTCTCGAAACATCTACGACCACAAACGTTTTTAGACTTATGCTACAAATGTTCAAGCACTTCTCCATGATCGAGATCTCCATCTTGATACATGCATGTTTAACCTCGCATCAAGTCTCAGGACTGTGCCTAAGTTCTAATGTAGACTACATTATTATTAACTTAGGTAAATTCTTGCCAAACAGCTTACTATTATTTCAAACAAGATGTTTGTACATATACACAGAGATAAATTGCCTCGAGGGCATACACATCTTCCAACAATTTTTAGGGGCTCCCAGTCAGCGTGTGACTGGGACAAAGGGTGCCACCTAGGACAATCCTAGGTGGACATCCCTCTTTTGTATAATAGATACTAATACTTTTCTTTCTCAAGATACTTGGCTTAAAATTATTCAGCAACATAATTTACGATTAGGGGTGGCAAATCCAGAACTGATGGATCTGACCCGTAACGGACCCGAATTTTTGGGTTTGGGAAGAGCTCTAACCGTGTTCGGATTGTATTTAGATCAAAATCTGGGTCGTGTACGGATGAAATACCCTAACCCAATTGATCCAAATCAAACCCATTTTTATTTAAAAATATATTGAATCACGCACACACAAGTGCACAAGCAAAATCTAAATCCAAAATCAAACCATAATGTACCCGAACCGAACCCAAATCATTCGGTAAAACACGTCTCGTATGGATAACCCAGATTTCATCCACATTGGATAGTGTTTCAGATTCCTAACTTGGATAAAGTCCTAGTCGTATTCAAGTACATCCTTAAACTGGTTGGGTCAAATTGGACTTGACTAATACCCGACCCAACTTGTTTGCCACCTCTGTTTTCGAGGTGTACTCGTCATATATTGCAATGGGTCCAGCAACTGTTAATGTCAAAAGTTATGCATTATAAAGTTTGAGTCAAATTTTTATTTTTTATTTTTGAAGAGCTAGTGGTTGGAAGAAAAATAATTTCAATTAAATAAGTACCTTCTGTTGTAAAGTGCTTTCTGCGAGAGACCGCTTGCCTTCATTTATAGGGAAGCATGAAGAGTTCATACAATGGTGGGATACAGAGTTTATGTAGGATACAAACTCCTAATCTGCCACATGATATGATAAGCCCTACATGGGCCTATGATGGGCATACATAACACCATTCATATCACTTCCCCTTAACCAGCCATAAGTGTGAACTCATTCTCATGAATACTTCGAAATTCTGAGTATTGTTAGTTCTTGAGTTCAAGATCAATGTTGTTTTGATGATGATAAACATTATATGGTGTGCTAATCATCTTATATTGTTTAGTCTCAGATTTACTAATGACTGTTTTGCTGAGGGAAAAAAGCACTGGATGATGGCATGATGGTTTTAAGGCTTGGAGTAAAAGATTGGCATGAAGAGTATTGGACTTCAAGTGTATTTTATACATCCTTCATGCATTTTTGCTCTTTATTTCGTAGAATATTTGTAGCCTTGAATAGATGCACACTCACTCATGTATGCACATTTCCATCTGCGGATATCTTAGAAATCATTTAGAACCCATACCATTTGATCATATGCCCAAAACACTCTTTATAGTGCTTTGGGAGCAGGATCAGACGTCTGGTATAGATGCACCAGACGTCTGGCATGTCAGTTTTTAGGTTACTAGACACAACCATATGTCAGCCGTCTGAAGGTCATTGACCAGATGTCTAACAGTTGTTCAAACGTCTGACTGGTGAACTCCAGACGACTGTAGAGTGGGTGGAGTTTTTGTGAGCTCTCAGTTTTTTAACACACATTTTCTCAACCATCTGATAAAGGATGATCAAACGACTGATTAGTTGATCAGACATCTGATAATCCTTTTTCAGATGTCTGGTTGATGGGAGTTTGGACACCACCTTTTATTCTGCCCAACTCCTATAGCAGCCATCTGATGTTATGTTCCCAGACGTCTGAATAGTTGTTGTCTGGGAACACTACATCAGACCTTTGATGCCTCTAGAAATATACATGTTTATAGTCGTTGGCTGCGATTTATCTGGGTTTTCTTTTTTAATTTTTGTGCCGACTTGTGAAAGTATTTAACCCAGTTTGAGAGGCAGATTTAAGCATTCGCTCCATACATATTGAGAACATTTGAAAGTGCATTTGTAAGGGTTTTTACTTGGAGAGATTTCTTTCCCTCGTTCTTCTCCTTCACCTATAGCATGATCTAGAGGTTGAATCCCTAGCTTAAGGAGAAGCTTCCAAGTGCACCAAGCTTATCTTCATACTTCCATGCATTCATCTTCACATAGGTAATATTTATTCAAGGCTTATGTAAGTATGTAATTTGTTTTGTTTCTTTGTGAAACCTATCTCTCGGGTTGTAAGAGCAAATTGGTGGGTTACACCAATTGGAGGGTTACTCCATATTTAGGAGGGTTACTCCTTGGGATGTTTACTCCCTTTGTGGCTTAGGAGGGTTACTCATTTGCACTCATATAATGGGAGAGTTGCAACCAAGCACAGGGGTGTGATGCTTGTTGATTATGCCCGGTTAAGGCTTGTGAAATCCATGGAGTGCGATTGCAACGTGGGACTGGAGTAGGATCGTCGAGTAGGGATTCGAACCAGGATACGCCTTGTGTTTGCATTAGCACTGGCGTCATTTCTCATTATGGTTGTTGTTGTTGAGCGTTTATTTTTTATTACCACTGCGTATACCGTTTAATTACTAATTACGCATATTTGCTTGCCAATACACTATTTACTGCTTGTTTAGGTATGTTGTGTAGCCACATGTCCCAATAAGTATTGTGTGAGTAATTCTAGGGGTGGATACTTCGTGATCTAGAGTTACTGAGATTTGACTCGTTAAAATCGTTGGCTATGGAAAACCCAGTAGAAAAAACCATGGCTAAGGAAAAAGAGTACAACTCTCTTTAGTTCCCCCTGATCTGTACAAGCTCTTAGGCTTGCAGATCTCTTAGGTGCCCCATACTAATATTTTGTACAAATTTTCGAAAAGTGGATGTAGGAAGAGACTTAGTCAACATATCAGCCCAATTTTCACTAGATTTATGTGGTTCATGTCTATCTCACCCTTCTTTTGCAACTCATGTGTCCAGAAGAACTTTGGAGAGATGTGATTTATCATATCGGCTTTGATGTAACCTCCTCGTAGCTGGGTTATACATGTGACATTGTCTTCAAACATGGTGGTTGGCTCAAGATTAATAGCCTTTAATCCAGTCGTCACCGAATGTAATGCACAACTGAGAGTAACCAAACACACTCTCTGCTTGCTTTATGGATGACGAGAATTTTTGAATGATTTGATGAGGTCATCGTTATAGTTTTCTTTTCAGATTTCTAGGAGATGGACGTCTCACCGTATGTAAATACGTACCCAGTTGTGACTTCTCAATATAGGGATCAGACTTGTAACCTACTTCTGTATAACTAATAAGTATAGAGGATGATTCTTTCTTATAATATAAGCCCAAATCTACTGACCCTTGGAGGTAGCACAAAAGATGGTTAACTCCGGTCTAGTGGCACTTTGTAGTCACATCATTGTATCTGGCAAGTAGATTTACTGCAAATGCTACATCGAAAGGTGTGCAGTTAGCTAGATAGAGAAGTGCTCTAATTGCACTTAGATAAGGGACTTTAGGATGTAGAATATCATCACCCTCTTCTAGAGGACGGAAAGAGCTTTATGTACATCCTGTGAACGTACTACCATAGGTGTACTTTGTGGATGACATTGGTCCATATGAATTTTTTATAATAATATCTTGGTATATGTGGTTTGATGTAACAGGATGCCATCTTTCAGATGTTCAATCTATAAGCCAAGAAAAAATTTCGTTTTGCCTAGGTCTTTCATTTCGCATTCTTTTGTCAGACTTTCAGATATCACAGTTATCTCTTCAGGAGATCCAATTAGATTTAAGTCGACTACGTAGACTACAATGATTACAAATCATGTTCCATTTGCTCTTATAAAGATGCAAGTGCAGGCTTCATTATTGTGGAGTCCTTGTTGTACAAGGAATTTACTGAGTCTTTTATACCACATTGTTCCTGATTGTTTAAGACCATATAAGATCTTAGTAGCCTAACAGAATAGACGTCTCGTGGCCTATATTTTAAAGTTTTAGTCAATTGAAAGCCATCAGGAAGTTTCATATAAATCTCTTTATCAAGATTTCCATATAGATGCACAGTCACAACATCCATTAGCTATATATCTAGTCCTTCCTTTGCTATTTAGCTTATTAGAAATCGGAAAGTGATCACATCTATCACCCGGGAGTATGTTTCTTCATAGTCAATACCCGACCTTTGGGAAAATCTCTGAGCTACAAGCCGTGTTTTATAGCGTACGTTCTCATTATTTTCATTTCTTTTTCTGACAAATACCCATTTATATCACATAGGCTTGGCACCTTTTGGTGTCTGGAATATTGGTCCAAATACTGCACGTTTCTTAAGTAATTCCAGCTCTGCTTCTATTGCCTTATTACACTTTGGCCAATCATCTCTATGTTTGCATTCAGCAATGGAGTGTCGATCAGTATCATCATCGCTTTTAGCAATGTGAATGGAAATATAGAATGTGAAGTTATCGTCGGTGATTATGCTTTTTCTATCCAACACCTCCCTAGTACGTACAAAGTTTAATGATATTTTAGTTTCTCCCATATTCTTCTCTTATTAGGGTTTCAGGAGGGGTGAAGGAATGGACATGAGCTTATTTTCTTGTGGTGGTATTGTCTCAGGGCCTCCAGGAGTTTTCCTCTTTTTGGAAATTTTATTCTTGGATCCTGGTGGTCTGCCTTTTTTTAAGTTGAGGAACAACCACTTCTGCTGCTGGTGGATTGCATCCATCCTCGGGGATGTCAATCCTAGCTGTAGTGTTAGCAACAAGGATGTGTGATTTGACAATTTTCTTAGTGTTAGTAAATGGATCTAGTAACTGGTGAACAATGTTCTAAATGTGGAGGATCTTCATGATCTCATCTTCACATTACCTAGTTCTCAGATCTTAATGGGATAATGTTTTTGTGTTCCACGAGATAATTTGTGAGGCATCAGACTTCGCTGAATTTGTGCCTAGTTTGGGGATGTCGTCTCATCAAATTCACAGTCTTCAAGACATTTCTTGAAAGCGTCCCCCATTTGGGATTCTAGGTATTTAATAATTGAGGATGAATCAAACCCTACGTAAATTCCTAGACAATGTTGAGGACTCATTTTTAGCCTCTATGGTGGTGCTATATGAATATAGAATGTTCAACCAAAAATCCTCAAATAAGATATATTTGGTGGTGTTACGTATGCAAGTTGCATCGGAGAGTAACTCTGACTCACAGATGGTCTGAGTCTAATTAATGAAGTAGCATGCAAGATTGCATGTCCCATGCAGTCACCAGCAACTTGGATTTCATTAATAATGGACGTGCAATCCATTGGAGTCTTTTTATAAGTGACTCTGCCAACCCATTTTGGGTATGAACAAGAGGTACAGAATGTTCAACTTCTATCCGAGTTGCTCGGCAGTAATCTTGAAATTACTGGAAGGTGAATTCCACATCATTATTGATGTGTCCATATTTTCTATCTTTTCATAGCATCATTTCATTGCATTTCATGTCATATCCGCATCCAAATCCTGTATTTTCATACAATACTGTACTTCTAACGCTATATTCGAGTTTCGTAGAGTTTTATGGATTATCAGGGATTTTCGAGCGATTCTGAGCCATTTTGGAATATAGACACATCTAGCACGTCCGTGATACCGTTGGCGAGGCTCTACAGGAGTTCACTGAGGTTCGGAAGTATATGGGAGGAGAAGAGGAGAAGATAGCGAGAGAAAGGAGTCAAAAGCCCAAGCATATGCAGTTTTCCCAGGCGACTCGACCCGAGTAGCACAAGCTACTCGGTCGAGCTGACACACGAGCAGAGTGATGACTCGGCCCGAGTCGATCCAGTCTTCGAACTCCCTCCCATCAGCATCCTGCTCGACCGAGCAGGACCTACTCAACCCTAGCAGGCAGAGAGACGTTTTGGAGAAGAATAGTTGATCTTCTGACGACTCGACCGAGCAAGGCCTACTTGACTCGAGCAGGCAGAGCGACACTTTGGAAGGAGAGCTCCGACCTACTGACAGCTCGACCGAGCAGGCGAGCTACTCGACCGAGTAGCTTGGATCCCTTCTTTTAAGCAAGGAGCAGCTAGGAGCAGCTAAGGTACCTGCTCGACCGAGCAGCCGACTCGGCAACGTGTGGGCCCCAAACTTCCAGATTTTCAGATTTTTTCTTGGGGCCCACCCTCTATGTATTTAAGGGATTTTTCCTGATGTTTTAGCATGCTTTTTCTTATTGAGTTTTTAGTTTTTAATTAATTGAGAGAGGAGATTTGAAATTTGTTATTTTTAGATCTAGATCTAGATCTAGTGTTAGGGATTGAGCTGTTTCTTGAGAAAGATCAGATTTTTCTTGTCTCTTACACCTTGGAATCTGTTGGAGCTCGTTTATTTCTTATTGGTTATCGCTCTTTCTCAGTTTTGGTACGTAAGATTCTCATCTCTCGCTCGATTTAATTGCTACGATGTTTTCTATGGTAAAAAGTGCATTTTTATTTGTTATAATTGCTATATGTGAGTAGTCTTCTCTAGGGCTGATGGGTTAGCCCTAAGATTCTAGGAAAGAGATGTAGATCTGGATTTCTAGGTTGAATTGGGAATACAAGGGGAGTATTTGGTTGATCCATCCAAATCTCTAGGAGAACTCGTACTGAGATCATGCCCACGGTCTGTGGAATTGATTAGCTTAAGGAGCATCCTTAGGATTTAATAGGGAGTTAGTGGATCCAACCAAGGCTCGTGACCATGACTGGCTCGTGCCTTGAGGGGATCCATCAACGAACTATATTACTACATTGACGGTTATCGTTATTGCGTCAATGAGAGCCACCGAAGTACCCTGAAGCTCTAACCCACGAGAGTGGTATGAGCTGAGAGATCAACCCCCATAAACCCAACGCAACGTAAGAATCCTATTCTAACATCGACCTCTGACGGTCCTAGCGGTGATCCCTGAGGCCTAGCTTCTTTATTTTGAACCAACAACAACATCAAACAAACAATCCCCCAAATGACTGCTATCTCATTTTGAGATCTAGAAATAAGCTGAGACTCCAATACACTGTCACTGTCCCTGTGGGATTTGACAACCTTTTATATTGTAATTTGACACCGTCTGCTGGCGGATAGAACCCAGAGTCGACACCTGGGGACCATATTGTGCCTTACGACTGTGACACCGCCAGGTGGATTTTAGGTGTAAGTTCAGGGTGCGTCAAGTTTTTGGCGACGTTGACAGAGACTGTTACGGTGTATCTCAGTTTATTTTTATTTTGAAGAATCTGCTAGCAACTCTACTCATTTCATATCTTTCCATCCTTTTTATTCTCTTTTATTGTTATCTCGCTACTAACACCTCTCTCTAGTCAGTAATCATACTTAAGAAATCAGACACGATGGAGATGGTAATGCAAGTACAATTGACCAGTGAATCTGACAGTGACTCAGATGGGATTAGGTTTTCTCAGTACCATCTACATGGACTCTAAGACTCGCACATGGATGAAGCCATGATCGAATGTGCAGCTAGAGAATTGATTGATGCAGTTTGGTTTATCGGATCAGGGACCTATGTGGCAGGTAATGTGAATCAGCAAATGGTCATGGATCATATAATGAACAAGGTTTCTGATGCAGGTACCATCGAGGGTGACATCCACATAAGCTTCAAAGGGGACGTGATGTTCCTCCAGACTATCGAAGCCCTACCTGTTGATGCAAGCTGGAGAGAGACTCGTCAACTTGAGCCATTGAACGATTCCCAGCGCTTGAGTATAATTGAAAGCGTATTGGCCGATGTATGGACCAATGGTCCAGTGGAATTTCCTGCAGACAACCCGGTTATACAAGAACTCTCAGTCTTTATTGCGAACGCCTTCCACAATGCAGATACCTTGGATGGCATCCGCATCGTCGACGGAGTCTATGTGCGATACGAGGGAGACACCTTACGCTTCTACAATGATAGTATCCCATAGACTGCGACATGTGAAGAACATGTCTGCGAGGGATACACAGATCAGATCCCGGACTGTTCCAGAGCGACATTGATCGGGGAAGTTCTCTTAATTCTGCACTTGATAGTGAATGCATACCTGAACACTTTACCTCGGCTGACAGGTGTATTGTGGAAAAAATCGCTGTGGAAATGGATTTCGCAGACGTCTACCACGACACACCATCGTCTCCCTGTTTATCATATAAATCTGCCAATGAAGAATTTCCAGTTTCTGAACCAGCAGTTGAGGACGTATCCTTCTCACAAGCAAGCGATGATGGGAGTGCAGCGCCCCCTCAGGTAGCACTAAAACCTCTTCCTGCAAATTTAAAATATGCTTTTTTGGGGGAGAATTCCACTTACCTCGTCATCATCAATGCAACCCTCACCGAGCCACAACTAGAAAGCCTCCTAAAAATCCTTAGAGCCCATAGAAAGGTGATAAGATACAGCATTGCTGACCTAAAAGGCATTAGTGAAAGCATATGCACCCGTAGGATCCACCTTGAGGATAAAGAAGCTACCTCTATTGAGCCTTAGATGTGATTAAATCCCAACATGAAGGAGGTAGTGAAAAAGGAAGTTTTGAGACTACTAGAGGCCGACATTATCTATCCCATTTTCGACAGTAAATGGGTTAGCCCTGTGCAGGTTGTCCTCAAGAAAGGGGGGCATGACCGTTGTTAGAAACGATAAGAATGAATTAATATCCACTAGAACTATCACTGGTTGGCGTATGTGCATCGACTATAGGAAAATTAATAAAGCCACTAGAAGGGACTATTATCCTCTACCCTTTATAGATTAAATGTTTGAGTGTCTAGCCAAACACAAATACTTTTGTTACCTCGATGGGTACTCCGGATTCTTCCAAATCCCATTGAATCGGTAGGACCAAGAAAAGACAACGTTCACATGTCCATATGGCACATTCGCTTACCAAAGAATGCCATTTGGGCTATGTAATGCACCTGCTACATTTCAAAGGTGCATGACGTCTATTTTCTCGGATTTCATCAAAAACATAATGGAAGTCTTCATGGACGATTTCTCTGTTTATGGCACCGAATTTGATGATTGTTTAGCCAATTTGTCCAAAGTTTTAGAACGGTGCCATGACAATAACCTGACCTTAAATTGGAAAAAGTGCCATTTCATGGTGACGGAAGGAGTTGTGCTTGGCCATTTCATCACTTCTAAGGGAATCGAGGTTGATAAAGCCAAGGTCGAAGTCATCAAGGATATACCGCCTCCCACCAACCTTAAGGGTATCCATGCTTTTCTTGGGCAAGCGGGGTTTTACGATCGCTTCATAAAAGATTTCTCTAACATTGCTCGCCCTCTCACGGAGCTCCTTACTAAGGACGCTCCTTTTGTGTTTATTGACGCCTGCTTGCTAGCTTTTAACAGGTTAAAGGAAGCTCTCATCTCAGCCCAAATTATACAACCGCCGGATTGGAATCTACCATTTGAGCTGATGTGCAATGCTAGTGACCAAGCAGTGGGAGTCATCCTTGGCCAAAGAAAAGAAGGAAAGCTTCATGCGATATATTACGCTAGCAAGACTCTGGATGATGCTCAAAAGAACTACACCACTACGGAGAAGGAGCTACTGGCCGTAGTATACTCTATCGAGAAGTTTAGATCGTATCTCTTGGGGTCCAATGTAATTATTCACACGGACCACGCAACACTGAAATACCTATTGAGCAAGAAGGATGCAAAGCTGTGTTTGATACGATGGATCCTCCTTCAAGAATTTGATATGGAGATCAAAGAAAAGAAAGGAGCGGAGAATGTAGTGGCAGACCATCTTTCGTGGTTGATTCAAAAGTACGGGGATGACAGTTTGCCAATCGATGACTCCTTCACTGGCGAGTGACCGGCGCCCCGCTTGCGTCGCGGCAGCGGTGTCGTTTACTGCAAGTTTCACGGTTAGTGTAGGGTGCGGGAATATCGAACTCAGGGAGGCGAGGTTGTGCTTGGGTTAGGAAGGACCTAAATCACCCCGAGGGGCGAGCTAGCCCGAATCGGTAGATGGTTGTCACGAAAGAAAATAAAAGGGGGTGAACGAAAAGAAAGTAAACCCAGGACTTTGGTTTCCAACCCGACGAGAGACTCTCGCCGATACGGCCTTCGGGTATGGATAGCGATCGGGATTAGGGTCTAATGGTGAGACGTTGCCTCTGAAAGTGGTACCAGCGTCCCATGGGCCCGATATTCCGGTCGGTGCCCAGGATGATACACCGGACTTCCCGGATTCGATCAGTGGGCACTCCCGTGTCCATTAACACTGATCGACCCCGGGAGCACTAAGCCCGCAACGATATCTCCCAACGTCTCATCCTGCCGCTCCCGCGTGCTAGGATTCGACGTCTACGCTAAGGGCGTGAGCTATGGCTAGGGAGTCAACCGCCAAGTTTATTCCCCCTTGGCCTGACGGTCAAAGGCGGTCTTTTTTCCGCCAATGACAATGAAACACCCCACGTAACCGTTAGATTCCTACTCCCTATCGATTTCCTAACCCTATGGACGCATCGGGAAGAGCCCCCGAAGGGGTTTCCACCAAAATCCCAGATTTGGGAACTACTCACAAAAATTCATGAAAAAGCAATCTAAATGAAATTTAACCGTTGAAATCATAATCGGACAATTGCAATGCGGAAGTAATAGAGTAATAAAGACAATACTAAAATTTTAGAAAGATCTGAAAACTTACTAAAGAGTAACAATTACAGCCGTCACAAGGAAATAAAACAGTAGAAAAACAGCAACTCCCGTTTCTGGAACCCTAGGGGTTCTATATATAGAACTTCGCATCAACCGATCGGTTGACAAGTCAACCGATCGGTTGACCCGTTACAAATAAATAACAGAAAACAGCGAGTTTTCACCCGATCTCATGAACCGGTCGGGTGAGTTCTTGAGCGACCGGTTGGATCTTGGAGCAGTCGGGTGAATCGGTCGGTTCGACGTCCGTGTCTTCAGCTCTTCTTCTTCAGCTACAGATGAACCGATCGGGTGAGAGTCACCCGATCGGTTGGAATTCTGCTCGAAAAAACAGAGAACAGCCGCCCGCAGAACCGGTCTGTGAACCGGTCGGGTGACTTCTTTATGAGCTGCGGCAGAGATCGGGTGGTGCACGCGTGCATCACCCGATCGGTTGAAGATGACCAACCGACCGGGTGAGGGGCTGAAAGATGAAATCTTCGACGTTTGACCCCCTGGATCACGCGTGACTTCTCCCGTTGCTCCGGGGACTTGGGATATCATCGTTAAACGTCCCCTACGTGGTCGAACCCCTGCGATCATGGATAAACAAAGAAAAGTGAAAGAAAACGGGAAAATATACGAAAACGAATAAGAGACGGCGAAAAAACACGGAGAAACACAAAAGAAAACGTGCGTGAATATATGAAATATAAACGCACGTCAAAATCCCCCAAGCTGAACTCTTCCTCGTCCTCGAGGAAGACGAGTGAGAGTAGGAGCTCTGAAGGGAAAAATGGAGAGGAAGAAAGAAAAAGAAAACTCTAAGCCCTAGATCGTCCATCAGAGACACCAAAATCGAAAACGACACACCAAGCAAGCAAACGCCAAATCACACCACTAAACCTAGGAAAGCGAGTCCAAATAAGTGTCGTGGGTCCACGCAGTGAAGCGCGAGCGAGCGTGGTCGTGTGCTAGCAAATGGTGATGCTATCTACGATGTGCTATGAGGCTCGATATACACAAATCCAAGATATGACCCAAAATATCGATCCGAATTGAATTAAGCGGCGAATATAAGTTCAAGCATGCATGAGAAGAGTGGGAATAGAAGCGTATCATGCATCAGGGACTCCACAACTAGGGTTAAGGAAATCACGCCACTACAGCCTAGATACTAGCTAAAAAGTTCCTAAGCCAAGTGTTTTCGATAACGACGGGGGTTGAGATGATGTGGAGAAGAACACTCGATGCAAATTCTCGCCTTCCCTTTATTCTTGGCAAGAATGAAAAAATATTCACACGGAAATTTTTTTGGGTTTTGGGCATTTGTATTTTTTTTTGAATTTTTGGGCTATACACAATTTTTCTTTTCTTTTCTTTTTGGGTTTTTCTTTTCTTTTCTCTTTTTTTTTTGGATTTTTGGGTTTTTGGCTATACACATGTGTACTCTCCCAAGTGGGAGAACGGTACACGACGAGGGGATTTGCACCAAGTAAAACAAAAAAGAAGTCGAAATCTAAACACTTGGGCAAAGGAAACTATTCTCGCTAAATAGAGCGTAGGCTAAATGGGTTATCCTAGTCCTTAGTTGTGGAATCCCGACGCATGCGAATTGAAGTATACGATACAAATATAGCATGCATATAGTGGAAAGAAATACCGCATATTCAAATCGGAGCATGGTAATCTAGGGGTCATTCCTGGACAGGCATATAAAGTAAAATCACAAGGCAGAAGCACACCAAATGCTAGTCACGACACACGACTCACAAAAAGCTAAGTGGACCCACGATGCGTGAAATGCAAGAGGACTCGAAATCCTAGGGTTAGTGAGTGTGATTGTCGATGCAAAGCTAGGTGTGTGTGACTTTGTGGCGATTCATCATAGGATTCATCTCTAGGAGAAAGAGCTAAAAAAGAAAGAAAGAGAAAAAAGAAGAAAAAATAAAAACACGATGAAAACGACACAAAAAACAGAAAAAGAAGGACTAAAACGACGCACACAGTGCGACTCCCCCAAGCTGAAGTTTGCATTGCCCTCAATGCCATATGAATGAGGATGGGAGGGCAATGAAAATGGGGGGGAATACGCACTGACACAAAAAGAAATGAAAACGAGGAAAACACATAGATAAAATTGAAAAAGAAAGAAAGATCAAAATAAAAATCAAACAAAACGAAAATAAAAATAAAAGGCACACGACACGACACTCAAAAAAAATGAAACACAAACACACACACACAAAATGAGAAAAACAAACAAAACACGACAGCATACCAAAATAGACGTCCCCCAAGCTAGACCAGAAAGTGCTAGCGAAATGATATGATCAATGAAATCCAGATATGTGCAAGGGGGAGTCAAAAACAAAAGGGGTGAATCTAGAAAGCAACACGCAAATAGTCCCCTCCCTCCGACAGAGAGAAAGCAGGGCCCCGAAAAGACAGATGGGCACAAATATGGGGGGGCAAAAGTGGGATAGAAAAATTAAGCGGGGGCACCACCCTCTGGGGGTGGTGACGGGGGCCTGCGCAGTGGACCAGGGGTCGTGGGGGGTGGAATGTGGAGCTCGGAGACGTCGGGTGGGTCTTCGCGGATGTGGCGAACGAAGCTTTGAAGGAAGGGGAGGTCTCGGTCGACGGACTCCTCGGTTATCCGACCACCCTGCCCAGCTAGGAGGATCATGGCCATGAATCGATCGGCTTGGTCTTGATCGGGGGCAGGTGGGTTGGAGGTGGTGGGCTGAGCGGGGGGCTGTGCGCGACGAGCGCGACGGTTAGGCCTAGGGTTCGAAGAGCTGGCGTCGGTGGGTTTAACACGGCGGGGAGGCATTGTGCGGGTGTCTTGTGTTTGCGCGAGTGTGTAAAAGTACAACGAATTCAACACAAACACGAAATACGACCAACAAGCAATTGAAATATTTGGGGTAAGATTAAAATTAAGTAAAGGAGCGAGTTTACCCAAATGAGATGAAGATAGTCGATCGTAGACGCCCCGATGCTATTCGATTGGAGCACGCTGTGAAGCCGCATCGATCTCTTCAACAAGTTTCGATGTTGGTGAGAATGGGTGAAATTTAGGGTTTTTGTGGAGGGAGATGGCGGGGGAATGGAGAGAAATGATGGTGGACGGGTAGGGATATGGCGGGGGAGGAAGATCGAGGCTGATCTTGGGGAAGAAAGTAGGAAGGCGCACGAGGGGAGTCGAAACGGCGGCAGTTCGGGCGATCGGGCGAGGGTGGGAATGAACGGGTGTCGGGGGGGTTTATATAGGGTTTTAAGTCGAACCGATCGGGTGACTTGTCACCCGATCGGTTGACGGTTAGGTCGAAAATCTTGCCGAAGAAATGCTACAGGCGAACCGGTCGGTTGACTTTTCAACCGACCGGTTGGTCGCTCCACTCATTTTCCCGAGAGCTTAGGGCTGCTCACCCGGTCGCGTCAACCGATCGCGCTCGAACTCAACCGATCGGTTGATATTCCCCAAAATTTCCCGAGAGTTCTTCCCAGCTCACCCGGTCTGCCACCCGGTCTCTTCATTACTCAACCGATCGGGTCATATGGGGACAGATCTCGGCTTGTATCTGATACATCCCAACCGATCGGGTGAGTTGTCATCCGATCGGTTGGGGCTTGTTTCCTGCAAAAACCAATAGATTTGTTTAAGTCCCCGAACGGATGCTCTCGCGGTTGATTTTATTTATAAAAATAGATAAAATAAAGTAAAAAAAATAACGCTAAAAATTGGAGAAAAAGTTTAGAACATGGGTTGCCTCCCATGAAGCGCACTTGTTTAACGTCGTTGGCTCGACGCCCGCGAGAGATGCTCATGGTGGTTGGTACGGGTGATGCCCAAAGTTCGGCATCTCTTCTTCATTGGAGCTGAAGGAACTTGGAGTAGTCAGCGGCTGGAAAAATACTTGCTCGACTACCCTCCCCTTGTTCTTGGGATCCGGGGGCTTTTCCTTGGTGTTGGCGCTTCCCGCCATCTTCTTCAGGATCCGGACCTCGTCTTTAGTGAGGTCCA
Organism: Scilla litardierei; assembly: GCA_030789695.1. Classification (NCBI taxonomy): domain Eukaryota; kingdom Viridiplantae; phylum Streptophyta; class Magnoliopsida; order Asparagales; family Asparagaceae; genus Scilla; species Scilla litardierei. Next base: position 32,456,831 of record CM061133.1, read on the forward strand.
TGGGCTCTTTCCCTGTTCTCCTCGCAGGAGGAGTCTTGGGGAACCCGGGAGGGGTGGTTCTTGCTGCACTCGGTTTTCCAGCAGCTTCTCTGTCTTCGGGGCCGTCTCCATCTTCTGAATCCCCCAAGTCATCGGGGGGGTTTCTCAGGAGAATCTCCCAGGAGCTCTCCTCTACAGCTTTTTCTTCTTCTATCTCAAGCAAATTGCATCCAGGGTCATCAGGGGGATCGGGGTGCTTCATGGATAATCCCAGATCAAACTCAACTTTCTCTCCGCTGACGTTCAAAGATAGTTTTCTGTTCTTCACATCTATTAGAACGCCAGCAGTGGCAATGAAAGGCCGTCCCAGGATAATGGGGGTGTGTGCGTCTTCGGGCATGTCCATGACTACAAAGTCCACAGGCACATGCACCCCTCTCACATTCACGGGAAGGTCATCTACAACTCCCACCGGATATTTGACCGATCGGTCAGCTAGTTGTAGGGTCATACCGGTGGGCTCCAAATCGCCCATCCCTATCCTTCTGTACATTGACAAGGGCATCAAACTAACACTCGCTCCGAGATCGACGAGTGCGCGATGAATCTTCACTGCCCCGATCGTGCAAGGAATAGAGAAGCTCCCCGGGTCTTTAAGTTTCGGCGGATTTGCCCTTTGGATAAGAGCGCTACACTCCGCCGTCAACACTACTTTCTCTTTCCTAGACCCTCTAGTCACCAAATCTTTCAAGAATTTTGCATAGGAGGGGATTGTTTCGATTGCTTCTAGGAAGGGGATCTACAAACTCAGGTCCTTGACCATGGCGAAGAACTTGCCATATTTCTCATCAATTTTTGCCTGAGACAACCGTTGTGGAAATGGCACAACGGGTTTATACACTTTAGGGCTCTCTTCCCCCCTCTTCTCCTTCTCTTCTTCAGAGACTCCCTCCAGAGTCATAGGATTTGATGACGAAGCACCGGTGTCGTTTGATTTTTCGATCGGTTTCTCAACGACCAATGGTGCTTCCGGGTTGCTAGGGGGCACTCTAGTAGGAATTTGTGTCCCGCTTCTCAGAACGATAGCGGACACATTTGCGTGCTCTTGCACGAGTGCCGATGTTTGGGTTGCTCCCCTCGGGTTCACCTCCGGTTGTGGCGGTAATTGGTTTTGTGACCTTGCAAGGTTCGCCACTTGTAACCCCAGCTGGGTTACTTGGTCCGTGAGGGTCCGCTGACCCATTTCCAGCTTTTGGTTGATCCTCTCCTGGTTGGTAATATATTGAGTCAAGAGAGACTCAACCGGAGAGACGGCCCTCTGTTGGCCATACTGATGCTGCTGCTGGAACGACTGCTGATTCCTGGGGGGCGTAAGATTGTTGCTGAAATGGTTGCTGCTGTGGCCTAGCCGGCTGATAAGTTTGTTGCTGCGGCTGCTGCGGCGGTGAGGGCTGAAATGGTGGCCGGTAACTGAAGTTCGGGTGGTTCCGGTTGTTTGGAGAGTAAGCAGGGTTGGAATTTGTCCTTGGCGGATACACCGCATTTCCCGTAGGGTTGTAAAATAGTGCGCTCGCCTGATCCAACGGTGGCGAGATGTCACCACCGTCGAATTCCCCAAAGAATTCGGACTCTACCGCAGAAATTTGCTGTGTACCGGCCCCAACGGCTCCTACCATTAGTGCGGAGATCTGGGTCAAAAGCAAGTCAAACTTGCTTGAAAGTTTGTCGACGTCCTCGACTCTGTGTATACCCCCGGATATTGGTGTGGCTCTCTCGTCACACCACCGCTCATTGTTGGATGCCATATTTTTCAGAATATGCCCGGCATCCTCCTCACTTCTAGACATGAAGGAACCACCAGCCGCGGCGTCCATAGAAGATTTCAGGTCATCCCTCAACCCATTGTAGAACAGGTTAATAATCTGCCACTTCGGAAGCTCATGGTGAGGGCATCTTCTTTGCATCTCTTTATATCTCGCCCAAGCTTCATGCAAGGACTCGTGGCTGGCCTGGGAGAAGGAGGAGATCTCACTCCTCAACTTCATGGTCTTCCCCGGAGGAAAGAACTTTGTCAGAAAAGCGTTGGAGAGCTTCTCCCAGGTGTTGAAAGTGTTGGGGTCCTTCCCCCTTAGCCATTGCTTGGCTTTATCTCGCAAAGAGAAGGGGAACAGCTTCAGACGGATAGCCTCTGTCGTGACACCATTAATCCGGAAGGTGTCACACTTCTCCAAGAAGGAGTCTAGGTGCTCGATCGGGCTCTCCATGGGTGCACCCGCAAACTGATCCTGCTGGATCCATGTCACTAGAGACGGCTTCAGCTCAAAGCTTTGAGCCGCAATAGCTGGAGGACGGATGGCGGAAGTAGACTCGATGGATGGCATCGAGTACTCCAGCAGAGACTTTTGAGGCGGGGTGTTCTCCTCCATGGATTCGGGATCTTCTCTTCTTCCCTTCTCGGCGGCCAAACGCCTAAGGGTGGCGTTAATCTCTGGATCGAGGGGAATCAAGTCATCAAGACTCCTTGAACTCCTGCGCATGAAAAACAACAAACACCCGTGAAGCGACAAGTGGGAAAGAAACAGATAAAATAAGAAATAAAAATAAGGAAGAACAAAAAGAAAAAGAAAAGGAGAATGCAAAAATTATCGCGAGGTAGGGATGTGAGCTAGACACGGGGGTTCAAGAGATCCTAAAATAACAAGCACGTTGCCTCCCCGGCAACGGCGCCATAAACTTGACCGGTGCCCCGCTTGCGTCGCGGCGTCGCGGTGTCATTTACCGCAAGTTTCACGGTTAGTGTAGGGTGCGGGAATATCGAACTCAGGGAGGCGAGGTTGTGCTTGGGTCAAGAAGGACCTAAATCACCCCGAGGGGCGAGCTAGCCCGAATCGGTAGATGGTTGTCACGAAAGAAAATAAAAGGGGGTGAATGAAAAGAAAGTAAACCCGGGACTTTGGTTTCCAACCTGACGAGAGACTCTCGCTGATACGGCCTTCGGGTATGGATAGCGATCGAGATTAGGGTCTAATGGTGAGACGTTGCCTCTGAAAGTGGTACCGGCATCCCATGGGCCCGATATTCCGGTCGGTGCCCAGGATGATACACCGGACTTCCCGGATTCGATCAGTGGGCACTCCCGTGTCCATTAACACTGATCGACCCCAGGAGCACTAAGCCCGCAACGATATCTCCCAACGTCTCATCCTGCCGCTCCCGCGTGCTAGGATTCGGCGTCTACGCTAAGGGCGTGAGCTATGGCTAGGGAGTCAACCGCCAAGTTTATTCCCCCTTGGCCCGACGGTCAAAGGCGGTCTTTTTCCCGCCAATGACAATGAAACACCCCGCGTAACCGTTAGATTCCTACTCCCTATCGATTTCCTAACCCTATGGACGCATCGGGAAGAGCCCCCGAATGGGTTTCCACCAAAATCCCAGATTTGGGAACTACTCACAAAAATTCATGAAAAAGCAATCTAAATGAAATTTAACCGTTGAAATCATAATCGGACAATTGCAATGCGGAAGTAATAGAGTAATAAAGACAATACTAAAATTTTAGAAAGATCTGAAAACTTACTAAAGAGTAACAATTACAGCCGTCACAAGGAAATAAAACAGTAGAAAAACAGCAACTCCCGTTTCTGGAACCCTAGGGGTTCTATATATAGAACTTCGCATCAACCGATCGGTTGACAAGTCAACCGATCGGTTGACCCGTTACAAATAAATAACAGAAAACAGTGAGTTTTCACCCGATCTCATGAACCGGTCGGGTGAGTTCTTGAGCGACCGGTTGGATCTTGGAGCAGTCGGGTGAATCGGTCGGTTCGACGTCCGTGTCTTCAGCTCTTCTTCTTCAGCTATAGATGAACCGATCGGGTGAGAGTCATCCGATCGGTTGGAATTCTGCTCGAAAAAACAGAGAACAGCCGCCCGCAGAACCGGTCTGTGAACCGGTCGGGTGACTTCTTTGTGAGCTGCGGCAGAGACCGGGTGGTGCACGCGTGCATCACCCGATCGGTTGAAGATGACCAACCGACCGGGTGAGGGGCTGAAAGATGAAATCTTCGACGTTTGACCCCCTGGATCACGCGTGACTTCTCTCGTTGCTCCGGGGACTTGGGATATCATCGTTAAACGTCCCCTACGTGGTCGAACCCCTGCGATCATGGATAAACAAAGAAAAGTGAAAGAAAACGGGAAAATATACGAAAACGAATAAGAGACGGCGGAAAAACACGGAGAAACACAAAAGAAAACGTGCGTGAATATATGAAATATAAACGCACGTCAGCGAGCAGCTATTTGCAACAAACTTCTCTAAAGCCCCTTGGTACGCGGATATAGTGAACTACTTGGTGAGTGGCATAGTCCCGCAAGGGTTGACGACCTACTCGAGTAGGAAATTCTTACATGACGCCAAGAGCTACTTTTGGGATGACCCATACCTATTCAGAACATGTGCTGACGGGATCATCAGACGATGTATCCCAAAAGAAGAGGCGACATCCATCATATCACATTGCCATGATCAACCATGCGGTGGACACGCAGCGGTAACCAAGACCACATCAAAAATCCTCCAAATCGGTTTCTATTGGCCCACCATCATTAGAGATGTGAATGAGTACATCAGAAAATGTGACAGGTGCCAAAGGACGGAAAACATCACTAAAAAGAATGAAACGCCCCTTCAAGGTATCTTGGAAATAGAACTATTCGACTGTTGGAGCGTTGACTTTATGGGACCATTTCCATCCAGTAACAGCAACAAATACATCTTGGTTTCCGTTGATTACGTCTCGAAGTGGATGGATGCCATAGCTACCCCGATGAACGATGCAAGGGTAGTAGCCAAATTCTTCAAAAATACAATCTTTCCCCATTTTGGAGTCCCGAGGACAATCATAAGTGATGGAGGGAGCTATTTCATCGAGAAGAAGTTCGAGACGATGCTCAAGAAATATGGAGTTTATCACAAAATCGGCCTTGCTTATCACCCTCAAACAAGTGGTCAAGTGGAAGTTTCCAACAGGGAAATCAAGAGCATCCTAAAGAAGACAGTGAGCGCCTCAAGGAAAGATTGGTCGCACAAGTTGGGCGACGCCCTTTGGGCATACCACACCGTGTTCAAAACTCCCATCGGAACAACCCCCTACAGGCTAGTGTATGGAAAAGCTTTCCACCTTTCGGCAGAATTGGAACACAGAGCATATTGGACAGTAAAGAAAATGAACTTTGACTACAAGAGCACCACAACGAGACGAGCCTTGCACAGCAACGAGCTTGACAAAATCCGACGAAACGCTTATGAGAATGCAAAGATATGTAAGGCGAGGACCAAAGCCTATCATGACAAAAACAACACGGTGGTTCTCCATGATGTCGATGACTAGGTACTCCTCTACAATTCAAGATTATGCCTCTTCCCGGGGAAATTAAAATCAAGGCGGTCCAGCCCTTACAAGATAGTGAGTCTACCTCCGGGGGGTGCCGTAGAACTCGAAGGGAAGAACGGCAGGTTCAAAGTAAACGGCCAGAGGATAAAGCAGTATAGAGCTGGAGAGCCAATTGGGCAAGAGGAGAAATGCTTCTTCAAAGAATGCCCCACTATTTGTTAAAGACTTGGAGAGAGTCGAGCTCATGACTCAAAACGAGTGCTTATCGGGAGGCAACCCGACTTTCTATATCTAAGATTTTCTTTTTCAAACTTTGCTTTGCTCTATATATCCCAGAAAACCAAGTAAAAACTCTTTCTATTCTATAAAAATTCAAAACTATAAAAATCTGACAAGTTTCCTCCTTCCTACAGGTTGAACGTTGAGGGAAGTGCGTAAGATGATGTATTGAATGGAAGGAAACTATGAGAAGAACAGCTGAAAGAAGAACAAGTTTAAGGTAAAAGAGTAGCAGGTGACCCGATCGAGTAGGCACATACTCGGTCAAGTAGAAGAAAATGCAGGAAAAATAATAGAAAATGGTGTTCTGCCTACACGGCCCGAGTAGTACTCACTCGGTCGAGTAGCCTCTTACTCGACCGAGTATCCATCTGCTCGACCGAGCTGAGGAAGGCACAGAGAAATGATGAAAAAATGGTGTTCTGCCTACACAGCCCGAGTAGCCCCTACTTGGTCGAGTAGATGAGGGAGTATTAAACTTAAACCTCGATTTATTTTATTAACTGGCTCGACCGATCAGTTAGACTACTCGGCCCGAGTCACTGGCTGTTTGATTTATGTGGTACCCATGTTAAGCCAGAGTCGAGTTATTTACACACCCTAACCCGACCTAAACACCTGCCCTAATTGCTCTAATCCCCCAATTATCGCCCCGAACATCCCAACCCCCCTCACATACTTGACCCAAAATGCTATTGCATTCGTCCCTTCTGCCGTCCGCACCGCCACCCATAACCCTGCTCCGGTCCACTTCATCTCTCTCTATCTTTATCTCTCTCCCCCCTCTCTTCCCATCCTCAATTCCCCCCTACTCCCTTCTATTTCTATTCCCCCCCCCGGCCACCAATCGGCCCCCAAACCCCTAGAGCATAATCAGTGCTCGGCCAAGTACCCTGCCCACCACCACACCCCATCCCGACCTACTCGACCGAGCACCCTTGGTGCTCGGCCGAGTACTCCCCCACGTCCCAATTCCTTCACCCTACACGCTCCTTTTTGTGCCCACTGATATTGTTTTATCTTTCTGTTTCAGGTGTACTGAGCTTACCGAGAAGAATTTAAATTGGGACAGCTTGGGGGATAACATTCAATTCACGGCCCAACTCGCACAAGATCTGTAGGAACTCGACGTGCGAGGATGGAGGATCGAAAGAGAACTTACGTTAGTGTACGCAACGATGTAATCTCTGAACTTTGCCCTCGGATTCGCCACAACGGTCAGTACTTCGTCACAGAGGATCGAAGCAGAGTTTCCACCGTCTAAATCTCTATTTAGAAGAAGAACAAAATGGAAGGGAGAAGAGGAAAAGTTTTGCCTTATGCAAACTTATGGCATGAAGGATTAGCCTCAAAAGCCTTACCCTTGGGTCCTATTTATAGGCTTTAGGGGTAGTTATTGTAGGAAATAAATACATATAAGCTTATTAGCCTATATTAGTCCTTTTACCTATCCTCTTCTTCATTCACTTATCAAGTGCCTTTATGCACTTATAAAGTGACTTTTTCCACTTATCGAGTGGTCCTTTTCACACGAGAAAAGGTTCCCTTCGTGCACGCTTTCGTGCACGCGACATCTGAGGTCCATAGACCCTCCTCATACATCCCCTCATGGGTGTATACATGTCGTCCATATCCAACGTCTCCCACTCACACTTGAGGGGATTGTAAGAAAACATATTTTCCTTTAGTTCTTCTGTTTATCATACCGAGAAATAGACCGTGTGACCGTCATGCGTATAGAGTCTGCCGTTGTGCACTTGTTAGAGATACACAACACTCCTCGAGGTGCAAAGTTGAGTAGATCAACGCATGCTTTACCCTAGATTATTTCTTCACATTTATTATACTTTATATTCAACAATTGAATCCCATCTGGATTACAATTGGCTGGCCAGCTTTGAATCTCTAAAGTTCAAATGTGAATATGAAATTAATCTTCCTCTTCTTGCGATCCTTTCGATCTTGACTTGACTCTCTTTTCTAACATGCCCTGCCGGACCGAATTTACCATAGTCCATAAGCAACATGCTAAGATAGCGATCACCCAGTCAAATCTAAAGGAACCAATTAGAGTCCATAAGGCTAAGAAGTTAAGACACATGTGGTCTTTGGGTCTCACATAAAAGTAAACATAATTACTATTCTAACCCAATGGTCAAATGCATACGTAGTATGAATACGTATTACAACATCACTCCTTTCCCAGGGAGCATATGTCTTAATGATGTTGTAAGGATGATGGTCAGACACCACAATGTCTGACTTTGAGTCCCTTTTACTACTCATTGATTTCCTGGACCCACATCCCGCATAAGACAGATAAGATTTCAAAAAATCTTCTTAGATCTTTTGTAAGCATCCATATGATGCAGATCTTTCATACGACCATTTTGTTTAAGTCACAACTCTAAATCATCCGTCTGATGATTTTGACTTTAAACAGGTCTCATCTTTATCTTATCTGTCTGATAGAATAAAGGTGGTTGCTCATGTGAGAGAGCCAACCTCAAACTGTCCGACATACATAAAAAACAGCTGAGATTAAAAGAAATGTACACAAACATTTTCAAGAAACTCATATGCAATGTTGAAAAGAACTTATTCTTTTATTAAATTTGATCTTTCATAGACATGGGAATTTACACTGGTACAACTCAGCTCTTACGCAATCCTTGAGATGATAAGTGTTTGTAAAACACATCTCTGGGGATCACCTTCATAAGCGGGTCCGCTATCATCTCATGTGTAGATATGTACCTAATGTCTACCTTCTTGGTCTTATCATAGTCTTTTGCAAATTTGCAGCGGATATCAATGTGTTTGGTCTTACAATGGAATTTTGTATCTTTGACATAGGCTATAGATGCTTGACTGTCACTGTGTATTGGTACAGCACCTGAGTCACTTGCACCAATTAGCCTGTCTAAGAACTTCCTAAGCCAAACAGCTTCTTGGACTGCCATGCTAAATGCTACAAACTCGGCTTCCATAGTTGAAAGTACGATGCAGGATTGTTTCTTGCTACTCCAGGATATTGCACCAGATCCGAGTAGAAAAACATATCTTGAGGTCGATCTTCGCTCATCGATATCACCCGCCCAATCAGCATCAGTGTAGCCTTCGAGCCTCAAGGCATCTCCTTGATAGCATAAAGCATAGTCTGCAGTTCCTTTAAGATACCGCATTATCCTCTTAACCGCTTTCCAGTGTACTTGCCCTGGATTGGATTGGTAACGACTTACCATTCCAACGGCAAAACAGATGTCCGGTCTTGTACACATCATAGCGTACATTAGACTGCCAACTGCACTGGAATATGGAACTTTTTCCATAACTTCCTTTTCCTTTTGGTTCTTTGGACACGATTTCAGACATAAATTATCGCATTTGCTTATAGGATTATCAATGGACTTGCAGTCCTGTATATTAAAACGTTCTAGAACCTTCTTTATATAAGTCTCTTGTGAAAGAGAGAGAAGTTTCTTCGAACGATTCCTTGAAATCTTAACTCCAAGGATACATGCGGCTTCTCCCATGTCTTTCATCTCAAAAACTGGTGAAAGCCAAGCCTTGATATCCATCACAAAGCCCTTATCATTTCCGGCTATTAAAATGTCATCTACATATAGAGACATAGTAACATACTTGCTCTTAATCCTCTTGATATATACACAGTTATCTTCATCAAGCATGGAAAAACCATTTGATAAGACAACTTCTTGAAATCGTATATACCATTGCCTCGAGGATTGTTTAAGACCATATATGGACTTACGAAGTTTACAAACCTTATGTTCGTTTTCTTCTTTTACAAACCCTGTTGGTTGTTCCATATAGTTCTCCTTGTCCAATTCTCCATTGAGAAAGGCAGTCTTTACATCCATTTGATGTAATTCGAGGTCTAAGCAAGCTACGATAGCCAGAATCAATTGAATCGAGGTAAAACGCACAACAGGTGAGAAGGTCTCTTCGTAGTCTATCCCTTCCTGTTGCGTAAAACCTTTTGCGACAAGGCGAGCTTTATATCTGTCTATAGAGCCATCAGCCTTATGCTTGATCTTGAGAACCCATTTGTTCCCAATAGCTCTACGTCCTCTGGGTAAGTCAACCAAGTCCCAGACTTGGTTAACTTTCATGGATTCTAATTCCTCCTTCATCGCGTCTATCCATTTGTCTTTTGCAGGGCATGATACGGCCTGTTTGAAAGTAGCAGGCTCGTCATCTTCTTGTAGTAAAGTCATAAAGGTTTGTGGGAATTCATCCTCAAATATTAGAGGAGCTAACCTTGTACGACTACTACGTCGTATTTGAGATTCTTCAAGTCCATGTTGACTCGAATTTAGATCAATTCTAATATCACTCCCACTTGGAATGTCGTTAGAAATGCTCCCACTTCGATCATTATTCCCGTATGGAATAGGATTCGCATCATTCGTATCATCCATTGGTGAAGGTTGAAACGTATTTTTGTCTTCACCAAGAATTCTCCCACTCGAATGAGGTAATTCTTCTTGATCATAAATCTCAAATAGAGATAAGTCCTGACTTATCTCGCCCTGTCTTGGAAACTCGTTTTCCAAGAAAGTGACATCACTCGACTCAAATTCAATTAGTCCTCCATTGTCTTCCTGACCAATGAAAACATAACCTTTGGAGTTTTCTGCGTATCGTATAAAGATACATTTCCTCCCCCTTGGCCCAAGTTTGCCATACTTATGGGAGGAAATATGTGCATAGGATGCACATCCCCAAGGTTTTAAAATGCTTAAGTCAGGAGACCTTTGGTTCCACAACTCATAAGGAGTAGAGCTAACTGATTTCGAGGGTACGCTGTTTAAAATGAAAGCGGCCGTCAATAATGCATCACCCCAAAAAGGTAATTGGCAAGTTGCCTTGCGCCATCATTGAACGGACCATTTCCATTAAAGTCATATTCCTCCTTTCTGTAACACCATTTTGTTGCGGAGTATAAGGCATAGTTACCTAATGAACTATGCCTTTTTCATCACAAAGTTCCTTAAAACTTGTTGATTGTTATTCACCGCCTCTATCGGTTCGCAAGACCTTAATCTTGCGATCTAATTGATTTTCCACCAAACTCATATAGTTTTTAAAGCAGGTTAATGCTTGTTGGATCCTGTGGATGGCAAACAACACTAGAAGGGGGGGTTGAATAGTGTTGTATAAAGATAAAACTTTTTCGTTCTTTAATCAATCAACACAAAACAAAACCTTCTAATGTTGCCTAAGAAACCAAGTAGAGTGATCTACGCTTGGTTCTTAATCAACTTAATTAATCTTCAAAACAAGTCAGAGATAAAACTCTTCTAGTAGTCGACTCCCTAAGAACAGTAGTCGACTCCCAGAGGGAAATTAAGCACAGCTCAGTTAAATAAATACTTAACGAATATATATAAGATTTCACAGAAGTATAAGAGAGAAGCAGATACAGAAATTGATCTTGCAATATATTATGAATGAGTTACAAATGTAATACTCAATGAATCAAGATAAACAAAGTATAGATAAACAATCACAGAGAGAATCAAACGCAAACACAAGGATTTTTATCCTGGTTCCCCACAACCCTGGATACGTCCAGTCCCCGACCAATCCGGTACGAGATTTCCACTATTGCCTTAGCAATACAAATACCTAGCCTCAACCAGGATTTCCGACCACCTAGACTTGTCTAGGATTTTACCCTTGCCTCACAACCCGAGGACTTTACCTTGCCTCACAATGCGAGGACTTTTCACAAACACCTTGCCTACAACAAGGATTTACTCACCACCTAGCCTCTAACTAGGATTTACAAACCTTTTGACGATTTACAACAAACTATAGCAACTTGATGAAGCCCTTGTGTATGTGATTGCTATAGGAGTAGATTTGATCTCAAAATTATAGAACTTAAAAGCTTTGGAGATCAAAAATTAAACTCAGTTTAAATCTCGTTAAAATATAACTTTAAAAACAGAGATTAAACAAGTTTAAAAAAATTCTTTTAGCCAATATATATGTTATGAATAATGTGGCTAAAAGAAATAGAAATCATTTTGATCAAATAGAATATAGAATGTAAACTTGATCAAAGGGAATAACTTGAAATTGATTATCTAAAATCTTAGCACTTGGGCTTTATAGAGATCAATATTCAAGACTTGATCTTTGAAAGAATATAGATGAGAAAGCACAAAGATCAAAAAGAAAAACTTGAACTTTGCATCTCTAAAAATAAAAGCTTTAAGCTTTGGAGATCAAATTCAAGTTGGTTTTAGGCCAATAAATAAAATCAACAAAAGAATTTTCAGCATAGAAAATTAGAACAAGGCCTAAAAGACTTTTAAATAAAATAGGAGAGCTTTGAGAACTTTGAGCAAATAATTCAGATGAGAAATTTTTCTTGTATCAAATCCAAGCTCAATACCTCTATTTAAAAGGATGAAAAGTCATTTCAAAAAAATTTGAAATTTGAAATTTGAAATTCAAATAATTTCCAAATATGTTTGCATTTGAAATTTGAAATTTGAAATTTGAAATTCAAATTATTTCCAAAATATTTTTCCAACATTTATAAGCATTTAAACAAGGAGACTTTTGAAAAATAATTTCAAATTCATTTATATGCAACAATTAAAACGATTTTGAAAATCTAACCGTTTAACCCATATGCTGGAATGTCTTCTGGTAGTCGACTCCCAGTATGATGGTAGTCGACTCCCAGAGCCATTTCCAGTATGGGCTTTTGGGCTCGAAAACTTAGGAAAAAATATTTAAAAACATTTTTGGCATAATCCTAAGTGTGTGTATGGGCTTAATCAAATTGCCTTAACAAATTCCTAAGACTCAAATAAAAGCCAAAATTACATATAACATTTAAGCATGCAATTCTTCTTGTTGGCTTCATTTGGACTTGACTTGATTTGCTCTTTGCACATTTGAGCTCCTATCATTCATAGCTCTCATTTGTGCAATGCATTTTTGCTTCATACGCTATTATTAAAAATACATTTCCTGCACACAAACTCGATGAAAATATTAGTAGCATAATATGTTGCTCATCATCAAAATAACCACGGGGTGGAGACTCGATTTCCAACATTCTCCCCTTTTTGATGATGACAACATATTGCATAAAAACTTAAAAAATATGCAATGAATATTATCATATTCTCTCTCCCCCTTTGGCATCATAAAAAAATATTCTTACTAAGCTCCCCCTGAAAATTTGCATCATTGAAGTTAGGTCTCCCCCTTAATTCATGCATGGATTTAGAGATTCATTTGGAGCTCTTCTACTAATCCCTCATAGTTTTGGTACCTGAAAAACAAAGAAATAATTTTGGTACCCTTTCTTTGCGGGTCCGTGGGATTAGTCATACATAATAATGTAATCATCAACCAAAAGGGAACCAACCCCATTTGGGTTGAGATTTCCCATAAATAAATCTATAATCTCTACAAAAATGAACATTGTTCATAAAACTAGAAATGTACTTGTCTTTCATTTGGACGGTTCCAATTTTGGGAATCCAAACTTTGACATATCCATTTTCAGTTTTAGGAACTCTAGCTTGATGATGAGAGATCCTAGCATTTTGATTGGTCATATTATAACCTAAGCCATGTTTGCTAGATTGGGGTTTTTGTGAACTAATCAAGCTATCTAATTTTTCTTTACCTTTATTGAACCTAGCAACATTATTAACCAAGTCCTCATGCTTTGCCTTAATGACGGTCATGTTCTTTTCTAAGTCTCTAAACCTATTTCCTAGGTCTTTGAGTTCTACATTGAGCAACCTATTCTTTTCAATTAAATCCTTATTGTTGCTAATCAATTTTAGGTTCTCTTCTCTAATCTTTTCTAGCTCTTGATTAGTAGGATTAGAACCACAAGATTTATGCATCTTTTTGAGAGTTAAAAGCTCTTTGAGTTGGACCTCATATAATGCATAAATTTTATGAAATTCCTCCTCATAATCAATTTCATCATCATAGCTACTATCGCTATCACTAGAGGTATGGTAGGAATTTACCTTGGGTCTTCTCGTGCCATGAAGCACATGTAGTTCCGCTCGTTCCTTTTGCTTGCTTTTCCTTCATTTTTAGATGATGATGAGTTATCGGAATCCTCTTCATCATCACTTCTATCCCAAGCCCCAAAAGCTTTTCCATTTGGCCTTTTGCCTTTGTATGACTTTGTTCTCTTATCTCTGTTTTTCTTTAGAGGACATTCATTCTTCATATGGCCTGGCCTATTACATTCATAACAAATAACATCATTAGTGGAATTGAACTTACGGTTGTATGACTTACGTGCTTTTAGGATTTTCTTGTATCCTTTGGAGATGAGTGACATTTGTTTCTCCATCTCATCTTTGACTTCATTCTCGGACTCCTTCGTATCCGATGTTGCTTTGAATGCAAGGTTCTTCTTCTTTTCACCGTGTTCCTTGGTCTTTCGCTCTTGCAGTTGGAGTTCATACGCCATTAGATTGCCGATGAGATCCTCTAAGGTTAGCTTTGAAGTGTCGTTGCCTTCTTCAATGGCCGAAGCTTTGGATTGCCATTCGGGAGTGAGGGATCTAAGGATCTTGCATACATGATCCTCTTGTGTGTACTTCTTTCCCACTCCCACAAGTGTGTTGACGATCTCCGTAAACCTCGTGTACATCTCCGTTATGTTCTCGTCTTTCTCCATCATAAATTTTTCATACCTGCCAGCATAAAGAGAAGATTTTGAAGATTTAACTTTTTGGTTACCTTCATGTGTTACCTCAAGAAGTTTCCATATTTGGTGCGCGGAGGTAGCCATGGAGATGCGGTTGTACTCCGTTGTGTCAAGGCCGCAATATAGAGTGGACACCGCCTTGGCATTTAGAGACACTTTGTCCTTCTCCGTCTTGGCCCACTTTTCTTCCTCAAGAGTGGGTTCTTCATATGGATTCTCCACTATCTTCCATAGATCATAGGAGATAGAGAGAAGGTACATTCGCATCCGATTCTTCCAAGATCCATAATTTGATCCGTTGAGAAGTGGTGGTCTGGAGGAAGATTGTCCTTCGGGGAAATGATTGGTTGACGCCATCTATAACCTCGCTCTGAAACCAAGTGTTGGATCCTGTGGATGGCAAACAACACTAGAAGGGGGGTTGAATAGTGTTGTATAAAGATAAAACTTTTTCGTTCTTTAATCAATCAACACAAAACAAAACCTTCTAATGTTGCCTAAGAAACCAAGTAGAGTGATCTACGCTTGGTTCTTAATCAACTTAATTAATCTTCAAAACAAGTCAGAGATAAAACTCTTCTGGTAGTCGACTCCCTAAGAACAGTAGTCGACTCCCAGAGGGAAATTAAGCACAGCTCAGTTAAATAAATACTTAATGAAGATATATAAGATTTCACAGAAGTATAAGAGAGAAGCAGATACAGAAATTGATCTTGCAATATATTATGAATAAGTTACAAATGTAATACTCAATGAATCAAGATAAACAAAGTAGAAATAAACAATCACAGAGAGAACCAAACGCAAACACAAGGATTTTTATCCTGGTTCCCCACAACCCTGGGTACGTCCAGTCCCCGACCAATCCGGTACGAGATTTCCACTGTTGCCTTAGCAATACAAATACCTAACCTCAACCAGGATTTCCGACCACCTAGACTTGTCTAGGATTTTACCCTTGCCTCACAACCCGAGGACTTTACCTTGCCTCACAATCCGAGGACTTTTCACAAACACCTTGCCTACAACAAGGATTTACTCACCACCTAGCCTCCAACTAGGATTTACAAACCTTTTGACGATTTACAACAAACTATAGCAACTTGATGAAGCCCTTGTGTATGTGATTGCTATAGGAGTAGATTTGATCTCAAAAATATAGAACTTAAAAGCTTTGGAGATCAAAAATTAAACTCAGTTTAAATCTCGTTAAAATATAACTTTAAAAACAGAGATTAAACAAGTTTAAAAAAAATTCTTTTAGCCAATATATATGTTATGAATAATGTGGCTAAAAGAAATAGAAATCCTTTTAATCAAATAGAATATAGAATGTAAACTTGATCAAAGGAAATAACTTGAAATTGATTATCTAAAATCTTAGCACTTGGGCTTTATAGAGATCAATATTCAAGACTTGATCTTTGAAAGAATATAGATGAGAAAGCACAAAGATCAAAAAGAAAAACTTGAACTTTGCATCTCTAAAAATAAAAGCTTTAAGCTTTGGAGATCAAATGCAAGTTGGTCTTAGGCCAATAAATAAAATCAACAAAAGAATTTTCAGCACAGAAAATTAGAACAAGGCCTAAAAGACTTTTAAATAAAATAGGAGAGCTTTGAGAACTTTGAGCAAATAATTCAGATGAGAAATTTTT
This sequence comes from Scilla litardierei, assembly GCA_030789695.1. Taxonomy (NCBI): domain Eukaryota; kingdom Viridiplantae; phylum Streptophyta; class Magnoliopsida; order Asparagales; family Asparagaceae; genus Scilla; species Scilla litardierei. Next base: position 32,472,880 of record CM061133.1, read on the forward strand.
CTTGTATCAAATCCAAGCTCAATACCTCTATTTAAAAGGATGAAAAGTCATTTCAAAAAAATTTGAAATTTGAAATTTGAAATTCAAATAATTTCCAAATATGTTTGCATTTGAAATTTGAAATTTGAAATTTGAAATTTGAAATTCAAATTATTTCCAAAATATTTTTCCAACATTTATAAGCATTTAAACAAGGAGACTTTTGAAAAATAATTTCAAATTCATTTATATGCAACAATTAAAACGATTTTGAAAATCTAACCGTTTAACCCATATGCTGGAATGTCTTCTGGTAGTCGACTCCCAGTATGATGGTAGTCGACTCCCAGAGCCATTTCCAGTATGGGCTTTTGGGCTCGAAAACTTAGGAAAAAAATATTTAAAAACATTTTTGGCATAATCCTAAGTGTGTGTATGGGCTTAATCAAATTGCCTTAACAAATTCCTAAGACTCAAATAAAAGCCAAAATTACATATAACATTTAAGCATGCAATTCTTCTTGTTGGCTTCATTTGGACTTGACTTGATTTGCTCCTTGCACATTTGAGCTCCTATCATTCATAGCTCTCATTTGTGCAATGCATCTTTGCTTCATACGCTATTATTAAAAATACATTTCCTGCACACAAACTCGATGAAAATATTAGTAGCATAATATGTTGCTCATCATCAAAATAACCACGGGGTGGAGACTCGATTTCCAACAAATGCTTCACTTTTGTGGGATATCAAATAGATATGTCCGAATCGGGTGAAGTCATCAATAAAAGTGATGAAGTAGGACTTCCCGCGTCTTATCTTGACATTCATCGGACTTCATATGTCCGAATGGATGAGCTGTAATGGAACCTCGGCCCTTGTGCCGGTTCCAAACGACGTGCGACAAGATTTCCCTACAAGGCAATGTTCGCAAGTCGACAATTCGACCTTTGAAACATTGGACAGAAGGCCACGTTTGGCAAGTCTATCCATTCGTGTTGGTCAAATGTGACCAAGCCTTGCATGCTAACAAATTACATCTGAATCATAATTTGATGAATTTGCAACAAGGAAATTTTCATTATAAAATGAGGAATCATACATTGTATTTAATACAACAAATTCTTTGAAAACAAACCCAGAACCAATTAAAGAATTATTACAAGACAAGTCCACTTTACAACTATGAAAGAACCAACTATAACCAAGACCCATTAAAACGACCACAGATATAATATTCCTTCGAATATCCGGACCGAAGAGAACATCATGAAGTTGGATATTGTGGCCGTTGTCCAAGACGAGCTTGCACGTCCCAACGCCTTTCACTTCAACACGTGTGTTGTTTCCTACATAGATCCACTTCGTTCCTTGGGGTATCTGGTGATACTCCACGAAGGACTGTCTGTCCCTTGCTATGTGGTCGGTGGCACCTGAATCAATTATCCAAAAAGGATTAGATTCTACAAGAAATATTGAACTAGAAACACATATGTAACTAGTATTATTACAAGTTACCTCGTCACCTCCACTCGTACATGAACGAGCATAGTGACCTAACTTGTTGCACTTGAAACACTTGATCTTCTTCAAGTCCTTCTTCTTGTGCCTTTTCTTGTGCCCACCCTTATGTTTGGGTTTCTTGGTAGACTTCGGTTGCTTATTACGTTCATTAGTAAACTTCGAACGATTTTTCTGTTTCTTTCTCCCGTGTGAGGAACTAGCAACCATGTGTACTTCTGCACTTGGCTTGGCGGCCGCAAGCCGCTCTTCCTCTAACTCGAGGTGCTTAGAAACATCGCTGAAGTTTTTGATGCTCTCATTATGAGTGAGATGCATCTTCATTTGGTCCCACCCATTTGGTAGGGAACGTATGACTTCTTGGATCTGTTGCTCATCAGTGAGCACATGACCTGCATCTTTTAACTCTGAGATGAGATTCGCCATATGTCGCAGATGCTTCCCCATGGAATGATCTGGACGTTTCTTGTACGAATCGAATCTTATAGTTAAAGAACGAAGTTTGGACACCGAGGTGCCACCAAACTTCTCCTCTAGCTTGGACCATATATCCATGGCTAGGTCATGCTCTTGGAAGATGCGCATTATGTCATCGGCCATACTGGACAATAACGTAATGCGAGCAATCTTGTTCTTCCGAGACCAAGCATCAAAAGCTTCCGTGTCTCTTCTGTGTTGGGCCGTAGTGCCCAACTCTGGTTCAATCATTATGCTCTTCAGAGTTTCGAGCACATCTTGCTCCTCTAGAACATATTGTATTTTCATGGACCATAGTTTGTAATTATCGCCGTTGAGTTTTTCACATTTGTTCAACTTAGCGACGATGTTCTTAGCGGCGGAAGACATTTTAGCTTTAAAATGCTGCAAAAGACATAAAACGAAGGTTCGATCAAAAACATTGCATAAATTTCATATTTATAGTCATTATTTTAGACATTTTCATAATTCAGCAGTCTCGACCAGCGGACCGACCAGGGGAATGGCTAGTCCATGGTTCACTACCCCCAGACAGAGCCGAGATGTCCCACAAACTAGTCCAAAAGACCACTGGCCGAATCATGATCCATTGAGACGCTGAATCAATCGAATGTGGAAATTTCAGACTAGTTTAATATCACTCCCACTTGGAAAATCCCACTTGGAATGATATTATTATATTTGATAAGTTACTTTCGAAAAATATTGAAGATGTTGTTCTAGAATCGGAAAAGTCATTACGATCCCAATCACCATCTAGAACAACTTTCAATATTTCCCCATCACTTTATCAAATAACAGTACTCTTATAATACTTTGCAGCGGAAAAGCGTTTTTGAAAAACGTATTTTGAAAACGTATTTTTCAAACGTATTTTGCAAACGTATTTTACAGCGGGAGGTGTTGGCCTGCACCGGCTATTGCCGGGGTCGACCTGTGGCCACGCCAAGGCCCGATTCCCCCTTTTGTGGGGTTTTGTCGTATGCAATTGTCGCCGGTCACGTATGGGCCAGCCATGCAGGTGGCCGGGGCCGAAACCGACGGCACCGTAGGGCTCCTCGGCGTGGCCATGTCCCGTCGGCCAGGGCCTCTGCCCTGGCCGAGGCCGGCCAGGGCCGGCCAGGGGTTCCTGGTTGGTCGGCCAGGGCCTCTGCCCTGGCTGGCCAGGGGCCCTGGCCCCTCGGCCAGGGCCTCTGCCCTGGCCGAGGCCGGCCAGGGCCGGCCAGGGCCCGAGGCCCTGGCAGGGGCCAGGGCGCCTGGCCCTGGCCCGAGGCCAGGGCGCCGGCCCTGGCCCGAGGCCAGGGCGCCGGCCCTGGCCCGAGGCCAGGGCGCCGGCCCTGGCCCGAGGCCAGGGCGCCGGCCCTGGCCCGAGGCCAGGGCGCCAGCCCTGGCCTCTGCCAGGGCCGGCCATGGCCCTGGCCGAGGCCAGGCCTGCCTTTATGCATGCCGGCCATGGCCCCTTGGCCATGGCCGGCCTCCCCTTCCTTGGGGTCTGGTTTGCACACCCCCCCTCCCAGAGGGGGGGTCTTGGTTGTCATTGGCCGTAGCCAACCCCCTCCTCATGGGGAGGGGGGTACATAGCCTCCATGGCCCATATGGCCATGGCGATCATGCACCAAAGAGGTCATCTTCTCCGTTGAGAATAACTACTATCTTCTCCGATGAGACACCCGTTCATAGAGAAAGTAGTTATGTTTCAATGTCCGTGTGCCAAAAAAATAACATACCTTCACGACCGCAAACTTCACGCTCCACATGAAGAGAGTTCACATTCCCTATTGAATGGAGACTCAGCATCCATGAAGAGTGCGAGTTTGGCGAGATGAACGGTCAGTTCTTCCCGTCACGGAGAGTTCCTGCCATATCTGTAATGACAGAAGACCCTAACGTGAAAAGAACAACTGCTGCGATTCTCTCCGTCACGATGCGCTCCTACCATATCCATAATGGTAGGAAACTCATTCGTGAAAAAGACAACGCCTCGTTCATCGGTGAGACCGGAGCGAACCCGTATGGCTCTGATACCAATGTAGGAACTCGTCGAGCGAGGATGGAGGATCGAAAGAGAACTTATGTTAGCGTATGCAGCGCTGTAGTCTCTGAACTTTGCCCTCGGATTCGCCACAACGGTCAGTACTTCACAGAGGATCGAAGCAGAGTTTCCACCGTCTAAATCTCTATTTAGAAGAAGAACAAAATGGAAGGGAGAAGAGGAAAAGTTTTGCCTTATGCAAACTTATGGCATGAAGGATTAGCCTCAAAAGCCTTACCCTTGGGTCCTATTTATAGGCTTTAGGGGTAGTTATTGTAGGAAATAACTACATATAAGCTTATTAGCCTATATTAGCCCTTTTATTTATCCTCTTCTTCATTCACTTATCAAGTGCCTTTATGCACTTATAAAGTGACTTTTTCCACTTATCGAGTGGTCCTTTTCACACGAGAAGAGGTTCCCTTCATGCACGCTTTTGTGCACGCGACATCTGAGGTCCATAGACCCTCATACATCCCCTCATGGGTGTATATATGTCATCCATATCCAACAAGATCTATCTGCACTCTCCGCATCACTCGTTTCAGTACACTCTTTCCACTGTATACTTTACATACCGACTTACGTTGTTAGACTGCTTGCACGATGCCCCCACGCGGAGCTAGGCCGGGTAACGATGACACCACCTCTAGGCCAACTCGACACCCCCATCATACACGCTCCCCTTCATGGGCGCCTAATGTTGGTGAAACACCAAATTCCGCCCCTACTCCCATCCCTACTCCCATCCCTACCGACCGTCTGTACCTCAACCTGCAGTGTATGACGTAAACTTCAGGGACGAGGAGTAGGGCGACCGGTTCGTCGCTCTGCTCCTCCTTGCCAGACACGGCGACGAGACCTCTCTACAATCTGCTGAGCAGGGCCTTTTCTTCCTGCTAGATGTTCTCAGACGTCAGCGGACCGACACACTTGTCGAGCCACAGCCCGCTGACACAGTTTCTGTTCCACAGCAGGGGGACCCACAACCGCCCATAAAGGGTGGTGCCCCTGCTTAATGCTGTCCCTCCACCACTTTTTGTTCATGTCCTTCCCTCATCCTATTTTGTACACATCTGTCTTTTCGGGGCCTTACTCTTACACAGCTTGGGGGAGGACCCACCATGAATCATTCCATGCATTTGCATCATCACTTTATCCTTGCATCATATCACTTTTTCTTTCGTTAGCACATTTTTATTTTCCATTCACTTGTTCTATCCTTAACCACCCATCCACCCTAGCGTCATTTCCCGCATGCCAGCCTGTTCTCAACAGTGAGGACACTGCTGTGTTTAGCTTGAGGGATGAGCGCTATCGCTTTATTTTTATTTTTTTACTTTTTTTCTTTCTTTCATTTTGCACCCTTTTTACTTTACTTTTCCACCCATTTTCCACCTTCCATCTTTTTTCTCATTTGCATCACGTTTTCCACTTTTTGCCATGCATGCATGCTTGTTTTCATTTTCTTACTTTCTCCGCTCTCCCCCTTTTAGCTAGAATTGTTCTACACGATAATATACTCATAGCCCTCAGTAGCTACTCATTATGCTTATATCTGTTGACATGCTATTCAGAGTAGTCTCAGTCTTACTATTTATATGCTTGCATATTCTCTTGCTGATCTTTCTAATTTAATGACTGATATGAATTGAAATTGAATGCATGAAATAGTATCTAGTACGTTCTTTGTTGGGTAATGCACCTAGGTTCACGCATCATTAGAATATCTGGAGCACCTGTTTGTTATCTTATCCACTTTTGTTTGCATGCCTCATATTATTGTGATTTATACCTCATGCTTTCACTATTCGCTGAGATGAATGAAAATATCCATGCCAGTTATGAGTTTAGTTAGAGTATTATCCTATTGAACCGTTGTGCACATCTGATGAGTGAACCGAGTGATATATTATCTTCCTTCTCCACATATCTTTATGATTCTATACTTATCATTTGGTTTCATCCCCTACAGCTACTTCTACTGCACCTACTTCCCAAAAATCCCAAAAGAAAAAGATAGCTTCCAAATTCTCAAAAAAAAAAGAAAAGAAAAAAGAAGAAAAACAAAAAAAAAGAAGGAAGGAAAATTGATTCCTATCTCTTTATTAGAAGCTACTACAACTACTTGAGAAAAGACAAACCTATTCCTAGATGCGACGCCTCAAGCTAAGCTTGGGGGGTGAGCCACTTGATTATATTAGTGAGTATGACATTAGAGTGGAGGTGGTGCACAATGGGGAGATTTGATAATGCTTAAACTTTACACAATATTTTAGCTTTGGAGATTTTTCATGATTTGGAGTGAATATTTGAATAGCATGACCTCTTTCCATTCTCCATTGCATGTTGGTGTGATTTCTTTTGTTCTTCACTTATATCTATTGATTGAAAAGTACATTGCCAACTCTTTTTATACTAGACTCTATAGATTGCATGAAATTGATATGAGTTGACGGCATGATTTTAGAGGATCCCTATTTTTGCCTTTATTGCATGCTAGCCATATGATTAGTACGACTTGAAAATATTATTAGCATGTGATTTATTATTCGAATCGTCGTGATATGCTGCTTAGGCTTGAGATCTGATTGAACATTTTAGCACCCCTTTCCATCTCTTATTTATTTTATTTTATTTTATTATCGCCCGATATGCCTAGTATTCATCTTCCTTGAGGACGAGTAAGAGGTAAGCTTGGGGGATTTTGATGTGTCCATATTTTCTATCTTTTCATAGCATCATTTCATTGCATTTCAGGTCATATCCGCATCCAAATCCTGTATTTTCATACGATACTATACTTCTAACGCTATATTCGAGTTTCGTAGAGTTTTGTGGATTTTTAGGGATTTTGCAGCGATTCGGAGCCATTTTGGGATATGGACACATCCAGCACGTCTGTGATACTGTTGGCGAGGCTCTACAGGAGTTCACTGAGGTTCGAAAGCATATGGAAGGAGAAGAGGAGAAGCTAGCGAGAGAAAGGATTCAAAAGCCCGAGCAGTTTTCCCAAGCGACTCGACCCGAGTAGCACAAGCTACTCGATCGAGCTGACACACGAGAAGAATATGCGCATCCTACTCGACCGAGCAGAATGACGACTCGGCCCGAGACGATCCAGTCTTCGAGCTCCCTCCCATCAACATCCTGCTCGACCGAGTAGGACCTACTCGACCTAAGCAGGCAGAGAGATGTTTTGGAGAAGAATAGTTGATCCTTTAACGACTCGACCGAGCAAGGCCTACTCGACCCGAGCAGGCAGAGCGACACTTTGGAAGGAGAGCTCCGACCTACTGACAGCTCGATCGAGCAGGCGAGCTACTCGACCGAGTAGCTCGGATCCCTTCTTTTAAGCAAGGAGTAGCTAGGAGCAGCTAAGGTACCTGCTCGACCGAGCAGGTGCCTACTCGACCGAGCAGCCGACTCGGTCGGCGACGTGTAGGCCGCAAACTTCCAGATTTTCAGATTTTTTTCTGGGGGCCCATCCTCTATGTATTTAAGGGATTTTTCCTGATGTTTTAGTAAGCTTTTTCTTAGTGAGTTTTTAGTTTTTAATTAATTGAGAGAGGAGATTTGAAATTTGTTGTTTTTAGATCTAGATCTAGATCTAGTGTTAGGCATTGAGCCGTTTCTTGAGAAAGATCAATTTTTCTTGTCTCTTACACCTTAGAATCTGTTGGAACTCGTTTATTTCTTATTGGTTATCGCTCTTTCTCAGTTTTGGTACGTAAAATTATCATCTCTAGCTCGATTTAATTGCTACAATGTTTTCTATGGTGAAAAGTGTATTTTTATTTGTTATAATTGCTATGTGTGAATAGTCTTCTCTAGGGCTGATGGGTTGGCCCTAAGATTCTAGGAAAGAGATGTAGATCTGGATTTCTAGGTTGAATTGGGAATACAAGGGGAGTATTTGGTTGATCCATCTAAATCTCTAGGAGAACTCGTACTGAGATCATGCCCACGGTCTGTGGAATTGATTAGCTTAAGGAGCATCCTTGGGATTTAATTAGAGAGTTAGTGGATCCAACCAAGGCTCGTGACCATGCCTGGCTCGTGTCTTGTGGGGATCCACCGACGAACTATATTACTACATTGACAGCTACCGCCATTGCATCAATGAGAGCCACCGAAGTACCCCGAAGCTCTAACCCACGAGAGTGGTATGAGCTGAGAGATCAACCCCCATAAACCCAACGCAACGTAAGAATCCTATTCTAACATCAACCTCTGACGGTCCTAGCGGTGATCCCTGAGGCCTAGCTTCTTTATTTTGAACCAACAACAACATCAAACAGACAATCCCCCAATCGACTGCTATCTCATTTTGAGATCTAGAAATAAGCTGAGACTCCAATACACTGTCGCTGTCCATGTGGGATTCGACAACCTTTTATACTGTAATTTGACACCGTCTGCTTGCGGATAGAACCCAGAGTTGACACCTGGGGACCATACTGCGCCTGGCGACTGTGACACTGCCAGGTGAATTTTAGGTGTAAGTTCGGGGTGCGTCAAGTTTTTGGCGACGTTGCCGGGGACTGTTACAGTGTATGTCAGTTTATTTTTATTTTGAAGAATCTGCTAGCAACTTTACTCATTTCCTATCTTCAACCCTTTTTATTCTCTTTTATTGTTATCTTGCTACTAACACCTCTCTCCAGTCAGTAATCATACTTAAGAAATCAGACACGATGGAGATGGTGATGCAAGTACAATGGACCAGTGAATCTGACAGTGACTAGGATGAGATTAGCTTTTCTCTGTATCATCTACATGGTCTCCAGGACTCGCGCATGGATGAAGCCATGATCGAATGTGCAGCTAGAGAATTGATTGATGCAGTTCCGTTTATCGGATCAGGGACCTATGTGGCAGGTAATGTAAATCAACAAATAGTCATGGATCATATAATGAACAAGGTTTCTGATGCAGGTACCTTTGCTCGTTTAATTTTTTACGCTAATTGTTGCAGGTGCTGAATTTGTTGTCCACGCCGAATTTTTTTACGCGAATTTGTTGTTCCACACCGAATTTGTTGTTTCGTGGTTAAAGGCGTCTGCACCGAATTTTTTGTTCCGTGCCTAAGGCACATGTGCCACTAAATATTTTTGCGCTAATTTGTGGTTCTTTTACATTTTGGCTATGAACTAATTTTTTTGGAAACAAAGATTTCGCGGGGAAAAATCTTAGGTGAAACATGCCTGCGAGCACGGGTTATGACTATTCTTCTATAAATAGCCAAGTAATTCTTCGATAAAAGATGCGAAATATAGCTACATTATTTTAATGGCATACATTGTTGTTTTCTGTTATTCAAATCCCATGGAGCAGGTTTCCCTGGTGACTCGGTCGAGTAGGAGGCTACTCGGTCGGGCAGCAAGCTCCTTGATCGAGCAGCATAAAGACTCTGACAGTCCGAGCAGGCAGAGAGTTTGGGGATGTTTTCCCTTTGGCTCGGGTGACTCCTACTCGGTCGAGTAGGAGGCTACTTGGTCGAGCAGCAAGCTGCTCGATCGAGCAGTTGGAAGGCTTTGTTTGCCCAAGCAGCACGAGGGCATGCCATATGAAGAGAGATAATGACACTCGGGCCGAGTAGCAAGGCTACTCGACCGACTCGACTCGACTCCACCCAGCGACGATTTTAGGGCATGTCATCTCGACTGAGCAGGCCGAGCTGACAGCCAACTCGGGCCATGTCAGCGCGGGCCCATGCGCAAAAATGAGCGGCCTGGATGTATTTTTCCTATTGTTTTGGGTTTCTTCTTAAACCCAACTATTGTTTTAGATTAGATCAAGCCTCTTTTCAGATTGAGAGAGTTTTGGAGAGCCTCTTGCTACCCCATTGGAGATTGGAAAGAGTTTTAGGGTTTGTCTTCTTAAATGAAAGGTTTGGGTTTTCCTTCTCTTCTTCTTACATTGATTTCTTCCTCTTGAGTGGGGGCTTGTTCTGTTTGACAAGTTATTACTCATGCGTGAGGAAGCAAGTTTTGTAACCCTAATTATTTGGATCTCTCTACTAGTAGAATCGTCTCAGATCGGATTGCTGGATGTAGGTTGTTTACAACCAAACCATGGTAAATTCTTTTGTGTCTACGATTGATTTATTTGTTGATGTGATTCGTTTGCTACTTTTTATTGCATGGTCATTTGGAAATTTTGTTGGGTCTTTGGGATTAGATTTTTGCTAGATGTATATTCCAGATCCGTTTATTAGGGTTGGTTTCTGCATTGATCCGAAGGTGTTTTGGATTTCACCCCCAACAAGTGGTATTGGAGCTTGTGGTTTTATTGCAAAGGAAGTTAGTGGCAAAGGAAAGATGGTGTCTTTGGCAACTTTGAACATTGAGAAGTTCACCGGCCGTAATGATTTTCGGATTTGGTAGATGAATGTGAAGAATGTTCTTATACAGACGGGGTGTTACCAGATCGTATTCGATGTCTTGAATATCGATAAGGAGGTGACTGCATCTGCTAGAGCGGAGATGGAGAGGAAAACGTACAGCGTGATTCAGTTGTCGTTATCAGATAATGTTCTGAGGGAAGTCCTAGATGAGGCAACGACATCTGATATGTGGAAGAAGCTTGAGGGACTATATATGAAGAAATCATTCATGATTCGCCTATATTTGCTTCAGCATCTGTATACTCTCAAGATGAAGTCTGGTTCAGCGGTGAAGGATCACATGGATGAATTGAACAGGATTGTGCTGGAGTTGCGTGGTATGGATGTGAAAATTGAAGATGAGCAGCAAGCGGTTATCTTGTTGTGCTCATTTCCTGAAGAGTATAATCAGTTTGATTGGTCGATGATTTACAACCGGACTACTCTCACCGTGGAAGAGGTGAAGGCGACGCTTCACATGGAACAATTATGTGGAAAGGTTCAAGGTAGAGATCATGTGAGTAACCGCGAGGATGCATTGCACGTGAGGGGTCGACAGGAAAGGAGATGAGGCTTCAGGAAGAATAATGACCGCTCCAAGTCTAGACACTCGCAGGATAGTATGCGAACATCACATGCTACAATTGCCACAAGAAGGGTCACTATTCGAATCATTGTCCTATCAAGAATAGGAAGAAAGGAAAGGAAACCGAGAAGGATTCCGGTTCGGCATCTTTAGGGATTGATGGTGAGTAGGTTCATGATGAAGGTAGATATACCGAGTTTTTTGCTACAGGGATTGCAGGTGATGCCAACATTGCATGGCTCATGGACAATGAATGCGCGTATCATATGACTCCTCATAGGAGTTGGTTCGCGACATACCGTTCCAAGCAAGATGGAGGATCAATCCTCATGGGGAATAATGTAGTGTGTGGAACTGCAGGCATTGAAACCGTTTGTATAAAGCATGAGACATAGTGCGTACACTTGCCGATGTGAGGCATGTCCCAGATTTACGGAAGAGCCTAATCTCCATAGGCGTATTAGACAATGCCGGATGTAAGTCGGTCTTTGAAAAAGACCAACTTCGAGTTTCGAAAGGAGCCATGGTCGTGATGAAGGGAAGGAAAGTGGAAAACTTATATGCCCTTCAAGGTACCACAGTTGAAGGTGAAGCAGAGTAAGCACTACGAGCACAGCCTCCGGAGATTCGACCAAGTTATGACATTATCATTTGGGTCATCTATGTGACAAAAATCTTGATGTACTCCGAAGAAGAAAACTAATTGAAGCCTCGAATGAGAGTGTAGAATTCTGCAAATCTTGTGTGTACGGTAAGAAGACAAAGCTACAGTTTAACACGGGGAAGCATACTAGCAACGGACCACTTGACTATGTACATAGAGATGTGTGGGGACCATGCCCAGAGCTGTCAAGAGGGGGAGCTAAGTATTTTTTCTTGTTTATTGATAACTACCCTTGCAAAGTCTGGATGTAATTAATGAATTCAAAAGACAAGACTTTTGATATGTTTCGAGAGTGAAAGACCATGGTGGAGAAGCAAACCGGAATGCACGTGAAGGTGCTTAGATCTGACAATGGAGGCGAGTTTACCTCAAGGGAGTTTAGAAATTTCTGCAAACTCCATGGGAACCGCAGACACTTTAGTACATCTGGTGATCCGCAGTCAAATGGTGTGGTGGAGCAGATGAATTGGACATTGTCGGAGAGAGTGCGTTGTTTGAGGCACTCAGCCGGTTTGGGAAAGGAATTCCGGGGAGAGATTCTCTCAACTGTTGTGCACATTGTGAACAGAGTTCCTTCAGTAACGATTGGCTACAAGATCCATGAGGAGATGTGGAGTGGTGAAGCTGGAGATTACTCGTACTTGTGCATCGTAGGTTGCCGGGCATACGTGCATGAGAGAGGCAACAAGTTGGATCCAAGAGCAAAGAAGTGTGTCTTTCTTGGATATGGCCACGGCGTCAAGGGATATTGTTTATGGGATCCAAAGGGTCAGAAAGCGATAGTGAGCCGACATGTCACTTTTGATGAGGATGCAATGCTCAGGGCAGAGCATTCTCACTCAAAAGATGACACGTCTGCAGAGGAGATTTCACCGGAGAGGGTTAGTCTTCCGGTCCAGCCCACCCAGCGACCAGGCAAAGAGTTGATGGTCGATGATCCAGCTAAGGGAGATGATGGGTACATGCTGAGGACCATGTGTAGACATCCAGTACATCTCAGGTAAGCGTTGACACTTATGCAGGTGTTGATGGAACGTGGAGATCGAAGAGGGTGAAGAAAGCGCCAGAAATATTAGGAGCATGGGATTATGCGGGATATTCTTTCGATGATATGTCGGCTTATGCACTCAACCTAGAGCACGAGGAGCCAGTAACTTATGGTGGAGCCGTTGTCTCTGAAGATGCGGTACAATGGCAAGGAGCTATAGAGGAGGAGATGGAGTCGCTTCACCGGAACGACACTTGGGACTTGGTACCGATACCTAGCGAGAAACGTGCCATTGGTTATCGGTGGATATACAAGGTCAAAGAAAAGTTCAACTCAAGATGGAAACAATGTCAGGTACAAGGAAAGGTTGGTTGCCAAGGGATTTTCACAACGGAAGGGTGAAGACTACAACGAGATATTCTCACCAGTTGTATGACACACGTCCATTCGTGTGTTATTGGCGCTAGTTGCTAGCATGGACATGGAGCTGGAGCAACTCGATATGAAGACCGTCTGTCTGCATGGAGATCTTGATGAGGAAATCTATATGCAGCAGCCTGAAGGATTCAGAGTTGAAGGAAAACAGGCTTTGGTGTGCAGGTTGAAGAAATCGTTGTATGTGTTGAAGCAGTCACCTAGGCAGTGGCACAAACAATTCAATAGCTTCATGATGAGAGTAGGCTTCGAAAGGAGCATCAAGAATCAATGTGTATATGTTCGCACACTGAGAATGGCTTGAAGATTTATTTGTTACTCTATGTAGATGATATGCTAATTGCTTCTAATAGCATGTCGGAGGTGAATAAGCTGAAGGAGAAGCTAGGACAAGAATTCGACATGAAGGATTTGGGGCCTGCAAAGAAGATTCTCGGAATGGAGATTATTAGAAATCGAAAGAAGCATGAGCTTAGATTATCACAGAAGGGGTATATTTAGAAGGTACTAGCCAGGTTTTGGATGGATAGTGCGAAGCCTGTGACAACACCTTTGGGAGCTCATTTTTAGCTGTCGGCGAGTCAGTCGCCAAGCACCGATGAGGAGAAGACTTACATGTCTCAGGTGCCATATGCAAGTGCAGTGGAAAGTTTGATGTATGCGATGATTTGCACGCGTCCAGATATTGCACAGGCGTCGGAGTGGTTAGCAGATACATGGCTAATCCTGGCAAGAAGCATTGACAGGCCGTCAAGTGGATTCTGAGATATCTGCAAGGCACGACGAGTATCGGGATCCTCTATGGGAGAGGAGACAGAAAGGTGCTGACAGGTTACTGCGATAGCGACTACACGGGTGATAGAGACTGGCGAGGATCTACCACGGGGTATGTGTTCAGTTTGGACACTGCCTCGGTATCGTGGAGGTCGGTCTTACAGTCTGTGGTTGCGCTATCAACCACAGAGGCCGAGTTGATTGCAACAGTGGAAGCTGTGAAGAGGCCAAGTATTTGAGGAGTATGCTGAGAGATTTGGGGGTGTCGCAGAGTTCGTCACATGTGCATTGTGACTGCCAGAGTGGCATTCATCTGACGAAGCACCAGGCATACAGTTCGAGGACGAAGCATATTGAGGTGTGTGATTCCTTTCTTGAGTTGGAGAATAAGGAGATAGTGCTTCAGAATATCCCAACTGATTTGAACCCTGCAGACATGTTTACCAAGCCAGTTTCCACCGTCAAGCACCAGGTTTGCATGGAGCTGATTTCTTTGTAGGCTTATGTGGCACCAGAGGGCGCATTTTCTGAGAAGATGATTCTAGAGAGAGGGTCATGGCACGCAGCGTGGAGGTGCAGATTTCATTGGTGATGAGATTTGAATCAAGGTAGAGTGTTTTTTTCTGTGATTCAAATCCCATGGAACAGGTTTCCCAGGTGACTCGGTCAAGTAGCAAGCTCCTCGACCGAGCAGCATGAAGACTCTGACAGTCCGAGCAGGCAGAGAGTTTGGGGATGTTTTCCCTTTGGCTCGGGTGACTCCTACTCGATCGAGTAGGAGGCTACTCGATCGAGCATCAAGTTGCTCGACCGAGCAGTTGGAAGGCTTTGTTTGCCCGAGCAGCCCGAGGGCATGCCGTATGAAGAGGGATACTAACACTCGGGCCGAGTAGCAAGGCTACTCGACCGAGTCGACTGAACTACACCCAGCGATGATTTTAGGGCATGTCAGCTCGACCGAGCAGGCCGAGCTGACAGTCGACTCGGGCCGAGTCAGCGTGGGCCCATGCGTGGAAATGAGCGGCCTGGATGTGTTTTTCCTATTGTTTTGAGTTTCTACTTAAACCTAACCATTGTTTTAGATTAGGTCAAGCCTCTTTTCAGATTGAGAGAGTTTTGGAGAGTATCTTGCTATCCCATTGGAGATTGGAGAGAGTTTTAGGGTTTGTGTTCTTGAGAGAAAGGTTTGGTTTTTCCTTCTCTTCTTCTTCCATTGATTTCTTCCTCTTGAGTGGATTCGTGGGGGCTTGTTCCGTTTGACAAGTTATTACTCACGCGTGAGGGAGCGATTTTTGTAACCATAATTGTTTGGATCTCTCTACTAATGGAATCGTCTCGGATCATATTGCTGGATGTAAGTTGTTTACAACCGAACCAGGGCAAACTCTCTTGTGTCTGCGATTGATTTATTTTTTGTTGTGATTCGTTTGCTACTATCTATTACAAGGTCATTTGGGAATTTTGTTGGGTCATTGGGATTAGATTTTTGCTAGCTCTATATTCCTGATCGGTTTATTAGGGTTGGTTTCCGCATTGATCCCAATATGATTTGGAGTTCACCCCAAGAAGTGGTATCAAAGCTTGTGGTTTCCTTGCATAGGAAGTTAGTAGCGAAGGAAAGATGGTTTCTTTAGCAACATTGAACATTGAGAAGTTCATTGGCCAGAATGATTTTCAGATTTGGCAGACGAAGGTGAAGAATGTTCTTACGCAGACGGGGTGTTACCAGATCGTATTCGATGTCTCGAATATCGATAAAGAGGTGATTGCATCCGCTAGAGCGGAGATGGAGAGGAAGACGTGCAACGTGATTCAGTTGTAATTATCAAATAATGTTCTGAGAGAAGTCCTAGATGAGGCTACGGCATCTGATATATGGAAGAAGCTTGAGGGACTATACATGAAGAAATCCTTCACGAGTTGTCTATATTTGCTTCAGCAGCTGTATACTCTCAAGATGAAGTCTGGATCAGCGGTGAAGGATCACATGGATGAATTAAATAGTATTGTGCGGGAGTTACGTGGTATGGATGTGAAGATTGAAGATGAGCTGCAAGCGGTTATCTTGTTGTGCTCATTACCTGAAAAGTATCATCAGTTTGTTCGGTCGATGACTTACAACCGGACTACTCTCACCGTGGAAGAGGTGAAGGCGGCGCTTCACACGGAGCAACTATGTGGCAAGGTTCAAGGTAGAGATCATGTGAGTAATCGCGAGGAGGCATTGCATGTGAGGGGTTGACAGGAAAGGAGAGGAGGCTTCAAGAAGAATAATGACCGCTCCAAGTCGAGACACTCGTAGGATAGGTTTGCGAACATCACTTGCTATAATTTCCACAAGAAGGGTCATTATTCGAACCATTGTCCTATCAAGAATAGGAAGAAAGGAAAGGAAACCGAGAAGTATTCCGTTTCGGCATCTTGAAGGATTGATGGTGAGCAGGTTCATGATGTAGGTAGAGATACCGAGATTTTTACTGCGGGGATTGCAGGTGATGTCAACATGACATGGCTCATGGACAGTGGATGCTCGTATCATATGACTCCTCATAGGAGTTGGTTCGCGACATACCGTTCCAAGCAAGATGGAGGCTCAATCCTCATGGGGAACAATGCAGTGTGTACAACGACGGGTATTAGAACAGTTCGAATAAAGATGCATGATAGCATAGTGCATACACTTGCCGATGTGAGGCATGTCCCAGATTTGCGGAAGAGCCTGATCTCCATAGGCATATTAGACAATGCCGAATGTAAGTCGACCATTGAAAAAGACCAACTTCGTGTTTCGAAAGGAGCCATGGTTGTGATGAAGGAAAAGAAGGTTGGAAACGTATATGCCCCTCAAGGTACCACAGTTGAAGGTGAAGTAGACATAAGCACTACGAGCACAGTCTCCGAAGATTCGGCCAAGTTACGGCATTATCGTTTGGGTCATCCATGTGACAAAACGCTTGATGTACTCCGAAAAAGAAAACTAATTGAAGCCTCGAATGAGAGTGTAGAATTCTGCTAATCATGTGTGTACGGTAAGAAAACAAAGCTGCAGTTTAACACGGGGAAGTATACTAGCAAAGGACCATTTGACTATGTACACACAGATGTGTGGGGACCGTGCCCAGAGCCGTCAAGAGGAGGAGCTAAGTATTTTTGTCTTGTTTATTGATGACTACTCTCGCAAAATCTGGATGTACTTAATGAAGTCAAAGGATCATACTTTTGATATGTTTCGAGAGTGAAAGACCATGGTGGAGAAGCAAACTAGAAGGCACGTGAAGGTGCTTAGATCTGACAATGGAGGTGAGTTTACCTCGATGGAGTTTAGAAATTTCTGCAAACTCCATAGGATCCGCATACACTTTAGCACACCCGGTGATCCGTAGTCGAATGAGCGGATGAATCGGATATTGTTGGAGAAAGTGCGATGTTGAGGCACTCAGCCGGTTTGGGGAAGGAATTCTGGAGAGAGATTCTCTCAACTGCTGTGCACATTGTGAACAGAGTTCCTTCAGTAGTGATTGGCTACAAGATCCCTAAGGAGATGTGGAGTAGTGAAGCTGGAGATTACTCGTACTTACGCATCGTGGGTTGCTTGGCATACGTGCACGAGAGGGGTGACAAGTTGGATCCAAGAGCAAAGAAGTGTATCTTTCTTGGATATGGCCATGGCATCAAGGGATATCGTTTGTGGGATCCAGAGGGTCAAAAAGCGATAGTGAGCCGGTATGTCACTGTTGATGAGGATGCAATGCGCAGGGCAGAGCTTTCTCACTCAAAAGATGACACGTCCGCAGAGGAGATTTCACCAGAGAGGGTTAGTCTTCCGGTCCAGCCCACTCAGCGACCAGGCAAAGAGTTGATGGTCGATGCTCCATTTGAGAGAGATGATGAGGACCATGTGAAGACACCCGGTACATCTCAGGTACGCGTTGACACTTATACAGGTGATGATGGAAACAGAGATCGAAGAGGGTGAAGAAAGCGCCAGATAGATTAGGAGCACAGGATTATGCGGATATTCTTTCGATGATATGGCTGCTTATGCACTCAACCTAGAGCACAGGGAGACATCGACATATGGTGGAGCCGTTGTCTCTGAAGATGTTGTGCAATGGCAAGAAGCTATGGAGGAGGAGATGGAGTCTATTTACCAAAACGACACTTGGGATTTGGTGTCGTTACCTAGCGAGAAGCGTGCCATTGGTTGTCGGTGGATATACAAGGTCAAAGAAAGTTCGACTCAAGATGGGAACAATGTCAGGTACAAGACAAGGTTGGTTGCCAAGGGATTTGCCCAACGGAAGGGTGAAGACTACAACGAGATATTCTCACCGGTTGTGTGACACACGTCCATTCGTATGTTATTGATGCTAGTTGCTAGCATGGACATGGAGTTGGAGCAACTCGATGTGAAGACCGCCTTTTTGCATGGAGATCTTGAAGAGGAAATCTATATGCAGCAGCCTGAAGGGTTCAAAGTTGAAGGGAACCAGACTTTAGTGTGTATGTAGAAGAAATCGTTGTATGGGTTGAATCAGTCACCTGGGTAGTGACATAAACGATTTGATAGCTTCATGATGGGAGTAGGCTTGGAGAGGAGCATCAAGGATCAATGTGTGTATGTTCGCACATTTGAGAATGACTTGAAGATTTATTTGTTGCTCCATGTGGATGACATGATAATTGTGTCTAATAGCATGTCGGAGGTGATGAAGCTGAAAGAGAAGCTAGGGCAAGGATTCGACATGAAGGATTTGGGGCCCGCAAGAAGATTCTCGGAATGGAGATTGTTCGAGATCGAAAGAAGCATGAGCTTAGATTGTCACAGAAGGGGTATATTCAGAAGGTACTAGCCCGGTTTGGGATGGATAGTGCAAAGTCCGTGACAACACCTTTGGAAGCTTATTTTCAGCTGTCGATGAGTCAGTCGTCAAGCACCGATGAGGAGAAGACTTACATGTCTCAGGTGCCATATGCAAGTACAGTGGGAAGTTTGATATATGCAATGGTTTGCACACGTCCAGATATTGCACAGGCCATTGGAGTGGTTAGCAGATACATGGCTAATACTGGCAAGGAGCATTGGCAGGCCGTCAAGTGGATTCTGAGATATCTGTGAGGCACAGCGAGTGTCGGGATCCTCTATGGAAGAGGAGACAGAAAGGTGCTGACAGGTTACTGCGATAGCGACTACGCAGGTGATAGAGACAGGCGACGATCTACCACGTGGTATGTGTTCAGTTTGGACACTGCCGCGGTATCGTAGAGGTCGGTCTTACAGTCTGTGGTTGCGCTATCAACCACAGAAGCCGAGTTGATTGTAGCGATGGAAGCTGTGAAGGAGTCCAAGTACTTGAGGAGTCTGCTGAGAGATTTGCGGTGCCGCAGAGTTTGACACATGTGCATTGTGACATCCAGAGTGTCATTCATTTAGCGAAGCACCAGTATACAGTTCGAGGACGAAGCATATTGAGGTGCATGATTCCTTCCTTGAGTTGGAGAAGAAGGAGATAGAGCTTCTGAAGATCCCAACTGATTTGAACCCCGTAGACATATTTACCAAGCTAGTTCCCGCCGTCAAGCTTCAGGTTTGCATGTCGCTGATTTCCTTGTTGGCTTAGGTGGCGCCAGAGGGCGCGATTTCCGAGATGATGATGACTATAGAGAGAGAGGGTCATGACGTGTAGCGTGGAGGTGCTGGAGTCATTGGTGAGGAGATTTGAATCAAGGTAGAGTATTGTTTTTTGTGATTCAAATCCCATGGAGCAGTTTTTCCAGGTGACTCGGTCGAGTAGGAGGCTACTCGGTCGAGCAGCAAGCTCTCGACCAAGCAGCATGAAGACACTGACAGACCGAGCAGGAAAAGAGTTTGGAGAAGATTTTCCTTTGGCTCGGGTGACTCCTACTCGGTCGAGTAGGAGGCTACTGTTGGAAGGTTTTGTTTACCCGAGCAGCCCGAGGGCATTTCGTTTTAAGAGGGATACTGACAATCGGGCCGAGTAACAAGGCTACTCAACCGAGTCGACTCAACTCCACCAGTAATGTTTTTAGGGCTTGTCAGCTCGACCGAACAGGCTGAGCTGACAGCCGACTCGGGCCGAGCAGCGCGTGGGGCCAACCCAAAAACCGACGTTTGGATTGGGTTTTCTGGGTTTGTTTTGGGTTTCTATTTAAACCTAACTATTGTTTTAGAATAGGTTAAGCATCCTTTTGGATTGAGAGAGTTTTGGAGAGCCTCTTGCTACCACATTGGAGATTGGAGAGAGTTTTAGGATTTGTGTTCTTGAGAGAAAGGTTTGTGTTCTTGAGAGAAAGGTTTGGTTTTTCCTTCTCTTCTTCTTTCATTAATTTCTTCCTATTGAGTGGATTCGTGAGGGCTTGTTCCGATTGACAAGTTATTACTCACGCATGAGAAAGCAAGTTTTGTAACCATAATTGTTTGGATCTCTCTACTAGTGGAATCGTCTCGGATCGGATTGCTGAATATAGGTTGTAAACAACCGAACCAGGGTAAACTCTCTTGTGTCTGTGATTGATTTATTTGTTGCTGTGATTTGTTTGCTACTTTCTATTGCAATGTCATTTGGGAATTTTGTTGGATCATTGGGATTAGATTTTTGCTAGCTCTATATTCCTGATCAGTTTATTCGGGTTGGTTTTTGCATTGATCCTAAGGTGATTTGGGTTTCACCCCAACATATATAATATGGTTCGGCAATGTACCTACATCCACGGAGAGCAACAACAAGAACTTCCACTAACATCAATAATGGATTCAAGAGACACACACTACTTCAAGAACACCACTTCAAGAAAACACTCTCTCACTCTTGTTTGCTTCCTACACACTACAACACTCTCAACTTGGAGCGAACACTCTTCACTCAACTTGGAGAAGATGATACTTGGATGGAATGAGATGCCTATGGAATGAGCAAATGCCCTCTCCTTATATAGGCCTAAGGAGGAACCCTTCACATGCCTTCATCAATGATCCACTAACTCCACCATTACACATTTTCATTACCATCACAATTAATATAGGTCCATGCACATTCTATATTCAATGTGAAAAGACCTCTCAATTTCCCAACTCATGAAAAACCAAAAGAGACAAATAGGCTACATCAATTAGGCTGGAAATATTAACAGTTTCCTATTAGTGATGATAAAAAATATTTGTAGAGGGTGTCCCCAATAAGAGTGTATTGAAAAAAATTTCTTCATTACCCTTTCTTCTTTCATATCCTTAAGCAGACTCCCTTCCTTACGATAAGGTATGATGGGGCCCATCCAGCATAGTTCTTCATTGATTTCCATCTCCTGTTGACTGTGCTTGGGCAGCTTATAACATCTACCATTACCTCTTATCTTGCATTCATTTTTGGACCCATGATAAGTGTTAACAGAGCATTTGTCTTCGTATATCACACATAGGTTTGTATGACCTCCACTTGTTAAAACTTCTACATTAAATTCTTTATGAATGCTTTATATTTTGCAAAGGTTGGGTCCTTGATGTTTAATTCTCCACTTAGCTGACTGACCATGAGCTGGGAATTGACAAATATGCAAGGATGTCAGTTTTAATGGCATATGCCATGTTAAACCCTACTATGACATCATCATACTTTGCTCCATCATATGTTGATTTTGCTTGTTACTGTTTCACAGTATTCGCGATATTAACCAGAGATATCTGATATGCACTAGGGTTACAGTATCCTTCTTTTGTACCCAGGAATTCAACAGCTCATTGTTTGTTTAGAGACATGTTTAGTTAATGATCTTCCGACAATTTTGACACGATAAAATACTTAACAGAAGCCATAGAAGTTCCTTTTTGGCATAACATTACGATATTTCAATAATATTGTGCATCAATATATGCTGATTTAGAGGAAACCTGCCAGCCATATGTCCTTGGATTTTATATAGGTTCATAAGGGCATTAGTCCTCAAAACTCAGCTAAACTAATCTAGCAATAACCACTGTCTGAATGATATTTAACAGCTTTGTGTGACAGTTGCTCAGGTTAGCGCAACTTGTCTAAATGAGTCCACGTACCCGAAATATAATCGATACACAAATGGAAGCACAATAATAGCCACACGAAGGTAAATTCGTTACCTGAATGGTGGCAACGAGACCCAACCTGCGCAAGAAAAACGATAGTACATCAGTAATATTACTATGATATCATAATATCAATGCACAGCTGTGAATTGCTCACTAGTTTTATCATGGAGACTCGGTAATGCACAAACTTCGCCTTTGAAGGGGTCAAGAGATGCATTATTAGGCGATATGAGAAACATTGGAACTACAACAGACTGTAAGATGATCGTGTTTTCCTTGATAGTTGAGAGTTGTAGTTACTCTATTAGATTGAGTTCTGAATTTCTGTTCCTTGAACTTTTGCATGTAGATATCAGTTTTTTAATCCTCTCGCAATTTAAGCAGTATTTGCATAGCTGTTTTTCTAAAAAATTGGAAATCTGATAAATTATTGCATAAG
This sequence comes from Scilla litardierei, assembly GCA_030789695.1. Taxonomy (NCBI): domain Eukaryota; kingdom Viridiplantae; phylum Streptophyta; class Magnoliopsida; order Asparagales; family Asparagaceae; genus Scilla; species Scilla litardierei. The sequence continues at coordinate 32,495,244 of CM061133.1, forward strand.
ATTTATTGGGTAATTATCGGCTTTTCTAACTTTCTTCTCAATGACAGTTTCAAAAAATCTTCAATCCTGAAATTTCTTTCTTTCGCTCACAGATTCAAAAATCTTTAATTCTGAGCTTATTTTCTTTCTATCAGAAAGATTTCAAGAATTTGTGATACCAAACCTTCTGAAACTTCAAGCATAGCATGCATATGGACCGCACTGATAGGTTAACGTGAAACTTCAAGCATGAAAGCATAGCATGCATATGGACCGCACTGACAGGTTACGTGCACACGAACACGAATATGTATATTATGTGATGAAACTAATGGGCCATATGATATATAAGAGATCGCTCTCATATGCGACATATTTTTCTTCACATGGTAAAAGCGGTAAATAGAATGTAAGAGTATTAGAACTGTCGAACCTTGGGAGTCTAAACCTTTCTTACATTGTTTTTTCCTCTATTTATAGTTGGTGACCTATGTTGATAGTGAATTACGGTTCCTCGTGGATTGTGGCGGTATCTTCTCCGGGATTGATGATAACGTCCGCTCATTTACTCGGCCTCCATTAACTACTCACATGCAATCAGCGAAACTCCAATGGTCGAACGAGCTGTTTCTTTGACTGAGTATTTACTCATCCTCACTGACGGGTTTGAGGTTATTGAGCTGAGGTTTAAGACTTCAATTGGGCTTCATTATCTTGACTTAGCTTCATGGGTCGTACCCCTTGTATTAACAATCGTGTTTTTATGGACTAGTTAAACTAAGTAATAGTCATAAAGAATCTTAAATTTTATATTGTCCAAATTCCTCGTGAGATTAACCAAAAATATCATAAGTTAATTAATTGGTCATAATTAAAAAAAAATCTTTTGTAAAGGCTATCAACGAAGTATTTCACATCGTATTATTAGACCTCAAATTCAGTGGATTTTGTATCATTAAAGGAAAATTCCGAGTTTCCCAAAATAGTTTTAAAACTTGAAAATCACCAAATCAATTATATAAGATCGAATGTATAAGTTGGGTTTCCTAATTGGGAGATAGCAGCTCGATTCCGATTCCTAATCAAATCAGAGTTAATTAATAACTTAACAAACCTTGCTCCAGTCCCTCAATCTACATAAACCCCGTGTCGCGTCCATATGTTCGACTTCGAATCTCATTGCCGATCGCTAGAGCAAAACAAAAGATCTCCTAATTTTTCATCCTCCAAAACAATTAAAGCCAGGGTTTTTGCGTGTTCAATCAAAGTTTTCTTGCGCGCTCCGTAGCAACTGCAACATTGATGATGCAGGAAGTCGACGAAGCACCCCAATTTCAGGTGGGCTTTCGATTTCAGCCCAGCCCCGTCGACGTGGTCGAGCATTACCTGCGTCCGAGGGTGGTCCACGGCGTCCGAGCCCCGTCGTATTTGATCCGAGAATTAGACGTGTATCGACACGATCCCTGGGACCTCCCAAATCATCCCTTCAAGTACAGCGACGACACGATGTACTTCTTCAGCCCGAGGCACCACGCCGGCGGCTGCTCCCGCAGGGCCAACCGCATCGCAGGGAGCGGATTTTGGGACGGACGCAGCAAAGACGAGCTGATCAAGAAATCTGGGCGAGTGATCGGACACAAGACGCAGCTGACGTTCAAGACAGTCTCCCAACAAAATGGGAGGAGCAACTGCAAGGGCGAGAGCACCGAGTGGCTGATGCACGAGTTTCGACTCGGGTACGATGGCAAGTTCGACGACTTGGTGCTCTGCAAGATCTTCAAGAAGATCAAAGCCAATCATCAAGGATTTAATGAATCGGATTCACCAACATTATCATCATCATATCCACCGTGTTTGGTGCCGCAGACAACATCGGACGATCAGAACGCGATCGTGCTGCCGGGATCATCGCCTCAGCCTGCAGAACAGGATCAGGATGTTTGTTACGACGAGTTCATGAACTCCGAGGAGTACTACGGTTCTGCGACTGCTCCCCAGCCGCTTCTGATGCCGCAGCAGCCGGAGACGGTGGCCGACGACGAGGATGATTTCCTCATCGACGTAGATATTGGTAGCCTGGCATCGGCGTGGGAGCAGATCGGGGACAGCGCCTTCACGTTCGATGAGCTTGGCAGGGTGAGGCTGCTTGGTGATTAATGATGCGGTCGAGTCACTTTGGATGCAGGATGCGTATCTATCTTCTAATTGTTCTCTGATCAGTTTTTGTTTATTAATTGAGCGATTAGGTAGATGGAGTTTTGGCTGTAAGCTGAGGAAGTTGTCAATTCTTTGTTTCTAGATTTATGTTCAATTAATACAACGTAGCTTTTTTCTTGCCTTCATTCTTGCTGCATGAAACACGGCTTGGGATGGCTTTTTGGCTCATGATTAAGGTTTGATTTTGTAATGGTACGTGTGGTTTTGTGTAATCCCTGGAACCAGTTAAAGCTGAAACTCTAACTCCATGCTGAATCATTCTCCATTGTTTTCTGGTTATAATTTGAGAGAGCAACCATTTCTTTTGCTAGTCCATCCTCCACAGAGTTACTATTTACTAATGCTAGCTATAGTTTCTGTCTTCTAAATGGCTTCCGAAATATGCAACTAGTCATGTTCCTAATAAAACATGAATTAAGTTTGTAATGTTGATAGCTACTGAATCTTTCTTCTAAGTAATTGTGTTTCTTTAATTGAAAGAATGACAATTTTTGGAACAAAAACAATTTGCAAAATCAACCCAATAAAAATATTGGGTTAAGACCTCAAATCGTGGACAATGCATCAACTCTTCATTCTTTGTTCCCTATCGAATGAATACAATGTTGTATTCCACCTTAAGCAAAATAGGTACAATGCCACTGCAAAATTTGCTCTTAGCAAAGTAACTTTTTGAGTAAATTATTGATGAGAAATATTCTATTCACTCGCACTTCCCTTGATTGTTTACCAAACAGATAGATAGACGTCGTGTGTAAGATTAATCTATTAACGATACAATTCATGCAGGGAGGCTCATTGATTTTGCTCTACAACAGACATAAGAAGAATAATTGTATCAAGCATGCATTTTGAATATCAGACTGTGTATTACATAACAGTTTCATTTTTTTATAATGCTTAAGCATGCAGAAGGGTTGAGGAGAATAGTAAAACAATGTGCTTTAAAGAGACATATTTAATCTCCATCTTCTTCATTCAAAAAGGAAAAAATTCCAAAAAACAGATTTTAATCAACTCTAACAAAGCTGAATGAAAATGTAAAAATATGGCATTCTTCCTTCATCAGAATTTTCCCAGTATTGGATTATATTGCCTGCACAAGCCACCTACAGACTCAATTCAGCCATATTGAGGGCACCAGAGCTTCTTTAGGTCCTCCTTGTTTGCATAGGAGGCCGGAATTATCTTCGCGGCATGAGGATATATATCCTTGTAGGAACTTCTTATTGTGCTTTCTGCCACATTGGTCACCTGTACTATATCTGCAATAAGCTCAAACTCCATAAGATTGCGAAGGAATCACAAATTTAAATAAAAACCATGAGATTTCTAAACCTCTGATGTGTTTCTTGTCCGTGGATAACTGAGCAATCATATATATCACAGCAGCTGCAACTGTAGTGGGTCTTCTCCTGCAGCAGGGCATGGTGTGCGCATATCATGACATAAAATGTTTCTAAGTTTTAAAACCCGAGGCATGAAAGCTAGAGCTTTTTCAAAATAGACCCAGTACCTGATATCAAGTTCTTCTGCGTTTCGGACAGCAGCTTCTGCAGCCTTTATTTCGTGAAATTTCATGCCGAGAAGGTAACAAAAGCGCTTCTGCAAGTTCGAGGGAACCAATAATCCGGCTAAGAGAAATGCCAGCGCTCAACGTCGCAAAATTCTTAAATACGTACCAAGAAATCTGCGGCACGGATTCTAGACATCTCAATCGGTTGGTTCATCTCAATTCCAAGCTGCTCAATATACTTCACTGCCTTGGACATTTCTTGCAGTGTAGCGCCTTTGACCACCGTATAGATTTCTAGAGGCGAAAAGAAGTAAAATGAGCTCTATGCAAGTAAGTTGAGAGGCTGAGAATCCTGAAATTTTTGATAAGGTGGCCTACCTTTCAGAGTGCGTGGATTTCCCTCCCTTCGGCAAGCTATGTACAGACATGCATGTAGAATGGCATTTAGATTTCGTCCTCTCGATCTTGCATCGTTCACTCTTTTGTAAATCTCATTGGCCCGGTCCTAAAAAAGATGGGATTTGTTTTCAAATTTCAAGGTCCATTTTTGTTACTGTTTCACAGTATTCGCGATATTAACCAGAGATATCTGATGTGCACTAGGGGTTACAGTATCCTTCTTTTGTAACCTGGAATTCAACCGCTCATTACTTGTTTAGAGACATGTTTAGTTAGAATGATCTTCCCACAATTTTGACAGTGTAAAATACTTAACAAAAGCCATAGTAGTTCCTTTTTGGCATGACATTACGATATTTCAATAATACTATGCATCAAAATATGCTGATTTAGAGGAAACCTACCGGCCATATGTCCTTGGATTTTATTCAGGTTCATAAGGGCATTAGTCCTCAAAATACAGCTAAACTAATCTAGAAATAACCACCGACTGAATGATATTTAACAGTTTCGTGTAACAGTGCTCAGGTTAGTGCAACTTGTCTAAATGAGTCCATATACTCGAATTATAATCGGTACACAATGCAAGCACAATAATAGCCACACGGAAGTAAATTCATTACCTGAATAGTTGCAACGAGACCTAACCTGCGGAAGAAAAATGATAGTACATCAGTAATCGGTATGATATCATAACATCAATGCACAGCTGTGCATTGTTATCATGTAGACTCTGCAATGCACAAACTTTGCATGTGACGGGCTCAAGAGATGCATTATTAGGCGATATGAAAAACGTTGGAACTACAACAGATCTGTACGATGTTCATGTTCACCTTGATAGTTCCGAGTTGTGACTATTAGATTGATTAAGTTCTGAATTTTTGTTCCTCGAACTTACATATCAGTTTTTTTAACCTCTCACGATTTAAGCAGCATTTACAGAGTTGTTCTTTAAAAAAACAAGAAATCGGATAAATTATTGCATAAGTTTGTTACGTAATTATCGGCTTTTCTAACTTTCTTCTTGCTGACAGTTTCAAAATTTTAATCAACTTAATTTCTATCTTTCTAACAGATTCAAAAATCTTAGATCCTGAGGCTTTTCTTTCTATCTGACAGATTCAAGTATTTGTGATACCAAAACTTCTGAAACTTCAAGCATACCTTGCATATCGACCATACTGATAGGTTGCACGAGCGTATGTATGTATATAGTGCGTGTTTAGAGAATAATTGGTCATATGATATATAATAAATCTCTTTCGCATGGTACAAAGGATTTCTAGCTATTTTGTTATCTATCATGCTATTTGTGAAGGAGAATATATCATATAATATGTGTGTGTTTATAGTATATGTCTGTGTTTATATAATGATGTGGTCAGCATAAGAAAATTTATGTACTGACAACACACCTATGTATATGATATTTTTTTAAGATTTAGGATTGATCTACACATAATAAACCCACCACACAATAAAAATCAAATGAACAACAACCTATATGGCATGCGAACGAATTGTTATAAAAAGTAATATTGGTGTAAAACCATTGAATTAGTAACAATTAGATCGAGAATTAAAAGGACGTGGATTAACTTGATTTATAGTGTAATGGTGTTTTAGTATGAATGAATCACTTCAAAATCATCAAACCATTAAATATATGTTTATAATTATGTATATGAGATTTTCTGTGATGACAACACATATACATTATACTCATACGCATGCACGCACGCATAACCTGTGTGTGTGTGTGTGTGTTCGCGTGTGTGTGCGTGGATACCTGTCAGCCATTGCAGCAACATTTCGAAACCCTTGAACAAGACACTGTTCGGCTTTCATCTTCTTATCATGCCATTTTTGGACCGAAGACGACAACAAATCACCTCGTCGCGAGTTGTTGGGGTCCGATATCACGGTCTGCAGCCCATTGCCCGCAAGAAGGGGGCTGCTGGCTGTTGTTTTTTAATGTATGCTGAAAAATCATTCGCACAGTCTTCATGGGCCGCCATGTCATTGCGTTGTTGGGACTTAAAGAGCAGCCAACCCCTTTCCCTTCAGTGACCGATAGAGGCAAAATTGGGGTGCTCCTCTCAGTTTATTTTTCCAAAGCCAAAAGAAGAGGGCTGGAAAAAATGGCAGCGGCCATTTTTCAGAGGAAAAAGTGAGCTTGGATCTAGGATTTGGAGCCGAGAAGAAAGCTAGGTTGTGGAGAATCAAGAGAGCTTCTTCTCGTGTGAGATCCATGGTGAGCGTTCTTCTTTCTCTAGCTTGTAGATCTTGAGTCTCTTGGATAGCTTTCCCAGTTTGGAGCTATATTACCAAGAAGTGATCTAGCTAGGTGTGGGATTGGTCCCTTGAGGAGCTCTACATGTTGTAGGGGCTTTCTTATCAATGATTCCCACTTGGCTGAGAGTGTGTGTGATCTTGGTGAGAGATCTAGGGTTAGGTCTTGTTGCTTGAAGCTATTCTCTCATTGTGGTGGAGGAAGAAGATGATGACAGTGTCGGTGTATGCCTTGCTTGATCAGTAGTGAAACTGGGTGCATTGGATGCTGGATGTAGGTTGTTCGCAACCGAACCAGGGTAAATCTCCGTCTCTTTTGTGTTTGCTCTTACTTTCGTATTATATTCGTGTGCCTACATATATCTGTCGCAAGATCGTTAAGATGGTTATTTGTTGGTGACAACTTTCTTTTGTACCCGTGAGGTATTTGGTTTTGTGCCTAGGTGACATCTCGGTGGAATTCGGGCTTGGGATTGTTTGGACACCATTTCTGCGCATCGTAGGTGGCATTGTGTACCTAGCCTAAGTGTTGGGGAGGTGCACGGAGAACCAACAAGTGGTATCGGAGCTTCCGGTTTGCGAAGAAGTATAGTGCCACGATGGCGTCTTGCTCATGTGAGGAGGCAGCCGGGTGTTCATACGAAGTAGAGAGGCTAAATGGCCGGGACAACTATGGTCTGTGGCAACAAAAGATGGTGGCTTTGTTGAAGCATCATGGAGCTTACGGTGCCGTATATGATACGGGTATGCCATGTAAGGCAACGGTGTATGATAAGCAAATGATGGAGCTTAAAGCCCTCGGTGAGATAATTCAATCCTTGGAGGATGAGATCCTTCGGCAATTTACTGATGTGGAGGTCGTGAGCGACCTATGGAGGATGCTTGAAGCTCGGTACTGGACCAAGACATCCATTGGACGAAGGTTGTAATTATGGCAACGCTTCTATACTCACAGGATGAAAAGGGGAACCTTGTTGTGGAACAATGTTGGCGAGATGGACCGTATAGTAATGGACCTACAAAAATTAGGGGGTGTGATAGAGGACGAGCAACATGCTATGGCGCTATTGTGATCTCTTGCTCCGGTGTATTCCAAGTTTGTAGGCTCGATGTTGAATGGCCGAGACTCACTCACGTTGGATGAGGTGAAGTTTGCATTGCATGCAGAGGATTTCCAAAGTATAGTGGTTAGTGACACCGATGGTTGCGAGGTATCCAATGTCATCAGTGGTCGTCAAGAGAGCGGACCCACTCCAAAATCCAAGACAGGCCGTTCCAAGAGTCGGAATCGACGGCGGCAGCAGCGGTCCAAGTCAAGGGGTCGCGGTGACAACAAATGCTTTCTATGTAAGGAAAGATGGCATTAGAAGAGGGATTGCCCGAGGTTGAAAGCAAGGACGTCGATTGGCATTGTGGAAGATGTTGCTCAGAGTTCGACTCATGTTGGAGCATGAGACGGGATGTTTTCTGATGAGGATGATTGCTCGGTGTTTACGGCATACTCCGTGGGAGAAGTGCAATGTTCGTGGCTATTGGACTCATGGTGTTCATTCCATATGACTCTGGATCGGAGTGCGTTCGACTCATACATTCCATGCATTGGAGAGCGGATGCTCGTGTGGAATGGTATGGAGTGCGAGCAGGTTAGGAGTGGCACGGTCAGAGTCAGGAAGCACAATGGCATCATCCGTGTGTTTGATGGCGTCAGACATATTCCTGATCTTCGCAGTGGCCTGATATCGATAGGAGCTTTGACCGGGATGGGCTACAGGGCAGTGATCGAGGAGGATCGACTGCATATTTTCCAAGGATGCCTGGTTGTCATGAGGGGGAAGAAGCGTAAAAACTTGTATGCGCTCGATGGGCACACAGTAGTAGGTGAGACTGGCAGATCACATGAGTCTAAGAGTGGAGATCCATCAAGACTATGGCATCTCAGATTGGGGCATGCTGACGAGCAGAGCCTTGACATTCTTCAGAGGAGGAGTGTGCTCGGAGGTAATCGTGGGCTTGAGTCTTGCAGTGACTGTGGTGCAGAGCGACCGAGGTAAGTGCAGTTTGGGACAGCTGTCAGACATAGTAGGAAGCCCCTAGAGTGCGTCTATGTCGGCGTATGGGGTCCATGTCCAGTTCCTTCCCTGGAAGGCGCGAGGTACTTCGCGGCCTTCATAGATGACTTCTCGAGGAGAGGCATGGTTACTCTCATGAGATCTCGGGAGGAGATCCATGAGAAGGTGCAGCTATGAAGGAGCATAGTCGAGAGGTGGATGGGTAAACCCATAGGAGATATCCGTACCAACGACGTAGAGATACGAGTGTTTGCAAGTCAGAGGGGATCGCGTGTCATTACACCATTCCTGATGGAGACCCTCACGGTGGCATAGCAAACAACATGATCAGGATGTTGGTAGAGAAGACATGTGAGCTATTGAGACCATCTGGTCTTCCTAGGGAATTATGGGCAGAGACCCTTGCTACTGTGGCATACCTCATCAACTGAACACCGTCACTAACCGCATGTAGTTCTATTCCCGAGGAGTTATGGACGGGCAGAGTCGTTGACTTCTCGCACTTGCGTACGTTTGGATTTCCTATGTGGCCACACGAGAGGGACGATGACGATGTAGAACAGTGCATACAAGATTGTGTCCTAGTCGGGTACGCTGGTGGAGGTGCGAGAGGGTACATGTTATAGTGTTCAAGTACCCGCGAGGTGATTGTCAGACGACACGTCATGATTGACGAGTCTGCAGTGCTTAATGCGGAGCAGACTCATGAGGGTGTGCAGAGAACAGAGGACAGCCCGGTCCATAGAGATGATGAGTTGATTCAGATTTAGACTCATGCAGATGATCAGACACGTGTGCAGACGGACAGGGTGCAGAGTTCATCCGATGTGGTCATTATCAGTGATCAGACGGTATCTCACAATGTAGCTCCAGATTCAGTTCAGTTGGAGGTGCAGAGGACAGCGGTCTACGAGGAGGCTTTGCAGTCGGTCGTCGTATCGATGCAGTCAGTTGCAGCATGTGAGGAGACATATGTCTCTCACAGTTCCAGCATGCACGTTATGGGTACTCTTGAGGAGACCCATCATGCTAAGGTGTGCACTTTATCTTCGAGGTAGAGCCGTCGATCTACGAAGGAGTAGGGCAGTTGGTTTCCGCACCAATGCCAGAGGTTACAGTGGGTGAGACAGAGGTCTCTCATGTTTCCAGCACGCATGAGTTGGTTGCTTCTGAGGAGGACCAGTGTATTGAGGTGTGCAGCTTCAGCTTCATGGTAGAGATGTCTTCTGAGAAGCTTGACATCAGGGTAGAGCATTCGTTGTGCATGGTAGAGCAGTCTTCACAGTATGGGCACAGGCGATGTGGCTCTCGTTTGGCTAGGGATAATTTATCAGGCGCATCTTCTGATACTTCAGAGACCAGGCCGGTGGAGATGTAGAGGAGCAAGGAATCTGATAGCGTGGTGGAGAATGGACACTCCCATGACAGTGTGGAGACTATGATGGTGGTCCTAGGTGGAGTTGCTACTAGGGACATGGAGCAGAGAGTTCGGAGGCCACGTATCGAGTGTGTTCTCGCTCGATATAGGGAGGAGGTAGAGCTGTGTATAGCTTCTTCAGTGTGCGCTCATCTCTCACCTTCAGCGAGTTCATCACAGGGCATGGCAGGTGAAGACAATCTCCAGATGCTAGATGTTGGTGTGGCGGACAGTTTGGTGCTTGTGTGTATGCATTCGTGTCTTGAGTCGTCGGCACAGTCAATTGAGACGTGTAGCCGATGGACGGCGAGCCTTGATGACAGGCATCAGCAGACAGAGCGAATACAGACGGCATATTAATGTGACCCAACTGGGGTCAGTCTGCAGTGTAGCGGGGAAGACGGCGTGTTTCTCACAGATGATGGCCATGACGAGCATGAGTTGCTCGCGGACACGTGGGGTGATGATAGGGATGTTCATGGATCGACAGAGCGCTTATTGGACGTTGGCACGTTGGCATTTAGTTTGTTCATAGAGTCCAAGCTCGCAGGCTTATCCTCAGAGATAGCTGACTTCATCGCAGACATGGCGATGGACGAGGCGGAGATGCATAAGGCTAAGCTCAGACGACTTCTGAGCTTGGCATGTCTCTCGGAGGATTGAGGTGCCAGAGGGCGCTATTTTTGATGCACATGATGGAGGTTTACATGTCCGATGGTCAAGACAAGGTGAGTTCATACACGATGGGTGCATGGTTGGTGTTGGAGCTGGAGCTGTGCCGAAGTGAGTGTGTGGATTTATCTGCAGGGTAGAGTGTTGTTTTTTAATGTATGCTGAAAAATCATTCGCACAGTCTTCATGGGCCCACATGTCTTTGTGTCGTTGGGACTTAAAGGGCAGCCAACCCCTTTCCCTTCAGTGACCGACAGAGGCAAAATTGAGGTGCTCCTCTCAGTTTGTTTTTCTAGAGCCAAAAGAAGAGGGCTGGAAAAATTGTCAGCGGCCATTTTTTAGTGGAAAAAGTGAGCTTGGATCTAGGATTTGGAGCCGAGAAGAAATCTAGGTTGTGGAGAACCAAGAGAGCTTCTTCTCGTGTGAGATCCATGGTGAGTGTTCTTCTTTCTCTAGCTTGTAGCTCTTGAGTCTCTTGGGTAGCTTTCCCAGTTTGGAGCTATATTACCAAGGAGTGATCTAGCTAGGTGTGAGATTGGTCCCTTGAGAAGCTCTACATGTTGTAGGGGCTTTGTTATCAAGGATTCCACGTGGTTGAGAGTGTGTGTGATCTTGGTGAGAGATATAGGGTTAGGTCTTGTTGCTTGGAGCTATTCTCTCATTGTGGTGGAGGAAGAAGATGATAGCAGGGTCGGTGTATGCCTTGCTTGACCAGTAGTGGAACCGGATGCATTGGATGCTGGATGTAGGTTGTTTGCAACCGAACTAGGGTAAATCTCCGTCTCTTTTGTGTTTGCTCTTACTTTCGTATTATATTCGTGTGCCTACATATATCTGTTGCAAGATCGTTAAGATGGTTGTTTGTTGGTGACAACTTTCTTTTGTGCCCGTGAGGTATTTGGTTTTGTGCCTAGGTGACATCTCGGTGGAATTCAGGCTTGGGATTGTTTGGCCACCGTTTCCGTGCATTGTCAGTGGCATTGTGTACCTAGCCTAAGTGTTGGGAAGGTGCACGAAGAACCAACACTGGCTTCGCCCATGCAAACCCGGCTGTTGTCGTCGTCGTCGGAGAAGGTCCTCCACTCACAGCCCTCGTCGATGGACCGGGCCTCTATCACCAGGCCGTAGCCCGTGCAGAAGCAGTCGTCGGCTTACCGATCCCTGACCACTTCCGTGTCCTCCTTGCAATCTGGGCAAAAACTGATCTCTGCCATCTTTTGTTTTTAAAAAGGTTTGTGTTAATTGTTTTGTTTGGTTGGTTGTTTTTGTTCTCTTTTCTTAGTGTTTGTGTTGTTCTTCCTGTTATTAGTTTTGCGATTTGATAGAGGTACGAAGAGAGGAGTAGAGGCTGTATTTAAAGGTGTCATGGGACTTTGTATATAAGAGTCCGAGCAGTATTGGGATTGTAATTATTTATTAGGTTTTCTTTTGAGAGAACCACAATATTATTCCTACAAGGATGAGAGTTGAAAATTATCATGGAACGGTAAAATCAAATCTAAATTTTCTGAAAATTTTGGAACGAGATTTTAGAGTTTGTTTGCATATATCAAATATATTAATTATTATTGGAATTTTTTTTCAAAAAGAATTATTATTGGAGAAAGTCTAGCGATTTACGGATATAAATGGGTTTTGGCAGCAACACTTTTATCCCAAAGGGTTAGTTTTGGTGCTGTTGAAGTTTATTCATGCTTCAAGTCTGTCATTTGACATCAGCTCTGTTGAACTAAAGCATGGACTATCCAAACTATGTGATATGTCATAAATTTGGACTAATCAAATCGTCTACGGCGTCTGCACTCTTTGTTGTGTTTGTTGAAATATGCTTCAAACTTGTGATTTTGGGCTTGGCTTGGCCGTGCCAAACTTCCTGCACATTTGGCTTGGCCATGCACATCAAACATGGGTTTGTTCAGGAAATGACACGATCGTGCCAAACTCTGCACGGTTATGCACAGTCAACAAAACATGTGCAATCTGTTTCACAGACTGTGACACTGCAGTGCCGATTCCTGCACGGCCGTGCCGACTCTAGAAGAACCAGAATCGTTTTTTTTAGTTATGTTTTGATCTAAAACTTAATCTAATTGGATGTCTGAGATTTCATACTACACCAGAAGCTATTTAAACCCTTCCTAGGGTTTATTTTTGATAGAGCAAAGAGAAGAGAAGAAAGAGAAGAGCCGTCATCAAGTTCCTTCTTCCTCTCGCATCTTGGAGCTTTAGGGCATGATTTGGTGAGTGATTTGTAGTGATTTCTATTGAAATTCTTTGTAATCTTCTTCGTGGGATTCATCTTTTCGGGTTTATGGATTATTTGTGAGAGCCTTTAGGTTTTCTTCTCTTTTGGTGTGATTTGAGATCTCTTTTGGTTTTGGTGAGAAGAGTTTAAACTCCAAGTTAATGTGTATTGGTGCTCTCTTTTCTTGAAGACGATTGAAGGAGTCGGGTGTAATTGAGCCAATCTCATTAGTGGAAACCATCACCGGGAAGCTGGGCGTAGGCACCGTTAGCGGGTCGAACCAGGGTAAACTCTGTGTTGCTTGATTTGTAACTTTACTGCTTTCGTTACCTTTTATCTTACTTGGTTGGTTGGATTGTGCTATTGTGGTTTATCTCTCAAAAATCGCGACATAGCAATTGTTGGGTAGCTATTTGCCGTGGGGTTTTTGCTGTCCAAGCTTGATTATTTTCCCAACAAATGGTATCAAAGCATTCAGGTTGTCGGAGGTTTCACAATGGCAGAGACATATTCAACAACTGGGTACAAGATTGAAAAGTATTCAGAAAAATAATAGCTTCACTCTCTGATGCATGATGGTGAAGGCTATGCTTAAGCATGAGGGGCTATACATGATAGTCTTTAACAAGGAATCTATTCGAGAATTCATCATAGACTATGTGAGATCAGAGCTAGAGATGAAAGCCCACATCACTATTCAGATGGTCCTATCGGACAAAGTCTTTTGTAAGGTTGCGAAAGAGGAAACTGCAGAGTCGCTGTGGAAAAGACTTGAATCTTTGTATAAGACGAAATCACTCATAGGAAGGCTTTATAACAGAAATTGTTTATTGAAAGAGGGGACATCGTTACAAGATATATCATCGTGTTCAATTAAATCAGTTGGTGTTGGATTTGCAAGCTGTGAAAGAAAATGTAAGTGGTGAGTACCAGGTAATTGCATTACTATATTCACTACCTGAGGAGTATGCACACTTTGTCGAGACCATGACATAAGGCAAGGACAAAATCTCTTTGGAAGAGGTTGAGGCAGCTCTACGCTTGTATGAGCTCAGGAAGAAGGTGTCGAGAGGCAACACAAATGCTGGTGATCAGGATGTAGCTATCTTTGGGGGTCGCCAGGATAGGAGATCCAAATTAGGTTCCAAGACATGTAGATCCAAGTTAAAGGGTCAATGTGGTAACGACCAGGCATGACATTATTGCAAAAAACCAGGGCATTAGAAGAACAAGTGCCCACAATTGATGGCTAAATGTAAAGAGTCGGCTCAGCATGTAGCATAGTTTGCTAGTGCATGCATAGATGCTAATAACGGTGAGATATTGATTGTGTCTTCTTTGGAAGACAATCGGACTTCATGTATTCTTGACTCAAGGTGCGATTCCCATGTGACTCCGCTACGGAGTCACATTGTGACATACACTCCTAGAGATGGACCAGATATATAAATGGATAACAAAGCTATGTCTAGAGTAGCAGGGGTTGGAACAGTGCAGTTCAAGATGTAGGATGGAGCCATTCGAATACTCACGGATGTTAGGCATGTACCAGATTTGCAGCGGAATCTTATTTCACATGGAGCCTTGACTGGTGTGGGATGTGTTGGGTTTTATAGACCCTCTGAGCATAAAAGTACGCATGTCCTACGTCAGACAGACGCCTAAAACAGAATTAAGCAGCGGAATAAAATCATTAAACAATTTAATAAATGTCCTAAGGATTAACATGAACCCTAGCCAGGAAAATCTACAATCTTGGGGTGGGTTTGACTATCCCCAAAGACTGATCTAAACTACTGCAACATATAAAAGCATTACAGTAAAAGTCTTTTATCCCAAAGCAAACCGACAACGCGCCTTCAAGTCAACCACTTATCGAAGAAATTTTCACTTGAGAAGGACCCACGTCAAAGACTTTGGATCCGATCCAAACCTCCTCACCGTCTTACTAGGACACGAATGGAGAAACGGAAGAATTTATAAGAGGATGAAATAATTATTTAGTCTAAGTTCGGGCGTGCTCAAAGCTTTTTGGAGCTCCCTGAAATCGAAGACTTGGTGTTAATCCAAAGGGAAGGCACATCCCCTATTTATATATAGCACCGACCTCCTTTCTCATCTCACGAACGATATGGGACTAAATTAAATTGAGGGAAAAATTAATTGCAAGTTTGCCATCTACGAAGGCCAAACTTCAACGAATTATTCCTCCCTCATCGTTGAGCTTTGTAAATGATATCATTTATCAAATCGAAGAGCACTGAACAATGAACACATAGAAAAAAACGGTGAACAATTCCAAGTTCGTTTGACCCATTTAACTAACGTTTAAAGTAGGCCAAAAATCTCATTTTCGGGGGAAAATGCAGCCGCCGTAAGAACCTAAGGTTTCACAAACCCTGGGCCACACCCGTAGGGCCCACCCACGAGTCCGGCACACCCGCTGGGCAAGATGGGCGCCCACCTGCTCGGGCGGGCCTGACCAACCCGCCTGTGCTGGGCGGGCCTGACCCGCCCAAGGCGGCTGGCTGCCTAGTTCTGGCCTTTTCAGCCTTTATTTGTGATTTTTGGCTCCTTTTGAGTCGTTTTCGGATCCGTTTGAACACAGATTTTAACCGGGACTTTCCCGAAACACATGTACCCTTTTTCTATGCCTTTATTATATAAAATATGCTTGCAAATATTTTACGACATATTTTAAATCCTTTTGCATCATATGCAATAATCCCTCATTGCATTATTCTAATGCTTATATCACAAACCTCAAGTCTTAAGGACCAACTTGCTTATCATCCCTAGAGAGTTATCAATGACAGTATAGTTAATGTTAACCATTTGATAATTCTTCATTGGGTCGTTCAGTGGACTCATTCTCTAATGAGCACATGTGTCTCGTCTCTGACTTCGTCAGGTCGAATGATTATGAGATCATCATCACCCTTTTGGTTAAGACAAAGACACAATGTTCTATCCGATGTGCCGATATCCTTTTCTCGACACATCTATGACCATGAACGCTTTACGACTCAAGTTCCTATCAGTCAGACACTTCCCATAATCGAGATCTCTATCTAGATATGTGTATGACCTTGCTTTAAGTCTAAGGAAATTATCCAAGTATTTAAAACATTTTATTCATACTAGGATAATTAGTACCATTTAAATTTGACAAGATGTTCTATAGATAAATTGCCTCGAGAGCACATATCTTCCAACATCTCCCACTTGCACACAGGCTATTTATCTTGGTATCTTATACCGCTATAACGTATCAGTTTCTACGGATGTTCATATGTTAGAGCCTAGATAATGGATCTGCTAAAACATATCTACTATGCAGTATTACAGAGTCTATGTACTCTACACCCTTGATCACACAGGGGTGATTCCTGCGAAGATGTCTTTGGATCTCATCCAACAATTTTTTCCTCTTCTGTATTGCTAAGCGATTAGCATACACTTCTTTATCTTAGGTTTATCATTTTATACTCGTCAGTCAACCCATAGCATATTCCAATAGTTCTGTGTCATTTCTGTCCAGCACATTAATGACACCAAATTTTCTATATCTCTGCCATAAACAAACCCTTTTGCTTGTATGTCACAGATAAATGTTCTTTAACTGTGGAACTTTACTTAGCACAAAATAGAACTAAGCAACATGCTAGCTCCCACTGACTTTGAGAACTTTCCGGTCATACTACTTCAATCTGTTTTTCTAAATCTTATTTAGAATGTTGATTATAAAAGTATTAACCAGACCTTCTGTGATGAATGAGTTAAATCCGAACGGGCTTGTGTTTGGTTGTTTGACGAGTATGTTATATCAAAATCTGTTTATAGAAGTATTGATGATAACATGCTCTGTTATAACTACCCATACAATCTATCCTTTTATCTGTATTAATCTTTTTAACTAGAAGTTTCAAATGCATCCAAACAAGAACTTTCTCGTATGTGCATTATAAAGATCGTATCTAATATATATGTGCCTAAAAATTACTTGTTATTTTAGATTGGTTAAATGTTTTCTGCATGTTCCTGTTAATCGCATCAACATAGTACAATATAATCAACACAGAATGCCACTATGATATACACATCAAGATATTCCAAACTCGAACAATGATTTTATTAAAATAAATTGTTCATTGCATTTTCTTTCGAAATGACATTCATTTTATTACATTGTTGGAGCTCAAAATGCATCATTTATTCAAGGAATATCCCGACCATCTTCATGATGTCTTGTTGAAGTCCTTGACGGCCTTCAACGGCAACAATTGCTCCCGTTGCCGACCGTATGAGGATCTTCATCTTTCCACTGCTTTAAGCATATGTAGACAATATATAGATGTTTAGTAAACATACTGGTATCTAATACCATGTATTAAACTTGATGGAAATACATATACGTTGTCACATGATTTATACTTGAAGATGAGGCATCAACATGCCCCTTTTTCTCTACTAGGTTAGTCTTGTAGTTCCTTTTCTAATGTCATGTTTATGGTAGTGGAAGCACTCCAAATCAGACGACACCCCCCTTTTCTTTTTCTCCTTATTTGGCTTAGCACGTCGAGGGATCTGCCTCTTCTTACCTTTGCACTTGGGCTCATTGGAAGAAGCAGAGCTGACAACCAACAATGGTGGTTCAGGTTTCATTCTCTCCTCAAACTGCTGGAGCATGTTAAGGAGGATAGGGAGTTCCACCTCGGTGCTGTTCATTATAAAATTAGTAATGAACGGGCCAACGGTAGGAGTCAAAGAGTTCAAGATAATGTCAGTTGTCATCTCATGGTCCATAACAAATCCAAGCTCAGTAGCGTCCTCAACGTATCCGATCATCTTGATCGCGTGGTCTTGGATGGGGCCAGTCGTCATCTTCATACCCGAAAGATTGAAGGTAGCCTAGAACTTTGCAGCCCGAGACTACTTACCATACAACTGTTCCACATTCAAAAGCATGCTTTGAACATCTATATGTTCATGCTTTCATTGCAGTTCGTCATCGAGGCCAGAGTAAATCATCTTGCCTTCTCTGCATCCTTCTGTCATATCTTATAGAACTCTTTATCTTCTTCAGTGGCTTTCTCATCTGGTTTATTAGGAGTAGAGTCTGTCAATACATAACCAATCCCAGTTAACGAAAGGACCAGTTTGATATTCCTTAACCATACTTTATAGTTTGTCTCATTCAGATTGTTCTTCTCAATGATAAATTTCAATCCAGACTCCAGACTACATATTATAGAATAGGATTAGCATGTGTTCTTATAGTTCAAAAGGTTTTTATTAAACTATATTCTGTCACTATTTTAATGATCAATTTAAGCCATAATAATGAACGAATTCATTATTTAAATTTAGTGTGAGAGGAATCCAATCACCATGAGTCTCACAACCTTGAGTGTGCTCAACAAGTTGTTTGACTCTGCAGTCGGTAGATGAACTCTTCATCAATCATATCATATATGACTCCCTATAGATTTTAACCCCTAGCCACTTATGATCATGAGTGTGCTCATCCAAATTACAATGACTAGTCTAGTCAGACCTTTGTTTTCGTGTATAGCCTAACGTATACTTGTTCTCGGTGTATGCACGACACGATGGTTTGGGTTAAGTCTAGACTGCATCACAAGTAATTAGAAGTTGGTTTCCATAAGGTAGTCATGCCATATCTTAAGTGTGCTCAATAACTACAACACGGAAGCTATAGTTGCCAAACTCCAAAACAAAGAGGGCTACGATTAATCTTGAAGAAGATTTTTAAACGTATTTTCCTAGATGTAATCGATGGTGTTACATAAAAATAACTTGCATCCTTGTGGTCCAGCGGAACACAGCCAGGAGGGGTTGGCTAGGCCAGGATCACTTACCCCCAGTCAATCAATCTGAGGTGATTCATAACACTAGTTACAAACTTTCTAGACACCGGTTCAGAATCCTTTAAGGATGCTAATTATTTAAATGTGTAACATCGATTTAAAATGGCTTCATTAAACTAATTAATCCTATCAACTAGTTGAATCCTAAAATTCAAAATTATTAGAATTAGTTAATAACTTTTATTAAGGTCATTATCAACTATAAGGAATTATTATTCAAGGTGATATCCTAATCATGTATTAGGCATTTAAATATTCGAGTTGCAACAATTTAAATCATAGCCTTTTCAAAATTAATTACAACAATTAAGTTACAAAATAATAATAATTTGAGAGGGCTACCCTAATCAAGTATTATGAATTTAAAGTTTGCAACAATTTTAAATCGTAGCACATCCTTCTAAAAATTATCTTATAAGTTTTAGAAAGCTTTTAATGTCTAATCTAAAGGGTTTTCTTGAATTATCACATAATGAGCAAGAAATGAAACAACAATTAAAATATCAACTAAAAGTTTAATCACATAAATTTTTTAGCATGATAAAGAGCAACTAAAAAATTTATCGCATAAAATTTTTAGCATAATAACACGCAACTTAAAATTATCTCATAAATATTATGTTACAACAACTTTAATAATCATCACATATTTATTTAAAAACTAAATAATCAAATTATTTACAAGTTTCTAATAAACATCCTATGCATTTCATATCAATTGCAGAAAATTAATCAGAGTAGATCTGGCTTTGATACTAATGTTGGGTATTTCTCTGATATCATTGCAACGTTGTTAAGGCCCATATTCCATGGCACCCTAGACTCGTCACAAGATCCCTCACAAATTTGTTTTACGGCATGCCTCTCGACAACGCCCTACCCATCATAAGATCACCATCTTATCGAGACTTGATACGTTAAGAGCGATTACTTTGGGTCAGCTCATAACCCGAGAACCCGTACTCAAGCATCAACAAGCTCTGATACCAATGTTAGGTTTTATAGACCCTCAGGGCATAAAAGTACGCATGTCCTACGTTGGACGGACGACTAAAATAGAATTAAGCAGCGTAATAAAATCATTAAACAATTTAATGAATGCCCAAAGGATTAATATAAACTCTAGCCATGAAAATCTACTGTCAGGGGGTGGGTCTGACCATCCCCAAAGACAGATCTAAACTACTGCAATATATAAAAGCATAACAATAAAAGAACAACAGACATACCCGTTACTTTGTTTCTGCAGAATATGAAGCGTTGTTTTCAACAACATGTCTTTTATCCTCGAAGCGAGCCGACACCGCGTCGTCAAGCCAACCACTTACCGAAGAAAGTTTCACTTGAGAAAGACCCACATCAAAAAATTTGGATCCGATCCAAACCTCCTCGCCGTCTTGCTTTGACACAAACAGAGGAACGAAAGAATTTATAAGAGGAGGGAATAATTATTTAGTCTAAGTTCGGGCGTGCTCAAAGCTTTTTGGAGCTACCCAAAATCAAAGACTTGGTGTTAATCCAAAGGGGATGCCCATCCCCTATTTATATAGAGAGCCGGCCTCCTTTCTCATCTCACGAGCGATGTTGGACTAAATTAAATTAAGTGGAAAATTAATTGCAAGTTTGCTCTCCAAGAAGGTCAAATTTTAACGAATTATTCCTCCATTACCGTTGAGCTTCGTAAATGATATCATATAACAAATCAAAGAGGACTGAACGGTGAACGCATAGAAAAAACGGTCATCAATTCCGAGTTTGTTTGACCCCTTAAACGAACGTCTAAGGTAGGCCAAAAAATCTCATTTTCGGGGGGTAAATGCAGCCGCCGTACGAACCTAGGGTTTCACAAACCCTGGGCCCCACCTACGGGGCCCGCCCGCCTGGGGGTGCCCGTCCGTTGCCTGCCTGTCAGGCGCCCGTCCGCTCGGGCAGGCCTGGCCCGCACACCTGGGCTGGGCTGGCCTGACCAGCCCACAGCGGGCTGGGCAGGCCCTGCCCGCCCAAGGCGGCTGGGTTGGCCCAGAACAAAGCCCAGTTCTGGCCTTTCGGCCTTTATTTGTGATTTTTTGGCTCCTTTTTGAGCCGTTTTCGAATCCGTTTAAACACGAGTTTTAACCGGGACCTTTTCGAAACCCATGTAACCTTTTTATACCTTTATTATAAAAAATATGCTTGCAAATATTTTACGACATAGTTTAAATCCTTTTGTATCATATGCAGTAATCCCTTATTGCATTATTTAAATGCTTATATCGCAAACCTTTTGCGACACACTTAATTCTTATTTAATTATCTTAGACTTTATTGTCACAAACCCTTTGTGACATTAATTATTCTCGTGTACTCGAGTGCACTCCTCCTGTATCTTTTCTATTACTGATGTGTCCATATTTTACGCCTTTTTCATAGCATCATGACATCGCATTCCATGCCATTTTCGCATCCAAATCGCATAATTTCCTACGATATCGCATTTCTAACGTTATATTCGAGTTTCGTAGTGTTTTATGAATTTTCAGGGATTTTGTCGAGATTTGGGACCCGACATGGGTATGGACACATCTGACACGCCCGTGAGCTCGTTGGCGAAGCTCAACAGGAGTTCACCGTGTTTTGGGAGCCATGGGAGTAGTGGAGGAGAGAGACTAAGAGGAGAGGGAAGCTTCAGGAGCTTCAGCAACAATTTTCCCAGTCGACTCGACCGAGCAGAGCAGCTGCTCGGTCGAGCAGATGCAAATGCAGAAGAGGAAGCTGATACGGGGATTGCTCGGACTGAGCACCTATGTGCTCTGCCGAGCAGCGCTAACCTTCGAAGCTAAAGCAGCTCCTTGCACGGCCTGAGCAACTTCTTCAGCGACTGAGTCAGCTGTCTGCTCGGACTGAGCAGAGCTGACTCGGCCCGTGCAGACAGAGTAAAGATTTTAGAGGAGCGCGATTTACTGTGGTGCTCGATCGAGCAGTACATCTGCTCGGACCGAGCGCACGACCGAGCAACACACTGCTCGACCGAGTCGCCCACTCGGTCGACGATGCTGAAGGCCATTTTTGGAAGGATTTTTGGGAGTAGCTGATGCGCGTTTTGGGGGAGTAAAGTCTGGGAGCCGCGACAGCGTTTGGGGGAGAATTCATTCCTAGTTTTTGAATTAGTTTTGGAGAGGAGATTAGAGATAGAAAATACTTGTTAGATCTAGAACAATTTCGTGAAGATTATTGGATTATTTTTGGCGTTCGATTGCTACTATTGCGTATTGAAATTTTGATTCTTCTTTGGATCTATTGCTCGTTATTTTTCTTCATCTCTCGCTGTAAGTTTCTTAATCTTCATTTCATTAATTTGCCATGATGTTTTCTCTCTTAAAAATTGTATTTTTCTTCGTCAATAACGTCATGAGTGAGTAGACTTTTCTAGGGTTGATAGGTTAGCCCTAAGATCCTAGGGGGAAGACGTAGATCTAGATCCCTATGTTGAATTAGGAATTTAAGGGAGTATTTCGGTCGATCCTACCGAATCCCTAGGATAACCCGTACTGAGATCATGCCCACGGTCTGTGGAATTGATGTGATTAAGAGGTATCCTTAGGATTCGAATAGGGAAATTGGTGGATCCAACCAAGGCTTGTGACCATGCCTGGCTCGTGCCTTGAGGGGACCCCCCGATGAACTATATCGCTACGTTAACGGCTACCGCTATTGCGTCAACGAGAGTCACCGAAATACCTCGCAATTCTAGCCCACGAGAGTGGTACGAATTGGGAGATTAATCCCCTAACCCTAAAGCAACGTAAGGATTCTATTCCAACGTCGATCCCCGACGGTCTTAGCGGTGATCCCTAACGACCTAGTCCTTTTTATTTTTAAAACAACAACAACACCCCAACCAACTCTCTCAACCCGATAGCTATCTCACTTCGAGATATAAAAGTAAGCTGAGAACCCAATTACATTGTCACCGTCCCGGTGGGATTCGATATCTTTTATACTACAATTTGACACCGTCCGCTTGCGGATAGAGCCCGGAATTGACACCTAGGGGCCGTACCATGCCTGGCGATCGTGACACCGCCGGGTGGAATCTAGGTGTAGGTTTCGAGTGCGTCAAGTTTTTGGCGCCGTTGCCGGTGACAGCAATAGTGTTATCTCAGTTTATTATTATTTTGAGAAGTTTGCTAGCAACTCTAATCATCCATTATCTCTCCATCATTTTTATTCTTTTATTTATTATCGTGCTACTAATGGTATTTGTCTAGTTGTTTTGGTGCATGAACACTCGCTTTGGGGCATTTAATCGAGAGTTATTGTTCGATCCCGAGATCGAGAAAACGGCAAGGGCTGTAAGGGCCTTAAGCAGAAATCCATCTCCCTCTGCCCAGATGGCAGACAACAATACTCCTCCTCCTCCTCGCACTGGGTCCATCAGGGACCATATGAAGCCGACGTTTGGAAACCACTCATCTATCCTTAGACCGCAACTGGCGGTGGCGAGCTTCGAGCTGAAAACAGGGCTAATAAATTTGATGCAGCAGGATCCCTTCCACGGGCATCCTCACGAGAACCCCAACCACCACATTGATACCTTCCTTGCTCGATCGAGCATATGAGAGAGTCTCTTAAACTATTTATTTTTCGTGTCTGATCGGGTCGAGCAGCCTCGCTGCTCGACCGAGTCGATCTACCCTACTTTCGTTGGGCCCCACCTACAAACGAGTTGGGTTTTTAACCCAACTCGTTTTTGTTTTTACCCTAAACTCTAAAATTACCCTAAGCTACCTAATCTACTGCCTGAGCACAACACCCTCAACCCCTTACTCGATCTCCTCGTCGTCGTCGTCCTCGGCCCACTCCACCTCCTACGCCGCCCCTCCGGCCGCCCCATCTCCAGTCAGTTCCCCCCCCCCCTCTTTCTCTCTCTCTCCGCCTCTCTCTATCTCTCTGCCTCCCTCCTTCCCCCGCTCGTCCTCTCTTCTATTCGACGACGGCCGCCGACGGCGCCACCGCCGCCGACGGCGCCGTCCACCTCAGGACCCACCCTCAAACCTCCCCCACCTATCCCTCCCGCCTTCCCCCCCCCTCTCTCTAATCGCATCGCACATAACCCCCCCAACCGCCCGATCGCCGGTGTCCTAGGCCCGCTCCCCCTGCTCGATCGAGCACCCACGGTGCTCGATCGAGCAGCCCGCCTATTCTCGACGCCATCAGCCCAACTGACCGAGCACTAGTGGTCGGTCAGAATTTTCAAACGAGCAGCATTGCTCAGACCAAGCAGTACATCTGCTCGGTCGAGCAGCCCCAATTCACACATTCCCCCTGTTTTTAATTTCAAATTATGACGTTCTTCTTGTTTCTATTTCAGGTACCCTTTGCCTACGTTAGCACCCACTACAGGGACCAGCTTGAGGGAGATCTTCGCATTCACAGCACTCATAGTCGGTACACTCGCTCTCTATTTACTTTATTTACACCGACGTATCACATTGCCATCTCCACGATGGTTCGCACTCGAGGAGCCGTCACCCCTCCCATTCGTGGGAAGAGGCCGACTCCGGGCGCCCCCTCTTCCCGACCCACATGCCGTGTCCGCCTCACCACCACCACTACCACCACCACCACTACCGTCCCCTCCACTACAGCTCCTATCACGACCACTACCATCCCCACCACTACCACACCTATCACGGCCACCACTATCCCTACCACCTCTGCCCCTATCCCCACCACACGCCTCACATGGTACTTACTGCCCCTCAACTTACACACATTGCACCTGTCCAGCTAAGCTGGATGATTGCTAGGGTCGATCCACTTCCAGCCCTCCACGTACTTGAGCCCCCAGGAGCACCCGTTGAGGCAGTCGCCGATGACGCGGTGCCACGCTCCGCTGAGTACGAGGAGCACGACCTTGCAGCCCTAGTGGCCGCAATTCCAGCTCTGCCTTTATATCCACCTCGCTCAGGAGGCACTACTTATTCCACATCTGCCTCTTCCACCTCCACTTTTGTTGAGCCATCGGGGACTGTCACCACTTCCTGCCCCGTTGCCACTTCCTCTGTTTCTTCCATCCCCGTGCCGGAGGGCACCGATATCCTGTCTGCTCCCGATCCTGCAGATTTAGACCATCCTGAGCACGACACAGCCCCCACCCTTCCACCTCTTAGGGACCTCATAGCTTCACTGCTGATCTCTTTAGGTCCCCACATTCCCCTCTCCGGCACCACTTCGTCACCATCGACGGCCATCTTTACAGAGAGCGTCTCGATGTCTATCCACACTTCTGTGTCGACGGCCGCTCTTTCTTCAGCCGCTGCTGAGACCCTTCGAGCTCACCCTCTCCGACTTTCCACCCTAGTCACCGTGCATCAGCTGCATGCGACTGCTTTACGAGAGTGGTGACTCATCGTCACGTTCCCCGCCCTCCACTCGACTCCCTTTCCACAGACAGTCGTTTGACAGCGTTGGAGGAGTCGACTTCTCGCCTTCGACGAGATTTCGACGCCTTTGTACACTCGACGGCTACACATCGCGATAGAGTCGAGGTGGACCTGGCATCCATCATTGACCTACTTCAGACCCGTGGCCCACCACCGGTGATCCTAGCACACGCCCCACCACCCCGGCTAGCCACTGTGACTACGCTCATACCACTCAGTGCTCTACATTCCCAGGCTACTGCAGAGCCTACTTCTTCCACATCTGAGTTGGTCGTCACAGTAGATCCCATGTCTGCCCTAGTGCTATTTTCAGCTGAGCCCTCCACCACCGCCACTGATCTACCCACTGACCCACCTGTCGAGCTCCAAACAGATCCTCCCACATTACCTGATCCACATCAGAGGGATCCATCACCACCCCCAAAGGGTGGTGCCTCTGCTTGATGTTGTCCCTACCCGTTTTTGCCTCCCTCATATTTTATTGTGCCCATCTGTCTGTTTGGGGCCCTGATCTTGGATAGCTTGGGAGAGGACCCATTCACACATCATTTTCCTTCATCATTACACCATGTCATGTTCTTATTTCTTTTTGCATAGTTTTTACTTTTTATTCCCCCACCCACCCCACCCTATTTAGCATCATCTCCCGCCTACTAGCGTTTTCTCAACAGTGAGGACACTGCTGGGTTTAGCTTGGGGGGTGAGCGCTACCGCTTTATTTTTCATTTTTTTCTTTTACATTTTTTCTCCCCTTTTCAGCTTTTTAGTTTACTTTTCCACCCCTTTTTCATTTTTTATCCTTTTTCTCCGTCTGCATCATATTTTCTACCCATGCATGCATCCCTCTTTTTATTTTGCTATTTTCTCTGACTTTCTTCTTTTTTATGCTAAGGATGTTTTTTGCATGATGATACTTCTCGTAGCCCTTAGTAGTTATTCACGATGCTTACTTTCTGATGACATGCTATTAGGGTAGTTTCAGTTTTACTTTCTATATGCGTGCATATTCGTTTGCCGATCTATCTGATTTAATGCTTGAAATGAATTGAAAATCAAATGCATGAATTAGTATCTAGTATGCGCTATGTTGGGTAATGCACCTAGGTTCACGCATCACTAGAACACTTGGAGTGTCTACTTTATATCTTATTCACTTCTGTTTACATGCCTGATGTCATTATGCCTATTACTGCATGCTTTTTCAGTGTTCATCTAGATGAATGAAAATATCCATGCTATTTATGAGTTTAGTTAGAGTATTATCTTATTAAGCCGTTGTGCACCTCTTATGAGTGAACCGAGAGATCCATTATTTTCCTTCTCCACATATCTATATAGTTCTCTACATATCAGTTGGTTACACCCCCACAGCTATCCTTACCGCATCTCACTTCCCAAACCCAAAAAGAAAAAGTATAGCTTCTAAATGAAAAGAAAAAAATGTGTGTGTATATATATATGTGAAAAATAAAAGAAAAAGAAAGAAAATAAAGAAAAAAATCGTTTTTATACTTTCATTAGAAGCTATCACATATGATGGGAAGAAGAAGAAAAAATCAATATCCTATTCCTAGATGCGATGCCTCAAGCTAAGCTTGGGGGGGTGAATCAACTGATCACATGAGTGAGTGTGAAATTAGAGTGGAGACGGTGCATAACGGGGAGATTTGATAATACTTAAACTTTACGAAACACTTTAGTTTTTGGAGATTTTTCATGACTCGAAATGAATAATTGAATAGCATGATCATTTTTATTCTCTATTGCATGATGTATGATTTCTATATGCTCCATGTGTATCTGTGATTGAAAAGTGCATTGCCAACTCCTTTTATACTAGACTCTATGGACTGCATGATATTGATATGAGTTGATAGCATTATTTCAGTAGATCCCTATCTTTTGTCTGTATTGCATGCTAGACATATGATCTGTAAAACTTGAAATTGCCATTAGCATGTATTTTTACTATTCAGAGCATCATGATATACTGCTTAGGCCTGAGATCTGACCGAACATCCTTAGCACCCTCCATCCATTTCCATTCTCTTTTATTCTCATTTTTATTTGTTGTTTCCTTTTGTTTTTCTCCCGGCGGACTTAGTATTCGTCTTCCTCGAGGACGGGTAAGAGGTAAGCTTGGGGAATTTGGATGTGTCCATATTTTACGCCTTTTTCATAGCATCATGACATCGCATTACATGCTATTTTCGCATCCAAATCCCATAATTTCCTACGATATCGCATTTCTAATGTTATATTCGAGTTTCGTAGTGTTTTATGAGTTTTCAGGGATTTTGAAGCGATTTGGGACCCGACATGGGTATGGACACATCTGACACGTCCGTGAGCTCATTGGCAAAGCTCTACAGGAGTTCGTCGTGTTTTGGGAGCCATGGGAGTAGTGGAAGAGAGAGAGGAGAGGGAAGCTTCAGGAGCTTCAGCAACAATTTTCCCAGTCGACTCGACCGAGCAAAGCAGCTGCTCGGTCGAGCAGATGCAAATGCAGAAGAGGAAGCTGATACGGGGATTGCTCGGACTGAGCACCTATGTGCTTGGTCGAGAAGCGCCAACCTTCGAAGCTAAAGCAGCTCCTTGCATGGCCCGAGCAACTTCTTCAGCGACCGAGTCAGCTGTCTGCTCGGACCGAGCAGAGCTGACTTGGCCCGTGCAGACAGAGTAAAGAGTTTGGAGGAGCTCGATTTACTGTCGTGCTCGGTCGAGTAGTACATCTGCTCGGACCGAGCGCACAACCGAGCAACACACTGCTCGACCGAGTCGCCCACTCGGTCGACGATGCTGAAGGCCATTTTTGGAAGGATTTTTGGGAGTGGTTGTTGCGTG
Source organism: Scilla litardierei (assembly GCA_030789695.1). NCBI lineage: Eukaryota > Viridiplantae > Streptophyta > Magnoliopsida > Asparagales > Asparagaceae > Scilla > Scilla litardierei. The sequence continues at coordinate 32,523,213 of CM061133.1, forward strand.
TTTTGGGGGAGTAAAGTCTGGGAGCTGCGACAGCGTTTGGGGGCAAATTCATTCCTAGTTTTTGAATTAGTTTTGGAGGGGAGATTAGAGATAGAAAATACTTGTTAGATCTAGAACAATTTCGTGAAGATTATTGGATTATTTTTGGCGTTCAATTGCTAATATTGCGTATTTAGATTTTGATTATTCTTTGGATCTATTGCTCGTTATTTTTCTCCATCTCTCGCTGTAAGTTTCTTAATCTTCGTTCTATTAATTTGCCATGATGTTTTCTCTCTTAAAAATTGTATTTTTGTTCGTCAATAACGTCCTGAGTGAGTAGACTTTTCTAGGGTTAATGGGTTAGCCCTAAGATCCTAGGGGGAAGACATAGATCTGGATCCTTATGTTGAATTAGGAATTTAGGGGAGTATTTCGGTCGATCCTACAGAATCCCTAAGATAACCCGTACTGAGATCATGTCCATAGTCTGTGGAATTGATGTGCTTAAGGGATATCCTTAGGATTCGAATAGGAAAATCGGTGGATCCAACCAAGGCTCGTGACCATGCCCGGCTCGTGCCTTGAGGGGATCCCCCGAAGAACTATATCGCTACGTTGACGGCTACCGCTATTGCATCAACGAGGGCCACCGAAATACCTTGTAATTCTAGCCCACGAGAGTGGTACGAATTGGGAGATTAATCCCCTAACCCTAAAGCAACGTAAGGATTCTATTCCAACGTCGATCCCCGACGGTCTTAGCGGTGATCCCTAACGCCATAGTCCTTTTTATTATTAAAACAACAACAACACCCCAACCGACTCTCTCAACCCGATAGCTATCTCACTTCGAGATATAAAAGTAAGCTGAGAACCCAATTACACTGTCACTGTCCCTGTGGGAGTCGATATCTTTTATACTACAATTTGACACCATCCTCTTGCGGATAGAGCCCGGAATTGACACCTAAGGACCGTACCATGCCTGGCGATCGTGACACCGCCGGGTGGAATCTAGGTGTATGTTTCGGGTGCGTCAATTACTAAGATGTAAATCCTACTCGGTGTGAGACCTTACAACCTGACCCTACAACCTGACCCTACTACAGGTTGGGGCTCGAAACCCCTAGACGACTGTGACTACGAGCAGCAGGTGTCATCCATATTTCGGTATCATAATTACGTGATTGACCCATTGACTTAAGTGTCGTCGGGATCACTCTGATTGTGCATGTGATGAATGCCACAGTTTTAGTCCCTTCGTCATAACTATGTCACTGTGTATCCTAGGGTATGGTAAACTATCAACCCTACCAGTTTGCATTGGTCAGTATCCTCCCGTCTTTGGTACGTCCATGTTATACTTCCAACAACATACACAGGTCGATGTTTTTCACCCAGAACCGTATTTAGCCTGTGACACTAACTTCCTATGGACGGAAGAGACGAATCCCTTCTTGATCACTACTCACCTCATACGCTTCAAGTGTCACCCTAAGACCTTTCAGCAGGCTATGACTCCAATCTAGATCATAGATCTACGTGACCCCGTTCATGCACAGGTTCGTACAATGACTTCAAATCTTAAGGACTAACTCGCATATCATTACTAGAGAGTTATCAACGACAGTATATTTAATGTTAACCATTTGATAACTCTTTATTGGGTCATTCAGTGGACTCATTCTCTAATGAGCACATGTGTCTCGCCTTCAACTTTGCCAGTCGAATGACTATGAGATCATCATCACCCTTTTCGTTAAGAAAAAGACATAATGGTTTGTCTGATGTGCCGATATCCTTTTCTCGACATATCTATGACCATGAACGCTTTAAGACTCAAGTTCTTATCGCTCAGACACTTCCCATACACGAGATCTATATCTAGATATGTGTATGTCCTTACTATAAGTCGAAGAAAATTATCCAAGTATTTAAAACATTTTATTCATACTAGGATAATTAGTACCATTTATATTTGAACAAGATGTTCTATAGATAAATTGCCTCGAGGGCACATATCTTCCAACATAAGTGTGGTGCTCAGGGAGAGAAACTATGGGTGTCCAGGCGAGATCATTTTGTGATGGCGACAAAAAAAGTTGGCCACCTTTATAAGCTTCAGGGTCAAACGATATTGAGTCAGAGGTCTGGTGCACCAGAGAGCTCCAGTGGATGAGTGGTTGGGACTCATAAGGACATCGAGACAGGGAAGCGAGGTCAGTTATATGATGGGATAGCTACAGTGTGCAGTGAGGGATCGTCAGGTGACAGATTCTAGGTTACATCTCATTGTGGTTCAACTCCATGTGTGGCTCAGATTGTCTACAAGGAAGCATGTGGCTTTATGGTAGAGTTGCAGTTCTTATGAGGACCAGTTGCTGAGTGCAAAAAGGAGTTAGGAATTCGGGTAGAGCAATTATAGCACATTGATGTGCACTCACGTAGATGGTGTGGGTGGCATGGCCCAAGGTGGGCGAGAGGCAATTTCTCCAAGAGATCATCTGGAGTGCATAGAACCAGCAGTTCAGAGATGATCAGGGGCAAAAGATCTTAGTGAGATCGTGATGGTGATGTGGTGAAGTCCTATTGGAGAGTTAAATCCAAAGGCAGTGAGTTGAGGACGTTGAAGCTGGATGAAGATGGTGATCTCACTTCATGTTTGGGGAAGACGATGCCCGGTGCTTCCTCAAAGGGTAGGCGGATCACCTCAGGTACTAGTATGGAGTGTGGCCATGAATCGACTTCAGGTACTTCGGGAGACACATGGTTGGTGTCAATTCAGTCGATGATGGAGCCTAAAGTCGTGGTGTCAACCTCAAAGAGAGAGATCACCACAAGTATGGTGGCAAGGATGGTGCAGTTCTTCGATCTCAAAAGGTGTTTGAGCTCAGAAAATATCTAAGAGCATAGATGCACCAAATGGCATGGTTCCTGATGACATGTTGGTGTTTCCATGATTAGATATAGAGATTTGGAACCTAGGTAGAGCTGTGTAAAGCATAGAAATGACATGGTTTGATGGATGAAGTTTGAACAGGGTAGAGTTTGTTGAAATATGCTTCAAACTTATGATTTTGGGCTTGGCACGGTTGTGCCAAACTTCTTGTATAGTTGGCACGACCGTGCACATCAAATAGGTGGTTGTTCAGAAAATGGCACGGCTGTGCCAAGCTCTGTACGGCCGTGCCAAGCTCTGCACGGCCGTGCACAGTCAACAAAACATGTGCAGTCTATTTCACCGGTTGTAACACCGCCGTGCCGATTCATGCACGACCGTGCCGATTGCAGACATGCCAGAATCATTTTTTAGTTAGGTTTTGATCTAAAACCTAATCTAATCAGACGGCTGAGATTCTATACGACCCCAGAGACTATTTAAACCCTTCCTAGGGTTTATTTTTGATAGAGCAAAGAGAAAAGAAGAAAGAGAAAAGCAGTCATCAAGTTTCTTCTTCCTTGCATGTTTTGGAGCTTTAGGGCATGATTTAGTGAGTGATTTATATTGATTTCTATTAAAATTCTTTGTAATCTTCTTCTTGGGCTTCCTCTTTTCGGGTTGAGGGATTATTTCTGAGAGCCTTTAGGTTTTCTTCTCTTTTGGTGAGATTTGAGATCTCTTTTGGGTTTGGTGAGACGAGTTTGAACTCCAAGTTAGGAGTTGTTGGTGCTCTCTTTTGTTGAAGAAGATTGAAGGAGTCGGTGTAATCGATGTGATCTTATTAGTGGAAACCATCATGGGGAAGCTGGACATAGTCGTGGGTCGAAACAGGGTAAACTTTGTGTCTTTTTATTTGTTACTTTCCTACTTTCTTTACCTTTTATCTTGCTTGATTGGTTGAATTATGCTATTGTGGTTTATCTCTGAAAGATCGCGGTATAGAAATTATTGGGTAGCTATTCGTTGGGGGGTTTCTGTTGTCCTGGCTTGGTTATTTTCCCAACTGTGTTTAGGTGGAGGAAATGTGTAAGGAACTCTCAACTCACAAAATTAAATTAGAACAAGATAGGATTGCAAGAGAAAAGCGGCTCAAGAATTTTATGCGTTTTCTCCTCGTTTTTGTTGGTTTAGTTTTTGTTGGTTTACAAACGCCTATTACCATGAGCATATATATATATATATATATATATATATATATATATATATATATATATATATATATATATATATATATATATATATATATACTTGCCCAATCATTCAATCACATATTGAATGAGTATGCTACATGACACATTCATTCACAATTTGAAGAATACTAAAAGACACCAAGAATACAATCATTGTTACGACCTAAATATCGGCCCAGTCGATCTAGACCCGTACGATCTTTCACATCCCGCTTCCCATTATACTTGGGAGCGAGGACGCGAGCGGGTCCGCATGTGCTTAAAACAAGAAGGTACTTTTTTTCCTTCCTCCTTGGTTTAAGCACAATAAGCGTCTGTGATACACTTGCAAGTTCTTGCATGCAACTCAAACAACACAGATAATTTATTTAATTACAATCTCAAGTCTCGGAATGGTTACAATAATGTATGAATTGAAAAGAGGAGGGTCTAACGCCCATGCAAATTTTGGAAGAAACAACAAGTACAAAGATACTGCGAAGGCACATTGCTCCTCAGCGAGGGAACTTAGCGGCAAGGCACTCCTGATCAACTTGCTCAGTATCTAGGCAAACTCCTCTGCAAACCTGTCTATTATCTGACGTATATTTCACAAGACAAGGAATTATACTTTAGCGAGGGTCCCTCGGCAAGATTTAAAATGTTAAGTAGAAAAGACCCTCGGTAAGGTTTTCTAAAACAATTTCATGGCAATATGAGTGACAATAGAATTTACATAGTTAAAGCATGTCAGCGTAAGAAACGTATGAGCACGTCAAGCATAGTGCACAAGCAGTGGCATGTCAAGTGTAATGTGTACAGCAAATAGCGTGGCAAGTGTGGTGGGTACAGCAAATAGCGTGGCAAGTGTAGTGTGTACAACAAATAGCATGGCAAGTGTAGTGTGTACATCAGATAGAATGCAATTTCGAAGTAATGTAAAGTACTTCTAGGCAGACATGTAGTTCTAAAGAGTTTAAGAAGTAAAGTAAGGCATTTCTTTGCTTCATTAGCATGTCAATTTAACTGGGACAGCAATAGTAATTGCAAGTTCCATGTCAATATTTCATCTCTCTCATAGGGTTCACGCCTTTAGGTCGTGATGAGTGGATCGTTCTTCTCACGGGGGTTTACCGTGATTGACGCTACCCCACCGCATGCGGGTGGTGCTCTTGAAGAGAGGACCCCTTCATACGCCTAGTGACCGCTCAACCCTAACCCCACCCCAGATTTGTGCTGGAACACGAGCCAGCCTAGTCGATTCACACGACATCACGAAGTCACGATTTCGCCTCTTGGGTGCACAAATTCACAATTTCACGATTTCAAGTATTCCATTCCGTCAATATGTTCCATCAATACGTATTCCATCAATAACCATTTAATCAAGAGTGTACAAGCATGATGTGCAACATGACATAAGGCAAAACTAGCAATTCTTGATTTAGCATTTAAATGTAACGATATTTAAAACTGTAAATGTACACTTGCCTGATTTGACGATTTCGGGTGTTCATGTGATCACGGTGAGAGATGTGATTTATTTGCGTCGTGGATATATCACATTAAGCTAACAGATTCTTAATCGATTAGAATAATACTAATTTGACTTATGAGGTACATTGTTCATATCACCAAGTTAAATTATAGGGTACTCTTCATATTATAAAAATAGATTATTGTCCACAAGTTAATACATATATAATTAGATTTATCTAACCTACTATTCACATTTAATAACGTATATATATATTGCCACCTAAAACATCAAGTGATACTACATAAGGTAATACCGTTCACTCATGGAAAGAGTTATGAGTTCCTAGTCTCTATACTAGCCAATATAGTACTATGTTCTTTATTATATAAGCCGTACTAACATGTACATTATTGATGTCATATGCCACCCTAGGATACGGTTGCATGGGCTTATTCATTTGCATTGGAATTCACAACTTGCTCACAGTTTGTTTTATAAATTTCCATGGATAGTCAATATAATTTTCAAAGTATAACATAAAACTATTATTATAAATCGTACAACTTCTGTGTTAAAATAACAAAACTTATAAAACCCCTTACTGTTTGTTTTTTGCTGGCTTGCGTGTGCTTGAAGGTGAGGCAGCGGACAGTGACCGGGCTTGTGGGCTTACGGCGGGGGCGAAGCGCTGCGCGGTCGGAAGGAGAGGAACGGAACGCTGGGAGTTGGTGCGTGCGGCGATGGCTTCGGCGAGGGTGGTTCGGCGAGATGGAGGGAGGTGGATGGGCCGGTGCAGTGATGGCGACTGGGCTTGCGAGCGTCAACTGAAGGAGGCTGGCGTCTGGGTTGCGGAAGGTGGTAACGGGGCTGGGGCCTTCAGCGGGGGTCGACGGCGTGGCAAGGAGCCCGCAAGGAGGAGATGGTGGTGAGGCTTGGTTGCTGGTCTTGAAGTGGAGAAGGGGGGGAGAGATGTGGGTTAGGCTCTCGGAGGTGATGCGGGTTGTTTGGTGATCGGATGGGGCGGCGGGTTGCCGGAGGCCTGCTCGGGCTGCCGTGCGGCGAGTTGGGCTAATGGGGTGAACAGAGGAAAGGACGCCGGAGAAGGCGACGTCGGAATGAAGCGGGCTTGGAGGCCGCCGTCGGGGTCTCGATGGAAGGGGAGGACGTAGGCGGCGACTGGGAGATGAATGCTCGGAGTTTTGAGGGCGGCGACTCCAAGTTAGGTCGTCGGAGCTCGATGGGAGGTGGGTGGCTTGGAGAGAGGTCGGTGATGGGGTTGTTGTGCCGTCTGAAGATGGGAGGAGCACGCGAAGAGATGGTTCCCGCTGGAGGGAGGAGCATGAGATGGGGGTCAGAGTTCGATCGGGGAGAGATGTGTTCTTGGTGGACTGGGTTTCGCTGAAGGAAGGTGAGGCTGAGGCTGCCGTTCGAAGGTGCGGGGGTTGTTCGGAGGGAAGTCGGATAGAGGGGACGACGGCGGGAGAGGTGAAGCTGGCGGTGGGCAGGAGGAGGCCACGAGGCGGCGGAGCTGAGCTTGCCGGAGGTGATCGAGGAGGAGAGGCGGGGTCGAAACGGGCATGCAGGCCTGGGGTTTTGGTTAGTTTTGTAGAGGAGGCCTGGGGCGCGGTGACGACGGGGCGAAGGCACTCGAGTCGGATGCGGCGAGTTCCCCTAGGGCTGAGAGCGGCAGTCCGAAGGAAGGGTCGGTTGGTGGTGGTGTCTTTGTACGGGGAGAGAGACTATCGAGACTTTTCAAGGGAGGAGGAAACGCCCACGTACACGGGTGGTTGCATGCGAAATGTTAGGGAAGAGAGGAGATTTGAAGGACAACATGGGAGCGAGCAGTTGCAATGGAGGTTCATGCATGAGGGGGTTTGGGATATCCCTGAGTCGTGTGCGTGATGTGTGGGTTTGATAAGATCCCTTCGGATCCGCGTGGGGGCAGAATTTGTTAAGGACGTGGGTTGCTAATGATGGGGAGTGGAAAAGATCAAAACGTGGGTGGTTGGGATAGAGTTCACTCAACTGTGAATTGATAGGAAGGGGGAGTTACGGGTTAGGGAAAATAATTAAGTTAGGATATAATAGCTACAATGAAATCTATTAAGAATTATTTAGATCTTTAATTAATAGTTTTAGGATATGGTTTAATAGAATTTAGTTAATAAAGTGATTGATTTGGGACGCAATTTGGTTATAGGAAATCTTTAGCATGTGATAAGTTTAGTTGGATAATTAGGTTAATTAGGATATTATACGATTTGATGAGATCAATTTAGTTAGGAAATAGATTTTAAGGGTTTAGGATTTATTAATATAGGATTTGTTTTGGAGATACCCAGATAATTCGAATTATTAGGATTTGGTCTGTTAAGATGCGATTATGGAATCGGTTTTGTTAAGGATATAAGATTATGATTGTTTTAGGAAAATAATATAATCAGGATGGTTGGATAAGATTTGATTACGATAGGATTTAAATCTGATTTACTCAATCATCTTAAGATTAGATTTAGGGAAATCATTTAGTAGGGATATTCGATTTATCAAGATATGATTTATTAGGATTAGATTTCATTAAGATTCAGTAGGTTGAGATATAAAACTAGTTAAGATTTGGATTAGGAAATCGATATTGTTAAGATGGTTAGATTAGGTCTAGATTTGATCAAGATAAGATTTGTGGGATAATCTGATTAGGATAATCGGATTATTACGATCTCGCCCCTGCAAACAACATCAACCAAAAGTTAAAGAAGATAAGAACGCGATTCGCTAAGTCGCGTTCTCGAGCTATGGAAATAAAAATAAGTAAAATCATATATTAATACTCTAATAAATCACTATACTAATTGGACATACACGAAATACGTATATACAGAAACAGGTCGTTACACGATTGAAGCCCAAGTCATGGCCCGCCGAATCTTCACAATGAGACCTGGTTCACCGAGGCTCGAAAAAGCTCGCCGAGGCTCAGAGCAGCCCGCACTTGCAGAGCGGCAAACTTGTCAAGCAAACCAAAGAGAAGAGTCCTCTGGCAGATCGCACACGTTCTACGTTAGCTCGCCCCAGAGTAGCTCGCCCCGAGACAGCTCGCCTACCTCTCCGCCCAAAAGCAGTCCGCCCAAGGAGGGAGGCGACCCGCCACAAATATTACTGCCAGTTTCACTACAGACAAGTCTGACAAAAGCACACGTGGCCGCTTCGTCGCCTTACAGCCTGACAAAAGCGCCCATGGCCGTTTCGTCGCCAGACAGCCTGCCAAAAGCACCGATGGTCGTTTCGCCACCAGACAGCCTGACAAAAGCGCGCCTGACATTTACGGCTCTGACAGCCTGACAAAAGCTCGCCTGACACGTTTGGCCCTGACATCCTCAACCGAACCCCTGATACCCTGACACCGCCAGCTCAGCTAAAGCAACCGACTCCAACAGCCTATAAATACCCCATCTCCTTCAACGAGAAAGAGGCTGGCTAATCTGTAAGAAATCCTAACACGTCACTTATATTCAAGGTCCACATATTCGGGCCTTCCACATTAGTTCGCCACGCAAGCGCCGATCTGCCTCTATGATCGCCCTGCGTGCCTGACATTCTCCAAGTAGTCACCAACTGACTTAAGCATCGGAGAGGCTCTTGGTTGACAGCCAACTGAGCTTTCTGACGAGTTGCTCCTCTTGTAGGAAGTCCATCCCAGCTACCGACGATCAAAGCGACCTACGGCAAACTACTCCACTAACCGGGCGACCTACTCCGATTGACGGGCGACCTTAAGATTTCCATCTACAAAGCGTCTTCCAATCGGGATTAACCTCGTCAACACCCCAAAACTTGTAATCATTGTAACCATGATTCCCATTTCAATATAAATTCAGTGTTAGTGGATTTTACCCCGCAACATTTGGCGTCGTCTGTAGGAACAAGGGTTACACCCATGGCAGACCCCACACAAAGTCACCGCAGTCATCGTAGCGGTAAACATCCAATGCTCGAGGAGGCCCCATTTCCTAGGAGGTCCCCCGAGAGATGCGCCCCTTGAAGGTCCAGACGCTACCATCGAGGCCGCAGCCCGTGGCATTTATCAAAGCTTTGAGATCTTCGACAAAGTGATGAAGGACATGGCTGCGGTAAAATATGCGAGGCGGCCTCTAACATCAGGCCCCTCTAGACCTCTCAACATGAGGCGGAACCTCCTCCCCGAATTCGATAAAGAAGTGGCCACTCGAAGGAGGCGCTTCGACGAAGAGGAGTTAGCCGCTCTGTAGAGGCGTATCGATGATGATGAGGCGGCCGCTAGGTAGAGACGGTTCGAAGAGGAGAAGGCTGCAATACAAAGACAGCTTGATGATGATGCAGCTGTCCGACAATGACGTTACACCGCCGTTGCGAGGGAGAGGATCCAGCAGGAGAGCTTGGGAATCCCCTACACATTGATCGAGATAATGCAGGAGCACATCCCGCAAGATCAAGCTGTGGAGAGCCACTCTCGCATGAGGTCGCCAAGCCCAAGGCGGAAGGGCGCCCCTATCAGGGCTGAAGCCCCCCTCGGGCTGAGCACCTCTCTCCTAGGCGCAATGATCAGTGGGGGGCAGAGCTGTGAGCGAAGCCCAAGCCCCAGGGCACATTGAAGGGACTCTCCTGAGCATCGAGGTGGCTTATCCGAGGGTTCCAACCATAGGCAAGATCTCCTAGGCGGCCGGGACATCACACGAAGGTTGCCAGCACCTCCCCAACATCCCGAAGAAGCCAACCCGCTGACCCGAAGGGTGATCTCAACCCCGATACCGCGTAGGTTCAAGATACCCCAGCTTGAATTGTACGACTGCTCGGGCGATCCACTTGAACACGTGCATCGCTATAGGGGGTGATGGAGATCCAAGTGTTGAATATTGGACTCCCCGGATTTGGTTTTGGATGATGAGCAAACATAAATAATTCATGATCTAACAATTTGTGAGCGCAGTATTGGAGATCGTCGCCAATTTCACGTGAACATTCAAAGCGACATCTCAACACTTTCCAAAGCTCAGTTTCATGCCTAAAGCTTCGTTGAAGCTCTTGCGACGCTTTGGAAGTAATGAAGATTCAATCGAAGCTCTCAAAGACCGTTTATTAAGGTTTTATTTATAGTCTTTTAGTTTCGATTGATAGAATGTTAAGCCTTGAGTATATCTTACGTTTCTATCTTCATTACACTCATTTCGTAGCTCTAGGATTCTTGCACAAGTTCACTCTAACTTCCTCGAAGCGTCGCGCTTCGATTCGGACTTTGTTGTGCATGTTAGTTGGTACAAGAACAAGTACTGACCGACTAGATGGTGATCTAGTCGGTCGGCCACTGTTCTTGGACCGACTAGTTTCTGTCAGTTAATTCTTAGCTCTTTACTGTTTACAGTTAGTCGGTCTATGTTGACTCACCGACCGACTAGTTTGTGAACTAGTCGGTCAGTGATGCTTCTTTGACCGACTAGTTGAGACTGACTGTTCACTCTAAAATTCTCCTAAGCTACTGTTTACCGTTAGTCGGTCTAAGAACGTTTGATGACCGACTAGTTGACAATCTAATCGGTCAACTTTTGTTCTTGGACCGACTAAGTCAACTTGCCTTCAGACTATGTTGTTTTGCCTCTTAGTCGGTCTACGTTCATTGGATGACCGACTAGTTGTGAAACTAGTCGGTCAGACAGTGTTCTTGGACCGACTAGTTTTCTAGGTCTGAAATTCTATCTCTTCTCAGATCTGCTCTTAGTCGGTCCATGCTTTGTGACTGACCGACTAGTTGATGAACTAGTCGGTCAGTGTGTGTTCTTTGACCGACTAGATCTCACAGATTTCTTTCCGTTGGAGATTGACCTAACTTGTTTTTATGGGACCCTATAAATACGAACCTAGGTCATTTCTATCTTCAATAGAGCTGTCATTAAGAGATTCATTGAGTTCTAAGAGATAGCTATTCTCCCTCAAATCTAAAGCTCTCTTCCTCACAAGAAACCCATTCTCTCTCATTTCTAGATCTAGAGAGAAGCTTGTTCTTGGTGAGCTCTTCAAGCTATTGCTTGATTCAAGTTTCCAAATCTTCCCTAGGCACCCATTGCTGCTCATTTCCTTGGTGCTAGGGTTTGGTAACTTCATCTTCCTCAAATCCTTCATTCCACCTTTTGGGTAAGAAAAACTCAAGGTATAGGATTTTGTGGTAAGAGTATTTATTTCATATTAAACTCTTTTATATTGCTTATTGGCTCTCTCGGTTGTGAGAGAAGTTTGTGATCCCGGGTTGTGGGATTCACTTTGCCATTGCATGTATGATTTGATCTTGTGAAGGTTTTTCACAAGATATTCATAGTGGAAATCTTGAGTTAGGGTTTCTAACTCAAGTATCCGGAAGGGATCCGGGTGGTTGGGACGTAGGATCACCGGGAACAAGTCGGGGAGACTTGGGTGGATCCGAACCCATTAACTTCATTTGTTAGCATTGTTAATTTCATTGTTGTCATTCAATTTAAGCTTCCGCAAATTGACTTGGTAGTTGTGTGCAATTTAATTTGGAATAATACGCCTTATTATTTTAAAGTACTATTCACCCCCCCTCTAGTACTTGTGCAGTAGCTGGTAGGGCATTACATTTGGTATCAAAGCCAGATACTCAGCTATGTCTGCCAACGACAACAAGACCGTGCCTCCACCTTCCAACTACGACACCTTCAGGAACCGTGAAGGAGCGTCATCGGTGATGGAAGGACATTCCTCTACAAGGCCTCCATTCTTCAACGGTACCAACTACGGGTACTGGAAATGTCGGATGGAAACCTTCCTCCGAAGTGCATCTTTATGGAGGACTACAATGAAGGAGTACAACGAGCCCGAAGAAGAATAAATGGACTACGGCGGAGGTCGCCGCGGAGGTAAGCAATGCCAAGGCAATGAACGCCTTGCAATGCGCATTGGAGCCCGAGGATTTTAATAAGATATGCACATGTAAGAGTGCATATCAAATTTGGAACTCTCTCTTCATACTACATGAAGGGACGAGTCGAGTAAGAGACTCTAAACTCGTTGTCGTAACCAAAGATTACGAAATGTTTCACATGCAACAGGGCGAGAAGATGAAAGAATATTACGCTCGCTTCGTTGACATAATAAACGAGTTAGAGGCCCTCGGCAAGATCTACACTCAAAAGGAGAAGTGCTTAAAGCTTATTGAAGGACTTCCCTCTTCTTGGGAAAAACGTACCTTCGCCATCGAGGAAGGTAATGACATGAACAAATATACCGTAGTTCAACTAATGGGTACTTTGATGTCATACGAGGTACGCAAAGATAGCAAGGTGAAGCTACAAGAAAAGATGAAGTCATATTTGAACCTAGATGCGCCTAAGAAAAAGGCGATTGCATTCAAGGCGGCTTCATCCACATCTTCCGATGATGAAGACTCAGAAAACGAGTTGGACTTGGAGTCCATGGCACTCATGGCCAAGAAGTTCAACCGTTTCTTCCGGAAAGGTAACTTCAAGACCAAAGGTAAATTTGGCTCTTCTAATGCTTCTTCCTCTCCTTTGTGTTTCAAGTGCAATAAGCCAGGACACATGAAAGCGGAGTGTCCTCTCAACAAACAAAAGGAGAAGTGGAAGGCGCCAAAATTCGATAAGTCCAAGAAATACAAGAATGGGTACAAGAAAGGACTTGTCGGAGCAACATTCACCGACTCCGAGGATTCCTCAAGCGGAGAGTCGGATGATGAGAAAGTGGAGCAAGCACATATGTGCTTCATGGCAAGAGAGGAGAACGATCAAGGATCCTCCTCTTCCGATGATAGTAATGACGAAAGCGATGAGGTAACGATGGATGATCTTAGAAATGCTAACTCTCAACTTTGGTCAAAATACACTAAGTTAGTAAATAGATATACTAAGTTAAAAGATGACCTAGCTAGCATTCAAACATCGCCTAAGAATATCATCACCAACAACGACACCGTTGTTGAAGAGTTAAGAAATGAGATTGTGAATCTCAAATCTAAACTTGAACATGTTAGCATTGAGGATGCGGAAGAACATGAGATAGCGGATTTAACTTCTCAAAACTCGACTTTGAGTATTGAGAACGAGAATCTTAAATCTCGTGTTTATGTGCTCACATCGCAAATATCCGCTTTGGATACTTCTTTGCGTTCTCTCAAAGAGAAATATGAGGACACATTGGGGCGAATCAACAAATTCAACAAGGGTAAGGGCCATTTGGATAATATCCTAAAAGATTTACTTCCGGCTAAACACCACATTGGCTTGGGGTATATGATGGGAAATTCATCCAAGTCAGTCACTACTTTTGTTAGGCCAACTTCCGAAGCCTCAACGAGTGGGAGCAAACACTCTATTGGTAGTTTATCTACCAATGGTGCTTCCACCTCGTCCACACCCTCTTTCGGAAAGAAACCCACTTTGGGTGGACCTCCAAAGAAGGGGCATGCCTACATGTACACTAATAACATGCCACGTAGGAACACACGTCCTACTCCACCGTCTCACACGTATGATGATTTTTATGCAACACATTCCCGGGCACGTGCACACCAAGTGAGACACCCTCACGCACGTGTTTCCACACATGCATATGTACACCCACCTCATCATATGAATAATTCTTTTCGTGCACCATTCCATCATGTCCCGTATGCCTATCCACAACATGCATCACGTAGAAATCAACGTAGCATGCATGCACCCAATAGGATGATGGCTCCCAAAATTTTCACTATTTGGAGCCCAAAGGACACAAGCATGGACGAAAAACAAATGTACATGAATGCTTATTTTTCGGATGTTGTGCATAGTAAGAATTATGTGGGGAAGTCTAAGTCCACTTGGACTTGGCTTCCAAAGGTCTAATCCCTTGGACCCAATGACCTTGGGTACCATGATATGAAAGTGTCTATCTTTAGGTACTCAAGGAAAAGAAAAAGGAAAGGAGCATCAAATTTAAATTTAGCTCCAAAGGGAATTAGATACTCGATAGCGGGTGCTCCAAACACATGCCGGGTGACGCTCGTTTGCTCTCCGGAGTGGTTCCCATTGCGAATGGAAACCGCGTCGTATTTGGAGGCAACGAGAGCGGAACCATCATAGGTGTTGGTAAAGTCGGTAACCCTTCTAAACCATTAATTAGTGACGTTTATCTTGTTAGTGGTTTAAATCATAATCTTATTTCAATAAGTCAACTTTGTGACAAAGGTTACAAAGTTAGCTTTGCGAAAGGATTGTGTCACATTTTAAGAAAGGATAATGAAAAATTATTATTTTCCGGAACTCGTCGTAAAGACATCTATATTTTGGATCTTCCGAAGTCATATGAACAATGTCTCGTTGCCAACACAAGTGAACAACACTTATGGCATCGACGCTTTGGACATGTGAACTTTGGAACACTATATAAGCTTTCAAAATTGAATTCTATTAAAGGTTTTCCGAAGCTTGTTTTTGAAAAGAAAAGTTTTTGTGATTGTTGTCAACGCGGCAAGCTTCCTAAATCTTCATTTAAACCTAAGAAAAGCATCTCTACTAAACGGCCACTAGAGCTATTACATCTAGATTTATTTGGGCCAACTAGAGTAGCTTCCTTAGGAAATGCAAGGTACGGACTTGTCATCGTAGATGACTATTCAAGATTTACTTGGGTATTTTCATTGTGTAATAAAAATGAAGCTTTTGAAAACTTCACAATTTTTGTTAAGAAAGTACAAAATCTCTTAGGAACCACCATTGTCACTATTCGTAGTGATCATGGAGGTGAATTTGAGAATGAGTCTTTTGAGACATTTTGTGATGAAGTTGGTATTACTCACACCTTCTCTTTCCCTCGTGCACCTCCTCAAAATGGTGTAGTTGAGAGAAAGAATAGGACGCTAGTGGAGTGTGCTCGCACTATGCTTGATGATAGCCAACTTGGCCATCAATTTTAGGCGGAAGCGGTACACACCGCTTGCTATGTGTTTAATAGAATACTTTTGAGGCCCGGCACTAAACAAACTTGTTATGAATTGTTGTTTGGTAGGTTGCCTCAAGTTAAACATTTTCGTGTTTTTGGTTCGAAATGTTTTATTAAGAACACATATGGTAGTTTGGACAAATTCGATCCGAGATCCGATGAGGGGATTTTTGTTGGATATTCTACGCGTAGCAAAGCCTACCGGATATTCAACAAACGAACCTCAACGATCGAGGAATCGCTTCATGTCTCATTTAATGAAGGATTTGTTCCAACTAGAATTTCAAATGATAATGATTCTATGGATGTTTTATGTGATTCGTTTGAAAATTCTAAGTCTAATGATTCTATTGATTCTATTGAGACTAACCCAACTAATGAAGTTGTTGAGAATGTTCCAAGTGATCAAGGTATTCCCAAACGGCTTCATTCGGTTCGTGACCATCCCCATGAGCAAGTCATTGGCAATATCTATGGTAGTGTCAAGACGAGATCCCAAGTTCACCGCTTCGCAAATTGTGCCTTTGCCTCATCGATAGAGCCAAAGAATATTAATGAAGCATGCGAAGATAGCGCTTGGATCTTAGCCATGGAGGAGGAGCTCATTCAATTCGAGAGGAATGAAGTTTGGGAGCTTGTTCCATTGCCATCGAAGAACCACACCGTCATAGGGACAAAGTGGATCTTCAAGAACAAAACCGACGAAAACCAAGTCGTCGTCCGGAACAAAGCTCGGTTAGTAGCTCAAGGCTATCGTCAAGAGGAAGGTATCGATTTCGAAGAATCTTTCGCTCCGGTAGCTAGATTAGAATCAATTAGATTACTTTTGTCTTTTGCATGCCATAAGAATTTTAAATTATTTCAAATGGATGTTAAAAGTGCATTTTTAAACGGAGATGTCGTTGAGGAAGTTTACGTTTCTCAACCTCCGGGCTTCGTAAATGAAAAATTTCCAAATCACGTTTTTAAACTAAAGAAAGCTCTTTATGGTTTGAGACAAGCTCCTCGAGCTTGGTATGATCGCCTAAAGAATTTTCTTTTGGATTTGAATTTTAAAATGGGCGAAGCCGATTCAACACTTTTTATTAAGCATGCGAATAATGATATTTTATTAGTTCAAATTTATGTTGATGATATCATTTTCGGTGCTACTAACTTCGCTCTTTGCGAAGAGTTTTCTAATGTGATGAAGGAACAATTTGAGATGAGCCACATGGGCGAACTCAAATATTTCTTAGGTCTCCAAATTCGCCAAATGAACGATGCAATCTTCATCCACCAAACGAAGTACACGGTGGAGTTGCTAAAGCGATTTGGAATGGAGAATGCCTCCGGGAAAAAGACTCCAATGAGCACGACTACGCATCTTGACAAGGATACGGGCGGTAAGGATGTAGACATTCGTCTATATCGAGGTATGATAGGTAGTTTGCTTTATCTTACCGCAAGTAGGCCCGATATTATGTTTGCCGTATGTATATGTGCTCGTTATCAGTCTCAACCTAAGGAGTCTCACTTAGTAGCGGTAAAGCGTATTTTTCGCTATCTAAGTTACACATTAGATTTTGGATTACTTTATCCGAGATCTAGCACATATGAGTTAGTCTCATATAGTGACGCTGATTATGCGGGATGCAAATCCGACAGGAAAAGTACTAGTGGCACTTGCCATTTTCTAGGAAATTCTCTTGTCTCTTGGTTTTCCAAGAAGCAAAATTCGGTTTCACTTTCAACCACCGAGGCGGAATATATTGCCGCCGGTGCCGCTTGTGCCCAGGTTCTTTGGATGAGACACACATTGAAGGATTTTGGTATTCATTGTGATACTAGCCCTATCATGGTGGATAACCAAAGTGCTATTTGTCTTTCGAAGAATCCGGTGCACCATTCCCGATCGAAACACATAGATGTCCGACACCATTTCTTAGATGATCATGTTGCTAAAAGGACATCATTTTAGTGTACGTTGAAACCCAAAAGCAAATCGCCGATATTTTCACGAAACCCCTAAAGGAGGACTCCTTTGTGCGGTTGCGTCGAGAATTGGGGATTATGGGTGAATCCGAGATATAGGTTTCATATTTAAATTCAATCATCTTGCATGCTAATATATTTCGCGATATTTCATTCATGCTAGATTAATTGAATTATTGGGAATTTTATGTGATTTATTTGAATTTATGATCGAAATCGTATTTCAATGTCATATTTAAGATTTCGACGTTTAATGGGGTAGTTTAGATGAGTATTGAGAGTTTTGCGATCTATCGTCCAAGTGTTTTGTGGAGAGAACTTGATTATCACCTTTTTGGACTTTGTTAGTCGGTATCAGTTCAACCACCAACCGACTAGATGTTCATCTAGTCGGTTAGTAGAAGAACTTACACCGACTAACTCAAGCTTATTGAGTTTCCTTTCCATCTTAAACTCTTTAGTCGGTTCATGTTCAGTGACCGACCGACTAGTTGTGAAACTAGTCGGTCAGTAAATGAATGCAGACCGACTAAATCTTGTCAGTAAATCTTGGATTCAGCCACTGTTTGCAACTAGTCGGTTCAAGCTCATTGACCGACCGACTAGATCGTGATCTAGTCGGTCAGTGCTTGAACTGTGATCGACTAGTTGTGCCAGGGGCTGTTTGGTCTTTTGCGAAATCGACCGACTTAAACTCAGTTTAGTCGATCGATTTTCATTCTAATCGATCGAAATCTCTTCTCTCTCCGCTCAAAACCCCGACCTCCCTCGAGACCCTTCGTCTTCCGGCCACTTTCCGACCATTCCAGCCGTCGCCGTCCGCCGATCTCCGACCTAGGGTATCCTCTCTTCCTCCCTCTCCTATCTAGGGTTCGGTTTCAGCTCTAGGGTTAGGTTTTCCAGTTGATTTCATCTCCTAGGGTTTCGATTAGGGTTTTCTAATTTCGGCTAGGATCTCTTCTTTCCAATCTCGTGTGTCGTGTTGTGCCGAGATTATGGCTCGAACACGTATCCCGATCACTCCCTCTAGCCCCTCTCCGATGACCGTTGATCCAATCTCTTCGGATCCCGAGCATCCAACCCTTCCGAAGCGTAGAGCCAAGACCACCCTTCCTTCGTCGTCTTCGCCTCCTCTCAAGAAGAAGAGGGCGACGACCGCTCAACCTAGAGGTCAACCGAAACCCAAACCCAAGCCTAAGCCTAAGGCCAAAATTCTTGCTTCTCAATCTTCGTTCCATACTCCTACCGATTCCGATACGGAGTATAACCCCGAGACCGAGACTCATAGGGAACCCACTCCTCCTATTCATCCCGAGTCTAGCACCCACCCTCGTACGTCTACCCGTAAGCCTAAGGGAAAGGGTTCGATGCCGGTGGGTGGTGTCGATATTTCCTTATGTCGCGATGACCCTTTGTGTCTCGCGGCATATAACCGTATCGAACATTGCCCGCTGCTTCTGGAGCATTTCGTCCAGTTTAGCGACTTCATAGGGTTAGCTGATCTTCTGTCGTCGTCGGGTCTTCTCGATTACCTTCGATATGACCCGAAGGCGAATCCTCACCCCTACCCTAGATTAGTGAAGCTTTTCTATGCTAATAGGATCCGGGGTCAGTACGATCAGACCCACTCTGTTGAGACGACCGTTTTGGGGACTCCTATAGTCCTCACTGCGGAAATCTTAGGAGAGATTTTGGGTATCTCTTCGTCTGGCCTTCTTCCTTCTGATATCTCGGTAGATGATATTTCTTCTCTTGATCAGACCATCCTTTCAGAGATTTTCCATCAGATTCCTCCTGCCATGATTGGCGTGCCATCTAAGTCTTTCAAGCCAAATGCGTGGGTCCTAAATCTGATTCTGAAGTCGTGCTTGCTTCCCAAGTACGGCTCCTCTTCTTTACCATCCCAGACATTTTTGAAGCTTATCTATGCGATCTTCATGGGGAGCTCGATTAATTGGGCTCGAATTATACTCGATAAGATTGACTCTTTCGAGTGTATTCGAAAGTCCAATAAATCGGCTCATATCCCATTTCCTTGCATGTTGACCCTCGTGTTTCGTCATTTTCGTGTCACATTGCCTCGTGACGATGAGCGTCCCCTTGGTCCTCCCCTGAATGCGACGGCCGTCAAGAAATCTCTTGCGGCGCTTCGTCACGTTCAGAGGACGACACCTTCTGCGTCTGTCCCTGCCTCTGCCAGTGCCTCTGCTACTCCCGTTGCCACCCTTGATGATGTCCTACGGATACTTCGTCGTCACGAGTCCCGCTTGGCTCGTACCGAGGAGGTAGTCTGCCGTATGGCTCGTCAGATGGGTGTTGAGCTTCCTCCTTCCGTGTCTGAGGATGAGGAGTTTGATGAGATGGCTGAGGAGGACATTGAGGAGCTCTGTCGTGCTTCGACTCGTGCCCCCGAGGGCACTTCTGCTGGTACTGCTGCTGCTGGTACTTCCTCTTCTGCTCCTGGAGTTGCCACCTCTTCCGGTGTTCCAGAGCCATCTGCTGCAGCTCTTCAGCCTTCTGAGCCTGCTGCTGACCCAGTTTCCGAGCCTGCTCATGTATCTGCTGCTGCTGCTTCTGTCGAGACTCATGCTGCTGTTGAGCCTGTTGCTGAGATCTCGACTCCTGCCCCGACGATTCCATCTGTTGAGACACCTCTTCTCCCTGCAGAGCCTGAGTCCACTCCGTCGACTGGACCCACGGACGCTGCAGATCCTGCCTCCTCCTCGTGATCGTTGTTCCGAGGACTCTCCATATACGTTTTGGATGATATATTCTAGTGAGAGTGTCTTGGGTTAGGATGGGGTTGAGAGATGCTTTGATGTATTTTTTTTTTGTGCTTTCTGGTAGTCGGTGTTGGATTTTATGATGATAATGATGTATTTCTTTTTGATGATATGTAGCGCTTGATATGATGTATCTCATATATTCGATGTGATATTTTTTGGATGTACTCATGTTGTCTATATATATATATATATGTTCATCATCGTTCACTTTATCTTTTATTCGTCGTGCAAGTTTTAATATTCGTTGAATATATTTGAAATGTGATATCGAATCGACGCATAAAAAGTTGGTTAAATGGATTTAAATTCTGTAATTTTATAGAATTGTTCTCCGTGCACAAAATTAACCAAGAATATTGAATATTGAAGAGTATGTTTCTTTATTCAAGAAATGAATAATGATTTGGAGTTTTTGATGATTTTGAATTTTTTTTTGATAATGGAAAATTTGGCACACCTTGTTTTGATTTCCACAATTTTTCCCTTGGTGTCAAGTTGGTCCATTGCCTTTGTCTACGACTCCCGATGTTGGATTTTACATTTCCTAATTGTTGTCGTTGTATGCCCCCCATTTTTGGGATAATGCCAAAGGGGGAGAGATAATGATAATAAATAGCGCAAATGAAAATTTAACTCAATTTCCAAGAATCTAGTTTGATATGCTAGATTCAGGGGGAGTTAAGATACATATAAGGATTTTCAAAATCCGATATTTCAAAAATCAATTCACTTTATTTATCTTACTAGTCTGCATGATGCAATTCATTTATATTCATTTTGAAATTGACGTGTCATCAATGCAGGGGGAGTAAGTATTTTACATTTGAATTATTATCTTTGATTATTATTTATGTTGGTTTGTCATCACCAAAAAGGGGGAGAATGTTGAATATTGGACTCCCCGGATTTGGTTTTGGATGATGAGCAAACATAAATAATTCATGATCTAACAATTTGTGAGCGCAGTATTGGAGATCGTCGCCAATTTCACGTGAACATTCAAAGCGACATCTCAACACTTTCCAAAGCTCAGTTTCATGCCTAAAGCTTCGTTGAAGCTCTTGCGACGCTTTGGAAGTAATGAAGATTCAATCGAAGCTCTCAAAGACCGTTTATTAAGGTTTTATTTATAGTCTTTTAGTTTCGATTGATAGAATGTTAAGCCTTGAGTATATCTTACGTTTCTATCTTCATTACGCTCATTTCGTAGCTCTAGGATTCTTGCACAAGTTCACTCTAACTTCCTCGAAGCGTCGCGCTTCGATTCGGACTTTGTTGTGCATGTTAGTTGGTACAAGAACAAGTACTGACCGACTAGATGGTGATCTAGTCGGTCGGCCACTGTTCTTGGACCGACTAGTTTCTGTCAGTTAATTCTTAGCTCTTTACTGTTTACAGTTAGTCGGTCTATGTTGACTCACCGACCGACTAGTTTGTGAACTAGTCGGTCAGTGATGCTTCTTTGACCGACTAGTTGAGACTGACTGTTCACTCTAAAATTCTCCTAAGCTACTGTTTACCGTTAGTCGGTCTAAGAACGTTTGATGACCGACTAGTTGACAATCTAGTCGGTCAACTTTTGTTCTTGGACCGACTAAGTCAACTTGCCTTCAGACTATGTTGTTTTGCCTCTTAGTCGGTCTACGTTCATTGGATGACCGACTAGTTGTGAAACTAGTCGGTCAGACAGTGTTCTTGGACCGACTAGTTTTCTAGGTCTGAAATTCTATCTCTTCTCAGATCTGCTCTTAGTCGGTCCATGCTTTGTGACTGACCGACTAGTTGATGAACTAGTCGGTCAGTGTGTGTTCTTTGACCGACTAGATCTCACAGATTTCTTTCCGTTGGAGATTGACCTAACTTGTTTTTATGGGACCCTATAAATACGAACCTAGGTCATTTCTATCTTCAATAGAGCTGTCATTAAGAGATTCATTGAGTTCTAAGAGATAGCTATTCTCCCTCAAATCTAAAGCTCTCTTCCTCACAAGAAACCCATTCTCTCTCATTTCTAGATCTAGAGAGAAGCTTGTTCTTGGTGAGCTCTTCAAGCTATTGCTTGATTCAAGTTTCCAAATCTTCCCTAGGCACCCATTGCTGCTCATTTCCTTGGTGCTAGGGTTTGGTAACTTCATCTTCCTCAAATCCTTCATTCCACCTTTTGGGTAAGAAAAACTCAAGGTATAGGATTTTGTGGTAAGAGTATTTATTTCATATTAAACTCTTTTATATTGCTTATTGGCTCTCTCGGTTGTGAGAGAAGTTTGTGATCCCGGGTTGTGGGATTCACTTTGCCATTGCATGTATGATTTGATCTTGTGAAGGTTTTTCACAAGATATTCATAGTGGAAATCTTGAGTTAGGGTTTCTAACTCAAGTATCCGGAAGGGATCCGGGTGGTTGGGACGTAGGATCACCGGGAACAAGTCGGGGAGACTTGGGTGGATCCGAACCCATTAACTTCATTTGTTAGCATTGTTAATTTCATTGTTGTCATTCAATTTAAGCTTCCGCAAATTGACTTGGTAGTTGTGTGCAATTTAATTTGGAATAATACGCCTTATTATTTTAAAGTAC